>OZ007587.1:402687756-404058589 GCA_963931845.1 Maratus michaelseni
AAGATTAAATTCACATAAGAGATATCATAAATCAGCGATATTTGCATAAAGTGAATATCGAATAATTAAAATATATATATATTTAACCAAACCTCATACGAATGCAATAAAACTAATCTGTTTGTTTGTATATATTATTTGTAAATTTTAGGAAGGTTCGTTTCTAAACAGAATTTTCCTGTTTCTGTTGTATAGTTTCATTTTCTAGACTTTATGCTTTTTGAAATCTACATTATCTTATTGAAATATCGAAAAAATACGAGGGCTATCCAGAAAGTAGATTACGTTTTGGAATAAAAAATAAACAAAGTATAGGAAACAAATTTTATTATATACAGATGAAAGCCACACTCAAATACTACTTTTCTACATAGTCACCATACAAATTAAGGCATTTATCGTAGCGATGTACGAGCTTGGAAATGCCTTCGTCGAAAAATTCGGCCGCCTGCGCCTTCAAAAAACAGTTCACGTGTATCACCCATGTTTCGTCACCAGTAACGATGCGATCGAGTAAAGAGTCACCATCCTTATGGTAAGCGTCCAAAAAGTTCAACGCTGCAGCCATTCGCTGATTTTTGTGGTCCTCTGTCAAGATTTTTGGAATCCATCTTGCACAAAACTTGTGGTAACCAAGTTTTTCGCTGATGATTTCGTGCAACAAACTTCGCGAAATTTGTGGAAAACTCAAAGAAAGTTCCGTTATTGTGAACTTATTACTGCACGCACCTCGCAGCTCGCGGGATTTTCAATTAACGCAGACATTTCAAACCGTCACAGTATCTGAACGGAGCACAGCACGAACCTCTCACTAGCACGGCTAGATGCCGACTGAGCTGCGCAACGCTCTGACCCCAAGATGGCCGCGCTAGCCCCGCCCCTAGCGGACACAGACGAAAACGTAATCTACTTTCTGGATAGCCCTCGTATTTTCTTTTTTTAGCAGAACAATTTCAGTGATAAATAGGAACTTCAATGCAAAATAAACGTAAATAAATATGGAATCAGCACCTGCTTAAATATTTGTACATATCATTTAATCATCTTAAAAGTATTGGAAAACAAAGAATGGAATCCAACCATAGAATTCTTAAAAAAATTACGAACGGTGAAATTCTCTTAATTCAAAATTTCTGTAAGCAATGACAGATGTTATATAAACATTTTGTAAGTTCGTATAGCATGTTAATAAAACATAAAAAAATTTTGACGAAAATTCTCAAGAATACAATTTAAAAATTCAAAATTCAAGAAAATATTTTTTTTTAACTAAAAGTAGTAATACTTCATACGAGTTGCAAATGACTCAAAACAAATTAATATAAACCCCCCTTCTAAATATGCACATATTTGCGTATCCTTTTTGATATAAGTATCATTTCTAAAATTATAAGATATATTTTGTGCAAATTGGGTTGTCGGTTGAACCTCTCAACATTGTATTTACTAATCTTAACTTTTTTTTTTAATCTTTGTTTTTCATACGGATACCCATTTTAAAAATTCAACAGACTTCGGAAGTTTTATAGGAATTGGTGGAAACATTATTCACATTTTACACTTAAATCAATAATTACAGGTAATATTTAAAAAACTTCGTAAAACCAATTAAAATCGTGATAACTAAAATCATACTTAGACTGATTAAACGTGAATCATCATAGAAAAATGATAAATAATCAAAGTAATAGCTAAATAAAACTTTAATTTTTGCTTAACTTTTATTATTTTTAATTTTTGTCATTTTCAACATCCACTATCTCCTTTAATTTAAATTCGTACACTAATATTTCAATGTAGAGAAAAAATACATTTAAATACATTTACTAAGGCGACAAACAGAAATATTTGTGAAATTGACACATATATGTGTCACATACAAGGCGCATACAAGTGGCATTTGCGAAAGGAAAAAAAAACTAATGCAATGAATTTTTATCAACATAATACAAAAAACAAAATATTACACAGAAAATAGATATAATAATTATCCGTTTCGATGAAGAGAAAATATTTTTCTCTCAATAAAATTATTAGTTATAAAATCAGGAAACAATTAAAAGGCATTGTGAAACATATTGAAACATATTGGTAGAGGAAACATAACTTGGGAACATCTAATTTCTATTTGATCGCCCAAATGTTTAGCAAACTTAACATAGACATAGAACGTGTGTTCTCTGCTCTGTTTTTATTATTCTTTTTTAAGCAATTCTTTTAAGCGTGAAAACAAACATCGCATTCACTTTTATTAACACATTCGCGACAGTATGTTTTTTGTAAAATCAGGTTTTTAAAACAACAGAATTTCCATCCTCGTCTGAAAGTTTTCCGTATACTGTTTCCTAGATAGTATTATCAAGTTTATGTATCAGTAATTATCATTCATGTTACTGATTTATTATAAAATGTCTTACAATCTAAAAGATTTTGGGCAACGTGACATAAATGCATTTTCTGAAAGGTAGAAGACACGCCATTAGTCAATGATGTTTTTGGAATAAAAACGAGAATTACGCGTTCCCCAATGTGAATGTGCTAAAAAACCTACAATCCCTCTCCCCCCTTTTTATCTAAGTTGGCTTTTTCCGTTATTTCCTTACATACTTTTAAATGTGTCTTGTTTTACTTACCCATCATATGTAGTATATGTTAAGGTTTGTAATCGTTTTGAAAATGGAAAAAAAAATTGACGGATTTACACGTTTCAGACACTGGAGATTCCGAAAAACATATTTTTAGAAAAAAAAAAAATTGCCGTCCGTCTGTGTCTGTATGTCTATGTCTGTGTGTCTGTATGTCTGTGTGTCTGTGTGTCTGTAAACGCTTTATCTCCCGAAAAAATTGAGATACAGACTTTTGGTATGTACTTAGTATGTAATAATGGGAAGAAGCTTATTGAATTTCAGTAACCTCGATTAACCGGAAATATTTTTTCGGACTCTCGAAATATTCGTTCTGATAAAAGGTATATAAAAAATTTCGAAATTGCTTATTTTAAGGAGTGAATATAAAAGACAATAAAAAAAACAAATTTTGCATAAAGCATGAAGTCGATCGGATAATGAGTTGCCGAGATATTTGTAATCTTATTCTGCACACTCTTCGATTTTTCACGACAACGTATTTCATCAAATTTCAATTCAAAGATATATTTTAATTGGAAATGAGGCGCTTAATCAGATGCAATAAACCGCTAGTTGATAGGATTATTGTTTTTGGAGTTATAAGGATGTTTCTTTTAAGCAATTCAGTAATCGAGCCTTTAAAGTTTATGACGTCATCAAGCCACAATTTTATTCGAATTGCAATGCATTTTATAAGTAGTTTACACATTTTTTATTTTAATATTTTACATTATGCATATCCATGATGGGTAAGTATTACGGTGGCCCGCAACGACTAGTTTTAGTTTATCACAACATCCAACTATTTATTTGTGATGTAGCACCTTCAATTAATGAAGTACTAGAAATTGAATAATATTAAAGAAGTGCAACATCTTTACTAAAGCAGTTAAAGTTCTACAAATTAAACAATTCTAACACTTTTCGTTTTATTTGGAAGTTGTTCTGCATTTTCCATAGGAAAAACATATAAATTATTTTATTATTTTCTGTAATTTGAAACATGTTTCATTTCTGCCTTGCCTTAAAATGTATAGGTGTCTGTTCGTTGCACCAAAATTCGCATGCATGCTAACTTCAATATCACACAATACTGCACTAAGATACTAGAAATACTTTCATAAAAGTATTTGGGGTTTTGTTATATTCTGTGGTTATATGTACTGTGTTATTGTGTAGGGTACATGAATTCTCATATCCTCAATATCAAGATAAAAATTTAGCTCCAGACAAACATGTGGTTACTTTATGCTTTGTATAAGACTTACAAATTATTATCTGATATTTCTAGTGTTACATAATGCGAGTTCTGACTACTAATTATTACTGTTGCTACTACTCTTATTACTATCAGAAAATAAAATTAAGAAAAGTAATAAAATAGCATAATTAAACCAAATGTTATTTCAGAGAAGACAATAACAACTTACCACCTACATCTATAAAAATTTATTTAACTATATTCATAAAATTCTTACTGGACTGCGTTGAATTAAAGAATGTAGAACGATGTATTATTTCGAATAATATTTTGAAAATAAATAAAACAAGATTCCTTTAAGGAATTATAAGTAGTCTTTAAGATGAAAATAGCTTAGAGAAGAATATTGCTATTTCGTTTTGCATTATTTTACAATCATAGAAGGGAAATAATGATAAAATATCGCATATAAAAATTACCTTAATAAAATATATCTGATATAAGTCACTTTATTAAAATATACCTGATAAAAGTCACCTATAAGTAAAGAAATAAAAATATTTAAGAAAAAAATACCTGATAAAAGTCACGTATAAGTAAAGAAATAGAAATATTTAAAAATAATATATATTTCAAAGTTTCCGTTAGCATAAGCAGTTTGTTTTTTAAATCGAAATAATTCTAAATTAATGACATTAGTAGAACTATATCTCACAAAAAAATCATACAAAATAAAAATTTGCGGCAGTATATAATCAATATAACATTTGCTAGACAAATTTAATAGGTAATGTACAATGGAAATGCTAAAATTAAGGTTATATATCTAAATATAGACTGCCATGAAACATGATATTCATATTACATCTATTGCTATTAGCGAGGATGTTTGCATAATGCGATAACCTGCTCGAATGTGCGAAGTTATTTTGCCAAATTAAATTTCAGAATGAATGATTCATCTATACCTCTTTATCCCACTATTAATGTCGAAAGAGAAAGAAAGTATAAGGACGGGAACTATCTGAATATTTAGTGTCGTTTTTGTAACTAAGGAAATGTACGATATGTGAAATAAATCAATAATCAAAGAACAAGCGTTACCAATTTAATACAAAATGATCGCAAAGAAAATTAAAAAGTACCATTCGATTAGGAATTATGTTTTCCTTAAATCTACATAAACTAAATATATTTTGCAAGTCGTCTTCACACACACACATATATATATATATATATATATATATATATATATATATATATATGCATGTGTGATGCTGTGTATGTGAAAGACAGAGGGAGAGAAAAATTGAAATATTGAGATCTTTTTCCTATTAAACATGCAAAAAAACCAAATAAATTAAGCTTTATTACGGTCAAATTTAGTCCGTTAAAAATTTGTTTTTACTCTTTTATTTGTCAAATTATTTTAAATTAAAATAGCATAATTACACTATTTATTGTGATACCACAAATTTGTAATACTTTTACATTAAATTTGTTATTTGAGTTTTGTCAGAACATACATGTATAATATAAATTTATCTAATGTATGAAGAATAAAAATATTGAGAAAAACGAAATTAAAAGAATTTTTAATTGAATAAAATTGTTCCAAATGCCTTTCTACCTGCGGTCAACCCAGGCGACAGACCAGGTCTCGCAGATACTAGGAAATGGTTCCGCGGCTTTTATTTCACAACACCACAGGTGAAGGTTAATTCTGGAACATAATGGGGTGTAATTTTGTTTCAATTTTATACACACAGAAACATACTATATGACGTGTTGTAGATTTCTTTTTTCAGTGGTGATAGTCATAAAAACAGTTCTTAGTCTATTTACCGAAATAAAAATTTTGCTTAAAAGGCATTGCGAATGTGATCTTGAATGTTTATTTAAGCATTTCCCTCTTCTGTTTATATAAACAAAGTCCAGTTATCAACGATGTTTTGTTTCCTACTATAACCCGGTGTTCAAAATTGTTACTGTTTTTTGCAAAAAGGAAATTATTGTTACATTATTTTATACTACCTGACCTGCCTGCGTGATAATCAGCTTAAATAAACCTCAAATTCGCATGATTTTATATATTTAACCTCATTTTGTAAGAATTTGTATTTTTAAATGAAAATTTCGGGAAAAAAATATTGATACTTAGTGATAAAAGCTTCGTAAAACGACACTTTCCTGTTTTTTTTTTCCGTAGGGTCGTTACATAGGAAAAAAAATAGTTCCTGTTGTCCAAATTCTTTGAAATGTTCATATGTTATTAATTTAACAGTTTTGGAACCCGCATAAAAAGTTCTTGAAAAATATTGTTATCTAGTTGTAAAAGAAATATGTTTTATTCTCGCTTTTTCTTGTTTGGTTTCCGAGTCGGGTCCTTTAACACTTTCAAGGGCGGTGGTTCATTTTTCGACTACTGAATTTTAATCCCTTAATGCCACATTGACACCAAAATTTTGGAAAAAAAATTTCGCTTTATTAAGTACGTGAAGAAAAGATACATAGTGAAAATAAAAATAGTTCCTGTTGTCCAAATTATTTGAAATGTTTATATGTTATAAATATAACAGTTTTGGAACACGCATAAAAAGTTCTTGAAAAAATATTGTTAACTAGTTGTAAAAGAAATATGTTTTCTTCTCGCTTTTTCTTGCTTGGTTTTCGAGTCGGGTCCTTTAACACTTTCAAGGGCGGTGGTTTATTTTTGGACTACCTAATTTTAATCCCTTAATGCCACATTGGCACCAGAATTTTGGAAAGAAAATTTCGTTTTATTAAGTACGTGAAGAAAAGATACATAGTGAAAGAAAATAGTTCCTGTTGTCCAAATTCTTTCAAGTGTTTATATGATATAAATATAACAGTTTTGGAACCCACATAAAAAGTTCTTGAAAAAATATTGTTATCTAGTTGTAAAATAAATATGTTAACTTCTCGCTTTTTTTGTTTGGTTTTCGAGTCGGATCTTTTAACCCCCTCAAGGGTGGTGGTTCATTTTTGGACCATTTGAATCCCTTAATTCCACATTGACACCAGAATTTTGGAAAGAAAATTTCCTTTCATTAAGTACGTGAAGGTACGTGAAGATCTTTGAGCGTTGCCCTCTTATGCCCCATTACATTATACTTGACAGGAAAAAGACGGTAAGGTGGAATCTTCAGAAGGTTTTATTTTCGGAAAGAAACTACAGAGCAGTCTGTGACAATTACAATATACTTAATGATTTGTACTCCTTTATCCATTATAAATTTTAGCTCTTTTGTTAGAAAGTGTTTTGAGATTCCAGTGTATTGCCTAAATAAATAAAAATATTGATATTTCTGAATGTCTTTCTGCTGTTGATTTCTACAATTTACAAGTGTCAGCTTAACACATTTCTGTTTACTTTATTTAAGTTTGTTTTATCGGTGGGATTCAGCAGCATCCTGAATTTTTTTCCCTTCCGTCGTCTTACAGTAAATAAATTTATTCTCGTTTGTCAGCTATTAGTTGGATATATCTAAATGTTTGTTCATTCGTGAGATTTGCATTCGGTCTGACAGTCTGGTTTGCTGATTTATATTGCGTCTTTAAAATGCTGTGGTCGTATTTGTGTCCACAGTGCAAAATACAAATCCACAGTGCATACGGCAAATTAGTCATCTGTAATGTAACATCAAGTGATGTTGTGGTGCTACAGTGTGCGGATGTCAAAAAATTGTCTAATGTTTTCTGGCGTCTCGTGACATCAATATTGCTAGACTGTAACCAAACGTTTTTTAAACTTTAAAAACACTTGAACAATATGAATTTTGACCACTGTTAAGACATTGATATGACTGTTGATCATTCGTGGTACCATATAAGTTTAAACTTTCATAGGATTTTAATTCCGGTAAGATTGATGGACATTTAACAGATCAATTTTGATTAATTGATTTAGACTTTTCATTCCTGAAACAGTGAAATTTTGTTAGAGAATACGGTTGTACCTGTTTTATTTGTGCACCAAGCTGCTGCGGAAATGTATTATATTTTTTGAATATTTATTATTGTGGTTTTGGGAGTGGATTATTCTCCGTTATTGTATATTTTAAATATACGCCCGTGTTTTGGGTCGTCTTGTGGCTGTGACTTCGCCGAGTGGCAGAGAGAAGCTGTCCGCCGGAGGATGTAGCCGTAAGCCTACGGGTAGTCTCTCCGGTTGGGTGTTCCAAGTACGTGAAGAAAACCTTTGAATTATTTTTAAATAAATTTGTTTGTAAAATCTGGTGTCAGTCAAACATTTCAGCATTTTACGAATAGAAGTACTTTGCCCCTGAAAGGGTTAACAAAACAAAATGGAAAAAATATATACATTTCTCATTGTTCGAACTGTCTGAAATTTTAATCGGTTATAAATATAACTGTATCCAATCTCTCTTTATAAATTTTGAGAAAAAATATTAATATTTAGTAGTGAAAACTTGATCCGAATCCGCCCCGAAATAACCCGCGTTTTGCCATTTTTATAGAAAGTTTCTCAAATTTTATTTGTTTATTTTTTTAAATACGTCTACTCCCCCGAACGTTTCGAAATTTTTGTAGGTGATGTAAATCTTGTTTGTCGCGATTATGTGAAAATATTGTTTTGAAATACGGACGCTTAGTTACCTTTAGTGTAGACAAAAGATCGTCTCCGGGAACCGCGAAGTTACCTGCTGACGCGAATTTTTTGAAAGTGTTAAAATTTGTATTTTTGAAAACAAATTACACCTTCGAAAAGAAAAAGGGCTTCGGTTCAAATAAGTATTTTTTATAAATTGGTACCTCTGAAATTGAGCTCTGTGGGAGCGTGCGCGAAAGGAAGAAAAAGTCAATCTTGAAAACTACCCTTTTTGAAAAAAAAATTCAAAGGGTTGACAACAATATCTTTCTAACTGATTGCGGCGTTTAAGACATAAAAGTACGAAATTTAAGAATGTGTCTTTCTGTTTTCTGTATCATGAACGATCTGGCCGATGGACGCTGAGGCAAACGGCCAAAATAAAGAATAATTTGGTTCTTCTCTCCTACGCGCTCGGAAAGGTAGGGACTGAGCATGCGCGGGTGCGTGTCTGCGAATTTGAAAAAAAAAATAAAAGAATAGCTCTTTAAGGTTGCTTTTTTTTATGAGTTTTTAATTAATATCTCGGCTACTTATCAAAAAATTAAAATCTGAGCATTAGGTGCATCAGAACCTGCCTTGCACTACCTTCGTGCAAATTTTCAGATCTCTAGGTGCGATAGATTTTGCTAGCCATTGCCAACAATTCAGACACACAAACAGAGAAAGCGAAATTTTCTTCTATTGGTATAGATAAATATAAAAGATTGTTAAACAGTAAGAAATAAATTACCATCTCTTCATAAGAAAAATTATGTTATACCCATTTTTTATTCTTTTAAATAGAATGGCACTTTGCCTACTTAGCCAGATAAAAAATACTTATTGCAAAAAAGAAAAATAAAGGTTTCGCTTACAATATTTTACTTTAAATCTAATAAAATTCATTGAAAAATAATAAAAAAAAGTAATAAAAAAAGCAATGTACCTACAATATAGCTGAGTAAATAGCTTCTGAAATAGCTGAGATAATGTTTTGGGGAAATGTTGAATAAAATTTCTTTAAAATGTTTTTTTTTTTTCATTTGTGTTGTATTTTACCATTTCATGTGATATAGATATACACTAAAGGTATTTTTATATTAAAAAAAATTACAATTTCTCAAAAAAAAAATTAAATAAATTTTCGCGTACATTTATTCCATATGAAACGATTTTAATAGTTGAAGAACTTTATTTTTTTATGCTTTGCAGAAAATTTTAAAAATGAGGATAGGAAATTTTGGAAGTGGGACGTAAGAATTTAAATGCTGTTTATATTTAGAGTGAAATATGTTTTTAGAAATGTCTTTAGATAATTAAAAAAAAAAAAACAAAGCTATGTTACGATATCAAAGTACAGCACTGAAGTTAAAATATGAAAAACGAGTGAACTATGTTTAACATTATCCATTTGCTATGAAGAAATTTGCAAAATTAAAATTACTTCCATAAATTGTATTTTAAAAATAAGTGTAAGCATTTCTCAAAATAACAGAACACTTATTCAGTTTTATCTTTCAGAAAAAAAAATATAATCTTAGAATATTTCGAAGAATATCGGCTATGTTAGCCAATTAATGATGCAAAATATTACGTTACTGTTTTAAATTACAAATAAATTATTTTTGTTTTGTAATTGTTTTACATAAGCTACAATCATATCATATTATTATTTTTATGCATAATCTTCATTCCAAATGTAAAAATACCATCAAAAATATTATTTAAAATACCAAAAGCACAGATTTGAAGAAGAATGCAGCATTTTTACACACTTCCCTTTAATGTCAGAAATTGCAGAAGAAAAATATTATTCCGTAAGTAGACTGCTTTTACAAAGAAAAGAAATATTTTGAAATAGCTGAGAGAATGTCTTGGGGGAATATTGTATGAAATTTCTTAAAACTGTATTTTCATGCGTCTGTACTTTTTCAATTTCATATGATACAGATGTTCCCATAGGTTATTTTAAAAGTATATTTGAATATTTCCGCACTTCTTAGAGAATGCAGGAATTTGGATTAGTTTATAATTCGGTCTATTTATATTATAATTCAGTGAATAATAATTAAATAAAGAGAACATATTTTCAAAAGAATTTTTAAATGTATTTTCAGTGTGATATTTTTTTCAATTTCATATTATATAGATATTCCCTGCGGTTATTTTAAAAGGCATTTTGAATATTTCCATACTTAGATAATGTATGATTCTTATTATTTTATCAGTTTGTCTATTTATATTGAAATCCAATAAATGATTAAAAAAGTTGAACAGCTTTGAAGATATTGTTTAAAGCATTTTTGTTTAACATATAAAATTTAGATGACTATATTTTTGCCAAGGAATACATTAGACATTTCGAATATGCTATTGTTGAACGTATTTGTTTCTAAACTTATAGTTTAATAACGCACATATTATTAAAATTATTTTCTTTAAAGAAATTTAACACTGAAATGTCTTGGGTGTGGAATAGATATAGATGGAATTATAAAAATATAGTTTTGCATTTAATTTTAGCTGCGTTTTTTCAAAACTGTTAGGATAAACATAAGTAATTTTGTCGAAAACTGTAACGTTTGTTTTAACTAATTATTTTTTTCTGTTTACCTTTTGTATTTTTCTATATTAAAAATATATGTATATGAAGTTATAATGTTAGACACATTGCAAAAAATGCAATGTTTCTTTAGATATGAAGTGCTTTGAAACATTTTATATCTAATTAAAATTTGCAGTTAAGCGAATACTTTTATCCCTATTTTAAAGAATTAATGTAAGTTTTAATTTAGTTACGCTGTTTAACTAATATCTGATTAAATATAATTTTTTCTTTAATTTCTGCTGGCGGTGCGTTTTGATAATCCTTTTATAATCCATTTTTCTAATGTTTAAGCCAATAAAACTATTTTTTTTGCAGCTTTGTCAGTAGTATGACCTATTTATCATAAAATAAAAATGTGAATAAGAACTTTAATAAAAATTTGCGCCAGAAAATTGGTTAAACCCAGAAATAATAATAATAATAAAACATTAGCAGGAATTTTTATTAAATTACAATATGAGTGTTTGATTTCGTGTGAATTTATAAAGAGACTTCAGAGAGTATTATGTTTCAAACAATATTAAAAAGTAAACATTTTTTCTTTTTACTTTGGTTTTATATATTTTATTATTTATGTGACAACATTGTAAATATTAAAGCAGCATGTGTAGACGAGGTCGTATCGGCTGGTTCTGTGGATCGATTACCTTTAATGTTTATCCGTCTTACAATATAAACAAACTATGCCCAACAACAACGACACAAAATTAAAATCTGACTGCCACAACTCACTTTGTGTGCGGTGCTGGTTAATTTATCAGTTTGACTTGATTTACTTGTTGCTCTTTAAAAAATGTACTTTAAGCAAAAAGTACAAATGGCACGCCGTAAGTAAAAGAAAAATATTAATATTTTGACTAACTAAAACAAGATTTAGAAATCATCAGATAAAGGGATGGTTTTTTTATCTTGGTATTTTAGTCTTTGGATATTTCTGGGTGACTAGTTTGCCAAGACAAACAAACAGTTTTTCTTTGTACACTCACTGGAGATAGCAATGTACAGGATGTACCAAAACCAGGATGTCAAAAATTCATTAACTACAATAAATATAAAGCTGAAATAAGCGACATGTTTACAAGGTAGATGATAAGTTTCAGTAATTTTCATTCAGTAATTTTAAAATTAGTTCAAATATTCTTCAATACATTTCGTTGTGTAAGAACGCTCAAACTAACGGATATAGATAAATAAAGAGTGACACAGTTTTACTCTTTATTCTGTGCCATAACCTTTGGTGGTTGAAACGGTTTATAGATTACTTTTTTTGTAGTTATTTTGAGCATTGTCACTTTTTCAGACAGCGCAGCGCCATCTCATGACAGAGTGAACTGTTTAATCTCTTTTCAATATCGTTGAAATGTATTTATGAATTCGGTTTGTCTGTCTGCCATCTGTTCGTGCTCCAATTCGCCTAAATATACTCGAATAGCCATGCAATTGATATATGATGATGTTTACTATGGCTTGATTGATATTGAAAATGAAATTTGTAACATATATTGTTCATTTACTGGGACCCTCAAAAAATTCCGTTACATAACAGTCTATTTAGAAAAATAGTTTGCGGCGTATGATGGTAATGATGTTAGACTATCTCAAACATATTGAAAGTGATATACAACATTGAGGTGCACTACAAGATGTTTAGAATAGAGTATGATGCGCGTAGCATTCATCGTACAGTTACAGGGACACTCAGAGTAATGCCGTTAGATTGGAGTCTATCAGGAAAAATCGTTTGAGGTGTACTTTAACCCTTTCGCTACTAAACCGCCTAAGACGTCCGGCCAAGCAAACTACTGGCAGACCGCCCGAACGCCAGTTCCATTTTCTCTCCCTGGTTAATATCCAGCTATTGTAGTAGGGCAAAAGATTATTGGACTAGTTATCTGTGGGAGGTTTCACCACGTTTGGGCGCTCGCTATATTTTGAATACTATTGAATTTCGGACTTCAGTATTCAAAAGATTGATAATGTTGCACTATTTCAAACATATTGAAATTGACATATATCACTAGGATGCACTACAATATACTTACTATTGAATAAGATGTGCATAGCATTCGTCGTTCATTTACAGGGTCAGACAAAATAATTCGGTTACAGTACTGTATATTAAGAGTAATTAGTGGAATTGCGTTTTCCGTTGCGGTACACGATTTTGAATTTAACTATTTATTTCAGATTACTGACTGTGTGTGAATTGTAAACATCATCTACAGGGCTGCACGAAAGATCTCGAGTACATTTCCGTTTGCTGGTGAATTTTTTTGTAGGGGAATTTTAAACTGTGCTATATGTTTCCTAGCTGAAGTAAATTGTAGAACACTATGTAGTATGTATAAAAATCTATAGATCCTATACAGGACTTCACAAAAGAACTCGTTTGTTTTTCCGACAGTTGTCGGTAATTCCTGACATTGTGTTCTCAAATGTGTTATACGTTTTCCAAATTGTTGAATTAGAAGGGCTACTTGCGCTTAAGCAGAAAGGTAGACCTCGCCGCCCAGTTTGACCTTGTTTAATTAGAAATCCCCTTTCACCTTATTGAATATGTTGGAAATTGGTTATAATCTATACTTGAAGCATGATTTTTCGTTCTTGTTTAAAAATTGATGTAACAAAATGATAAGCTTTCTTATAAAACATATCATATTTAAATTTTATATTTATTATATCAAATGTTGACTTTTAATGTTCGTAAATAATTTTCAGGACACTCTGTGTCTTCACATTATGTTTCCGACGCATTCTATGTTTGACAAAGATTATTTTCTAAACTTTTATATTTAGACATTTTTCGGAATGCAGATAAAAATAATAACTATATAAATTCCAATGTCTAGACTTGTTTTATAACATATTAAGTATGAAAAATGAATTTAGTTATCACCCCATTCTAAATGCATTGTTCAATTTAAATTTTATGATGCGAAGAGAAATGAAAAGTAATAGAAATCCATTATACATTAATTTTATTTCGCTTTTATATGTTTGAAAAAGTATTTCGAATCAGATTACTTTAAAGAGAAATTGGCGAAATTACGCAAGGATCTTGGCGAATTCCTCATCGATCTGCTGTGCCTTCCGCTAATTTAATTTGAAATCGTTATTATTAAGTAGTATACCCTATAATTACTGGTTAAAAGCAAAACAGAAAAAATTATTTAATGTATTTCTTTCGAAAGCGTTTTTGATATTAATTCATCGTTTTTTTTTTTTTTTTTTTTTTTTTTTTTTTAATCGAACGAAATTTTACGATTTTTTTTTTTAAATCGTTAAAAAAGGCGATGATTTTCAAAATGTGCTTTGCAGTGCAAAATATCTATTTATAAAGAGTTATTCAAATTATGAATATTTGCAGCATTATTGTAGTATATTATCGATTATACGGCCGTCGGTTATCTGGTTGGTTGATTTTCCGAACAAATTAAAATTATCGAGAATCGTAGAGACAAACTATTTAATATTTATATGGCAAAATGTTCAATTTATACATAGGGCTTTTAAATTTAAGCATTTGATCATCAACAACAACGAAGTGTTCTTCGTTGTTGATATTGAAATTCGATATTGAAATTGATAAAAAATAAACTACTGTATTAAAAAAACTGTTTGTTGAATTCGAATTTTATCATAGTAGAATGAAATATGTGTATTTATATTTTAGGGATGGGGTGAGGTAAGGCATAAGAGTTCGGGTGCCTATTTGGCTATAATAACCTTTTTTTAAATGCGAGGAAGGATTTCAATTGCAAATAAATCTTTTTCAAACATACATATTACTTATTCTCTCTTATTACTTGGATTCAAAATATTCTATGATCGTCAATTTTGAATTCGTAAATTGAATTACATCAGTAAATTAAACACATCAGTAGTTTTTATAAAAGGAGTGTCAGTTTATTTGAAGTAAGAATCGTGTGTCAATTGATGATCAGTTTTACGCATATTACCGATCCCCAATATACACGAATAATCGTTTATCTGTTAAGACACGACAATGGCACCATATTGCTGTTACGTAAGCAGGGTTCGTACGCTTTTATCACAATTAAGCAGAAATTGTAGACTCCTCGTTTAATTGCAGGATTTGTAACACTTTTCTGCATTTAAATAAGATGAAAAATTCTGTAAAATAATTTGTGGTAAAAGCGTACGAACCCTGGTAAGTAATTTCTTTTTCTTATTCCCAATTTTAATATTTTTCCATTACGGACTTGTTGAAATTTACATACTTGAAATATATTATTTTACAGTCACGACTATTGTCTCAAAATTTGAAGACGATGAAGGATATCTAGTCAATATTTAATTTCATACCATGAACATTCCAAAATGAATTTCGTGACACATGCGAATGTAGCAGTTATGCATGATTTTATTTCTTTTTTATAACATTTTGCACATTTGATGAATAAATGGTATAATATCGGAAATCATTGGATTAGAACATCCTAATCTAATCCACTCTTTGAAAATCGTTATTAGAAACAAAAGTTGGATGATTTGTCCACAGTACGGTTTTTTATTACTATTAAGTACTTTTACATGAAAATAGAAATTTCCGAACTACCATTTCGGAACTTGCATGGCCAGAAATTGTGTATCAGCTACGGGTCTACTAAATATATTTTTTAACATTTTAGAAAATAATGAAAACGAAGGGAATCAGTAATAATACATTGCGGTATGCTAGAAACTTATTCTACCGGAAGCGGATTTTCTTTAAAAAATAACAAAAATAAATAACAAAAATAAATAAATAAATAAATATTTGTTTATGGTGGGCACTCTGTCAATTAAAATCGGATAATTATGTGGTAAACAAGGTTTATTCGTATTCAAATAAAACTTAACAAGTATTTTATGAAACTGAATGCTGAATACATCTGCCACCGCAAGCAATTTTGCCACTGCCTTAACTAAGTCGTTAAAAAATGCTGTTTGTCACAAATCCCCCTGTACTCATCCGGGTATGTTAAAGATGTTATAACCCATCTGTAAAAAATAATCTCTTGTGTTCGGGGGTTGGCGGGCATTCATTATTTCGTGATGGAAAATATTTCTTAAGTTTTACCTGGAATGCGAATGAACTTTTCTAACATGGTGTCTTCTATCGGAAAATACTTGATCTATTTTTTTATAGGATTAACAACTTCACATATGTTAGAATACATTTCCGCATACCATTGTACCGATTCCTTCCATTTTACGGAAGTTTCGAAATTTAAAAGAATTTCTGGGACTCCCAGTATATAATCTTCATGAAACGAAAGAGAACGTACTTAAATTTATTGATTGTACGAAACTAAAAATTTAATACATCAGCTAACGTAATAGTAATTTTGATGTTTTCATCAAATACCCTTATTTTAATTTTTAATTCTAAAATGTGTCAAGGAATTTTGAGAAACTCTTTTATTCTGAAAAAAAAGATTTTGTTTTATTACATCATCTCACTCGGTTTTCAGCAGAATTTGAATCTAAAATGTTACAAAATTGAAGAATTTTAAAAATATAAATTATGTAGGCACTAAAATATGGTTGAAATATGGTTGCAAATGGTTGAAAGATGGTTGTAGAATGAATAAAAAAATACAAAAAATAGTCTGTGACAATTTTATCTTGAAATTGGCATGTTTTTTAGGTGCATTCATAATTATATAAATATGCAACACATACAGTCGTCGTCAGGGTCCGTCCGTCCGTCTGTCCGCATATAACAGCACAAAAACTACACAACCGAATGCTTTGGAATTTAATATATATAATCGTTGCAAAATTTTGTCGAGTCATTTCAAATTTTATGAAAATCGAATCAAAACTTAAAAATATATTAATAAAAGTTTTCTTTATTCTATTAAATCCAATCATACATAATATATATAGTAAAAGAGCAAGTCATGTGACTGAGGAAAACAAATACGGGCTATCCACATCTTTTTCCATATGCCAAGTGGCCATTTTTATTCAAAATAACTTTTTCGAATGAAATGGCATAAAAGTTACATTTTTAGAAAGATCGTTCAAAAAAATTGTTTGCTTGAGAGAAGAGTTGCATTAAAAAATGTACAGATTCTGAGATAATTTTAGTGAAAATTAGGTTAACAGCCGAATATCTCAATTTATTAAAGTAAATAAACAAAATATTCATTCATCGTCAGTCATACAAATATTAACCATGGAGGTAATCATTCTCAAAGCAAGATCTCCATGGTGAATTTAAAGCGCTGTCTGGTGTCGAAAAAATAATTCGCATCTGTAAACATGGCATACGTAATAAGAAAAAAAAGGCATCCTCATTTTGCTCATAGCAGACGATATAATTTATTTCCTTGAAAAAATAACGGTGATTTTTTTTTACATTGTAAAACTAGTTATCGCACGAAACGAACGCACCTCATTTGTCACGTTTAACGTACAATTTCCAATTTGTTTGTAGCTGTGATAGTGCCGCGCCATGGATGATAATGTTTGCAACTAATATTTTAACTTGCTTAAAGAAAACTCAAGATCATGAGATACATTTTCGCCCAAAGCACTTCTTCCTACGTTGATTAATTGATATTTATTAAATTTTAAAATGTGTCATGGCATTTGGATTACCCTGTACATTAAAAAAATACTAATTTCATTATGCAATTTTTTATACCATTAGATAAAAACACTTGACCGAGATTTGCCTTTCTAAAATCCTTTAATTTGTTCTTCGTAAATTAAACATTATTTTTATTTAACTACGCTTTAATGGGTTTTGATATTTATTGAAAAGAATTCTTACAAAGCTATAAATGTATCATTTGAATTTATTGCGTTGTATAAGATTTTTATAATTTATTTAAGTAGGTATGTAATTCAATTCATCTCGTTTGCACTTTTAAAACCTAAATTAACCTAGTTGTTTATAAAATGATATGATTTTATCTATTTACAAACAGTTCATGTAAAATGTTATTTAAATCGTTTTAGTTTAAATCGTAATTTACAAATGAATAAATCCGAACTTAACTTCTTCTCTAAATAAGATATTTTAATGCATATTCGATGGAAAAGGAATTAATTTCTGTCCACTTGAAATAGTTATTTACTTAATTTTAATGACTCGTTGAATACTTAAAGATAGTATGGAATAATTTCACCAAGAAATTTTCATCTTATTTAATGAATAATGTCCGCGTTTGTATTTTGCATTTCAGATTACCTTAATTGATTTGTAAAAAGTGAAACATTCTTGAATTACACCAAATATAATTATTGTTATTTGTTTAACCTCCTAATCGAATGATTTTCGGAGAAAACGCAAAAAAGAAATGAATTTTTTAATTTCAAACATTTTTGCCAACTTTTCCACAAAAATAGAAATGTAATCATTATTTTATTTTATCTCATAGTTAAAAGTTATAACAGTTTCAACTTTCTGTATTTTACACACTGTCATCCCAGATGACCTACCGCAAAACTGTCTTGTAAACCATAACGATATTCATTAGAGATCAGTTCGGGCTCATTTTTTTAGAGAAAACTTCAAAAACAAATGCAGTTTTAATCAGAAACATTTTTGGTCATATTTGAACGAAAGTAGAAATGTAATCTTTATTTTATTGTATCCGATAGTTAAAAAGTTATAATAGTTTCAAATTTGAGTACTTTACACTTTGTCATCCCAGATTGCCTACCGCAAAACTCTTTTAAACCATACACATACTCACTATAGATCAGTTCGGGATTACTTTTCAGAGCCCGAGTTCGATATGGAAAGTACACAGTAGAATGTTGTTAATAACATTTTAAAATTGTTTCAAGATTAATTTTCTCAATTAAACAACTCTTCTTACATAGAAACACTGTAAAAAATTTGGTGTAAAGTTCCTGAGAAAACCTGTGGCAACTATTCTGCCACAGGTATTCCCAGGAATTTCACCAAAGAAATGCCAGGAAACTTACACAAATCAGTTACACACAAACCATATGGAACTTTACACTGTAAAAAAAAAAAAAAAAACAGAAATTGTATTGGCAATCGAGACGCCAGTACTATTTCCTTATCTTAACGGAAAAAAAAATTCTGTAAATTCTCCGTAATTTATCGTTTTTCAATTTCCGTTTCATAACAGATATTTTCCGTATTTTTTAAAATTTTTTATAGATTAGTAACCAAGGGATAGATACATTTCTGCTTTTTTTCTTTTCATTCCTGAGTGAGTGTACAGTAAATAACCAACCCTTGCCACGAGCAGAATCGAACGCGGAATCTTCCGTTTATTAAACTGACGGTCTAAACCACTGCGCTATGACTGGTCACGCCGCCTTCTCAAATGTTGTTACTTATTTTAGTCACTTTGTATGATGCCAAAACTTGAGGTTTCATCGGTAGATAGATTTTTACAGAGTTCCAATGTTCTTTTCATAATTTTCAGTATTTTGCTGTATTATTTGATGTCTTATAGCAGATAAATTTTATTTTTTAAAAACACAAATTGCACAAATTGTGCTTATTAGTTGCTAAAATCAGTGTAAAAATTGTTTTATCTTTTATGAGTTTAAAACAATTTTTACACTGATTTTAGCAACTAATTAGCACAATTTGTGCAATTTGTGTTTTTAAAATACTAGTTAACAGTGTAGTGTCCAAATGGATTCAATTGTAAATTTTATTTTTTATGTATTATGTGCTTAAAACATTGCATTAAGAGTAATGATTGCTTCCTTTTGCAATAGTACTAACGTTTTCTTTTTTCGAACATATACTTTTATACTTTTCTGTAAAAAATTTGGTATAAAGATACTGAGAAAACTTGTGGCACTTATTTGCTTGATTATCTATTTATCAATTCCAATAAAAACAACAATTATCTTAAGCAGACCTGTTTGTTACATGCTATTAAAATAATTTTTATCTCTTATTTTAAAAACAATTTTAAATAAACAATTTTATAATAAATTAAATTATTATATTTCAGCTATGCTGAGAACTTTTGCGTACGGTTAGTTAAACTGAAAAGTTTCTAAAATATTTAAAAAATAGTTTTTAGAGAAAATTTTGAAATTAATGACTTTTGGATAGGTAAGATTAAATCTGGACTTATTAATTTATAAAAATATAAACTAACGAAATAAACTAAAAACTTTATGAAATTATAAACTTCGTTTTTTATAAAAGTAAAGGAAAAATATTAACTAATTTTATAAATGTAAGGAAAAAATTGTAAAATTTGTAAAATTATAATTTATAAAGTAATAAATTTTAGTGAAATTCATAAATTTATAAGCGAAATTAGTTTAGTTTAATACCGATTTGCTCAGCGATAATTTATAAAATAAGAATTTTTACTGTAATTCATAAATTTATAAGCCAAATCAGTTTAATTTAAATACCAATTGGCATAGTGATAATTTCGAGACATATTATGTTATGAAACTTTTAAATAACCCAATATTGTCTCACGTTGCAAAAGTTAAAATAATTTTTAAAATATTAGTGGGGAAAAAAATAATAATTTTGAAGCACTATCAAGAAAAAAAAGTAGATTTAAAAAAAATATTTTTCTGTAAGTTATAAAAATAAAATAAATTTTTAAATATTCCATTAAAAAATAAATATTACTATTCTTTTCACAAAAAATTTACATGGTCTCGTTTAGAATGGGTCAGCAAGTCGGACCGGGCCAGGCCTGTATCCTAGAAGAACTCTAGTAAATACAACAATCTTAATTCGCATTCCTAAGAATGCGATTTCTGTACGCAACCTTTAAACATCATTTACGGAAATTGCACCGATTTGGAAGAAATACGGACATTGTACTGTAAGAAATACTTTAATAATCCATTAAATTTACGGAAAATCAGTTCAGTTTTACGGTACACATGAACGCGTTCAGATTAGTCGAGCGGTCTATGGCGTTAATTTAAGCTCTGGTTCTCTGCAGAAAAATTGGATTCGAATCCCGCTTCCGACAGAATGATTTCTGCATTACGTTTGGCTGTAATTCATTTCAATTACTGCCACATTTTCAGGAAAAGAAAAAATAATTTGTATTTTTTATTCGAAATTTATCACAAAACAATATTTTTACAAATTAAATTTGTACTAAAAATATAATATAAACAAAAAATATTTGTATTAAAAATATTTAAATATACAAAAATGCATGTAATTAATATCGAATAAATAAACTGAAGTGATCTACAATTTTTGCTATATTTTGTATAACCAAAAATAATTTTTCTACATATCCATGCTTTAATAATTAAAATTTTCAAAGGTTTTGGACAACAAAAACTATTTACATTTATTATCACGGGTCCGGGCAATGCTGGGCGGGTCAACTTGCTTTATATTAAAATACTAGATAGAAATATATATCATTTTACTGCTCTAGGTAATTTGTTCAATAAGGTTAATTAACCCAGTTAAAAACCTTAAATTCCCCATACCTAAAGTAATCACATTTTTGTCACGACATTCCTCTATTAAGAGCATAATACGTGATATTATGCATAATGTAATGCAAAAGTAAATTAACATTTCATATGCCAATAAATACGTTATTACTTATTTTTGTAACTACACTTCAATCAGCCCTCATTGAATGATAAAATTTATTTTGTTGCTTCAGCAATAAGATGATTTTCTTTTTAATATTATTGTTATTACTATAAATGCTATTTATATAAACTCAGATGAAAACAATAAAAATAAACTTTTATTTTCTAATACATTTGGAATACATAAAACAAATTTCTTCAAAAAAATGTCCTCCTTTATTCATAAATGTCTTTTCACATCAATACTTTCTATCAAATCCTTTTCATTTGGTATCATTATTTTCCTTCTATTATTGAAAAGAATATAAAATGAGTTAACAATTAATTTCAATAAAAACTTTTTTATTATTCAAGACTATTTTAATGTTTCCTAGAGGGAAATTTGCTTATTTGTTTAAAAATATTATTTCAATTAATACATTGTTCCACATTGTTTAATTCTGCAACATCTATAAAAGATTTCTTTGAATGTAGTTAAATGGATTTTTATTTTATTTATTTTATTTTTTATTTATTTATTCTTTAAATATGAAAAGATATTACAGTTTATCGAGTTGTCGAGTTATATATTTCGTTAAATATGCTATTTTTTATTTATTTGCTATTATGTTATTTGTATTTTAAAGTTTGTCAAAACATTTACTTTAATTTTTTAATTGTATATTTTCTGTAGTGTTCATATATATATTTATATGAATACTATAGAAAATATATAATTAAAACATTAAAGTAAAGGTTTTGACAAACTTTAAAATACACTGAAAAAATTCAGAGCAATATATTTTTATATAGCAAAAGCTATTTTATTAAATATAATTAAAATAAAATAAAATAATGGTTTTGATAGTTAAAACTGCAAACTATACTGGAAAGTTTCAGACCAATATATTTTCTATTTGTGTAATGTGGTAATTATTTTGTAAATGATATAATTAAAAAAAGATCTTGATAGTTTAAACTGTAAAGACCACTGAAAAAATTCAGAGCAATATATTGTTGCTTGTGTAATACAAAAATAATTTTGTGAAGGATATAATTAAAAAATTCAAATAAAAAGTTTTGATATTTTAAACTTTAACGTACATTGAAAAAATTCACAGCGATTTCTTTTTCACATGTGTTACACGAAAAATATTTTATAAGTTATTTTATAAAATATATAATTAAAAAAATAAAATAATTGTTTTGATTTTAAACTTTAAAGTACACTGAATATTTTTCAAAGCAGTATACGAAAGCTTTGATTTGGCAACAACATTAGCGAAATAATATAAAAAAAAACAGGTGATATTGACGCTTTCTGTTACTGAAGAATCAGATCCAGAGTTCAACTGGGCAAAGTTCAACTTCGGCAAGGTTTACGCAACCTTTAATACCTTAAAGGTCGATAAAATTAGTATCAAACTTATTTGGGAACTAAATACTGAGGGTTCCACGTTAGGTTGACCACCTGACCCAGACATGCGTTGTACAGCAGATAAAGGACCGATCAGACTACAGTCTAAGTGCGCGGCGTGTCTTATTTGGTAAATCTGTCACTTTCATCTTTTTTTTTATGATTACTTAGTATGTCTAAACGTCAGAGTGGGAGATGTTGACAGATTGGAAAACACCCATTTATTTTGAGGAAATACCCCGTTCTTTTTCGACGACCACAAAATGATTCGAAAAGAATGGGAAGGGAAAGAATTTCTGACTGTCGCAGGCCGAGTTACTCAGGAAGGCCCTGAAACTGACTTTTAGTGCTCATGTTAAAGAAAACAAAGTTAAACATTGTAGGCTAGTATCTTTAACGATGCCAGCGCCGAATATTTCATAGGAATTAGTGAAGCGATTTCAATTATTTTCCTTTATTTGTTCACTTTTATAATTAGCTACATTTTATTCATTTTCTTGAAAACCAATTCTTTTAAATTAACGTTAATTAAATAAGAACTTAGAAATATTTGTTTGCAAAATAGCGAAGCTATTGCATTTTTAAATTATATGTTTCCTCGAATGATTAATTAATAGTTTAGCTACCGTCAAAATTATTAAAAATAATTACTGAAATTGCTTCAATATTTTCCGAGTAAAAAACACCTCAATATCAGATTTTTCCACGGGATTTTCAAGTGCTGTTGTTCCTAATTTAATATTTCCTCAGCGGAATTTTGGTTTATTTCATTTGAAACTGCAATTTAAATTTAAAAAAAAATATATCCATATAGTTTTATTCTGCTGCTCCAAAAATTTTTTGAAGGTAGTTAAATTATTATTATTTTTATATTGTATTTAAAATGCAGTTAAATTATGTTAAGTGGAAAGTTGTTATTATGGTGTCTGAAAAAACACGTGTCTTTAATTGCGGTATTTCACTATTTTTACTTCATATGAAAAGTTTTTTTAAATGTGAATACTAAGTAATAATAATAATAATAATTAATTCATTAATTAAAGAAGTCTTTTGATGTTAAAACTTTAAATACACTGCAAATTTTGAGAGATTTTTAAAAAAAATGCAAAACGAAAGTTTAACATCGCCTTTCGCCGGACGAAATTTGCTTTTTTAAATGTATTTTCCATTCGAAAGGAAAAAAAAACTAAAAAATAATAAAATATCACAATTAAAGACAAATATTTACTAAAAGCCGATAACAATCTTTTCAAAATATTATTTGAATTAATAAATTGCTCCGCATTGTTTCATTTTTCGGCGTATAAAAATGGTTTCTTTGAAAGTAGTTAAATGAATTTTTATGTTTTCCTATGGAAAGCTATTATTATCAACTCCTAATAAATATTTGTCATTGATTGTGGTAATTTATTTGATTTTATACGTTTTGTTGCCGCTGAATGGAAAATACATTAAAAATCTGAATGCTACATAAAAGATTAAATAAAATAAGTAAAAGAAATTTCGCTCATTTTTAAAACTTTAAAATACACTGAAATTTTGAGAGCAGTTTTCTTTTCTTAAATCAATGTAAAACGAAAGAAGGGGAACTTCGGGTATAATGAAATACCATTTACGTTTGAGGCAATATCACAACTCGATATTGTTTAAAACGTTAAAACCGAATATAATCACAAACTTCAACAAAGTTATTTGTAGACAAAAGTCATTTTACGAATTTTTATCGCATGCAAATAAATAATAATAATCAAAATCTTTTTTGGAAGGTAATATCAGATACACGGGAAATATGGAGTATGGGTTAAAAATTAAGAAAACCAATACAATGTAGCGGTATCAAGAGAGCATGATCAAAATATAGTGTCTATAGGTAGTGAGCCAATATATTGCAGTTCATATTTCAGATTTGCACAAATCACAAATATAAGGATCTGCCTTTGCGCCATCATAATAATGGAGTATTATGAGATATTGGTATTCCATATCACCCAACAAAGCCAGTTCGGGGGAAAAATACTCTATATTTATTGGTGTGAATCTCGAGCTAAAAAAGAGTATGACATCATAAACTGTTAGTATTTCGGTGTACATTATCCTTAATTTCAATGAAAGAATATTACTTCTAATACTGAATGAAAAATATGGAACAATTATCTCCTGAAACTTTCCAAAGACGAAAAACCAATCTTTATTCACACATCGCGCCCTGACGCCGACCGACGAACTGCGTGTTCTGGAGGACATTCTGGAAGCGTTCTTAAGTAGTTTATGATATTGCTGCTTGGTGACAGCACTTTACCAATCAGAAACCTTGGCATTCCATATTACCAAGGCAATACTAGATACCGGGCTTGCTCATTCACTCTCATAACGTTACAAATAGTGGCTGGCCGCGACCAGTGATTGGTACAAAGGGACGCGCCCATCGTTTTGTGCCAATCGCTGTATGTCTTTCGTCGCGGCTAAGGCTCCTATAAAGGGAGCTGACGCATATCCATTATGTTGCCCAAAATAACCGCCATGTTGTGACCTAGCTTAGCATTAGGAAATCGCCTGAGCAGGTGTTTGCCGTACCTGTTACTGTCACTTGCGGTCCACTAGTACGGTAAGCAAACCGGTTTTAGCTTGGTTTTTGGTCCGCTGGGCCATTAAATGGCGGTATGATTCAGCCTGTATTATAGGAGCTCTAGTCGCGGCCAACCACCTTTTGTGACGTCATAATAATGAATGAGCAAGCCCGGTATCTAGTGTAGTTCTGCTATTACCCTACTGTTCCATAATACCCGAAGTTTCTTTATAACTACATCCTTCCTTGATCGATTTTTTTATTAATTATTTTCTAAATGGTATTTCAATTCATAGCTTTAGCATATACTTCGCTTCGTCTTGCCCAAAAAATCTGTAAAGGGAGTTAATATAATTATTTTTTTACATTGTACTTAAAATGTAGTTAAATTATGTTGTTAGGCGGAAAGTTATTATTGTCGTGTCTGAAATAATATATGTTTTTAATTTCACAACTTTGACTTAAATTTCTTTTAAATCAAATAAAACTGCGAATGCTATATAAAAAAAAGAAGTTAACGACAGCTTCTAAGGTTGATATACGCTGCAAATGTTGAGAATTTTTAAAATGTAACAGAGAAGTTTAACATTAAGTTTCCTCCGGCGAATTTTACTTTTTTTCATTTTCAAAATAGTATTTAAATTAATCAATTGCTCACAATTGTTTAAGTTTTCTGCGTCTAAAAATATTTCTTTAAAAGTAGTTAAATGCATTTTTGTGTTATGTATATGGAAATCTATTATTATAGCTTCTTAATAAATATTTGTCTTTGATTGTGGTAATTTATTTTATTTTATACTTTTTGTTGCCCCCGAAGAGAAAATGCATTAAAATCTGAATGTTACATAAAAAGTTACATAAAAGATTAAATAAAAGAAGTAAAAGAAATCTTCTGTTTTTTTAAATTTTAAATGCACTGAAAGTTTGAGAGATGTTTTCTTTTCTGTTGTCAATGAAAACGAAAGTATAACTAAATCCTTATTTGAGCGAATTTTGTTTTATTTATTTTCTAAATATTATTTCAAGCTATGGATTTATTTATATATAGTTTGAATCTGCTTCTCCAAAAATTTTTTAAAAGGTAGTTAAAATAATTAATCTCTTTATAGTGTCTTTAGAACGTAGTTAAATTATGTTGTTAGGCGAAAAGCTATTATTATCGTGACTGAAATATTATATGTCTTTAATTTCACAATTTGGACTTAGCTTTCCCATAAAGTGGATTAAAATGTGAATGCTACATAAAAAAAAAATAATTTGAAGACAGCTTCTAATGTTGAAACTTTAAAATATGCTGCAATTTTTGAGATTTTTTTTTTTTAATGTAACACGAAAGTTAAACCTTAGACTTTCATGGGCGAATTTTGCTTTTCTCATTTTCTAAATATTATTTAAATTAATCAATTGCTCACTATTTTTTAATTTTTCTGCGTATAAAAGAGGTTTATTTGAAGATAGTTAAAGGATTTTTTATGTCATTCTATGGAAAGTGAATATTATAGCCTCTTAATAAATATTTGTTTTTGATTGTTATAATAAATTTTATTTTCAGAAAAGAGGTTTATTTGAAGATAGTTAAAGGATTTTTTATGTCATTCTATGGAAAGTGAATATTATAGCCTCTTAATAAATATTTGTTTTTGATTGTTATAATAAATTTTATTTTCAGAAAAGAGGTTTATTTGAAGATAGTTAAAGGATTTTTTATGTCATTCTATGGAAAGTGAATATTATAGCCTCTTAATAAATATTTGTTTTTGATTGTTATAATAAATTTTATTTTCAGAAAAGAGGTTTATTTGAAGATAGTTGTCATTCTATGGAAAGTGAATATTATAGCCTCTTAATAAATATTTGTTTTTGATTGTTATAATAAATTTTATTTTCAGAAAAGAGGTTTATTTGAAGATAGTTAAAGGATTTTTTATGTCATTCTATGGAAAGTGAATATTATAGCCTCTTAATAAATATTTGTTTTTGATTGTTATAATAAATTTTATTTTCAGAAAAGAGGTTTATTTGAAGATAGTTAAAGGATTTTTTATGTCATTCTATGGAAAGTGAATATTATAGCCTCTTAATAAATATTTGTTTTTGATTGTTATAATAAATTTTATTTTCAGAAAAGAGGTTTATTTGAAGATAGTTGTCATTCTATGGAAAGTGAATATTATAGCCTCTTAATAAATATTTGTTTTTGATTGTTATAATAAATTTTATTTTCAGAAAAGAGGTTTATTTGAAGATAGTTAAATGATTTTTTATGTCATTCTATGGAAAGTGAATATTATAGCCTCTTAATAAATATTTGTTTTTGATTGTTATAATAAATTTTATTTTCAGAAAAGAGGTTTATTTGAAGATAGTTAAAGGATTTTTTATGTCATTCTATGGAAAGTGAATATTATAGCCTCTTAATAAATATTTGTTTTTGATTGTTATAATAAATTTTATTTTCAGAAAAGAGGTTTATTTGAAGATAGTTAAAGGATTTTTTATGTCATTCTATGGAAAGTGAATATTATAGCCTCTTAATAAATATTTGTTTTTGATTGTTATAATAAATTTTATTTTCAGAAAAGAGGTTTATTTGAAGATAGTTAAAGGATTTTTTATGTCATTCTATGGAAAGTGAATATTATAGCCTCTTAATAAATATTTGTTTTTGATTGTTATAATAAATTTTATTTTCAGAAAAGAGGTTTATTTGAAGATAGTTAAAGGATTTTTTATGTCATTCTATGGAAAGTGAATATTATAGCCTCTTAATAAATATTTGTTTTTGATTGTTATAATAAATTTTATTTTCAGAAAAGAGGTTTATTTGAAGATAGTTAAAGGATTTTTTATGTCATTCTATGGAAAGTGAATATTATAGCCTCTTAATAAATATTTGTTTTTGATTGTTATAATAAATTTTATTTTCAGAAAAGAGGTTTATTTGAAGATAGTTAAAGGATTTTTTATGTCATTCTATGGAAAGTGAATATTATAGCCTCTTAATAAATATTTGTTTTTGATTGTTATAATAAATTTTATTTTCAGAAAAGAGGTTTATTTGAAGATAGTTAAAGGATTTTTTATGTCATTCTATGGAAAGTGAATATTATAGCCTCTTAATAAATATTTGTTTTTGATTGTTATAATAAATTTTATTTTCAGAAAAGAGGTTTATTTGAAGATAGTTAAAGGATTTTTTATGTCATTCTATGGAAAGTGAATATTATAGCCTCTTAATAAATATTTGTTTTTGATTGTTATAATAAATTTTATTTTATACTTTTTATCCTCCGAATGGAAAATACATTAAAAATCTGAATGTTACATAAAGGATTAAATAAAATAAGTAAATGAAATATTCTGATTTTTTAAACTTCAAAATATACTGAAATTTTGTGACCAGTTTTTTTTTCTCATAGCTGGTAAAACGAAAGTATAAACCGTTTCACAATTTAATTACTATGTATAAATATTATTTCAATTTATAGATTTATACATATATTTTGATTTTGCTTCACCAAAAAATCTATAAAGGTAGTTAAAATAATTAATATCTTTATATTGTCTTTAGAACGTAGTTAAATTATGTTTTTAGGCGAAAAGCTATCATTATCGTGTCTCAAATAATATATGTCTTTAATTTCACAATTTTGACTTATATTTCCCTTAAAGCGGATTAAGATGTGAATGCTACATAAAAAATAAAGAAATTAAAGACAGCTTCTATTGTTAAAACTTTAAAATACGCTGCAATTTTTGAGATTTTTTTAAAAATGTAACACGAACCTTATGTTTAACCTTATGTTTCCTCGGTCGAATTTTGCTTTTTTTCATTATCAAAGTACTATTTAAATTAATCAATTGATCGCCATTGTTTAATTTTCTGCGTCTAAAAAAGGTTTCTTTGAAAGTAGTTAAATGCATTTTTTTGCTGTGTATATGTAAAGCTATTATTATCGCCTCCTAATAAATATTTGTCTTTGGGTTAATTTATATTATTTTTAACTTTTTGTTTCCTCCGATGAGAAAATACATTAAAATCTGAATGTTAGATAAAAGATTAAATAAAAGATATAAAAGAAATCATCTGATTTTTTTAAGCTTCAAAATATACTGAAATTTTGAGAGCAGTTTTCTTTTCTGATATCAGTGTAAAACGAAAGTATAACTAACTAAATCCCTTGTCGAGCGAGTTTTGTTTTATTTCTTTTCTAAATATTATTTCAATTTATAGGTCTATCCATATTATTCACTTCTTCTTCCCCAAACAGTCTGCAAAAGTAGTTAAAATAGTTACTTTATATTGTATATAAAACGTAGTTAAATTATGGTGTTAGACGTAAAGCTGTTATTATTGTGTCTGAAATAATATATGTCTTTAATTTAACATTACTGACTTAAGTTTCAATAGGCGTTGGTGTGTTCATTTCTTCTTTTTCTATTCATTTTAGTTTTATGTAATATGTGTAGGCACCTCCCTCAATCTTTCACTAAAGCTATAAAGCAGTAAAGCTTAACTCCCCGAGGGGAGGAGGATATTTATCCATTTATCCATTCAATTTTGTCGAAATTTAATTTACGTTCTTTCACCCTTGTCTTCATTTATCAAAGCGTTTATTGCATAACATCAATGCGCTAAGTCGAGAAATAAATGTATCATTTGAGTTTAAAAAAAAGCGATACGAAGCTTTATTAATTGACTACCTTCATAGCAACCCGTTGTGTTGCATTAGTAATTTATAAGATCTTGCTAGTTTTTTGGCAAAAAGGAAATCTAATTATATTCTGTATCTTAAAAAATTACTTATAATACTATATATATATATATATAGAGAGAGAGATATATATATATAGTTATATATACAGGGTGATTCATAAAAGATGGGCAGAACTTTAAGGGGTTATAGTACACTTAAAGACAAATAATATTAAATAGGAGACTAAGGGTCCCAGACGTATTCCCAAGGAGATAGGGGGCATTAAAGTTTAGGGTCCGAAATTTCAAATGATTATAAAACATGGAAAAATTGGTCGATTCGTTTGCGGTTTTTGCAAAAAAATTTCTTTATGCCAGTATTTTCTTGAAATAAAATTTTAAAGTTCAATTTCAAAAAATGCCGATAGGGGGCGCTTTAGACTTTGGAGTAACAAACAACTATTTTTTAACGTTATTTTTTGTATTTCTTTAAATGATTTCGAAAGCTTAGACTTAAACTTAAATTTTGATCTAAAAATCTGAGTCTTAACGAGTAGTTAAGTAGCGTAAACTGAAATTTGAAATTTGAAACCCTTCTCCCCCCAGAACAAAAATCAGTTATTCCCGATCTTTGTGTCGTAGATTAGGCTCTAACTACTGCCGCGTTTTGCTAAAATTATTCTTTATGTCAGTATTTTCTTGAAAATAAATTTTAAAGAAAATTTTCAAAAAATTCCGATAGAGGGCGCTTTAGACTTTGGAGTAACGAACAACTATTTTATACCGTTATTTTTTGTGTCTCATTAAATGCTTTCTAAAGCTTAGACTTAAACTTAAATTTTCAGCTCAAAATCTGAATCGCTGAGCGTGGTTCAGTAGCGAGGGGAGGGGGTTCAAATTTCAACTTCTGAACATAGTTCAGTTTGCACTACTTAACCATGCCCAACGATTCTGTGCTGTGATACGAGGCAAAAATACAACTTTCGTCAAGGACTGCATAGTCGGAATTCACTCATAAAGGCACTGGCACAGTTGGAAACGTCGCTCATGCAAACGTTAATTCCTGACGCTAGTCACCGGGTGAAGAAGGAAACAGAAAGTATGCAAATGTCAAATGGGGAAGAAGAAGAACACGTATGCAAAATTTCGACACGATTCAGGCATAAAAACCACTGAACGGTGAGTCAAGTGTAAGTCGCTGTAGTAATGAATCGGAAGATGGTGCCCTTCACGAATAAGGAAAAGGCTGAGATGCATTTAATTTACGGAGCGGCAGATGGAAATGGTGCAGAGGCACAACGAATGTACGGAGAGCGATTTCCTAACAGGCGGTTGCCTAACCGCAAAACTTTCGAGCGCTTGCACAGACAGTTGTGTGAGACGGGATCATTTCTCGCTTCCCGGTCGAATGCAGGTCGTGCAAAAAAGGACGAATCAGTAGTTGTTGCAGAAGCCATTCTGGATGTAGTAGCGGCGCAGCCAAGTACAAGTACACGAACAGTGGCTAGCCAGGTGGATACCTCACAGTCCACGACATGGAGGGTACTGAAGGATGAACATTTGCTCCCGTTTCATGTGCAACGAGTCCAGAAACTGTCTCCAGGGGATTATCCAAATCGTATTGAATTCGCCCGCTGGTTTCTGCAGCAGAACGCGCTAAATCCACATTTTGGACGAACTGTGCTTTTCACCGATGAATGTACCTTCACACGTGAAGGTACATTTAACACACACAATGCACATGTATGGGCGGATGTCAATCCACATGCTACGTATCCACATGCTCATCAGAGACGCTTTTCCATCAATGTTTGGGCAGGAATCCTCGGAGACCACCTAATCGGACCGTACCTTCTTCCTGAACGCCTCAACGGTAAAACATACCTCACATTTCTGCAACATGTGCTGCCAGACCTGTTAAACGTTGTTCCTCCACGCATCCGGCGGGTCATGTGGTTCCAGCACGATGGAGCGCCAGCCCATTACGTACGAGACGTCCGCAACTATCTGGACATCACATTTCCGAACAGATGGATTGGTCGAGGTGGTCCTGTTGCTTGGCCTGCTCGCTCGCCAGATCTTTCACCCCTCGATTTCTTTTTTTGGGGACGATTGAAGGCTCTTATGTATGAGACACCCATTGAATCCCCCGAGGAACTTGTCGCCAGACTTTCCGCCGCTGTAGGGGAAGTGCTCGAAAAGCCTGATGTTTTCGCGAATGTTCGCCGTTCCATTCGTCGCCGTTGTTCTGCGTGCATAACCTCTGGTGGTCACAATTTTGAACATTTATTGTGATTACATGTTAATAAATATGCTTTGGTAACATTATCCTAATTTGTGTCTTTTTACCTCGTATCACAGCACACAATGTGTGGACATGGTAAACTGAACTGTGCTCAGGAGTAGAAATTTCAAACCCCTCTCCCCAGAAACTTAACCACGTCTAACGATTCAGATTTTGGGCTGAAAATTTAAGTCTAAGCTTTAGAAAGCATTTAATGAGACACAAAAAATAACGGTATAAAATAGTTGTTCGTTACTCCAAAGTCTAAAGCGCCCTCTATCGGAATTTTTTGAAAATTTTCTTTAAAATTTATTTTCAAGAAAATACTGACATAAAGAATAATTTTAGCAAAACGCGGCAGTAGTTAGAGCCTAATCTACGACACAAAGATCGGGAATAACTGATTTTTGTTCTGGGGGGAGAAGGGTTTCAAATTTCAAATTTCAGTTTACGCTACTTAACTACTCGTTAGGACTCAGATTTTTAGATCAAAATTTAAGTTTAAGTCTAAGCTTTCGAAATCATTTAAAGAAATACAAAAAATAACGTTAAAAAATAGTTGTTTGTTACTCCAAAGTCTAAAGCGCCCCCTATCGGCATTTTTTGAAATTGAACTTTAAAATTTTATTTCAAGAAAATACTGGCATAAAGAAAATTTTTTGCAAAAACCGCAAACGAATCGACCAATTTTTCCATGTTTTATAATCATTTGAAATTTCGGACCCTAAACTTTAATGCCCCCTATCTCCTTGGGAATACGTCTGGGACCCTTAGTCTCCTATTTAATATTATTTGTCTTTAAGTGTACTATAACCCCTTAAAGTTCTGCCCATCTTTTATGAATCACCCTGTATATATATATATATATATATATATATATATATATATAGTACATTAAATATATATATATATATTATAAGTAATGAATCATTTTTTATGTTGTTATTATCTTGTCTCAAATAACATGTCTTAGATTGGCCTTTTTTATTCCCTCTAATTGTCCTCACATTCGAGTAGTTATTTTTTTTCCTAAAAGGGATATTATATAAATTATTTAAAAACACATTAATTAAAAAAAAGAAGTTATTTTTTTCCTAAAAGGGATACTACATAAATTATTTAATAACACAATAATTAAAAAAAAGGAAACGTCTGATTTTTTTAACTTTAAACTACACTGTAATTTTTGAAATTCATAAATTAATTGCTGCTACAAGAAGTCTCTCTTCTGTATGCAAGTGGCTAATCCCCACACCACTATATATATAGGTATACATTCAAATGTGGCTATCTTCATCATATACAAAGCCGTTTACGTCAATATAATTGGGTTCTCTAAAAGTCACGAAATTATAATTGTTTGCAGTCCTGGGGTCTCGATATATTCTGTATTTTAAAAAATACTTATAATACTTTATATATATAATATGTTACGGTCAATATGATTAATCCTGTCATTATTAATAATAACCGATTATTAAATAATGGCGGGACATAATGACCGGTAATTATTAATAATAAGCACTGTCATTATTATTAATAACCGGTTATTATTAATAATGACCGGATTAATCATATTGACCGTAACATATATATATTATTATAAGTAATGAACATTTAAAAAAAGTAGGACTATGGAAACAAATTGTGTTTGATTAAACAAAATGTGATTACATTTCGAAAATTATGTTATGTTTATTCGTTACAATAGAGTGCCTTTATCAGAGAATGGCGACATACGGGTACTAAATTTTGATTGGTGGAGATAATTATGAAAAAAAAATGGGAAGCGTGCTATTAACTTGAACCTAGGTGAGTCTACAATCACCGTTAAGCTAATATTTCTTTATTGTTGCCACATGTCGAAGCGAATAGTTTACAATAGTTCCGTGTTCTATAAGAGTTCATTCATTTACATTTTCTTCAAGTACAGAAAATGGTATTTCGCAATTCTTCTTGTGAAGTAATTGTTGAACTAATTAATTAAATATTTAATGAGTGAACTAATCTGTATTAATAAAAGAAAGCTGTTTGTCTGTGTGTGTGTACCTGCGTTCGATGGCTAGCAAAATCTACCGCACGTAGAAGTCTGAAAATTTGGATGCGGATAGTCCAAGGCAGGTTTTGATGCACCTGAGGCTCGGATGTTTAATTTTTTGAGACCTGGGGCCCCTTTAAGATTTTTGCCGTAAAACTTTAATAATTTGCCCCATTTTTATCCGATCCTCTTCGCTTTTAGTCCCTTTCTCCCTTTACCTTTTCCCCCATGTCTACGTTCCAGTTAAGATCCTGGCTCCCAAGGGCCCAGCACGGAGTCTGTTGATGTTTTTGTTTCCTAAACTGTTAATAACTTACCCTTAAAAAAATTTATCGGACTTCAGCCGCCACCAATTTTGAATATTTATCTCCTTCTTGAGGGCTCTTGGAGTAGCTTCTTGCAAAATGCTCAGATTCTCTTGCAATTTTCATTAACATAGTTCTAGGGTACTCCAGCTACTTTATAAACTACTAAACATTTCCTTAGATCCCAAATAACCACCTTTATTTTAAAATATTAGTCTTCTTTTTCAGCATCACTTACGTTTACTCACTACAGCCGTAAATTAAAAATCGCGTTACAGCTAAAGATAAGTGGTTGAGCTTAGAGAGAGTAACGTGAGTAACGCGTTTAAGCATCGCGTTAATGTTAAAGGAAATTCGTTAAATTTACAGGAGCGCACATTCCGCCGCCTGGGGGCTTATTCTTTTCTTGGGTTCTATGGGTTCGATTTCAACAGGGTTTGGGTCATTGGACTTGTTATCGAAAACTTGAGATTTTATTTTCTTATTTATTATCACGCTCCCGGGCCCGGGCAACACCGGACTGGTCAGTTAGATTATATATATATTTTTAAATATACTATTTTGCATAAGAACATATCAAATTTAGACCCATTTTAAATAAAGAATAATTTGCTTTTCAATGTTTCAAAATACTTTTCGTTTCTGAGTCTTTTTTATATGAATCTCTAAAATATATACATTCAGATAAATACACAATGTTTGGTATAAATATGAATTATGTATAATTATTTACGAAATTTATTGCATATATTTCTTTATGTCCATTATAAATTATTAATTAATTAAACACTAATAAAACTTAGTCTGAATAAATTTCATTAAAATCCAAAGATATGAAACTGTCCCCCTGTTTTTTAAATTTCAAATTCTGCGCAGTGACGTAAAGAACTACTTTGATTTCACATGGAGGGGAATTTCAGCTAAATAGAAATATATATTTTTAATGTCAGCGATATATGGTCAATGGAAAGAGTAGCCATTGTATTCTTAACTCAATCGAATTATTTTATAAAATAATTTAATTTTAAATTTTATGTGAAAAAAAGTTTCGTGACGTTAAACTCTAGTTTAATTCTGTATTACAGACATGGAATCACTGCAGTTTAGCGCACGTCTAAATTGATATAATTTACTTTCCAATGTTCTATTCTGCAATGTTTCATTGTATTGATTACAAAAATTTGTTACCAATTGAATTTTCGGTCGTTGTTATTAGGTTTTATCCTCATAATTAATATTTTAGCTCAAGAATGCGTAAATTATTTAATAACCTCCGCAGACAATAAAGATTATAATCTAATACCGTGTCTTTGGATTAAATTATGATTATGAACTAATTGCACATTATGTTTAATGTGCATAATTAGATTGCTTGAATAAAGTCTTAAATATGATACGATACAGTATTAGGAGAATTTCTGATATAATTTAAGTGTTTTTATCAATTCATTTGTGTTATATAGTATTATTACGCGGTAATTTGCATTACAATGTATTTCATAGAAAATTTAAGGAAAGTCATTAAATAGTGTTTCACAATATCATTTTCAGATTATGCTAAGTTTTTAAATTAAGTCTGGCTTGTATAATGTAATATTTTATTAAATTTTCAAAGTTCTTTGCTTTTTCTGTATTAATCTGAGAATACATGCGCAGGATATCACATATCCAGGGTAAGTACAGTTTTTACATTTTTCACCACTGTTTTTCGAAGAGTAAAATATATACATTGTTTTATTTCAGAACTTATAACACGTCTACGATTAAATAAGGTGACGATTTTTATTTGCATGTACTAGGTGATAAAGTATTTACCGTACATACCCTGGATATGCGCGAGTATTCCCGGGTTAATGCCTCCGGTAACCGAAGAGAAATTTTAATGTAATTCTGAACTAAATAATATTTTAACAATGAAAACGCCATTTTTGAAAGCGCTGTTATAAATTTGCAGCAAACTGTCCAGTCATTCGACCGTTTTTAGAGGAAATGGTTATATAAACTTAATTTAACTCTATTCTGACCATAATATGGGCAATATTATGGTCAGAATAGAGTTAAATTATGGTTCCGTAACCATTTTCTATAAAAACTGTCATATGACTGAACAGTTTGTTGAAAATTTTTAACAGTGTAGATACATATTTCTATCTTAAAACAGCAGCTTGGCGGTTATCTAAAAATTTATGTAATAAGATACTTCTTTTATTACTAAAAAGCGTAAAATAAACGCTTTATGAACAGTAAAATAACTTTTATTAGACTGTTGATATGTTTCTGTTCCATCGGAGCGATTATCAAAAGAAATAAGAATTCTAGAGTTCCGCGGTCTATGAAGTTGTTTTTTGAAACCGCCGTCATTTAATTTTCACATACTTTTTCAAATTACGCACGTTATTTTTTTATTTTTACTTTTATGTTTTTTTCCACATTTGTAACCATGGAGTAACTCGAGCCACAATTTTGGTAAGTTAAATGATGCTGCACCGTTACATATTGTATTCTTACGTGTTACAATCTCTATGAATCTCTTATAATGAATGGACAGTATAAATTGGAGGGAAAAATTATCTTTCTTTCACTGAAATTCATTTGTATGATTTCTTCTTATAATCTTGCCAGGGCGGTGGTTTTACTATTATACTTAATATCAGCTACTATACATAATATCATATTTTATACATAACTAAATTTCCTGTTTGACATGCCTATATAGTAATTTTTGATCCGTCTTCTTTAATAAATGGTATTTCGTATACTTCTGAATAATTGTTAATATTAATTGGGTCAATTTTATTGCAAAGGATATTATTCAGTTTCTGAGAGGGTTTGGCTATTAAGGAGATATTGAAACGTTTAAAACTGTATTTTAATTTCTCAAAAAAGCTCGAAAAATATTGAAGAGTATTAAGTTTGCATTTTTGCGAATCCAATTTGTTTTCAGGTTTCTTATTATTGGCAATATCCACGATTAATTTATTAATATAGCGTACCTTAAAGCTGTAGTATTTTATAATATTTGAATTTTTTTATAATAACCTGTTAATTAAAATATTTTTTAAATTTTTATTTCTGTTTATAAAGATAAAACATATGCAGATTTTTCTTTCTAACAAAACCAACAAACTTGTTTGTGACGGCAAACAAACACCTTGATGGAAATCAATATTAATGAAAAATGGAGTCTCTCTCATTAACAAAAGAAGTTTAAAATGAGAAATAAACTGTGCGAAATTTATGCACAATTTCCATGTTGATTTATCTGCTTTACTTTCTTCTATATTCATAACAATAAAATATTGAATTCTTAAATGCTTTTTAAAGAAGCATAGCAGTGATAAATAAACTGTGCGAAATTTATGCAAAATTTGTACGTTGATTTACGTGTTTTACTTTCTTCTATATTCATAACAATAAAATATTGAATTATTGAATACGTTTGAAAGACGCATAACAATGAGAAATAAACAGTGCGACATTTATGTACAATTTGCATGTTGATTTACGTGTTTTACTTTATTCTATATTCATAACAATAAAGTATTGAATTCTTGAATACGCTTGAAAGAAGCATAACAATGAGGAATAAACTGTGCGAAATTTATGCACAATTTGTATGTTGATATACGTGCTTTACTTTCTTCTATGTTCATAACAATAAAATATTGAATTTTTGAATACGTTTGAAAGAAGCATAACAATTAGAAATAAACTGTGCGAAATTTATGCACAATTTGTATGTTGATTTACGTGTTTTACTTTCTTCTATATTCATAACAATAAAATATTGAATTCTTGAATACGTTTGAAAGACGCATAACAATGAGAAATAAACAGTGCGACATTTATGTACAATTCGCATGTTGATTTACGTATTTTACTTTATTCTGTATTCATAACAATAAAGTATTGAATTCTTGAATACGTTTGAAAAATGAATAACAATGTGAAAAATAAACTGTGCGAAATTTATGTACAGTTTGCATGTTGATTTAAGTGTTTTATTTTATTCTATATTCATAACAATAAAGTAATGAATTCTTGAAAACGTTTGACTTCCTGCTTTCGATGGATTGACACGTTTCCGAATGTGCTGAATATGATATGACTATTTTTACACCAAAGTGCTTGTGTTTGTCTGTTACATAATTTTTTCGGCGCTGTAACTTAAGAACTAATGCCAGAATTTCCAAGAAACTTTACATTTAGTTGAAATTTATGCAAATCTGGTACTGATTAGAATTTCGTGCAATTTATTCAACAGATGGTGGTGTCGTTTCGCGTTTTTCACTATGTGTATGACGGTTATATTTTCTCAGAAACTATGGTTATGTGCTGATTATGATATGACTATTTTCCCACCAATGGCTTGTGTTTGTGTGTTACATAATTTTTTCGGCGCTGTAACTTAAGAACTAATGCCAGAATTTCCAAGAAACTTTACATTTAGTTGAAATTTATGCAAATCTGGTGCTGATTAGAATTTCGTGCAATTTATTCAACAGATGGTGGTGTCGTTTCGCGTTTTTCACTATGTGTATGACGGTTATATTTTCTCAGAAACTATGGTTATTTTCTGATTATGATATGACTATTTTCACACCAATGTGCTTGTGTTTGTGTGTTACATAATTTTTTCGGCGCTGTAACTTAAGAACAAATGCCAGAATTTCCAAGAAACTTTACATTTAGTTGAAATTTATGCAAATCTGGTACTGATTAGAATTTCGTGCAATTTATTCAACAGATGGGGGTGTCGTTTCGCGTTTTTCACTATGTGTATGACGGTTATATTTTCTCAGAAACTATGGTTATGTGCTGATTATGATATGACTATTTTCCCACCAATGGCTTGTGTTTGTGTGTTACATAATTTTTTCGGCGCTGTAACTTAAGAACTAATGCCAGAATTTCCAAGAAACTTTACATTTAGTTGAAATTTATGCAAATCTGGTACTGATTAGAATTTCGTGCAATTTATTCAACAGATGGTGGTGTCGTTTCGCGTTTTTCACTATGTGTATGACGGTTATATTTTCTCAGAAACTATGGTTATGTGCTGATTATGATATGACTATTTTCACACCAATGGCTTGTGTTTGTGTGTTACATAATTTTTTCGGCGCTGTAACTTAAGAACTAATGCCAGAATTTCCAAGAAACTTTACATTTAGTTGAAATTTATGCAAATCTGGTGCTGATTAGAATTTCGTGCAATTTATTCAACAGATGGTGGTGTCGTTTCGCGTTTTTCACTATGTGTATGACGGTTATATTTTCTCAGAAACTATGGTTATTTTCTGATTATGATATGACTATTTTCACACCAATGTGCTTGTGTTTGTGTGTTACATAATTTTTTCGGCGCTGTAACTTAAGAACTAATACCAGAATTTCCAAGAAACTTTACATTTAGTTGAAATTTATGCAAATCTGGTACTGATTAGAATTTCGTGCAATTTATTCAACAGATGGTGGTGTCGTTTCGCGTTTTTCACTATGTGTATGACGGTTATATTTTCTCAGAAACTATGGTTATGTGCTGATTATGATATGACTATTTTCACACCAATGGCTTGTGTTTGTGTGTTACATAATTTTTTCGGCGCTGTAACTTAAGAACTAATGCCAGAATTTCCAAGAAACTTTACATTTAGTTGAAATTTATGCAAATCTGGTGCTGATTAGAATTTCGTGCAATTTATTCAACAGATGGTGGTGTCGTTTCGCGTTTTTCACTATGTGTAGGACGGTTATATTTTCTCAGAAACTATGGTTATGTGCTGATTATGATATGACTATTTTCACACCAATGTGCTTGTGTTTGTGTGTTACATAATTTTTTCGTAGCTGTAACTTAAGAACTAATGCCAGAATTTCCAAGAAACTTTACATTTAGTTGAAATTTATGCAAATCTGGTGCTGATTAGAATTTCGTGCAATTTATTCAACAGATGGTGGTGTCGTTTCGCGTTTTTCACTATGTGTATGACGGTTATATTTTCTCAGAAACTATGGTTATTTTCTGATTATGATATGACTATTTTCACACCAATGTGCTTGTGTTTGTGTGTTACATAATTTTTTCGGCGCTGTAACTTAAGAACAAATGCCAGAATTTCCAAGAAACTTTACATTTAGTTGAAATTTATGCAAATCTGGTACTGATTAGAATTTCGTGCAATTTATTCAACAGATGGTGGTGTCGTTTCGCGTTTTTCACTATGTGTATGACGGTTATATTTTCTCAGAAACTATGGTTATGTGCTGATTATGATATGACTATTTTCACACCAATGGCTTGTGTTTGTGTGTTACATAATTTTTTCGGCGCTGTAACTTAAGAACTAATGCCAGAATTTCCAAGAAACTTTACATTTAGTTGAAATTTATGCAAATCTGGTGCTGATTAGAATTTCGTGCAATTTATTCAACAGATGGTGGTGTCGTTTCGCGTTTTTCACTATGTGTATGACGGTTATATTTTCTCAGAAACTATGGTTATTTTCTGATTATGATATGACTATTTTCACACCAATGTGCTTGTGTTTGTGTGTTACATAATTTTTTCGGCGCTGTAACTTAAGAACAAATGCCAGAATTTCCAAGAAACTTTACATTTAGTTGAAATTTATGCAAATCTGGTACTGATTAGAATTTCGTGCAATTTATTCAACAGATGGGGGTGTCGTTTCGCGTTTTTCACTATGTGTATGACGGTTATATTTTCTCAGAAACTATGGTTATGTGCTGATTATGATATGACTATTTTCCCACCAATGGCTTGTGTTTGTGTGTTACATAATTTTTTCGGCGCTGTAACTTAAGAACTAATGCCAGAATTTCCAAGAAACTTTACATTTAGTTGAAATTTATGCAAATCTGGTACTGATTAGAATTTCGTGCAATTTATTCAACAGATGGTGGTGTCGTTTCGCGTTTTTCACTATGTGTATGACGGTTATATTTTCTCAGAAACTATGGTTATGTGCTGATTATGATATGACTATTTTCACACCAATGGCTTGTGTTTGTGTGTTACATAATTTTTTCGGCGCTGTAACTTAAGAACTAATGCCAGAATTTCCAAGAAACTTTACATTTAGTTGAAATTTATGCAAATCTGGTGCTGATTAGAATTTCGTGCAATTTATTCAACAGATGGTGGTGTCGTTTCGCGTTTTTCACTATGTGTAGGACGGTTATATTTTCTCAGAAACTATGGTTATGTGCTGATTATGATATGACTATTTTCACACCAATGTGCTTGTGTTTGTGTGTTACATAATTTTTTCGTAGCTGTAACTTAAGAACTAATGCCAGAATTTCCAAGAAACTTTACATTTAGTTGAAATTTATGCAAATCTGGTGCTGATTAGAATTTCGTGCAATTTATTCAACAGATGGTGGTGTCGTTTCGCGTTTTTCACTATGTGTATGACGGTTATATTTTCTCAGAAACTATGGTTATTTTCTGATTATGATATGACTATTTTCACACCAATGTGCTTGTGTTTGTGTGTTACATAATTTTTTCGGCGCTGTAACTTAAGAACAAATGCCAGAATTTCCAAGAAACTTTACATTTAGTTGAAATTTATGCAAATCTGGTACTGATTAGAATTTCGTGCAATTTATTCAACAGATGGGGGTGTCGTTTCGCGTTTTTCACTATGTGTATGACGGTTATATTTTCTCAGAAACTATGGTTATGTGCTGATTATGATATGACTATTTTCCCACCAATGGCTTGTGTTTGTGTGTTACATAATTTTTTCGGCGCTGTAACTTAAGAACTAATGCCAGAATTTCCAAGAAACTTTACATTTAGTTGAAATTTATGCAAATCTGGTACTGATTAGAATTTCGTGCAATTTATTCAACAGATGGTGGTGTCGTTTCGCGTTTTTCACTATGTGTATGACGGTTATATTTTCTCAGAAACTATGGTTATGTGCTGATTATGATATGACTATTTTCACACCAATGGCTTGTGTTTGTGTGTTACATAATTTTTTCGGCGCTGTAACTTAAGAACTAATGCCAGAATTTCCAAGAAACTTTACATTTAGTTGAAATTTATGCAAATCTGGTGCTGATTAGAATTTCGTGCAATTTATTCAACAGATGATGGTGTCGTTTCGCGTTTTTCACTATGTGTAGGACGGTTATATTTTCTCAGAAACTATGGTTATGTGCTGATTATGATATGACTATTTTCACACCAATGTGCTTGTGTTTGTGTGTTACATAATTTTTTCGTAGCTGTAACTTAAGAACTAATGCCAGAATTTCCAAGAAACTTTACATTTAGTTGAAATTTATGCAAATCTGGTGCTGATTAGAATTTCGTGCAATTTATTCAACAGATGGTGGTGTCGTTTCGCGTTTTTCACTATGTGTATGACGGTTATATTTTCTCAGAAACTATGGTTATGTGCTGATTATGATATGACTATTTTCACACCAATGTGCTTGTGTTTGTGTGTTACATAATTTTTTCGGCGCTGTAACTTAAGAACAAATGCCAGAATTTCCAAGAAACTTTACATTTAGTTGAAATTTATGCAAATCTGGTACTGATTAAAATTTCGTGCAATTTATTCAACAGATGGGGGTGTCGTTTCGCGTTTTTCACTATGTGTATGACGGTTATATTTTCTCAGAAACTATGGTTATGTGCTGATTATGATATGACTATTTTCCCACCAATGGCTTGTGTTTGTGTGTTACATAATTTTTTCGGCGCTGTAACTTAAGAACTAATGCCAGAATTTCCAAGAAACTTTACATTTAGTTGAAATTTATGCAAATCTGGTACTGATTAGAATTTCGTGCAATTTATTCAACAGATGGTGGTGTCGTTTCGCGTTTTTCACTATGTGTATGACGGTTATATTTTCTCAGAAACTATGGTTATGTGCTGATTATGATATGACTATTTTCACACCAATGGCTTGTGTTTGTGTGTTACATAATTTTTTCGGCGCTGTAACTTAAGAACTAATGCCAGTGTATGATTTTTAAGTAACTATTCTTAACGATAGATGGCAGCACTATGAAATGGCAGCTATTTAAAAGGACTTTACAAACTGAGATTATTACATCATAAAATGACTAAAAAACATTCTAAAAACTTTATTAAATTTCCACAACCTTATTATTATTGTGCTTTAAATATTCTGTTATTATTTGTTAGATATGTTATTAATTCTCTTTCATTCTTTTTTTTTTATTAGATTTTTGTATTTAGTGCGAGCTGCGATTCTGCAGGACAGTCATGTAAACATTCTATTTGTTTCGATGTTGTTGAATTCTGAACGTAAAGGTTCTATTCTGTTTTAGATTCTTATTTCAAAGTGTGTAGTAATTTATTTCAATTCAAAGTCGTATTCTGTGATTAAAATGTGAAAAAATATCAACTTCTCAAGTATTAATTTATCGAGAAATTATTCTTCAATAATTACGATTTAATTTACAGCATTATTCATAGAAAATTCTACTGGGCCTTCTTTAAGGAAAATCTTCTGGTCTTCAAATCGAGCTTAGAAACTAGAATTTAAGTTTCGATCAATGAAATATAATTTCATAGAATTTCATCTAAGTGAATCTTAATAAATTCAACGTGTATTTAGCCTTCAACACCCCCCTATGTGTTAATTCATGATTATACTATTCAATGGAGGGAGAAAGAAATTCAGGAATGGAATCTGAGCATGACAAATATTCAGGTACGTAGATATTCTTTTATTTATTTATTGATTTAAATCTCAACTGTAATAATTCTGGAATCTAAATATTCTACATAAAAGTTTGTTGGTCCGTCGAGATCTCGGAGTTCGGCTGGTGATTAACCCATTACATTTTATTCAAAATTATAATAATGACGAAAACGAAAGCGGAAATCGCTTCGGAATCCAAATTTAATTTTACCGTAAAAGAAATAAAAAGATATAGGGATCAGGTATCCGATGCGATTGAAAAAGATAATTTGCAGTTATTGGAGAAATTGAAATCGGAACTTAATAATTTAGAAAGTGATTTGAAAAAATCATATTTTGGTATAGGTGAAGAAACAATTGAAACTCTTTACGATTCATTTACTTCTGCTAAAGACTTAGTTGTTGAAGATATAGTGAAAATTGATCAGTTTATTGCAGCTAAAAACGAAAGTAAAAAAACCCGATGTGATGCAGATGAGAATAGTTCTATTAGGGAAAATTCAATAAAATTACCTAAATTCCAATTGCCCATATTTTATGGTGATATGAGTCACTGGATTACATTTAAAGAGACATTTTTGACTTCGATTCATAAAAATGAAGCTCTTTCCGATCAATTAAAATTTTCGTATTTAATTGCGAGTGTCAAAAATTATCCTGCTAAATTAATTTCAGGATTTTCTATTTCAGGGGAGAATTATAAACAAGCATGGGAAACTCTAGTTAACAGATATGATAACCGTAGAAATTTAGCATATTCGCTATTGTCAAAATTTATTAATGCTAAACCATTAAAATCGCCCACGCAGAAAACAATTCTAGAGTTACTGGATAATTGCAATGAAGTGATTAGAAATTTGAAATCTCTAAAATTTGAATTTAACGAATTTGTTGATTTAATTTTGGTTTATATTGTTCAAACTAAATTCGATGACTCATTAAGAAAGCAATGGGAGTTATCATTAAATAAGGGTATTTTTCCCACATATGATATGTTAGTGACGTTTTTGGAAAGACATGCACGCAGTTTGCAAGGTTGTAATGCTGAATTTATTAAGTATGAAACTAAACCTAATTATAAATTTGATTTTAAATCTCAACAAGGCCCAAAGAAATCTCTTTCAAATGCAGTTGTCATGGACAATGGGAACAAATCTTTAAAGCCCTTATGTCCAAAATGCAATGAAGGGCATGCACTTTACAAATGCCCAGAAATTCAAAATTTAACGGTTGATCAACGATGGCAGTTAGTAAAAGCAAAAAAACTATGTACGAACTGTTTAAGAGCTAATAATTTTGTTGCTAATTGTCTGATTAGCACTACTTGTAAATATTGTAAGGCTAAGCATCATTCAATTCTCCATCACGAACAGTCTAATTCTGCATCACAGAATTCTTTTAGACCGCAAGAGCGGGTTACAAATCAAAATAGCGGAAGTAATTCAAATGCACAAGTGGATGAATCCAATTGTTTAAGCAGTCAAACTTTGACTGAAAATTCCCAAACATTACTGGCTACTGCAAATTATACATGTAAAATCCAAAACAGGAAAATTTATTCCTTGTAGGGCTATGATTGACAGCGCTTCTCAAAAGAGTTTGATTTTAAAATCGGGTTGTAGAAAGCTAGGCCTTCCCTTGAGATCTACAATTCATAAAATATCAGGAATAAACAATTTGGTCGCAGAGACAGCTCTTCAGGAAGTTTCTTTAACATTTTCTCCGCATTTTAATAACGAAACTTTTCAGTTAGATGCTTTAGTTGTTAATCAGATTACAACAAATTTGCCGAACTTTCTGATTACTAATAAGTATTGGCCTCATATTGAAGGATTAAATCTGGCGGATCCCAATTTCCATGTGTCCGATTCCATTGATGTACTCATAGGTGCAGATTTGTTTGCTAACGTAATAATCGGAGAGTCCATTCTAGGTCCTAAGGGAACACCGAGTGCTGTTAATACGAAACTGGGTTGGATATTATCTGGAGTAATTTATTCGAATCATTCTAATCATAATTCTTCTGTTAGTTGTCATGTTACGACGCAAATAAATTCTCAATTACAAAAATTTTGGGAACTCGAATCAATTCCTAGTTATGATCCAGTTTCACTAGTAGAAGATAATTATATAAAAACAGTATCACGCACGGAATCAGGAAGATATATCGTGGATCTTCCATTTAAATCTAAACCTGTTCTCGGAAATTCTAAATCTCAAGCTTTGAAGCGTTTCAATTCCTTAGAAAATAAACTTCAAGGAAATTCCGTACTTAAGGAACAATATTCTTCATTCATGAAAGAGTATATTGATTTGGGACACATGGAACTCGTTCCCGCCGCAGAAATTTCAAATCCAGATCATTTTTATCTCCCCCACCACGGGGTAATAAAAGAGGATAGTTGTACAACTCGACTTCGGGTAGTATTCGATGCATCCGAAATTGGTTCAGAAGGTCGCTCGTTAAATGATTATTTTGAGATAGGGCAGAAATTACAACCGGATATCTTTCAGTTATTATTAAAATTCAGAATGCATCCAATAGGCTTTAGTGCGGACATCGAAAAAATGTTCAGGCAAATTCTTATCAATTCAAAACATGTAGATTATCAACGTATTTTATGGCGGTTCGATCCTAAAGAAAACATTCAAACCTATCGGTTGTTAACAGTAACCTATGGCACTGCTTGTGCGCCATTTTTGGCAATTAGAACTTTAAATCAGTTAGCAATAGATAACGAACAAACTTTTGAAAAGGCTTCTAAAATTATTCGCGATAATATCTACGTCGATGATTTGTTGTCGGGTTCAGATTCCAAAGAAAATGCTCAATCGTTAATTACAGAACTCATTAATGTCATGAAAGGCGGAGGTTTTAATTTACGAAAGTGGACTTCAAATGAGCCTGAAGTACTTGCTCATTTACCAGATGAACTTAAAGCTTCTTCACAGACTGTAATCAAAGAAGATGAAGCTGTTAAAATTCTGGGCTTATTCTGGGATTCATCTAATGATACGCTAAAAATAAAGTTTAGCGAGTTCAAAGCCGTGCAAAATAAAAGAGATCTTCTCTCCGTAATATCCACGATATTCGATCCTCTAGGTTTTTTCTCCCCCATAACGATAAGTTTAAAAATAATTCTACAAAACCTCTGGAAGGAAAAAATCTCATGGGATGAGGAAATTCCAAATTCAATTTTAATTAGTTGGAATCAATTTTTGGCAGAAATTAATTTATTAGAAACTATTGAAATTCCCCGTTATACCAATTCATGCCATAAAAGGGATTGCGAAATGCAGCTGCATGGCTTTTGTGATGGTTCCGGAAAAGCTTACGCTGCTGTCGCTTACTTACGGGTTATAACTCCTAACGAAATATTTGTAAATTTACTGGCTGCTAAAACAAAATTAAATCCCATAAAGCAACAAACTCTGCCACGCATCGAACTTTGTGCAGCTCTGTTATTAGCAAAACTTTGCTCAACTATCGTCGATACTTTATCCACGATCATAAATAGTGTATTTTTATGGTCAGATTCGCAAATTGTGCTCTGCTGGCTAAAATCGCCTCCTTTAAAAGGTAATCAGTTCGTATTAAATAGAGTACGTCAAGTGCAAACATTATTGCCTTCAGCCGAATGGAACCATGTTCCCGGAACACTAAATCCTGCAGATGTAGCCTCCAGGGGTATTCCACCGCGAAAACTCCTCAACAATAAGATGTGGTGGCATGGGCCTCCATGGCTGTCGTCAAAAGAGCCAATTCCAATCCCCTTATACAGTCCTGTCGCTGAATTAGATCAAGAAGCTAACTCTGTCAGTAACATAACAAAAATAAATGTCTTACCCGACTTTATTCAAAAATTCTCAAGCTTTAATAGATTAGTACGCGTAATAGGATGGTGTTTGCGATTTATTCATAATGCAAGACAGAATTCTACAAGAAAGATCGGAAATCTAAGTGCACAAGAAATATCTAGTTCTATCATTTCTATAGTGAGATTAATTCAAAATTATGAATTTCATGCAGAAATTAAATTCTTAAAAGAAAATAAATCCTTGCCAAGCAATAGCAAATTGCTATCGTTAAATGTCTTCTTAGATTCAGCTGACATATTAAGAGTGGGTGGTCGTTTATCGCAACATGAAACATTCAATTTTGACAGAAAGTATCCTATTCTTCTTCCTAAAAAGAGTCTTATAACTAAATTGTTAATAAAGGATGTCCACGAAAGAAATTTACATGCAGGTACACAGTTAGTGCTTTCTACAATTCGCCAGAACTACTGGTTTGTAGATGGTCGTTCAACAGTCCGACAAGAGCTCCATAAATGTGTACTTTGTAAACGCCTTAAGGCACAAGCCTGCCAACAAATGATGGGAAACCTTCCCGTTGAAAGAATAACTCCAATTCGTTCATTCCTCAAGGTGGGCTTAGACTTTGCTGGTCCTTTTTTGACAAAACCAAATATGCCAAGAACCAAAATAAAACTAAAATCTTATATCGCAGTTTTCGTTTGCATGTGCACGAAAGCAGTTCACCTTGAGGTGGTATCCAACTTATCTGTACAAGCCTTGCTAGCAGCATTCAAACGCTTCATTGCACGCAGAGGTTTGCCCTCTGATATATTCTCTGATAATGCAAAAAATTTTATTGGTCTGTCCAATCAATTAAAACAGCTTTTTAAATACTTGAGGGAAAAAGACTTTCAAGAATTTCTCTCCACCCAAAAAATTAATTGGAATTTCATACCTCCATATGCACCACACTTTGGTGGTCTATGGGAAGCAGCTGTGAAACTAACTAAAACTCATCTTGTGAGAGCTTGTAAATCAAGCGTACTCAATTTTGAAGAGCTCCCTATTTACTTTGCCAGATAGAAAGCTGCATAAATTCCAGACCATTAACGCCTATGTCTTCCGATCCTTCTGATCCTCGTGCTCTAACGCCGGGTCATTTTCTAATTGGAGCACCTCTTCTTGACATTCCAGAATCATCGAATCATCCTAAAATTTCGTTAAATGCTCGCTGGCGTTTAATAGAAAAAGCTAAAAATCAATTTTGGGGCAGGTGGTCCAGCGAATATTTGCAACATCTTCAACAACGTCCAAAATGGACTACTCCACGTGCAAATCTTCGAGAAGGTGATTTGGTAATAGTTCACGAACGTTTAAAGCCCATGAAATGGAAATTGGGTCGAATTCTAAAGACTTATCCTGGAACAGATAATCTTGTGCGGGTTGTCCTGATTAAGACAGTTGACGGTGACATCAAGCGTCCTATATCAAAGGTGTCCCCTCTCCTGCCGGGGGCGGAGGATGTATGATTTTTAAGTAACTATTCTTAACGATAGATGGCAGCACTATGAAATGGCAGCTATTTAAAAGGACTTTACAAACTGAGATTATTACATCATAAAATGACTAAAAAACATTCTAAAAACTTTATTAAATTTCCACAACCTTATTATTATTGTGCTTTAAATATTCTGTTATTATTTGTTAGATATGTTATTAATTCTCTTTCATTCTTTTTTTTATTAGATTTTTGTATTTAGTGCGAGCTGCGATTCTGCAGGACAGTCATGTAAACATTCTATTTGTTTCGATGTTGTTGAATTCTGAACGTAAAGGTTCTATTCTGTTTTAGATTCTTAATTCAAAGTGTGTAGTAATTTAATTCAATTCAAAGTCGTATTCTGTGATTAAAATGTGAAAAAATATCAACTTCTCAAGTATTAATTTATCGTGAAATTATTCTTCAATAATTACGATTTAATTTACAGCATTATTCATAGAAAATTCTACTGGGCCTTTTTTAAGGAAAATCTTCTGGTCTTCAAATCGAGCTTAGAAACTAGAATTTAAGTTTCGATCAATGAAATATAATTTCATAGAATTTCATCTAAGTGAATCTTAATAAATTCAACGTGTATTTAGCCTTCAACACCCCCCTATGTGTTAATTCATGATTATACTATTCAATGGAGGGAGAAAGAAATTCAGGAATGGAATCTGAGCATGACAAATATTCAGGTACGTAGATATTCTTTTATTTATTTATTGATTTAAATCTCAACTGTAATAATTCTGGAATCTAAATATTCTACAGCCAGAATTTCCAAGAAACTTTACATTTAGTTGAAATTTATGCAAATCTGGTGCTGATTAGAATTTCGTGCAATTTATTCAACAGATGGTGGTGTCGTTTCGCGTTTTTCACTATGTGTATGATGGTTATATTTTCTCAGAAACTATGGTTATGTGCTGATTATGATATGACTATTTTCACACCAATGTGCTTGTGTTTGTGTGTTACATAATTTTTTCGGCGCTGTAACTTAAGAACTAATGCCAGAATTTCCAAGAAACTTTACATTTAGTTGAAATTTATGCAAATCTGGTACTGATTAGAATTTCGGGCAGTTTATTCAACAGATGGTGGTGTCGTTTCGCGTTTTTCACTATGTGTATGACGGTTATATTTTCTCAGAAACTATGGTTATGTGCTGATTATGATATGACTATTTTCACACCAATGTGCTTGTGTTTGTGTGTTACATAATTTTTTCGGCGCTGTAACTTAAGAACTAATGCCAGAATTTCCAAAAAACTTTACATTTAGTTGAAATTTATGCAAATCTGGTACTGATTAGAATTTCGTGCAATTTATTCAACAGATGGCGGTGACGTTCCGTCTTTTTCACTATGTGTGTGGCAGTTATATTTTCTCAGAAACTATGTATAGAGCTGCACCAAACTGAGTACATAAAAGAAGAAAAACAAATTATGCATCAGGCATAAATTTCGAAACACTTTCCAACACCTTTTAAAACCCAATTTCCTTTTTAAATGCATCATAGTCCTTCCTGCAACCGAATTTTTTGTGCGTCTCTGTAAACTAACTATAAATGCTACTTATTCTATACTCTTGAAAAAGCATGTTTTAGTTCACTTCAGTGATGCATATCAATTTTGATAAGTTTGAAGTGTTGTAACACCAGCATAATGCATTAGAAACCATTTTTCCCCCCACTGCAAAAAAGCAGTAATAAACTAATTTTACGGTATAATATTGACAGCTACAATGCAAGTATTACGCTGTAAAATTAACATTTTTTTTTTTTTTTTTTTTTTTTTTTTTTTTTGCAGTGCCGTAGACCATAATGGAATGGATTTTTTTGTGCGTCCCTGTAAATGAATTATATATGCTATACACCGAACATTCTCTAGTAAACATGAATGAATTTTTAAAATTACATGGCAATCCGAGTATATTTATGAGAGTTTGAGCACGGACAGAAAGACAGACAGACAGACAAGCCGAATTTTTAAAAAATCAACTATTTTGGAAATTATGAAATACTATATTGATCCCATTTCGGTTTAGACTTTGATCACTCAGAAGGGTCTTTGCTTTCTTTACAAGTATTTTTTTTTTAAATGGATACAGAAGAAAGTAATAAGATCGCAATTAACCGTTAATTCGTCAAATTCAATAACACATACTATAACTTCAAGGTTAAAATTGATCTTATTTAATTTTATTTGTCAATTTAGCATTTGATTAACACTAATGATTGACATCAGTGACAGAAATACATGAAATACAGATCGAAGTTCCTAATTAAGGAATAACATGGTTTTATTTTGTTTTATTTTGTTATATATGCACTGGTATCTAATTATCATTCCTGTATCAATTCATAATTATTATACGTTTGATATCTGCATTTCTGTCAAAACTAATGATAATGATTTATTATATTATCGCGACATACACATTACATTTAGTGACAAAAATCAGTCGAGGATAAAATAATTGAGACAGTAGATAAACGACAGTTATTGTTTAACCAATTATTCCTTAATAAATTGTTCTACTAAATATATTTTACTATATATTCCATGTATAACACGATCCGGGATATACCGAGCACCTACAAATTGAGATTATATTTTATTTTTTTATAGATGTATCCACCGTATTCCCTTTTTTGTAAAGACATTTTATTTAGATATGTAGCATGAAAATACAATAAAAAACATTAAAATTTATAATAATGAATACAAACTTAAAGAAAGTACAGTAATCCCTTAACATTTGCGAGTTTTCATAATTCGCGAACATGAAAATGCGGAAAAACTTAATATTTGCGAGAATCTGATTTGATCATTCGCGATTTTTTTTATTATCTCTTTCTTTTTCAGAATTTATAGTGGTTAAAGATTATTTCCCTTGTGTGTTTTCTCAGTATGTATTTACAAATCAATTTTCAGTTATCAACTGAAAAAGGAGCGAAATTTGTAGAAAAGTAAGATAATAACAAAAGCAGAATATTCATTGCGAAGTTGATATTAGAAGTGGTACGATAACGGCACCTTTAATTTAATAATTTAACATGTCCGGGTTCTCATAGAGATGGAGCTGAAACTGCTCTTGGATGGAAAATAAATTAAAATATTTCTGAAGCATTCAGATGTATTTAAACATCGCATTTTAATATTGTATCGCATACTTACCTACTAATACATGATCATCTCTTTGCGAATAGAGACAGTCGAAATTACTTAATAACAAAACATATGCTTTTTTACATCTAATTATTTCTCTAGTCAGTTAATTTGAATTATCTTACATAAATAAATTTCCTGTTTATGAATATATACGTAAATTTACTTCTACATATATGTTAGACATAATGTATTATTAATAAATATATTATTATTTTTAAATGCTGTGCCACTCTAACTAAAATTTCATAGAAAGTAACTCCAATTGAGTGTAGAAAGATAGACACAACATACGCGAATTTGAGATTTGCGAGGTTTTCCTGGAACGAAACCATCACGAATATTAAGGGATTGCTGTATCTGAAAACAAAGAAAGGACATGCGATACTGTCGAACATATTTGTTTGAATAACCGCAAATCATTTGGAATCGTACTCCCGTTTATTCAAATAATGAAGTCTTTCTCTCTTGTTCATAAATTTAGCAAATCTCAATTCTAGTGCTTATTTTTTAAGGGTTTTATTGTTATTCCTGGCATATCATGTGCACTTGTAAATATTGATACATTTTTTTTTAAAATGGGCGAAAATGTGAGTAACAAATTGCTCTAGTCTCTTATGATTCGGAATGACATGCAATACAGCCCATTGACTTCACTTCCAAATATCGCTGGATAATATTTTATTTTATCCACCTTGAATCTAAACGCCACATATTTAATATACTATTTTATGTTCTAACATTTTATTACGTTTAAAAAGGAATTTTAATATGTTTTTCTTTTTTTTATAGGTATGTGAAGCAGTACATTTAAGCATGTTTCTATGCTGTAAGTATGCATTTTTCAGAAATTTAAAATAGTATTGACATGTAATATAATACGGTACGTGGGGAATATATTATTTCACAGTACACATTTCTTATTTCTTTTTGAAGCAGAAGGTTTCTTGGAGCTCATGTCAATAATCTGATGCAGTGCAACACGTATAAAAATTAAAGATACCGTCGCGTACTTCGATCCATTTAGGCCTACTTTGCCGCAATCCCCGTTTATGTTTACTAATGCTCTCAAATCAATTAAAATAGAACAATGTACTGAAATTCTGAATCACGATTAAATTTGTGACATTATATGCTTTTTACTGACTAATTAAACTCACTAGCATACACGAACTTTTGCAAAGATTTACGTGAAAAGATGCTTCTAAAAAGTTTGAGAAAATTCCTGCCTACAAGAAAGTTTAACCACTGTAACAGGTTAGTTATCATGCTATGTTGTCAGAAAATTAATGCTTATTCAGAATTTCATCGATTTTTTTTAATTATTATTATTTTTTAAAAAGTTTTCAGATCGTCAGTAAACAAAAATTGGGATTGGAGCAAAGTAGACTCAAATGGAGCAACACAGCGTATTTGAACAATTGAACAATCAATTAAAAACGAAACTTACATCCCCGATTTACAATTTTGACAAACAAGAAAACGAGTCTTTAGATAAGAGTTGTTTGTACGGGACAACTCAAAACTTTATAGCTTCAGAACGAGGGCTGTCTTTCTTTGTGAGCTGTCCATCGGTGTCCAGTCCAGTGGATCGAATTTGGTTGGCTGCTTCTGTTGCATCATACGTACATCGACGATCTCATCAATGGCCTGTTTATTTAGTGCTTTCTTAAATTTCCATATATGCTGATTTTCGTGACGCTATTTGTGTCTTCTAAAATACTGTTCCCATGAGCTGTGATCATTGACATCTGGATAAGCCCTTTTGGTAACAAAAATCTTCTTCTTCAAGACAGTTTAAGACATCTTCTAATAAATTGCCCAAATATTCACTGTACTAACTTGTCAAAAAGACAATTGTTGAAGCCATCAAATCGTCGTGTTCCTGAGACCATTAGCCACACAGTTACCGTTGTGATAAAAAAAGAAAATAAATAATGCAAAAATATAAGTACATAAATAATAAAAAAATAAAAAAATAATTAGTATATTCGGAGAGAACATTTCAAACGCAATGTATAAATACGTTGATCATTGTTGTACATTGATTACAACTTATATAGTTTTTTTAAATAATAGTATTAATTTAAACGTTTGGGAGTTAAGTAAACTTCAGGGTTTTATGTAATAGTATCATGCTGTTGTGATGGAATATCGATGAACGTTCCATCATTATGTGTTCGGAAAGTAACAAACGCAGTAGAAATTATATTAGTAAATTATACAATTATTACAATAGTACGTTATATTATAGCAATTTTGAAATTTACAATGATATCAAAAACGTATTAATTGAATTATTAATTAATAATATCTGAATTGCAGCATTTTATAATCAATTTATATACCGTTCAAAACATTTGAACATATTCTAAACGTTTTTCGGATAGATTTAAGGATTATTATTAAAGAATAGATATTCGAGTCTTCGTACAAAGAAAAAAACGTAAATTGAAATACTTTGAGATTTTTCTTATGAATAATAAACCAATTTCATGATAAAAATATTTATAATTTGTCCTACAAAAGAAACTGCAGCAGAAGATTTGAATCCAGAAACTAAATAATGTTCGCGCTATTCATATGAATGTATGATTAGTTTTTGTTATTGTTTGAGATATAATACTTAGACAAAGTATATCTACTATATATATAAAACACAAACAAAAATTTCGTTCCGTTCCTTTATAACTCGAGTTCCGCTGAATAGATTTTGATGGAACTTGCACTGTTCGATAGATAATTTTTCAGGGAAGGTTTTAGTATATAACACAACGTTCTACGTACATTAGTTACAGAATTATGAGTTCTGTTATTTTGGCCGAAAAGGTTACCATTGCTAATTTCTTGGCGACCATTATTGTTGCAGAAAGAAATAAAAAGGCTATACATCTCGAAAAATAAAAGAAAAACTGTTGCTAATTTTATTTTAAAAAAAGAAAAAAGAAAAGAAAAGAAAAAAGAAAGAGAAAGAAAAGAAAAAAAAAAGAAAAAGAGTTTTGATCAGAGATAATATTATAAAACGAAAATATTTAATTTAAACATGATTAGGAATGTTCGTAATGCTAAAAAAATTATTCAAGGGGCAAGATTGCTATTGAAACAAAATTTGGCGATTTATCTTTCGTTTTTGGCGATTTCGATTTTACTTTTGACAACAAATAATTTGATTTTAAGCCAAAAGGTGTTTTTTGTTGTTGTTATTGTTGCAGAAAGAATTGAAATAGCTATACATCTGGAAAAATAAAAGAAAAAACTGTTACTAATTTTATTTAAAAAAAGAAAGAAAAGAAAAGAAAAGAAAAACAGTATTGATGAGAGATTTTAAGCCAAAAGGTGTTTTTTCCAGTGTACGACAGCATTTTTGCAGTATTTTTAGCTCACAGGCTATCAAAGCCTGAGAGCTAATGTGCCCGCCTGTTCTGTATGTATGTATGTACGTATGTACGTAACGCGATAACTCTTGATAGAAATAACCGTTTTGTTTAAAACTTTGTTTATAGGTTCATTGTGATAAGGCGCTTTCCTGATTAGTTTTGAGGGTTCATTGGTTAATAATAAAAGGGGGAAATGGGGGGCTAACCCCCATTAATTTAGATAAATGGGTTTTTCATGCAGAATTATCCCATGTTCTTCAAATTTTGTATATAGGTTAATTTTGATAATACGCTTTTGTGAATAGTTTTGGGGGTTCATTGGTTAAGTATAAAGAGGGAAATGGGGGATAACCCCTCTCTTAATTTAGATAAATAAGTTTTTCAGGCAGAATTATCCGATTTTCTTCAAATGTTGTATATAAGTTCATTATGATAATGCGCTTCTCTGAATAGTTTTGGCGGTTCATTGGTAAAATATAAAGAGGGAAAGGGGGGGGCTAATATACCCTTAATTTAGATAAATGTGTTTTTCATGCAGAATTATCCGATTTTCTTCAAAATTTTATATATATTCAATGAAATTAGAGGCTTCCTTGATTAGTTTAAGGGGTTCATTAGTTAACTATGAGGGTGGTGGTAACGGGGGGATGACCCCCCTATAATATATTGTAGATTTCTTTATTTTTCGAGGGACTTTTATCAAATTCTTTGAAATAAGAGTATAATATACAATTACTGTGAATAGCCTGTGAGCTCAATGCCCTCAGTTTAACTGGGCAGTTTTCTTTTTCTTTTTTTTTTGGTACTTTTCGGTTAGACGGGCGCCAGTGATAGATATATACATGTATATATACACATATATCTAAACAAATACATATATATATACATACATACATATTTATATATGTACATATATCACTGGCGCCAGGCTAACCAAAAAGTACCTTTTTTTATTCAAATGCAAACTATATTAATGGCAATATATTTCTATTTACTTCTACATATACGCAATTTCGTTCCGGCTGCTGATAACTCGAGCTATGCTGAATGGATTTTCGTAGAACTTAAACGGTAAGATAATTTTTCACGGAAGGTTTTATTGTATAACATATCGTTTTACGTAGCTTAGTTATAGAACTATTATGGGAAGTTCTACAATCAGATCAATACGATTATGAAAGATTAGCCTTTTTGAAAGATTTTGCCGAATGGATTTCAATGGAACCTACACTGTTCGATAATTTTCTAAGGAAAGTTTTATTATATAACATATTCTACGTTGCTTAGTTCTAGAATTATAGTGGGAAATTCGAAAATCGGATGACCCTTTTTTTAATCAAATATTAGCCTTTTCAATATTTGAATCAGATTATGAAAGATTAGCCTTCTGAAACAGTTCTACTGGACGGATTTTGATGAGAATTATATTGTTAGTTAGGTGCTATTTCAGGAATGGTTATAGTGTACTACATATTGCTCTACGTTGCTTAGTCAAACAGTTATGTGTGAAGGTTATATAGTCAGTTGAACCCGATTCCGAAAGATTAGCCTTTTTGAAAGTTTTTACTGGGCGCATTTTTTGCGACTTGCCTTGTTAAGTAGGTAATTTGTAAGGATGGTTTTAGTATATTTCATATTGTTCTGTTAGTTTTAGAATTATGTGGAAAAGTTCTATAATCAGATGAACCCGATAATCAAGGATTAGCGTTTATAAAACCTTCTACTGAATGGATTTTGTTAGTTAATTTGTTTGCATTGTTAGTTCGATAATTTTTAGTGATGGTTTTAGTATATTGCATATAGTTTTATTATTCTTTAGCAAACCCAAACTTTAATCTATACTAATATTATAAAGGAGTAAAGATTGTTTGTTTGTTTGTTTGTTTGTTTGTTTGTAGGGGGTAATCTCTGGAACTACGGAAGCGATTTCAAAAGTGATGGTGGCAAATCGATGGTGACAGTCCCTGCTCCAACATAGACTATATTTTATGTTGGTGGCACTACCCTAGGGGGCTGCAGGAGCGAAAAACGTTCTAAAATTTTGATTTTTTTATACTGAAGGATCTAGAAACATAAAATTTGTCATGGTAGTTACTTATAAGATGTAAATGCTGTCTGAGAACAAATTAAAAATAAAATTGAAATTTAAAAGGGTGAGAGGAGCGAAAAGCGTTCTAAAAACATTCTAAATTATAATTTCTATGGAATCTCTGGAACTACAGAACCGATTTCAAAAGTAGTGGTGGCAATTTGATGGTGACAATCCCTACTCCAACACAGGCTTTATTTTATAACGGTGCCACTAACTCCAACTGGGTACAGGAGCGAAATATGTTCGAAAATTGCAACTTTTTGTATACTGAAGGAGCTAGACATTTGAAATTTGGCACGGTAGTTACTTATAAGATGAAAATGCTCTCTAAGAATAAATTTAAAAAAATTGAAATTTAAAAGTGTGAAATGAGTGAAAAGCGTTCTAAAATCATTCTAAATTACAATTTCTATGGAATCTCTGGAACTACAGAACCGATTTGAAAAGTGATGGTGGCAAATTGATGGTAACAATCCCTTCTCCAACATCCTCTTTAATAAAAATCTATGCGTTGCTGATGACTGAGTTTTTCGCTAATCGTTGCCACAGATTAATCTCATTTGGAGTTAGTGAAAAAAAATAATAGCTCAAAAAGTATTTTTCAGAAAATTGTTAGACAAACTGCGTTTGAAAGGTAAAAAATTGTCTTCTTCTTTATATAATTTTCAAATCTAATGATTATGCCGTTTTTCAAATATTGAATTTCATAAATTACCAAATTTCAAATTAGAGTACCATAGCGAAACCTTCACGTGTAAAAACATAATTATATGGGCGACGTGTCCTGACGTGTATACTGGCTATAGCACGAGTCACAAATTATAGCTATGAAATGTCAATATTTTGTTTGATTAAAGGTTCGTTAAGGGAAATTGACCAGCGTAGCGTGCTAGTATATATATATATAATATCTTTGAAATCAAAATATATTAAACAAATTCTTTCATCAAAATCTGACATTTATAAGTTAAGAAATACAAACATCAAATTACCGAAACTCATATATATATATATATATATATATATATATAATTACCCTATCTTAAAATTATTCTAAATTTTCCTACTTAATTTACTATTATCGCCTTTAAAAACACTATTATTCTTTTTAATCATTTCCCCTTTTTAAAAATCTAATTGATATCCTACGCGTCGGCACTGCGCCAGTAAAATTTTCTTTACATAGAACGTCTTTTATTATTTTTCGACACTATTCTAGAAGTTACCAGAATTTTTATTCTTGCTTTTTTCAGGAGCCTTATCTCTAACTTTTAATTATTTTGCCGTCACTCCAAAATCCGAGGATATTGATTGGTTTTGTACCCTTTGTACACGGCACTTTTTATGAAGTTCTGTAACTTTGGGCGCTTTTTATAAATACTCTCATACAGGCTCAGAACCAGTTGTCAAAACTTATGTAAGGAAATTGCCAAAAATAATAGTACAATTTTCTTTTCAAGAATTTAGTTGATTGAAGGCAATAAATAAGACATACTTTACAATCACACGTAGGAAAATTATTTTTCAGAGCGTATGATATATTTTTTAAGCAAAACAAAACAAAAGAAAAACTAATTGAATTGAATGTTGCAATCAATAACTTTTTTATACTTGGCATTCAAAATCTTTTTATAATTTTTTTAAAATTTTAACTGAAACTCAGTAACAACAAATACATTTTAATCACCTAAATACATTGAAATAATTCATTTTTTTAAATGAATCGTTAAGTGTTTATGAATAAGTTTAAAGAATTTTGATTAAACAATATGTTAAACATTTAAAAATCTGGTCTTTTTCATGATACCAAGTGCTTAACTTTATAACGCTGTGAAATATTCTAGTGGAAATATGAGAGAATAAATTCTTCTACGTGAATGAGTATATATGAGAGAATAAATTCTTCTCTTACGTGTTTTTTTCTGAAGAGAATTTTAAGTTTGCTGTAAAAGAAACAAATTGCACGTTAACTTGTTTTCCACGTTAGCTCTAAGATGAAAAATTAGCAAAACATTCTTTACACGTATGCATGCATGCAAGATATATTTTTGAGTAATACGTATTTTTGTTTTAATGGAATTGATATAAAATTTTTGATACCTTTAAATGATGTTATTAATATTTTAATTTTATTGTTTAAAAATGTAGACATTTTTGGTTTTCTTGAGATTTAAAATAATCGTATTCATAAATATAAAGTGAGAAATGGGTTTAAATTTTAATTTATTTCCCGCTTCCAGAAAATGGAAAATACGCTACAATCTATTAAACTCTTTTAACGTTATACAATTACAAAATAAGTTTTATTTTACATTTTGATAGTAATATTTTTGGATTTTTATTTTTTTTCTGGATCTGGTTGAAAGGAAAATTGAAAAAGAGGTGTTAGTTAAATTTATACGCACGACGTTGTCGATGCAATTTGTCGAGGTATATTGTCGTGATATTTGTCGATGCAATTTGTCGTGGTATATTCGTATTGTACCCTTACAGGGTGTACCAAAACGGTTGAATTGAACTTTATTTGTTTACCTTTAGAGGTTAATGGGCAATGCAAATCCGGAGATCAAACCCGGAAACCTTGTTATCACACACCAATGCTCTACCATTTGAGCTATCAGGACCACAAACAGTCTAGTGTTTTTACTCTGGGTTGTACGCTGTGTAGTAATTGATAATCCACAGCCCTTTTTTTGTTCATTAATTTCCAGCGTAAATTCAGCTTTGCTGAAAAATTCAATTAGATACATAAACAAGATTACGTTAATAAAATAGTTCGTCAGTTATTTTTCCAAAATTTCCACGTTTTAAATTTTTATAAGAACCCCTAAACTATATTCGTCATAAAAAATATTTTTGGGTTGAACGAGATCGTTACATAAAACTACATTCCTGTATATTTAAAATTGAAAGAGTTATATTTAATTGATAAATGTCCGCACTATATATGAATGTATACAATATAATAACTTAGAAATATATGTCTATGAGATATTTAAAGAAAAACGAAATGCGGACACTAATGTATATGCAATTGATCTTAAACAACAGATAGTAACAGTTTGCAACAACATTAATAGCGAAGAACTTCAGAATGTTAACAGAAGCATTATCAGGAGAGCTCAGATGTTTATTGCAGATGGGATTGGAACTATATGTCTATGACTAACGGTTTATAAATTAGCCAATGGACACCATTGAGACTGGACACCCTATATATAGGTATTTATATTTTTTGAGATTAAAACTCACTTATTAAGCAGGTTTCTTGCAGGTTATCCTCACTGGTGAGTTAGTTATTTCTATTTAAGTTACCAACATGCTGGCAGAAAGCAAAAACCAGCTTTTACCAAAATGGTTTGGTAAGACAAATACATTTACCAGCATTTTTCGAACTGCGTGAAAGCAATATTGCATACAAAAAAAGTTTAGAACAATTTTTCTAAATGTTGTTCTCTGTCAAAATTTCTCCGTTCTTCATTGTGTTCCTTAAACAGTTACAAAAGGCGTAGCCTTCAGAGCTATTCTAGGAATGACAGAGGATTGATTTTGAATTATTTTTAAGCACCTTCTTTCTATAGGAATGTAATGAACTCTTTAAAGATCCAATTCCTCTTTGTCACATCCTTACAATAGGCAATATTTTCCATACTACCATGGAAGAGGAACCTTCAAGGAGGACATATTTTAAGATTAAAGAGACCAAAATTTTTGTTTTCGTGCATCACAGCAAAATAAACACAGAGATTACAACACCAAAATTTGCTGACCTATTTATATGTTATCCATTTTTTTCCTTCTGTAAGAATTTGTATGATTACAACCGTTTTTGAAATCAACTTGTAAAGACAAAAATAAAGTACATTTTGGGGCAAAATATTGTGTAATACGGTATGTTTTTACAGCAAAAAATGCTAGCAACGAAATTGCTAGCATATTTTGTTTTTGTTTCGAAGTTTACTTTCTTCGTATAGTGTAAAGAAAAACCTGAAAGCGCAATACATTTAATTTGCTTAGTTTGTGCTATTTTGAACCCAAGAACATTGACACAGAACTTCATATATTTTGTCTAGCACACCCACCTCTAGTTTTGTGCTCCCTTGATAAAGGGCATGTAAAATGCACATATATAAATTATAATAAAAATTTACAGAATAAAAGTAGAATAAAATAAAATATATATATTAATGTGATTTAGCGCAACTGTGCAGACATATGTATAGTTTTATGAGTGTTTAAAAAATGTAATTATATTATAAATATTGTTAAATACTTACGTTATAGATTAATTGAAAATAATTGTTTAATTGAAAATAAATATACATTTCTTTTTAATATGTTTCAATTTATTAATCGAAAGCAAAATTAAAAATGTAATGGTAAAACAGAATACAGAAGAAAATCCTCCATAAACAGTAATTTAAATTTAAAGTATAATTAGCTTATATTGCATTTTAGCATACGAAAGAAATAATGAAAAATGATCTCGATTTAAATTCTCATTTAATTTCTATTATGTTGCAATGAATCACTGCAGATTAAACTGAATTGAAACAGATGATAATTACACGAAAGACTTGGCGACTTTCGCATCGATCTGCAGTCGAATATGCTAGTTGAATTTGCTATTATTTCAAATAATTTCGTGTAATTTCTACTTCAATTCAGGAATAAGAGATCAGGAATGATTTAATACTTCTAAAGATTATTCAATTAAATTTTAATAATTCGACTTCAAAATAATTTAGGTTTAATCTCGATCTTGTTTTTAGTAGTACTATATCATTACAATTTGCGCTTAAAAAAAAGTTGCAATTGTGTTTTAATTATTACATTAACAAAATGGCGTTTACATTTATGTTTGCCGTCCATTCGGATTTTTTTGTAAATTCCTATAAAATTTAATTATGAATTCCTTTACCCATAATGCTTATTCCATTAACATAAAAATCTATTAAAATTTACCATTTTATTTCGTTGTTTATAAAACTATGTTGCAGATGAATAACTTTTATATTTTAGAAATTGCTTTAGAAAATACTGTGTTCACAGGAAATGAACGTATTTTTACTGGATTAAACACATTTTAAAATTCTTTTCAAGACGCCTAATTGTATAGGAAAGGCCTCCAAAAGTTAAGGTACAACCTATTTTTCTATGCTCATTATTAAAATAATGATAATAGAGGTAAAAAATATGATTTATATGAATGATCATAAATAACTCCAACAATTGCTTGTGAAATATTTATACCCATCTATATATTTTTTAAAGAATTGGGCAATTAGATGACATAATATCCCATTTTGTAATTTGTGTGTTTTTTTTTCTTATTGTTATTGATATTAAATTGTTGGTGCGAAAACAGTATTGTCAATATCTAGGACATGTCGTTTACCTGATTCATTAAGATAACGGACAATCGAATGGATGGAAATGGGATTATTACGAGCTGGTGCTGCTATACGCCAAAATGTGTCTCGTAGTGTGGTGCAAAGTCTCTGCGATCAATTTGAATCCGAAAATTCAGTATCAAGAAGACTTAATCCAGACCACTCACGGGTTATAACCCCTCACAAGATCCCATCAGAGTATTTTTGACCCGAAGAAGGAAAGACCTACCGTGGGTCAGCTCATTTGAGATAATCGTAACCCAACAGGGGTGAAAATATTCACTACTATGCAATTAAGAACTCTATTAAAGACGACCCGTTGTATGTGTACCTCTTAATAGACAACACAGAAGTACCCGTTTAGGTTTGAGAAGAGAGCACAGACAAAAATGGTCTTCTGGACTGTTCACAGCCGAGTCCCGGTTTGCTTTGGAGAGTGATTCAGTTCGTGTGCTGATCTGGAGAGAACAAGGCATCAGATTCTACTTATGTAACAATGTTGAAAAACACAGTTATAGAGGAGGTGAAATCATTGTTTGGTATGGAATCTCTACGATGGTCGCAGTAATCTCCATGTGTGCCATGGAAGAACTCTGACTTCTGGGAAATATCGAGACGAGAGCCTTGCTTCGTTTGTCACACTGTATGGTGGTGCTATTGGTGATGAATTAACTTTAATGGTTGTTAATATCTGATCGCATTGATCTAGAGTCGTTGATGAATATATTTAGGATGAAGGTTTGGAGTGAATGGGATGGCCAGCTCAATCTTCGGGCATTAATCCGATAGAGCATCTGAGAGACTATCTCAGCAGACAGGTGGCTGCCGTAAGTCCTCCTTCAAAGTTATTAAATGAGTTGGCGTAAGCGTTGCTTCATGTATGGGAGTTGTTTCCCATTCCAGGATATGACAACTTCATTGACAGTATGAAAAGCAATGCCACAAATGCATTACAAGTAGGACCGGACTATGTAATATTTTTTTCCACAAAAACTGCCATTTATTTATTTTATTTTTTATCAAACATTGGACTTTTGCAAAAAAAAATGCATTTTTTTATTTGTATAACGCTTGATGTTAAAATTATTATTTTAATTAAAATTTAATATTAACTATTTAAATAATGCTTAATGTTAAAATGAAGTAAAAAATAAAAAAAAAACTGTTTAAAGCACAATTTGATTTCAAATTAGACACAAGAGACTGGTTGTACCTTAAATTTTGGAGGCCAGTGTATATTTCGATTTGGAACTTTGAATGAATATTTTTCATGAAAACTATCATAAGTACATAAGTTTCAGAGAGCGGACAGACTTCAAAAAGAATTGTTAGTCATCTAAAAACAAATTTTTCATTAAAAGCTAGTTTAGAGCGATCTTCATAACATTGAGGAGATTTCTTATTTTTTCAGTACTGCACTCTTAAATGTTTTGTGTTGGGTCGAACCAATGTTTGGTGTTATGCTGTTGTCACTGACAGCATATGATGGTGAAATCTCGTTCCAACACTTGAGCTATGGTTCAACCGACGCTCCAAATACTGGAAAGAGATTTCTTCATGTCATGGTTGCAGCTACTACAGCACCAATTCTTGGTTCAACTCAGCACAATATTTTTAACAGTCCATTTTACTCCATCGATACCTGTGATTAAAAAATATATATACATCAGTGATATAATAAATAAGTACTTTATGCTGTATACTCATATATTTAAACGAAACAATAAAATATACACATTATTATGAGATTTAAACAGAGATGTAAAAATTAAAATCACTAAAATAAAATTCACTCTCAATGTTTCGGTTTATCATATGAACCATCTTCAGGAGTTAATTTTCTTAAATAAAAAATGGCAATTTATTTTTTACATGTTTCATTACCGAAGATATTTTAAAACTGAATGGAATCAACAAGCAACGGAAATTGCATAAAAATCATTTAAAATAAACTCAGTGGCGCCATCTATTATCCAAAAGTAAATTAAAACAACATTACTGAAAATATTACACAAAAAATCAAAATCCTTTCTGTTCCAATTACTGTTCCAAACATGCGGAATTGAAAATGAAATATTATCATTACAAATTTCTTGACTTTTTAAACAAATTTCTAAAGATTCCCGAATAATTGCTTTAAACGGGTGGTCTTGTTTATAAAGTATCTTGACAAAAGTATCTCTTTAAAGTCAATAAACGAAATACTACCTTTAAGGAAAGTTCTTGATAATGCAGTTGAAAGTTTCTACTTTGTTTAGTGTTTATTATATTTATCAGTGATATATGTTTCATTGCAAAATTTCATCTTAATGTATTGGAAATGCTTTACACAATACATAAAAAAGTACAGAAAAATAGTAACATGAATCCGTTAACACAATTTCCTTATTTATAAAATTTGTTTTCCGACAGAAGTATTTTTTGTGAATACGTCAAGAGGTAGAGCAACACATTTGAGAGTATATTTGACATATAATAGTGTTAGAAGCGTATTGAAATCGACATTTTTAGTGAAGCGATAAGATTTATTTTTATTTCTAAACCTGCATAAAAATACATAAAAATACGGAAATGCGATTCTTTTAAAGGTAGGAAACAAAAGCAAACCTTCAGTCTAAGTTAAAACGACAATGTAACTAACTAGACTTTTGGCACTGTTCTATGTCAAATATATTCTCAAATCCATAATCGCTATTTGCTTAAATATTCACACTCACTTGCACTTTAAAAAAAAAAAAAAAAAAAAAAAAAAAAACGTTAATGTTATGAAAACTGTACTGTCAAAATACAGATATTTTTATATTTCAGTATAATGAAATAAATAATTTATTTTCTTTACAATGGAAATTTAGTTTATTTGCATTAATAAAGCAAATTCTAGCGCCGTTATCGATACTGGTCTGACTACACAATATTTGATTAAAATTATTCTAATAATTATTTATTATTTAAACATTTCATAAAAACAGAAGATAATACTTATTAAATGTATTCTTTAGTTTATTCATTATTTAATTTAAGACAATTTAAAGTAAACAACGGAATTTCTATAAAATGATAAAACTTAATAAAAGTATTTAGCTAGAGAGACGATGAGAATAAAAATTCGATATTAATTAATTCATTTTCTTTACAGATTAATTTTTAACTGTATAGGAAAATATTTATACAAAAATAGAAAAAAGCTAAAAAAAAAAACTAAATATTTTTAAAAGAAAGAAATGTATTGACTCTCTCTCTCTCTCTTTACAAAAATCTAATTGTAATTTATTACATTGTGATGTTCTATCGATGAATGAGGTTAAAATGAAATTAATAGTTCAGCATGATAGTTAAAATTACATGAATGTTTTAAAGATACATTAAAAAAAAAAAAAAAAAAAAAAAAAAAAAAAAAAAAAAAATGAAAAAATGAAAAAATGAAAAGCATAAGAAATGTTAATATTTACTTAAAAACAAAATTATCCACGATTATTAAAGAAGATTACTTTTTCAAAATTAAGTTGACAGTTGTTTTGTATACAAAATCTATACATACAAAGTAATAAAAAAATTAATTTATTGTTAAGATGCACAATTACAGATATTACGATGTTTAAGAATTTAATGATTGCCTGTAAACAGATTAATAATAACAAGAATAAATGCATATAATGCTTTTTAAAGTGTCATAATTTTATTTAAATTTAAGAAAACTACTTTTAATATTGTGATTCATTCTGGGAATGTTTTCGAAATTAATTTAATCTTAATGTTAATCAGTCATGCGTAAAATAAGTTCAACATTAAATGAAAGAAGTTAAAATTTGTTTGAATTTATTTAATATAATGTACACCAGGAAAATTTTAGTTTCGCTTTCATCCAAAATAATTAAATTATACTTGAAACATTTTCATTTTGTGCAGCTGTAAAATTTATCGTAATGTGTCCCTGAATAATTTTCGTCGACGTAAATTGTTTCAGAGCTAAAGTTATACTCGTCTGTTAGGCATAATGGTAAAAGGTTAGTTAAATAATTAATATAAAAATCCAGCTTACGTTTTAAAATTACTTTATGGAACTTTATTTCTTTTAAATATCCGCGTCCATATAATAACTGCTTGAATAACTGTCAGAAATATTTTCTGGAAGTTTGTTTGAAGTTTTAGTTTTGGTGCAATTTTATGTATTCAAAAAATTTATTAATATAATATTTTTATAAATGATTTTTTTAATTAACTTAAAATATCTGGACCGACAATATATTGTTGTGCTTTTTAAAATAAATATTATAATATAAAATAAATTTTTGAAATATACGACACACATTAGAAATGTTATGACATATCGTTGGATTAAATCGTCTACGTCAAAATGCATAGTGCATCTCTAATAGCATATAGATTCATTGTGACATCACAATCATCACAAATTTCAACATTGTAAATGGTGATAAATAGGTGACATCACATTATGACTCTTAGGGAGTTACTTTGGGACACCATTGTGAAATTAATGTGATAGATATTGGAGTCAATTTCAAGTCGTCACAAAATAGGTGTTGATAACTTTACCGTGACATGGATTTCTCTTATCTTTCACATCAAATGACAAAAATGATGAAAGGTGTTGTTTTTGCGATACAGTGCATTCATATTTTAGTCATATTGCAATAAAGAATATTATTTAGATATGTATGTTTAATTGTATAACATACTAGCTAGAAAAGAAAAATAACAATTTTAAATACTGTTAAATAACATATTGCATCTATTTGTGCAACTTCTTGCAAGATGTATTATTATATTTATGTTTATTTCAAATTAAAATTCATATCTCGTAGAAATAAAATGTTCTTAAAATTAATGTTAGAAATTTTAGTTGCATGTTATGCATTTTGTCTGTAAAAAGAAACAGAGATTTATTTGAAGTATCGAAAGTCATTTATTCAGATTGTTCTTTTAAAGGAAATCGAATACCTCGAATTATCTTTATTTTAATTATTCTCGATTCGCGAATAAACGGAAACATTAGCATTTTATACAAATGAACATTTCTCGAAAATCTCATTTTCTTATTTTGTCAATTAACGGGAAATAATATTTATGCTGTCAAATAATATTTTATATGTTTTGTACAAATTATTAGAAAACAGAACATTTCTCTTTATCTGAAATTAATTATTTAGTATCTGTTAAACGTAAAAATAGATATGTTATTAAAATTAATATTTCGCATTTTATATGCAAGTTATCCAATTTGTTCGTATGAAGGAACGAGAGATTTATTCGAAATATCCAATGATTGTTTTATTCATACTGTTCTTTTAAATGAAATGGAATGTTTTGTATTATCTTTATTTTAATTATTCTTTTTTAAAGAATAAACTACCGCATTAACATTTTATGCAAATGAGCATTTCTCACAAACCTCGTTTCATTATCTCCGTCAATAAAAGGAAAATAAAACTATTTTCTTGAGAAAGTTCAACCAGAATAAAGTGTAGTTATTGATTTTAACGGAATTTCTCTGAATAGATTTTTTAAATATGTTTCTTTTAAACATAATACTAATCCTATAAATTTGACTTATTTCACTAAAAACATTAATTATTAGATTTATGCAGCTTCTATAGAAATATTTGTACTATACTGTTAGATTATTTCGTGATTCATATTTATTCAAAATATCAAATAAATCCGTATTGGTGTATATCGTTACTGGGCACATCGATAATTAACAGAAATATAAAATGTTTGAATATTTGTCAACAAGGGAAAGAATTGTTTTTCTTCAAAATTTCAACCAGTGTAAAGTGTACTTTTCGGTTTTGAGGGAATTTCTCGTAATAGATTTTTCAAATAGGTTTATTTTTAAAATGGTGCTAATACTATAAATTTGACTTCTTGGACTAAGAACATAAATTAGTGGAATTACAGACCTTCATTAGAAATATTTATACTTTTACATTTAGATTATTTTGAGACAAAATTTCAAATAATTATTTATTGGGGGATATCATTACTAGGCATATTGATATTTAACAGTTATTACAAAAGTTTGAATATATTTTCATGTTATAAAAAAATGATTGGCTCTAGGTATAATGTTCTTTTAAAATTAATTTTATGACAATATGCGCTTAAAATTGATTCGAAGATGTTTTAAGGATTACATTACCAAAAATGCATTTACATTTTATGCTTGAAGTCTATTTGTATTTTTAAAAAGCCCAATAGAAGTATATTATGGTAAAATTTTTACTAATTTATAATTTTTTCCTTGATATAAAGCTATGCGATAGGTGAATCCAATTTAATATTTTAGAAATCGATTTAGAAAATATTGTGATGACTGCAAATGCATTTTTTTTACTGAATTAACTCCATTTATAAATTCTGTTCAAGACGCGTTATGGTGTGAAATAGATGTCGTTTTAGAACGTTGAATGAATATTTTTCATAAGGTCCATCTTAAGAACGATAATTTCAGAGAGGTCTGAATTTAAAAATGATTAGTGGCCATCGAAAATCCAAATCGTAACAAAACGCTAGTTAAGAACAATCTTAAGAAAATTACGTGGGTTGTGATATTTTAAGTACTACACTGTTAAAATTTTTGTGCTGGGTCGAACTAATTTTTGATGCAGCAATAGCTACAACCATAAGATGGTGAAATCTCGTTCGAAAATTTACAGCTTTTGTTCAACTGGAGAGCCAAATGTTTGAATGGAATTTCACCATATTATGGTTGCAGCTGTACTGTAGCTCCAAAAGATGGTTCAAACAAATACAAAATTTTACCAGCGTACTCCATCGACAAGTGTGAGTTAAAAAAATTCCAAATATGAGAGACATATTTCATTACAATGAAAATTATAATAATATATTTCAAACCACTGCACAATATATAAAAAAGTTTTTAAAAAACCCGTCAATACAATTTCGTATTTATGGAAATGGTGTGCCTTCGACGTATTTTTCCGAATGCGTTAGAAGGTAGTGCATCATATTTGAGAATGTATTTGACAAACAACAGTGCTAAAAACCTAGTTAAACTGTTATTGTCAGTAAAGCTGTAAGATTTAGTTTTATATATAAGCCTGAAAAAATTTCCGTAAAAATACGGAAACGCGATTGTTTTAGACAGAATAGAAAACAAATCTTACAGACTTAGTTAAAATGAATGTATAACTAGTGTTATAGCCACTGTTAACTGTCAAGCATATTCTCAAACCCATATTCGTTATTTGCTGACACATTCACTTCACTTTCGCCAACCACACCCCTTCCTATACATTTTCTGAAAATTTTACTGTCAAAATGTGGATAGTTTTATTTTAGAACCATTTTCGATAGAGTTTTTGACATTACAATATTTTATATTTTTACTCTATTTACTCTAAATTACTATTAAATTTGTATTTACCAATTTAGCATTTCATCAATTCATGCAAGATTAAATGTATTTTTTCGTTCATTCATCATTTAATTTAAAACTGTTTAAATTAAACAATGGAATTTCAAATAAACTAGTGAAATTAAATAAAAATACGCATTAAGAGAGACGGTGAGATTAAAAATTCGAAATTATTTAATTCATTTACATTACAAAATAATTTTCAATGTTAAGAAAATATTTATAAAAATCAGAAAAAGTTAAAAATAAAAAGATTTGTAAAAGAAAGGAATGTATAGACAGTTTGCAAATATCTAGATTGTATATTTTTTTCAATATGGTTTTCTATTGATGAACGAGGTTAAAATGAAATTAAGAGTTCATCATGACAGATAAAATTATATGATTCTTTTAAAAATTCATTAAAAGAAAAAAAAATATATTTGTAAGCAATGAAAAAAATATATTTTTATTTTAATTTCAAAATAAGACGAAGTTCATGAAAGTTCACGAATGACAAATATTTTAATAGAAATTTTTTTAAGGAAATATTTTAATAATTACAAGATTAAATACATAAAGATTTTTAAGATGTAATTATGTTAATTAAAATTAAGTAAAATTACTTTTAAAAATTCGATTCATTCTAGTAATATTTTCGAAATTAATTTAACCTTAATGTTAATCAGTCATGCGTAAAAGAAATGCAATATTAAACGGAATAAGTTGAAATTTGTTTGAATTTATGTAACGTGATGAGCACAAGGAAAATTTTACTTTCGCTTTTCATTTCCCGCAACATCCGTAAAATTAATTGTAATGCTTCCCTGAATAATTTTCGACGATGAAAATTGTTTCTCAGGTAAATTTTTACTTGTCTTCTACGGTCTAATGATGAAAAGTAGTTTAATAAATACTATTCAAATCTAGTTTACATTAAAAAAAAATATGTTATAAAACTTGATATTTTTTAATGAACGCATACACTGAATAACTGTGTGAAGGACTATAAGAAACGTTTTCTGGAACTTTATTTGAAGTTTTGATAGTTTATTCCATGTTTTGTGCAAGTTTGTTTCTAATGGTGCAATTTTAGTTATTGAAAAAAGCTAATAATAAAATAAGTTTTCAATTGACCATTTTAAAGTAAATTAAAATATCTGGAACACACAATATATTGTGTTTTTTTTTTTTTTTTTTTATAATATATGATTATAGAAAGTTATTTTTCTGAGAAATACGACACATATTAGCAAAGTTTTGACATATCGTTGGATTAAATCCTCTATATTAAAATGTGTTGTTTTCCCCAATTAGCTCACACAGTCAATGTGCCATCATAATGAAATCTAAATCATCACAAATAACTACTGTGTAAATGATGATGAATATGTGACTTTATGTCATCAAATTAAGGCTCTCAGGTGACTGTTAATTTGGAACTCCATTGTGAAATTACTGCGATAGATTCTTGAGTCAATTTCAAGTCGCCGCAAGATAGGATACGTCAGCATTACCGCCACATAGAAATCACGCATCTTTCCCAACATGTGACGAAAATTGCGAAAAATCTGTGTTTGCGTTACAGTGCATTGATATTTTATTCACAGTGATATCTTATACACAGTGATACCTCACAATATCTTATCCATTCGATATGCATCTGTTTCATTTTATAATATCCTTGGCAGAAAAAGAAAAATACCAAATTTGAACGCAATCAAATAATATTTTACATGCATTTGTATAAGTTATTTCAAGATAAAACATTTATGTTTATTTAAAATTAATATGCCGTATCTATCAGACATAAAATCAGATATGTGGTCAAGATTAATGTTTCACATTTTATCAGCAGGTTATCCATTTTGCCTGTATAAAAACACAGAGATTTATTTGAAATATCCAAAGCCATTTATTTAGATTGTTCTTTTAAAGGAAATCGAATGGCTTGAACAATCTATATTTTAATTATTCTTCTTTAGCAAATAAATTGAATCATTAACATTTTATGTAAATGAACATTTTTCGAAAATCTCGTTACTTTACCTTTGTCAATAAAAGAAAAATAAAATTCAACCAGAATAATGTATACTTATTCATTTTAAGGGAATATCTCCTAATAGATTTTTCAAATATGTTTATTTTAAAAATAGTGCTAAAGCTATAAATTTGACCTTTCACTAAGCACATTAATTAGTGAATTTACAGAACTTCTTTGGAATTATCTGAAGGAAAATTCGAAACATATAAATTCTATGGAAATGTATAAATGGATGGAGGAAAATATGTAAATATATAAATTTTTTGGAGATATATAAATTTCTTTTACTGTTAGATTATTTTGCGACTGATATTTATTCAAAATTTCAAATTAATCATTATTGGGGAATTTCGTTTCTGAGCAGAATTTTAAAATAGTTTTTAAAATTTTGTAGCAGTTTCTAAAATATTGTTATATATTTTCAAGTTTTAAATAAGTAGTATTTAACTTATATATAAATAATTATATATTGGTGTACTGTTTATTTTTTATTTATTTATATGACATGCAAATATTTACATAATGTTATGTTCATAATAATATATTACATATTTGGACGAACAGTACATAATTAATTTTCTAAATGATAAATATTATAAGACTAAATTGTGAAATAATCTTAAAGATCTTTCAAAGGAAAACAAGCCATTTCCTTTTTCACGGAAAAATGAAAAATGAAATATTATAATAAAATTGAAAAAATATAAATTTAAACTCTATTATATTAAAACCTTTATTGAAATACAAATTTTTAATATTTTACTTTCCTGTACATTCTTAGGCAGAAATTATAGAATTCATGGAAATTATAGTTTTCTGATGTTGGAGGGTTTTGCGCGTTTTGCGATGTCCTGTATATAACTTGAAAAAATTTGTACAGATCAGCCCGTTCGATAGAGTAAATTGATGGTCATTATACCTTAAGAACTAATTCAAGTTTTTCCATTAAGCGTCTTAGTTAGTTGGATTTTGATTTTATTTCGATGCTGATTATATTTTGGTGTAATCTCTGAATCGTTGTCTCTGCTAAGCTGTGTAGGTTCTCTATTATATTTCACTATGTGCGTGATTATTATATATTGGCACCTATAGCATGCAATTGTACTAAATTTATTATTAAGATACTTATTATTAAAAGTATGCTGATATTATTTTTTTTTCATCACACAACAGGCGGAGCTGATATGCTATTCGTTTGAAATGAAAATTATAACTGTAATTCAGTTTCTATTTAGTAAATATGCAACAAATTTTATGCTTCAGTTTATATGTAAATATCTTACTCCGATGTTTGCTTTGCAAACCAAACAGGTAACTCTGTTGCTCTTTTTTTTTTTTTAAAGCTGATCACTGTAATCCTATGTTAAGTTAAGAAGAAATGTCCCATATAAATAATACGCATAATTTTGAATGTGTACTCTGAATTAATCTTGGTATTATAATTTGATCCTATTATAATATTAGTAAAATGATGAAGACGGCATCTTTATGATTGTCACTTCATACGAGTTTGCTGAGATTTTTATATATTATTATTAAACATAAAGTAATTCGGCTTTTATAATAAATGTACAAGGTCCGTCAAACTGTTTCTGTAATCGAAAGTATTTTCACTGGTATTTTCGTTTCTTAATTACTGATTTCACATTCTAGAAATAAATAAATTCATCTATATATAAGTCAATTTGTATGAATTTTTGGAGTTTTTAAACAAAATATGTTCAAGCAATTATACAAAAATATTTGCGATACATTCGTACTTTATGTGAAATTTTTACTTTGAATTTAATTTTGCTCAATTTGAAAAAAATAATTTGAAATAATATATATATTTTTTTATTTAAATAATTATTTTTTGTTTAGATTTAATTCACATGTCCATTTACAGTGCAATGTTCACACCAAAACAGCAAGAAATTTTTTTGCTTTCGTGAAATTAGTTATCCGTGAATTACTAAGGAAAAGGAAGACAAAAGATAAATTAATACGCTTGAGACAATAATAATTATTTCCTTTTTTAGGTTTTATTTTAGATTTTTTTTTCGTTTCTAGCTCTTTTATAACGGAATTGATTTTGTTTTCTGCAAATAAATAAACTTAGATAGTTCTGTTCAGGATATTTTTATTTAAATGAAAAAAAGGGAAATAAATATAAAATCTTGCTTAATTTGGTGTATACAGTTATACGTTTTCCAAGAGTGAAGAATTTAGACCAAAATATACTTTATGAAATTCAAAAATTTTAAATTTTAATTAAAGAATGAAGAAATGATTGGCGACAAGCTGTAAAAAAAGTCATTAGTTTATTTTTGGTTTCTTCAATGACGTTATCATTGTCTTGTTTCTTTAGCTTTAGTACCGCTGGTATAGATGTTTGGATGCCTGGTCAACTCTTACAATCGATTTTTTATCAATTTCCATGGAACTGATTGTCGTCAAATCTTGCACATGGTTTCATGGTAGTATAAATGCAATATTAATGTGTTGTAATCAAAAGCATCATTAAAAAATAATCGACAAGCACAACTGAAAAGAAAATCCACCATAACCAGTAATTTAAATTTAAACTGTAATTAGCTTATTATGTATTCCACCTTCCGAAAGAAATGATGAATAATGATATCGCATGAAATTCTCATTTAATTAAATTACTATGACTATGCAAAATTGCAATGAATTACCAAAGATTAAACTGAATCGAAACTGGCGATAATTACAGAGAAAGCTTGGAGAATTTTTCATCGATCTGCAGCAGAATATGCTAGTTGAATTCGGTATTAGTTTAAATAATTTTCTGTAAATTGCACTTTAACTCAGCAATAAGGAAATGAAATGAAAATAAAGGTTAAAAAATTTTTCAATTGTATTTTAATAATTAGACATCAAATTAAAGTAGGTTTTGTCTCAATCTTGATATTAACCGTACTGCATGATTAGAATTTGCGTTTAAAAAATGCAATTCGTGTTTTAAGGATTACATTAACAAAAATACATTTATATTTTAGCTTTCAGTCTGTCCGCATTTTTTTAACTGCTGTAAAATTTTATTATGAATTCCTTTACAATTAATGATTATTGAATAAACATAAAAAATCGATTAGAATATATTTTTAGTTATTTATAAAGCTATATGACAGTGAATAATTTTTATAATTCAGAAACTCCTTTAGAAAATACTATGATGAAACCAGATGGACTTATGTTTACTGAATTAACCGCATTTTAATATTCCTTTCAAGACGCTTAATAGTATGTGAAATAGATTTCGTTTTAGAACACTGAATGAATATTTTTCATGCAGCGTATCATAAGTACGCAAATTTCAGAGTGTGGTTAGACTTCAACAATGATTGCTGGCCACTTAAAAACCAAATCTTGCATCTTAGTGAAGCTGTGAAATTTGGTTTTATTCGTATGCCCCCAAAAAACGTAGAAATACGGAAATGCGATTTGTTTAAAGGGTAGAAAAAAACGAAAATCATTCGGTCTAAGATAAAATGACAGTGTAACTAGACTTTTAGCACAGTTATCTGTCAAGTATATCCTCAAATCCATATTTGTTATTTGCTGACACATTTACACTTACTTGCGCTTAAAAAATAACCCCGTAAATGTCGTGCAAACAGTACTGTCCAAATAAGGTAATCCGCGGAAATTTGGTGCTTATGTGTTTAAAAGAAAAAAAAAACTTTAGGTCTTTACAAAAGATTTAGTCTTAACAAAATAAAGTCTTACAAAGATAAAGACTTAACGAAATACTTGTAAAAGTAAAAAAAAAGAATATATATATATATATATATACAGACCCATTGCAAAGATCTAATTGTAAATTTTTCATTCAGTATTAGTTTCTATTGACGAAGGACGTTAAAACGAAATTCATCACGAATGTTAAAACGAAACTAATAGTTCATTTTACATCCCGCAACCGTAAAATTTATCGTAATGCTTTCCTGAATAATTTTCGACGATGAAAATTGTTTCTCAGGTAAATATTTACTTGTCTTCTATGGTATAGTGATGAAAAGTAGTTTAATAAACTGTATTCAAATCTAGTTTACATTAAAAAAAATATATATTATAAAACTTGATATTTTTAATGAACGCATACACTGAATAACTGTATGAAGGAATATGAGAAATATTTTCTGGAACTTTATTTGAAGTTTTGATAGTTTATTCAATGTTTTGTGCAAGTTTATGTCTTTTGGTGCCATTTTAGTAATTTAAATAAAAATTAATAAAATATTTTTTCAATTGAACATTTTGAAGTAAATTAAAATATCTGGAACACACAATATGTAATGTTTATATAATATATGATTACATAAAGTAATTTTTCGAAGAAATACGACACATATGAGCAAAGTTTTGACATATCGTTGGATTAAATCCTCTATGTCTATATTAAAATGTATTGTTTTCCCCAAATAGCTCACACAGTCAATGTGACATCATAACAGTCAATGTGACATCATGAAATCTAAATCATCACAAATGTCTACTGTGTAAATTATGATGAATATATGACTTTATATAGTCACATTAAGGTTCTCAGGTGACAGTTATTTCGGAACTCCATTGTGAAATTACTGCGATAGATTCTTGAGTCAATTTCAAGTCGTCGCAAAATAGGATACGTCAGCTTTACCGCAACATAAAAGTCACGCATTTTTCCCAACATGTGACGAAAATGTTTGACGATCTGTTTTTGCGTTACAGTGCATTCATATTTTATTCACAGTGCTATAACTTATCCATTCCGATATGCATCTGTTTCATTTTTTAATATCCTTTGTAGAAAAAGAAAAATACTAAATTTAAACGCTATCAAATAATATTTTACATGCATTTGTTTAAATTATTTCTAGATAAAACATTTATGTTTATTTAAAATAAATATTCCGTATCTATCAGACATAAAATCAGATATGTGGTCAAGATTAATGTTTCACATTTTATCAGCAGGTTATCCATTTTGTCTGTATAAAAAAAAAAAAAAAACAGAGATCTATTTGAAATATCCAAAGTCATTTATTTAGATTGTTCTTTTAAAGGAAATCGAATGGCTCGAACTATCTTTATTTTAATTATTCTCCTTTAGCAAATAAATTGAAGCATTAACATTTTATGCAAATGAACATTTTTCGAAAATCTCTTTTCTTTATCTTTGTCAATAAAAGAAAAATAAAATTGTTTTCTTTCGAATGTTCAACCAGAATAAAGTATACTTATGGATTTTAATGGAATATCTCCTAATAGATTTCTTAAATATGTTTCTTTAAAAATAGTGATAAGGCTATAAATTTGACTTCTTTCACTAAGCACATTAATTAGTGGATTTACAGAGCTTCTTTGGATATATCCGTAGGAAAATTCAAAGAAATAAATTCTATGGAAATGTATAAATGGAATATTAAATATGTAAATATATAATTTTTTGGAGATATATAAAATTCTTTATATAAATTTATTTTACTATTAGATTATTTTGTGACTGATATTTATTGAAAATTTCAAATTAGTCATTATTGAGAAATTTCGTTAATGAACAAAGTTTTAAAAACTGTTCTTTAAAAATTGGGAGCAGTTTTTAAAATATTGGAATATCTTTTCATATTTTAAATAAGTAATATTTATCTAGATGATGCTGTTTATTTATTTATATATTTATATGTCATGCAAATATTTACATAACGTTATGTTTATATTAATATATTAATTTTAGACGAAAACTACATAATTTATTTTATAAATGATAAATATTATAAGACTAAATTGTGAAATGATCTTAAAGCTCTTTTAAAGGAAAACAAGACATTTCCTTTTTCACGGAAAATGAAACATGAAACATAATAAAATTGTAATAATATAAATTTCAACTCCATTACATTAAAACCTTTACTGAAATACAAATTTTTAATATTTTACTTTCTTGTACATTCTTAGGCAGAAATTATAGAATTCATGGAAATTATAGTTCTCTGATGTTGGACGGATTTGCACGTTTTGCGATGTCCTGTATATAACTTGAAAAAAATTGGATAGATCAGCCTCTTCGATACAGTAAATTTATGGTCACTGTAACTTACGAACTAAATCACGTTTTTCCATGACGCGTTTAGTTAGTTGAATTTTGATTCAATTTGGATGCTGATTATATTTTGTTGTAATGTCTGAACAGTTAGCTCTGCTAAGCTGTGTAGGTTCTCTATTATATTTCACTATGTGCCTGATTATTATATATCGGCACCTATAGCATGTAATTGTACTAAATGTATTATTAAGATACCTATTATTAAAACTATGCTGATATTAATTTTTCTTTCATCACACAACAGGCGGAGCTGATATGCTATTCGTTTGAAATGAAAGTTATAACTGTAATTCAGTTGCTATTGAGTAGATATGCAACAAATTTTATGCTTAAGTTTGTATGTAAATATCTTATTCCGATGTTTGCTTTGCAAACTGAGCAGGGTACGCTCGTTTTCTTTGCCTTTTCTTTAATTTTAATGTTGATAATAATTATTTCATTTTCATTTTTCACGTGAAAATCGTCTGATAGAAAATTAATTATTTTAGAAAGAATTTTATTGTGGATTTTAAATCTTTGGCATCTGCTCTAACGAAAAATGTTTCAATTTAATAGGAAAAGGATGTTAGAATTTTAGTTTTTTATCTCTATTTATTAAAATAATACGAATTTTTCTAATTTTAATATTTTGAGCTCTTTACAGCCGCGATTCAGATTTATACACCAAGTTTGAACTCTGTAAGTTACATACTTTTTGAGAATGGCTCTGTGATGGACAGACAACGCAGCGGGGGTAATAGGGTTTCGTGAGATGAACCATACCCTAAAAATATTTTTAATTTTATTTCAAAATAAGATTGCTCACGAATGACAAATATTTTAATAGGAATTTTTTTAAGGAAATATTTTAATAATAACAAGATTAAATGTATATAATGGTGTAATGTTTTAAGATGTAATTATTTTAATTAAAATTAAGTAAAATTACTTTTAATAATTCGATTCATTCTAGTAATATTTTCGAAATTAATTTAACCTTAATGCTAATCAGTCATGCGTAAAATATATGCAACATTAAACGAAATAAATTGAAATTTGTTTGAATTTATGTAACGTGATGAACACATGGAAAATTTTACTTTCGCTTTTCATTTCCCGCAACCGTAAAATTTATCGTAATGCTTCCCTGAATAATTTTTGACGATGAAAATTGTTTCTCAGGTAAATTTTTACTTGTCTTCTACGGTCTAATGATGAAAAGTAGTTTAATAAATACTATTCAAATCTAGTTTACATTAAAAAAAATATGTTATAAAACTTGATATTTTTTAATGAACGCATACACTGAATAACTGTATGAAGGACTATGAGAAATATTTTCTGGAACTTTATTTGAAGTTTTGATAGTTTATTCCATGTTTTGTGCAAGTTTATGTCTTTTGGTGCCATTTTAGTAATTTAAATAAAAATTAATAAAATATGTTTTCAATTGAACATTTTGAAGTAAATTAAAATATCTGGAACACACAATATGTAATGTTTATATAATATATGATTATAGAAGTTATTTTTCTAAGAAATACGGCACATATTAGCAAAGTTTTGACATATCGTTGGATTAAATCCTCTATATTAAAATGTGTTGTTTTCCCCAAATAGCTCGCACAGTCAATGTGACATCATAATGAAATCTAAATCATCACAAATATCTACTGTGTAAATGATGATGAATATGTGACTTTATGTCATCAAATTAAGGCTCTCAGGTGACAGTTAATTTGGAACTCCATTGTGAAATTACTGCGATAGATTCTTGAGTCAATTTCAAGTCGCCGCAAGATAGGATACGTCAGCTTTACCGCGACATAGAAATCACGCATCTATCCCAACATGTGACGAAAATTGCGAAAGATCTGTGTTTGCGTTACAGTGCATTGATATTTTATTCACAGTGCTATAACTTATCTTATCAATTCCATATGCATCTGTTTAATTTTATAATATCCTTGGAAGAAAAAGAAAAATACCAAATTTAAACGCAATCAAATAATATTTTACATGCATTTGTATAAATTATTTCAAGATAACACATTTATGTTTATTTAAAATTAATATTCCGTATCAATCAGACATAAAATCGGATATGTTGTCAAGATTAATGTTTCACATTTTATCAGCATGTTATCCATTTTGTCTGTATAAAAAAAAACAGAGATTTATTTTAAATATCCAAAGCCATTTATTTAGATTGTCCTTTTAAAGGAAATCGAATGGCTTGAACAATCTATATTTTAATTATTCTTCTTTAGAAAATAAATTGAATCATTGACATTTTATGTAAATGAACATTTTTCGATAATCTCGTTACTTTACCTTTGTCAATAAAAGAAAAAGAAAATTGTTTTTTTTTCGAAAGTTCAACCAGAATAAAGTATACTTATTCATTTTAAGGGAATATCTCCTAATAGATTTTTCAAATATGTTTATTTTAAAAATAGTGCTAAGGCTATAAATTTGACCTTTCACTAAGCACATTAATTAGTGAATTTACAGAACTTCTTTGGAATTATCCGAAGGAAAATTGGAAACATATAAATTCTATGGAAATGTATAAATGGATGGAGGAAAATATGTAAATATATAAATTTTTTGGAGATATATAAATTTCTTTTACTGTTAGATTATTTTGCGAATGATATTTATTCAAAATTTCAAATTAATCATTATTGGGGAATTTCGTTACTGAGCAGAATTTTAAAATAGTTTTTAAAATTTTGTAGCAGTTTCTAAAATATTGTTATATATTTTCAAGTTTTAAATAAGTAATATTTAACCTATATATAAATAATTACATATTGGTGTACTGTTTATTTTTTATTTACTTATATGACATGCAAATATTTACATAATGTTATGTTCATATTAATATATTACATATTTGGACGAATAGTACATAATTAATTTTCTAAATGATAAATATTATAAGACAAAATTGTGAAATAATCTTAAAGATCTTTCAAAGGAAAACAAGCCATTTCCTTTTTCACGGAAAAATTAAAAATGAAATATTATAATAAAATTGAAATAATATAAATTTAAACTCTATTATATTAAAACCTTTATTGAAATACAAATTTTTAATATTTTACTTTCCTGTACATTCTTAGGCAGAAATTATAGAATTCATGGAAATTATAGTTTTCTGATGTTGGAGGGTTTTGCGCGTTTTGCGATGTCCTGTATATAACTTGAAAAAATTTGTACAGATCAGCCCGTTCGATAGAGTAAATTGATGGTCATTATACCTTAAGAACTAATTCAAGTTTTTCCATTAAGCGTCTTACTTAGTTGGATTTTGATTTTATTTGGATGCTGATTATATTTTGGTGTAATCTCTGAATCGTTGGCTCTGCTAAGCTGTGTACGTTCTCTATTATATTTCACTATGTGCCTGATTATTATATATTGGCACCTATAGCATGTAATTGTACTAAATTTATTATTAAGATACTTATTATTAAAACTATGCTGATATTAATTTTTTTTTCATCACACAACAGGCGGATCTGATATGCTATTCGTTTGAAATGAAAATAATAACTGTAATACAGTTTCTATTTAGTAAATATGCAACAAATTTTATGCTTCAGTTTATATGTAAATATCTTACTCCGATGTTTGCTTTGAAAACCAAACAGGTAACTCTGTTGCTCTTTTTTTTAAATTTTAAAGTTGATCACTGTAATCCTATGATAAGTTAAAAAGAAATGTCCCATATAAATAATACGCATAATTTTGAATGTGTACTCTGAATTAATCTTGGTATTATAATTTGATCCTATTATAATATTAGTAAAATGATGAAGTCGACATTTTTATGATGGCCACGTCATATGAGTTTGATGAGATTTTTATTTATTATTATTAAACATAAAGTAATTCTGCTTTTATAATAAATGTGCAATGTCCTTCAAATTGTTTCTGTATTTGAAAGTTTTTTCACTGGTACTTTCCTTTCTTAATTAGTAATTTCAAATTCTGGAAATAAATAAATAAGTAAATTAGTCTATATATAAGTTAACTTGTATGAATTTTTGGAGTTTTTAAACAAAATATGTTCAAGCTCTTAAACAAAAAATTATCATACACTCGTACTTTATGTGAAATTTTTACTTTAGATTGAGTTTTGCTCCATTTGAAAAAATAATTTGAAATAATATATATATTTTTTCATTTAAATAATTATTTTTTGTTTAGATTTAATTCACATGTCCATTTACAGTCCAATGTTTACACCAAAACAGCAAGTAAAATTCGATTCGTGCTTTCGTGAAATTAGTTATCCGTGAATTAATAAGGAAAAGGGAAGAGAAAAAGAAAAAATAATACGCTTGACACAATAATAATTATTTCCTTGTTTAGGTTTCATTTGGGATTTTCTTTTTCGTTTCTATCTCTTTTATAACGGAATTGATTTTGTTATCTGCAAATAAATAAACTTAGATAGCTCTGTTCAGGATATTTTAATTAAATGAAAAAAAAAAGGGAAATGAATTATAAAATCTTGCTTAATTTGTTTTATACATTTATACGTTTTCCAAAAGTGAAGGATTTAGACCGAAATATACTTTATTAAATTTGAAATTTTTAAATTGTAATTAAAGAATGAAGAAATGATTGGCAACAAGCTGTAAAAAAAGTCATTAGTTTTTTCTTGGTTTCTTCAGAGACGTTATCATTGTCTTGTTTTTTATAGCTTTAGTACCGCTGGTATAGATGTTTGGATGTCTGGTCAACTCTTACAATCGATTTTTATCGATTTCCGTGGAATTGATTGTCATCAAATCTTGCACATGGTTTCATGGTCGTATAAATGCAATATTAATGTGTTGTAATCAAAAGAAACATTAAAAGTCAATCGACAAGCACAACTGAAAAGAAAATCCACCATAAACAGTAATTTAAATTTAAACTATAATTAGCTTATTATGTATTATACCTTCCGATAGAAATAATGAGTAATGATATTGCATGAAATTCTCATTTAATTAAATTACTATGCCTATGCAATGAATTACCGCAGATTAAACGGAATCGAAACTGGCAATAAGTACAGGGAAAGCTTGGCAAGTTTTGCATCGATCTGCCGCAGAATATGCTAGTTGAATTCGGTATTAGTTTAAATAGTTTTCTGTAAATTGTACTTTAACTCAGCAATATGGGAATGAATTAAAAAAAAAATTCTTAGAAAATGTTCAATTGCATTTTAATCATTAGACTTAAAATTAAATTAGAATTTGTCTCAATCTTGCTAATAATCGTACTGCATGATTAGAATTTGCGCTTAAAAAAATGCAATTCGTGTTTTAAGGATTACATTAAAAAAAAGGCATTTATATTTTAGCTTTCAGTCTGTTCGCATTTTTTTAACTGCTGTAAAATTTTATTATGAATTCCCTACAATTAATGATTGTTGAATGAACATAAAAAAATCGAATAGAATATATTTTTTAGTTATTTGTAAACCTACATGACAGTGAATAATTTTTATAATTTAGAAACTCCTATAGAAAATACTGTGATGAAACCAGATGAACTTATGTTTACTGAATTAACACCATTCTAAAATTCCTTTCAAGACGCTTAATGGTATTTGAAATAGATTTCGTTTTAGAACACTGAATGAATATTTTTCATGAAGCCTATCATAAGAACGCAAATTTCAGATTGTGGTTAGACTTCAACAGTGATTGCTGGCCACTTAAAAACCAAATCTTGCATGTTAGTGAAGCTGTGAAATTTGGTTTTATTCATATGCCCCGAAAAAATTCCGTAGAAAAACGGAAATGCGATTTGTTTAAAGGGTGGAAAAGGAAAGAAAATCGTTCAGTCTAAGATAAAATGACACTGTAATTAGACTTTTAGCACTGTTACCTGTCAAGTATATTCTCAAATCCATATTTGTTATTTGCTGACACATTTACACTTACTTGCGCTTAAAAAATAACCCCGTAAATTTCGTTCAAACAGTACTGTCTAAATAAGGTCATGCGGGAAAATTCGGTGCTTATGTGTTAAAAAAAATAGGTCTTTAAAAAAGATTTAATGTACAATGCAAAACATACCTTTTTTAGGGACAAATTCATAAAAGAAAGAATTTTATTAAATACTCACTAAGGTATAGCTATGTTTAGTAAAAATTCCCAGGAAGGGCTAATTTTGTGTCACAATTTTAATCATTGCCCTACCACCAATCGTATATTTTGAGATAATAAGTTTCATGGAAATTTGTACCTTTAACAATGTGCTATTGAGAACCCTGATAATTAATTCATATAGCATTTGAGAGCACTGTGAATTTTTCTTTGACAGCGTATGGTTTTTAAAGAGAAAATTGAAAATACCAATGACATGAAGAATTTTAAAGGCTCTGTTGAAATTCATAATGTTTTATGATCTTTAAAAGATACACTTTTAAACTAAATTGATCGTAAAACAATTAATAGAACAGGGTTAGCTGAAAACAAGTTTTAATACGCACGTTTTTTTTTACATCATTGAAAGCATAAATGATAGTTAGAAGGATTTAATACAGATCAATTGCTATTATTGCATTTATACGACCATGAAACCAAGTGCAAGATTTGAGGACAATCAATTCCACAGAAATCGATAAAAAATCAATTCTAAGATTTGACCAGTCATCCAAGCATCTATACCAGTGGTACTGAAGCTATCAGAAACAAGACAATGATAACGTGTCTGAAGAAACCAGAAATAAACTAATGACTTTTTTTACAGCTTGTCGCCAATGATTTCTTCATTCTTTAAATTTAAAATTTTTAATTTTAAGAAAGTATATTTCGGTCTAAATCTTTCACTTTTGGAAAACGTATAAATGTATAAAACAAATTAAGCAAGATTTTATATTTATTCCCCTTTTTTTCATTTAAATAAAAATATCCTGAACAGAACTATCTAAGTTTATTTATTTGCAGATAACAAAATCAATTCCGTTATAAAAGAGCTAGAAACGAAAAAGAAAATCCCAAATAAAACCTAAACAAGGAAATAATTGTTATTGTGTCAAGCGTATTATTTTATTTTTTGTCTTCCCTTTTCCTTATTAATTCACGGATAACTAATTTAATGAAAGCACGAATTTTGCTTGCTGTTTTGGTGTAAACATTGCACTGTAAATGGACATGTGAATTGAATCTAAACAAAAGATAATTATTTAAATGAAAAAAAAAATATTATTTCAAATTTTTTTTTTCAAACTAAGCAAAATTCAATATAAAGTAAAAATTTCACATAAAGTACGAATGTACGGCAAATATATTTTTTTAAGAGCTTAAACATATTTTGCTTACACACTCCAAAAATTCATACAAATTGACTTATATATAGACTAATTTATTTATTTGATTAATTCTAGAATTTGAAATCACTAATTAAGAAATAAAGTACCAGTGAAAAAACTTTCGATTACAGAAACAATTTGAAGGACATTTATTATAAAAGCAGAATTACTTTATGTTTATTAATAATACTAAATAAAAATCTCAGCAAACTCGTATGACGTGGCCATCATAAAAATGTCGTCTGCATCGTTTTACTAATATTATAACATCAAATTATAATACCAACATTAAATCAGAGTACACATTCAAAATTATGCGTATTATTTATATTGAACATTTCTTTTTAACTTAACATAGGTTTACAGTGATCAACATTAAAATTAAAGAAAAGGCAAAGAAAAGCAGCGTACCCTGCTTGGTTTGCAAAGCAAACATCGGAGTAAGATATTTACATACAAACTGAAGCATGAAATTTGTTGCATATCTACTAAATAGAAACTGAATTACAGTTATAACTTTCATTTCAAACGAACAGCATATCAGCTCCGCCTGCTGTGTGATGATAAAAAATTAATGTTAGCATAGTTTTAATAATAAGTATCTTAATAATAAATTTAGTACAATTACATGCTATAGGTGCCGAATTATAATAATCAGGCACATATTGAAATATAATAGAGAGCTTACACAGGTTAGCAGAGCCAACTATTCAGAGATTACACCAAAATATAATCAGCATCCAAATTAAATCAAAATCCAACTAACTAAGACGTTTCATGGAAAAACTTGAATTAGTTCTTAAGTTACAGTGACCATCAATTTACTGTATCGAACAGGCTTACAGATGCAGGTCCAAAATTTGTCAAGTTATATTCAGGACATCGCAAAAACGCGCAAATCCATCCAACATCAGAAAACTATAATTTCCATAAATTCTATAATTTGTGCCTAAGAATGTACAGGAAAGTAAAATATTAAAAATTTGTATTTCAATAAAGGTTTTAATATAATTGAGTTTAAGTTTATATTATTTCAATTTTATTATAGTATTTCTTGTTTCATTTTTTCATGAAATAGGAAATGGCTTGTTTTCCATTGAAAGATCTTTAAGATCATTTCAGAATTTAGTCTTATATTATTTATCATTTAGAAAAGAAATTATGTACTTTTCGTCCAAATATGCAATATATTAATATGAACATAACATTATGTAAATATTTGCATGTCATATAAATAAATAAAAAATAAACAGCACACCAATATGTAATTATTTATATGTAGGTTAAATATTACTTATTTAAAGCATGAAAATATGTAACAATATTTTAAAAACTCTTCCAAATTTTTAAAAACTGTTTTTAAAATTCTGCTCAGTAACGAATTTCCCCAATAATGATTAATTTGAAATTTTGAATAAATGTCAGTCACAAAATAATCTAACAGCAAAAGAAATTTATATATGTCTTTAAAAAAATTATATATTTACATATTTTCCTCCTTCCATTTATACATTTCCATAGAATTTATATGTTTCCAATTTTTCTTAGGATAATTCCAAAGAAGTTCTGTAAAATCACTAAATTATGTGCTTAGTGAAAGAGGTCTAATTTATAGTCTTAGCAGTATTTTTAAAATAAACATATTTGAAAAATCTATTAGGAGATATTCCATTAAAATCAATAAGTATATTTTATTCTGGTTGAACTTTCGAAAGAAAACAATTTTAGTTTTATTTTATTGACAAAGATAAAGTAACGAGATTTTCGAAAAATGTTCATTTGCATAAAATGCTAATGCTTCAATTTATTTTCTAAAGGAGAATAATTAAAATAAAGATAGTTCGAGACATTCGATTTCCTTTAAAAGAACTATCTCAATAAATGGCTTTGGATATTTCAAATAAATCTCTGTTTCTTTTATACAGAAAAAATGGATAACTAGCTTATAAATTGTGAAACATTAATTTTGACAACATATCTGATTTTATGTCTAATAGATACGGAATATTAATTTTAATAAAAATAAATGTTTTATCTTAAAATAAATTTTGCAAATGCATGTAAAATATCATATGATAGTATTTAAATTTTGTATTTTTTTTCTACCAATGATATTATAAAATGAAAGAGATGCATATCGGAATGGATATCGGACTTGATGCATATGGGACTTGAAATTGACTCAAGAATCTATCGCAGTAATTTCACAATGGAGTTCTAAAGTAACTGTCACCTGAGAGCCTTAATGTAGTGACAGAAAGTCACATATTCATCATCATTTACACAGTAGACATTTGTGTTTATTTAGATTTCAATATGATGTCACATTGAATGTGTGAGATAAGTGGGGTACACAATACATTTTAAGATAGAGGATTTAATCCAACGATATGTCAAAACTTTGTTCATATGTGTTGTATTTCTCAGAAAGATTACTTTCTATAATCATATATTATAAAAGCACAATATATTGTGTGTTCCAGATATTTTAATTTACTTCAAAATGTTCAGTTGAAAAAATATTTTATTATTAGTTTTTTTCAATAACTAAAATTGCACCAAATGAAACAAACTTGCACGAAGCATGGAATAAACTGTTACTGAGTGCACGGCTTTCAAATCGGTGATAGTTCCAGATGCGTTCGGTAGAGGTCGCACGGCAATAGGCCACTGCTAATTGAATACACTGCTGCCGTGCACTCAGTAAAAGCAGATATGCTTTCTCGTATGTGGGGCGAGTTTGGCTACCGCTTAGATGTTTTCCATGCAGCAAACGATGGACACATTGAACAGTTATAATGTCTTAAAAAAACTTTGAAACTTCCTCTTTTCATTGGTATAAAGATTGTTCAATTTGGATTTGTACTTTAATAAATACAATTTTTTGAAAATGGGTTCATCATTTAGAATAACCCTGTATATTCAAACATTTTAAATAACTGTTAAATATCAATGTGCCCAGTAATGGTGTCCACCAATAAGAAATTGTTTGAATTTTTTAGTTTTGTCACAAAATAATCTAAAACTAAAAGTAAAATTATTTCCATAGATAATTCCACTAATTTATGTTCTTAGTCCTAGAAGTCAAATTTATAGGATTAGCACCATTTTAAAAAGAAAAATATTTGAAAAATCTATTACAAGAAATTCCCTCAAAACCGACAAGTACACTTTACTCTGGCTAGAACTTCTGGAGAAAAACAATTTTTTCCCATTTTGAAAAATATTCAACCATTTTATGTTACTGTTAAATATCGATGTGCCAAGTATCGATATCCACCAATAATTAACTATTTGAAATTTTGAATAAATATGAATCGTGAAATAACCTAACAGTGAAACAAAAGTATTTCTATAAAACCTCTATAATTCTAAAAATTTATGTTTTCAATCAAAGAAGTTAAATTTATAGGATTATGGTTAAAAGAAAAATATTTGAAAAATCTATTGGGGGGGGGGGGGAATTCCTTTAAAATCAATAAGTATACTTTAAACTGATTGAAATTTCTCAAGAAAATAATTTTATTTTCCTTTTATTAACAAAGTTAAGGAAACGAAGTTTTCAAAAAATATTCATTTGCATAAAATGTTAATGCGTGAATTTATTTGTTAGAAGAGAATAATTAAATCAAAGATAATGCAAGACATTCGATTTACTTTAAAAGAGCAATATGAATAAATGGCATTCGATAATTCAAATAAATTTCTCGTTCTTTTTGACGAGCAAATTAGATAAGTTGGATATAAAATGCGAAACATTAATTTTAACAACATATCTGATTTTATGTTTAACAGATATTCAATATATATTTCAGATAAACATAAATGTTCTATTTTATAATAAAGTGTACAAAACGTGTAAAATATAATTTGATAGTATAAATTTTATTTTGCTTTATTTGACAAAGATAGGAAACTAGATTTTCGAGAAATGTTCATTTGCATAAAATGCTAACGTTTATTCGCGAATGTAGAATAATTAAAATAAAGATAGTGCAAGACATACGATTTTCTTTAAAAGAACAATGGGAATAAATAAATTTGGATAATTCAAATAAATCTCTCTTTCTTTTTTACAGACAAAACGGACAATTTGCAAGTATAAATTTCTAACGTTAATTTTAAGAACATATCCGATTTTATGTCTAAGAGATACGAAATATGAATTTGAAATACACATAAATATAAAAATTCATCTTGCATGAAGTTGCACAAATAGATGTAAAATGTTATTGGACAGAATTTAAAATTGATATTTTTCTTTCCTCGCTAGGATCTTATAAAATGAAACGGGTACATATATCTAAATGGATAAAATCCTTTATATCACTCTGAGTACAGTATGAATGCATTGTATCACGAAAGCAATTCCTATCATCATTTTCGTCAATTGACTTGAATGTTAAGTGATATCCATGCCACGATAAAGCTAACATGTCTTATTTTACGACGAAATCAAATTGGCTCAAGAATCTAACACATTAATTTAACAATGGAATCCAAAATTAACTGTCGCTGAGAGTCATAATGTGATGTCACCTATTCATCACCATTTATAATGTCGCCCTTTTGACAATTTTGATGTCACATTGACCCTATGTGCTATTAGGGATACATTATACATTTTAACATAACGGATTTAATAAAACGATTTGGCATAACTTTGCTCATGTGTGTCGTATTTTTCAAAAACGTTACTTTATATAATCATATTTATTTTAAAAAGCACAATATATTGTGTGTTTCAGGTATTTTAATTTAAATTAAAAAGTTAAAACAAATGGTAAATTGTTAATTTCTCTCAATAACTAAAATTGCACCAAAAGGAAAAAGCTTTCAAAAAACTTTTCTCATATCCACGCAGATATTAAAAAAAATAGCGTTTTATAATATCATTTCAAAAATTTATATTCGATTTTAATATTAATTATTTAACTAAGTTATTATCAATATGTGTAAAAGTCAGGTATATATGTACGTCGATGAAAATTATTCAGGGAAGCATTACGATATATTTTATACCTGAACGAAATGAAAGTATTTTTAAGTATAATTTAATTATTTCTGAAAAAATCAAAGCTAAACATTTTCCTCGCGTATATCATATTAAATAATTTCAAACAAATTTTAACTTCTACTGTAACATTTTTACGAATTACTGATTAACAATGAGATTAAATTAATTTCGAAAACATCCCAAGAAGGAATTAAAAATTTAAAGTAGTTTTACGTGAAATCGTGACATTTTAAAAAGCATTATGTGCATTTATTCATTTTTGTTATTAACCTATTTTCAGACAATCATAAGTTCTTAAACATCATAATATCTGTAATTGTAAATCTTTACATCACATTAATTAATTTATTTTGATAATTTGCATACGTAGACTTAGTATACAAAACTACTGCCAATCTTAATTTTGAAAAAGTAGTCTTGTAGTAGTTTTGTCCATGAACAATCTTATTTTTAAGTTAATATTAACATATTGTTTTCTTGAAGGATTTAATACGACTCAGTAATATTGAGGAAAACATTTTAGAATGCTTACTATGATATTTTAGACAAGAAACCTTTTGAATAATAATAATAAAAAAAACTTAGAATGAACATAATGATATTTTAGACATTAAACAGTCTTCTGCATAAAGGCCTATATAAAAAAATAATAGTTTCTAATAGTTTCTAAATATAAGGCTATGCAATAGCGTAAACATTTTTCAACATTAGTTAAGTCTCATGTCTTACACATTTCAGTTGCTTAATTCCTATCTGAATTAATCTGGAATAAAGAAGTCAGCTGTATATTGCTGAGAAATGGTTAATAAACAACATGTTAGTGACAATCATCAAACATAATAAAATTACAGTTAAAATAAATCAATTTATAAGTAAAATACAGCGGCACGAAATTACCTCGCTTTTATTTTACCCGGTACAATTAGGGATTCGACCAATATTATTTATTTTCAACATGCCAGTACAAATTTTTATTCATACGTACATAATATCGCTTTTTCTGTGGCTTCATGTAAGTAGAGAAATATTGAAACTTTGGAAGGTGATCATTTTGTTTTGTACAGATTTTAATACATTCCAGAAAATATTCTTTTTTCTTCTTGAAAATGTGTTACTTACATAATCAGGACATTTTCAATGATCAGTACATATGTGTAAATACTTGTAATTTGTTGTTAAAGATTCATACCATACAATAAGATCATGATAATAATAATTGAAAATGAGACACTAAATAACCCCATCACCAAATTACCCCGGCTTACCTTACGGAAATTTTTATGTAAGAGTGTAGTAAAACAAATAATTTATTTTATTTACTATGAGAAAGCATCTTTTAGCACCATTATGGATACACATATGTTTCGACTACAAAATATTTTAATTAAAAATATTCTAGTAAGTATTTCCTATTTTAACATTTCATAAACACAGAAGATAATACTTATTAAATGTAATTTTGTGTTTATTCGTTGTTTAAATTAAAACATTTTAAAGTAAACAATGGAATTTTAAAAAACTGGTAAAATTAAATAAAGTAATGCATTACGGCAGACTTTGAGAGTAAAATTCGATAATAATTAAATCATTTTCGTTAGTCAATAATTTTTCAATGTTTAGGAAAATATTTATAAAAAATAGAAAACATTATTAAAAATATATATATATACTTGTAAAAGAAAAAAAAATGTATAGAACCTTTGCAACGATCTAATTGTAATTTTTTTATTCAGTATTAGTTTCTATTGACGAAGGACGTTAAAACAAAATTCATTACGAATGTTAAAACGAAAATAATAGTTCATCATGATAGTTAAAATTACATGAATTTTTAAATATACATTAAAAATAACTATTTTATATTTTTAGCAAAGAAAAAAATATGTTAATACATATTAACTTAAAAATAATATTGTTCACGATTTATAAATAAGATTACTGTTTCAAAATTAAGATTGTCAGTGGTTTTGCACGCAAAGACTATGCATACACATTAATAAAAATAATTAATTTAATGCAAAATATATAAAATTAATAGGTATTATTGTGTTTAAGAACTTATGATTGTCTGAAAAAAGATTAATAATAAAACGAATGAATGCGCATAATGTTTTTTAAAATGTCACGATTTCAAGTAAAACAAATTTTAAAATTTTTAATTCATCCTGGGGATGTTTTCGAAATTCATTTAATCTTATTGTTAATCCGTCATCCGTAAAAAAAGTTCAAAATTAAAAGTAAGAAGTTAAACTTTGTTTTAATTTATTTAATATGATATACACGAGCAGAATTTTAGATTTACTTTTTTCGGAAATAATGAAATTGTACTTAAAAATATTTTCACTTTGTTCAAGTTTAAAATTTATCGTAATGCTTCCCTGAATAATTTTCGTCGACGTAAATATAAACCTGTCTTTTAGGCATAATAATAAATTGGTTAAATAATTAATATGAACCTCCAGTATTACATTTTTTAAATGATATTATAAAACGTAATTTTTAAAATGTCTGCATGGATATGAGAAATGTTTTTTGAAAGCTTTTTCTTTTTGATGCAGTTTTAGTTATTGAGGAAAATTAAAAATTTAACATTTTTTAACGTTATAAATTAACTTAAAATACCTGGAACACACAATATATTGTTCTTTTTAAAATAAATATGATTATAGAAAGTAACCTTTTTGAGAAATACGACATACATGAGCAAAGTTATGCCAAATAGTTGTATTAAATCCTTTATGTCAAAGTGTATAATGTATCTCAAATAGCACATAGGGTCAATGTGACATCAAAATCGTCAAAAATGGTGATGAATAGGTGACATCACGTTTTGACTCCAAGCGACAGTTAATTTTGGATTCCATTGTGAAATTAATGTGTTAGATTCGTGAGCCAATTTGAATTCGTCGTAAAATAGTACATGTCAGCTTTACCGTGACATGGATATCACTTATCTTCCAAGTCAAGTGACGTAAATGATGATAGGCGTTGCTTTCATATTTTACTCACAGTGATATAAATGATCTTATCCATTTAGATATATATCTGTTTCATTTTATAATATCCTAGCTAAGAATTAAAAATACCAATTTTAAATGCTGTCAATTAAACTTTTATATCTATTTGTACAACTTATTCGGAGATAGAACATTTAATGTTTACTTCAAATTAACATTCTGTATCTCTTAGACATAAAATCGGATATGTTCTTAAAATTAATGTTAGAAATTTATAATTGGAGATTATCCGTTTTGTCTGTAAAAAGTAACAGAGATTTATTTGAATTATCCAACGTTATTTATTCCGATTTTTCTTTTAAAGAAAATCGCATGTCTCGCACTATCTTTATTTTAATTATTCTACTTTCGCGAATAAACCGTAGCATTTATACAAATTCATTGTATACAAATGAACATTTCTCGAAAATCTCGTTTTCCTATCTTTGTCAAATAAAACAAAATAAAATTTATGCTATCAATTTATATTTTACACGTTTTGTACAAATTATTATAAAATAGAACATTTATGTTTATCGGAAATTAATATTCAGTATCTGTTAAACATAAAATCAGATATGCTGTTAAAATTAATGTTTCGCATTTTATATGCAAGTTATCTAATTTGTTCGTATAAAAGAAAGAGAGATTTAAATGAATTATCCAAAACGATTTATTCATACTGTTCTTTTAAAGTAAATCGAATTTCTGGCATTAGCTTTATTTTAATTATTCTCTTTTAACAAAGAAACTGATGCATTAACATTTTATGCAAATGAACATTTTTCGAAAACCTCGTTTCCTTATCTTTGTCAATAACAGGAAAATAAAATGATTTTCTTGAGAAAGTTCAAACAGGTTAAAGTATACTTATTGATTTTAAGGGAATTTCTCCCAATAGATTTTTCAAATACATAATTCTAATCCTATAAATTTAACTTCTTTGACTAAAAGCATTAATTATTAGAATTATAGAGGTTCTATAGAAATATTTTTTTCTTTCACTGTTAGATTATTTCGTAATTGATATTTATTCAAAATTTCAAAAAAATTCTTATTTGTCGATATAGATACTGGGCACATCGATATTTAACAGTAATATAAAATGTTTGAATATTTGTAAACAAGAGAAAAAATTGTTTTTTTGAAAATTTCAACTGGAGTAAAGTGTACTTTTCGGTTTTGAGGGAATTTCTCGTAATAGATTTTTTAAATAGGTTTATTTTTAAAATGGTGCTAATCCTATAAATTTGACTTCTTGGACTAAGAACATAAATTAGTGGAATTATATAACTTCAATGGGAGTAAATTTACTTTTACTTTTAGAATATTTTGTGACAAAATTTACTGGTGGATATCATTACTGGGCAAATTGATATTTAACAGTTATTAAAAATGTTTGAATATATTTTCCTGTTATAAATAAATGATTTGCTGAAGGTATAATGTTCTTTTTAAATTAATTTTATGACAATATGCGTTTAAAATTGATTCAAAGGTGTTTTACGGATTGCATTAGCAAAAAGGAATTTACATTTTATGCTTGCAGTCTATTCGTAGTAAAAAAAAAAAAAAAAAAATCTCAGAAAAGTTTATTATGAATTATTTTAATCTTTATGTTTGTTGAATAAACATAAAAATTGATTTTAATTTATCCTTTTTTTGTTGTTTATAAAGCTATGCGATTGGTCAATCCACTTTAATATTTTCGAAACCGATTTAGAAAATACTTTTATGACAGTATATGAAATTATTTTCTCTGAATTCCTTCCAAGACGTATTATGGTGTGAAATAGATTTTGTTGTAGAACGTTGAATTAATATTTTTTCATGAAACCTATCTTAAATACGATAATTTCAGAGTACTCTGAATTTAACAGTGATTGTTCGACATCAAGAAAACAAATTTTCGCAAAACTCTAGTTTAGAACAATCGTATTACAATTACGTGGATTGTGATTTTTTTCAGTACTACACTGTTAAAACTTATGTTCTGCATCGAATCAATTTTTGATGCTGCAATTGCTAAGAACCATAAGATGTACAAGTCTTGTTCAAAAATTTAGAACTATTGTTCAACAGGAGATCCAAATCTTTGAACGAGATTTCATCATCTTATGGTTGCAGCTACTGCAGCTTTTAAAGTTTTTTCAAAGAAATACAAAATTTTAACAGCGTACTCCATCAATACGTTTCAGATAAAAAAATTCAAAATATAAGCGACATATTTTATTGCAAAGAAAATTATAGTAATATATTTTCAAAGCATTACACAATATATAGAAAAGTAAAAAAACAGTAAAATAAATCCAACAATACAATTTCGTATTTATGAAAATTGTGTTCCTTCCGAAGTATTTTTTTGAATGCGTCAGAAAGTAGAGCATGAGATTTGAGAATGTATTTGCCAAATAACAGTGCTAAAAACTTAGCTAAACTGTTATTTTCAGTAAAGCTGCAAGGTTAATTTTTATATGTACGCCCGAAACAATCGCCATAAAAATACGGAAATGCGATTACTTTAAACAAGATTAAAAAAAAGTCTACTGACTTAGTTAAAATGACTGTGTAACTAGTCTTTTAGCATTGTTATCTGTCAAGAACATTCTCAGATCCATATTCGGTATTTGCTGACACATTCACACTAACTTCACTCTACTCCCTCCCTTCCTTCCTCCCATACATGTTGTGAGAAATTTACTGACAAAATACGGATATTTTTATTTTAGAGTGTAGTAAAACAAATAATTTATTTTCTTTACAATGAAAAAGCATCTTTTAGTAACTTTACCGATAGGGTTTCTGACTTCACAATATTTTATTTAATTTATTTTAATTAGCATTTACTATTTTAACATTTTATGAATTCGGACGAGATTGCTTATTCAATGAATTCTTTAGTCCATTCATCATTTAATTTAAAACAGTTTCAAATAAACAATGGACTTTTAACTAAACTGGTAAAATTAAATTAAAACAACGCAATAAGAGAGACGCTGAGATTAAAAATTCGAAATTTTGCTAATTCACTTCCTTTATCGTTTAATTTTTGAATGTTTAGGAAAATATTTATAAAAAATTAGAAAACTTTAGCAAGAAAATAAAGATTGTAAAAAAAAAAAAGAAATGTATAGACCCTTTGCAAATATCTAAATGTAATTTTTTCAATATGATTTTCTATTGAGAAACGATGTTAAACTGAAATTACGAGTTCATCATAAAATTCGAAATTATATGAATTTGTTAAACATTCATTACAAGGAAAAATATCTTTCTATATTTGTAAGTAAGGGAAAAATATATGTTAATATTAATTTAAAAATAAGACTGTCCCCGAATGATAAAAAAGATTGATTTTTCAAAATTAAGATTGACAGTGGGTTTCCATACAACGTAATAAAAATAATTAATTCAATGTAAGGACGTACAATGACAGATATTATGATGTTTAAAAACTTACTATTACAAGGAAGTATTTTATTATTAACAAGAGTAAATGAATGTACTGCTTTTTAAATTATCATGATTTTAATTAAAGTAAAGTAAAACTACTTTTAATTATGTGATTCATTTTGTGGATGTTTTCGAAATTAATTTAATCTTAATGTTAAACAGTCATGCGTAAAATAAGATCAACATTAAAAGAATGGAGTTAAAATTTGTTTGAACTTATTTAACGTTAAGTACACGAAGAAAATTTGAGTTTCGCTTTCATCCAAAATAATTAGATTATACTTGAAAACGTTTTCATTTCGCGTAGCCGTAAAATTTTCCGTAATGCATTCATGAATAATTTTTGTCCATATAAATTATTTCTGAAATAAATATTTACTTGTCTTCTATGGCATAATGATACAAACTAGTTCAATAATTATTATAAAATATTGTTTACATTTTTAAAACAATATTATCAAACTTTATTTTCTTTTAATGCCTGTATACACATAATAACTGCATGAATAACTATGAAAAATGTTTTTTGGAAATTTATTTGAAGTTTTGGAAGTTTATTCCCTGTTTTGTGGAAGTTTGTGCGTTTTGGCGCAATTTTAGTTATTGATAAAAACTAATAATAAAATATTTTTTCAAATAAGCTTTTTAAAGTAAATTAAAATGTCTGGAAACCAAAATAGATTGTGATTTTTAAAATAAATTTGATTATAGAAAGTAACTTTTTATAGAAATACGATACAAATGAGCAAAGTTATGACATATCGTTGGATTAAATCCTCCTTATTAAAATGTATTGTGTAACCCTAACACCACATACAGTCAATGTGACATCATAATGACGTCTAAATCATCACAAATGCCTGCAATGTAAATGATGATGAATATATGATTTTATGTTATAACATTAAGACTCTCAAATGACAGTTATTTTTGGACTATATTGTGTTATTACTGTGATAGGTTCTTGAGACAATTTTAAATTGCCACAAAATGGAATATGTCAACTTTACTGTGACATGGAATTCACATATATTACACATCACGTGACGAAAATGACGATAAGCATTTCTTTTGCGTTACAGTCCATTCATATTTTGCTCACAGTGGTATTACGGATCTTATCCATTCAGGTATGCATCTGTTACATTTTATAAAATCCTGGTTAGAAAGAGAAAAATACCAATTTTAAATGGTACCAAAAAATATTTTACATATACTTGCACCAATTATTTCAAGATAAAACATTTACGTTTATTTCATATTAGTATTCCGTTTCTGTTAGACATAAAATCAGATATGTTGTCAAAACAAAATTTTTTTCACATTCCACATTTTATGTTCACGCTATCCATTTTGTCTGTATAAAACAAACAGAGATTTATTTGAAATACCAAAGCTATTTATTCAGACTGTTCTTTTAAATGGAATTGAATCTCTTGCACTATATTTATTTTAGTTGTTCTCTTTTAACAAATAATCTGACGCATTAGTAATTTATGCAAATTAACATTTTTCGAAAATCTTGTTTCCTTATCTTTGTCAATAAAAGGAAAATAAAATTGTTTTCTTTCGAAATTCCAACCAGAGTAAAGTATACTTTACTTTTAAGGGAATTTGTTCTAATAGATTTTTCAAATATGTTTCTTTTAAAAATAGTGCTAATTCTATTAATTTGTCTTATTTGACTAAGCACATTAATTAGTGGCTTTGCAGAACTTAAATGCAAATATTCAAAGGAAAATTTTAACTATATAAATTCTATTAAGATGTATAAATGGAAGGAGGATAAGTTGGAAGTATATAAATTCTATGAATATATATAAATTTCTTTTACAGTTAGAATATTTTGTGGCTCCTATTTATTTTAAATTTCAAATTATTCATTATTGGAGGATTTCCATACTGAGCAGAATTTTGAAAACATTCTTTTTTTTTAAATTTGGAACAGTTTTTTAAATATTGGAATATCTTCTCCTGTTATAAATAAAAGAAATTTTCGTGGTATGATGTTCTTTTTAATTTATGTATATGGCATGGAAATAATTACATAATGTTATGTATATATATATATATATATATATATATATATATAATTATAATATCTATGAATTTCAAAAAACATATCAAGTTGGGTGTGTGTATATTGTATGTTATATGTATGCATATCTATATATGTATAAATACTACTATAAACTAGTGCTCCCGATGCGATACGTATTTCAGTTATACGTTTAACCGATATACGTATATACGTATACCTTAAACTGTACGTTTAAACGTATAATCGGATACGTATAATCGTATATCGGTTAAACGTATAATTCAAATATACGTTTAATTCAAGTATACGTATATATCAAGTATCGTATTTACTTTAAATGCCAATGGGTCTCATCCGAGGATAACGAAAAAAAGGCTACCGCGGTGCTTTACGCGTATATATTTTTTTATAGACCGCTCGTGTCACGTGACGCTCGAATCCACCAATGCAGGTGCACGAAAAGTGCCTCACGTCATTCTAGCGGTCTGTATAAAAAGATAAGTGGAATGCACCGCGGTTGCCTGTCTTTTTCGTTAGCCTCGGTCTCATCAGTGTTAAGTCATTGAACGGAGAACAAGTTGGAAATCGGTGGCGTAACTTTAGCAATCTGTATAATATGTTTCATACATAGAATCTTGTTATTTTTTCCTATAAACGATTATTGTAAATATATAACGAATGTAAAAAAACTTTTTGAGCAAATAAGGAGAATATGCACGTTTCAGATTTATAGTTAATCCTTATTAAGTAAATTCTTTCTTTTTAAATTTTTAAAAATATATTTATTTTTGTGTGCGCATGCTCAAATTGCGCCCGGGAGGTCAAATGTTGTTCTTTCCACGGTGCTAATGTTTTCTACTCTGTGTTAATATATAACTCAATTTCATTTTTTTTAACCATGGCACTCGTGGTATTTTTATACAAAATGTATGTGCATTACAAGATATTACGTTTTAAGAATTGTTGTTAGTCTTGACAAATTTCATTTTTTTGTGTTACACTGTTAAAAAAAAATCCGTTAATTCTCGGTAAAACTACTGGCAGCAAAGTTGCCGGGAATTTTCCGTTCCGTTAGTAGATTTTCTGTTTTGAAAGATAACAGAAGGAGAATCTCCGTTTGGAGAAACGGTAACTTTCCGTTTTGAATGACCTCGGTTTAAAAAAAAATCCATTCTGTTTGTGTTGCCTACACCGGAGTATTTAATAATTTGATACACTTCAGGAATATTTTCGGCTGGCCTTGGGGTTCGAACCAGCGATGACAGCGTCTCGAGCCAAGTGTTTTACCGCAAGACCAGTGAGTCCTTGCTAGAATAAGAAATTGAAACAATGATACAAGATTTCTTCAAATCGCGGCTTGGAACTTAAATCTGGGGTTTAGAAACCGGTTAATTTTGAAATTAATTGGGGGATATTTTGTTATAAGATTATGATCGAAAACTTTATCATTAATAGAGGATTAAAACATGAATTATATATATATTCTTAATTTGATTGTTAGATGCAAAATGTGAATATTATATTTTGAATTAAATTCGATAAAGTATGTTTGCTTTTTTGAGAAAATCGATTTTTTTCAACTATTATAGATTTTTTTTAAATGTGTTCGATTAGAATATATTTTTAGTGAGAGTGTTTTTTATAACTTTAAAAAACAAATTGCGAATAATTTAAAAGGAATGAGAAAATTATTTGTTATTATTTTAAATATATATATATATATATATATATATATATATATTAAGCAGCTATTTCTTTAGAATATATTTTAACTGTGAATATTTTTTATAACTTTAAAAAATAAATATAATTTTAAAATATACAATAATTTTAAAGCATGGCAAAATTAATTGTTGCTTTTTAAATTCGAAATAATAATAATAATAATATAAATTTTTGTTATTTTAAATGAACTCCAAATTTTAGTTTTTCAGTGCTGCAACATGTCAGTTTCTTAAACATTGAAAATAAATATGCAGCAGATAACGGAATATCTCCGTTGGCCATTTTCTTCTCCGTCTGTTCCGTTGTTTTCAGGAAATATGAAGAAATTTTCTGTTTTTAACGGAAAATGCCCTTTTGTCGTGAAAAGGGACTTTTTCTGTGAAATTCGGGAAAAAAATACCCGTGAATTTCAGATTATTTTTAACAGTGTACTACTTTTAAATTTCGATTACTTATAGCCTGAGAAATAATCGTCACTGCAGGCTTCAGAACGTAATCACACAAGCTTTAAATGACTTGCCTTCTCTTTTCTTTTTTGCTGTAAAACGTATTTTCAAAATAATTTTAATATAGAAAAAAGTATTCTTAAATAAAATAAAAGTATGTTTAGTTAGTTATTTGTTACGGCCGATTATCTGAACTAGGGATATAGGCCGGTAGGGCGAGTGCCCTCCTTGGGGGTCTTTAAAATAAAAATAAGATTATGAAACTTCCCAGGAGTTGGATTGATCAATGTCAGTATAAAATATGAAGTCAATGTAAATTTGTGTTCTGCAACACTAAAGTTTCGGGAGAAATGTCCACGCCATAAATCAAAATAAGCTAGGTGCGTGTGTTACAGATATGCGAAAGGACAATCATTTCATAATTAATAGTTTATATTTTAGGTGGGTTGGGGAAGGAAACAAAATCTAAACTGAGGAAAAAATATTACGATTTTTTTTTCAAGTACTGACTGCACAGGACACATCGGGTGTTTCTCAAAGTTTCTGAAGGAGAAATGCATTTTTTTTTAAGCAATGAACGAAAACCATTTAAACGTTTATAAGTTTAACCGCTGGTATAAGTTCCGTATATACGATGTACCGTATATTCTGTTTCGTATAATACGTATAACCGCCTTGGTCGTATCATACGTATCCAAAATCTGCACCCCGTATAATACATATTATACGTATACTCGTATAAACGTTTAATAGGGAGCACTACTATAAACTGTATATGCATAATACTACTATAATTTTAAGAAAACTATATATATATTTTTAATGACAATTATTATAAGACTAAATTGTGAAAGGATTTTAAATCTCTCTTTAACCCTTTGAGGGGCGGTGGTACATATTATATACCACCTAATTTTAATCCGATTCAAACCAGAAACTTTTAATTAAATTTTACTTTTTTAATTTTGACGAGAAAAAGGTTGAAAAATTGCTTATTCTTATTTTGAAATAAATTCTTTCCTAAATTCCGGTAGGAATTCAACGTTACGGGAGCACAAGTGCTTGCCCCTGAAGGGGTTAAGGGGGAAAAAAGTCAAATTTCCTTTTCCAAGGAAAATTGAAAATTAAAACATGTAATATTATAATAAAATTGTAATAATATGAATTTCAATTTCATTATATTAAATTTTTTATTAAAATATAAATTTTTAATATTTTACTTTCCTGCATATTCATAGGCGGAATGTATAGGTTTCAGGGAAATTATAGTTTTCTGAAGTTGGACGGATTTACGTGTTTTACGATGACTTGAATTATAACGTGACAAATTTTGGACCTACATCTGTCAGCCTGTTTCATGGTCACGGTAATTTAACAACTAATTCAAGTTTTTCCCTGAAGCTTTTTAGTTAGTTGGATTTTGACATTAAATGAATGCTGATTATATTATGATGTAATCTTTGAATAGGTGGCGCTGTTAAGCTGTGTAGATTCTCTACTGCTTTTCACTATTTGCCTGATAACTATATATTGGCATTTATAGGCTATAATTTTAATAATATAATTATTTAATATGTAACATACTTATTGTTGAAAACTATACTGATTCCTTTTACAGCTATTCCTATTTGACAGCTTCGTCTGAAATGAAAGTTATAACTGTAATTCAGGTTCTACTGAGTAGATATGCAAAACAAATTATGCTTGAGTTTGTACGTAACTATCATAATCCCATGTTTGTTCTGCATACAAAACAGGGTACGCTGTTGCATTTTGCTTCTTTTATTTCTAAGGTGATCACTGTAATCATATGTTAAGTTTAAGAAAATTCCTTATATAAATAAAACTTATATATTTTAATATGTACTCTGAATTAATCTTGATATTATAATTTGATGCTATTATAATACAGTAAAATGATGAAGGCGATATGGTCATAGTGGTCACATCATACGACTTTGCTAAAATTTTTAGATCTTATAGTTAAATTTAAAACAACTTCTATTTTTATAATAAATGCACACTGCTTTACAAAAATTCAGGCGCAGCGACCGAACGCTTTTCTGTTTTTACACGATTTGTCGAATATCTACTGAAATTCTAGACGAATTGATCTTGAACTTCGAGGATGTAAAGTACATGTTTGAATCCAAGAACAGTAGAAACAGTATACTGCAATTAAAAAATTAAATATTGAGTTTTTGATGCGATATGAGCATTTGAATAAAATAATTATTAATTGCGTCTGCGCGAACTATACAAAAGATTTTTTTCATGATTTGTTAGTCAATTCTATAGAGCAACTCTTAAAACAAGACCAGTCAAATATCATGAAAACTCAGAAACATACCGACAATACAGTAAGCTAATTGACATATTGGGGAGGGAGGGGGGATCCCTTATCATCCAATTGGATTTCCCACCCAATTTGTCAATCAGCTCACTGTATTGTCGATGTCTTTCTGAGTTTTCATGTTATTTGACTGTCTTTTTATATGAGTTGCTCTATAGTACTGACTAACAAATCATGAAAAAAAAACTTTCGTGTAGTTCGCACGAATAAGTTGCGCGATTAAAAATTATTTTACACAAATGAACATATATCATCAAATATTCAATATTTAATTTTTTAATTGCAGTATACTGTTTCTACTGTTCTTGAAGTCAAACATGTGCTTTACATCCTCGAAGTTCAAGGACAATTTTTCAAGAATATCAATAGCTATTCGAGAAACCATGTAAAAAACGAAAGCATTGGGTCACTGACCCTTAATTTTTGAATAGCAGTGTGTACAATGACATTTAAATTGGTTTTGTAATCGAAAGTTTTTTCATTGGTACTTCCCTTTCTTAATTAGTGATTTTAATTTTTAGAATTACATAATTAAAGGACTCATTCTGTATAAGACAACTTGTATGAATTTTTGGAGTTTTTAAAGAAAATTTATTTAAGCCCTCAAAAGAAATATTTGATTTGAAAGTTTTACTTTATATTGAATTTTGCTCAATTTGAAAAAAAATTATTTGAAAATAAGTATTTTATTTAATTTTTTTCATTTAAAGAAATACTTTCTATTTATAATTCATTCACATGCCCAATGTTTACAACAAAAAGTTGGTGCTTTTGTGAAATTGTTTACCCGTAAATTAATAAGGAAAAGGGGAGACAAAAAAGGAAATAATACGTTTGATACAAGAATAATTATTTCCTTGTTTATGTTTTATTCTGGATTTTCTTTTTCGTTTCTGTCTCTTTTGCAACGGAATTCATTTTGTTATCTGCAAATAAATAAATTTAGATAGTTCTATTTGGGATATTTCTATTTAACTGGAAAAGAAAACAAACAAACGGGGAAATAAGTATAATATCCTGCCTAATTTGTTTTTCATCCTTATGCGTTTTCCAAAAGTGAAGGATTTAGACCAAAATACACTCTCTTAAATTTGAAATTTTGAAATTTTTTTTGAAGAATGAAGAAGTAATTGGCGACAAGCTGGAAAAAAATTCATTAGTTTATTTCTGGTTTCTTCAATGACTCAACTCGGTTCTCAGGTTGAATATCGCTGGTATAGATGTTTGGATGACTGGTCAAATCTTACAATTGTATTTTTTATCAACTCCGTTGAACCGCAGATCTTGCACACTACTTAAAAGTCGAATAAATGCAATATTAATGTGCTGTAATCAAAAGCAACATTAAAAGTTGCAAGCACAGCTGAAAAGAAAATCTACCATAAACAGTAATTTAAATTTAAACATTATTAGCTTATTTTGTATTCTACCGTCCGAAAGAAATAATTAATAATGATATCGCGTTAAATTCTCATTTAATTTCTAAAAGGTTGCAATGAATTATCACAGATCAAACTGAATCGAAACTGTCGATAATAACAAGGAAGGCTTGGCGAATTTTGCATCGATCTGCCGCAGAATATGCTGGTTAAATTCGTAATTAGTTTAAAAAAAATTCTGTAAATTGTACCTTTAACTCAGCAATAAGGGAGTAATTTAACAAAAGCTTTTAGAGATTGTTTAATTGCTTTTTAATAATTAGACTTGAATTAAAGTAGGTTTTATCCCAATCTTGCTATTAATTGTAATACAGTATTAGCATTTGCACTTAAATAAGAAGCAATTCGTGTTTAACATATGTTAATATTAACTTAAAAATAAGATTTCCACAATTGATAAATAAGATTTCTTTTTCAAAATTAAAATTGGCAGTAGTTTTGTATGCAATGTCTATGCACATACATTAATAAAAATAATTTATTTAATGTAAATATATAAAATTATTAAATATTATTGTGTTTAAGAACATGTGATTGTGTGAAAGTATGTTAATAACAGGAATAAATTCACATAATGCTTTTTAAAATGTCACGATTTCAAGTAAAACTATGTTTAAAAATTTTAATTCCTTCTATGGATGTTTTCGAAATTAATTTAATCTCATTGTTAATCAGTCTTTCGTAAAATAAGTTCAAATTAAAATAATAGAAGCTAAAATTTGCTTGAATTTATTTAACATGATATGCACGAAGAAAATTTTAGTTTTGCGTTTTTCAGAAATAATTAAATTATACTTAAAAATATTTTCATTCGTGCAAGTTTAAAATTTATTGTAATGCTTCTCTGAATAGTTTTAATCGACGTAAATATATACATGCTTTTAGGCATAATGATAATAACTTTATTAAATAATTAATATGAATATCAAGTATACATTTTTAAAATGATATTATAAAACGTCATTTTTTTAAATGTCTGCATGGAAAACTATGAAAAATGTTTTATGGAAGATTTTTTACATTTGGTGAAATTCTAGTTATAGAGAGAAATTAATAATATAACATATTTCCAAATGAACGTTTTAAATTAAATTGAAATATCTGGAACACACAATACACTGTTAAAAATTTGCAGCAAACTGTCGAGTCATTTGACCGTTTTATAGAAAAAGGTTACATAACCGTAACTATATTCTGACCATAAAATTAGCAATAATACGGTCAGAATATAGTTAAATTACGGCTATGTAACCGTTTTCTACAAAATGGTCAAATGACTGGACAGTTTACCGAAAATTTTTAACAGTGTAAGACATCGTGCAAGCACATTACAAGGAAGTAAGAACTGTGAACACACAATATATTGTGCTTTTGAAAATAAATATGATTATAGATAACTTTTTTGTGAAATGCGACACACATAAGCAAAGTTATGCCGTATCCTTGGATTAAATCTTTTATGTTAAAATGTATAATGTATCCGAACAGCACATAGAGTCAATGTGATATCAAAATCGCCAAAAATGGCGACATTGTAAATAGTGATGAATAGGTGACATCACATTATGACTCGCAAGGATAGTTACTTTTGGACTCCATTGTGAAATTAATATGATAAATTTTGGAGTCAATTTTGTGGTCACAAAATAGGATATGTTAAATATTATTTCTCTTTAATGGACAAGAGAAGACAATGAGATTTTCCATAAATGTTCATTTGTATAAAATGCTAATGCTACATTTTATGCTCGAAAGGAGAATAATTAAAATAAAGATTGTGCGAGACATTCGATTTCCTTAAAAAGGAAAATAGGAATAACTAATTTTGAATATTTCAAATAAATCTCTGTTTCTTTTTACAGACAAAACGTATAACCTGCAGCTAAATTTTATTTAGTGTATCCCCAATAGCACATATGAACAATGTGACATCAAAATCGTCAAACATGGCGACATTATAATTCGTGATGAATAGGTGACATCACATTATGAATCTCAGCGACAGTTTATTTTGTTTTCCATTGTAGAATTAATGTGATAGATTCTTGTGCCAATTTGAATTTGTCGTAAAATAGGACATATCAGCTTTACCATGACATAGATATCACTTATCTTTCACATCATGCGATGAAAATAACGATAAGCGATGCTTTTGCGTTACATTTTATTCATATTTTACTTACAGTGTTATTAAGTATACGTTCTACTGCTATTACATATCTAAATGAATATTTAGATATGTATTCGTTTCTATATATAATATTCTGGCTAGAAAAAGAAAAATACCAATTTTAAACGCTATCAGACAATATTATTCATATATTTGTACAATTTATTTCAAGATAAAGCATTTATCATTAATTCAAGTTAATATTCTGTTTCTATTAGACATAAAATCAGGTATGTTGTCAAAATTAATGTTTCACTTTTTATAAGAAGGTTATCCATTTTCTCAGTATAAAAGAAACATAGATTTATTTGAAATATCCAAAGCTATTTATCCAGATTGTGCTTTTAAAATAAATCTAGTGTCTTTCACTATCTTTATTTTAATTATTTTTCTTTAGCAAATAAACTGAAGCATAAGCATTTTATGCAAATGAACGTTTTTCGAAAATCTCGTTACCTTATCTTTGTCAAAATAAGGAAAATAAAATTTATTTATTTCGAAAATTCAACAAGAGTAATGTATGCTTATTGATTTTAACGGAATTTCTTCTAATATATTTTTCAAATGTGTCTATTTTAAAAATCGTGCTAATCCTATAAATTTGACTTATATGACTAAGAACGTTATTTAGCGGATTTACAGAATTTCTATGAAAATATTTTTTTCTTTTACTGTTATTTTATTTTGTGACTCGTATTTATTGAACATTTTAAATAATTCATCATTGGCGGATATTTAACTGTTATTTAAAATGTTTGAATATCTTTTCTTGTTATAAAAAATGATTGTATACTAAGTGTAACGTTCTTTTTAAATTGATTTTAATAACTCAATTAATCACATGCGGAATTAATCACAAATGTTACGTTCATATTAATATATACATAATTTTTTAGGACGAAAACTACATAATTTTTTTAATGACTATTCTTATAAGATTAAATGGTGAAAAGATCTTAAAGCTCATTTAATTTTTTTTTTTTTTTTTTTTTTTTTTTTTTTTTTTTTTTTACAGGAAAACTTAAATTTAAATCTATATTATTAAAAGAAAGATTCCTTTGTGTGTGTCTGTCTGCTATGGCTAACGAAATCTACTGTATATAGGAGAAATTTTGGGTGATGATAGTGAAAAGCAAGATCCTGGTGTACCTTAGGCCCAGATTTATAATTTTTTGATAATAAGCCGATATATTATTTAAAAACTTATTAAAAATCACACGAAAATAGGATTTTTTTTCTCAAAATGACAAAATATATTATCGATTTGATAATCGCAGACAAATATATTTTCTTATTTTCAATTATCACCGAATATTAAGAAATTTATTCGAGGTATGTATTTGAAACTCCCAATATATACGTATTCTATTTTTTAGATTCCGAAAATCCAAATTTTGTGAAAAGCGTTCAGCATAACTTTTCTTAATATTTGCAAAAAACTGACCCGACGTAATCAAATAGAGACAGACGGAAGAGTATTGAATTTACTTTTGCTTCGGGGCACGTCTCTCCATTTTTTCCTAAACGAATGAAATTAAATTTCAAAGTCAATCTTAAAAAAGTCGCCATTTTGTTTATGTTTCAAAAGTTAACGATATTTGTTAATTTTAAAAGTATTTGGTTTAATTTTGAGAGGGGAGAGGAGGTGTTTGGTCGTAATTTAAATATCGCGTTCATATTAGAACCTTTGAGAAGCGTGTACAGAACGTCTTCATGACGGTGCCACAGGCAGAGGGGACATGTGTCGGAGGATCGTTTAGAACAGAATGCCTGACAGTGGAAGGTGAAACTAAAGGATTTTGCACCGCGTGCGCAGAACACCTGATATAGGGTGCCGAAAGCAGCGGGGATAATTGTCAGCTGTTCGTTTAGAGCAGAACGTGCCCCCTGGCGGTGGAAGATGGAACTAAATGATTTTTCAACGCATGCACAGCACAACTGTTATACAGTTCCGGAGGCAACGTTGACACGTTTAGGAGTTCCGTTCGGTAAGAACAGAATGCGATCCGAGGTGGTGGAAGATGGAACTAAAAAGCAGCACGCTTGCTATACCATGTCGCAGGCAGCTGGGACACTTGTTGGAGGTTTGTTTAAAAAATAATGCACCCTTGGTGGTGGAAGGTGGAACTAAATGATTTTCCGTCGCGTGCTCAGCACGGGTCCTAATATGTTGCCTTAGGCAGTGGAAACCAAATCCAGAAATTCGTTTTTTTTTCTTTCAAGGTTCGCATGAATTCGAGGCGCCGATGTAATTAGGCGGACGCAAGCCAGCTGGCATTATAATAAATGTGAAACGACTCCATTACACTAAAATTTTTCTTAAAATGTTTTATTTTCCTGTATATTAATAAGAAAAAAGTATTGGATTCAGTTTTCTGAAGTTAGACCGATTTTCGCTTTTTCTGATGTCCTGAATATAAGTGGGCAATTTTTGGTCAGATATCTGTAATCCTGTCTGACACACTAATTTTTGAGCACTGTAACTTAAGAACTGATTAACGGTTTTCCACGAAACTTCTCAAATAGTTGTATTTTGAGATAAATTGGATGTTGATTATAACTTGATGTAATCTCCGTTCAAGTGGCATTGCTAAGCTATGCCTTTCACTATGAGCGGGATAGCTGTATATCGACATCTATAAGATATAATTGTATGAAACTTAATGTGTAAGATACTTATTATGAAAAACTAAGCGGGTTCTTTTTTGGGTTTTGATCAGGCAACTGTTGAAGATGATATCCGATTCTTCTACAATGAACATTATAACTATAATTTCGTTTCTGTTAAATATAAATGAAACAAAAAATATGTTTGAGTTTATAGATACATAAATTAATCCGATTTTAGCCTTGAATACCCAGCAGATTACACTGTTGCACTTGGTATTTTTTATTTCAAATTGTAATTGTATGTTAATTTTAAAGATATGTACTACGTAATTAATGCCCATAATTGTTAGTGTGCTTGTGTTTGTGCTCTGAATTTATCTTGATCTTATAAATTGATGTTATTATGCTATATTACAATGATGAAGACAGAAGTTTTATGATGATCACTTCATACTAGTTTGCCAATATTTTTTAACCATATTATTTTATAATTATTTTATATTTATTATAAATTTAAAATACTTATGTTTTATAGTAAATTTACTACGTCCTTTGAGTTGCTTCTGTAATAATTTTTTTTCTATGGTAGTGTTCACTTCTTAATTAGTTATTATAAATTCTAAAATTACATACATAAAGTATTTATTCTATATAAGACAATTTGTATGTATTTTTAGTGTTTATAAAGAAAGTTTATTAAAGCTCTTAAGGAAATATTTTCTATACACTAGCACTGTATTTAAAAATTTTACTTCATATTAAATCCTTCAAAACTTGAAAAAAAATTTAAATATGTATTCCTTTTTTCATTCCTACTCATTAGTTTCTGGCTAATTTTACTCCTGAAAAATTAATTGAAATTTACTTGAATAAGTATTCCATTTTATTTTATTCATCTAAAGAAGGACTTTCTGTAAGATTTCATTCACATGTCCATTTACAGTGCAATATTTTCAACAAAACAGCAAAACAAAATGTTGCTTTCGGGAAATTGGTTATCCTTGATTAATAAGGAAAAAGGAAGATATAAAGGGAAAATAATACGTTTCATACAAGAATCATTATTCCCTTATTTAGGTTTTATTAGGGATTTTCTTTTTCGTTCCTTTCACTTTTATAACGGAATTGATTTTATTATCTACAAATAAATAAATTTTAGCTAGATCTATTTGGGATATTTTTTATTTAACTGAAAAAAAAAAACAAGGAAATAAGTATAAAGTTTTGAGTAATTTGATTTATACATTTATACTTTTTCAGTATTTCACATCTGTACTTTTTTCCAAACTTAAATAATTTATACCAAAATACATTTTTGTAAATTTGACATTATGAAATTTTAATTAAAGAATGAAAAATCGATGGACAACAGACCGTAAAAAAATGTTCATGATTTTAATTCTGGTTCATTGGAAATGTTACCATCCTCTCGGACCTCAGGTTGGGTACTTCTAGTTTAGATGTTTGGATGTCTGACCAAATCTTGCCATCGATTCTTTATCATTTTCCGTTGAACTAAATTGTCTCAAAACTTGCACACTACTTTATGGTCGTATAAATGCAATATTAATGTTTTGTAATCAAAATCACCAATAGTAATTCAACGGACAAGCACAATGTAGAAGAAATCTTCCATCAACAGAAATTTAAACTTTAACAATAATTAACTTATTTCGTATTCTACCTTCCGAAAGAAATAATGAATAATGAAAATGTGTTAAATCCTCATTTAATTTCTATTAGGTTGCAATAACTTTTCGCAGATTAAACTGAATCGAAACTGGCGATAATTACATGGAAGATTTGGCGAGCTTTGTATCGATCTGCATGAGAATATGCTAGTTGGATTTGTTATTATTTCAAATAATTTTGTGTAAATTCTACGTCTACTCAGAAATAAGGGGATAATTAAAAAATTTAGAGAATTTTCAATTGCATTTTAATGAATTACACTTTAAATCAAAGTACGTTTTGTGTCAATCTTGCTTTTAATTGTAATATATCATTATAATTTGCGATATTAAAAAGATGCAATTGTATTTTAATGATTTCACAATGAACCTCCTTTACAGAATATTTAATCTTTAACAACACCGGTATTTAAAAATGGAAAATTCTGCCTAATTTAATTGCAGAAATTCAATGATTACATTAAGTAAAATTCAATTTTCCTGGTAGGAATAATCAAGGAATCTTATCACCTTGAACGTCATGTACATGCTACCGTTGTCAAGAAATTTAAATATTGTTAAGATATTGTCAATTGTATTGTCAATGTTAAGGCATTGACATAACATACATTCATATAAGGCAGTAACATTTTATGTTTAAAGTTTATTGGGATTTGAAACAAATCTCATAAAATTTTATTGCGAATTCCTTTATTCTTGATGCTTCCTAATTAAGACATTGTTGAGATATTGTCAATTGTATTGTCAATGTTAAGGCATTGACATAACATACATTGACATAAGGCAGTAACATTTTATGTTTAAAGTTTATTGGGATTTGAAACAAATCTCATAAAGTTTTATTGCGAATTCCTGTACCCTTGATGCTTCCTAATTATCAGAAAATTTCGGTTAGAACTTATCATTTTCCGTTGTTTAAAAAACTAAGGGATATGTGAATCTACCTTAGTATTTTAGAAACCGCTTTACAAAATACTGTGATGACATCAAATGAACTTATTTTCTGAAAATTAACCACATTTTAAAATTTCTTTTAAGACACGTAGTGTTATGAAGTAGATTTCATTTTAGACCATTGAATGAACATTTTCCATGAAGCCTATCATAAGTACGGAAGTATCAGTGGTTAGTTTTCGACAATGATTGAAACCAAATCTTCATAAATATCTAGCCTAGTAAAATTTTAATAGCATTGAGTGGGTTCTAATTTTTTTTAGTTCTACACTATTAAAAAAAAATTCTGTGTCCAACAAATGTTTAGTGCTGCAGTATAAGATGGTAAAATCTCGTTCGAACATTTATAGCTATGGGTCAACCGGAGCTCTCAATGTTGGAACCAGTTTCACCATCTTGTTGTTGTAGCTACTAAAACACCAAAAGTTGGTCCAACCCAGCACAAAATTTTTTGACCATTAAATTTAATACAAATTTGACTCCATTGACCATTAAATTTGATACAAATTTGACTCCATTGACCATTAAATTCAATATATTAGACATATATTTCATTGCAAAGAAAATTATATATTGGCAAACCTTTGCACAATATATAAAAAAGTAATGAAAAATAGTAACATGAATCCGTCAATACAATTTCCTTAATTATGGAATTTGTTTTCCGATATAAGTATTTTAGTGAATACATCAGTGTAAAAAACCCAGTTAAATTGTCATTTTCTGTAATGCTGTAAGATTTATTTTTATTTGCACACCACAAAAAAATTCCATAAAAATACGGAAATGTGATTTTTATAAAAGGTGAAAAATAAAAAAAAGTACTACAGCCTTAGCGAAAATGACAATGTAAAAAGACTTTTAGCACAATTATCTGTAAAGGATCTAATCCATATCGCTATTTGCTACCACATTCACACACAAAATAAAATAAAATAAAAATCGTAAATCTAGTGTAAAATGCTGTAGCAAAATACGAATAGTTTTATTTTAAAGTGTAGTACAACAAACGTGTTGTTTTTCATTAGAATTCTTCTAACACCGTTTTCGATGTTAGTCTAACCACACAATACTTTATTAAAAATATTCAATTTAGTATTTACTACTTTACCATTTCATAAAATGCAAATAGATCACTTATTAAATGTATTCTATAATACAAGCATTATTTAATTTAAAGCTGTTTAAAGTCAACAATGTTTAATAAACTGACAAAATTTAATAAACGTATTGCAATAAATTAGGCGATGAGAATAAAAATTCGAAATTAATTCATTAATTTTCTTTACAAATTAAATTTTTAATGTTTAGGAAAATAATTATAAAAAATGTGAAAAAGTTACAAAAAATATTTGCAAAAAAATAAATGTATAGACCCTTTGTAAATATCTAATTGTAATTTGTTTCAATATGATTTTCTATTGACGATTGACGTTAAAATGTAATTAATAGTTCATCATATTAGTTAAAATTATAGGAATTTTTTAAGAATACATTAAAAGTAAAAAAAAAAAAAAAATAATCTCTAAGCAAAGAAAAAAATATTAATGTTAACTTAAAATGATGAGTATTCACGATTGATAAATAACATTACATTTTATTATTAAGATTGACAGTGGTTTTTTATACTTAGTCTATGTATATAAAGTAATAAAAATTATTAACCGAATGTAAAGTTGTACAATTAATAGGTACTCTGGTGTTTAAGAACTTATGATTGCTTGAAAATAGTTTAATAATAACAAGAATAAATGCATATAATGCTTATTAAAATGTCATGATTTTAATTAAAGTTAAGTAAAATTACTTTTAATAATTTGATTCATTATGGGGATATTTTTGAAATTAATTTAATTTTAATGTTAATCAGTCATGCGTAAAATAAGTTCAACATTAAAAAAAAGTAAAATGTGTTTTAATTTATTTAATATTAATTACACCATGAAAATTTTAGTTTATCTTTAGATTATACTCGAGTATAATTAGATTATACTCGAAATATTTTCAATTCGCGCAACCGTAAAATTTATCATAATGCTTTCCTGAATAATTCTTGTCGACGTAAATTGTTCCTCAGGTAAACATATGCTTGTCTTTTAGGCATAATGATAATAACTTAGTTAAAGAACTAATAGGAAAATCCAGTTCAGATTTTTTAAATGATTTTTAAATGTCTGCATCCAAATAAACACTGCATGAATAAATATAATAAATGTTTTCTGGCAGTTTATTTGAAATTTTGGAAGTTTATTAGTTTTGGTGCAGTTTTAGTTATTGAAAAAAATTAATAGTATAATATTTTTTCAACTGAACTTTTTAAATTAAATTAAAATATCTGGAACATACAATATGTTGTCCTTTTAAAAATAAATATGGTTATAGAAAGTAACTTTTTGAGAAAGATTTCACATATGAGCAAAGTTATGACATGTTGTTGGATTAAATCCTCTATGTTAAAATGTGTTGTGTAACCCTAATAGCACGTGCAGTCAATGTGACATCATTATGCCGTCAAAATGATCAGAAATGGCAACATTCTAAATGGTGATGAATAGGTGACTTTGTGTCAACACATTATGATGTCCAGGGACTGTTATTACTCTGGACTCCATTGTGAAATTACTGTGATACATTCTTGAGTCAATTTCAAGTCGTCACAAAATAGGACATATCAGCTTTACAGTGACGTGAAGAAATATTTTATCTTTCTTATCTATGACACTTATCGTCCACGTGAAGTGACGAAAATGACGATAAGCGTTGCTTTTGCGTTGCAGTGCATTCATATTTTACTCACAGTGCTATTATGGATTATATATTTAAATATGTGTCAGTTTCATTTTATAATATCCTTGGTAGAAAAAGAAAATTACCAGTTTTAAATGTTTCAAATAGCATTTTACATCTATTTGTGGAGTAAGTCCAAGGTAGTTGCCCTACTTAAAACCCCCTTTATTTTTTTTTCTAGCAATGATTTTTGTTGTGCACATGTAACTTATCTACTCCAAATTTTATGTAGAACATTATAAAAAATATTACTTTAATATGAAACCATATAAAATAGTGTTTTTATCAAAAACTTAATCAACGATTTTAGCCATATATCCCGGACCTCGGTGTTAGATATCCCACTTGATGGGGATAGATGCCCATACATAAAAGAATAGGAAGCATTGGTAAATAATATTTATAATTTAAAATATGGATTTGCATTTGAATTAATATCCTAAATGCCTCAAATGTATTATTTGTTTGAAAAACATTTGAGCTTACAGGCTCTATATACTAATCTTTCATTATACTTCCACATCAAAGGTTATGCTATTCCCAATTATAGGAATAAATTGGTATACAAAATTTGAAGCCAATCGGATAACTCTAATGAAGGATAAACTTGTATAATGTAAAGTAAGAGAGTCTACCCTCCTCCTCCCTTACTTATATTTGATGTACAAACTCTAAAAGCAAAATTCGGGAAGCAAAATTAAAATTCTCAAATTAAATTTAGATTTTTAAGTTTTATAATGAATGAGTTCAAAATATTTTAAATATTCTACGGAATGTTAAACTTATGTAATTTGAATTAAAGGGGGATGATAAAAATTGACAACAATAACATGAATATTATTTAAATAAATAAAGAATCATAAAGAGGGATTATACATCTAATATGGTGCCCAGGTATAGTTTTTTCGAATTTTCTGTGAGAATGATATACGCAAGAGATTTTAGATTTCTATTTTGTATTTACGTTTCTGTTTGGTGCTTCTGAATACATTCCGAGATAAAGAGAGGGAAAGTTCGGAATATGTGAATTAAAATGTTCTAATGAGAGCTATAAATACCAAACACTTAAATATATTTTCTACTTAAAAGTGAGAGGGAACTGCAATGTTTTGAAACAGCTTTCTAAAAGGAAAAAAATTATTTTTTAATCATTGCTTAAATTGGGGAATTTATCACTAATAACACCACCCCCTGACTTGTGAGGTAATTATCCCCCGGGTGGACCATGCTCAAACTAAAGAAGAAACAGATTTGTTTTTTTCATAACCCTGAAGATTTTTAAAAATATTCTCACACAACAAAGTTATTTGATAATTATAAATGGGGCTTCTGATTACCAATTATAAGTGAGACAAATATCCCCGATGTTGATGGTGCACGTATACATTTAATCAGGGACAGATGCACCAGCCATTAGCTCTGAAAGTAGGAACAAATATCGTTGCAACCTATAATTGATACTTTACTCGATACCTGTTTCAAAAACATTCACTAAATACTTCATTAAAAATCTTTAGTAAGTACATTATATTTCATCTGCTACCTGTCTCTATCTGACAAGAACATAAAACAAAAGCCAAGCTTATATTTCTTTGATGAATATAACTTTTATTTAAAAAACAAAATCGCTGTCATTTCGTCTACCACATTGGTTTATAAGAATTGAGAGTGGATAACGTCATGACCTCTGCCACACATCCAATAGCTGAAACACAGTCACTAAGGCGACTAACCGGATGGGACATCTAACCTGGATTTACCCTACAATATATTGTAAGATAAAATATTTATGTTTATTTTAAACTAATATTCCGTATCTGTTAAACATAAAATGAGGCATGTTGTTAAAATGAATGTTTAAAATTTTAGTTTCACCTTATCTATTTTGTCTGTATATAAGAAACAGAGAATTATTCGAAATATCCAACACCATTTATTCAGAGTGTTCTTTTACAGGAAACTGAATGTCTTGCACTATCTGTATTTTAAATAGTCTTCTTTACCAAGTAAACTGAAACATTAGTATTTTATGGAAATGAACATTTTTTCCAAAACCTCGTTTCCTTATCTTTGTCAAGAGAAGGATAATAAAATATATGCTGTCAAATAATATTTTACATCTATTTGTGCAAAATATTTCAAAACAGAACACTTACATTTTTTAAAAATTAATTTCCCGTATCTGTTAAGCATAAAATCAGATGTGTTGTTAAAATTAATATTTCACATTTTATATTCAGGTTATCCATGTTTTCTGTACAAAAGAAACAGAGATTTATTTTAAATATTCGAAGCCATGTATTCAGATTATTCTTTTAAATGAAATCTAATGTCTTGCACTATCTTTATTTTAATTATTATCATTTTGCAAATAAACTGACGCATTAACATTTTATGCAAATGAACATTTTTCGAAAACCTCGTTTCCTTGTCTTTGTCAATAAAAGGAAAATAAAATTATTTTCTTGAGAAAGTTCAACAAGAATTAAGTATACTTATTGATTTTAAGGGAATTTCTCCTAATAGATTTTGCAATTATGTTTCTTTTAAAAATAGTGCTAATGCTATAATTTTGACTTCTTTGACTATGAACAATTTAATTATTGAAATTACAGAATTAAAACAGAAATATTTTTCTTGTTACTGTTAGATTATCTTGTAACTGATATTTATTCTAAAATCTTTATTAACATGTGTTAAGAAATCGCATACATTAAAATTATCTTTATATATATTTTGTTTATTATCACTGAATTAAAAATTACTAAATATGCAAAAATAAATATTTTAATAAAAGTTTCTTTTGAAGAGTTTGTTTAATAAGAGTACTCTAAATTTAAGATATCCGGGTTACTTAAAAATTATTAGGCATTCGTATATTAAAAAACCATATATTAATTTTGTATTAAAGAGAAATGCATCCATACTGTTAGAGAAAATTCGAATTAAAAATATATTCAGATATGTATGAGATTACAGTATTAATGTCTGATAATATGATTTGCTCTCGTTATTGTTAAGTAGTAATTATTTTTAGAAAGCTAAAATTATTTAATAATGCCCTTACTAAATTTACCGTTAAAGGCTAATGTTCGACTTTAAATTGAATTATGTTTATGATCTAAATGCATATTATATTTAGAATATAAAATTAGGTCACAGGTACGAATGTTTAACTATGGGATTATATTACGAGAATTTTGCTGTTTTTATTAGTTATTTTTATTCTAAATTAAATAAAACTCTTTTAAGAAGTAATGTTATTTAACCTTTTATCCGGGTGGATAAAATTTACCAAAAATGTTTTTTACACTTCAGGTTGAAACAGTTTAAATAAATTAGTGTTATAAAATACAGTCCATAACTACACGCTACGGTTAGGGACTGATAATCACTCCGGTTTTATGTACATAGTGTTTGTATTTTGTGTATATTCTGATGATAAGGGAGTGAATCAATCGAAACATGTAAAGTTTAATATTTTTAATGATATTTTGACGTCTTTTAAGCAATAAAAGTGTTTTAATATATATTTTAAAAAATTGTTGAGATATATTTGTAGTATTAATTTAAATGGACGCATTTTAGACTATCCCCTTTATACGTCTCTATCTCTATAAAAGAGTAAGTGTCTGTCTGCCTGCCCGCGGATTTCTCCGTAATTATAACACCTAGGACTCTAAAATTTTTGTCATGTGTAGATGTTGTCACCGGAAAGTATACCTCGGCGCCGGATTTTTAAATTTTAATTTAGATTTTTTTTAAAAATTAAAACGTGTATATGGAATTTTGGGTTCAAGGCTATTTCAAGCTCCTCCCATGAAATAGCCTCGGCAACGCCATCCGTGGCAACGAAGCAGCCAGCCAATGAGAGCAGGTGTGATTATGTCATGATTCAGGATCTAGCGACGAGACGACAGTTTATGGTCGTAGCACAGTGTTTATTTTTTAGATTTATTTTAAAGAAAAGGAATTTTTGACTGATTGAGATTAAAGTAGGTTAGTTTTGATTGTATTCATTCTTTGTATGTTTAGTTGCCCCCATATATTATGTTTTAGGTAAGAATATAACTTGCATTTTACTGAATGGTTTCATAGCGTTCATATTCTGAAATGAAACAAACTGTTTTCAATAACAAATCTTAATGAATTAAATTAATCTTACACTTTACTATAAAATGTACAGTTCTACAATTTATCACATGTTACAACGTTCTCGGGAACTAAAAATGTAGTAAAAAACTCTTAACAGAAAGATTGTAAATTAACAAACTCATATATATAAGATATAACTCTAAACTGATATGCCTCATCAACTGTTGTCGAAATCAATGTAATGTATATATTTCTTAAATATTATGATTTTGTTTAAGAATTGGAAACATTCAGTGAAGTGTAGATTGTATTTTTTCATCAAAACAATTTGATTTGTAAGTATGAGGTAAAAAAAAAAACAACGTTTTCTCACATGATGAGTTTCATCAGAAAGTAAAACAATAAATAAATATGAATGATTTGCGGAGCTGTTTCAAAATAATTATAAAGAATGAGTCTTTAAAAATGTAAAATCAATGTTATTTCTGGCCGAGTTTTTAAAAAAATAATTATAAACCATTTTAATTTGTAAGCATGTTGTAAAAAAATCACCATTTTGTGACAAATTTTGAGTTTTATAAGAATCGCCCAAGAACGGACATGGAATGTGGTATAAAATTTATGTTGTCATCACACTCTTTATAATTATTTTTGTTGAGGGTTTTTGGGCGATGTGATTGAATTTTTGATAGAAACAGCTCCGCAAATCATTCATATTTACTTAATGTTTTAACTTGCTGTTAAAACTCATAATATGTGAGAAAACGGTGATTTTTTTTTTTTTTTTTACTTCATACTTACAAATTAAATTGTTTTGAGGAAAAAATACATTCTACACTGCACTGAATGTTTTAATTTCTTAGCAAACTCATAATGTTTAAGAATTATTTACATTATATTGATTTCGACAACAGTTGATGAGGCATATCAGTTTAAAGTTGTATCTTATATATGATTTGTTAATTTAATGATGTGAAATTTATGATTATTTATTTATTGTTATTTACAATTTTTCTTTCTGTTACTGTTATTAGACTACATTTTTAGTTCCCAAGAACGTTGTAATATGCGATAAATTGTAGAACTGTACATTTTATAGTTAAGTGTAAGATTAATTTGATTCATTAAGATTTGTTATTGAAAATAGTTTGTTTCATTTAAGAACATTAGCTGATATGTCTAGCGCTATGAAAACATTCAGTAAAGTGCAAAATATATTCTTACCAAACACATAATATATGGGGGCAACTACGCATACAAAGAATACAACTGAAACTAACTTATGTGAACCTCAATTAGCCAAAAATATATACCTTTTCTTTAAAATAAAACTCAAACATAAACAAAACAATGAAATCTGCGGTTAGCCGCTTTCAGCTGTGAACATGAACTGCCGTCGCTGGATCCTGGATCATCCCATATTCCCACCTGCTCTCATTGGCTGTCTGCTTTGTTGCTGTGGATTGGCGGAGACCATGGAATAGCCTCGAATCCAGAATTCCGTATGCATGTTTTAATTTTAAAAAAAATGTAAATTGAAATTAAAAAATCAGGCCTAGGTGTTATAATTACGGTGCTTTCCTCAGGTAGGAAGACAGAATAGGTTTGTGTGTGTGCTGTTTGTAATAAAGGCAGTTGCATTTTTTCTGCGACCCTTTCACGAAAGTTTTTTCTGCGAACCTTCCACAAAATCATTATTTTTTCCACAATCCTTTGACGAATTTGGTACTTTTTCTGCGATCCTTTGACTAAATTCAAGTTTTTCCTGCAATCATTTGACGAAATTGGCTTTTTTTGGGATTCTTTAACGGAATTCGTGTTTTTCCCACATATTTTTGTCGAGATTCATGTTTTTTCAGTGATCCTACGACGTAATTCGTGTTTTTTCAGCGATCCTTTGACGAAATTCACATTTTTCCTGTGATCCTTTGGCGAAATTTGCGTTTTCCCCGCGATCCTTTGATGAAATTCACATTTTTCCGTGATCCTTTGATGAAATTTGCCTTTTTAATTATCCTTTGACAATATTCGTATTTTCTCTGCTGCCTTTTGACGAGATTCATGTTTTTTTAGCGATCCTTTGCAAAATTCGTGTTTTTTCAGCGATTATTTGATGAAATTCGTGTTTTTCTCGCGAACCTTTGACAAAAATTACGTTTGCCAGCGATTCTTTGATAAAATATGCTTTTTTCTATTATGATAGGGAAAAGCGGATTAGGATAGGTAGATAGGGTAACCCCATTATCGGATCGGGACATTAGATGTAATTAAGAAACATTTGTATATTTGTAATAATTAGCGAAAATGGCGAGATAAAGGGGGTGGGGGGAACGACTTTTTATTAAATATCGCATTTGTTCTACATCAATTTCCTCTCACCACCAGGGGGTGCTTTGCTATCTCTGTTTCTATGGGCTGGATCACGACGGGGTATGGCTCTTTCCACTCGACATTAATAGAGCTTACTGATTTTAGTTCGGAATTTCACCACAGGGGGCACTTTCGTATCTCTGGTTCTATGGGCTGTATCATGACGGGGTATGCCTCATTTGACTCGACATCGATAACCTTAATGATTTCAGTTATGTTCGTATAGAGCATATTTTGCCCCCTGGTGGTGGAAGGTGTAACTAGAGGATTTTGCAGCTAACTCGGGTTCTATGGGTCACACCACGACACGGTTTGGCTCATTCGACGCAACATCAATAGAGCTTACCTATTTTAGTTCTGAATTTCACCACCAAGGAGTGCTTTCCTATCTTTGTTTCCATGGGCTGGATCACAATGGGGTATGGCTCTTTCCACTTGACATCGATAGAGCTAACTGATTTTAGTTCGAATTTTCATCACCAGGGGTGCTTTCCTATATCTGATTCTATGGGCTGGATCACGACGGGATATGGCTCATTCGACTCTACTTAGATAGAACTTATCGATTTTCACCACCAGGGACGCTTTTCTATCTCTGGTTCTATGGGCTGGATCATGAAGGGGTATGGCTCTTTCGACTCGACTTATGGTAATATATGGGAGTGTGTATGGCTCGCCCAGTGTTTGCTGTCTAAGGTAGTGGGGCCCCAACATTAGATTTGTTTAAAAAAAAAAATGTTCAACACTGATTTCAGGTACATTTAAGTTTGTTGGCACGGGCAACTCCAGGCGGGTAAGTTAGTAATATAATAACGTTTTAAGTTTAATTATTCCATTGCTATTTATCGCCAGTTTGTCGGTGCTGTTTCATCAGATCAAATAGTTAAGCAGTTCTGGAATTCCTAAGGTTAAATTCATTTTTAATCGTTGGACAACAGATTGCAATGCAGGTATATATTTTTTAACCATAACTCAAAAAATACGTAACGGAATGATCTGCGATTTGCGATTCGCATATTTGAAGCTTTTTGAATTCATTTTCTTTTAAAAAGTTCATAGAGTATAATTTATATAGCTAAAAAATAAATAACGAAATTATATATATTTTAAAATTATTTGTAAAAAATATATGAATTGTAACTTATGAATTATTTTTTTAAACACAAATTGATTTTTAGAAGCTTTAAATATGCGAATTGAAAATTACAGGTAATTCCGTAAGTAGTGTTTGAGTAATGCTTAAAATATATCCACATTGTAATATTACTTGCAACGATTAAAATGAGTTTTAATCGTTGCAGGACTTTAATTTAATAATCCAAACTTTAAACCATCATAATTTCTACACTCCATGAGGTATGACTCCTTGACGCATTGTTTTGAATACTAAAGTAAAATATTTTCGGAAAATCCAAATATGATGTCACAATTACGTGTTAGAATATAACATTTTGGACTTTGGTAAAATTTATATATATGGACGTCCGTCTATGCAAAATTTAAGTATAGAATTAATTAGTAGATGTTATTGCTAATTGATTTTTACCAGTCATATTTTTATACAATAAATTAAGCAGAGTTTGTATTTTCCTTTCCTATTTTCTGTTCTCTCGTTTTTTTTGCAGTAATGGATTCCATAAATCCAGTATCTACTATGCACTATGGCTATAACATTATAACATTCCACATCTAGCACACTTCCTATTCTTCAGTGTTTTTTTTATATACATAAAATACCAGTGGAGCCATGCGATGATTTCGCACTGCTGTTTATTATTATAGCAATATCTAATATTCTTTAATGATGGATTAAACTTCTAAAGAGAAATTAAGAATTAAAAATTAAAAATAACTGCAAACAACATTAGTTAAGCCAGAATATCATCTCATTTATTCCATCAAAGTTACAATAAAAACTGATCGAAGATAGCAAAAGTCAGGAGCGAGCAAAAAAATTAACAATCTTATTTTAACTGCATTAGAGGATGACGTCATCCACTACGAGAAAAACATGGAACAAAGAAAAATAAATTGAATATATATAAAATAGAATTTTATTTAATATAACAAAGTATACATTTTAGCCTACACTGTAAAAAAATTGCTGCAAAGTATCCGGTCATTCGACCGTTTTAATGCAAAACGGTTACATAACCGTAATTTAATGCTATTCTGACCATAATATAGCCCATATTATGTTTAGAATTCTGTTAAATTACGGTTATGTAACCGTTTTCTATAAAAACGGTCGAATGACCTGATACTTTGCTGCAAATGTTTTACAGTGTACACGTGAAATACAACTGCTTCGATCGATCGAGTTGAATTTTGCTTACAAATCATAAATTTAAAATAAACCCATACAGCACTAATGTCTCACTTTATCTCGTTTGTACTATTTATTTTTTATAATCATTGCTGAGCACGATATATTGCGGTATTTTATTTTTTTGACAACATTACATTGATTTGAGAAAAATTTTCACATCATTTATGAAAACAATGATGATTTAACTTTTAATTAACTTCATTTCTTAATCAAATAGCATGTTTTAAGGCTGCTCGTCAGTAAACTTCCCGATTCCCCTCGCTAATGTTATTCCTATGGGCGTAGGATGCATTCGTATTTTTAAAATATCTCCTCGGAAAATTAATATTTTTAACTTCTGTTTTCTTTGTATTGTTCTTAAACAATGTCTCTTTGTTTCTTAGTTATCAAAAATTTTCTAAACTATGTGCTTCATTTATATTTTTATGTGTTAAAATCTTAGCGAAACTGAATACGATTTTAACATTTCATATAAAATTAATTATATATTTTAGAAAAACTTTGACAACTAAGAAAAAATGAGACATTCTTTAAGAACAATACAAAGAAAACAGAAGTTAAAAATATTAATTTTTCGAGGAGATATTTTAAAAATACGAATGCATCCTACGCCCATAGGAATAACATTAGCGAGGGGAATCGGGAAGTTTACTGACGAGCAGCCTTAACGAAGTGTAAGTGTACTATGTCAGAAGCCGTTTCGAATGATACCTCATTCAATGTTGAACGTTTTGTAAATACATAGAAAAAGGGATGTTGACAACAGAAATAATATATATATATATATATATATAATGAGTAATTTTTTAACATTTGATAAGAAATTTTGAAAGGGAATCGCAAGTAATTAAATGTTCTTTGCATTTAGAATTGGAAAAACATGGATATGAATATGTTTGATGAATATGTCACATAGAATGAAATATGTTTTTCAAAAAGGCTATGGATAATATAAAGAAAAAATATAGAAGCTATTTTACAGGAGTCAAAGTCAGAGATGAAAAACGAGTTAAATATGTTAAAATACATTAACTATAAGAAATATTTGCATTAATAAAATTAATTCCATAAATTTTGTTTTACAAATAAATGTAAGTATTTTTTTTAATAAGCAAACAGGAATTCACTTGCATCCTTTATAATTTTGCATCCTTTATAATAATCCTTTGCATGTTTTATAATTTCGAGATATATCATAGAATTTCGGTTACGTTACCCATTTAACGATGTAAAAAGAATTGCGTGACAGTTTTAAACTAACAGAAATTATTTTTGTTTTGTAATTGCTTTCCTCACTTGACATTCATGTCACATTAATATTTTATGCGTTATCTTCATTCCAAATATTAAAAAAAGAAAAGAAAAAAAAAACAGGAAAATGTTATTTAAAATACCACAAAGCACAGATTTGAAGAAGAATGAAACATTTTTACACACTTCCATTTAATGTCAGAAATATTAGAGAAGAGTTTTATTCCGTAAGTAGAATGCTTTTATAAAGAAAAGAAATAGTTTGAAATAGCTGAGAGAATGTCTTCGGGGAATGCCGTTTGAAATTTCTTTAAAAGGTATCTTCATGTGTGGTATTTTTTCAATTTCATATGATATAGATATACACGAAGGTATTTTTAAAAGTCGTTTTGAATATTTCCGCACTTGTTACAGAATGAATACATTGGATTCGTTTATCAATTGGTCAATTTATATTAAAATTCAGTGAACGGCAAGAAAAAAAGAAAGAGGAACATCTTTTCGGATAATTTTTCAAAATGTATATATACATTGCTGTATATTTTCGAATTCATATTATATAAATATTCCATAGGGGTAGTTTAAAAAGTTGTTTTGAATATTTCCACAGTTCATAGGGAATACATGACTGATTATTTTATCATTTTGTCCATTTATATTAAAATTCATTGAATGAAAAAAAAATGAACAGTTTTGGAAAGCTTAAAGTATGTCTGACTAATACATAAATTTAGATGAATGAAACATTTCGAATATGCTGTTGTTGAACGTATTTGTTTCTAAATTTACAGTTTAAAAACGTCACATATTAATCAAATTGTTTACTTTAAATAATATTAATACTGTTATATCGTTGGTATCAAAAATATAGATTGCATTATAAAAAAAGGTTTTCCAATCAATTTTATCTACGTTTTTGCAAAAAAAAAAAAAATATGAGTATGAATTAAAAGTTTTTTTTTTTGTATCTAAGCTAGATCCTCTATCTAACCTTATCCTGTTTTAAATTCCTTAAAAAATACACTATCGTTAAAATAAGTATAAACAAACACAAACATTTGTAAGTACCAGCAGAATAGAAATTTTTTTGTGGAACATTTTCTGTATTTAATTATGTATAGAAAACTATGTGATAACTGTATACAGAGAGTTGTGTAATATTAAATTATGGTTGACCTAAAGGGAAATAAGAGCACTTTTTGCTTTATGATTGGTATTCAATGATCCCATCATTTCGGAAACTGTTTGTCATCATGTTTATTAAATGCTTTTGTATATGATATTTTCGTCATGCGTCGGCAGAACGCAACAATTTAGTTTTTGCAATTTTAACAACTTCGTCACAAATTTGTGATCCATGTATACGTGGAAGCAGAAAATTAAGCTCAGCGTTTTATCTCTTTAAATAAAAGTAAAACTAAGTGTTTACAAACATATGCATTTTCAAGGTGCAGTGATGGATGGTGCGACGTAATTACAATGAACTGGGGCAAATTATAATTCTTCTGTACTCATTCGTAAATAATCCGTCATGTAACGTCATGAATATACGCACGATGCACTTATGTGTATGTAAACCACGATAGCCCTCTTGCACATTTCACTATATATTTTGCTTAGTTAGCAGTATTGGTGAATATTAGGTGATAAAACTCAAATAAGAGGTAATAAATAATATTAAGGGTTTTGTAATCATTCGAACGTTCTGATTAGCAGAAAATTGAGAGTGAAATTTCCCTGGCAAATTTACTTTAAAAAATTGTAGATGATATGTATCAAGAAATAGCATACTTCTTCGTTTTTCTCCATAAAAAAAATATAAACTAAAAATTTAAGTACTAGCTGCCTGGAAATCACGCTGAAGTAAAACGTAACTGACAGGTATACGATACGTAAAATTACTTTTCAAAAGATAGAAAATTTGGTATATTTTAACTCTTATTACTGCGTATTTACTCAAAATAAATAAATAACCTTATTCTTTCTGTGTCTGTAGTAATTCGGCATCCTTTATTCATTCAGATTTTATCTTGCTTCCTAGCATGTTATTTCTATATCAGTAAATCAAGAGTTGTATCAGATAGTTTTATTGTTTCATACATCACCAACAAACCTTTTCTTGACAACAAAATTAGAAATTGTATAAAGACGTTAGAGCGTAATCAGTATGTTTTCAAAAAACCATTTGGCCATTCATACTTTTTACACAACCATCTCAGACGATTTTTCAGTCCTTATTCTTTTTTCTTTGCCTTATTTCATTTTTATATTTGTTTGCATGAAAATATATTTTTCCAGAATCCTAAAGAAGATCAAGCTCACCTTTACTGATGGTTTGAAAACTCCTCACTTTCTTCTTTTATCAAGATAAATGTTTGAATAAACAAAAGTATTTTCGTTGAAAAGTATAATATTTGTTTTAATTAATTATTTTTTTCTGCTTACCTGTCGCAATTTATATATTTAAAAAAATGTATGATTATCATTTTTGACTCTTTGCAAAAAATGCAACGTGTCTGTAAATACCAAATACTTTTAAATAGTTTATATATAAATGGAATTTGAATTTATATGAATTTTTATTCATATTATAAAGAATTAATGTAAGTCGTACTTTTATTTTATTGTTTTACTAACATATGGTTAAATCTAATATTTTTCTTTAATTTCTGGGATTTAAATTAACTCTTTACATCACCGCTTTTTGTACCGTTTTATAATTCTTAAAGTAATAAAACTAATTTTTTTATTGTTTGCAGCTTTGTCAGTAGTATTACACCTATTTATCGTTAAATAATAATTAGATCTTTAATAAAAATGTACGGGAAGAAGTGGATTAAACTTGCAAAGAAAAAAAACTTGTTATGAATTTTAAAAAGTCCTTCCGGGAGGAAAAGGTAGATTTCAAAGTCCATGTTTTTAAAAAATTAACTCATTTTACACAAACACCCGAAGCTAAAATGCTTTGAACCCGATTATAGAAGATTCAATCCCGGTTTTCGTTAATAGTGAGTTTGAATGCTAATTTCAGCATGAGAGTTACAGCATAACAAAAATTAGATCATTTCAAAATGTCACCAACCCTAGAATTTGAAACTGCTATATCTCAGCCATTTTTTAAGATAAAGCCAAAAAAAATGTTCCAGAATCCTTGTATCACGATCTAAGACTTAACGAAACAAATTTTCAATTTATAATTTTTTATACATATTTTTGAATTTTTTAAAAAATTAAAAAAATTTAACTTGCCACCATTTTGAAACAAGATGACACATGAAACCTGCCAACGAGCTCGGTCGAGATCTTGGTATGTTCTGTATACATGATCAGTCACACTCATATCGGTTCAAAAATACTAGAGTTACAGCATAACAAATATCAGATTGTTTCAAAATCTCAGCCACCGTAGAATTTCAAATTACCATATCTCAGCTATTTTTTAAGATAAAGCCAAAAAAATGTTCCAGAATCCTTGTATCACGATCTAAGACTTAACGAAACAAATTTTCAATTTATAATTTTTTTATACATATTTTTGAATTTTTTAAAAAATTTAAAAGATTTAACTTGCCACCATTTTGAAACAAGATGACACATGAAACCTGCCAACGAGCTCGGTCGAGATCTTGGTATGTTCTGTATACATGATCAGTCACATTCATATCGGTTCATAAATACTAGAGTTACAGCATAACAAATATCAGATTGTTTCAAAATCTCAGCCACCATAGAATTTCAAATTACCATATCTCAGCTATTTTTTAAGATATAGCCAATACAAAAAATGTTTCAGAATCCTTGTATCACTTTCTAACACTTAACAGTAACCTTTCTTTCTAATTTATAATTTTTGTGTACATCTTTTTGAATTTTTAAAAAATAATTTTTTTTTAACTGGCCACCGTTTTGACATAAGATGGCGGAAGCTAATCAGTGGACTCGGTCGAGACCTTGGTATTTCCTATACACACACGCAGTTACATTCGAATCGGTTCATAAATAAGAGAGTTACAGCATGACATATGTCATATATATATATATATATATATATAAATCAACATTTGAACAGAGGGTGGTTTGGGGGCCTGGGGGTCATGATCTGTGAAAATGTACGAAATTTTTTTGGAATTGCATTCGTACGAACGGCTGCAATAGGTAGATTTTTGTAATGAAAGCTACCTAATATGTGTTCTTGACTTCCTGGGAATTTATAAAGAGACTTGTCTACGTCATGTCTCAAACAATATTAAATAAAGCAAACAACTATAGTTCTTTGGTGCCACCTTTTGTTTTATGTACATGATTATGTATAGTGTGACAATATTGTAAACATAAAAGCAGCATGTGCACACGAGATCGTATCTACTGGTTCTGTGGATCGGTTACCTTCGATGATTATCAGTTTGACAATAAAAGCTAACTCTGCACAGCAACAATAAAAAATTAATATAAAAACTGACTACCACAAATTACGTTGCGGGGGGATTCCAGCGGGGTTCATTTATCATTTTGACTTGACTTACGTGTTCCCTTTCAAAAGAAGTATAGTATGAAAAGTGTACAAATGGCAATTCGCAAGACAAATGAAACAAAATTTGACTTACTAAAACAAGATTTAGAAATCCTCAGAACCTCAGATAAAGTGATGGATTTTCATTTTGGTATTTTAAAGTCTTATTATAGTTCATGTTCAGTCTTAGATTTATAAGTTGGTATACAATTTCTAGATGCTGTAAGACAGGAACAATTTAAGGCACGTTCCCCCAATGTAAACCAGGTAGTTGTAATCATAAAGATCTTTTTTCCCGCTGTCGTGCGAAGTGACATAGGCGATAACTATCGTTTCACGTGAATATCAGTAGAAAAGGCTGCGTCTGCATTGGAGAAGGCATTTTGTGTTCTTGAATTGAGCAAAACGGAGTCTGTCACCATTGTGTAACGTCATTTTCGAAAACGATTTGGAAAAGAACTTCTAATCAGAATATCAATTTATGATTAGTTGAAAACATTTGAAACTACGAGTTGTTTTTTTCGGGGCTGTCAGTGGTGACAGATTCCGTTTTGGAATCTGCCACTCGTTTTGGAATTATAATTCAAGAACACAAAATGCCTTCTCCACTGCAGACGCAGCCATTTCTACTGATATTCGCGTGACACGCTAGCTATTGCCTATGTCACTTCACACGGCAGCGGGAAAAAAACACTTTATGAGTACACCAAACTTACGGCTTGCATTTGCGGAACGTGCCTTAAATTGTTCTTGTTTTACAACATCTGGAAGTTGTATACTTACTTCTGAATCACCCTGACCCTGTATTATATTTTTCCAAGACAAACAAATTTTCGTGCATTCTTACTCGTACTAAAAGTAGCAATGTTCAGGATGTCCCAAAATAGACGCTCGAAATAAAAAAAAAGTCATGAATTATAATAAATATAAAGATAAAATAAGCGACATGTGTATAAAGTCGATCATAAATAATATATTCAGTAATTTTAGTTGAAATTTTATTCAATAGATGGCATTGCACTCACAAACTGTAAGATTCTTAAAATTAACGTATATAGATGGATCAAAATAACGTATATAGATACAGTTTACGTATACGTACCTAGATAGATACAGTTTACGTATAAGTACGCATTTAGATAGTGTTTAACTCTTTATTCTGTTTTGCTATTGAAACATTTAATAGGTTACCATTTTGAAGATATTTTGTGCATTCTTACTTTTCGAGACAGCGCAGCGTCCTTCATGACTGTGTGAGCTGTGCTGTTTTTTTTTAAAATTAATTTAGACGAAATTTGTAAGATTCCCTATAATCATGGCATATTTATATTATATATTTATTATACTAAATGGCTTCTTGAATTTTAAAGATCATGCATCAGTTTTAAGTCACCCTGTTTATTCCCAGTATTTTCCTAAACTTATTCATATTTTACAAAAAATATACATTAAAATTTTATATTTAGACACTTTTTGCAAAGCAGATTAAAAAAGAAAAAAAAACTATACAAATTTTAACGTCTAGACTAACAAATTAAGTATTAAAAAAATTAATTACCATTCCTTTTCTAAATTTAACATTCAGTTTAAATTCTATCATGCGACGAGAAATGAAAAGTAATGGAAATCCATTGTACATTAGTTTTATTTCGCTTTTATACGTTTTTAAAAATTATTTATAATTAGACTACCTTAGAGGAATTTGCAAAACTACGCAAGAGCCTTGGCAACTTCCTTATTGATCTGTTCTGCCTTCTGTTAATTTAATTTGTAATCGTTATTATTAAGTGGTATACCTGGTAATTACTATTTCAAAGAAGATGTGGGGAAATTATTTAACATATTTCCTTCGAAAAAATTCATTGATATTTAATTCCCTTTTTTTTCTAAAGACGGTGATATTAGTATGTGTCTTGATGTATAAAATATCTACATATCAAAGAGTTATTCAGATTATAAATATATGCAAAAATGTGTAGTATATTATCGACTATCGGTCATCGGTTATCTGGATGGTTAGTTTACCGAACAATTTAAAATTCTCGAAAACTGTCGAGACAAACTATTTTAAATTTATGTGGAATATTCCTTTTTTTTTCAAAGACGATGATATTAGTATGTGTCTTGATGTATAAAATATCTACCTATCAAAGTGTTATTCAGATTATAAATATTTGCAAAAATGTGTAGTATATTATCGACTATCGGCCATCCGTTATCTGGATGGTTAGTTTTCACAACAGTTTAAAATTCTCGAACTCTATCGAGACAAATTATTATAAATTTATGTGGAATATATTTTTTTTTAATTTAAAGAAAGGGATTTTAAAATTAAGAATTTGAAGAACAACAACAGAAAAATATTTTAGACGAAATAAATTCCAGCTATTTTTACGAAAATAATGTTAATTTGATATTTAAATGGTGTACAAAGATAAACTAATGCTTTAAAAAAAATTATGTGCTTCTTCGTTTCGAATTTTATCATAGTAGTGTTAATGATATGCTTGAAGAATATGAAATATGATAAAAAAATCATGTGCTCGAAACTTTTCACCATATATGGCGCTATATCTCCAAAATGGCAAAAATGCATAAAAAACTGAAGATAGTTAGCTATAATCCATTTATTTCATTCAATGTAAGGGGTGAAAATGAGTACTGTTTAGGTGTGGTGCGAGTTACAACATGTCATATGGTTGAAATATGGTAGTAGTCGGTAGAAAATATGGTCTGTAACTGCTTTACCTTGAATCTTGTATGCATTTTTGTAGCTTTGATGCGGTCGAGCCATCTATGACAATGTTTCGAACTGATTTTTTTAAATTGTATAAGACAAACCCTCAATAAAGACAAGCATTTTCTCACAATCCGCACTCACGTACGATGATTAGTTCATATTTATTAAATTTTAAAATGTGTATAAGGTCACCCTGTACATTTTCATGATACAATTTATTTTTATGACATTAGATAACACTCGAGAGATATTTGCCTTTCTAACATCCTTTTATTTAATTTTCGTAATTTAAACATCATTTTTATTTATCTACACTTTAATGGTTTTGATATTTATTGAAAAGAATTCTTACAAAGATATAAATGTATCATTTGAATTTATTCCATTTTAAAAGATTTTATTAAATAGGTATATAATTCAATACATCATGTTTGCACTTTTACAACGAAAATTAACCTTGTTGTTTATAAAATGATGTTGTTTTATCTATTTACAATCAGTTCATGTAAAATGTTATTTAAATCGAGTAACTTTAAATTATTTTTGTACAAAGGAATAAATCCAAATTCAATTTCTTCGTTATATAAGAGATTTTAATGAATTTTCGATGGGAAATGAATTAATATTCAGTCCACTTGAAACAGTTATTTACTCAACGTTAATGACTCGTTGAACACTGGAAGATAAGTATGAAATGATTCCATTAAGAAGATTTAATTTTATTTAAAGGATGAGGACAGTGTTTGTATTTTCCTTTTCATAATATATATGAATTAATGTGAAAAATGCCAAACGAAACATTCGTTAGTTACATCAGATATCATAATTGTTAATTGTTGTAACTCCTGTTGGAATTAGCTTTCGGACAAACTTTAAATAATAAATGTATTTTTTAATCACTGCAATTTTTGGTCATATTTGTCCGATAGTAGAAATATAACCTTTATTTTATACTTTATTATTACTCATTCCTGCTGGTGTACTGTAAAACATACACATACATGGTAATGAGTTTGGGCTTATTTTTCAGAGAATGAGCCCAAGAATTTAAAATATCAGCCCACACGAGAACTAAAATTTTTGTCATAGCTCGAGTTTGATACCGAAAATACGAAGTAGAAAATTGTTAATTTCATTTTTAAATTGTTTCAAGATTAATTTATAAATCAAAATTATCTTTTTACAAAATAATAATAATATTATTAATAAGTATTAGTACTAAAACAACCTTCTTGACAACGTTTCGAGATTTTCATGACCATAAAAATCTGCTTAATTTGAAATTTCCCTGAAAATCTGCAGATTTGTTTCTTATATGCAATCATTGATAGAAATCTGCAAAAGTCACAATTCTTATGCATTTTAAATATTCTTTTTGTACAACTACGGCAGAAAGATATGAGTTCAGTTTCTCAGTAACTCTGAAAAGTACCTCAAAACAGAACACGAAGATAAACAAGGGATGTCCAATGATATCCAACAGCTTCTTTATGCTATTAACACTGACAGTGCAAAAGTTTCAGATAGAATATTTCTTATATACCATCAATAACAAATCAATTTCTTTACAAATTGATTTTTAAAGGATTATAAAACACTTTAAGAAACCTATATTATGTTCTTGTTTCTCAAATAGCAAGGTTTTCTGCTTTTTTTTTACTTTGAGCACGAGTCTGTTCATGCCCGAAAGCTGATATAAAAATGATCCCGAGCCTGCTTCGGCCGCAGACTTGGGCATGGGCTTAACCCCTCTCATTCCTAATATACAGGGTGTCCATAATTAAACGACCCTACTTTAAAGTTGTCTACAGACGAAAATATTAGTCAGAAAGTTGTGACATTTTGTGAAGGACATAATGAAGCAATGGGAATTTGTTTAAGCGAAAAAAAAAATAGTTAAAAGTTTCGCCAAAAGATGGCGTTTTTGATGAATCAATCGCATTTGAAACATTTGGTAAGTCATGATAAACCAAGAACGTTTAATGAATTATACATGTAGCATACATTTTCGATAGTTTACATATTTTATTGCAACAAAACGTGTTCCATATGCCGGCCATCATGTTCAACTACCATATGGAATCGTAGGATAGCATGTTCCACAGTTGACAACAGTGTGTTCTGGGAAATGCTAACAATATGTCGTGAACATGTCTTGAAGATCAGGCAAAGTTCTTGATTTATCATGACTTACCAAACATTTCAAATGCGATTGACTCAATAAAAACGCCATCTGGTGGCGAAATTTTGAACTATTTTTTTTCGCTTAAACAAATTCCCATTGCTTCATTATGTCCTTAACAAAATTTCACAACTTTCTGACTAATAGTTTCGTCTGTAGACAACTTTAAAGTAGGGTCGTTTAATTATGGACACCTTGTACATGCACACATACTAATGTTAACCTTGTCGGTACTGAAATAATTGCCGCCTTGTGAAATATTGAGCAATAAATTGGTTCATGGATACAGGTAATATTTGTAGGAATAACAGTTCATACGATACATTTTCTAAATACATGATATCTAAAATTATGCATAGTTAATATATTAATTAATTATGCATAATTTTAGATCATTGCAATTATTAACAAATACCAATGAATTTCTACTTCATGTTAAAACACTAGATAGAAAAAGCATACAAATTTACTGGCCTATGTAATTTGTTCACAAAAATTAAATTCCTTTAATTCTACATACCGAAAGTAATAGCGTTTTTATCACAACGTTCTTCTGTTAACAGAATAAAAGTTCAAGGTGACATTATGCATGATCTAATGCAAAGTAAACATTTCTTTTCATGGCGATCAATACATTATTACTTTTTTAAAACCATTTTTCAATCAATCCTCATTGAATAAATCCTTCAGTAATGAGATGATTTTTGGTTAATGTGAATTGTTATTATAATAAATGAGAATTATATGTACTGATATAAAAATAATAAAAATAAAATTTTACACAATGAAACTTTTGGAATATTTAAACAATATTCTTCAAAATATTTCCCCCTTTATTCATATCTGTCTTATCACATCAATAATTTATTAAAGCCCTGTTCATCTGAGAACATTATTTTCCTTCTATTCGTACAAAGAATATAAAATGAGTTAGCTATTAATTTCAATAAACTCTTTTTATCATTCAAGAATAGTTTAACGTTTCCCCGAGGGAATTTTCCTTTCTTACATTTTGTTTTTCAAAATATTATTTCAATTAATAATTTGTTCCACATTGTTTAATTCTGCAAATTCCATAAAAGTTTTCTTTGAATGTAGTTAAATGCATTTTTATGTTTTAATCATATGAAAAGATTTTACAGTGTCTCGCGTTTTATTTATCTTTAATTATGCTATATATTACATTTACTTGGCCTTATTTTTGTGTAGAAAGTTAAAGAAAATATGAATGCTATAGAAAAGGTGTAGTTAAAATATTAAAATAAATGTTTTGATATATTAAAATTTAAAGTACAGTGAAAATAATTTAGAGCAATATATTTTTCGCGCGGGTAAAACAAAAGATCTTTTTTGAAAGAAATAATTAAAACTAATAATAAAGATTGTGACATTTTAAACTTTAAAGTATACTGAAAAATTTCAGTGCAATACATTTTTCAATAAAAAGTTAAAATTTCAGTGCAAATTCACCTTGTTTAATAATTAAAATTCCTGAAGATTCAACTAAATGTAAATATATTGCTTGAAGGTGCGTAAAAATATACATAAAACATTTAAAAGCATATAGAAGTCCTTTTAAAAATACAAAACCTTTTCAACCGAACTACTCGGTCATCATCAGTGAAAAACTAATTGTTGAGTTGAGTTGTTGTCTCTTCGCGTTTTCTAGCTTGCCCGGAATAAACCATTTTACTTCAAGGGTTTGGAATATAAGGTGGGATGGGAAAGGTCATGCAACATTTCAAGAATAAGTACAGGTTAATCAATCATGTATTAATTCATTTTAGACTATGTGGATATCATATGATAATACATTGTTACATACTATTTCTTTTTTAGATATTATTTTCAGAGACTCTCTTATGATAACTTCCTGGTGATTATTTGTGCGGAATATAATTTTGGATCCATTGAAATCTACTTTTATTCAGTTTGTGCTAATCTTGCTAACGCAATGTGGGGTCTATTTAATTTCAGATCTGCTTCATGTTCTTTTATTCTGTCCCGAAATTTCCTTTGTGTCATACCTACGTACATAAACTCTTTGTTATCTTTTTTGAATGATATAATATATACCCCTGATCTATTGATAGCTTGGATTGGGTCAATTTTCCTGTTTAACAAAATCCGCAACTTTGGGGGAGGGGCTGCGATTAATGTAATGCCAAACTTAAAGAGGGAATGTCTCATGCTTTCAAAAAACCTTGGGATGTAGTTAACTTAACAAAACTTCAAACTTTTAATTGTACCTGTATTTCGTTTTTCTTCATCTTTCACTTTAAATTCGTTTATGATTTTTTTCAATGAAACGGGATGGAATTGAATTCTCGGCTGCTATTTTTCTAATTACATCTAATTCTTCATTAGGGAAAAGCCATGAACAAACTTCAAACGCTCTTTTTACATAAAAATTGAAAGGTGCTAACTTGTAACTAATGAGTGAACTGCAATTATACGTGATGGTGGAGTTAGATCTGTTAATGTTCCTAAACACCGTGCAATCAAGATTCTGTTTATCCATATTTCTGATTAGTTGTACATCCAAAAAAGCAAGCTTTTGATTTTGTTCTATTTCTAGTGTGAATTTTATTTTATTGTCTATTCTATTGATTTTATCTAGAAAGGAGTATAATTCATCTTTTCCGTGATTCCATATAATGTAAATATCATCCACATATCTTAACCAGCAATCCGGACCTGATTTTATGGTCTGCATGATTATATTTTCAAGAGGACGGAGTTTAAACTCTGCAAGCAAACCAGAAATGGGGTAACCCATTGGGGCCTCATTGACCTGTCTGTAAACTTGATTGTTGAAAACCAAAACGCTGTTGTTGATAATTAAATTTAAACCCGACTTGACTGTATTTTTAATATTTTCTGTAAACGTAGGGTCAGAATTGATCAGACTCTCTATGGTGTTAGTAATTTATTTTATATCGATAGACGGGTATAAAAGATACCACGTCTAAACTAGCTTTAAAACTGGAATTTTCTAGCTTTTTATATTTAATTTTCTCAATAAAATTCGAAGTTGATTCAATAACAAAATCAGATGGCTGTAAATATCGCTTTAAAAGATTCGTATAGGTTTTTTCCATAAAATATGTTGGAGATGAGCATTTTGTAACGATTGGGCGGATTGGTAAGTCCGTTTTATGATCCTTTAGTCTACCTGTGAGGGAGGGAGTGGTTGCAGTCTTGTTAAGTCTTGGTTTACTTTTCATAAATCCTGGCCAAACTCCTTTTCCGATAAGTTCTTTAACTTTATTTTCTATTTTCAAGTTGGGTCTTTATTTAATGGCACACAGTCCATATTATCAATGCAAACTTTCATCTTTATGAGATAATCCTGTCTGTTTAAAATAGCAATACGGTTAATTTTATCAGTCTGTATAATAACAATGTCCTTATCCTTGCTCAGTTTTCCTGTTATTTTCTTAAACTCCTCGTGTTGAGGGTTTGATCTGTAAACAAATGATGTCATGTTGCTATGTAAAACACTTCTAACCACATCTTTCTGCATTGGATCAGCAGCCTGCACGGCCTTCTCACAATCAGTAATAATCATCTTGTTATTCCATTGTGAATCAAACATGAATTTCGGACCCAGATTGAAAAAAAAATGTCCTTAATCAGGGTCCAAAATTCATATTTGTTATTGTTGTATTTATGTGTATATTTAAAATACAGTTAAATTATGTTGTTAGACGAATGGCTGTTTCTATGTTGTCTGTAATAATACGTATCTTTAATTGTGGTATTTCACCAATTTTTACTTCAAGTGAAAAGATTTTTAAAATTTTAATGGTATATAAAAAAAATAATTATTTAATTATAGAAAATTTCCAATGTTGAAACTTCAATATGCATTGAAAAATCTGAGAGATTTTTATAAAACTATAAAACGAAAGTTTAATATTACGTTTCGCCGGGCGAATTTTGCTTTTTTAAATGTATTTTCCACTTGAACGAAAAAAAAACTAAAAATTAAAATAAACTAACACAATTAAAGACAAATATTTATCAAGAGGCGATAATAATCTTTTCAAAATATAATTTGGATTAATAAATTCTTCCACATTGTTTCATTTTTCTGCGCATAAAAAAGGTTTCTTTGAATGTAGTTAAATGAAATTTTATGTTATTATTTGAAAAGCTATTATTATCGCCTCTTAATAAATATTTGTCTTTAACTAATATATGTTAGTTTACTTTTTACTTATTTCTTGCCTTCGAATGGAAAATTCATTAAAAATTTTAATGTTATGAAAAATATTTAAAATAGGAAATTAAAGAAATCCTCTGATCCGGGTTGTCATTATTCGATTACTTTTTTAGTCTATTGATTCATCCACTAAGCATTCAATCATTTAATCATGATGAATGTAATCATGATTGTAATTGAAATAGTATTTACATTTTACAGTTCTTTTCACGATTAATTCAATCTGAACTAATTCAATCGCGATTACTTTAATCATTAATCTAATTACACAGACGAAAATGAAATATTGTCGTCTAACTTTCTAAAACTCGATTTCATTGCTATGAGACTATATAGACTAAGAGATACTATATAGAGACTAAGAGACTAAGAGATAACGAGACTAAGAGATACTATACGATTTTCCCTATTGAAAATTATACAGGGTCATACAAAAATATTCAGATACACCGAGGTCAAAACGTGTAAATCATTTAGAGGAAAAGGGACAATTGATCCTCTTTTTATAATACCGATGTTATTTTCGTTTATAATTATTATAGGCAAAGGGGAACAAAATTAACAATCATTTTAATTTTCAGTAAGCTATATAATTTAATTAAAATTAAATTGCAATTAATTTAATCTATATTATAAAAGACAAATGTGTCTGTGAGTAATTCTTGCGTCATTTCGACGTTCACAATACCCGCCGTTTATCTTTCTGTTTCTGAAATAATTTAAACTTCTAAACAACGCACATTTTACATCGTAAAATAGAAAAGAGTTACAAACAAACAAACATAAAAACAGACGTACAAATAAACATAAAAACGAACAAACGAACAATTGAACATACAAACAAACGGACAAACAAACCAACACACATACAAACAAACATATATACGTACAAAAACAAACAGACAAACAAACAGACAATCAAACGTACAAACATACAAACAAATGCACAAACATACAAACGTGCAAACAAACAAATTTAGAAACACGAATACAAAAAACAAGCAAGGAAGCAAAAGTTATAAACAAATGTACAAACACACAACCAAAAAACAAGCAAAGAAGCAAAAGTTATAAACAAACGTACAAACACACAAACACAAAACGTACAAAAATGCAAACAAACAAAGAACACAACCATACAAAGAAACAAATGTACAAACAAACTTATAAAAACACACAAACAAACGTACAAACGTACAAACAAACGTACAAATGAACAAACGAACGAATAAACAAACGTACAAACGAACAAAGAAACGTACAAACGAACAAACAAACATACAAACATACAAATAAACAAACGAACAAACAAACGTACAAGCGAACAAAGAAACGTACAAACAAACACAGTAATAATAGAAATATTATAATTGACTGATACTTCCAGTCTCAAAATGTATTTCAAATATAGCTTTATGAGCCTACAAGAGTTAACTATGTGGCGAAGACACTGGCCAGCTAATGTTAAACCAATAGCAGCGTTCTTTTCAAATTTCTCGTTGGTATTTCACCTTGTTTGCATTTTCAAATGATTATTTCTATGCACAGGATGATAGCTGAAGTCAATTTCTTATGTGGTACTTTTTTATTTTTTCGATTTTAGTTGCAGATATTTTTATAACGCCACTTTCTATTTCGAAACAGATTTCAAAAGTAAAAATATTCTCACACATAATAATAATAATAATAATAATAATAATAATAACAATAATGAATAAATAAATAAATAAAATCTGCAACCAAAATTGAAAAACAAAATAGAGTACCCATTAGATATCCACACCTGATATTTTACGAAAAATAAAACTCGTTTCAAAATATTGAAATGCAAACGAGACATTTGAAAAAAAAATGTTGCCACTGGTTTAACATTAGCTGGCGAGTGTCTACGCGTGACTAGCCAAGGTTCTTTAGATACGACAATTGTTTTGAAAGAATATGTAAATATATTAAAATACGAAATTTGATTATTTATACAGTTCATTTTTACTATATGGTATATTTAGAAAAATATTGCCCTGTCTCTGAGGAAGGAAAAACTATCGAGAAGTAAGTTTTTAAAATTTATTTTGAGATTTGAAATTTAACGTTTTCTTGCATTAAAAGCCGCGCCTTTCTGCTTTTTGTGGCAGACAAAAAAAAAAAAAAAAAAAAAAAAAAAAAAAAAAATCACAAAATACAAAGTATATATATAAAAATAACGTTCTTCTTAGACGCAAGTTGATTATTTTCTAAATATAAGTTATAGGAAAAGACGGGCATATAAAAATTACATTTTGTAATGAAATACATATACAGGCCCTTGTAAAATAAATGCCAAATAATTTTATTTAATAATTGAAGTCAAATATTTACAGCAATCTAGTAAGCTACATTTTATAAAATGAAATTTTCTGGGTTGAAACATGATTGTTTGATCAGTGTATTATACGCCAGAAATTACGGTATATTTGACTTGAATAGATATTGTAATTCGAAGTATGTTACTATCATCTACAGTTAAAAAGATAATCAACCTCTTACTTTGAAATATCCGGCATACTCATACAGTACTTAAAAACAATTCAACATTGATTATTTGAGCATCCCGACTTTAAATACTTTTTACCTCGCATCTTTTTCATCTTTTTTTGTTTTTGTTTTTAATTTTGAGTTAATGCATAAGCACTATTTTTACTATTAATACATAAGCATAATAATAAAAATAGCAATAATAATGCAAATATCATTAAACAATGAGTTGCTAATTTCAAAAGTGCCATAAAATTATCTAAAATATTATTATACTGATTAAATATTTATTCAGTATTATAAAATTTTAGATAATTGATTCAACGTTAAAAATTAATCAATAAACAAGGCTATAATCAAACAAATCTCGAAAATATCTTACTTATAATAATAAAAATGAAGCACAATTTACATAAATTAGTTAATACAAACAATAAGTATAAGAAGCTATTCAATTCAGTTTCTCTGACTGACTTCTAAAGCTACCTGAGTTGAAAAAGCTATACTCCAATAAAGTTAAATTGGATCGACTGATACAACCAATTATGGAAATGTAAGTACTTCAAGGAAATGCGCTTTATTTTCTTGAAGTAATAATTTTCTTTTGAATTATTCAAGAGATTGAATTGCGAAAAATGTCGTCCTCCGTTTTTAAAAAGGAAACTGAAACATGTTAAATTGAAAAGCGTTTGATATTGCAACATCTCATTTTCTGTATTTGCTGCATGCTGTCAGGGGACTTATATTCAATTGTATTTGATTAAAACGATAACTATATATATATATATATATATATATATATATTACTCGGAAAAAATATGTTGTTTACAGATGAATAGCATAATTTCGTAAAAAGTTTTATAAAAAAATAATTTTCTTAATTTTAAATAAAGAAACTTCAACTTGTGGATCTGTGAATCGTCCAAAATTCATGCTTTAAGTTTTGTCATGCTAAGTCCATATAACTTACGTGGTATGCATTCAAAGCACGAACTTCGTTTATTCAAAGCTTTTACATTTTTTTTTCATCAGGCCTAGCTTTATATGTACTGGTGCAAGTATGATTCTATCTTGTGACACTAAATGCTTATTGATCACATTTTCTACTCCAACCACTATAATATGTTCCCTCGAAGGCCAATATTTTCTTGCACAGTGTTCTTGTACAGCTTTATAAATGTATCTATCTATGTCAAAATACTACAGCGGATACGGTAAACCCCATGCTATTTTCTGAATCAGCACACTGAATAACACACATAAAAACCCTGAAAACCAAGTCAACAAAATTTATTTTGTTGTTGTTGGCCAATGCAGTTACACGTTCGATATCTGCATTTCCGACATGAAAACAAAATTAACGATAATAATTTCTAATATTGTCGTTACAAACACATTAAATTTTGTTACAAAAATCAGCTGAGGATAAAAAATGGAGGAAATAATTAAACAACATTTATTGTTAAATTAATTAAACCTAAATAAATTGTTGTATTAAATATAATGTACTGCACTATAACCCGTGTATAACGCGCTCTGGAGCATTTCGCGCACCTACAATTTGAGACTGCATTATTTTATTTTTAGGTATATTCGCCGTATTACGCGTACCCCTCCTCTTTCCTGAAACATTTATGATATGTGTAGCATGAAAATGCATTAAATAGCATCAAAGTATAATAATAGTACAAATTAAAAGAAAATAAGGAAATGGCGAAGTAGGGAGTAGCATACGCCAGAAAATACAGTAACTAACATTTATAAATTATTTCAGTTGTATAGTTTAGTTTAACAAAAAAGCTAAGCGATTTATGTAATAACATAAATCGCTTAGCTTTTTTGTTTTTCTTATTAATATTAATTAATAATTTGCATCTTATTAATAAGATGCATCTACTGTATGTTTATCCACTGATGCACGATTATAGAATTAAATTATCATTTTTGTTGGGTATTCGATAAAAAATTTCCATAATCTATGTGTGATGCGACTGGTTATAAAGAATATTACAAAGAGCATATGAACGTGATAAGTTAGTCTGGTTTCATATGCGATATCTGGTATATGTATAAAATCATTATATGGGGCTTGCAAGAGCAAAGTGGATCAAGTCATTATTTTTGCTCAATAGAGTTTGAGATGAGGTATTGTTTGGGAGACAATCATTACACTGCAACAAAAGACTGATGTTTCTAAATCTATGAAAATATGAGATAACCACGAATGAAAATATACGATAACCACTTCCGAGTTACCCATGATTCCGAAAAGCGTTCTTTTTCTTTAGAAACCTCAAAAACCAATGTATTTTTCAGATTCAAAGAAGCATTTATAAAAAAAAAAAACAAGTTTCTTCTGCTGCCACAGATTTTCGGAAACGTTTCCGAGTAGTTTTATAGTACATTATTCTGATTTCTAAGCCTGAAATTTAGATATTACGGATGCAAAATTCTCAAGTAAACATTGTCATGTTCAAAAAATATGTTTACAGAGAAATATGATACATTTTAACATTATTGATAATAACATTAAAATTAATATTATTTTGCCACTCTTGTATAATTTTAATTACGCAGCTGAAAATGTGTAATTGAGAATTGATAGCATCCTAAAAGCAGATATGCCAGTTTGAGGAAACTAATTAGAAACACTATATAAAAATTCCAGGAAACATTTCCGAAAATCGGTCACAGCAATAGAAACTTAATTTTTATAAATTCGTCTTTAAATATTGAAAATATATTGTTTTTTTAATATTTCTAAATATAAAGAACGCTTTTCGGTATCATGGATGACTCTAAAAAGGTTATTGTATATTTTCGTATGTGATTATATTATGTTTTCCTAGGTAAGGAAACATTTGTCTTTTTTACAACGTAGTTCCGTGTCGTAACAAACCGAGTCCTATGTTGAAAATGTGAGCAACTAATTGCTCTAGTCTCCTATGATTCGAAATAAAATCCAATACAGCCTATTAACTTTACTTCCAAATATCTCTGGATAATAACTTTATTCGACCCACCTTGATTTTGATCGCCTCATACTTATATAATATTTTATTTTCTAAAGTTTTTATTACGTATAGAATGAAATTTTAATATATTTTTAATTTTTTGTAGGTATGTGAACTAATACATTTAAGGCATGTCTCTGTGTTGTAAGTATATATTTTTCAGATATTTAAAATTGTGTAAAACGTATTTATATAATATTGCATGTGGGTCATACATTATTTGCATAGTACATATTGTTTTTCTTGATGAATCAGAAAGTTTCTTGGAGCTGATGCCACTAATCTGATGCTGTGTAATATACATAAAAATCAAACATGCCGTCAAAATTTGATCCATTCAGGTCTACTTTGCTCTAACCACAATATTTGTTTACTATCACTCTAAAAACAATCAAAATAATCTAATCTCAGTTAAATTCTAAATCAGCATCAACTTTCTGGCAGCATAGGATTATTATTAACATGCTGTGTTGGTTGAAATCTCTTCCAGACTCGAATTTTTGCGAATTTTTATGTATACAATTTGCTTCTAAAAAGTTCGCGAAAATTCGTCTCTGCAAGAGAGTTCAACGATTATATCAGATTAATAATACTCGTAGATTGTCAGAAATTTTACGCTTATTCAGGATTTAACCGAAATTTAGGATTTTGACTGATTTTAGAGCGTTAGTAGACAAAAATGAGAATTGCAGCAAAATGGGCTCAAATGGCGCAACCCAGTCGCGTTTGACGGTATATGAAAATAACGGAAGATTTATCAACTACTAAAAATGAACAAATTCTGAATTTTGACGAACAGGAAAAGTTGTCTTTGGATAAGAGTTGTTTCTATGGCACAGCTCAAAAACTTGCAGTGTCAGGGCATGTTTTTTTCTTGTTTCATAATGTTGCGAATGTCACAAAGAAATACACTTACAGCGCTTGTAGTTCAGTTTGTGATTTATTGGAGAAATTATTTACTTAGGCTCAAATGTTGCAACGCAACGCCGTTTGACGGTATATGAAAATAATGGAAAAGTTCGCAACTACTAAAAACGAAACTTATCCCAAATTCACGATTTTGACGAACAGGAAAATGTGATTTTGGATAAGAGTTGTTTCTGTGTACAACCTGAAAACTTAACAGATTCAGAACGAGGGCTTGTTTTATTTTTTTCTTGTTAAATGCGTAGTGTTTCATTGTGTTGTGAGTGTCACAAAGAACAATACTACAGCGCTTCTAACTCATTTTGTGATTGTTTTGGATAAATTCTTTACTTTGTTGAGGAGTATTCAATTGTACGTAATTTGCAACGAAGAGTTATATTTATACTATGCATTTACAAAATGAAAGGTGATTTACTCGGTTTCCGAACATTTTATATAATACCATGGATTTAGATAAATATCTGACACAGTCGAAAAATATGAATTCGAACACTAGAACTATAGTTTCAAAATTGAAAACGCTAACCATGAGCCACCAATGCATGAATACATTGCCTCAATATTTATCACTTAAACCTTATTAAAATTGCTTGGTGATTTTACTTTTAGAATCCGTCGCAAAATGGATTAAAAATTGTTTAAATATATACTCCGTCGGCCGATTTTATACGAAAATCTACACAGTGTTTGTCGACAGTAGTCTATAATATAGTCGACGAGTGGGAGCTCAATCGGAAGTATCGTCTGATAGTTTCATTTGATTGCCTAAGAGCGACTGCTTAGACAAGGAAACCAGGTCTGTAGAGCATAGTATCCCTCCAGGTCCCTTTATTAAGGTCTTAAAAAATGCATTGTTCAGCAGTTGCTGAATCCCCCAGGAAACGCGACAATGGATGGCAATAACGCAAGTATGAAAACAAATCGGTCTGTGACCAGCCCTATCGTGTTTATTCACTCACACATACACACACATACATTATGATGACAATAATTTCCTTAAACTATGCATTCGTAAAGTCAAAAACACATTCCATTACAGAAGGTATGATATCTGTATGAATATTTCATATTACACATTCATACTTACCTGTTTAGTTTATATTATAGCAATTTTAAAATTTTGACACCTGCACTGAAAATCTAAAAAGCATTAATAATTTAACTAATTATTATGAATATCTGAATTGTAGCATTCTATGAACAATTGATATACCATAAAACATTTGAATATATACTAAATGTTTTGCGAATAAAATATGGGTTATTACTCAAGAATAAATATTCTATAATTAAAATAATTAATTCGTATAATTACAGAATTTATTCGTTTAATTAAAATAATTTTTAAATTGAAATACGTTGAGATTTTACTTTTAAATAATTATCCTATTAATGACAAAAAATAATTAGATTTGTCCTACACTGTTAAAAATTTGTAGCAAACAGTCCAGTCATTTGACCGTTTTTATAGAAAAATGTTACATAACCGAAATTTCACTGTATTCTGACCATATTTGATATTGTTGCCCATATTATTGTCAAAATAGTGTTTAATTACGGTTTTATAACCATTTTATATAAAAACGGTCAAATGGCTGGACAGTTTGCTGCAAATTTTTAACAGTGTATAAAAGAAATTACAGCAAAATATTTGAATCCAAAAAATTAAAGCAATTTCGTCCTCTTGACATGGTTGTATGATTAGCTTCTGTTTTTAATTCATATATATATAATTCATATTTATTTATTTATTTATCTATGTGTGTGCGTGTAGATATCCATATAATGTCTTTAAAAAAACTACGACTAAAGAAATTTTCTCGATCCTCCTACCCCTTAAAAATAGAAAAAAAATTATAACTTATCTAAAGACTAAGAAAACACCTGTAAGAAAATTATTGAAAAAAAAAACCTTTTGAGCAATTTAATTAATTTAAGACTATAAATAAGAAATACTTTAAAAATTACATACAGAAAATTTATTTTCCAATGCTTATGTCGTATCTTAAAACTAGACAGAAAAATAACTAATTGAATTGAACACTGTAATCAATAACTTTTTTATACTTGACATTAAAAAAATTTACCATTTTTTAATGCTCTGAAACTCACTAACAACAAATACATTGTAATCGCCTAAGTACATTGAAATACTTTATAGTTAAAAAAATGAATATTTAAGTGTTTAAGAATAAGTTTAATGCTTTGTGATTAAACAATATGTTAAAATTTAAGTCCTGAACGTTTTTCTTAATACCAAGTGTTTAATTTTATAACGCTTTAAAATATTCTGCAGGAAATGTTCGAAAATAAATTATTCTGTCCTTACGTTTTTTTTTTTCTGAAAAGAATTTTAAGTTGGCTGTAAAAAAAACATATTTCATGTTAAATTGTTTGCCACGTTAGCTCCAAAGAGAAAAATTAGCGAAAAATGAAATTTAAATACATGCATGTAAAACGTATTGAATAAAACATTTCTTTTTTTTTTTTTTATGTAATTGATATGAAAGTATCTAATGCCTTTAGATAATGCTGTTATTATTTATTTACATTTGTTTAAGAATATAGTGTTTATTGCTTTTTTGCGATATAAATTTTTTTTGTATATAAATATAAAGTGAAATATAGACATACATTTTAACTTATTTGCTGCTGTCTAACGGTTCAAAATAGGCTACAATATCTAATTTAAGTTCAGTTCATATTATACAATTACAAAGTAACTTTTTTTTTTTGTATTTTAAGAGAGATATTTTTTACTTTTTTTCATCGGTATCTAGATGGAAGAAAAATTTTAAAACAGATATTAGTTAAACATAAATTTTAGAACAACCTTTTCGTATAAGAAATGAGGTATTGTGCTGACAATACTTTGATCAATGACTTTCTCCAAAAGAGAAAGGGCTCCACTCTGCCCAGTGGTTATCACGCTGACCGATGAGTGGGCCGATGTGTCGTTCGTTCGAAATCAGCATGGTCTAGACAGTGTGATTTTGCAAGATTTTCTGGATTTTCAGTGTACTTTAATAATTCGTTAACTTTGATTTAAAAATTCCCCTCCCCACCCCTGAACCCTATAATAATATGGTCACAACTGGGCGATGCTTTTCAAAATCTCATCTAACCCCTACCTACCAATTAAAAAAAAATGGAATAGCGACTCTCACAATTTATAAGATATTCCATGTTTATTCTGCACTGAAGAGTTAAATAGTTCAACGACAACGTTACACTCTGTCTAGGAGATTATTGACTCCCATTACTTATATATAGGTTGGTTTGTCTCATATCAGTGTTTATCTCTTTGCGTGATAGAATTTAATTCGTATTATACACCTACAGAGTGTCCCAAAATGGTTCAAAAGCATTTTAATTTAATTTTAATTTAATTTTAATTTAATTAATATTTTTAACGCTTAGAGATTAGTGAGCAATGGAAATTGCAAGAATGTTCAATATAATATAGAGAATAAGATCACATTAATAAATTATCCCTTCAATCACTTTTTAAAAATTTAGACTTCTTAGATTTTTATACGAACTCCCTACACTAAATTTTTCATGTAGAAAAAAAAATTGTATCAACGAGTTCATTACAAAAAACTTCATTTCTGTATCTTTAAAATTGAATGAGTTATATTAAAATGATGAATGGTCGTTGCGAATGGGTACAGCATATCAAATTAGAAATGTAAATCTGTGAGATATTCCAAGAAAAATGAAATACGGACAATAATGTATATGCAGTTGATCTTAAAAAAAAAGATAGTTAAAGTTTTCAACATCAATAATAGCGAAAAACTTAAAAATACTAACAGAATCAGTATCAAGAGAAATCAGATATTTATTGCAGATGAGATAAATTACATGGTGAATGCTTTGAGAATTGATTTTTATTAAATTATATTTCTAGAATTTAAAAGTGCATAGTTCTCTTTACCTGATCTCTGTCTGTATTATATTTATATGTATTTGTGACGCAATGTTTTCACTCTTGTTAATATATGTTTTATCTAAAAATTACCATGTTTAATATGGGAATGATCCCTATTTTTTAGTGATTTAAATAGGATTTTTAATGGTATGAAAAAGTGATATAAGTCAACATTCCCTTTATTATAATTAAGTTAATTTTAACGATATGAATGTGCAGTTTTTTGTAATGGTATTAATGGGACATAGTAAAATAAATTCTCACTGACCCATTGTTCCCTGTTGTTGCTTTAACAACACCAGAAATAATTTCACTGAATTTATAAGCATTACTGTTAAAAATTGTTAAAAATCTTAAAAGCCATAAAAAAAGAAAAAGAAGCATAACATAAACAGAAATGATTGTTGCAATAACTGCATAAGGCAAAACAATGGAGCTATTGTTTTAATTAATAACAAAATGGCACTGTTTTTGGTTTAGTTTCGCACTTTATTTTCTTTCTTGTTTAGAAAGTAGCTAGTTTTTTGAAAAATAATAAAATTTAACGGCCGATTTTTACAAAAGTTGCATTTTCGGATACAAAAAATGTTTCTATTTATGTAAGATGAGTTTTAAATAGATACTTCAAATACTTTCCTTACTATTCCCGAATTAGTGAAAACAAACCAATTGTTGCCATCGGCAAAAGATAAAGAATCGCTTTTTCGCCGCTACGTACCTTAGAGTTATATATATATATATATATATATATATATAACTCTCTATATATATAACTCTATACTCTAACTCTTAGTAGTATATTATGTAGTACCAAGTGTGCAGACATATGAATATTTTATGGGGGTTTTAAAATTGCAAATGTATTAAATGTATTTATGCTATAAATTAAGAATTAAAATCTCCCTCTGAAAAATGTTTTAATATGCAACTCAATTAAAATTAAATGTAGATTTCTTTTTTCAATTTTCAAATTAGTAATCAAAAGTAACATTAAAAATGTAATGAGCAAGCTCTGTATAGAACAAAATCCTCCATAAACAGTAATTAAAATTTAAAGTATAATTAGCTTATTTCGTATCCTACCATCCAAAAGAAATAATGAATAATGATATCGCGTTAAATTCTCATTTAATTTCTATTAGGTTGCAATGAATCACCACAGATTAAACTGCATCGAAACTAACGATAATTACACGGATGGCTGGGCGAGTTTTGCATCGATTTGCAGTCGAATATGCTTGTTGAATTTGCTATTATTTCAAATAATTTTGTGTAATTTCTACTTTAACTCTGGAATAAAGCAATGATTTAAAAATTCTTCTAGAGATTATTCAATTAAATTTTAATAATTAGATTCTAAAGTGAAGCAGATTTTGTCTCGATCTTGCTTTTAATTGAACTACATCATTAGAATTTGGGTCTAAAAAAGATACAATTGTGTTTTAAGGATTACATTAACAAAAATGTATTTACATTTTATGCTTGCAGTCCATTCGGATTTTTTTTAATCCTATAAAGTTTTATTATGACTACCTGTACTCTTGATGCTTTTTGATTTAATATAAGAAATGGATTAGAATTTATCATTTTTTTGTTGTTGTTATAAAGTTATGTGACAAATGAATAACTTTTATATTTTAGAAAATGCTTTAGAAAATACTGTGATGACACCAAATGACCTTATAAATCACATTTTATAATTACGTTTAAGACGCTTAATAGGGCAAGGTGGCCTAAAATCATCCCCTTAAGCGAAAAATGTGTGTAAAATAAAATAATTTTTTAAATAAAACTTTGACCTTTTGCTAAAGTGTTTTACACTATATTTTGCATTTTAAACATATTTTAATAATATTTCAAACCTAAATTGAGTAATGAAAAAAATAGATTTTTTTAAAAATGTCCAAATGATCATTTTACCATCACCAAACGGCAAAATGATCCTTCATTAAAAATAATTGTAAATTGTTTTTTATCGGCAAAATAAAGGATATAAAAGTAATTATGACAATACATAAATGTCATTCACGTCTAAACAATTACTCCATAGAGTAAACCAAGTCATATTTCTGTACATGAAAGACTGTATACCTAAATAAATATGAAAATTAGTGCTTGCTTTATAACAGATGATATAAAACACAATTTTCAAAGAATTCTATTCAGACGCGTAATACTGCAATCGCTTGAATATCGCCATTGCTTCTTCTTCACTCATCACAACTAGTTTATGTATTACCGTGTAGATAGCGTGACCTGTCTGAAAAAAAAACATATATGGATCGTTTTGCCCGTTAGAATCATTTTAGGCCATCTTCCCCTAGTATATGAAATATATTTCGTTTTAGAACGTCGAATGAATATTTTCCAGGACGCTTATCGTAAGTACGTAAATTTCAGAAGGTGGTCAAACTTCTACAATGAATTGGTGACCATCTAAAAACAAAATCTTCACAAAAAATTAGTTTAGAACGATCTTAAGATCATTACGTGGGTTTTCATTTTTTCAGTACTACACTGTTAAAATTTTTGTGGTGGGTCGAACCAATGTTTGTTACTATGCAGTAGTAGCTGCAACCATATGATGGTGAAATCTCGTTCCAACATTTAGAGCTACACTGTTAGAAATTTGCAGCAAACTGTCCAGTCAATTGACCATTTTTGTAAAAAATGGTTTAATAACCGTAATATAACTCTATTCTGACCATAATATGGGGAATAATATGGTCAGAATAGCGCTAAATTATGGTTATGTAACAGTTTTCTATAAAATCGGTCAAATGACTGGACAGTTTGTGCAAATTTTTAACAGTGTATGGTTCAACCGGAGCTCCATATGTTGAAACGAGTTTTCCCCATTTTACGGTTTCAGCTACTGCAGCAACAAAAGTTAGTTCAACCCACCACAATATTTTTAACACTGTAATGAAAAAATAACTCTCGTGTAAAAGAAAAAGTTCAAAATATCAGCGATATATTTCATTACAAAGAAGATTATATTAATATTTTGGAAATCATTTACACAATATATATGTATATATATATATATATAAATAATATATAAATGTCCAAATGATCATTTTACCATCACCAAACGGCAAAATGATCCTTCATTAAAAATAATTGTAAATTGTTTTTTATCGGCAAAATAAAGGATATAAAAGTAATTATGACAATACATAAATGTCATTCACGTCTAAACAATTACTCCATAGAGTAAACCAAGTCATATTTCTGTACATGAAAGACTGTATACCTAAATAAATATGAAAATTAGTGCTTGCTTTATAACAGATGATATAAAACACAATTTTCAAAGAATTCTATTCAGACGCGTAATACTGCAATCGCTTGAATATCGCCATTGCTTCTTCTTCACTCATCACAACTAGTTTATGTATTACCGTGTAGATAGCGTGACCTGTCTGAAAAAAAAAACATATATGGATCGTTTTGCCCGTTAGAATCATTTTAGGCCATCTTCCCCTAGTATATGAAATATATTTCGTTTTAGAACGTCGAATGAATATTTTCCAGGACGCTTATCGTAAGTACGTAAATTTCAGAAGGTGGTCAAACTTCTACAATGAATTGGTAAATATTGACATAAATCCATCAATACAATTTCTCTATTTGTGGAATTTGTTTTCCAATCAGAGAAATATAGAGAAATAGAAGTATTTTTGGGAATACGTCAGGAAGTAGAGTAACAGATTTGAGTATATATTTGACATATAACAGCACTAAAAACCTAGTTAAATTGACATGAAGCCTGTCATAAGTATGAAACTTTCAGACAGTGGTAAGATTTCCGCAATGATTGGTGGCCATTTAAAAATCAAATCTTGCATCTCAGTGAAGCTGTAAGATTTATTTTCATTTGTACGCATCCAAACAATACCGTAAAAATACGGAGATGCGCTTCTTTTAAAGGGTAGAAAAGAAAAAAACATCAGTCTATGATAAAATGACAATATATCTAGACTTTTAGCACTGTTATCTGTCAAGTATAATCCCAAATTCCTATTCGCTATTTGCTGAGACATTCATAATCACTTGCATTTAAAAAAAGTTCTTCTTGCCTGTACCGGTAGGAAAAGGTAGCTTCCGTATTCCTTCTTCTTAAAAAATCAACTAATTCGAGCCCGATTATAGAAGATTCAATACCAGTTTTCTCCAATACTGAATTTGAATGAGAAATTCACTAAATAAGTCCAAATTTAGTGGGCTTCATTTATGGTGATTAATTTTTTCGCCAAATTTGACGGTACTTTGCCAAATATCGCCAATTTTGGCGAGAATTGTCTGGGGGAAAATATGACTGCGTTGTTTTAAACGTATAATATTATAAACAATGGTTACAACAACTGAAGTAAATTTGGGAGAAACCATGTTTTCTAAAGCTCATTATTGAAACCTAATTATGGAATAGCAGTCAGCTTAGAATTTCAAACTGCTATACGCTAGCCATTTTTTTAAGAAAATGGCAAAACAAGAAATGTTCCCAAATCCTTGTATTAAGGCAGGACACTTAGATTGAAAAACTCCTTAGAATTATAATTTTTTTGTATTTTTTTAATTGAAATATCGATCTGGCCGACATTTTGAAACAAGTTAGTGGTTGCAGCTGCGGTGAACGAATATGGATGAGACCTTGGTAAGTTTTGTACACATGCTCAGTCACATACATGTCGGTTAATATATACAAGTTCTGTCACATGACAAATATCAGGCTGCTTCAAAATGTCAGCGACCATCGGATTTCAAACGACTATCCATTTTTTAGGATAAAGGCTAGACTAAAACGCTCCGGAATCCTTCTATGAAGGCCAAACTCTTAAAGAAATAAAATTTTCAATTTCTAATTTTTTTACGCTTTTTTGATTTAGAAAAATAAATAAGAAGGCCGATGCGTGTAAATAACAAGGCGGCGGATTAAGCTGGCGAACGAACTTGGTCGAGACCTTGGTATGTCCTGTACACATGCCCAGTTACATCCAAATCTGTTGATAAATACGAGTGCTATCGCATGACAAATAACTGGTTGTTTCAAAATGTCAGCCATGCTAGAATTTCAAACTGCTATATCTCAGTCAATTTTTAAGATAAAGGTAAAATAAAAAATGTTTCGGAATCCTTGTACTAAGGTAGAACACTAGGAAAAACTTTTTCAATTTCTGATTTTTTTGTACATCATTTTGAAATCTTAAAATTTCGAAAAACTGTAAGCGGCCGCCATTTTCAAACAAGCTGCCCAACGAACACAGTCGAGATCTTGATATTTCCTGTTCACATGCTCAGTCACATCGAAATCACTTAATAAATACGGGTGCAATCGCATGACAAAATTCTGATTGTTTTATAAAGTCAGAGACCTAGTATTTCAAAATGCCATATCTCAGCGAATATTAAAGATAAAGGCAAACAAATGCTCCGGAATTCTTGTACCAAGCTCAAACACTTACAGAAAAAACTTTTTCCATTTAAAATTTTTTTGTACAACTTTTAAAGTTTAAAAAAAAAATTAAACGGTAGCCACTTTAAAACAAGATGACGGATGAAGATGCCCAACGAACTCGGTGAAGAACTTGGTATGTCCTGTACACAAACTTAGTCGCATTTCATAAATAAGAGAGTTAGAACATGACAAATGTCAGATATATATAAATCAACATTTCAAAGGGGAATACGTAGCTTTTTACTTTTGTATTGGAAGCTACCTAATAACTCCGTAAATGTTGTCAAAACTGTACTGTCAAAATAAGGATATTTTTATTTTAGAGTGTAGTAAATCAAAAAATTTATTTTTTTTTACAATGGAAATTTTGTTTTTTTACAATGATTAAGCATCTTCTGGCGCCGTTATCGATATTGGTCTAGCTACACAGTATTTCATTAAAATTATTCTAATGATGATTTACTACAATAATATTTCATAAAATCAGAAGAAAATACTTATTAAAAAATAATTTAACTTATTGAAAATACTTCTTTTGTTTTTTCATTATTTAATTTAAAACATTTTAAAGTAAACAATGAAATGCTAATAAACTGATAAAATTAAATAAAAGTATTGCATTAAGACAGACAATGAGAATAAAAAATCGAAATTAATTAATTACTTTTCGTTAAGGATAATTTTTTAAATGTTTATGAAAATATTTAGAAAAAAAAAATGAAAAACTTAGAAAAAAAGTATTTGTAAAAGAAAGAAATGAATAGACCTGCCAAGATCCAATTGTATTTTTTTAATGATTTTTCATTGACGAATATTGAACTTTTTTATATTTGTAAGCAAAGAAAAAAAAATATGTTAATATTAAATTGAAAATAGTATTGTTCAAGATTGATAAATAAGATTACTCTTTCATTATTAATATTGGAAGTAGTTTTGAATACAATATATGTATATGCAAAGCAATAAAAATAATTAATGTGATGTAAAGAATTATAATTAACAGACTTTATGGTATTTAATAACGTATGATTGCCTGAAAATAGTTTAATAATATCAAGAATAAATGCATATAAAGCTTTCGAAAATGTCATGATTTTAATTAACGTTAAACAAAACTAGTTTTAATAATTTGATTCATTCTGGTATGTTTTCGAAATTAATTTAACCTTAATGTTAATCAGTCATGCGTAAAATAAGTTCAACATTAAAATAAATAAGTTGAAATTTGTTTAAACTTATTTAACATGATGTCTGAGAGAAAAATTATAGTTTCGCTTCCACTCGAAATAATTAGATTATACTTGAAAATATTTTCATTTCGCGAAAGCGTAAAATTTATCGTAATGCTTCCCTGAATAATTTTCGGGGACGTAAATTGTTTCTTAAGTAAATATATACTTGTCTTCTATGGTAAATTGATAATAACTTAGTTAAAATATTAATATAAAAATCCATTTTACATTTTTAATTGTTATTATAAAAACTTTATTTATTTAAATATCTGCATCCACATAGTTTAACTGCATGAATAAAATGATTGTTTTTTGGAATGATTTATTCATTTTGGTAAATTTTAGCTGTTCAGAAAAATTAATATAATATTTTTTTCAAATTAACTTTTTTAATTAAATTGAAATATCTAGAACACTCAGTATACTTTTCACTTTTTATAAATAAATATGATTACCGGAAGTAACTTCTTTGAGTGATACATGCGATATGCGATATACATGAGAAAAATTATGACATATCGCTGGATTAAATCCTTGATATTAAAATGTGCAGTAAAATCCTAATAGCACACACAGCCAGTGGACAGCAATCTGACGTCAAAATAATTATAAATGGATACAGTGTAAATGGTGATGAATTGGTGACTTTATGTCATCACATTATGACTCTCAGGCGACAGTTACTTTGGGATTCAATTGTGAAGTATTGTGATAGATTCTTGAGTAAATTACATGTCGTCAGTACGTGGAACATGTCAACTTTACCGTAACATCGATATCACTTATCTTTCTCATCAAGTGACGAAAATGAGGGTAATTAGCGTTGCTTTTGCGTCACGTTGCATTTACATTTTACTCAGAGTGCTTTTACCGATCGTTTACTTTCATATATATGTCTGACTCATTTTATAATATCCTGGGTAGAAACAGAAAAATACATTTTTATGTACAAGTTATTGTCAGATAGAATAGTTATGTTTATTTAAAATTAGTATTCCGTATGTGTTAGACATAAAATCAGATATTTTGTTAAAATTAACGTTTCACATTTTATATGGAAGCTATCCATTTTGTCTGCATATAAGAAACAAATTTATTTGAAATATACAAAACCATTTATCCCGATTGTTCTTTCAAAGGAAAATCAAATGTCTTGCTCTATCGTCATGTTAATTATTCAATTTTACCAAATAACCTTAAGCATTAGCATTTCATACAAATGAAATTCTTTCAAAAACCTCATTTCCTTATTTTTGTCAATAGAAGGAAAATAAAATTTATGCTATCAAAGACTATTCTGCATGTTTTTTACAAATTATTTGAAAATAGAAAAAATTATGTTTATTTCAAATTAATATTCCGTATCTGTTACATATAAAATAAGATATGTTTTTATAATTAATTTTTCACATTTTAAATTCAGGGTATCTATTTTCTCTGTATAAAAGAAACAGAGATTTATTTGAAATGTAGAAAGCCACTTATTTAGATTTTCCTTTTATAGTAAATCGAATCTCTTGCACTATCTTTAATTTAATTCTTCTTCTTTAGCAATTAAACTGAGGCATTAGCATTTTATGCAAATGAGCATTTTTTGAAAACCTCGTTTGCTTATCTTTGCAATAAAATAAAAATAAAATTGCTTTCCTTCGAAAGTTCAATCAGAGTAAAGTATACTTATTGATTTTAACGGAATTTCTCCTAATAGATTTTTCAAATATGTCTCTTTTAAAAATAGTGCTAATCCTATAAATTTTACTTATTTGACAAAGAATATTAATTAGTGGATTTACAGAACTTCTATTAAAATCTCAGAAAGAAATTTGGAATATATAAATTCCATGGAAATATATAAATAGAAAGAAGAAAGATTGGAAATATAAAAATTCTATGGAAATATGTAAATGGAAAGAGGAAAGACTCAACATATATAAATTCTATGGAAATATATAAATTTCTTTTACTGTTAGACTATTTTATGACTTATATTTATTCAAAATTTCAAATAATTTATTATTGGAAAATATCATTACTGGGCACAGTTCATTTAAAATTTGGAACAGTTTTCTGAATGTTTGAATAACTTTTCATGTTATAAATAAATGATATTTCTCTAGGTATGATGTTCTTTTTAATTTAATTATATGGCATGCATGCAAATATTTACGTAATGTTTTGTTCATATTAATATACATATTTTTGGATAAAACTACACAATTTATTTTGTAAATGACAATTTTTCTAACACTAAATAGTGAAAGGTTTTTAAAGTCCTCCTAAAGAAAACAAGAAGGAAAAATAATGCATCAAACATAGATTATGAAACACTTTCCATCACTTCCAGAATACTTAACAATACTCAGTTGTTTAATAAAGTAAATGTAGTACATAATTTATCGTTTAAAAAAATGCCTAACATATTTAAAAAACAGTATTCAGCAGTTATCGCCCATAGCCAGAAAAGTACTTTAATTCTTTGTGCAGCCCTCTATTGGATCAAAAGATTTATATATATTCTACAGTTGTTAAAATTTAGTTTAGTACGAAAACGCAAAGTAGCTTGCAGCTTGAAACATAGATTATTTTATCTACAAAAATGACAAACATATTAATCATTCCTAAACAAAACCAATTACAACGTTGTAACGCACAAATATGAAAATTGGCACAAAAAACCGCATACGGCCTTTTCAAGGATGCATCGATCCCATTCCTTAGTCCGAGAAAAAAAAAGCACTGAGGAAGGGGATTGATGCATCCTTGAAACAGCCGTATGCGGTTTTTTGTACCAATTTTCATATTTGTGCGTTACAACGTTGTAATTGGTTTTGTTTATGAATTAAAATTTGCACAAAGTATTTGATCTATGCTTATCATGGTAATCATTCTCTGCGTCGATGAATTCGTTATGGGCCCACATATCATATTCTATAATCAAACCCATAGCCCCTTCTTCTTGCTCGCAGAGAAAGCACTCTTGTAGCAGACGCAATTGTATCATCATCTTCTATCGGATATCTTCCATTTATACCTTTTTAAAATCCAATTTCTGCGCCTTCCACATGTATTTACTTGTTTTTCCTTCGTTTTCTCATTTTCCTTCTTTATCTTCTCATTGATTGCGGCCAATTTTAGAGAATACAACAACTTTTTTCTTTGTGGTGATCTGGTAACAAGTGTCACAAATGCCGTCTAGCCAGTATTTGGACCAATATGAATGGCCGGTATTTAGACCACAACTATGTTTAAGTCAAAACCAGTATTACTTATTCATATAGTAAAATACCAATATCGAGCGTGTTGCATTTGGGAGATAAAAATATCTAGAAAACAATTTAATCATCAATTCAGGGCAATATACGATGAGTACTTTAAAAAAAATGAGATACACATAGCTGAAAAACTTTGACATTTCATATTTTTTCTTGTGATCACTTTTGCTCTTACTGTTTGCAAATACGACAGACTTCAGCAACGTACTTCTCATGCCTTTCTTCTCTCCATTAAAGGTATAATCTCTGCTTATTGCGGCTAGGCTACGCTGCGCTCAGCACCTACTAACCGGTATTTGGAACTTCTCCTCTATTAATGTTGATCCTATTATAAATTCGAATACCCAACTTTTGATATTATAATATATTAGAATGATGAAGACGGATGTTTTTAAATGGTTACATTTTGTCAAGATTTTTAGATCTTATAATTAAATTTAATTAAAATTAAAATTAATGTTTTATATTAAATGTACAATGTTTAGCAAATTGCTTCTTTAATCGAATTATTTTTTATTTTTTTCCCCTTCTTAATTAGCAATTTTCACTTCCAGAACTACATAAATAAATAATTTTTTCTGTTACGACAATTTGTATGTACTTTTAAATTATAAACAAAAAGTTTATTCAAGCTCCTAAAAAGAAATAATTGTGATATTTTATTTGTAATTTTTACTTCATATTGGTTTTTTTTTCATTTAAAAATTGCTTTGAAAATAAGTTTTTCATTTTAATTTCTAACTTTAAGTTTGGATTTCATGTCCATTTACTTTGCAATGATTTCAACAAAATAGCAAGACAAAAATAGTGCTTACGGGAAAATGGTTATCCGTGAATTAATAAGAAAAAAGTAAGATAAATAAAAAGAAACAATCATTATTTCCTTGTTTAGGTTTTATTAGGGATTTTCTTTTTCGTTTCTAACTTTTTGTAAAGGAATTGTTTTTATTATCTGCAAATAAATAAATTTTATATTTAAAATTGAAGGATTTATACCAAAATACATTGTCTTAAATTTTGAAATTAGAATTTTTAATTAAAGAATTAAAAAGTTATTGACGACAGGCTGTAAAAAAAGTTATTAGTCTAATTATGGTTTCTCTACAGATATTATTAACGTCTCGGGTCTTAGATAGAGTTTTGCTAGTCTAGAAATTTGGATGACTGCAATGTAAAAAAAAAGACAAAATGTTTCTTAATCTATGAAAATATATTATAATCACGAATGTAAATACGCAATAACCACTCTCGAATCACTCACGAATAAGAAAAGCGTTCTTTATTTTTATAAAACTGAGAAACCAATATATATATATATATATATATATATATATATATATATTTAGCATTTATATAGAAAAGTTGTTACTGTCATTGATTTTGAGAAATGTTTCCGAGTAGTTTTTATTGTGTATTAATTAGTCTTTTTTAAACAGAATATCGGCTTGTTGGATGGTACCGATTCTCAAGTAAAAATCATTTCTCAAGAACATTTTTAAGTTCAACAAAGATGTTTGACGAACAAACGCGATAAATTAGCGGCATTAACATTTCCAGTAAAATTACTATTACTTGTTATATTTGCAAGTATAAATTCAATTATGCAGCTGAAATTACTTAATTGTGAATCGATAGCATCCTTAAAGCCAATATTCCTGTTTGAGAAAACTGATTAATAAGTAAAAACTACTCACGAAAGTTTCCGAAAATCAGTGGCAATAAAAGAAACTTTGGTTTTTATAAATGCTTCTTTTAATCGGAAAAAATATATTGGTTTATGCTGTTTCGAAAAATAGAGAATACTTTTCAGAATCGTGAATAACTTTGAAGAGATTAATGTACATTTTAAATCGTGGTTACATTATATTTTCATAGATTAAGAAACATTTGTCTTTTTTGTTCAGTGTGGTCAAATCTTGCAATCGATTTCTTATTCACTTCCGTTGAACTGATTGTTCGCAAATCATGACACTACTTCGTGATTTATATGAAATATTAATGTATTTTTAGGGCTGTAGTTCATTAAAGACAGGATCCAGGGAAAAAAACAAACTTCTAAGTTTTCATCGCAAAAACATATCTAAAAAACTGATTTTGCTTTCAAATGTTACACGCAAGTTCGTTGTTGATATCCAGGTGTGCAATGGTGCTGGTAACTCTTTTTTGAAAATGAAAAAGATAAAGAATTGTGCTTTCACATAAGAATTATTTTAACTTAAAGTAATTCGTTTAAAGTATATGTTTTATTTTGATACTACGCATGCATTCAAATTGAACTTAAATGTTTAAGGCATTTTGTACTCTGATACTGTAAATGTTTAGAAATTTCATAATGTTTGGTTTTAATTCCTTAACAGATGCTAAGTTTAGAATAACTGTTACAATTACTAACTGTTTTTTCCGAATATTAAATTTGTTTTGTTTGATTATAACACCCACTTTACTTTTAATAACTAAATGGATTAGAAATATAGCACAGATTATATATATTCAACTATAACACGATAATCTCTAGCTTTTGATTAACCGTAAACAAATAAGCTACAAAATATGTTGCGAAACATCTAATTAACGACAAATGTGGACATGAGAAAAAGTTGACAAGGGTTGAAATTTGACATGGAAAAAATATATATTGCTTCTTGTCAATGTGAACATAGAAATAAAAATGTGATTTCATAAAATTGCTCTATATCCTGCATATAGATGCCTGTGTTTTGGACCCTATTTTTGAAGTTTGCTGAAACAGAAAATCAAAGGTTCCGGTTCTCAAAATTTTTACAGTGCTCCTCAGAATGTGTATTACCTATATCTTATCAGGGTTAAGGTCTAGAAGAGAAAAGATTCGTTTACGTTTTTGATGGAAATCTCATGTCCAACAAACCGATTTTTCTGAAGAATTTATTACGTTGTTGATGTGAGTGCAATATCCATGTAGTTTTAAATACGTACCTCACCAGAGGCAACATTTGTTTTTTTAGGTGTTTGATGGAAATCAAATGTCTAACGAACCAACGCTTCTCAAATTCTGTGTATTGTTGATGTCAGTGCAATATTAATGTAGTTTCAAGGCCGTACCTCATCAGCAGCAAACACATTCGTTTACGTTTTTGATGGAAATCACGTCTTAGGAGAACAGATTTTTCTTAAATTTTGTGTATTGTTAATGCCAGTGCAATTTTCCAGTGGGTTAAAGGCTATACCTTATCACGGGCGAAAACATTTTTTTTACGTTTTGGATTCAAATCATGTATTTAAAGAGCCGATTTGTCTCAAATTTTGTACACTAATTTATTTTCGATGACAAAACGTATTTAAATATTGTCCTGGTCGTACCCTATAAGGAGCGGGTTCCAGGAGTGACACTCTCTTTTATAAAAATAGGCCCAGTCTTGCTTTTTCAAAGCACGCTGTGCTTTGTTCTTTGTCGCACTGAAGACGAATCTTGCTTGTGGATTCGAAACAGCTATTTGCTGCTTTTTTGTGTATTATTTGTGCATTTTAAACGTTGGTTTTTCTGACTTTTAATACTCTATTTTATGTTTCTGATTGAATTCCCGTATTTAATGAACCAGTTTAATTAAGGTTTGCATCCAAGTCCCTTATTGATGACAATGTATAATGAAAGCATTACATTTTGGATTGAAAGTGTGTTACTTGAATTTTTTAATTTATATTTCTTGTTTAACGTAGTAAACTATTGTAACTGCAATCGTTAAGCAGAATAAAAAATCTGTAATCTCTCTCCTAACCATTTTGTGTGCACTTTTGTCGTGGATTGTACATTGTGAAGAGTAGGGATACTTTTGTATTCCGATGTCCCTCACGTAGTGTGAAAGAGGAACCATGTGGTCTGCCTTTATGTCATATTCTTTTAGAAAATATCCATGGTTTTCATCCAATTTTGGTGATATTAAAGAAGGATAACGAATTACTATATAAACATGTACGTTTTTGTAACTTTGTTGTGGAAAATGGTGTAAATGTTTTATACATTTTTAAGTAAGTGTTGTTTTCGAAATTTTATGTAATGTGCACAGTTTGTTGCAAATATTTACTCGTGACTATTGCTGTTCATAAACTAAAAGATCATATTGAAAATTCCTTCCCTAAGATTCATTTTAAATATTCATTGATTTTAAATTAATTACAAATGCTGATATATTACTAGTGATTGTTATATTTGTTATTTCTGAATAAATTTAATTTTTTATTAATAATTAACATTAACAATCTTTTCTGAAAATATCAGAATAACAACGAGTATTAAAGCATTATAATACTTCCTTTTAATCATTTTAATTTTAGGGATGTTGATTGCATAATTTAAATACTTTAATTATCTATTTATATTATTGCAATAAGAGGAAAGGTATTAGATTTCATAAAAAATAGTTTTAATTTTGCAAATGCAATTTTCGCTTAATTACTAACAATTTAATTTGTTATGCCTTCTAATCCTTTTATTTGTAGAGATGTTGCTTGCATAATTTATATATATGTTAATTAATTTTTTGACAGATAATTTTTAAAGAGTACAAGGTATTTATTATTTCAATTTGGCTGTTGTTGTCAGTCAAATATCGTTATGCTCTCTGTTTAAATAACCAAATCATTATAGGATTGTATATTTTTACGTTATCGGCGGAGTAGTCATAATTTAAAACATCCCCTGGGACGATAAAATAATGTATACAGGATTTTATAAGTAGTAAGAAATTCAATTTATTTCATAATTTGATTTCATGTAACTAAATAAACAATTAAAAAATTTAATGCATTTGCGCGAGATTTTACTTTCTGTCATACTTTTTAACAAAAACAATAAATCATTTTTAATTTGTAAAACTCTGTCGATGGTTTGAAAATGGATATATATCTGTTAAATTAAAAATTTTATTATTTTCATAGCAGTGCATATTAACTACCACAGTTTGAAATTTTAATAATTGTTATTAATTTATTAAGAGAGATACAGAATAAAATCGGCTTTCATGGAAAATATTTTGGACCGATTATTGAAATTGAAAAAAAAAAAAAAAAAAAAAAAAAAAATAGAATTACACTCTTTTAATGATTAAAATGCTTCAAAAGAAACTTTTTTTACAGTTTAAGTATTTTTATGAAATAAATCAAGTATTTTTATAAAAAAATACTTTAAAAAATACAATTATGAAACGGGGCTATACCTCTTTTGGCCTACTTCATTTATTCTCCGAATTCTCCATTTTATTCTCTCTCTGCTGCTTCACGGCCTTAACAAACTCTTCTCTTCATAAATCAAGTTTTGTAAGAGCAATCTACCCACATAACCTATTTCATACAAGAATTCTCGAGTATTTTTACGAAAGGTACAACATGTATTGTCGGATTAGCAATGGATTTTTTCAATTTCTGCAAGTCAGGAATTAATTTAAGTTCAATATAGTCACGATCTTCTACTTTGGTACCGTAGTACCCAGGAGAATGTGGTTTTTAGGAAAATGTAAATAGTACACATTTTGAATAGTAAATTCTAATTTTTAATATTAACTGTGCTAAATATTGTTTCATATGTTTAACAATCAAAAATTCTAATTTGTACGATCAAAATATGTATACTTTTGAATAATCTATTGGTAAACAAAACTGGTATATTATATTTCGATTTTAAATTCGCCAACATGTGCAAAAAGAATAAACAGTGTAATTCTACAATTACATTTTGAATTTCTTGGTAAATATCGAGAAGCTTGGCGACCATTCAGTGACTTTTAAGGCGGATTTTTCTGGAACACAGTTTAATGAAGACGGTAGTTTGAAAAAAATTGTATTTTTTCAACTAATTATCGAGTAGCATACTAAAATTTCTATGACATCGATAGCATCTAATAACATTAAAAACAAATTCAAAGTACAGCCAACAAAAAGCAACTCTGCATCTTCTAGAACTCTTTTGTTATAAGAACAAGAAATGTGGTATGAAAGATTCAATTACTCCTCACAACATATTCAACAGAAGCCATGTTGTGGTACACCTAAATATCATCCATAAATTTAATTGAGTTTTAAATAGTACAATTGAATTAAAATGCATTTTCAACAATTGCAGGCTGTAGATGGTAATTCTAATTCCTTGTCCGATCTTGCAACACAAAAAAAATTGTTACACACGTCTATTTAAATCGGAAATATTCTATTGGCTACTGATGGAACATGTATACATTTTGTTACCACCCACCTTCTAATAGGCCCAAATTTAAACTTTAGAAAAATATTTTAAAAAGTTTGTATATATTATATTTCGAAGTGAAATTCGCCAACATGGCTAAATAGAATAAATACTGTAATTTTACAGTTATATTTTGAAGTTCTTGGTAAATATAAAAAAGCTTGGCGACCATTCGGTGACTTTTAATGTATATTTTTTTGAAACACAGTCAAATGAAAACGGTAGTTTGAAAAAGAAATGTATTATTTCAACTAATTATCGTGTAGCATACTAAAACGTCTATGACTTCGATAGCATCTAACATTAAAAATCACTTCAAAGTACAACCAACCAAAAGCAACTCTGCATCTTCTACAACTATTTTGTTATAAGAACAAAAAATGTGGTATGAAAGACTCGATCACTGACCACAACATTTTCAGCAGGAGCCATGTTGTGATAAACCTCAATAACATCCATGAATTTAATTGCGTTTTAAATAGTGCAATGGAATTAAAATGCATTTTCAACAATTACAGCCTATAGATGGTAATTCGAATTCCTTGTGCGATCTTGCGACACAAAAAAAAAAATTGTTACACATCTATTTCAATTGGAAACATGCTATAGGCTACTGATGGAACATGTACACATTTTGTTTCCACCGAGATTCTAATAGGCCTGAATTTAAGCTTTACAAAGACAGTTCAAAAGGTTTGAATATTTTAGCTTTTCATTCAATATAGTAAATGGATATATCAGGTTGATATTTGCAAATGAACTATTAGGCTGTGGGTAAAACTTTTATAGAAGTATGGATACTCCTAAAACGAAAAAAAATTACTTAATGACTCTGAAAAAATATTGGTAAACTGGTTAAATACAAGAAAAAGTCCTGTTATATATCAGATGCGAAAAAAAAACCCTACTTACAAGTTAAGAAAAACCACAATGATGAAAATGAATAAATTTATTTTGTTTTGGAAAAACACGTTAGATTAAAAATTTTCATTAAATATATTACCACGTTGTAATTATATCTACATCCTCCTTTAAAAATTATATTCAATATTACACTCATATTTCCAAAAATGCCAGTTTTTCTTGTATTCGCATGAAAGATGAAGCACTGCATTTCGAGATTTAATCACGTCTTAATGCGATATTTAAATTTGATTCATCTATTCTTACAGGTCTACCACCATTTGGCGTGCTACTTCAGAAATTCAAGACACAGAGAATGTTAATGTTTCATGATTTATTTAACTGCGAAATATTATACATTGGGTTTATCGGAAAGAAAAGAGCATTAAGCATTATAAAACTATTTCGCTAAAGATATCAGTTACATTCCTTTTTTTTTGCTCACAGGCTATCAAAGCCTGAGAGCTTATGTGCCCGCCGGTTCTGTATGTACGTACGTATGTATGTACGTAACGCGATAACTCTTGATAGAACTAACCGTTTTACTTTAAATTTTGTTTATAGGTTCCTTGTGATAAGGCGCTTCCCTGATTAGTTTTGGAGGTTCATTGGTTAAGCATAAAGGGGGGAAATGGGGGGCTAACCCCCCATAATTTAGATAAGTAGGTTTTTCATGCAGAATTATCCCATTTTCTTCAAATTTTGTATATAGGTTCATTTTGATAATGCGCTTCTGTCAATAGTTTTGGGGGTTCATTGGTTAAGTATAAAGGGGGAAAGGGGGGATACCCCCCCCCTAATTTAGATAAATGAGTTTTTCATGCAGAATTATCCGATTTTCTTCAAATTTTGTATATAGGTTCATTGTGATAATGCGCTTCTCTGAAAAGTTTTGGGGGTTCATTGGTTAAGTATAAAGGGGGAAAGGGGGGGCTAATCCCCCCTTAATTTAGATAAATGGGTTTTTCATGCAGAATTATCCGATTTTCTTCAAATTTTGTATGCAGGTTAAGGGTGATAAAGCGTTTTCCTGATTGGTTTTAGGGATTCATAGTTTAAGTATAAAGGGGGTAACGGAGGGCTGCCCCCCTTAATTTAGATAACTGCGATTTTCATGCAGAATTATGCAATTTTCTTAAAATTTTGTATATAGGTTCATTGTGATAAGGCGCTTTCCTGATTAGTTTAGGGGGTTCTTTGGTTAAGTATAAAGAGGTTAAAGGGGGGGGGGCTTATCCTCCCCCTTAATTTAGATGAATGTGTTTTTCATGGAGAATAATCCGATTTTCTTCAAATTTTGTATATAGGCTCATTGTGGTAAGGAGCTTCCCTGGTTAGTCTTGGGGTTCATTGGTTAAGTATAAAGGGGGATACGGGGGGGTAATCCCCCTTAATTTAGATAAATGGGTTTTTCATGCAGAATTATCTGATTTGCTTCGAATTTAGTATATATGTTCATTGTAATAAAGGGCTTCCCTGATTAGGTTTGGGGGTTCAATTGTTAACTATAAGAGGATGGGGGAACGGGGGGATGATCCCCCTTAATATATTGTCGATTTCTTTATTTTTCGAGGGGCTTTTTTCAAATTCTTTGAAATAAGTGTATAATATACAATTAGTGTGAATAGCCTGTGAGCTCAATGCCCTCAGTTTAAATGGGCAGTTTTTTTTATTTAGCTCACAGGCTATCAAAGCCTGAGAGCTAATGTGCCCGCCCGTTCTGTATGTACGTACGCATGTATGTATGTATGTATGTACGTAACGCGATAACTCGTGATAAAATTATCCGTTTTGCTTCAAATTTTGTTTACAGGTTCATTCTAATAAGGCACTTCCCTGATTAGTTTTGGGAGTTCATTGGTAAAGTATAAAGGGGGTAAAGGGGGGCTAACCCCCCCCCCCCTTAATTCAGATAAATGGGTTTTTCATGCAGAATTATCCGATTTTCTTCAAATTTTGTATATAGATTCATTGTGGTAAGGCGCTTGCATGATTAGTTTTGGGTTTTCATTTGTTAAGTATAAAGGGGGGAACGAGGGGGTCACCTCCCTTAATTTAGATAAATGGGTTTTTCAAGCAAAATTATCCGATTTTTTTCAAATTTTGTGTGTAAATTCATTGTGGTAAGGCGCTTGCCTGATTAGATGTTGGGGGTTTATTGGTTAAGTATAAAAGGTGGGAACGGGTGCTTATCCCCCCCCCCTTAATAATTGTCGATTTCTTTATTTTTCGAGTGGCATTATTCTTTGAAAAAATAGCATAATATATAATTAGTGTGAATAGCCTGTGAGCTCAATGCCCTCAGTTTAACTGGGCAGTTTTCTTTATTATAACTTTTTTTCGATATATTTTTCAAATACATAGTGTTCTTAAAAATGTACTTATACTTTTAAGTGATATTAAAATTCCAATCACGTTTTATAACTGATCTAATATTTATCGTGCATAGACATAAAGACTATACCCATAAAATTCAAACATTTGATAAATTATTTAACCACAAAATATTACAGCTTGGTTTAGACAGAGAGTAAAGATAATCAAACATTATACAATTGTTTTGATAAATAAAATGTTTTGATTTCTTTTTTCTAAAATTTGCTTTCACTATTTCACCCCAAAGTAAAGCTCTCTTTTGAGATTTAATCACATTTTTAAGAGATATTAAGAGATTTTTACTGGTTTTACAAACTAGAAAATTTTGTCTAGTTTAATAACAGAAATGTTATGATCGAATAACGTAAAAATTACACTAAAAATTTACCGATAATGATAATCAGGTATACGCATACATGTTTCGTCCGAACATTAAGGAAAAAAAAAACCTTTGTACCAAAAATGTATTTAATGAATGAAATTAAGTTACAAATAAATTAGTAGAATACTAAAATTATCTTTAGAAGGCTAAAAATTTAAAATACCCTTAAAGTGCTTTATTTATTAAAAGATGATAAAATTTTAGAAAGATGTTAAATTACATTAACATTATTCAATTATTCCAAGTACTTTCATATATACACATTGCCTTCATTAGGTAAAAAAATACAACTGTCGTTACCAACGTCTTACTTTCAAGAAGCGGAGATTTTGAAAGTGAGACGTTGGTAATGCCGGTTGTATTTTCATCCCTAATGAAGGCTTTGTGTATAGCTGAGAGTGCTTGGAGTAATCTTTCTAACAATTTTATTCATCTTTTAGGTAATACATCACATTAAGTGTAATTTATTTTTTTTTTAGAAATTAATTTGATTTTAAATGTTTACCACATTCTAACAAGATCTCTTTAATTAAAAACAATCTGGTTAAAACATCTTTTTCTGATTTAAAAAAAAAGAAAAGAGAAAAGAAAACGAAAAAAAAACGATGTTGACAACTATTTATATATCACGGTTTTCGCGAAGGAGTTAAGCAATTCAGTGCAATTTTATCTAAGCACACACTGTTGGAAAAAATGCATAAGAAAGGTATACAATCTGGCTTCAAAATGAATTTCTCTGATAAGTTATTTCATAGGAGAATTTTGAAAGAAACCTTACGAATAAAACAACAGATTACAAACAAAAGAATTGTTATGCGTGAGGAATTCTAATGTTTATGATATTATAACAGAACAGTCTAAAAACGCCATTTTCAAAACTGAGCAAAAAATACTCAAATATGAGTATGTCGCATAGTCAAAATGGTTCCGAATCAAAATTATTCAAGTTTGAAACATATATATACTCATTTCTGAAAACATGCACACACTCAAGAATAAAACATCATGCGCTCATATTTGAGTATGTCCATGTTTCAAAAATGAGTATGAGCTGACTTCTATGTGCTCATTTTTCAGTATGTCCATGTTTCAAAAATGAGTTTGAACTGACATTAATGTATTTTTAGTATATCCATGTTTCAAAAATGACTATGAACTGACCTGTATGTGCTCAGTTTTAAGTATGTCCATGTTTCAATATTCTGAGTATATCTCGTATTTAAGAATTGAAAGAATTGAGACGTCATATTTGAAACAAAAATTTTCATAACAAAATGAAAACATCGATTTACTTAGATTTGAAAGTGTTGTTTTTCACAGTTAATAAAACTTACTCAGATGAAATCGCTAGGTGCCCGAAAAAAATTCCGATTTCGACAGCATGCCGTCTTAAAAGGTATATTTGTACAATTTTCTTTCCGCAAGAACTATAGAATGTTTTCGGTTAACGAAGGATTCACTACAGCCAGGTTACACACTGTTAGAAATTTGGATCAAACTGTCTTGTCATTTGGCCATTTTTATAGAAAACGGTGATATAACCATAATTTAACTCTATCCTGACCATGTTACTGCCCATATTATGGTCAGAATATAGTTAAATGATGGTTATGTAACCGTTTTCTATAAAACAGGTCGAATGACTGGACAGTTTGGTGCAAAGTTTTAACAATGTGATTTCGCAGTTTTTCTGTGTAGTGGGATATATCATTTTAGTTTCGGGAATGTTTTTATGTTGTCGATGGCTTCCCTCTATAGGCAATTTTTGTGTTAAATAATATTTTCAAAAATATAAATTAGTCTGTATAGCAGTAGCCCTTAATTTGTACTAGACAGCCTTTTAGCACCAGCATCTACACTGTTAAAAATTTGCAGCAAACTGTCCAGTTATTCGACCGTTTTTATGAAAAACGGTTACATAACAGTAATTTAACTCTATTTTGAAGATATTATTGCTCATATTATGATCAGAATAGAGTTACATTACGGTTATGTAACTACTTTCTCAAAAAACGGTCGAATGACTTGACAGTTTGCTGCAAATTTTTAACAGTGTACTATGCCAGATATGAATTAAATTCAGCATTTTTTCTCCTGAATATCCTATTTTGCAGTGATTACATAATAAATTTCAATGCACTAGGCTTTTATATCATATACACAGAAAAATAACCATAAAAGATTCAATTAACTGGATGAATTAAAAGAAAATTATTCATTTATATCTAAAAGAAACTCATTTATTATTGGATTTTTAAAACGTCCATTCAATTTAATCTCTAGCATAGGAAAAGATAAAATATATAATAGAATTACATGAAACTAGATTTTATTTCGCTTTAGATATTTCGAAAGAGATTACTTTGGAGAGAATGTGGCGAAATTACGAAAGAACGTTGGCGGCTTTGATATCGATTTCCTCTGCCATCTACTAATTTATTTTGCAGTCGTTATGATTAAATAATATTCCCAGTAAATAATATTTCAAAGCATAATTACGGAAAATACTTAATATCATTCATGATAAAGAGTAAGTTGTTTTTAACGCAAAGTATTCAAATAAAAGAATGATTTAATTATATCTTAAGATCGTAATATTAACTAATTAACTATGTTCAAAATATTTATGCACATTTTTATGACTCTTTGCAAATTTGTAGAAATACATATAGTAAATGTATGGAAACTGTGATTATATGTACTTCATGAACCTGTTATGCAGGTTTTCAGAGTTTCGATTTACATAAAAAAGAATAAATATCCTACATGATTTTAATGTTGAAATTTCAAATTTATGTACAGCTAATCTATATTAATAAAAGAAAGTTTAGCTCTGTGTGTGCTTCTATCTACGATGACAGCGAAATCTATAGCACGTAGAAATCTGAAATTTTGATTGAGGATAGTACAAGGCAGGTCTTGAGGCACATGAGGCTCAGATTTTTATTTTTTTGATAACTAGCCGAAATATTAATTAAAAACTCATAAAGAATTCTTCTCTTTCTTTGCGAGTCGGATAAAGCGTCCGCACGTGCCCAGAACCCGATTTACGCATTGGGAGGAAATGAAGAGCCGAACATGCGGTTTTTTGTGTTATTTTGTAGTTTTAAATCGGCCAAACCGAATCGATGCTGTAAAAATTGGAAAACATATTCAAAAAGGTCGTACTCTTACGTCTCAAATGCCGTAATCATTTAGAAAAAAATATTATTGTTAACTCCTTGACAAGTTTTTTCAAAAGGGTTGTTTTTCCGAAGGACGTTTTGTGCTCTCTTTTCTCCAGAATATCCTTAATGTACAGTGATTACATAATAAATTCCAATGCACTAGGCTTTTTTACAATATACATAGAAAAATAACAATAAAAGATTCAATTAACTAGCTTAATTAAACTTAATCATTTATATCTAAACGAAACTCATTTATTAGTAGATCTTAAAACGTCCGTTCAATTTAATCTTTAGCATAAGAAAAGATAAAATATATAATAGAGTTACATGAAACCGAAGATCAGTGGCAGCAAAATAAACTTTGATTTTATAAATTATTCTTTATATCTCGAAAATATATTGGATTCTGAGGCTTCTAATGATAAAGAACCTTGTTTGGACACGTTGGTAACTCGGAGGAATTTATTGGATATATTCGTACATGGTTATATTATATGTTTGTAGTTTAAGAAACATTTGTCTTTTTTGTCTTTCTTAAATCCCTATCAAAAGGGAAACTTTCGCTCAACATATAAATATACACAACACTATGATTATCAAAGTTCCATTGACCTTGTTTAAAAAGAGTGCATTTTTTAATGATATTCTTTAGTATTGTAAAATGTTAGTATGTAAAAAAAAAATCCAAAGAATTTTGAGGGGGATTTTTTTCTGATGTTTGTGAGTTTAAAACTCGTAATTTAAAAACTCTTTTAAATTATAAAATATATTTATTTGTAATTCAGTTGATTACAAATATCGAAAAATATTATTCATACAAAGATTTATATTCATCATTTGAATTTATTGTATTTTATTAGATTTTGATAAATTATTCGACAAAATGTATATTCAACAATTTGTGACGAAAACGTTGCAAAATGAGACTAGGCATTACCAATCACTTATAAATAAATATGTTTATAAAATGATGTAGTTTATCTATTTATAAGCAGCGCGCGTATAAAATTATTGGTTGTTATTGGTTGAAGTTATCTAAATTGGTTTATGCTTAATTGCATTTTATAAATGATTTTATTCGATTTAAAATTTCTTGTCTAAATAATAGATTTAAATATATTTCATTGAAAATTTCATTAATTTTAGTGTAATTGAAACTGTTAATAAATTAACAGTAATGAATCGTTGATTTCTAAAAGATAATAACACAATGATTCCATTAAGAAGTCCTCCCTCCCCCCTTTCAAAAATTACAAATGTAATTGTCTTTCCATTTTCATTAATTATTTTGAAATAAGATTGGAATCATGTTTTAATTGATCAACTATTATTTTAAGTATGTGTTTACGCGTTCAGTATTGTTCAATCCATAGTAATCAAATGTCACTCATATTATGATATAAATTTTAATCATACAACATTTTTTAAAAAACACATTCTTTTTTTAATTTTTATGAAAAGAGACATTTTAAAACATTCATCAGAATGAAAAGACTGTTAATCAAATAAATAGAATGGGAAACTGAATCATTTTCGAACATATCAATCATTTCATATCTTATCAGTTCTCGAGAAGTGGCAATACTACATGTACTTAACCGTTTGCTTAAACTTTCAAAATACTAATTGTAAAATTTAAATTTAAATAATACTTTTAAATTAGAATAGATAATCGTTAAATCATCTTCTCAATTTATGTCAGCTGTTGAAATAGAATATAAATAATATATATATATATATATATATATATATATATATATATTATTTTGTAGCATATTTAAAAAAGTATGTATCTAATGTTTATGTGAAAGGTATATTTAAGAGTAATTTTTCAATTTATTTGTATTTCTAATTAATTGTATTTCTACAAAATATACATTGAAATATTTGGGAGGAAAACATTGCAAAATAAGTAACTAGGTATTAATAATCATTTATAAATAATTATGTTTAAAACATGATGTAGATTTACCTATTTATAAGCAGCACGTATAAAATGTTATCTAAATTGCTTTACTCTTAATTGCATTTTATAAATGGTTTCATTCGATCTTTCTCGTGTATCTCGTGTTGTTTTAATCATTAAACATACTAGGATTATTAATCTGGATAAAAATGCAAGATTTATAAATTATTTATCAGCATGAATATTTGAAATAGCATATTAAAACGAAATGTACCAATAAGAAACATAAAATCGCTATTATTACATGAAGAAAACAGAATAGCATACACTGAGAATATATTTTTTTCAATCTGAGTAAAACGATGTTTTCATTTTATTATGAAACTTTATGTTTCAAGTATGACGACACAATGCTTTCAATTCTGAAATACCAGAAATACTCAGAATATTGAAACATGGACATACTCAAAATGATTAGTATCAGTTCAAACTCATTTTTGAAACATGGCCATACTTAAAAAGGAGCATATAGAAGTCAATTCTTACTCATTTTTGAAACATGGACATACTCAAATAGGAGCTCAATCATGATATTTTATTCTTGAGTGTGTGTATGTTTTCAGAAATGAGTATACACATGTTTCAAAACTGAGTGAGCCATTTTGACTATGCGACATAATCAGATTTAAGTATTTTTTGCTCAGTTTTGAAAATGTCATTTTTAGAGTGTATCTTTGTTGGAGTATTTTAAGTTATACTTTAAAAAGTCCCTGCAATCTGTTGTGCTACGATTGCGAAAGAATTTAAAATTAGGAAATTTCTAAAGATTGATAAATTCGAAACTACTCGATCAAATAACTTCCTGTTTTTTATCGCAAAATAAACGTTTACGCAAAACCAAAATGCATTGTCCAGATAATGTCTTCTTATTGAAATTTTAGAGTTTGGTAGAATTTCAGTATGAAGACAACCCTCTATAGTTATTTAAAAAATAAATTGAATGAACGCCCAATTTCCAGAAGAATGGCTGTTCCCTCTTTTTTCTGTGACAAATTCGAGATTAAAATGGGTAAAGTTATTTTTTCGGTTTTGGCCGACTGCAGTGAGGAAAATGACACTTTCAAATCTGAGTAAATCGATGTTTTCATTTTGTTTCAAGTATGACGATCCAATACTTTCAATTCCGAAATACCGGGAATACTCAGAATATTGAAACATGGACGTACTCTAAACTGAGCACATTGAGGTCAGTTCATACTCATTTTTGAAACATGGGCATACTGAAAAATGATTAAAATTAGTTCAAACTCATTTTTGAAATATGGAAGTACTCCAAAAATGAGCACATAGAAGTTAGTTCGCACTCATTCTTGAAACATGGACATAATCAAATATAAGCACATGATGTTTTATTAGTGTGTGCATGCTTTCAGAAATGAGTATATACATGATACAAACTCGCATCCATTTTGACTATGTGACATACTCAGATTTGAATATTTTTTACTCAGTTGTGAAAATGTCTTTTTTAGAGTTTATTATCTTGATATTTATAATTAAGTAATTTAAAAAAGATAAAACCGACTTCAAGTGATTGTTGATTGTTATTATGTTATTAAACTATATCTTATTGTGTAGTAGTTAGTCTGTTGAGTTGTGAAACGTAAGATGCCACAGACACGTTTGTCGATAGAGGTTACATAAGTACAATATAATAGAATAATACAGGATGGTTCATAAGTAAATATACAACTTTCAAATGCTCTAAAACAAGGACAATATAAGGCCCGTTCCCCAATGCAAGCTATAAGATAGGTGTACTCATAAAGTATTTTTCCTGCTGCTGTGCGATGTGACATAGGAACACTACATTTTAAAACATTTGAAACTACGGGATGTCTGTACAAAATGGACTGAAAACAGCCCGTAGTTTCAAATGTTTTAACCCTTCTTTGCATGAGTTTTTCTTTTACAATTGTGCTTTTTTATACATATATAATATATTAGACACCAGAAATTTTAAGATAGATTTTTAACTTTGTTCAGCAACATAGTTCACGGGAAATTTACTGGATTAATATTTCTATATAAATATAGTGGTGGCGAAGAAGTTGATTTATTTATTAAAAGTTAAATAAACAGTGATGGAAATTTACATCACTATGCAATTAAGGGTTAAACCAATCATAAATGAATGTTCTGGTTAGAAGTTTGTTTCCAAATCGTGTTCGTAAAAGGTGCACAAAACTTTAAATGGTGACAAATTCCATTTTGCTCAATTCAAGAACACAAAATGCCTTCTCCACTACAGACGCAACCATTTCTACTGATATTCGCGTGACACGATAGCTATCGCCTATGTCACTTCGCACGGCAGCGGGAACAAAAAATTATAAGTACACCTATCTTACGGCTTGCATTGGGGGAACGTACCTTAAATTGTTCCTGTTTTACAGCATCTGGGAGTTGTATACTTTCTTATGAATCACCCTGTATGTTACACGCCAGGTGGTACATTTTGGGGAGAATAGAGTATGAATTCAAAAATTATGTTATTATTAATTGTATACATATAATTGTGTATTATAAAATAAGCAGATAAAATAGCATTAGATATTTAATTTCGCTATTAATAAAAATTAAAGATTTTTCTGTGATTCTATTAAAAAACATGTCAGTTACTATACATAAATGTAAAGAAATATAACTCACCATATTTTATGGCGATCTTCATTTAATATTGCTTTTTAAATTCTTCTTTTTTTTATTGCAAATTGAATAACTCTAGGAAAATTCTATTTATCATCCAGTATTGAAATTATTATTATGAAAATATCATATGACATTTCTATTCAAATATTTACAAAAGCTTATTACTTATAAAAACTATTGGAATTTATTTAAAAGTTTTCTTCAAATGTGTTTTTTCCTCATGAATAATTGTCTTTTACAATCAATAATTTGATAAAACACTTTCCATCTGGTATCATTATTTTCTGTTCATTATTGAAAAAACTCTAAAATGAGATAGATATTATTTTCACAAAATTATTTTTTCATTTAATACATTTATTATTCCCTAGAGAGAAATTTTATTTCTTTTTAAAATATTTTTTTTTAAATTAATATATTGTTCTAAAGTTTTTACCTGTGTTATGTTAAAAAATAAATATTTCAATGCGGTTAAAAGCATTTATATTTCTCTCAAATTATGTTTATCTTTAATTATGATGCTGTGTTTAATTAATATCTTTAAAAAAGTGTTTTAAATATTAAAGTTCAAAAAGTTTTTAAATTTAATAGCCATTAATGCTCATCTCAAAAACATCTTGTAAATTTAACTGTATACTGAGTTATATTAATTAAACAAAATATTAAATGGATGTGAGCGAGAAAACTGTTATATTGAATTTGGCGAGAAATGCAAAATTTTCAATAGAGCATCTGGCAACCTTTATTTACATTTTTAAAACATCTCCGGTACGTAGGGGGTCTGTAACTTTGGATGAGAATAGCCCAAGGCAGGTGCTAAAGCAATTTTTTGTGAATTGGTAGAGATATTAATTAAACCCGGCAATTAAAAAACCTCTGTAAAACCCCTTTTCGGAGCACCGAAGCAGCAATTTCTCCAAGAACACTCTTTTTTCGGTCTCCTTTCTAAGCACGCATCAGCGAAACCGTTCTAAACACTGAAAAACTAAAAAGATAATCTTAAATTTCGTACTTTTTACTTTCAAACACCGCAATCCGTTAAAGACGCTTTGGGGGGAATTCTTGTCGAAAAACGCTTGTGTGGAAAATGTCCGTTATCTTGATATCTAAGGGAAATTTTGAATCCTTATTAAATTATTTTATTATGTTCTAATTACATACGCACAAATCGGTATTTTGTGTTCAAAAAGTGCAATGCACCGCCTTTAATAAAGACATTTTTTATTAAGACAATTTCTAAAATCTTTTATCACTCATTACTTAAATCTACAGATTTTATTTTCTGACTATTACTAAACAATATTTTCTCACTTCTTTTTCTTTTCTTTTTTTCTTGAAGTATATGTTTTATCATACGATAAAATATAAACTAAACAAACATTTTTAATACCTTTCATATGAATCACAATAAACCAACTGCTGGATAAAGTTTTCAAGTAATAAGATTAATGAATTAACAAAGCATTAAGCTTTGTAGCTTAGTATAAATTATCCATTAGATTTTTAAAACTCTGTTTCTTTTATTACATCATTGGAAATTAAACGAATATTTTATCAGATATTTGAAGCAAAAGAGAAGTAAAAAAAAATATATTACGGAGGATTTCACCTAATTGATTTCTTAAGTTACTTATGTTGAAAATGATATTACTCCATTAAAGATAAATTTGATTGCCAAACACATCGATAAAGAAATAGAAAACATTTTATCAATTTATGTTTAAATTGAAGTTTCCATTTTCTTTTTCTCCCAGAATTTAGAGCTCTCTTTTAATTTGTAATCTTCTTAGAATTTATAATCGATGTTCCAAATAGGTCTTCCGAGTTTTAAAATCCAATAATACATTAAACGATAATAAATATCAATACGAAGTAAATGGGTTTTCCGTAAGGCATCTTATTAATTTTGTATAGAATAATTTGGAAAAATGTCGAATGTCCATCGTTAGATGGCGCCGCGGTATCTCAATATGTAAAATCGCTCAAACTAAGATATAAAATAGTGCTCGCGATTATACGTATAATACGTATAAAACGTATTGTAACTGGTAACGATTTTGGATAGGAAAAAGGCTTAGCTACGTATACGTTTAAACGTATATAAATGTATATTCGCGAGCACTAATATAAAACTAAATTAAAGATAACTCAGTTTTATTCTTCATTCTGTTTAACTTGAAATGTGAGAATAAAGACGAATGGTTGCGCATTCTTATACATTTAGACAATGCAGCGCCATCTATTGACAGAAATTTGAGCATTTTAAAATATTGTGTATAAAATTAATGAGCTACCTTGTAGACATGTCACTTATTTCATGTTTATAATTATTACAATAAATACATTATTTTGGAGTTCGGATGCCCTGATAGGGTCACCCTGCTTAAACATATATTCTAAGTTATTATCGTTATCATTTTCTTAATTGTTGTTTACATTATAATATATTTAAATTAAGATTATCGCTAAATGGCAACAATACAAACTAAAATCCATTTTTAACCAAAGAAAGAGGTTATACATTTCAATTATACACACAATATATATATGTATGCAATTTTTATTGATTTATATATATATATGTATTTAACGTATATCCACGCATAACTTTTTGAACGGATGATCCTATTTTCAAATTTTTTTTTAAAGTTATTTTTCTAGAGATGGTCCCTTATAATAGGGGATATCAAAATTACATGTCTCTCTGTATGTTTTCTTCCTGTTTTGATTTAGAAAACAATATATATATATATATATATATAATATGCACGTGTCCTTAGCGATGCTAACCCTGCAAACTGTCTTTATTTTGCCTATTTTTGCGGTTTTTATGATTTTTTAAAGTTTATACGGACTTTTGCCACCCTTTACATATGTATTATCTATTTTCTTTTCTATCTATATAAAATTTAAAATTGACATTATTTAGTTTATTGCCTATTTAATGATTTTTAATTCAATTAAGTGCTTTAAATTTTTTGCTATATTATAACTTTAAGAAAACATCACTGACTTGAAATACATTTTACGCAAATTTTATTTCTAATTCCGATACAAAAGTGACTTGAAACTATTCCAAAATTTTAAATATACATTGGAAGTATAAATATCTCTTCATAAATAATAACTATGATGTTACATTTAAAATAAAAACAAATGTTGCTTTATACAGGAAAAAAAGTAAATGGACAACAATATATATATATATATATATATATATAAATGCCCGTGTCCTTAGCGATGCTAACCCTGCAAACTGTCTTTATTTTGGCTATTTTTACGGTTTTTATGATTTTTTTAAGTTTATACGGACTTTTGCCACCCTTTACATATGTATTATCTATTTTCTTTTCTATCTATATAAAATATAAAATTGACATTAGTTAGTTTATTGCCTATTTAATGATTTTTAATTCAATTAAGTGCTTTAAATTTTTTGCTATATTATAACTTTAAGAAAACATCACTGATTTGAAATACATTTTACGCAAATTTTATTTCTAATTCCGATACAAAAGTGACTTGAAACTATTCCAAAATTTTAAATATACATTGGAAGTATAAATATCTCTTCATAAATAATAACTAATGTTACATTCAAAATAAAAACAAATGTTGCTTTTATATAGGAAAAAAGAAAATGGAGCAAAACATAGAATAAATTTCCTTACATAAATGCTGTGAAAGAAAATGTGTATTTAGAAAAGGCGACATTAACAAATAATGTAAGTGTTTTGAATAAAAAAATGAAACACCTTCTGTAAAATGTCGTTTTGAGGGCATTCCTGCATTTTCCTATGAATGTTGCTAAAACCCGAGATATATTAAATTTCATTTTGCACTTTAATGCTAAATTATCTAGAGTTCTCCTTTTATCCTATATATTTCTTAAAACATAATTCTGTTAAAAAATATTTTTGTCTACAGACAATTTAACTTGTTTTCTGGAAAAAGATGATGTGACAGACGCTTAGAGGGCTAAAAATATGTTTTTATTTTATTTTATTTTTTATTCATTTTTTTAAATATTTGTATTTCATGATACGTTGAGCAAGGATTCCAAACCAATTATATTTTCCCTTTGTAAAATATTCTTTGTTTGAATAATAGCGCTAACTAGTTTGTTTAATATTTATGCATTATATAAATCAAAGATAATCAAAAGAAGAATTAAGTTATATTAGAAATAGGCTTAAAGATATAATGAAAGAAATAATGCTGATTAATAAAATACCGTTGAAATAGAAAAATGAAATAAAATGAATAAAAGAAGAATAAAAATCAGACCATTACACGATTTTTAAGGATTGTCAACAGCTTTTAAGATAACATAAAACAAAAAAATTACAAGAATTGAAAAACGGAAAAAAATCGTATTTTCTAATTACCGTTCTACTGATTTCGGCTACATTTTGATTCAACTGAGAAGTGCTTTTAAACGTATAAAAATTTCGCTTTTATAAAATACGTAGGGCTACGCATACGAATTATGAAAACTCCAGCTTATCCAGCTCAAAAATATAAAGACGATAGAACATTATTTAATATTTGCTGTTAACATTGACTTGGTGACAATCCATTTTTTAGAATACGTCAATTAAAAACACCAAGTAAAATAAATTAAGTCAGTCATGAGCACACTCAAAAAATTAAATTTATAAAAAATATACTTAAAAACATTTAAAATACAAATTAGTAAACGTTTCGCCAAGCGACACGCAAGGCATCATCAGTACAAAAACAATCTATTGCATAACAAACGACTGAACAAATCAAGGACAGTTAAAGTTAGTTATTTTAAAAACAGACAATATTCACTAGGGACAGAACGAGCTTCATTCAAAGTCTGCGGTCGCAATTGAGTGAACCAACCCTCAAGGAGTAATCAACCATGATAGCTGTTACAACCCGATTTCAAAATACTGTCCCCGATTTCAAATACGCGAATACCCGATTTCAAATATGTCAATTGTTCATTTACTTTGCTGATTATCGCGGAGGATTCATTCTTTATTTATTTCACATTTTAAAATTCAAGTTTATTTGGATTTAACAGTGTTCCTTTTAAAAAATCGAAAATATGTCAGTTGTAAACAGATACAAACACACAAAATAGGAAAAACATATTCATGTTTTGAAAGAACTTAAGGACCACAATTTAATTCAGTCACTTGCGTAAAAATCTACATTTTCCACAAAACAGCTAATTCTATTATTTTGATTAATCAAATATTTTTATGATTTTCCTATTTATTTCTGGTATTTTTTAGGGTTTTGATCATGACGAAACATTTTCCGTCTCACTCCTCTGTCATTTAACATTGACTCACACAGTTCGTATAGTGGTGGACATAATTATAAGACACCTACCTAATTTGACATACAGTGAAAGAAACGATTCAGAGCTTAAAAATGCTTTATCAAATACGACAAAAGCATAAATGTATTCTGTTATCACAGGTACTTGTTTTATAGAAGTGATATTTTTATAGAGTTTAATAAAAAAAAGTTTAAATACCATGGACAAAATTATAAGTCACCCTAACATTTTAATTAGAACACCTGCTTTTTTTTCGAAATATGCAAATTTTCTTCAGGTTGTTATGACGTCAGCAGTTAACTAAAGCAGACGATAACCGACTTCACGCATTTACAAACATGCCACGAGGTACAGAATTAAAAGAAAGTAAAATTCGCGAAATTTAGAAATTAAATGGAACAGGTGCTTCAGTTAATAATATTTCAAAAGTTATTAAACGCTCTAGATGTGCAATTTCAAATGTTTCGAAAAGAGGAAGTAATGGATCGGTGATTAAAAGATCTGGACGTACTCCTTGCTTGTCCATGAGAGACAGACGCCATGTGCTATCGCTCGCTACACATAATACGATGACCACTACAGGCATTAAAAATGCTTTGAAACTGAATTGTTCAAGGAGAACCATTCGCAGGGTGTTGCATAATGCTTCCTATGTGAATTAAAAAAAAAAATTAAAGAAAAAACCACCGCTTCTAAGGCGGCACAAAATGGACCGTTTAAGCTACGCTAAACAAACTATGCCCTGGACCTCCAAATGGTACTCTGTGTTATTTTCTGATGAAAAAAGTTTAACCTGGATGATCCTGACGGGTTTCACTATTATTGGCATGATTTACGGAAGTCTCCTGGTGTACAAATGAGCCGCCAAATGGGTGCAGGCTCAGTAATGGTTTGGGCTGATTTTTCGGCTCAAGGGAAAACCGATATCGTTTTTGTGCATTCAGGAATGAATTCCGAAAAGTATAACAATCTTCTTAAAGATCAACTAATCATATACGGTGAACTTCTTTGTGGCAAAAACTACACTTTCCAGCACGATAACGCGTCGTTTCATACATCACACGTAACAAAAAAAGTGGCTTTCAGAGCAAAGTATCAATGTTCTTCCGTGGCCTTCTCGCTCCCCATACTTAAATCCCATCGAAAACTTGTGGGGGATCTTAGCTCGTGAGGTTTGCCGAAATGGGAGGCAGTTTACATGTGTCGAAGATCTAAAGAATGCTATAAAATGTGCTGGGGCATTCTGTACCTCATGGCATGTTTGTAAATGCGTAAAGTCGGTTATCGTCGGCTTTCGTTAACTGCTGACGTCATAATAGCGTGCAGAAAATTTGCATTTTTCGGAAAAAAGCAGTTGTTTTAATTAAAAATTTAGGGTGTCTTAAAATTTTGACCATGGTATTTTTAATTTTTTTTATTAAACTCTATAAAAATATAATTTCCGTAAAGCAATTACGTGTGATAACAGAATAAATTTGTTTTTCTCGTATTTGATAAAGCATTTTTAAGCTCTGAATCTTTTCTTTAACTGTATGTCAAATTAGGTAGGTGTCTTATAATTATGTGCACCACTGTACTCGGAAACTGTATAAGTTGGAGACTTAAAAGTTTTCATAACTGAATACCCACTGTTACACGACAAATCATAATATTTTGAAAAGTCTTAAATTTATATAAAATATTATTATATATATATATATATAATAATATTTTAATTAAATGAATTAATTTAATGACATCCGATCATTTCTGCGATTTTCTTAGATCTTGAAACAGAACCTTGATTTCAGATTTTTTTTTTCGCGTAGGCTAGATTGTTCTGTTGTAGAGCGTTTTCCTCCAAACACAAAAGTTCCTGATTCTATTCCCTTCTTCGAAGGAAGTTGAAATTTTCTAATTTTACATTTTATTGTCCGATAAAGGAACTTTCGTATTTTTTGACATTCTAAAGGGTTTTTTTTAGCTAAAATTAAATCATCTAATTAAATGTGCTTTTCAGATATACAAACATACATTGTTTGTAACAAAAACATACAATTATCTGAAAAGCAGTTCTTGAATATTTTTAATTTGATTTAAAAATTAGCTTCCTCTTGTTAACATTTTATTATTAAATTTAATGGTGCTGTCATCTATGTTCTTATTTATAAAGTGCATTGATAAATGATAAGTTTAATTATAAATTAATGATTTGGATTTATTATTTAAAAGATACAGTATTTTAAAGAAATGTTAAACGAAACCCTTTGTGCGATCTTCGATCATACTTACCCATTTGTTAAAAGAAATTCCTTCTATTTGAAGCGAACAGTCAGACAAGTTTGCACACTGCATTACTTAAATATGTTTTTATTTCTCCTTTACAGTGCACCGAAATATAGCTATATTTCTATTGAATATTCTGATTTCTTTCTCGAAGCGAATCCTATTTTTAAAAAAGTCTGAAAGAGCTGTAAGACATAAAATATGCAGTTGTTACAGATCTATAAAACATGTAAAAGTAGTTGTTGTAAAAGGAATAGAACATGAAATCAGTAGTTATGAATGTTTTTATCACCCTTTTAAAGTTTTCGTAAACGATTAAATAATGTTCTAAAGAACATAATCTATAGACTATATGAACATCTTATTTTTTTATTCTTGAAGAAAAAAAAGTGACTTTTTTAATATCTTCTCTGTGATTTTAGTTGAAACAATATCACAAGCTTTCTTTCTATGATTTTAATTATTTAGAGTATTATAAAGAATACATATTATTTTTCTGTTTTTGTTTAAAATATTCTTCAATATTTAGATTAATTCTAGCTTTGGTGTCAATCTTATCTTTGCATCAAAAACTGTATATGTAATTTGTTTTGCATTTTCCACCTTCCGTAATAGTTTATGCTTTGCTTTCGAATTAGATAGATACAAAATATCACTGAAACGTTTTTTCCTTGTACAAAAGATTAAATGAAGGGATAGCATTCACTTAAAGGATATAGTAAAACAAACACACAGCAATATCCATATACAAAATATAGCCCCTTTCGCCTTAGCGTTTTCTTTATTTCATTGAAACATTTTTCATTATTAATATAGTAAATGAGAACACATTTTGACGTCAAATACCAATACCAGTCTCGATTCTTCTTAACCAAAGATTATACTATACATTATTCACATAAGCGTTTTATATATATGCAATAAAAATTATGATATTCAGTATTACAAAAAACAAATACGTTTTAGGCCATTTAGACACCAGCATCAACCTATTCACTTCATCGCCTCGTCTCTCGCTCCTCTCCCGCCAGTGTTGTTAGATAATCAAAAGTCAATTTCTAATAAAGTTCTGAAAATTTCCCTAAATCAGTGTTTTTTTCCAAAAAAACACCAAGTAAATTTTAAGTTTTGAATTTATCACTATAAAAAATATTTAACTAATTTAAGCTCAAAATATTTTTCAAAACAAGCCTTTTTTGGCTTAAATTCACCATTTACAAATTAAATAATAATAATAATAATAATAATAATAATAATAATAATAATAATAATAATAATAATAAATCAATAGCAAAATAACTAATTTGCGAACTGACATGTTTATTGTTATCTTTGTTGATTGTGTACTTTGTTGAAAAAAAATTAACAAGAATTACGAAAAGATAAATAGATATTAGAATTTGATAAATAATAAATTAGAATTTACAACACGTTTAAACTGTAAATGACGCGCACGAGAATAATGATTGATAACTGATCTATTTATATTTCCCAATCGACGAATTGAGAACCAGTGTTGCCAAATGACTAAAAGTAAACTTTAACATGACAACGTGAAAAAAAAAATCCACCAGTTTTCCCCAAAACCATTGATATTCCCCAAAAATTGCCCCAGTAATACTTTACTCTCCAAAATTATGCTCACAGTTCAAAATTCGCAAAAATGGGGACAAAATTCTCAATGTGGCAACACTGTCTTCTCGTTACCCGTACAAGTAATGTAACGTAAGACAGCATTTCTGAAAGCTCTTGTTCTGCCTATTTTTGCATTTCTGAAAGCTCTGGCTCTGCATTTTATTTAAGATTTAAACGGTTTTTCAGTTTGTTGAAAGTAAAACAGTTAATGATAGGTTAGTAAGCTTGCATCTGTTAATATCTTCTTTCCAGTTCGTCAGGATATGGTGGAGCATAGTCTTTGAGTAATCCAAATTTCAATTTTTATCCATTTGGTTTCTATACTGTTTATCCATTAAATTTCTGATAAGGAAAACCTGTGTTATTTCTATTAGTATAATGATTAAATTAGCTTTATTTATAGAGACTACTCATTTTAATAAGTTTAATAATTTACATAACGTTTAAATAAACGTAAAAATAATTTACATAACGATAACATTATTACAATTACTAAGAGCTTTGTACATATAGCTCCTCTTTCTAGACTACATTTTATGAAAATGAGTAAAAATGATTTTATCAATCTTTTAGAAATAGAGAAGAAAGTTCATTGGATCACTGTCCTGAGAACGTCCCGCGACGCCAAAATTTACACAAGGTTGCATAGGTTTTTCTCTTGGGTTTGCACTGATATTTTTCCCGTGAAACACTTTTGACGATGATATGAAATTCTCTTTCTTTTTAAGTTTCTTTTTAAGTTTACTAATTAAGATAATGTTTTTGTGTTTCACTAATTGAGATTATTGCTGGGGTTTTTCCGACACTGCCATCTATGAGAAGACTGTAATCTCTTTGGAGATTTTTACATTAATATTAATAAAAAATCGTATTTAAATGACGTATATCAAATAAAAATTGTAGAAAAAGAGGAACAATATCCGTAAAATAAAAAACAATTGTCATAGAAATAGCTTCGTTACATTAAAATGATATTAATATTTCTTTATCAAAGCAACAAAATTCTACTTTTTAAAGAGAATCTTTAAAATTTACTCTCGCCAAATGAATTATCCATTTTTAATGCTGGTGTGCAAAGAAAATATATTGAATGATTTTTATGTAATATAATATTGTTCCCGTTTGATTGACTTTTAGCTAGAGTGATACTTTCAAAGATTTTCATTTTATTAAATTTACTAATTAAGTATGCTTGAATGATTTTAATAAGCTAACAAACAAATGTTATTTTAATTTTTAAGAAATTTATTTTTCCGAAAATATTTTTAATAATATCAATTTTCAAATTTAAGTAATACTTTCTTTATATTCATTCTTTTAATTACCTTGGAAATAAAAGCACCGTTAATGACATGACTTGCTCTTAGCATGTTTACAAAATAAATTTAATCAGAGGTTGAATTACAAATAGAAAGAGTTTTGCATTAAAAGAATAAAGTTGAAATTTATTTGATGGTATTTAACCGTTATGTTCACCAAGCATATTGTACATTTCTGTTTTGAATAATTAAATTTAACTCCAGAATATTTTCATTTTGTGAAAATATAAAATGAACCCGAAACTTGCTTTGAAAATTTTTCTGTGACGTTAAGGACTTCTAGCATGTGACACTTGTCTATTATGACAAAGCAAGAATAACTGTAATTGTCGACTGACGTTTAATAAATAATATCTGAGACTAATTTCTGATAATAATGTATTAATATATATTCATTGTAATCGAGCTCTTAGCTTGATGTATATAATGTTGTTTAAATATATATTTCTTTTAAGAAAATTTAATTATTGTTTGAACTCTTTACGTAGCTTTAAAATGGGTACTATAAATAAATAAATTTAAACTATACTATTTTATAAAAATATGTAGCTATAAATAAACAGTATTTTAATTTTTAATTTTTCCTAGAATTAATTGGCTTAAAGAATGAATTTTATTTGAAATTTCAGATATTTTGAGAACATATTTTAGTTATTATTTTTTTTTTACTGCAAAAGGAGTTTACTGTTATTTATTTTATATTATTTTACAGAAATTACTCAACAAAAAACTAGATGTGTAATTAAAATGATCGTTTCAGACATTAAATAATTTTTTTAATCTGACCATGTGATAGAAATGAAAATACAGTTAACAAATCTAAATCTATTTATCTGGATTGTTCTTTTAGAGGGAATCGAATCAATTGCACTGAGTTCATTTAATCATTTTCCATTAGCGAACAATCTAAAGTTTGAATATTTTATTTAAATTATCACTTTGGAGTATATCGCTATCTTTGTTTTGTCAGTAAATAAAAAAAATAAAATTGTTTCTTTTTGTAAGTTCAATCAGAGTTATGTTGTAAAGCGAACTGAAAATTTGCTTTTTAAGTTGCAAATCTATACAAAAGTTTTCCCAATATTATGTCTCTAATACCATTTTTTTTTAAATATAAATATAAATTTTAAATAAAATTTGTGATCTATCAGAATAGTACATTGCAAAAGCAGGTTAAGTTTATTTATTTTGCTTTCACTATGTGATATTATCAACAAGAGAATCTGATATGTTATTACAATGAATGTTTCAGCCTTTAAATATATTTTCTCAATCTGTCCATATGATAGATATGGAATTTTAATTAACAAATCTAAGTATATTTAAGATCTTTATTTAAGAAATCTAAATATATTTTCCGGATTGTGCTCTTAGATGGAATCGAATCAATTGAACTGAGTTCTTTTAAAAAATTTTCATTAGCAAACAATCTAATGTTTGAACATTTTATGTAAATGAGCACTTTGGAGAATATCGCTATCTTTACTTTCTCAGTAAATAAAACAAATAAAATTGTTTCTTTTTATAAGTTCAATCAGGGTAATGTTGTAAAGCAAGTGGAAATTTTTATTTTAAAATGCAAGTTAATACAAAAGTTTTCCCAATATTAGTTCTCTAATACACGTTATTTTTAAAATTTAAATACATGTTTTAAGTAAAATTCTTCAACTATTAGAATAGTTTATTGCAAAAGCAGGTTATGTTTGTTTATTTCACATTCATTATGTGACATTATCAACGAGAAAATCAGATATGTTATTACAGTGAATATTTCAGACTTTATACACTTTAAACATTTTAAAGACTTTGATTTTATCAATCTGTTTACGTCAAAGGAACGAAGTTATCTTGGACATATCAGAAGTGATTTATTCAGATTGTTCTTCTAAAGACAATCGAATTTTCAGTACTATTTTATTTTAAGCATTTTCCATTAAAAAACAAACTAAAGCAATAAGATTTTATGCAAATGATCCTTTTAGAGAATCTCATTATCTTTGCTTTGAAAATAAATGTAAAATAAAATTGTTTCCTTATCAAAGTTTAAACATCGTAATGCAGCGAGGAATGAAATAAGTTGACTAACTTTAAAAAGAAGCTGTTTAAGATGTAATTCTATAAGAATGTTTACTCACTATTACATTTATCATACATTTTATTACGACCTAAGTATCTGGATATGTTAATACCTTATTGAATGTTTTTGATTTTAAATACTTTTTAACCTTCTGTTGATGTGACAGAGTTTTCTTTGACATATCAAAAATTATTTATTTAGATTTTTCTTTTAAATTGATTCGAATCTCTTGCATTACCTTATTTTAATTATTTTCCATTAGCAAACAAACTAAAGCTTCAATGTTTTATTCAATTAAGCTCTTACGAGAATCTATTTATCTTTGCTTTGTCAATAAATGAAAAAAAAATCTTTATTTAAAGTTCAATCACGGTGCAGAAGGAAAGAAGGGAGAGGTGACTCATTTAAAATATGTTTTTTCGTTGAAAGTCTAAACAAACTTTTCCCACAAAGATTTCTCAAAAACTCTTTAATACCAAAATCTAAATACAAATGTTTAGTTAAAATTCAATTAGTAGAATAATTTATTACAAAAAATAGTTTACGTTTGTTAATTTAGTATTGATTTCGAAAAAAAAATTAAATAGGATATCACATATGTCATTAAATTGAATGTTTTAAATTTTCAAACCATTTAAAAGAAAAACAAATATCGGAAATAAATTAATCTTTTTTTTAAATATCAAAAGCATCTTTTTCAGATTGTTCTTTTAAAAGGAATCGACTCTCTCTTGCAGTCTATTTATTTTAATCACATACAGTGGCGGTCAAAAGTTTCCGGCCAGTTAGTTTCTTTGATTTGTTTCCCAGAACGTTTTAACGATGAAAAAGCACAACTTCTCCAAAAGTTAGGAATATTCAAATGACCTCTGATCACGTGATCATTTTGATTGGATACTGAAGACACTTGACGTAAAGGGGAGGAATTCGAAATTCGCGTGTGCAAAAGTTTCCGGCCATTCGTCACTCGTTAGTTTTTGCTATCGGTAAAGTGTTTTTTGGCCGTGTTTGTTAATTAACTAACGTGAATAACGTAGTTTAAATTCAAAAATAAGTTCAACAGTTATTGTTCGTAAACAACTGATTTGTGTGTCGGTAAAGTGCCAAACCTCTCCTGAGATTGCGGCAAAGTTATCGATCGGAAAATCTACTGTGAACGATATTTAAAAAATATATATAAAGATGTCCATGGCCTTCAGAACTTGCCACGGTCCGGGAGACCCTAGAAAATGACTATTCTTGTGGACAGAATTATCATGAGAAAAGCAGTTGATGACCCGCATAAAAATGCCGCTTCAATATCCCGCGATTTACGGAGTGAAAATATTACTGAAATAGGTAGGTCTACTATGTCAAGATGCTTAAGTGACGTAGGACTTTGTGAAAGAGTCGGTGTTAAAAAACCTTTCATACGTAAAAAAAATAAGCGGTCCGGACTGATGTTTGCCAAGGAACACAAAGTCGCGACAAGTGAAAACTGGAAAAAAGTACTATTGTACGATGAATCGAAGTTCTACTTTTTTGGGAGTGATGCAGACACTATGCCCAGCGATCTAAAAACAAACGATATGAGTCGAGATATGTTATTCCTACAATGAAGCATGGCGAATGATACACTATGCTGTGGAGAGCATTTTCTGGAAAATGTGTCGGTCCGTTATTTGAAATCCGCGGCAAGATGAATGGTGCAATGTATAAGGATATCTTGCAAGATCATTTGCTGCCTTACTGGAGGAAAAAATTGTGGTCTCAACTATTTTTTTCAGTATGATAACGACCCAAACCATACATGCAAGCTCGTCAAGCAGTGGTTTCGCACAAAAAAAATCCGCTTTTGAAAGGGCCAGCCTAATCACCCGATCTGAATCCAATAGAAAATCTTTGGAACGAACTTTGCAAATATGTGCAGAATAATAAATATTCCAATTCAGCAGAATTTTCCTAAAAATTGCAAGAATAATGGAAAAAACTTACCGCAGACGATCTTCAACCGTTCATTGTATCGATGCCACGTCGCTGCGACGCAGTACTTATTGCTAAAGGTATGACGGCAAAATACTAATTGTAAATGTTGTTGGTCACTGTTATTTTCTATTACAAAACCATTTTTTTCCAAACTTGCCAAGATGGCCGGAAACTTTTGAGAACATGCGTTTTCCTTTGCACTTAATTTTGTCAATTAAATTTATTGATATTTATTTGTTATTCCATAAATAAGTTCCTAACTATTATGTCAATAAAATGTATACGTATCACTTTGTGATTCTCTTCATTTGGGTATACTGACAAATTAATCAAAAATTTTATGCTGGCCGGAAACTTTTGACCGCCACTGTACCTTTAGGTGATAAACTAAAGCATTAACATTTTGTGCAAATAAGGATTTATGAAAATCTCGTTATCTGTGCTTATTTATTGTAAATAAATGAAAAATAAATCGTTGAGAAAAATGAACGAAAAGTTCAATCAACATAATGTGTGAGAAAGATTGATTACCTTTATAAAGCTACTTTTAAGATTAAATCTACAAAAATGTGTATCCACTGTTACTTCTGTTTTACATTGTATTACCATGTAGGAATTTCCTTTGACGTATTAAAATCTGTTTATACCTATTTATTTGGGACATCTCCAAATATCTCCCCCGTCCGAAAAAATGAGTGGAGGTTTGATATTTTTTAATGCTCTATAAGTATAATGTTTCCACCATACTCCTACCCATTTTCACCTCTGCAATTTCAAATACATATAATGGAGATAAATGTCTAAATTTAACACTATATCAATATTTTTTACATATGGATGGCTGAATCACTAATTTTAAATTTTCATGTATTTGCGCAAACTTAAGTGAATACTAAAACAATATATAAAAAGTGTAATAATAAATATTAGGGGATATTATTCTCTTTTTTTTTTATCTAAGGACCAATATTTTTTAACCGTAAGTTGAATAATTTCACAACACATTTTTACAATAGCTTTTTTTTCTTCTGTTGAAAGCATTCTATTAGATCATCTTAAAAATCGGATTTAAAATCTATTTGTTAAAAATGCGTGAAGAATTTAAAAACACTCAGTCTATATATATTATATAAATATATAAAATATTACGTATTTCTCATTGGTAGTTTAATTTTATTATAAAAACAGTTTAAAAACTTAAATTTTCTGCTCTTTATTCCAAAAAATAACTTATTTGGAATTTCTAATAAAGAAACATAAAAAAACAGGTTAATATTTCTTTCACTGCTGCTTTGTTTTATAATTATGGTTCGTTTCCCTTTTATAACTATACATTTAACATATTTTATATATTCTATTTATGTAAATTATATGTTTTATGTGTAAAACCAGTAGTCGTAAAAAACTACTTTATTTGTATAGCAAAATACAACTCTTAATCTCTTTCGCTGTAAAATTAAAAGTGAATCAAAGGGTCATATTTTAGGAGAAAATCATTATCTGCAAATAATTCGAAATAATATATAAGAAAAAAATAAGACATTTTTGGACAGAAGTAATTATTTTCTTGTTAAAGTTGCATTCAAAGATTTTCATTAATATATTTCTAATCATTTCAGCCATACAATAAATTTTGTTATCCGCAATCAAATCAATGTTTAAAACTTTCGTACTAAAGTAAATATTTTAATTTACATTTACATACTCTTTCGCAGTTAAAATAAAATAGAATGAAAAACAAGTGTTAAAGAATAAATAGATGGAAGTAGGATATGTGAAAAAAGAAGAAATTATGTATTTTTGGACAATATCATTATTTCCATGTTTAAATTTTATTAGGCAATTTATAAATATTTTAAATAATTTCGAAATACAGTAAAACATACAATTTCGAATTTACTTACTATTTTCATATTAAATTTAAAAGAAAGAAAAACTGGTGTTATAGGTGAACATTTATAAACATACAAGGAATTAAATGAATGAATAATTGAAAAAAAAAGAAGAAGAAGAAACATTATTTTAGACAAAAATAATTATTTTCTCTTTTAAGTTTTATTAGGAAATTTCTATAATTCCATATATGTTTTTGTCATAGAATCTATTTTATTATACAGAAATAAACCAATACTTTAAATTTATCGTACTAAAGAAAATCTTTTAATTGAGTTTTACTTAATCTTTTACGAATTTAAAAAAGAAATAAAAGCCAGTATTTTGGGAGAAATTTATTATGCCAGAGCGTATGGAAATAAGATATAACACAGAGAAATATCGCATTTTGTAAGTGATTATTTTCTTCATTACACTTTATTGCGAAACTTCTATTCAGGTTTTCATCTGTTTTGTCATATAATCGATTTCATTATCTGCAAATACATTATCTTTCGGGTACATTATTCGGAGCATTTTTATTCATTATTTTTGAAAAAGAAAGTACAAAATAAAACAACAATCCTTATCTTAAATTCGATATCAAGTTGTTTCAAAATTAATGTTCTGTATCGAAATGCGTTTTTATGTTTTATTTCTTTGCAATTTGTTAATTTGTTATTTAAAGACATTTTTCAAATCCCATAAAATTACCAAGAGTATAAACAAAAGATTTATTTAAAGATTGAGAAGATTATGATATTTTTTAAATTTCTTTTCATTACAATTATTTAATAACTGCCACATATTTTCCGTATTTTAGATAATATTATAAACATCATATGAGTAATGAAATTTAGATAAAAACACTTACATTATTTTACCAATTATCCTTTTCATTTCAATTTAATATTCTTACACTTTAATTACTTTATCATGCTATTCGAATTACTTTAATGCTTTATATATATGTATCACTTTGAATGAAAATATTGATCTAAATTTTTACTTTCTACTATCGTTTTTAAAAATAACTAACCTTTGATATGCAAGCAAACATTTTTTTTTAGAATTATCTCTCAATTTACATCCTTTAAGCATTTATATTATCTTGATCAACAACTTAAAAAAAAATAAGAATTGATAGTTGAAATTTATCTTTTAAAAGCTTTTGTGCTTTAATTACTTAATTTACCGTAAATTTATATCCGTTTATTTAGTTTAGAATAAACATATGTCTTGTTTCTATGGTGATTATACCGGAAAAAGGTAATTATTGATCAAAGAAAGTAATGATAAAAATAGCATTTGTAAAGCTTAAAATTATGAATAAAAATATTATGAAAAAAATGGTGAAAGTGAGGATTTTTTTAAAAACATTAATTTTATTTTCCTAAACTTTCTTTACATTGTTATAATTTAACTTATAACTCATGGATATTCACTGTATTATACCTTGTATTTCGAAATTCAGATTTAAACAATTTTGTGTTTCCGTTATTTTTCCAGCACCTTATCATTTCAACTGGACCGCCTCAAATTGTAAATACTATTTATAATATATATATATATATATATATATATATATATATGTATGATATATATGATATAATATATATATGGTAATATTTATTTTAATGTTTAATATATATTGCAGTTTAAATGAAAAATATTGAAATTGAATTTTATGTTTCCTATAAATTTTAAAACCTAATTAATTTTGAATATGAAACATATATTTTGCAATGTCTCTTCAGGAATATTATCATAATCGTTTGATATTACTAAATTAAAACACCTGAAATAACGTAAACACATAATTTTATTTCACTAATAAATGACTGCCATGCTTGGTAAAAACTAGTTTTAAGAAAACTCAACTGCCAAATATAGTAAGTATAGTAGAAACAAATTATTAAGATTTAAAAAATAACTGAAGTTAAATGACAACAGCTTTGTCAAATTATTTGTCTACAACTATGAACTTTGACTTCACTAAGAAGATTCCCTAAGTTTACTACTAAATTTTGCATAACATGACAAAATTCTACTTCTTGGCATAAATTTCTTTTAAAAATGGAAAAAATAAGTCATCTATTAGCGTCAGCCCAATGGTCTTAAAACCAATCGTTTTTAGGTGCGTTCGTAATTATATAAGTACGTAGCACCTATTGTCATCGCTTGGTCCGTCCGTCTGTCCGTCCGTCCGTCCGTCTGTCTGTCTGTCTGTCTGTCCGTCAGTCCGCATATAACAACGCAAAAACTACCCAACCGAATGGTTTAAAATTTAAGATATATTATCTTTGCAGAATTTTGTCGAGACATTTCAAATTTTATTAAAATCAAATCAAAACTTAAGGAGATATTAATAAAAATATTTATTAAGAAATTTGAATTTTTTTTTAAATCGGTGCTTTTTTGTTATAGGAGCTTCGGAAGGTTCATCGTCAAGCGACCGAGATACTTATTTTATTACAGAAATTAATCTGCAGACGATATAATTCATTTCACAGAATTAAAAATCATCTAGGTCTGAATATTTATATAACTAGCTATAGTACGGACACACATCGTATGGCACGTTTGACGTACAATTTCCAACTTGTTTCAAAATATTGAGGTTCTTAACACTCGAAACGTAAATTTTAATTAACTCGAAAATTGCTATCAATGAATAGGAAATAGGAACTGCCAAAGAGCACATTCCACGTTTGGACACACTTGTATTTATACTGAAATCCTGATGGGAAAACGCATAATTATTTGCATAAGTACAGACAGTTAAAAGTTTTCATGAACGGCATTCCTAATGAAGCCGATTAGTCAGTAACGAGGTAGATTAACTAAAAATATACGTGAATCATATGTCGGATCATGTGGTACTGATTTTAAAATATACATAAACAAAAATAATGGAATATGTTTCTTCGCATTATCAAGTGAAACACATAAATGAATTTCATAAATTTATCAAATTATAAATATATTTTACATCCATAATAAAGTACAATCTTGTTATTGCCTGAAAAAAATAATTTTACTGCTCTAGCTAAATAGAATAGTTAGACAAAATAGCATTAAGTAATTAATTTTAGTATTAATAAAAGTTAAAGTTTTTTTTTTTTGTGATTCAATTAAACAGATGTTTCAGCTCATATACATACATGTAAAGAAACCTAATTTACCATATTTCATGGCAATCATAATTTAATGTTACCCTTACATTTTTCATTTTTCATTTTAAATTGAAAACGTCTTGTAAAGTTATATTCATAATACAGTATTGTAATGATTCATTATAAAATATCACATGGCATTTTTTCACTTAAATATTAAAAAATTACTTTTACTTCTGAATCTATTGGAATAATATTTTAAAAACTTTTCTTCAAATGTTTCCCCCCTCAAACAACGTCTTTTATCATCAATCATTTTTTAAAGAATTTTTCATCTGGTATCATTTATCTGGTTTCTTTTACTGTAGTTAAGTCTGTAGAATGAGATAATCTATTGATTTTACTATGTTATTTTTTCATTTAAAACATTTAGTGTTTTCCGAAGAGAATTTTATTTCTTTTTAAAATACTAGTTTAATTAGTATATTATTCCACAATTTGTAGTCTTGTTAAAATCAAAAATATTTATTTTAATGCAATTAAAAGCATTTATATTTCTCTCAAATGATATTTAGCTTCAACTATTTTTTGTATTTCGTTAATATTTTAAAAAGAGTTTTTTAAATATTCATGTTATAATAATAGTTAATGAAAAACATTAATGCGCATCATGAAAACATCTCGCAAATATAAATATATGCATAAATATTTTAATGAAGTAAAATATTAAATGGGCATTTCTTTGTTATAGGGGTGTTGGCGTAAGTGCACGAACTGCAAAATTGATTTTAGCTAGAAAAGCAAATTTTTAAAAGCACTTTCTGGCAACTCTTATTTTTGTAATTCTAATACAACATTTGCTAAATGGTACATCCCCCCCCCATGTACTTGTATGGCTTGTATGTACCATTTAGCAAATGTTGTATTTGAATTATAGAAATTATGGTGCAATTGTCCTGTTTTTAAATATTAACTCTTATTTTTATTTTGAAAACATCATTAGATTATTATATCTTTATGAATTAACTATCCATGTATCAAATGCACAAACGTTTTTGTTTATATTAAGACCATTTAATACATAGAGAAGTTTTTTTTAAAATTTAAACATAAATAAGACATATAATAATGTAACACAACATATATAACATAAGTAACCCATATAAGTTTAGAAATGATTCATAGATTCAGTTTCATTTTCGTGATTGTTTATAATATTTGGTGCAAAATCGTGGTGAACGTTTTAACGTAGTTGAAAGCCAAAATTTGAATGTTAGTAAAGGAGATTTTCGCTGATTGATCCAATTTTACATAAGCTCACCTGTGTTGTCTTTTGAATACATTTTATCAAGCAATATGTATAATGCAGACGCTGTTTTTGTGTATACACTGGTTAGCACATGGTAAGCACATGGTTTTGACGAAATTACACAAATACTTACGCCAATAAGTAACTTAAATTAAAACATACATAATTTAAAGCATAGCAGAAAACAGAAAAATAAAACTTCATATGCAAATCAAAGTTCGTGACGACAAAAACCGAAAAAGGAGATAAGTGCAAAAATCGGGATTTCGCAGAAATGTCTGTTTCACTGTCTCTGTTGTGAAATGCAATTGATCAGCTTTTGTTTTGAGAAAAGGGTGATTTGCAAATGTCATAACAATGTCTTTTACTGGAATCCATGGCTTGGTGTATTAGCGAGAGACTGGAATACGGGTAAACACAACGAATTGAAGCAGACGCTGATGGGGTTGCAAGAAATGTTCTTGCAAGGCTGTGTAATCGATTCCAAGAAACAGGAAATGTTAGACGTCGACCAGGCCAATGTCGACCATGTGCTGCCATAGCAACTGATGACCGATATATCATGTTAACAGCTCGTCAAGACAGAAAAGGGAATGCTACTCAGCTGCAAATACAATAGTTCTTGGAAACACGACGAAGGGTGGCCAGCCAAACAGTGTGAAATATGCTTCATCTGGGTGGTCTTTATGCACATAGACAAATGGTCTGTATTCCATTGACCTCAAGCCACCGTGCGGCCAGAAGAAGGTAGTCTGCTGAACATCAAGATTGAAGTTAACGGATTGGAGCCAAATGCTGTTTACAGACGAGTCCCTATTCAGTCTGGAGAGTGACACTCGACGTGTTTTGGTATTGAGGGAAAGGGGCACTCAAAATAACCCCACATTCGTTCGTGAAAGATCACATTACAGATAAGGTGGGTTGCTGGTATGGGCTGGAATCAGCATAGGTGGACGTACGGTCCTGCATATCATTTGGAATGGCACTTTGACGGCCCAAAGGTATGCAGACGCGATACAGACACCTCACGTCGTACCTTATGCTTCATCCATGGTGATTCCTTTATTTTCATGCATTATAATGCCAAATAGCATACAGCTCGTCTGGTGGAGAACATGGTTGAAGCTAAAACAATACTGCGTATGGAATGGCCAGCATGCTTTCCTGACATGAATCCGATCGAGCATGTTTGGGACAAACTCGGACGACGCATTGCAGCGAGACCAAGGCTTTGTTTTATTGTCTGGAACTTGGAGATTGCAATTCTTGAAAAGTGGAACAGTATTCCTCAAAGTCTTATCGAAAAATGCATCGCATCTTTGGAAAACAGGTGTGTAGAAGGCTTAGCTGTTCGAGCGGACTACACGCCATATTAGACATCTTACATCATTACAAAACAATACTTTTTGGACGGCAATAATAATATAATAGATGTTGGTTGAAACGTTGATATTTTAATTTTATTTTAATATATGTACAAGTTTTAAATTTGACATTTGTATACACCATTTAGTAAATTTGTGATATTTTATACTCACGTCTTTAATGTAGTACTTTCTATTAATTCATTCTTTTAATGACCTTGGAAATAAAATATCATTAATGAGATGACTTGGTCTTAGGATATTTACAAAATTAATTTTATCATAGTTTGAATCACAAATACAAAGAGTTTTGCATTAAAAGAATAAAGTTGAAATTTATTTGATGGTATTTAACCGTTATGTTCACCAAGCGTATAATACATTTCTGTCTTGAATAATTAAATTCTACTCCAGAATATTTTCATTTTGTGAAAGTATAAAATGAACCCGAAAGCCTCTTTAAATATATTTCTGTGATGTTAAAGGCTTCTTTCTAAAACGTGTATACTTGTCTACTATGACAAAGCAAGAATAAATGTAATTGTCAAATTACTTTTAATTAATAATATCTGATACTAATTTCTGATAAAAATGTATTAATATGTATATGTACATTATAGTCAAGTATTTATCTTATTTTCATTGTATATTTTTTGTATATAAATATACAATTCAATAAAAAAATATTCATTTATTGTTTGAACTTTTTACGTATCTTTTAAATAGGTTTCTATAAATAAATACTACATGAGTTTAATATTTTATAAAAAATATGTTGATATAAATAAACAGTATTTTACCTTTTAGTTTTTGATGGAAATAATTTGCTGCCTATGAATTTTATTTGAAATTTGGCATATTTTGTAAATATATTTTTGTTATTAATATTGTTTACTTCAATTTCAGTTTATTGTCATTTACTTTATATTGTTTTTCAGAAATTAACCAACAAAAAACTAGATATGTAATAAAATGAATGTTTCTGACATTAAATACATTTTTTCAATCTGTCCATGTGATAGAAAGTGAATTTCATTTAACAAATCTAAATCTATCTGGATTGTGCTCTTAAAGGAAACCAAATTAATTTAACTGAGTTATTTTAATTATTTTACATTGGAGAACAAAACTAAAGTTTGAACATTTTATGTAAATGAGCCCATTAAAGAATATCGCTATATTTGCTTTGTCAGTAAATAAAACAAATAAAATTATTTCTTCTTTGTAAGTTCAATCAGAAAAAAGTTGTAAAACGAGTGGAAAATTTGCTTTTTAAGTTGCAAGTCTATACAAAAGTTTTCCCGATATTGGTTCTCTAATACAATTTATTTTTTAAATATAAATACAAATTAAAAATAAAAATCTTGAACTATCAGAATAGTATATTCCAAAAATATGTTATGTTAAAATTATTTTGTTTTCATTATGTGACATTATCAACAAGAGAATCAGTTGTGTTATTACAATGAAAGTTTCAGACTTTAAATATCTTTGATTTTATCAATCTGTTTATGTCAAAGGAACGAAGTTATCTTGGTCATATCAGAAGCTATTTATTCTGATTTTTCTTTTAAAGAGAATATAATCTTCTACACTATTTTATTTTAAACATTTTCAATTAAAAAATAAACTAAAGCAATAAGATTTTTTTGAAAATGGTTCTTTTAGCGAATCTCATTATCTTTGCTTTGTCAATAACTGAAAAATAAAATTGTTTCCTTATCAAAGTTTAAACATCGTAATTCAACGAGAAATGAAATAAGTTGACTCACTTTAAAAATAAGGTGTTTAAGATGTAATTCTATAAGAATGTTTAACCACTATTGCATTTCTCATACACTTTATTACTATATAAGTATCAGGATATGTTAATAAATTAGTGAATGTTTTAGATATTAAATACATTTTAACTTTCTATTGATGTGAAAGAGTTTCCTTTGATATATCAAAAACTATTTATTCAGATTTTTCTTTTAAATTGACTCGAACCTCTTGCGCTACCTTATTTTAATTATTTTCCATTAGAAAACAAACTAAATCTTCAATGTTTTGTTCAATCAAGCTCTTACGAGAACCTAATTATCATTGCTTTGTCAATAAATAAGAGAAATATATTTTTTTAAAGTTCAAGCACGGTACAGAAGGAAAGAAGGAGGGGGGATTACTCAATTTAAATATATTTTTTCACGTTGAAAGACTAAACAAACATTTTCCACTATGAATTTTTAAATCTCTTTGTTAAAATATTAATCAAAATATAAATACAAATGTTTAGTTAAAATCCCTTAACTACTAGAGTAATTTATTACAAAAGTAGTTTATTTTTGTTAATTTAGGTTTCATTTCAAAAACTTTTTAAAGAGCTATTAGATTTTATTAGATATGTCATTAAAATAAAAGTTTTAGATTTTAAAACCATTTTAAAAAAATTATGTGAAAAAAATCAATGTTTTTTTAAATATAAAAACAATTTATTCAGACTGTACTTTTAAAAGGAATTGAATATCTTGTACTCTATTTATTTTAATCATATACCTTAAGCAAACAAACTAAAGCATTAACATTTTATGTAAATGAGGATTTAGGAAAATCTCGTTATCTTTGCTTATTTTTTGTTTTTTCAAAATTCAATCAAAATAATGTTGGATGGACTAAAAAGCTTGATTACCTTTAAAAACCTGCTTTTTAAGATTAATTCTACAAAATCTTCATTCACTGTTACTTCTCTTATACATTGTATTATAATGTAGGAAATTTCTTTCACGTATGCTGTTTATATCTATTTATTTGAGACATCTCCTTGGAGCACCAAATGTCCCCCTCACTCAAAAAAATTCGAGGTTTAATGTTTTTTAATGCTTTATAAGTACACATTTTTTCCAGGAACTCCATATTCCCACCCACATTTTCCCTTCGGGAAATTTAGACATACATTCTGGAAAAAAAAGTCTAAATTTAACGTTACATCAAAGTTTTCTACATATGGACGTCTGAAGCAGTAGTTTTAAAATTTCATGTATATACATAAAGTTAAGTGAATACTAAAACAATTTATAAAGAATAGTAATAAATAAATATTATGTAAAAATATCCTCTTTTTTTTCTAAGAACCAATATTTTTAACTGTAAATTTAATAATAGAGTTGTGCAAGGTGACGTCACGAACAGGTTTATGCTGCTGCTGTAGAACAGATATCCGTACCTTTATTAATGTTTTTTTTTCTACTTGTGTGTCCTACAGCTTTTTCAACGTTGTCACATCAAATGTCACGTGATGTGAACAGCTCTATATCAAAACACGTTTTTACAACAGCTTTTATTGCTTGTGTTTTAAGCATTCTATTATTTCATCTTCAAAAAAATCGGATTTAGAGTTTATTTTTTAAAAATGTGTGGAGACTTTATAAACACTCAGTATATATATATTATATACATATATAAAAAAATTACATATTTCTTATTGGTAGCTTGATTTTTTTACAAAAACTATTGATAAACTTATGAAGTGAGTAAATTTTCTGCCCTTTATTCCAAAAAAATAAGTTATTGGAAATCTCTAATAAAGAAATATCGAAAAAAAGGTTAATATTTCTTTCACTGCTGCTTTGTTTTACAATCATGTTTTTTTTTCATTTTATAACTGTACATCTAATGTATATTTATGTACAATATTTATGTAAATTATGTATTTTATGTGTAGAACTAGTAGTAGGAAAAAACTACCTTACTTTGGTAGCGTAAAACAACTACAACTACTTTCTCGAGAATGTAGTTAAATCAAAGTAATTGTTATTAAAAGTAGAGACTACAAACTGCATTTTAAAAGTTGTCATAGTGACTACAAACTAGTTTTTAAAAGTTGTCGCTACTTTGCTGCTTTCAGATTTTGTCAAAAATATCTTGTATTATTCTCTAAAATGTTAGTTTAAGCACATTTACTCTTTACATGCCGACTAAGGCAGTTGAAAATTTATTTTCTCCGTTATAATATCAGAAAATAATAAATCTGTAAATAAAGCAATTCCAAAAGATAAAACGCGACATGAAAAAAAAAATAATAAGATCTAATAATGAGTAAGTTTTAGCAATAATTGCCAATAGAAAAATCCATGATGCCATAGGATGCTCTGCTAAACGCTGCAGCTTAGTTGCTTGCATCCGTAAATGCTTAGCAGAACAGATTCTGCACAAAAGAAGCAAATTAAGATTTTGTGACTAGAAGAGTAGCATATTTTCCCCCTGAAGTAGCGCTAAATGTAGCTTTAGTATTCACACAAACTACTCACTTTTTGTATCGCGTACTGGCTACATTACATTTTTCAAAATTTAGCCCGTTGCACTACAAACTACCCAAAAAACATCGACTACTGCTTTTTCGCTACTTCCGACCAATGTTTAGAACATATATATTATGTAAGTTCACATATATACGGACACATATGGATATATTAATATTTTTACAACAAACATATAAATAATTCATAAACTAAAATCTTTAACAACGTTATAACGCACAAATGTGAAAAACTGGCACAAAAAAATCATATTTGTGCGTTATAACGTTGCTAAAGGTTTTAGTTTACGAATTAAAACTCGCACAAAGTGTTTGCATAAACATATAAATATTTTGTGTACTTTATTTATTATTTCTCTGTAAATTTTATTGGTACTTCTCTATTATTCTGTCGACCACTTTTCATAACAACAAACTATCGCCAAACTGTAACGCCAAATAAACGGGAGAACGTTGGCATTGGAATATCAAAATAAATAAATAAATAAAATAAAAGAATAATTTAAGGACACAATTGTTATTTTAATGAATGAAATAACTAATAAATTAGTAAAACATAATGAAAAATACACGCAAATGTCAAATTAAAAACCACATGATGACATAGCAAACACATATAATGCTTCTGACATCAAGTAAATGGGACTGCATTTTTGGCGCTTAATCTTACAGTTTGTTGATAGTTTTTGTTATGAAAAGTGGTCGACGGGATAATAGAGAAGTACCATTTTATTTTAACTTGTAATGTTCAGTTGAAAAAATATTAGCTTTAAATCTATGGTGGTAAAGTGAAACGTTTAATTTATATTTTATTTTCTCTCTTTCTCTATGTAATGATTAAATTAAAAAATAAAGAAAAGCCATTGTTTTTGAAGAAATTGATTTTCTGCGTATTAATGGAAATAAATACCATATGAAAAAATATATAATAATAATAACTCATTTTGAGGCACAAAATCACTACTTTCTTTTTAATATCAGGTAATTTCCGTTTAGCTTTTTATATTTTTCTTTAAATTATAGAATCGATTTTATTATCTGCAAACAAAAATCGTAAATATTTTAAATATGTTATACATGTTAATTAATAATACTTTATTTAGATTTTTCCCTTTATCTCTCTCGTTGTTAAATTAAAAGTGAAAGAAAAGCTCGTATTTAAAGAAAAAAATATATTATCTGCGAATAATTTGAAATAATATATAAGAAAAAAAAGCCATTTTTTGGACAAAAATAATTATTTTCTTGTTAAAGTTTCATTAAGAGATTTTCATTAATATATATCTAATCATTGCTGCTGTAGAATAGGGTGTATCGATTTTTAACTTTTTTTTTGTTTCCAAATTCCAAGTTGATTAAAAGTTGCTACTAGACACCACAACTTACCACAAAAAATTCTGGATTTTTTAAAAAAATGTTTAGGTCTCCCGCACAAGGCCTAAAGTTTGGAAATTTTACTTAAAAAGTAAATTTTTACAAAATTTTTAAAAAAACCTAAAACACTTTTTTTTAAATTGCAAGTTAAAATTCCACTTACAATAAGCATGAAAGACGATAGAAAATGTATTTCAAAAACTTAGCACAACATTTAGGTCTCCCGCACAAGACCTAAAGTTTGTTAATTTTGACGAAACTTTCGTAATTTTTAGTGTAAATGTAGATTTTCATTATGAACTCTGCAAGCTTTCTCAGCTCAGGGGTCGGATCATCCATGGCTACATACAAACGAAGGATTCGATTTGCCAGAGTAAGCCAACTGGCGTGCGAGCTGTCTCCGGGGTTTCGTCTGGCCAACTCTTCTGTACATGTACCTGTTGATACGGCTTTGGATATTTCGTACAGATACTTTTGATCTGTGCTCAACGCTTTAAGATCAACTTCTGGTATATCACCTTCAATTGCAACAACATTGACAACATCCAGCTTTTGGCAACTTAGAAGTTGTTTACCAATAGGCCCGCTAAATGTGTTTGGTCCAGAAGTTGGCCCATCAAGAGCAACCATAATTTTTCTAAATGGTAATTCATTCAAATGTAGTAGACACACAACTGCCTGCAGTGGCTGTTTTATTTTATTTTCAAATAAGGTGATAACTCCCTTTGAAGTGCCTGTGTTTGCTGCCGTACCATCACAATCAATAGCTTTTAGTAATTTAAGATCGACAGTTTTTACTTCACAATACTTTATAAGCGATGTAACTATTTCCTTTCCTGTTCCATTTATGGGAGTTACATGACCGAAATACTTGGATCCAGGTTCTTCAGCAATAGATATGTGTTCTTCCATTAAAGATTTTCGGACACTTTTCCCAGCTACAATTTCTTTTGTTATGGTTTCATCTTTACGACAATCAAAGTAAATGGCCAACAGATCGGAGGTTCGAGTTGAGCTTACTTCTTTACGAGACTTAAGTCTTTCACGTGCTACTTTTGATTTGTCGATTACTGCTTCTTGGTTCTCCGCAGTAACGTCTCGCAAAAGTGCAGTAGCTAACTGAGCTCCAGCTGTACTAGAAATGCCCCTGCGGTCACAAGCTCGTGAAAACAAAGACAAGCGTTGTGGCAGTTCTTGTTTTACTTCTACACTTGAAACACTTTTTTGACTCGTATCAAGTACATTTATTTCAAAATCACTATCTTGACATGATGTGTGAGACACTGAATCATCTGTACTATCACCAGAATAAACGTTTTCATCCTCAGTCTTTTTTACAACTACCTGCATTAAAGCTTGTGACCTATACTTTCTTTCTAATCACTTCTTAAGCTTTTTAGTGTCGTTTTTGTCACACTCTGCAATTGACATCAATCTAGGACCACGTTGGCCAAGCAAAAACTCGTGTTCTAGTGCCGGGACTTTTTTGTCAATAGAACAAATACAGTTGCTGCGGTCACATTTGCAAGTACAAATATCAAACAATGCTGTTTCAGTTTTTGACTGAAAGCTAGTTACTGCGTCTTTGTAGGAGTTAGGATACTTCCTTTTAGGCCCTGAACACTTTTTAATTTTCTCCAGCTGCTCATGCAGTTTTAAAACCATAAATATTGTGTTTTGGGTGCCACAAACAGGAATTGAAGCTCTTTTCCATATTTCCTCAAGTTTTAAAGCAACTCTTAACGCAATTACCTTCTTTGCAGGCTGATGTATTTTCTCTTGTTTCATTTCAATGCGTACCCACTCAAAATACTTCAAAACATCCATCTTTGTTGGCAGAACATTAAACTCACTCACATCAATAGGTTGCCCGATAACCGGCCTGTCGGTAGTTTGTCTAGTTACATGCGGTTTTTTACTCATAATGAACAACAACAACACTCACTCAATTGATTTTTACAACAAGACTATCGCACTTAAACACAACCGTAATCCTCGCTCGCGGGCAGACGTTTACTGACAAGTCTGCGCGGTGATTCATATTTGTCGCGTCACCGCGGCACGACAGTCTGGCCTTCCCCCACCCCATCGCTTCAAGTTGACGCTTGACGTATTGAAATGTGATTTATTATTTCACTTATTTCAACAATTCCAATCAAGCCTAACGAGACTTTAGTTACATTTAATTTTTAAACCAGCAACAACACAAATATCAAAGCACTGAAAAATGTTCAAAAATTGGCTGAAATTTACGACTTTTAGGCCTTGTGTGGGAGACCTAAATGTTGTGCTAAGTTTTTGAAATACATTTTATATCGTTTTTTGTGCTTATTGTTAATGGAATTTTAACTTGCAATTTAGAAAATAAATGTTTTAGGTTTTTTTAAAAATTTTGTAAAAATTTACTTTTTAAGTAAAATTTCTAAATTTTAGGCCTTGTGCGGGAGACATAAACATTTTTTAAAAAATTCAAAATTTTTTGTGGTAAGTTGTGGTGTCTAGTAGCAACTTTTTATCAACTTGGAATTTGGAAACAAAAAAAAAGTTAAAAATCGATACACCCTACTGTAGAATCAATTTTATTATTTGCAAACAAATCAATGTTTAAAACTGTCGTACTAAAGTAAATCTTTTAATTTAGATATTGCATATTATTTCGCAGTTAAAATAAAAGAAAATGAAAAACTAGTGTTGAAGGATAAATTGATTTTCTGAATAATTGGAAATAGGATATGTGAAAAAAGAAGAAATAATGTATTTTTGGACAAAATCATTATTTTCCTGTTTAGGTTTTTAAAGTGTTTTATTTATTTCGCACAACAGTCAAACTTTACATTTAGAATTTACGTACTATTTTTATATTATATTTAAAAGAAAAATAAACTGGTGTTATAGGTGAATATTTATAAATGGAATTAAATGAATAAATAATTGGATGATGTGTGATGACATGATATACATGATATACAATGATGGACATAATATACAAAACAAAAAGAAGAAGAAGAAGAAGAAGAAGAAGAAGAAGAAAAAGAAGAAGAAGAAGAAGAAGAAGAAGAAGAAGAAAAAGAAGAAGAAGAAGAAAGACAGTTTTAGACAGAAATAATTATTTTCTCTTTTAAGTTTTATTAGGAAATTTCTATTCTTTCTTTTATGTTTTTGTCATAGAGTCGATTTTACTATCAAGGAATAGAAACCTACTTTAAACTTATCGTACTAAATTAAAACTTTTAATTTAGATTTTACTTAATCTTTTGGGAAATTAAATTTAGAAAAGAAATAAAAGCCAGTATTTTGAGAAAAATTTATTATGCGAGAGCGTATGGAAATAAGATATAAAATCGAGAAAAAGCGCATTTTGTGAGTGATTATTTTCTTCTTTAAACTTTATTACGAAACTTCTATTCAGTTTTTCACCTGTTTTGTCATATAATCTATTTCATTATCTGCAAAGAAATTACATTTCGAGTACATTATACGGAGCATTTTTATTTATTAGTTTTGAAAAAGAAATTGTACAATAAATAAACAATCCTTATCTTATATTCAATATCAATTTCTTTCAAAATTAATGTTATGTATTGAAATGCATTTTTATGGTTTTTTTTGTGTTGCAATTTGTTATGAATGTAATTGATCATTTTTAAAATCCCAAGAAATTTCCAAGAGTATAATAAACAAGAATATTCATTTGAAGATTGATGAGTTTAGGATGTTTTTTTTAAATTTCTTTTCACCTCAATTATTTAATAACAGCCAAATATTCTCCGCATTTTAGATAATCTTATAAATATAACATGTGTAATGAAATTTAGATAGAAACATTCTTTTATCAAATATCTTTGCCATTTCAATTTAGTACACTTATACTTTAATTACTTAATCATACTATTTGAATTACTTTAATGCTTTATGTATATATATATATATATATATCACTAGAATGAAAAGTTTGAAATAAATTTTTACTTTCTCCTATCATTTTTTTTAAATGATTAACATTTGATATTCAAGCAAATATTTTTATTTTTTTATATTTTTTTTTTAGAAAAAAACTCGCTTTTTAGGAAAAAGAAATATTATCTGCGAATAATTTGAAATAATATATAAGTAAAAAATGAGACATTTTTGGAGCATAAATAATTATCTTCTTGTAAAAGTTTCATTAAGATGTTTTCATTAATATATTTCTAATCATTGCTGTTGTAGAATTAATTTTATTATCTGCAAACAAATCAATGTTTCAAACTGTCCTACTAAAGTAATTCTTTTAATTTAGATATTGACTCTTTCACTGCTAAATTACAAAAGAATGAAAAACTAGTGATGAAGGATAAATTTATTATCTGAATAATTGGAAGTAGGATATGTGAAAAAAGAATAAATAATGTATTTTTGGACAAAATCATTATTTCCCTGTTTAAGTTTTAATAAGTATGTTATTTATTTCGCAATACAGTCAAACTTTTAATTCAGAATTTATGTACTCTTTTGATATTAAATTTAAAAGAAAGATAAGCTGGTGTTGTAGGCGAACATTTATAAATACATGGAATTAAATGAATTAATAACTGGAAACATGATATACACAAGAAGAAACACAATTTTAGATAGAAATAATTATCTTTTCTTTTAAGTTTTATTATGAAATTTCTATTCTTTCTCATATGTTTTTGTCATAGTATCGATTTTACTATCCATAAATAAATAAAAACGTTAAAATTAACGTACTAAAGTAAAACTTTTAATTTAGTTTTTCTTAATCTTTTGCGAAATTAAATTTTGAAAAGAAATAAAAGTCAGTATTTTTGGAGACATTTATTATGCGAGAGCGTATGGAAATAAGATATCAAATAGAGATATAGCGCATTTTGTGAGTGATTATTTTCTTCATTAAACTTTATTACGAATGTTCTATTCAGCTTTTCATCTGTTCTATCATATAATCGGTTTATTATCTGGAAATAAACTATTTTTCGAGTACATTATTCGGAGCATTTTTATTCATTATTTTTGAAAAAGAAACTATAAAATAAAATATATAATATAACAATCCTTATCTTAAATTCTATATCAAATTGTTTCAAAACTAATGTGATGTATCGAAATGCATTTTTATGCTTTGTTTTCTTTGCAATTTGTTATTTAAAGACATTTTTCAAATCCCATGAAATTTCCAAGAGTAAAAACAAGAACATTTATTTGAAGAATAATAAGTTTATGGTTTAATAAAAAAAATATATTTTAGTGCAATTATTCAATAACGGAAAAATATTCTCCGTATTTTAGATAATCTTATAAATATAACACGAGTAATGACATTTAGATAAAAACATTTACAATCTTTTATCAAATATCCTTGCCATTTCAATTTAGTACTCTTATACTTTAATTACTTAATTATACTATTTGAATTACTAATGCTTTATATATATATATATATATATATATATATATATATATCACTTTGAATGAAAAGTTTGAAATAAATTTTTACTTTCTTCTAACCTTTTTTTAAAAAATAATTAACATTTTATATTTAAGCAAACTTTTTTTTTTACAATTATCTCTCAATTCAGATCCCTAAAGCATTTATATTATCTTTATCAACAACTTAGATAAAAATAAGAATTAATAATTGGAAGTTATCTTTTAAACGCTTGCGTTTTAATTATTCAATTTTCCGTAAATTTATATCCGTTTATTAAGTTTAGAATAAACATATTGTTTCCATGGTAATTATACCGGAAAAGGGTATTAATCGATCAAGGAATGCATAGTTAAAAGTAACAGTTGTAGAGCTTAAAATTATAAATAACAAGATTATGAAAAATAAAGGTAATAAATGAGGAATTTAATTTGTTAAAGAAGCTTAATTTATTTTCTTAAACTTTCATTACATCGTCATAACTTAACTTATAACTCGTGAATATTTTTGTAGTATAACTTGTTTAGCAAAAATTAGGCGAAAAAAATGGGTTTGCGCACTTGCTTTTTTCCAGTTTCTTATCATTTCAACCTAACCGTCTGACAGTTTAAATACTTTATTATAATAATTATTTTTTTAAATGTGTAATTATGTTTCAGTTTAAATGAAAAAAAAGAAAATTCAATTTTACTTTTTTCCATAAATTTTAAAACTTAAATATCTGTGAAAACGAAGAATACATTTTACAATGTACTCTCTTGGATATTAGCATGATCTTTTGACATTACTAAATGAAAAGACTAAATAACCTAAACATATACATTTATTTCGCTACAAAAATGACTATCATGCTTGGTAGAAGCTAGTTTAAAAGAACTGTCAATATTTTAACCCGTTCGCTGCCAGCTCAAAATTTGTAAGTTTATTCGTGTGTAAGTTCAACTTTCTTTAAAAGCACAAATTATTGTCTACAATATTATTTTCAAGCTTCTCACACTGCTATATACTATATATATGTGTGTAGGCAAAAGAGGATTGCCAATGCGAAACGAGTATACTTGTGTTGGCAATGCTGTACACCCTGACAACCACGAGTATACTGGTGATTGGCAAGGAATGTGTTAGTATAGTAGAACCAAACTTTTATGTCTATAAAAAGAACTCAAGTTAAATGACAATCAATTTCTCAAATTATATGTCTACAACTGTGAAGTTTGTAGAAGAACTAACCCGCCACTGAGATTATTTTCAGTTTATATGAAGTTTCCGTTATTTCCGGATTCCTTTCAGTTTGAATATCGATTTGATAATGCAACATGTAAATAATTTTTTGCTATTTTGTATTTGTGTCACGTACAGCGTACAGTCCTTATTTATTATTTTAAAATACTGTATATAATTTGATATTTATATAAATTTAATATTGACAGAAGATACTGCTGATTACATAAAATAAGGAAAACAAAATATTAAATATAGAACAGAGAGCACACAGTGTTCATTTATGAATGCACCTATGGTATCAAAAATGAGTACATCACAGTTCATATTTCAACACATCCATGTAATCAAAAATGGGTATATGTGTTTCTCAACTTTGAGAACATTTACATCGGAGCTATTTTGAGTATGTGACTATTTAAAACTGAGTAATTTTACTCACTTTTGAGAACCTATTTTTTTTTTACTGTGAAGGTAGGATAATGCCAACAATTTCTCAGGATAATGAATAATTATATATTGAGATAAACAACTGAATTTTATTACGTTTATGTAGATTTTTATTTCGAATAAAGTACTTTAAATTGTTTTATATATTATGACTTTAAGGAAAGATCACTGATTTGCTTTGCAAATTTTATTTCTGAACAGAATAGAAGTGACTGAAAATTATTCCAAACTTTTACATATGTCTTGGAAGTTGGAAGTATAAATATATCTTCATAAATAATAACTAATGCTACATTCAAAATAAAAACAAATGTTGCTTTTAACCAGAAAAATAGAAAATAGGGCAAGACATACAATAAATTTCCTTACATAAAGGCAGTGTAAGAAAATGCTTATTTAGGAAATGCAGAACGAAAAAAGAATATAAATGTTTTGAAACAAAAAATTCAAACTGATTCTGGAAATTGTCAAATAAAAATATATCTTAAACTTTTTTATATTCACATTATCAACATTTGTATTAAATTCTGCGTAGGGCAAAGATTCTAAAACAAATGTATATTTTCTTTGTAAAACATTATTTTACTAAATAATTGCACAAATTTATTTATTAATTAATTATGTATGTTCTTTAAAAGATATCACGAAAAAAATAATGGTAATATATTGATAGGTAAAAAATGTGAATACACTAAAATTATCAACAAAACTGCTGTTATTATTCAATTTTGTCTGCTGTTTAGCATATAAAAATTTCATAACAAATATATTATAAATATAAAATTCTGACATCCAAAATTTTATCAGAAGTTCTCATACTGAAAACAAGTTTATACGATAAGTGACCGTCAAAGTATCTATCAGCATATTGTGTTAATGGGTGATTAAAAAATTTAGGTGGCTTGTGATAAATGTTTTATTTATAGTAAGGGGTCGTACATATATATAACGCTATCAACATTTTGGTAATTTTGAACCTGTAACCCCTTACAATATGATACATTAACATCCCTCGAACCCCCTCCCCTCTCTCTCTCCATCCTAATGATATCGTTATCAGTGTCGAATTTAATTTTACAATTTTGTTCTCGTTTGCAGTTAAAAAAGATATGGTTATACATTATTTATAAATGTCAATATTATAAATGCTTTATTCATAGTATGAGGTTGTACATATATATATATATATATATATATAACGTTATCAACATTTTGGTAATTTTGAACCTGTATCCATTACACTATCATACATTAAAACCCATTAAACGCCAATGCTCCCGTCGCGGGAACGTGCATTTTATTTTTTTTTCTCAAAATATTTTTTAGCTATTAAAGAAAAAAAGTTTTTACAGTAAAGTTATTAGTAAATATTTTCCTTTTTTCTATTTTTTGTAGATTTTTTTTAAAGATATTTTTTGGCTATCCGACTGTATCAAGTAAAATTAGTTAAAAAGAAAAAAAATCTTCAGTCAAACTACTGTCAGGTTTTAAAACCAACATTTCAAATAACAATATATTCAAAACCCGGACTGAATAGAGTTATTTAAAGTAACAATAGAAAGAGTTGTTTGGAATGTTCCCAGAGTGGGAACGTTGGCGATTTCTGGTAGCATTTCACTTCTCCTTTGTCTGCAAGCTCGCTTTCACAAAGAAAAGATTGCGCCCCTAAAAAGAAAGAGTGCAAAGTAACCACTTAAAATGATAAAAGAAAAATTTTACTTCCTGGGTTCGCAGAAACAACAATACGGTGAAATATAGTTGTATTTTACTGCGTTTTAGTTTGTTATTTTGAAAAGAATAGTGTATTTGAATCGTTTGGAAGCCGATAAGTAATAGTGTTTAGATAAATAAAAAAAGATTCGATATGTATGTGAAAATGCCTGATAAATTTTTAACAGTAAAATATGTCAGGGAATATTTCGATACACTGGATTCTGATTCTGAAGGTTATCCACTAAATTTACATATTTATGTAGGAAAAAATAAAAATACATTTGAAGAAAAAAATTAAATAGAAACTAAGTCCCCTCGAACAAGAGTGGTTTTGGACTTAATTCAATGCATTGACGATCCCCCAAAACATACCGTTTATATGGACAATTTTTTTACATCTCTGGAATTATTAGAAGAAATGCGAAAGTGCAATTTTCATATGACGAGCACAATCAGGGAAAATATGTTGAAGGATTGTCCTCTAAGTAAATGTAAACAACTGAAAAAATAAATAAAAGAAGAACTTTTATCACAAAAAATCCATATGAAATAAAATGGAGAGACAGCAAGATTGTGTGTTTGGCATCTAATTTTGAAAAAGAGAATATCTTAGGTCAGGTAAAAAGATGGTGCTTTAAAGAAAAAAATAAAATTGATTTACCTAAACCGAAGATAATTTCATCATATATATAATAAGCATATGGGAGGTGTGGATCTCCTACATAGATTTTTAAGTACTTAGAGGCCTCCAAAAAAAAGGGAAAGAAAATAATTTAAAAGATAAGCTTTTCTATGTTTAAAATTTATTTGTTAATAATATTTTTTTCTTTAAATTTAAAAATTCAATTTAAAATAATGATTTTTAATTTAGTATTAAATTCATTATACCTGCATATATAATAAATTAACTGTTTTAAATATTTTTTATTGCATGCAAAAAAATATAATCCACTTTTTTAAAAAATAATTAAAAACATAACTTCTTCGATGTAGCAGAAAAACAAACACAGTTGCGTTCAATCAAGGGAACGTTTCCCCCCTATAACACGCCAAAGCTCCCATTACGTGAACTTGCCGGATTTTTTAAACGGTTACACTTTTTGAAAAAAAATATCAACTGTTCTATAATAGAGACATCAAATGTGTATTAAAAAATTAAAAAAGTTATATTTATTTAACATGATTCATATAGCGACGTGTAATGTGTTAACATTCCTCGACCCCCCCCCCCCTCCTTCCCTCTCTCCATCCTAATGATATCGTTATCAGTGTGTAATTTTTTTTGACAATTGTGCTTTCGTTTGCAGTTAAAAATAGATATGGTTATAATTTTTTATTCCCCTATTTTATTGATTCACATGCAGAGAAGATGTCCGTAAAATTTTACTATTATATATGAAATAACTTCGTATTAAATAATACTTAATAGAAATAGTTACTATTTAAAAGTATTAAATAATAGAGTTTTGTTACATAATGCATTCAACAATAATAATGTATGTTGCACTTGCCTCCTGCACTGGGAGAGGGCAAGCAGAACGTCTTATGAACAAAACAGATGAACAGTAATCTTTCTCTTTTCTTTAATAGTAAACAAAACAAGTATAATTTCAAGCATACTTTGCACCCGTTCCTCCAACTGCGGATTATGTACACATACAAATATAGCAGATAAATTATTTAATGAAAATCTAATAATCACTTAATGATTTTAATAATAACTTTGTATTTTCAAAAGAATAGTTAACAGAAAAAAATAGCAGAATATTTTGAAGTAAAGAAAAAGTTTTATAAAAAGAGAAAATTTTAGTTGTATCAAAAATGATAACGATATCAAAGACAAGAATAACCTCCCCTGCCCCTGGAGATATCTTACAATATCATATTCCAGGTACTCCCTCCCCCTAAACTGATTACTTTATATACTCACAACCTGCTATGGCATACATTTTTATTTATTCATATCTAAATATTTTATCAGTACCTGTCTCTATTATCAAGATCTGTGTTTTAACTTACTTTAAAAATTAATGTCACATGCTTTCTTTCACTTAACATTACAAGATATGAAAAATTTTTGTTTTCACTTTCGTACTTTTTTTACTAAATGGTAGTAACATTTCAAAATTAAAATTATAATGATATCAAAGTTCTGTCTCAAGTATAATTTTAACCGTAACGTAGAGCTATAACAATTGCATTCTATTTACACTATTTTCATTATCAACAATGAACTGGTGTAACACGTATGTATCTTTAAGTTAAAATTTTTACTTCATAGTGTAATTTAATATTCCGAATGTTGTATTCCGAATGTAAAATGAAATTAGAATTTTATTTTTTCTGATTTTTGTCTTACAGTTTTCAGGTTATTAAATAAATATTTGTTAGGCCTTTTAGCCACACATTTCTAACGATTCACTTCTTTGTCTCGTCTCTTGCTAGTATTCTTATACCAGTACTCCCCAACAGTAGCTGAGAGGTTCTGCTCTGAAAGGTGGTAGATGGGAGGTGCTGGGCTCAAACTAGCACCTCCCTAACGAGTCCTGCACGGGTCGAATTGTACCCGACCCAAACCCGCAAATTCCATTTGAAATCATCCCGCAACTCAACCCGAACCCGACAAAAAAAATTTCCTCGACCCGCAACCCGACCCGAACCCGCAATGAAAGAACTATAAATCCTGCTTAATACTATTATGAAAAGTAATGTACAATTTTATATAGAAAAATGGACAAATCTATATTCTTCAATATTCCAATATAGTGAAACCTCTGAATAGCGAACAACTCGTGATCCTTGAATAGAGTCCTGCATCAGGTCGGGTTGTATCTAATTTCATTTTCGTGTCGGAGTGACTAATCTTCTTTCTGCGTATCAGGTTTACCCTAAAATAACCCTTCCAGGTCATATTTAAGTCATTTCCAAGTCAGATTTATGGGATTTTCAAGAAAAGTTTAAACAGAACTTTGTTTCAGATGAAAATGAAAACGAATTTGAATATGAAGAATATATGTCCAATTTACTGCATGTGAATAAATAAAATGTATATAAGAAATGTAATCATAGATTGTTCTTTATTTCCTTAAGAACCATTTTTTCTTTTCTCAGACTATGTTTCTTTTTTTTGGTTATTTGTTTCCGCCTGATTATCTGCACTAGGGATATAGGCCAGCGGGGGAAGGGGGGATGCCGTCCATGAAGGTCTTAACTAACCCGTATTTACTCAAGGTTCGAATGAAACATGGAAAACTCAGAACGTTAAGTCGACTTGCACGACAGAATTTTGAACCCAGCTCCTTTCGTCTACCAGCTTTGAGGGCAGAACCTCTCAGCCATTGGTGAGGCTCTCAAAATATGAAAAACTTTACCAACATTTCGTTTATGATACACACAAAAACACATGTATCGTATTTGTGATAGTTTTTGCACACATATACATGCTACGTATGTGTAGATTTGGAGATGCTCACTAATCCAATGTATAAATGTACTAATATATAAGTGTCAGGAATTGAAAAAGTGTCCACTTTTCGGAAGTGTCCATTATGGTGGTCTTATTGTATATATATTTTTAATCTAAAAAATATTTTGAACATTCTTTTGAAAAAACGGGTCAACTCGAACCCGACCCGCAGCAAAAAAGTAGACGTTAACCAGTTCCGACCCGAACCGAAGATCGGGTCGGGTGCGGGTAAAAGCGGGTAACCCGACCCGATGCAGGACTCGAGTTAAAACCCCTGTCGCGTTCGTCGACATAACTGTTCGGAGTTTTCCGTGGTTTTCTTCGAACCTTGCGTAAATACGGATTAGGATCCATTAGAATAACACTAAGGAGGGCACCCCCTCCCGCCGGTCTATATTCCTAGCGCAGATAATCGACCGTAACAAATAACCAACCAACCAACCAATAAAAGTCAATTACATGTACTGTGCCGTAAGCCAGCATCTCTGAAAGCTCTGGTTCTGCCATCTATGGGAGAAGACTGTAACCTCTCTGAGATTTCTACATTAATATTAATAAAAAATCGTATTTAAATTAAATCATAATCAGTACACATTTTAGAATAGAAATTGTTTTAGCAATCCATTTTAAAAATTTTCTGAAGATGTTTATATAAAATGAGAAATGATTAAAAAGAGGAAATATACATAAAATAAAAAATCAATTGACATAGGACAAACCGCGTTACATTAATATGATATTAATAGTTGTTTACTAAAGTAACAAAATACTAGGTTTAAAAGAGAATTTTACTCGCTTTAAAACATTACGCATTTTTAATGATTTTGCACAAAGGAAAGACATGGAATGATGTTTATATAATATAATATATTCCATGGTTGATAGTCTTTTATCTAGAATGGTATTGTTAAAGATTTTCATTTCTATGCATTTACTCATTAAATATACTTAAGTGAATTTTAAAGCAATGAAAATCAAAAGTTGTTTTAATTTTCAAAAAATAATATTTTCCCAAAAACATCTTTAATAATAATAATTGGCAAATTTAAGTAATATTTTCTGTAGATTCATTCTTTTAATTACCTTGAAAGTAAAAGGATCCTTAATATTAATAACATGACTTGCTATTAGCATGTTTACAAATTTATTTCATCATAGTTTGAATCACAAATACAAAGAGTTTTGCATTAAAGCAATGAAGTTGAAATTTATTTGATGGTAGTTAATCGTTATGTTCACCAAGCGTATGGTACTTTTCTATCTTGAATAATTAAATTCTACTTGAGAGTATTTTCATTTTGAGAAAGTATAAAATTTATGAGAACACTTTAGTGAATATTTTTCTGTCATGTAAATTGGTTCTAGGATGTGTATATTTGTCTTTTATGACAAAGCAAGAATAACTATAATTTTGAAATTACTTTTAATAAGTAATAGACTGTAATTTCTGATAAAAATTTTTAATATACAAAGTGTTCCAAAAATAACGATCCATTTTCATGATCAGCAGGTTTAAGGAAGAAAACGAATAGATGCATAGAACAAGGAATATATATACATAGGAATTTAATAAAGTTCAACATGTCCACCCTGCATGTCAACACACAGACACCAACGTTCCGCCCTGGAACGGAATACATTCTTTAGTTGATTTGGTGTGATGCTGTTGACTGCTTCTACAATTCTTACACGCAGCTGATGAAGACTTGTGATTTTAACCCTGTACTCAAAGCATTTCATGCAACCCCAAGCGAAGAAGTCAAGGGGCGTTAGATCAGAAGACCTTGGTGCCCATAAACGCTGTGATCCTCATTAACCATATCTGTAGAAATCTCTGTGATTTTTGATGGTACAGCTGACACACCTCTTCATATGTTTTATCACCCAGTTTCCAGGAAACGATGGCTATTGTTTCTTCTAAGGAGACTATTTCTTCAAACACCTCTGAAATAAATCAATAGATTAGTGTTTTCATATAAATGGATAGTTATTTTTGGATATATAAGTTATAATAGAGAACTTAAATTTTAATGTCTATATTGTTATATATAATTAAAATGAGATCTTCAAGTTAAAAAAAAATGTTCATTTATTATTTGAACTTGTTAGATCAGAAGACCTTGGTGCCCATATACGCTGTGATCCTCGTTAACCATATCTGTAGAAATCTCTGTGATTTTTGATGGTACAGCTGATGCACCTCTTCATATGTTTTATCACCCAATTTCCAGGAAACGATGGCTATTCTTTCTTCTAAGGAGAGCATTTCTTCAAACACCTCTGAAATAAATCAATAGATTAGTGTTTTCATAGAAATGGATCGTTAGTTTTGGATATATAAGTTATAATAGAGAACTTAAATTTTAATGTCTATATTGTTATATATAATTAAAATGAGATCTTCAAGTTTAAAAAAAAATGTTCATTTGTAATTTGAACTTGTTAGATCAGAAGACCTTGGTGCCCATATACGCTGTGATCCTCATTAACCATATCTGTAGAAATATCTGTGATTTTTGATGGTACAGCTGACACACCTCTTCATATGTTTTATGACCCAGTTTCCAGGAAACGATGGCTATTCTTTCTTCTAAGGAGACAATTTCTTCAAACACCTCTGAAATAAATCAATAGATTAGGGTTTTCATATAAATGGATCGTTATTTTTGGATATATAAGTTATAATAGAGAACTTAAATTTTAATGTCTATATTGTTATATATAATTAAAATGAGATCTTCAAGTTAAAAAAAAATTTCATTTGTTATTTGAACTTGTTAGATCAGAAGACCTTGGTGCCTATATACGCTGTGATCCTCGTTAACAATATCTGTAGAAATCTCTGTGATTTTCGATGGCACAGCTGATGCACCTCTTCATATGTTTTATCACCCAATATCCAGGAAACGATGGCTATTCTTTCTTCTAAGGAGAGCATTTCTTCAAACACCTCTGAAATAAATCAATAGATTAGTGTTTTCATAGAAATGTATCCTTATTTTTGGATATATAAGTTATAATAGAGAACTTAAATTTTAATGTCTATATTGTTATATATATTTAAAATGAGATCTTCAAGTTTAAAAAAAATGTTCAATTGTTATTTGAACTTTTTACATATCTTATAAATGGGTTTCAACAGATAAATACCATCGGAGATTTAGTATTTTATAAAAATATATAGCTATAAAGAAATAGTATTTTACATAATAATTTTTTATAGAAATGATTTGCAGCCTATGATTTTTTAAATTAATTTTACATATTTGGCATAAAATTTATTACATGTTAGTATAATTTTCTGCAAAGAGTAATTTTATTTTGATTTACATTATTTTGTTTTTCAGATATTGTACAAGAAAAAATTAGATATGTTATTAAAATGAATATTTCAGATTTTAAATAGATTTTCTCAGTCTGTCCATATAAAAGAAATGGAGTTTCATTTGACAAATCTAAATCTATTTATCTGGATTGTACTCTTAGACGGAATCTACTCTTTTGCACTAAGTTCTTTTAATCATTTTCCTTTAGCGAACAAACTGAAGTTAGAACATTTTATGTAACTGATCACTTTGGTGAATATCGCTATCTTTGTTTTATCAGTAAAAAAATTAAATGTTTCGCTTTGAATGTTCAATCAGAGTAAAGTAGTGAATCAAGATATAAAGCCTTTCAAGTTGCAAGTCTATAAAAATGTTTTCCCTATATTATCTCTTTATTAAATTTTATTATTGAAATTTTAAATGAAATTCTTCAATTATCAGAATAGTTATTTGCGAAATCAGGTTATTTTTGTTTAGTTTGTTTTCACGGTGTGACATTATAAACAAGAAAATCATATATGTAATGCAATGAATGTTTCAGACTTTAAATATATTCTCTTAATATGTCCATATGATAGAAAGGGAGTTTCATTTAACAAATCTAAATATATTTATACGGATTGTGCTCTTAGAGAGAATCGAATCAATTGAACCGAGTTCTTTTAATAATTTTCCATTAGCAATCAATTTAATGTTTGAACATTTTATGTAAATGAGAAATTTTGGAGAATATCGCTATTTTGCTTTCTCAGTAAATAAAACCAATAAAAGTGTCTCCTTTTGTAAATTCAATCAGGGTAATGTTTTAAAGCAAGTGGGAATTTTACTTTTTAAGATGCAAGTCTATACGAAACATTTCCCTATATTAATTTTCTAATACGCTTTATTTCCAAATTTTAAATACAAATCTTAAGTAAGATTCTTCAACTATTAGTATAGCTCATTGCAAAAGCAGGTTATTATGTTTGCTTATTTTCCTTTCACTATGTGACATTATCAATGAACAAATCAGATATGTTATTACAATAAATATTTCAAATTTTAAATACGTTTTATCAATCTACTTATGTCAAAGGAACAAAGTTATCTTTAATACATCAAAAGCTATTTATTCAAATTACTCTTTTAAAGGAAATCAGAACTTTTGCACTATTTTATTTGAAACATTTTGCATTAGAAACAAACTGAAGCATTGACATTTTATGCAAATGATCTCATTTCAGAATCTCATTTTTATTTTGTCAATAAACGAAAAATAAAATTGTTTCCTTATAAAAGTTTAAGCGGTGTAAAGCAGTCTAGAATGAGAAGAGCAGACTCGCTTTAAAAATAAGCTCTTTACGATGCAATTATACAAAAATATTTATCCACTATTATACCTCTCATACATTTTATTACGACTTAGAAGTCAGGATGTGTTATCGAATTTAATGTTTTAGATTTTATATACCGGGTGTCTTAAAATGGAATGACTAATTTTAAAATTAAATAACTTCCAAACGGTGACAGATATTTAAAAAAACTCTTGTAGGATAGTAATGTAAGATGTCAGGAGTTTTTTTACGGCGATTCCTGATTTCAGTTCGAATTACTATCAATAGATAGCGCTGCGAGCGATAGGAGTGCAATCCAGTCTAAAACTAAAATCATCCAGCATTGATTCGAAGGATGAAGGAGGTTCAATACATGGAGTGGGTCTCATTCGCTAATACAATCTTGTTCTTAGGGCCCGATTCTGAATAAGATTTTATTGGTGAATGAGACCCACTCCTTGTATTGAACCTCCTTCCTTCACATGGAAGGAGGAATGATGGGTGATTTTTGATTTTGTCTCGATTGGATATCTATTGCTCTCAGCGCCATCTATTGCTGATAATTCGAACTAAAATCAATAATCACTGTAAAAAAACTCCTGACATCATACATTACTCTCCTGCAAGAATTTTTTTAGTATCCGTCACCGTTTGCAAGTTATTGAATTTTAAAATCAGTCAATCCATTTTAGAACACCCGGTACATTTTATATTTCTAATGACGCATAGGTGCCAACCTCTCATTAATATTCCGTAATATGCGGATTAATTTGTACCAGGTTTAACACGTTTCGCACCAGAATTTTTTTTTTAAGAAATAAAATTAAATAAATTCCACGTAGAAACCTGAAATTGAATAAATAAAGATTCATCCAATAGTTTTTGTGGTTTGATGCGTTGTTAAACTGGGTCAAATTAACCCACATATTACGGAATATTAATGAGAGGTTGGCACCTATGATGACGGGAAAGAATTTTCGCATCAAAAGACACATTTGCTTTCTTTGACATATATAAGTTATTTATTCAGATTGTTCTTTCAAAGGAACTCGAATCTCTTGCACAATCTTGTTTTAATTGTCTTCCATTGGCGAAAATGCTATACCTTTTATATTTTACCAAAATGAGCACTTAGGATAATCTGATTATCTTTGCTTTGTCAATAAATAAAAAAATAAAGTTTTTTTTTTCTTTTTTAAATTTCACGCATGGTACAAAAATTTTGTTTAAAAAGAGAAGGGTTGACTCCTTTTAAATATTTGTTTTTAAAGTTAAATGTCTAATCAAACTTTTCCCACCATTAATTCTCTTTAACACTATTTATTATCAAAACATAAATACAAATAGTTTATTAAAATTCTATAGATGCTAGAATAGTTTATTGCAAAAGTAGTTTACTTTTGTTTATTTAGTTTTTATTTCGAGAAATTCTTAAAAAATAATATCAGATAAGTGAAAGTTTTAGATTTAAAAAAGTGTTTTTTTTTTTATGTGAAAGAGACGAAACTTTAATTTGAATATCAAAAGCAATTTTTTAAGATTAATCTTTTAAAAGAAATCGGATCGCTTGCATTGTCTTTATTTTAATCATTTCTTATTAGCAAACGAGCTGAAACAGTTTGCGGAAAAAGGATTTGAGAGTATCTCGTTATGTTATATTTTTTTTGTTAATAAATAGTAAATGAAATCGCCTCTTTTCTTTTTTTATGTTTTATTCAAATGATCACTTAGCAGAATTACATTATCTTTGCTTTGTGAATAAATAAAAAAGAAAGTTTTTTTTTTTTTTTTTTGAAAGTTTAAGCATGGGACAGAATTTAAAAAAAATGTGAAGGGTTGACTTTTTTTAAATATTTGTTTTTAAAATGTCTAATCAAACTTTTCCCACCATTAATTCTCTAATACTTTTTATTATCATAATATAAATACAAATAATTTATTAAAATTTTTCAACTGCTAGAATAGTTTATTTCAAAAGTAGTTTATTTTTGTTTATTTCGTTTTCATTTTGAGAAATTCTTAAAAAGGATATCAGATCTACCATTAAAATAAATGTTTTAAATTTTAAAAGCTATTTTTATTTTTTTTATGTGAAACAAACGAAACTTTAATTTAAATATGAAAAGAAAATTATTCAGATTAATCTTTTATAAGGAATCGAATCTCTTGCATTGTATTTATTTTAGTAATTTGTTATTCGCAAACAAACTAACGCATTAACAATTTATGGAAAAAGGGATTTAGGAGTATCTCGTTATACTTCGTTTTTTGTCAATAAGTGAAAAATAAGACTGGCTCTTTTCAAAATTCCAACAGAATAAAGTAGGATGACGTGAAAAAAAAATGATTACCTGTAAGAACATGCTGTTTAAGATGCAATTCTACAAAGAAATTTACAAATTATTGTTTCACTCTAAAAAGAACGTTTCATTTTCAAAACTGATAAAAAAATACTCAAATCTGAGTATGTCGCATTAGTCAAAACGGCTCCGAATCAAAATTACTCAAATTTATAACATGTATATACTCATTTCTGATAACATGCACACACTCAAGAATAAAACATCATGTGCTCCTATTTGAGTTTGCTCATGTTTCAAAAATGAGTATGAGCTGACTTCTTTGTGTTCCGTTTTGAGTATGTCAATGTTTCAAAAATGCGTTTGAACTGTTTCTAATCATTTTTGAGTATGTCTATGTTTCAAAAATGAGTATGAACTGACCTCTATGTGCTCAGTTTTGAGTATGTCCATGTTTCAATATTCTGAGTATTTCTGGTATTTCAGAACTGAAAGCATTGGTTCGTCTTATTTGAAACTAAACGTTTCATAAAAATTGAAAACATCGATTTACTCAGATTTGAAAGTGTCATTTTTCTCAGTGTTCTCTCTTACATTCTACTAATATTTAGAAATCTGATATGTTATAAATTAAATGATTATTTTAAATATATTTTATCGTTTTGATCATAGAAAAGAAAAGACTTTCTTTGACATATCCAAAAGTAGTGTACTTTTGCTTATTTAGTTTTCCTTTTGAGAAATTATTAAAGGGGATACGTCATTATAATGAAAGTGTTAGATTTTAAATAAATTTTTACCGTTTTTATAGTGTGTATGAAAAAGAAATTTATTGGAAATATCAAAAACTATTTATTCATATTCTTCTTTTAAAGGGATTCGAATCTCTGACACTTATTTTGTTTTAATCATTTTCTATTAGCAAACAAACTAAAGCGTTAAAAAGATCTCAAGATGAATAAAAATGGAGAATCTTGTTATATTTTTGTTTGTATGTAAATGAAAAAAATGTTTAAATCCTTTTCAAGTTTTTAGCCGAGTAAAGAAAGAGAGTATAAGGGACGTTGGCCCCAATTAAAGACTTGTTTTTTAAGTTCCACGTCTATACAAAACTTTTACGACCATTCCTTCTCTTATATACTTCATTATCAAAATATGATTATACATTTGGAAATCAAACTCTTACACTATGAGAATATTTTATTGGGAAAGCTGTTTCCTTTTGTTTATTTTGAATTCTTTTAGAGGCATTATCAAAGAGAAAATCAGATGCCTTGTAAAAATGACTGTTTCTGAATTGAAATACATTTTACCATGCTATTTATATGATAGAAATGAAGTTAACTGTGACATATCAAATGCTATGTATTCAGATTGTTCATTTTTAGGGAATCGTTCTTTTTGCACTACTTTATTTTAATCATTTTCCATAAGCAAACAAACCAAAATATTAACCTTTGATGCAAATTAGCATTTTGAAGAATCTTGTTATCTTTGATTTGTCAATAAATGAAAAATAAAATTGTTTCTTTTTATGAGTTCAAGCAAAGAAATGTAGGAGATTTTGAAGAGAGTTTATTGCTTTTAAAATCTTGGTTTTTAAGATGGAATTCTACAAAACATTTTACCCACTCAAATATTTTACAAAAAACAAATCGTCTCTTAAATTCTCTCAAATATTTTATTTAAAAAATAAAAAAAAAGAAAAGAAAAATAAGATATATTTTTAAATTGAATGTTTTGGATTTGAAATACATTTCATCATTCTTTTCATATAAAAAAAATTCCTTTTTTTTTTTTTCTTGACAAATCCAAATCTTTTATTTATATTGCGATTTAAAGTGAATATAATCTATTGCACTATCTTTGTTTTAATAATAGTCAATTAGCAAACAATCTAAAGCGCTAACATTTTATGCAAATAAGCTCTTTGGAAAAATTCTTTATATTTGCTTTGAAAATAAATGAAAAACGAAATTCCTTCTTTTTTAAATTTCAAGAAAAGTAAAGGAGGAAGGGTTAAGGAGAGTTGATGTTTTAAAAAAAACTTGCTTTTGAAGTTGAAAATCTATACAATACTTTTTTCCTACAATCACATCTTTGATACACTTTAATATGAAAATATAAATACAAATGTATAAATAAAAATCTTTAGCTATCAGAATAGTTTATTGCTAAATCAGTTGATATTCATTTATTTCGTATCCTTTTTGAGAAATTATCAAAGAAAAGATCAGATATGCTATTAAAATGGATGTTTCAGACTTTAAATATGTTTATTATCCTGCTTATATAACAGAATCAAAGAGGAATTTATTCATAGTATTCATTTAAATGGAATAGAATTTCTTACAGTTTCTCCATTTTAATCATTTCCCATTTGCAAACAAACTAACATTTTATGTAAATGAACATTTTAAGGAATCGTTATATTTATATATTTTTTTCATACATGAAAAATAAAATTGTTTCCTCTTGTAGGTTTAATTAGGGAAAAGTGGAAAAGAGTGAAGATTTTAACCCCTTTGCAATAAGCGTTACGTGTACCTGTACATGCCATACAGGGATTTTAAGAAATCTTGAAATTAGGTACTAACATTTCAGAACGTAAATTTTTGTCTTATCTAACAACAAATGCAAAGGGGTTAAAATCTTACTCTTTTCCACTTTTCCCTAATTAAATCTACAAGAGGAAACAATTTTATTTTTCATGTATGAAAAAAATATATAAATATAACGATTCTTTAAAATGTTCATTTACATAAAATGTTAGTTTGTTTGCAAATGGGAAATGATTAAAATGGAGAAACTGTAAGAAATTCTATTCCATTTAAATGAATACTATGAATAAATTCCTCTTTGATTCTGTTATATAATCAGAGACGAAATAACAATAACAACAATAACAAAAATATTATTCTGAAAAATTAATGCCTAGACATTAAATGAAGTATAGGTAACGCATGCCGCGGAGGCGTTAACCACTTTAAAAACCTGCTATTTAAAGTGCAATTCTACAAAAATACGCTCCATTCTCCGAAATTGTACTCACCATTTCTACATTTATGCATGTTATTATCAAGCAAAAAATAACATATGTTATTAAATTGCTTGTCTTAGATTTTTAAATTTCTTTTATCATTCTGTTCATGTGAATGAAACGGAGATTTCTTTGACATATCAAAAGCTATTTATTCAGATTGTTTTTTAAAGGTAATAGAATCTCTTGTACAATCTTTAACTTTAATCACTTTTCATTAGCAAATAAAATAAAGGCTTAATATTTTAGGCAAATGAGCACTTTGGAATGTCTCATTATCTTTGTTTTATCAATAAATTAAAAAAAAAATTAAGTACCAACACAGGAATGTAGGAAGAAATGAAGAGAGAAATGCTCCTTTAAAATATTTTTTATGATGGAATTCTACAAAGACAATCCAGCCTACATTATTAGGGTTCCGTACTTAAAAAGTAAAAACTGAACCATTATAAGATCCCTCCTGTGTCTGTCTGTCCGTCTGTCAGAGACCTTTTTCTCGTCCCAAAGGGACGAGGAAAGTTCAAACTTGGGAAAGTTATAGTCTTTTTACCCACATATTTTTAGATTATTTGTCATTCACAAATATGTTTAGGAAAATTTTACAGGGCTAATTAAGTTGCTTGAAAAAAAATTCCTATATATCGTGTGAAAGATCACGTAATACCAAACTCAAAAATATACTTGTTTTAACTTTAGGTATTATATTTTCAGAGATATCGTTGAAAATGCACTGCAAAAATACTCCCCGCCCCTTCTATTTCCGAATCTACTGAAACTAAAATTTTGAAAAAAAAAAGGATTAGTAGGAGTTTATTTAAACCTTACAGGAAAACTATAGCGATTTTCCTACATAACATAGTTTTTGAGATAAATTGAATTTTTCCGTCACACACAAACTTTACTTTTCAGGTTGTCAGCGCTATAGCTGAGGGCGCTCGAGTTATCTATCGACGCTGAATCATCCAAGAATATTTGATAATGATTAGTTATTAATTTGATAGTTATTAATTGTATTTTTCTATCTTTTGTTTTTGGCAATGATAAGAAAGCAATGTTATGTTTACTTTTGAACACTCTAAAAATGACATTTTCAAAACTGAGCAAAAATTACTCAAATCTGAGTATGTCGCATAGTCAAAATCCTCCGAATCGAAATTACTCAAGTTTGAAACATGTATAAACTCATTTCTGAAAACAGGCACACACTCAAGTATAAAACATCCTATTTAAATACATACATGTTTCAAAAAGGAGTATGAACTGACTTCTAGTTGCTCATTTTTGAGTATTTCCATGTTTCAAAAATGAGTATGAACTGATCTCTATGTGCTCAGTTTTGAGTATTTCCATGTTTCACTATTCTGAGTATTTCTGAGTATTTCAGAATTGAAAGCATTAGGTCGTCATATTTGAAAAAAAAAGTTTCATAACAAAATGAAAATATCTATTTACTCAGATTTGAAAGTGTCATTTTTCTCAATAGAGTGTTTGATCGATGTTTTATTCGATGTGATATTTTAGTCGATTGTATGTTGAGGAGAATTACAACACCAGAGGAGAAACCACATACTTTATGGTGGTTCATTGAAATGAGATCAATAACGCAAACGCAGACAAATTACAGAAGAGGTGCGACGAAGAGCGCACATTTAGAAATTCTTTGACAAGGGCCATAAAACTTTTTAAAACTATCTAACCATTAATGTTATTAATTTAAATCTATCTTCATTATTTTATGAATTATTAAACATCAAAATGTGTCAGACATTTTATATTGTCAGATCATATCTGTACCATGGCTTTTCTTTTTTCTTTTGAAAACATTCTATGAGATCACCTTTTAAATGTTCGATTTAGATCCTATATCTTAAAATGTATGAAGACTTTATAAACACTCAGTACATATATGTATATAAATATAACATATTTTAATAATAACCCTACCTTAAATCCATTCTAAATATTTAATTTTACTACATTACTTTTTAAAAATACTATTATTCTTCAATTTGGCAATGCACAAGTAATAATGAGTATCGAGTCCGACAAAAGTTCGTTGAAATATTAAAAAAATCATTAAAAAGGAACAAGTGATGCTAAAAAATTACGGATTGCAGAAATGGGATTAGAGTTAAATCAGATTATTTTTAATAACAGAAAAAAAAATGTGGTTAAAAAAATTACCGATAGATGGCATTGGCATGTACAGTATGAAGCCAATGTATGCAAATTAGTAAAAGACCCATTTCAGCGAAGGCATTACAAGCTTCAGTATCGCACGACATGAAAGAGGCCCTTTTCTTGTCTTTAGTCATTTTGCCATGCACAATTGTTGCAATGCGCCAATTTGCGGATTCCCCGTTCTCGTAAAAGAGTTTAACCAATAGCGCTTGATCTTGTAACGATAGCATACTGCTGGCATCGAATGAAGAATCTGTGTGCATTGAAGGATTTTAATGACAGCCTGATTTGCATACATCTGCTTCATATTATGCATGCAGCGCCATCTATCGGTAATTTTTTATCCAAAATATGTTTGTTATTAAAAAAAAGTCCGATCTCCCTCTTATCCCATTCCTGCAAACCGCTATTTTTTAGCGTCATTTGTTTCTTTTTAATGTATTTTTAAAGTTTTAACGAACTGTTGTTGCACCCGTATTTGTCTTTTCAATGCATTCGATTTCACAGCATTGATGGATATTGATATGGTTAAATCAACCCATTCACAAACAGGCCACCATCCTAATCATGTGTGTCAGTGTAAGCAGAGATTGCAGCAATAGGATAGCTACATTTTTCAGCAAAAATGGCATGTGAATAAATTTTACAGATAGTAATAAAGTTGATGTGTTGCTAACTATAGTAACATATTATCTAGTACCATGGATTGCGCAGAAACTTATGTAAATCCAGAAAATATATTACATACATATCAGTGTTGGGCAAAACATAATCAAATTAACAATTACAGATTGCGATTACATTTTGTAATCATTAATGAAGGTTAAAGATTAAGGAAACAACCAGAAAAGAAATCATTTTATGTGATTATAGATTAATAATCTGTAATCGCAATCACGATTACTTGATTACTTTAGAAGTAATTACGATAAATTTCGGAAAACAGCCCAGTCCCGTCCTTTTGACAGTCTAAGATATGATCAAAATAATTGAGGTGCTTATAAACAAATTGAATTTCTTCAAAAAATGCAGATTGTAGATAAAAATTTTTTGAACTATATTTAAATTTTAATTGGTATAGACATAAGTATATTTTGCCATTGTTCACTGCCCCTTAATTTCTGGACATCGGTGTATATATATAACATATGCACATATTTCTTATTGATAGATGGATTTTATTACAAAAACGAAAAAAAAAATGAACTGATTGAAAATCTCTATTAAAAGACCATCGAGAAGCATTTTAGCTTTAATTTACAAAGAACATCATAAATTTGTAAAATATAATTTTACCCCATGACTCTGTAGAGAAAATATTTTCAAAATGTCATTAATTATATTATGTAATACTGAATTATTTTATGTCTTTTCAGAAAACATTTATTTGAGATTTTACGAAAATATATAATATTCTGTATTAATAAAACACCGAATTGAAATGAGATTTTTTTTAAATGCTAAGTTGATATCAAGCATTCTTACATAAGTATTGATCGTTTTTTGTTAGACTCAATCTCATTTCACTATTATTACTACACGATGTAGCCATGAAACATAATTTATAAATACGTTTGAAATGTAGATTTTACAAGTATAAAGATGCTTTTTTGTTAAGTATTTTGCAATCCGTTAAATATTTTATATTTTAATTTAATCATTTGCATTAATTCATTCATTTCAAGATATTCATTCGTTTATGTTTTAACAGGAAAGTATGCTTTTATTATTTTTCTTAGAAATATATATTTAATTGCTGTTACGTTTCATAATCATGTTTTTTTTTTCATTTTATAAATATACATTTAGCTTTTAATATGTATCGAATTATGTAAATTATGTTTTGTTAGTATAGAACATATATATTAAAAAATTCATACATATACGGATATAATTGGATATATTAAATTTTAAAAACAAATCAGTATATTGTGTGATTTATTTAATATTTGTCAATATATATGTATGCTTTTTCAACTGAAAATGTCCAGTTGAAAAAATATTTAGCTTTAAATCTGTCGTATTAAAGTAAAACTATGAATTCATATTTTGTCAACTCTTTTTCTCTATATAGTATGTCTAAATTAAAAATTGAAGAACAGGCGAACAGCTGTTGTTTTTGAAGAAATTGATTTTCTGCTGATTAATGGAAATAGGAAATAATAATAAAAAACAGAAATAATATAATTTTGGGACATAAAATCATTACTTTCTTGTTAAAGCTTTATCAGGAAATTTCCATTTAACCTTTTAACATTTCTTTTAAATCTTAGAATCGACTTTATTATCTGTACATAAATAAATGCTTTAAACATGTTACACATTTTAGTTAGTAAAACTTTATTTAATTTCTCCTTTAATATATTTCACTGCTAAATTAAAAATGAAAGAAAAGCTAGTATTTCAGGAGAAATTGATTATCTACGATTAATTCGAAATAAGACATAAAATAAAGGAAAAAATAAGATATTTTTGAACAAAAATAATTCTTTTCCTTTTTAAAAATTAATTAGGAGATTTTCATTAGTATATTTTCGAATTATTTCTGTCATAGAATCCATTTTATTATGTGCAAATAATTCAATGTATGAAACTGTCTTAATAAAGTAAATATTTTAATTTAGATATTGTATACTCTTTCATTGTTAAATTTAAAAAAAGGAAAAACCAGCATTAAAGTATAAACTGATTCTGTGAATAATTGGAAACAGGCTATATAAAAAAATAATAATGTAAATTTGAGCAGAAATCATTATTTCCATGTTTAAGTTTCATTACAAAATTTCCATTCATCTTGCTGTGTTTTTCTATTTTTGAATCGATCTTATTATCTACTAATAAATACGTGTTTTAAATTTGTCGTAATAAAGTAAAACTTTTAATCTAAATTTTACCCTATTTCGCTATTAAATTAAAAAGAAAGAAAACTTGTGTTGTTAGTGAAACTTTACAGATATACATGGCATTAAATGGACCAATAATAGGGAAAGTAGTAATCGAAAAAGAAGTAGAAAAATCCCAATTTTGGATAGAAACCATTATTTTCTCCTTTTATCAGGATATTTCAATTCTTTCTTCTCAATTTTTGGCATACAATCGATTTTATTATCTGAAAGTAAATCAATAGTTTTAATTTTTAGTACTAATGTAAAACATTCAGTTTAGAATTTATTTAGTCTCTTACGCTGTTAAATTTTAAAAAGAAGTAAAAGCCAGTATTTTGGGAGACATTTATTATGTCAGAACGTATGAAAATAATGTATAAAAAAAGAGAAACAGAGCATTTTTCAGTGATTATTATATTATTTAAACTTTAATGAAAAATTTCCATTCAGTTCTTTTTATCTTTTTTGTATATAATCAATTTTATTACCTTAAAATTTATTACATTTCGAGTACATTCATTATTCGGCGTATTTTTATTTATTATTTTAAAAAACGAAACTATTAAATACATAAACAACCCTCATCTTAAATTCGATATCAAATTGTTTCAAAATTAATGTTATGTACCGAAATGTATTTTTATGCTTTATTTTTTTTTACATTTCTCATTGAAAGAACGTTTTCAAATACCATAAAATTTTCAGGAGTATAAACATGACGATATTGTTTAAACTTTTTTTTTCCCTGCAAGTATTTAATAACTGCCAAATATTATAAATGTAGATGTTGTTATAATTTATATGAATTCTTCGTAAGTTTCAAAATAATGTTATCCCTTTTATAGCTAACGAACTGAGAAATCACTACCATAAATGTACGGAGGCATAAGTAATATTTTTTTTATTTACTCACATTCGGCGCCATTGCTCCCATTTTGGAAACAACCTGTATATAAAAAAACTCCTATATATTAAAATTGTTTTTTTTTTTCAGAAATACTTTAAAGACTTCCTATTCATAAAGAAAATGTATTTTAGATAATCTTATAATTATAACATGAGTAATGAAATTCAGATTAAAAAAAACACATTATTTTACGAAATACCCTTGTCATTTTAATTTAATATCCTTATACTTTAATTACTTTATCATGTTATTTGATTTACTTTAATGCTTTATATATATATAACTTTGAATGAAAACATTGAAATAAATTTTTACTTTCTCCTATCATTTACAAAAAATAATTAACTTTTGATAATCAAGCAAACATTTTTTTTTTCAAATTATCTTTCAATTGAGATCCTTTATGCATTTACATTATCTTGATCATCCACTTAGATTAAAATAAGAATTAATAATTGGGAGTTATCCTTTAAAAGCTTGTGTTTTAATTACCTAATTTTCTGTAAATTTATATCCGTTTATTTAGTTCAGAATAAGCAGTTATCCAGTTTCAATGGTGATTATACAGGATAAGGGCATTAATCAATTAAAGAAGGGAATAGAAATTATAACATTTGTAGAATTTAAAATGATAAGTAACAAGATTATGAAAAAGAAGATATTAAATACGGAATTTAATTTATTAATAAAGCTTATACACTAGGCGCCGCTTTATAAAGTAACATGTCTTTTTTTATGGAACAGTTGTTTTTTCTTTAGGAATAGGAAGTCTTTAAAGTACTTCTGAAAAAAAATTTCTTTTATATTTAGGAGGATTTTTATATTTAGGTTGTTTCTAAAATGGTAGTACTGGCGCCGAATGTGGATAAAATTTTAAAAGAAATTTACTTATGCCTCCGTACATTTATAGTAGTTATTTTCCAGTTCTTTAGGTATAAAAGGGATAATATTTTTTTTAAACTGATATTTTACGAAGAATTCGTATAAATTATTCCAACATCTACATTTATAATAAAAATAAAATAAGTTAAATTACCTATTCCATAAGCATTTTCATTATCCATCTCTTTAACTTCCATCATTATAACATTTATTTCCTACTATTTTACATGAAAAAAAATTGAACTTTTTTTTATGCAGCATTATATTGCATTTTTTTTCTGGAATTGGTATTTTAGCAGTTTATTTTTTTACACTTTGTTTAGTCTTTTGTATTTTACGATTTCAAGATCTGTCTTAACTTTCGTCTAAATTATAAAGTCTGCGTTTAATACTTTGTATTTTTGAAATGTTTTTTGTTTGTCTATTGATATAGAATTTACGGAAAATTCTACTTTGCCACATATATCATCGGGTAAATTGTCGCATAAATTATTTTCTGTTACATCTTCCTCATCTGTTACAATACTGGTATGAAGTGGAAAACACACAATTTCTGGAACATACGGAAAATCGTCCAGATCTAAAATAAACATTGTTTAATCATTTTCCATGTAAAATAGTCAGAAAAAAAATTATGTAATGATGAAAAATAAAAAGATGGATAATAAAAAAGCTCATGGAAATGGTGATTTCATTTTTTTTAAATTATAAATGTAGAAGCTGGACTAAGTTATATGAATTCTTCGTAAAATATCAGTTTCATAATGATATTATCTCTTTTAATAGTTAATAAACTGAAAATAACTGCCATAAATGCACGGAGAATGATGTAGAAGATTTAAAAAAAAATGCTCCATTCGGTGACATTGCTTCTATTTTGAGAAAAACTTTTGTTTTCGGTAATTGTGACTGATCTGTTATACATATTAAGTCCGGATTGACGTTTTTTAATATAAATAGACAGTTATAAACATAATATTTCAAATTGTATTTGCTTAAAATGCGTATAGACAACAGAGTGAAAAGTATCCCAGCCGGGACTTGAACTCGGATCATCAGTATAGCGCACTGACGTTCTACCAATTAAACCACTTACAACCACCAATACAACTGCAGCACAAGATGGAATATTTTTCCGTGAGCCACCAACGCTGGGGAAAACCATTCAAGCAGGGACTTGAACCCGGGTCATACAGTGGATACTTTTTTACTCTGTTGGCTATACACCTTTTAAGCAATTCAAATTTGAAATATTATGTACATATTCCATCTTGTGCTGCGGTTTTAGCCTTACCAACATGTGATAGTGAGAAGTTCCAGGCTGGATATCGTTCCAAGTGATTCAGATGGCAGAACGTCAGTGCGCTATACTGATGACTCGGGTTCGAGTGCCGGTTTGGATACTTTTTCACTCTGTTCGCTATTCGCCTTTTAAGCAATTGAAATTTGAAATATTATATATGCAAGGCGTGGAAAAATTTCCAAGTTAGTTATAAACATACTTTAACTAACAATACAATTTTTAAAATAAAGTTTTTTTTTATTTATATATATATATCTTTGGAATGCGGCCCAAATGCTAAATTTTGCCTTTTTTAACACGTTTTAAAAAATAGAAAATTCAAATGAAACTTTAAAAAAAATTACAGATGTCATCTCATATATTCAAAATGCAAATAACATGAACCATTTAACAATATATAAAATATTCACTTTAGAAAAAAATTCTAAAGCAATGTTCTCAAAATGGGATTAATGGTATTTAATGAGTTTTAATGTATTTTGCTAAACTTTATTCTTATAATTTAATAACTCGTCAATATTCATTATATTGTAGCTTGTTTATCGAAATTCAAATGCAAAAATATTATGCGCGCGTATTATGCATGCTTTATATTCCCAGTTTCTAATCATTTCAACCTAATTTTCTTAAACTTTAAATATTTTATAATAATAATTGATTTAAAATTGTAATGTTTTTTATATTAAAAATATTTTAATGTTTAAATGAAAAATAAATAAATAAATTGATTTTTACTGTTCCCTGTATATTTTAAAAGCTAATTAGTTTTGAAAATGAAACATACATTTTGAATTGTCCCCTCTGAAATATTATCATGCAAAACATAGTTTTACTTCAGTAAAAATATGACTTTCATGCTTGGTGGGTACAAGTTTAAAAGAGCACTCAACTTCCAATACTGTAAGTGCCGTGGAAACAAACTTTTAAGTCTTTAAAAATAACTCAAGTTAAATAACAACAGTTTTGTCAAATTATCAGGCTACAACCATGAACTTTGATTCTACAAAACAAGACTCATAATGTTTACTCAATTTTGAATAACATGACAAAATTCTACTTCTTTGCTTAAATTACTTTTAAAACTAGACAAAGTAAGTTATCTATAAACGTGATCGCAGTGGTCTCAAATACAATCTTTTTTTTTTTTTTTTTTTTTTAATATTAAATTTTCTTTACACTCGGCAACGTAAACTGGAATTAACTAAACCATTGCCATACAAGGTGAGGAAGTCCCAAAAAGCAGACCTACACCTTCGGATACATGTGTTTGTATACAGAAATCCTGCTGCTAATAGGAATAATCATTTGCATGAGTACAGACGGTTAAAAATCTTCATGTCTGGTTTTCATTCTGAAGCCAATTAATCAATCATGAAGCCGATTAATAAAAAAATATGTGTCAATCATATGTCGCGTCGTGTGTTACTGGTTTTAAAAAAAACGCAAGAACAAAATTAACGGAATACCTTTCTTTGCATTTTCAGGTGAAATACACAAATGACATTCATAAATTTATCATCTTATAAGTACATTTTACTTGTGTAATTAATTACAACCTGATACTGCCGGACAAAATAGCAACAAAAACTAATTTTAATTCTTTAGCTAAATAAAATACATATACAGAATATCATTAGATATTTAATTTCGATATTAATAAACCTTAAAAGACATGTCAGTTACTGTACATAGTAAATAAACATAACTTACCATATTTTATGGTGATCATCACTTAATATTACTTTTTATCCCTCTGAGCGTTTTGAAAAAGGGTAAATTGTAATGTTGTTTTCTCTTCATTTTGTTTTAAATGCTAAAAAAATATGATTCTTTCAGCATTATAAATAAAACTTAATTACAAATATGAATGTAACCCTTGAGAGTATTAATCATTCTTCAATGTTTTGAAAATTCATTAAATCTATAGAATTATATTATCTTAAACATTGCATATATTGCACTGAAACCTGGAACTTAGTGAACGGAATATTACGTTCCACACGCTTAGAGGGTTATATTATTCTTTTATTATTGCAAATTGGAAAAATCTTGAAAAATTATATTTAACATTCCGTATTGGAATGCTTCATTATGAATATACTATACGTCATTTATACGTAAATATTTAAATCCTATTACTTATAAAATGTATATTGGAATATTTTTAATATTTTTCGTCAAACTTTTTTTCCTCCTCATACATAAATGTCTTTAATAATCAATAATTTGCTAAAACACTTTTCATCTGCAATCATTATTTTCCTTTCATTATAGCAAATTGGAAAAATCTTGAAAAATTATATTTAACATTCCGTATTGGAATGCTTCATTATGAATATACTATACGTCATTTATACGTAAATATTTAAATCCTATTACTTATAAAATGTATATTGGAATATTTTTAATATTTTTCGTCAAACTTTTTTTCCTCCTCATACATAAATGTCTTTAATAATCAATAATTTGCTAAAACACTTTTCATCTGCAATCATTATTTTCCTTTCATTATAGCAAGAACTCCAAAATGAGATAGATGTTATTTTCACAAAGTTATTATTCCATTTAATACATTTAGTATTTCCTGGAGGGAATTTAATTTCATTTTAATATATTATTTTAATTAATATACTGTTCCACAATGTTTAATCCTGTTAATTAAAAATATTATATTTTTTAATGCAGTTAAAAGCCTTTTTATTTCTCTCAAAATAATGTTTAACTTCAATTATGATGTTGTGTTTCTTTAACAGCTTATTTTTTTAAATATTAATATTAAAAAGATTTTTATTAAAAATAATTGATACACAACATGAAAACAAAGATATACTCACTATATTTAGATCATGTGCAATTAGATCATTACTCATATGCACATGAAATTTAAAGATATACTGAAATATGTCAATGAAATGTAATTTTATACGGGTTTATCTTTTTTATAAGGGTCTTAGCGCACAAGAAAGAAAACTGCGAAATTGAAATTGGCTAGAAAACGAATGTGTTAAAAGCGCATTCTGGCAACTTTTACTTACATTTTAAAAACGTCATCATATTATTATATCTTTATCAAATAACTATCAATGTATCAAATGATCAAACAATTTGTTTTATATTAAGGCCATTTAATGCATAAATTGAAAGGTGATTTGTTTAATTTATACATAAATAAGCCATATATTAATGTGTCCCAAAATATATAACATAAATAAGACATATAAGATTAGAAATTATTTCATTCGTCCCGTTTCACTTTCGTGATTATTTATAATATTTGGCGTGAAATCGCACTTTCTTAAGACTGACTTATGTCAGGGACCCCTGTAACAAAAAAGTACCATTAAACGTAACATAAAAACATTTATTTATTTTTTAAATATAATGATTGAGTTTTTTAAAATTCTAAACCACATTGAGGTGTTTTAGGTATTTTAGATGAATAACTTTTTATAACATTATCGAAAGGATATTTTTGAATAAATGAGTACGAAGGATTTGTAAGAACAATTTTAATTAATTTATGTTTTTAACAGAAAGAAAGAAATTAGCGCAGTAGAAATTGATGCCGTAAGAAGATCACGCAGGATATCAAGAATAGAAAGAATAAGAAATGAAAGAATCAAAGAAATGATGAAAAAAAGGGAATTAATATTAGATGATTTTCAAAAGAAGCAATTAGTCTGGAAGGGTGATGTTAAATGCATGAGTGATGAGAGACTACCCAAAATAGAATCTAATTATAGAACAAACCAAAAAAGGAAACGAGGAAGACCACAAAAGAACTGGATGGACGATATAAAGAAATCGATGAGGGATAAAGGTCTGGAGGAGTAATGGACCCTTGACTAGAATAAACAGAATAGTTTCTTGTAGATTTTTCGGATGGAAACACCTGACGTCATACACCGAGTTAATGTAAATATATATATGTTCTTAACATATCAAAATAACTAAGGCCTTGTGGATATTATGGGTAAACTCGCAAAACACGTTACAAAAATATGCAGTTTAAATACAAGCATCTATAAGTATCACCGTTCTGTGAGTTTGAACTATGAAACAACTTTCAAAGTATTAGAGGCGAACTAGACCTTGTAATAGATTGCACAATTTTATGTTTTTAAAAAATCTGAAGTGACTTTATTCTATTCAACTTTCCAAACATTCACCGTGGATTGAGAAAAAATATGACATGATGAATTGAGCTGGATTCGAATGCTTGACTAGATATCTCTGCAACATTTTTCAATTATAATTTATCGTATTTCTTTGGTGAATTTCCCTATAGAATCGGTCAGAAGATGGCTTGAGATGGTTTGAAATTTGTTTATTAATTTTTATATACCTAATTCGTCAGCTAATTTTTCCAAAATCTACACAGTTTTTGCAACACTTGTCCTTAACATAATTGACAAATATGAACTCAATCGCAAGCTATCGTATTCATTCACTCATACACATACACATATGCATCATGATTAAATAACTTTCTTTGCACTATATGTTCGAACGTAAAAAAAGACCTTTGTCAAGTTTGCAACTAAAATCGGCAACGCCTTATATCTGTTGATAAATATTATGTATTTTTTGGTCGTATAGAAAAAAATAAAAAAAGACCCTTCAAGCATTTATAAGGAAAAGTCCATGAAAATGACAAAATTAGGATTACAAAACATTTAATGCCCCAAATTTTTTACAGTTGATAATAAAAAGTGTGTATCATTTAAATGATCAGATTTGTAATGCAGTGAACAATTATAAACAGATATTTTGTATTGTTACTACATTACACGATTTTGCGCGGCTGAATGTGTGAGGTATACAGGTGTATTTTCCGTTTAAGTAAAGTTTGTTCAGTTGGACTTTGATATTATGGAACTCTGACACTATAACTTAAAACGACAAGAGAACATACATATTCTAGATTAACCAAAAATTATATTTAAGCGTTAATAATTATAAGTTAATTGGAATATCTTAATATAATATGACATCAAGATTAATTATTCCGGCTCTGTCGTAAATTCTTTTTCTTGAACCCCTTTTCACCTTCGCCGCCATGTTTCATCTCCTTATAAAGTTTACGTCAACATTATACTACTTTGTGGTGCAACAAAGATAAATCAAATGGAAAAATCCGTGTTGTATCTAAGATGAGGGCTTGAAGGCCCTGTTCCACAATATCTCGAAGTTCAAAAGAAAATAAAATAATTCGAGCTATAGAAAATGATTAAAGATGATTTTAACTTGTTGGAAAAAACAAACATTCATGTATTTCCGTTTCCGAGAGTTAATAATTGATAAACCGGAATTTATTTCTAATAGTAGTCAAACTCATTTAACACATTTGAACATTGGTATCTTCAAACGCTGAGAGCAATGAAAAGTGTTTTAAATTATGGAAAATGCATAAAATTAATTTTTTGTTCTTGAATTATGCAAAACTGCTTCGCGATACTAAACTTCCACTTACAGACGTTTGACTTACAGTAGTATTGCTATATCTTTTTGTTTTCTGCACATTTGTTTGAAAAAAATATTTTATTAACAAATATATAAATGTACTGCAGCTGAAATTTATAGCTTCATTTTCTACAATATGACTAACGTGAAAATCTATGAAGGATACAAATTTTGTGATTTTTTTTATCCCTTCATCTCCTTCTGTCACGTTTTCTTTTCATAATAAGTATGTATAAATATTGTTTTCCTCGCATTAACATGGCACAAATGTATGTACTTAAATGCCGATCTCCTAATCTGTGATAAGTTTCAAATTTTTATTTTATGTAATTTTGCAGGTATTCATTTTTTTTGTAAACGCGTATATCTTTACAAAATAATTTAAAAATATAGTTCTACATGTATTTATTTTACTTTAAGATTTCATTTTAATCTTAAAAAACATTTCGGCAACAGCCCTATATTTCCCCCTATACATTAAGTAGAGGAATATGTATGCGATAAATTTGGTTACTATACTGCACTTTTTGAACACAGAAAGACATTTTACACAGTTAGAGGTGAAACCTAAGAGAAAAAATTGGAACTGGAGGGAGGCATTCAAAATTTTTCTTAGAATTCAACATGGCGAATATTTTTCAAAATTACGTTCTGAGGCAAAACAATGTTAATTCAAGGCATTTTTGTTGTCGTATTCATATTCATATTTTATTTTCCTATTTCAATGTCAAAATAAATATCAAACATAAAAATAAAGCGAAATATGAAAATTTTACTTTATGTTACACAAACATTTTAATATAAAATTACAAAATCCTTCAAAATTATAAAATTTAAGTCATATCAACAGATACTTTTGATTTTATTTTGTATTTTTACCTCAGCGGTGTGTGTCAGTGTGCATGTAATACCGGCAGTTTTACAAAAGTAATTACACGACATACTTGAATTCTTTCCATCCATATTTCAGAAGTTCTCTGTATGATTCCCAAATTACTGGCTAATGCCATAGGTTTGATCTAATAGGTATTATTATATATACATAATGGTATATAAGTGGAAAAAGTTGTAGTGGAAAAAAGTAATAAGTTGAAGTGCCAGGATGACGAATTTTGAATTTTAGTAAAGAAGTTTCTCACTGCATAGTCCCATTTGCGTTGTCGTCTAAATACACTTTGTGAAGCAATGCACATACTGTTTTTGGTATATAGTTTTGGTTTTGTCAACTGATATAAATTTGAGAGCATAATTTGCAGATACAGCTGTTGTAATTCCTCATTTTTAAACAATTCTTACCCACCTCCTGAACCCAGTAATTGTCCAATAATGTTTGTTTTACAAGGAAAGATACCATGATGACATGAGAGGTTTTTATATATTGATGAAGGAAACTGGAATGGGTAGGATTTGCTGAAGTATATAAAGTTAAGTTTGTCCGTATAAGGAGTCCTTGTCCTGAATTCGAAAGTTTCGGGATACCTCCCACAAGTTTGGTGATACCTCTCATATATTAATTAGAAAGCAAATTATAAAAACAGTTGAATACAAAAATACAATAAATACAAAATACTTCAGTCTAATAATACTGATATTCTGCAGACTTTTGAACTCTTTGTTCACGCTTATACTTGAAAATAAAATACTCAGTAGTCCATGTCCAAAAGTTATTTTTGCTCTGAAATTAAAAGTAAAACCATATTGAAATGATACCAAAAGCGACACAACGTGAACGTTTTTGCAAACTTTTTGCCGCAAAACTCTATTCTGGAATATAGCTGTTCTAAGGGAAATTTTGAATGCCCTCCACTTCCTAAATTTTTATATCAAGTTCTAATTACATCCGGGTTAAGTGGTATTCTGTGTTTTCAGAAAGTTCAAATTATGCAAATGTACAATCTCCACTAAAGACAATTTTTATTGAGACTTTCTAGAAATATTTTATCATTGATTACTTAAATCTACAGACTATGTTCTATCTTACAAAACATTATTTTCTCTCTAATTTTCTTATGAACTATGTGTTTTATCGTAAGATAAAAATTAAACAAAGCAAACATTTTAAATATATTTCATAAGTTTAGTAAAAAATATTCACTAGATTTTAGAACTTCTATTCCTTTTATTATAACATTGGAAATTAAACGGAAAATTCATCACATATTTAAAGCAAAAGAGAAGCAAAAAATTGATTAAGCAGGATTCCCCCTAATTGATTTTTTAAGTTACTTATGTTGAAAATGATATTACTCTATTAAAGATAAATTTGATCGACAAAAGCATCAATAAAGAAAACGGGAACATTTTATACATTTTTGTTTAAATTGAGATTTCCAATTTATTTTTCTCTAAGAACTTAGAGCTCTTTTTTTTAACTTTGTAATCTCCTTTGAATTTATAAACGGTGTTCCAAAAATTTCATCGGAGTTTTAAAATTCAATAATTAATTTAGCTATAATAATTATCAATATGTAATAAATGTGTTGTTTATAAGCTAGTTTATTAATTTTGTGTATCATAATTTTGAAAAAGGCAATATGTTCATCGGTAGCGACAGCCTTTTTTGTCTATTTCTCGACACGAAACCATGATTGGTGTAACATAACATATTTGCATAATTCCACCTAACTCTGCAGCGAATTACATCGTCTGCCATTCAGATACGCTTCGGAAATTAACATTTCCCTCTGCGTGCTTAACTATTGGCAGTGAGTATAGAGTTTTTGTGCTCGGGTAGATATAATTCGACCATTGAAGGACTCAAATGTGAATAACAATACAAGGTTGCCACATAAACATGGAGATAAAAAAACAAACCCTTGAAGTCATTTTGTTTTCTTTTTATGTTGTTGTTTATGACAATGATGCAACTTAAACACTTATTTTTAAACAAATCCTTGAAATTATGTATACGAGTCGGAATGTATATATATAAGGAAGAACCAAAAACATTTGTTTAAAGTAATTTATTAATTTAAAACTTATATTGAAATATTAATTCTCCAAATTTCTATTGATGTGAGTGAAACAAAGCTGTTCGATATAATTTATCGAGAATGAATTTTCAAACCACAAATTTTCCTAAGAAATTAAAGAAATAAATTAATCATGTATATGTTTACCTCGCGGAGACATTTTTAAGCTTGTTTGACGGCAGACTAATGCCAAAAATGTCTTACTATATTAATGAATAATTATACAGGGTCATCGAAAAAGAATGCCGGGATTTTGCAGAATTATAAAAAAATTAATTCTTAAACGTATGGAAATAATTCTTGTGTTGAAATGTAGTGAAAGAATTGTGAAATGTTGAAATGAAGTGAAAGTGTTTTCTCCGATCACTAAATGGCGTGCAGTCTTGAATGAGAAGTTTTCCAACTCACGGATTGGACGAGATGGCCTAATTCCGTGGCCTCCACGAAGCACCGACATTACGCCTCTGGACTACATTAAGAACATTAAGAACTAGGGATACATTAAGAACATTGTGTATAGTGAAAGAATAACTGATAATCAGCCATTTAAAACGTCGAATCATAGCCGCCTGAGATACTTCACACGACATGGAGGGAGATTGAATATCGTATGAAAGTCTGTCGTGCAACTAATGATACACATATTGAAACGTATCGAAATGGACAAAAAAACTTGGTACTTTTCTAAACATTTTAATAGTAAATTTATGTTCTTATATTTGCGTAATGCAAATTTGTAATCGCGGCATTCTTTTTCGATGACCGTGTATACGCAGATGACTAACTGAATTTCATTCGTTCGTATAGATTTTTATTTCAAATAAAATGTTTAAAATTGTTTGGTATTTTTATAACTTTAAGGAAACATCTCCGACTTAAAATATTTTTTACGAAAATTTTATTTCTTATGCCGATACAAAGTGACTGTAAACTATTCCAAAATTTTAAATATATCTTGGATGTTAGAAGTATAAATATATCTTCATGAATAATAACTAATGTTACATTCAAAATAAAAACAAATGTTGCTTTTTTCCCCAAGGAAATAGAAAATAGGGCAAGACATGCAATAAATTTCTTTAAATAAATGCAGCGCAAGAAAATGTTTATTTAGAAAAGGCAGCATGAAAAAATAATGTAAATGTTTTGAATAAAATTTTGAAACAACTTCTGGAAAATGTCATTTTGAAGGCTTTCCTGCATTTCCCTATAAATTATTCTAAAACACGAGATATATTAAATTTCATTTTTCGGTTTAATTCTAAATTATCTGGCGATATCCTTTTATCATATATACTTCTTAAAGCATAATTCTGTTTAAAATATTCTTGTTTACAGGAAATTTAACTTGTTTTCTGAAAACAAAAAAATTATGACAACCGCTTAGAGCATTAAAATATATCTTAACTTTTTTTAAATACATGTTTAAATTAGTTGTATTTTATTATGCGTAGATAAAGGATTCTAAACGAAATATTAATTTTCTTTGTTTGAATAATAGCAACTATTAGTTTATTAAATAATTAAGTATTATGAAAATCAAATATATTGAAAAAGAAAGACCTAAATTATACTGGAAATGGGAGAAAAGATATAATGCTAATATATTAATAAGTACTAAATGTAAGTACAATCGAAATAACAACAAGAAATGCGGTTAGTATGCAAATTTTTCGGCTGTTTAGCATATTGGAATTTTACAAAAAATATCTTATTACAAAAAGGTTAGCATCTTAAATTAGAGACGTTTTCATACTGGAAACAATAATTTACGATAAATGACTGTTATTTCATGCCTGACAATGTTGAGCAAAAGGTTGATTCGAGAATATAGGTCAAGTGTGAAAAACTTTCTGTGCTGTTGTACACATTTGTAATTGATTCATACTTGAATATTTTCTAAGTACCCGTCTCTATTTTCACGCTCTGTGTTTCACTTTACTTTAAAAGTTAATATCAAATGTTTTCTTTATTTTAAGAAAAAACAATTCCAAGAATTTTGTATTATCCTTCATACATCACATTTTAATAACAATTTCTATTTATTGTAATGTTATATCAGTTGTGTTTCGGGTTTAATTTTAACCAAACCGCAAAACTTTAGCAAATCTTTTCTCTTCACGCTATATGGGCCATTCTCAAAAAAAGTTGCAATTCAGAAATTGATTATGTCTTGAATTTTCTTTTTTTGATTTTATATAATTTTTTATTTGTATTTACCTACATTAGCATTTCGTGTTATGAAAACTGAAAGTTTTGATGGCAGCGTAGTTTAAATATGTGTTTTCTTTTTTCTTATTTCATCAGTATGCATTAATAGATATGTAAGAAGAACATGCTTCTTACCTTTTTATTACTTCGGTGTGTTGAGGTGAGATATTCCATGGTAGCACGTCTTGCTAGAAGATAATCTATTTTTGGGATATATATTTATCCGATTCATATGTCGTTGGTGCACGTCATTTTATTAAATGCTGCTGAAAAGAAAGGTGGAATTAATATGTGTACTGGTGTTAACTTATCAGCCACTTTTTAAGCTTGATGGTTGATTACATGTATTTAATATCTGTAGTTTAAGTTTAAATGTTATTATTCAGAGCACAGTACATAGGCTTTGACCTTACATCTTTACACTGTGAAATTAGAGTATAGAATGAATAAATGTTTGTGAGTCCTTTTTGATGAAAATACGCGATGATCTTATGGAAATTTCGCCTGATTCACTCTGGTTATGTTTCAGCGTCAGGTGGTAGTTTGTAGAAAGTTCATCACGCGCTGGGTATTTTCCGATGAAATGTTTATGGTGGATTGCGTGCAATGTCAGCTTTCACTTTCAAATGTTCTATGAAAGTTTTCAAGTTCTTTATCCAAAATAAGAGATTAGATAAATTGTATTTTCCCTCAAGTTTTTCCACACTTTTCTTTTTATTTATAAAAAAAAGGTCAATTCTTGTCAAACACTGAGCAAAATGTCCACAATGTTACCACTTTATTACATTTCTTGACATAAAAATTTATTTTAATTCTTCAAGTATGTGGTGACAAATATTATAGAAAACAAATATTTGTTTAAATATGTTACCAATTCGGATACAAAACAAATATATGTCCACTCAGTTTGCATGGTTTAAAAATTTAGACACATCAATTCATTTAAAAGATTTATTACCATAATATTAATGATTACAGTAATATTTAATTCACGTAGTTAAAATATTTTAGAAATATACCATAATGTAATTTGAAATAACATATTAGTTGTAATTGAATGGAAAAACTACTCTAGTAGCAGAGTGGAAAGGTAACAGAATAGACAAATACAATATTTCCATTTTTTTAAAATTATTCAAGACATTATTTAGGCTTAAATATCCTTGTATTATTGCATACATACATAAGCTTACTATTAATTATATTTACCAATCTTATTTATATTATCTACAGCAAGGTAAGATAGTGGACAGACAAAAATGTATAAAACAATATTCTCCCACTTTATGATTCAAATTCCATATGAACTAAATCTTCATATATTACACAGTCTTGATATATTTGTCGTCATTTACTGTGTAATGGGATTTCTAGAAAATCTTGGTAACAGAGTGGGCATAGGATAACGTGCATTCTTTGGGGACATTATATTTCGAGATATATTATATTTTTATAATTAAAATGGTTTCTCAGTTTACATTTTAATTGTAAGATAATGTATGTAATTTTGAAATGATGTATAATTTAACTATATTTTTATTCTGTATCTTGTATTTTCAAGGATTTTTTTTTTTTTAATTTCCCATTGGAGACAGTCAATGTTTCAAAAATTGAGCATTACAAACTGAAAATACTTAAATGTTTTAAGATACTATTATTCAACGGACATTGTATAATCTTCAAAATGTCCCATATATTTCTATAAAAAAAGAAGAATATCTATTTTTTAATTGTAAATTTAATTATATTGTTGGACACTGTTTTGTAACTTTATTTGAGAAGGACCCATATCCATTATCAACAATTAGCTAATGTATCATCCATGCATGAATAAATTTTAATTTTTACTTTACAGCATTATATCATATTCCACGATTCTTAAAATGAAGATAGAATTTCATTTTTTCTAATTTTTGCCCTATAATATTTTGGATATAAATCTGTAGAAAAGTAAAAAGCAACTGAATAAAATAAATCTTGGATAGAGAAAGAAACAACATGTTTCTCATTCTGATCTATGCATTAAAATCTATAGTGATAACTTGCTATTTTTTACCCTTTAACAATAGTTTATATTTTGCTTCCGAAAGTGATAAATATAAAATATCACTGAAACTTTTTTCTATTGTCAGAAGATTATATGAATAAAAACATTCATTTACAAGATATAATAAAACATACAGCCATCAGTATCTATATTCAAAATAGGCTGCACCAGAGGCCGAGAGGTTTTGCTCTCAAAACTGGTAGACGGGAGGTGCTGGGTTCAAATCCCTGTTGCGCTCGTCGACCTAACCGTTCGGAGTTTTCCGTGGTTTTCTTCGAACCTTGCCGTAAATACAGGTTAGGATCCCTTAGAAAGACCACCATGGAGGGCACTCCTCCTAAGACCTATATACCTCGAGTAGATAATCGGCCGTCATAAGTAAATCATCAACCAACTATATTCAAAATAACCCATTTGCGCCTTAGCGCTTTATTTCCGATCACATATATTTTAGTAACAACGGTTTTGTTGAGTTTTGAGGTATTGTAAAGTCTTAAAAATGTTGAAATAGGTGCATTTTCTTTATTTCAGTGAAATATTTTCATTATTAATATAACAAATGTGAGAAAACATATTGACTCCAAATATCAATACGAGTCTGGACTCTTATTAACAAAAGACTAAACAACAAACTATTTACATGAGCGTTTTATATATATTTAATAAAAAATAAGATCTTCAATGTTACAAAAACGAAAATTTTTTTAGGCCTCTTAGCCAGAACCCTCAACCGATTCACTTCATCGCCTCGCGACTTCCGATACCCGTGCAATTACACGTACTGTGACGTAATGTAGCATATATGAAAGTTATGGTTCTGACATCTATGGACAAGACTGTAAGCTCTCTGACGATTTCTACATTAATATTAATAAAATATAGTTTTTAAATTAAATCATAATCAGTAAAATTGTTTTAATATAATTTATTTTAATTATTTGTCTTAAGACTTTTCTGAAGATGTTTATAACAAAGTGGGAATTGTAGAAAAAAAACGAATAATATCCGTAAAAAAAAAAAAAAAAAAAATCAAGTGAAATAGAACAAATCTCGTTACACTTATATGATATTAATAGTTCTTTATCAAAGCAACAAAATTCTAATTTTTATAAACATAGTTTTGTAAGAGCGTTTTTCTTCCGTTCTGCCAACTTTTAAAACATTAGGTGTTTTTACGTTATTTAATTGAAACATTTTTCATTATTAATATAGTAAATGAAAACACATTTTGAATAGTCTAGATTCATATTAACTAAAACTGTATTAAAAACTATGTACATGAGTGTTTGATATATCTATACTAATAAAATAAAGTTTCACTCTGTGTGTGTTTCTGTGTGTCTGTTGTCGATGGCTAGGAAAATCTAGCCCACCTAGAAGCCTGAACATTTAGATTTAGGTTGTCCAAACCCTCTCCTGGTGCACCTGAGCATCAGAATTTTCATATCTTGGTAATTAGAGTCCTTATTAATTAAAAACTGACCAAGAATCACAAATAAAAGATCAATCTTCCAAAATCCGCGCTCATGCTCAGAAGCCCTTTATCTACTCCTCTTTGAATAGAAGAAACAAAGCACGAGTCAATTCGTTTCTTTTTAAGTTTTTCTAAATTCGCCATGACGACAAAAACTGTCTACATATTCTCAAAGAACATACATTTACGTCTCGAACGAACCGGATGGTTTGAAAAAAATTCTCATTTAACCCTTTCAAAAACAAAAAGCATCGAAACCAAGTTTTTTATTTTCTCCCATTTTCCGAGTCTTGCATCCACCGGACTACCAAAGATATGGAAAAACAAAGGTCACCAAATTAAAGAACTGACTTTGTTCTTTTCAAAGCCACGTTTGGTTTTAAAAGATGCGAAAGTTAACCCTTCGAAAAAGTATATTTTCTGTATGATATTTCGCGATTTTTGCGATTTCGGCGATTTTTAAAAATTTGCATAGGCGGTTGAGAGAAAGGTACGAAAAACTAAAAATAACAGACAATATCTACATTTATTTCCTTTTTTATATCTGCATTTGTTTTTGAAAAATTAGAATATTAACCCTTCGAAAAAAATTCGCGCAGCAATCACTTTTGCGAATTACGATTTTCTGTGATATATAAAATCTGTCATCAGCTCTCTAAAAAAACGAAACAAAAAACAAACACACCTAAAAACATCTAGGTTCTATCTGGTTCAGGTAGAAATCTTTAGTTAAAAAAAAAATCACGTTTACTCTTTCGAGAACGTTTTTTACCGTAAGCCAATTTTGTATTTTTAACGATTTCTCTATCTTCAAAATTAGAATCGGCATTTATAAACAAGATACGAAAAACTAAACACATCGCGCCTAATATACATTTTTTTGCTTTTTAAAATTTGGTATCCGTTTTGAAAATTTTTAATTTTAACCCTCCAAAAGAAATTCATTTCCAAAACTCACGCGATTTTCGTTTTTCGGCCACGTTTTAAAAAAATCGGCTTCGACTGGGGAAATGCGACTTCGAACAAACAGTACACTCCAGATAATAGACATGTTCATTTTCTTCAAAACGCACTGTTGGGTTTTTAAAAATAACTACATTAACCCTTTTGAAATCGATCGTTTACGTAACCCACTTTCGCGATTTCCGGTGTTTTGGCAATGTTTACCCGTGGTTAAATTTAAATTCTACTATGAAATTTGGTTGGGTCGAGTGCTCTTATAAGGCCTCTTCAAGAACCTTATGAAAATGCCTCTTCAAGAAATTGTGCCCTTGGCGGTGGAAAGTGGAACTACAGGAGTATCTCGGGATCTATGAGCCCGATTACGACGGGGTTTGCCTCATTCGACTTAATTTCGATAGCCTTACAGATTTTCAGTCATATTCGTATAAAACAGATTGTTATTATCTCGGGCTCAGCCAACGCCGGGCGGGTTAGCTAGTGTACAATAAAATGTAAGATCTTCTTCAGCTTTACGGAAAATTGTTTGGGCCTCTTAGGAACACGTTAAGCCAATTCACTTCCTCGCTTCGTAGTGAGCTCATCTTCTACTAGCCGTGCATGTGACGTAAACCATCATCTCTGAAAGATCTGGTGCTGTCATCTCTATGGAGAAGACTCTAAGATCTGTGGAGATTTCTGCTTCAATATTATTTTTAAATTGTATTTAATTTATTCATACTTAGCACAAATTTTTGAATACAATTTGTTTTAGTCATTCTACTTTAAAATGTTCAGAAGATGTTTATCATCGAATGGGAAATATTTAAAAAGGGGAAAATAAACTTTAAAAAAATCAATTTACAATAGAACAAGCCTCGGTGCATTTAAATGATATTAGCTGTATCAAAGTAATAAAATTTTAATTCATATAGTGAATATTTAAAATTTATTCGTACCAAAATATTACACATATTTAATGCTTGTGCGCAAAGAAAAGATATGAAAGGATGTTTGTGTGTTATAATATCAGCCACGGTTGATGGTATTTTAGCTAAAATAATGCTGTGAAAGATTTTCATTTCTTATATTTGCTCATTAACTATACATAAGGTTATTTTTATGCGTGGATGTAGGTGTTAGTCACGAACCTGCAACGGCTACGATTTTGGCTACCAGTATTTCAGTAAAGAAAAATTTGACTTATTTAACCACAATAGAACAATGTAGTAAGCAAAACGGAATATCCAGTTGCGTACCAACTGAACTTCCAGGATATAGCTAAGCGACTTGCGAGGAAAATAGGGAGCCATGAGAAATATAAAAAGTTAAAATAGAAATAGAATACAAAAATATTAAAAATATAATAAAAAAATTGAAGTTTAACTATAAGGAAGTAAACAATTCCCATTAGATCCAAGAAGATGACAGACGAAACCTACCGAGAGTCGAACCCATCTAAAAAAAAACCTCTTTACAGAGACCATACATTTAGTTTAAAAGTAACAAAAATATTAAAATTTATGGCAAATAAAAGCTACTCGGCAAACTAAAAAAATGTTTTTTTTTTTTTTTTTTTTTTTTTTTTTTTAACACGTATACAACAGGCGAGAGAAGTTAAGTTTACTTGAAGCGTACAATTAAATATGCGTAAGAATTCTTTTCAAAAATACTGGTTGTCAACCATCGTATTTTGAAACAGTGTGACTTCCACGCATGGAATTAGCCTTAAATGAATTTAATACGCTATAAAAAACAAAAGTTATTTTAATGTACAAGGAGTAATATTTCCAGTAAATATTTTTAATTACAACAATTAGCAAATTTAAGTAATGCTTTCTATAGGTTCATTCTTTTAATTACCTTTGAAGTGAAAGTACCGTTGATGACATGACTTGCTCTTAGGATGTTTACAAAATTAATTTAATCACATAGTTAGTTATAAATAGAAAGAGATTTACATTAAAAGAATGAAAATTAAATTTATTTGATGGTATTTAACTAATATGTTCATCAAGTGTATTGTATTTTTCTATCTTGAATAATTAAATTCTACTTGAGAGTATTTTCATTTTGAGAAAGTATAATATTTATCAGAAAGCTTAACTGAGTATTTTTCTGCTATGTAAATGACTTTTAGTAATTGTATATTCATATTTTAAGACAAAGGAATAATAACTTTAATTGTCAAATTACTTTTAAAAAGTAATATCTGAGACTGTAATTTCTAGTAAAAATGTATTAATGTATATAAATTACAATCGAGATCTTAACTTAAATTTCCATGTATATTTTGCTTAAATTAAAATTAGAACTTTATATTAAAAAATATATATATTCAATTGTTATTTGGACTCTTTACTTATTTTATAAATGGGTTTCAATGTAGATAAATTCCATCTGAGCTTTAACATGTTATAAAAATATAGAGCTATAAATAAATAGTATTTTACCTTATAATTTTTGATAAAAATAATTTGCTGCCAATGTATTTTATTTTAAATTTTACATATTTTAAATAAAATGCATTAGCTATAAGTACAGTTTATTCCAAAAGCAGATTATTTTGATTTATTTTATTTTATGTTATTTTTCTTTTCAGAAATTGTCCAAGAGAAAATTAGATTTGTTTTTAAAATGAATGTTTTATATTTTAAATTGATTTTCTAAAACTATCCATATGAAGGAATTGGAGTATCATTTGACATATCTAAATCTTTTTATCTGGATTGTGCTCAAGGAAATCGTATCCCTTGCACAGAGTTGTTTAATAATTTTCCATTAGCGAACATTTTGAACTTTGAATATTTTATGTAAATGATCATTTTGGAGAATATCGCTATCTCTGCTATGCCATTAAATAAAAAAAAATCATTTTAAGAGTTCAATCAGAGTAAAGCAGTAAAGCAAGTTTAAAATTTATTTTCAAGTTGCAAGTGTGTACAAAAGTTTTCCCAATATTATCTCTTTAATAAACTTTATTACTAAAATTTAAATACAAATTTTAAATAAAATTCTTCAACTACCAGAATAGTCTTTTTCAAAAGCAGGTTATTTTTGTTTATTTTGTTTTCACTATGTGACATTATCAACGGTAAAATCAGATACGTTATTATAATGATTGTTTCAGACTTTAAATATATTTTATCATCCTACTTATGTCAAAGCAACGAAGTTGTCTTTGACATTATCAAAAGCTATTTATTTAGATTGTTCTTTTAAAAGAGAATAAAATATTTTGCACTACTTTATTTTAAGCATTATCCATTAAAAAACAAACTAAAGCATTAAGATTTTATGCAAATGAACCCTTTGGAGAATCTCATTATCATTGCTTTGTCAATAAATGAAAAATAAAATTGTTTCGTTATCAAAGTTCAAGTAGCGTAAAGCAGGATGGAATGAGGGGAGTTAACTCCATTTAAAAATAATATTTAAAGATGCAATCCTACAAAAATCTTTACTCACTATTACATATATCATACATTTTATTATGGCTTAGAAATTAGGATATGTTCTTAAATTGAAGGTTTTATATTTTAAATACATTTTACATTTCTGCTGACGTGAAAGTAATAAGGTTTTCGTCGACGTATCAAAAACAATTTACTCCGATTGTTCTTTTAAAGAGACTCAAATATATTGTACTATCTTGTTTTAATTATTTTCTATTATCAAACAAACTAAAGCTTTAATGTTTTATTTTAATGAGCACTTAGGAGTAACTTATATTTCTTTGTCAATAAGTGAAAATTAATTATTTTTTCTTTCAAGTTCAAGCACGATGCAGATAGAAAAAAGGAAGAAGATGGACTCCTTTTTAAAAAAATTGTTTTTCAAGTTGAAAGCCTAAACAAATATATCCCACCATGACTACTCTAATACGCTTTATTATCAAAATATAAATAACATTTTTTAAAGTAAATTCTTCAGCTATTAGAAAAGTTTATTGCTTAATAGGTTTATTTTTGTTTATTTGGTTTCTATTTTGAGACATTATTAAAGAGGATATTAGATATGTCATTAAAATGAATGTTTTAGATTTTAAATATTTTTTATAATTTTTAATATATCGACGAAGGAAGCTTTATTTGAAATATCAAAAGCAATTTATTCAGATTCTTCTTGTAAAAGAATTCGAAGCTCTTGCACTGTCTTTATTTTAATTATTTCCCAATTACAAACAAACTAAAGCATTAACAATTTATCATAATAAGGATTTAGGAGAATCTGTTTTGTTTTGTCAATAAAAGAAAAATTAAATTGGATCTTTTCAAAATTCAAGTAGAATAAAATAAGATGAAGTGAAAATAGATAATTACCTTTAAAAACCTGCATTTTAAGAGTAATTCTACAAAGCCCTTTATCCACCGTTACTTCTCTCATGCATATTATTACCATGTAGAAGTCAGAAATATTAAATGTTTTGGATTTGAAATACATTTTATCTTTTTGATAACGTGACAGAAATGCTTTTTTGACATAAGCTATGATATTCAGATTGTTCTTTTAAAGTAATTTGAATCTGTTGGATAAGCTAATTACCTTTGATTTTTAATGAAACACAAAATTGTCTCCTTATCAAAATTAAAGCAGTGTAAAGCAGTCAGGAATGAGGGGTGTTGACTCACTCAAAAATAAGCTATTTAACATACATTTCTATAAAACTCTTTACCCTCTATTATATTTCGCATGCATTTTATTATAATGTAGAAATAAGGAAATGTTTTTAAATTGAATATTTTAGATTTTTATTACATTTCATAAATCTGCTGATGTACAAAAAGCGGAGTTTTCTTTCACATATCCATAACTATTTAGTTAGATTGTTTTTTTTAAACAATTCAAATTTGTTTCACTATGTCCTTTTTTATTATTTATCATTAGCAAACATACTAAAGCTCTAATGTTTTATTGAAATGAGCACTTATGGGAATCTCGTTATTTTTGCTTTTTCGATAATTTCTTTTAAAAGTTCAATCCTGGTACAGAAGGAAATAAGGAGGAAGGTTGACTCCTTTAAAAAAATGCTTTTCAAGTTGAAAGTCTAAAGAAACCCTCCAACCAATACTTCCCTAAAGCTCTTTATTAAAATATAAATAATATTTTTTTAAAGTAATGTTCATCAAATACTAGACACGTTTATTGCAAGAACACTTTACTTTTGTTTTAATTTTGTTTTTATTTCAATCAATTATTATAGATAATATTAGATAGGTTATTAAAATGAATGTTAATTTTAAATATCGAAAGAATTTTATTGAAATTTATCTTTTATAAAGAATCGAATCTGTTGCAAAAACGTGGAAGGTTGACTCCTTTTAAAATATTGACTTTTCGAATTGAAACTCTAAACCGGGGGTCCGCAACCTTTTTCGGTTGCAGGTCACAATCAACCAAAATATGTGTATTAAAAAGACGTTTCGAGTCAGTGGTATTTTCATTTTAAAACAGTATTTTTTCGGTGAATATCAAGATACATTTTATTGAGGAAATAATCATCATGCACCATTTTAAACTTTAAACACAAAAAAAAATTATAATTATTATAAAAGGAAACATAACTGAATGAACTTTACTTTTTCTTCAATGGTTCTCCTGATGCAAACATATATGCATTATAACAAATAAGTGCAATTTTCTGTTATGTTATTTAATAGTTTGGAATTTCTGAATTAAAATTAAACCTTTTTTAAGTTCCAAAATAAACTCGAAATATTTTTTCAATATACATATATTTTTAATACATTTTTCGCAGCTCAAGTGGGTCACTCGGTGACCCGCGGGTCATAAGTTGCCGACCCCTGGTCTAAACAAACTTTCCAGCCAATACGTCTCTGATACTATTTAATATCAAAATATAAATACAATTTTTTTAAGTAAATTTCTTCAACTACTAGACAAGTTTATTGCAAAAGTACTTTACTGCTTTATTTCGCTTTTATTTCAAGAAATTATTATAAATAATATCAGATATGTCATTAAGAGGAATGTTTAAGATTTTAAAAACATTTTTCTATATTTCTTACGTTAAAGAAACGAAATTTTAATTTTAAAAATAGAATGCAATTTATTGAAATTTATCTTTTATAAAGAATCGAAGCTCTTGCACTGTTTTTATTTTAATCATTTCACATTAACAAATAAACTAAAGTATTAACATTTTATCCAAATGAGGATTTAGCAGAATCTCTTGCACTGTCTTTATTTTAATCAGTTTATTGCAAACACACTTCATTTTTTTTCAAGAAATTATTATAAATAATCACAGGTATGTCGTTAAAATGAATGTTTCAGATATTAAAAACTTTTTCTATTTTTCTTATGTAAAAGAAACGAAGCTTTATTTTAAATATAGAATGCAATTTTTTGAAATTTATCTTTTATAAAGAATCGAATCTCTCGCACTGTCTTTATTTTAATCATTTCACATTAACAAATAAACTAAAGTATTAACATTTTATGCAAATGAGGATTTAGCAGAATCTCTTGCACTGTCTTTATTTTAATCAGTTTATTGCAAACACACTTCATTTTTTTTCAAGAAATTATTATAAATAATCACAGGTATGTCGCTAAATATGATTGTTTCATATATTAAAAACTTTTTCTATTTTTCTTATGTAAAAGAAACGAAGCTTTATTTTAAATATCGAATGAAATTTATTGAAATTTAAATTTATAAAGAATTGAATCTCTCGCACTGTCTTTATTTTAATCATTTCACATAATAAACTAAAGTATTAACATTTTATGCAAATGAGGATTTAGCAGAATCACTGTCTTTATTTTAATCAATTTATTGCAAACACATTTCACTTTTTATAAATTTCGTTTTTATTTCAAGAAATTATTATAGATAAAATCAGATATGTCACTAAAATGAAAGTTTTAGATTTTAAAAGCTTTTTTCTATTTTTCTTATGATGAAGAATCGAAGCTTTATTTTAAGTACATAAAGCAATTTTTTCAGCTTTATCTTTTATAAGTAATCGAATATTTTGCACTTCCTTTATTTTAATCATTTCCCATTGACAAACAAACTAAAGCTTTAACATTTTATGCAAATGAGGATTTAGCAGAATCTCGTTATCTCTGTTTATTTTGTTAATAAATGAACATGAAATTGCTTTGTTTTTTCAAAGTTCAAATAGCATAATACAGGATGGAGAGTGAAGAGTTGATTAACTTTAAAAATCTTCCTTTTAAAAGGAAATGCTACAAAAATCTTTACTTACTGTTACTTTTCTCATACTTGTAATACGTTTAGTAATTACGTTTATTTTAGCATATACGTTTATTATTACGTTTAGTTTAAGCGTACATACGTTTTATCAGTTTGATTATGTGAAAGAAATGATTTCTTAGACATATTAAAAGCTATTTGTTCAGATTGTTCTTTTAATCTCTGAACAGTTTACCCGAACGCCGCTCGGACAAGAAGAGTTTGTTTCCTTCGTTACTAAAAGCTTTTGTATACCACTAATTTTTTTCTGTAAGGTAAATGCAGGTTAGATGCCCCATCGGGTTATTTGGCCTACACTGTAAGAATAAACGGCTGAAATTACAGTAAAATTATCTGTAAATTTATGCGCCCAAATTTCTAGCATATTTTACTGTAAATTGACAGCAACATATGCCTTAAATTACATTATGTTTGGAATTTTACAGCAGAATGCACTTCAAACATGCTAATTTTACTGCAGATACTATCATATTAATCATATTAAATTTTACAGCAAAAAATGCTGGCAATTTGGGTGCATAAATTTATGGTAAATTATGCTGAAATTTTTGACGTTTTTTCTTACAGTGTAATCACTGTATTTCAGCTGCCGGAAGTGTGTTGGAGCTAGTGACTTTCTTCTACTATGAAGTGTTACAAAAAAGCGCAATAGACGAAGTTAAGCGATTTATTTCTTGAAATAAATGTTTTATGCATAAAAGAAAGATACTGCGTTTATTGTTGGCAAGTTTTCTTACCCCCCCACTAATTTAAATTACGTAAGTTGAACCTTCCGTAGAATATATAAAATAATTTGAACTCACTCAGAATATTAAATTTTCTTCCCGAATTAGATTTTAGAGTTTGTACATCAGATATAAGAAGAGGGGGATAGAATCCCTCTTACTCTAGATTTAGTTTTCGTTATAATTATCCGACTGGCTTCAAACTTTGTATACCCATTTATTCGAAGAATTGGGACTAGCAAATATACTTTGATGTGTGACTGTGATGCAGAATTAGTATACAGAGCATGTAAATGGAGGGGTAATCCATCTTAGTTTAAATATAACTTTCGTTAGAATTATCCGATTGACTTCAAACTTTGTATACCCATTCGAAGAATTGGGAATAGCAAATATACTTTAATGTGAAAGTTTGATGCAGGATTAGTATACAGAGCATATAAACTATTTAAAAAAATCGTAAACTGGATGTAAATAGGATATTATGTCAAATGCAAATCTAGATTTTAAATTATAAATGTTAATTACCTATAATTTCCATTCTTTTTCGAATAAGACATATATCCCGAACAAGTGAGGTGTATAAACCTGAGGTCTGGGATAAATGGCCAAAATCATTAATTAAGTTTTTCGATACAAACACTATTTATATGGTATTTATATTAAAGTAATATTTTTTATAATGTTCTACTTAAAATTTGGTGTATATAGGTTACATTTGCACTGTAAAAAAGAAAAATAGGGAAACTACCCCGGAACTATCTCGGATAATCTTCATTTTATTAATTGGGATACATTTTTCGATTATATAAGGAAAATATTTTAGTACTGCAAAAATGGTGCTTATTCCCTATTTTTAGTTTATTGTGTGAAAAAAAACGAAGCTGTTATTGGGTTAAAGCGATTCGAGTTTCTTGCACTAATTTTGTTTTATACATATGTTATTAAATTATACACATTAGTTATCAAAAAATAATAAAAGTAGCAAAATGTTCTGAAAATGAATCATTTGGAGTATATTGTTATATTTCCTTTGTGAGAAAAAAAAATATTTTATTATCCTATTGAAGTTTCAAGAAGTGTGAAGTAAGAGATAATAATTGACTTTTACCCCCATTAATGTCTTGTGTTTGAAGTTCCATTTCCATATAAAATTTTGACCACCATTCCCTCTCTTATATATATTATAGTTCATTTTCAAAATATCTTTAAAAATTTTTAATCAAAACTTTTCAACTATCAGAGTATTTCATTGGAAAAGATGTTTTCCTTTGTTTATTTTGAATTAGTTTAGAAACATTATCAAAGAGAAAATGAGATATATTGTACAAATGACTGTTTTAGATTTGAAATATATTTTATCATGATATTTCTGTGATTGAAATAAAGTTAACTATGACATATAAAATACATTCTATTCAGATTGTTTTTTTCAATGGAATCGTATCTCTTGAGCTATTTCTATTTTAATCATTTTCCATAAGCAAACAAAATATAATCATTTTATGCAAATGAAAAATTGCAGAATCTTGTTATCTATGATTGTCAATAAAACAAAACTAAAATTGTTTCTTTTGCAAAGTTCAAGAAAAGTAAAGTAGGAGGGATTGAGGGGAATTGATAAACATTAAAAACTTGCTTTTTATGATGGAATTCTATAACCATTTAACTTTCCATTACTGCTACTATACATTTTTTTATAAAGTAAAAAAAAATAGACATATTTTTAAATTGAATGTTTTGAATTTTCAGTACATTGTTCATTTTGTTGAGATAAAAAATGCGGAATTTTGTTTGACAAATCCTAAAGTGATTTATTCGTATTGTTTTATAAAGGGAATCTTATCTCTTGCACTAATCTGTTTTGTAATCATTGTCTATTAGCAAACAAACTAAAGCGTTAACCAGGGGTGATTGGGTTCCGGTATTTTGTACACCACGAAATTTATATAGCAATCTTTTTCTTCTTTAATCGATAAATTCTGCGATGACATAACAAGAATATTGCTATATAAATTTAGTGGTGTACAAAATACCGGAACGCAATCACCCTTGCATTAAAATTTTATGCAAACAAGCACATTAGAAAACCTCTTTACAATTGCTTTTTGGGTGAATGAAACATAAAATTGTTAAGTAGGAAGGATTGAGGACAGTTGACGACTTTAAAAAAAACTCGTTTTTCAAGTCGAAAGTCTTACAATAATTTTACTTCCAGCACAATACTTTTTATTATCAGAATATAAATACAAATGTTTAAATAAAGTTCTATAACTATCATAATAGTTTGTCTTTAAATCAGTGTACTTTAATTTATTTCGTATTCTTTTTCTTATCAAAGAGGAGAGCCGATATGCTATTAAAATTAATGTTTTAGATTTTAAGTACCTTGTATTATTCTGCTTATGTAAAAGAAACAAAAAACCATTTATTCATAATGTTCATGTAAAGGGAATAAAATGTATTGCATTATCTTTAATTTAATCGTTTCCCATTTGCAAACAAACTAACATTTTATATAAATGAATATTTAAAAATAATAATTGTTTCCTTTTGAAGGTTTAATCATAGTACATTTGAACGGAATGATTATATCTAACCACTTTGCGACAAGCGGCACGTGTACCTGCCATATGAGGTGCTACGATTCCTTAAAATTCTAACACCAGCATTTCTGAACATAAATTCCTGTCTTATCTAATCACAAATATTCAGCAATAAAATAATAACAACAACAGAAAAGTACTATCCAAAAATATACGCAGTCATGAAATGAAGTTTACCTAACGCACGCCATGAAGGGGTTAACGCTAAAAAAAAACCCTGCTATTTACTTACCTGCATTTCTCACCGAAATATTTGCCCACCATTACTCTTTTCTCCCTGGTCATTATCTAGTAAAAAATCAGATATGTTATTAAATTGTATGTTTTAGATTTTAAAGTTCCTTTTATCATTCTTTGTTGTGAAAAAAATGTAAATTTTCTTTAACATATTAAAAACTATTTATTCAGATTGTTTTTTTAAAAGATAATAAAATGTCTTTTACTATATTTGTTTTAATCTTTTTACTTAAATAAAGCATAAGAAAGCGTCAATATTTTATGTAAATGAGCTGTTTATAATATCTGATTATGTTTGCTTCGTCAATAAATGTAAAATTTATTTTTTTAAAGCTCCGAAACACTAAATTATAAAGCAGGGAAAAATAATTAAGGGAAAATTCCTATTTTCCCTTAATAACATTCCTAGATGCAAATCTAGAATGAAAACTACCACACATTATTTTTTTTTAACATTTTGTTATCAAGTGAAAAATTATATATGTTATAAAACTGAATGTTTTAGATTTTAAATACATTTCTTTATCATTCACTTATTGAAAAGTTTCAATTCATGTTATTTATATTTCATTTATTAAAAACTGTTTATACTTATTTATTCATGACATCCCCCAGAGCACCAAATATTCTCCTACGACCAGGAAGATTTGATTTTTTTATTATATTTTAATATTTTTTAATGTTTTTTTTAATTACAATTTCTCTCCTGTAAATCCATAACTCCACCCCTTCCCGTCCACAGTTTCAGACATACATTCCTCAGAAAATCATCTAAGTTTAACACTGATCAAAGTTCTACAAATGGACGATTGAATAACAAATTTTAAATTTTCATGCACTGACATAAAGTTAAGTGAGTATTAAAACATATAGATATATAAAATACTAATAAGAAAATATTAGGTGAAATTATGCTACAAGTTTCCTATGAATCAATATTAAAGCATAATCAAGCATAAACAACAAGTCAAGCATCACCAGTAATCAAGCATAAATTGAACATGGTTAGAACACATTTGTACAATGGCTTTTTGTTCTTATGTTGAAATAATTCTATCAGATCATATTTTAAAAAATGAATTTAGAGTTTATTTCTTAAAATTGTATGGAGACTTATTTTTTTTGGCAACATGTGAAGATTTGTCAAGTATTCATTGTTTTGAATAAGAAAATCTTCCTCATTTCCATCTTCTTCATTTTTCTTCATTTTTTTCGTATATTAATGTACAATAGCACAAACCTTGTAATATTTTACTTTATTATGGATTGTACAAGGATGAAGTCGTATACTTTTTGTAGAAACTGCAGTAATTCAGGCCCGAGGATTCTGCTACAGTTACACAAATATTTCATTAATTCATTTTTTCTGGATTAAGTTATATATTTTTATTTCTGCTCATATATTTGTTATTCTTATATTTCTGTATATGATTCGAACAGGTACGTGCTCGTGATTCATTTTGATTTTGATTTTCCATTTGTGTTCATAATAAAATTATATATATATATATATATATATATATATATATATATATATATATATATATAGTCACTGTTTTTAAACTTTAAATTCACGTTGTATTAAGTTTTTAATATGTTTTCTATTATAAAATTAACATCGAATTGTTTTTTAATCTCCTTTTAATTTGTTTTCTGAAAGGGTAACTCTGTTTTGAATGTAAGGTCAGCTCGTGTTTCGAAACCTACAAGTTTATACTGAGGGGGTGATAATTAATTATGTATGTCCGTCCACTGATGAGAAACAGACAATCTCTCGCCTACATAGTTTTTCTTTTTCTTTTTCTTTTTCTTTTCTTTTTTTTTTTACGTTATAAGTGTTTATAGTTAATTGTTATAAAAAGGTTTTATATACAACTTCATTCATAAAGTTTAAATATTTCATATTTTGAGGAAATATATTCACACACACACACACACACACATATATATATATATAAAATCCAGCTATCAATAAGAAATATGTAGATTTATTTTATATATATATATAAGAAATCTACATATTTTTTATTGATAGCTGTATTTTATTACAAAAACAAAAAATAACTTATGGAAAATCTCTATTAAAAGACCATCGAAAAGCATGTTAGTATTTACAAAGAACAACATAAATTTGTAAAATGTAATTTTACCACATGACTCTGCAGCAAAAATATTTTCTAAATGTCATTAATCATATTTTGTAATACTGAATTGTTTTATGTCTTTATAGAAAACATTTATTTTAAACAGATTTTCCGAAAATATATATTATTCTGTACTAATGACACACCGAATTGTAATGAGTTTGTTTTATGCAAAGTGGATAACAAGCACTCTTACATGAGTATTAATCGTTTTTGTTTCGTTAGGCTCAATCTCATTTCACTATTATTATTACTGGATGTAGCTATGAAACATAATTTATAAATACTTTTGAAATGTAGTTTTTATAAAGATGTTTTGTTAAGTACTTTGCAATTAAATATTTTATTTTTTAACTGAGTGATTTGCTTTAATTTATTTTATTCAAAAAATTATCCGTTTATGTTTCATAAGGAAAGTATGTTTATATTATTTTTCTTACAAAGATACTATTCATTGCTGTTTTATTTTATAACTATATATTTAACTTTATATATCTACTAGTTAACCCGCCCGGCGTTGCCCGGGCCCGAGATAATTAGAATCTCAGAGAAAGGTGTTAACCCCCTCCCTCCCCATACCCGCAAATATAATGAATAATTTGTTCAAGAGAACCACCGTCACGTACATTAACGCGATCATTAAAAAAAGAATTACATTTTTCTGATAATTAGAACATAACGAAGACGCTACGCTAAAATAGCCAGCAGATGACACCCCTTCCCGACCTCAATTTCAAATCTATATCTTAATTAGTTACCTAAATATTTGTTCATTAGTAAAATTTGGCAATTATTTCCTTTCATTTTCGCAAACTAAATGAGAGGGATCGGCCAGAGAAACAGATCTCTTTTTAGTTCAGTTTTTAATGAAAGCCGATCCCTGTCTGAAAATTTCTCGGATTTATTTCACTGGCGCCAGCAGATTTTTAGCAGTTTTTTGCATAAATTAAGAAAAATTATCGGCCGAATTTTTCAAAAATTGCATAGACGGATGCAGAATTTTTTTTTTACATATGCTCAGAAATTTTAAAATTGATATAATAATTAGTTTTCTTAAAATTCGCTAATTAGTAAAATAATTTCGAATTAGTTCATTTCCGCTTGCAAAAGATTCGTTTCTTTCGCCATTTTGATTTAAAATATGTCATTTTAGAAGCGATGGTTAATGACAATCTAATTAATATCTAGGCTAACTATCAAAATATTAAAATTCTGAGGCTCAGGTGCACATGGCCAGACCTTAGACTATCTACGCCTAAATTTCCAACCTTCTAGGTGGGCTAGATTTTCCTAGCCGTCGCCAACAGACAGACACACACACACACACACACAACAGACAGACACACACACACACACACACACAGACCGAAACTTTCTTTTATTGGTATAGATAAAATATATATGTAAATTTAATCAATAAAGGAAAAATGAAATTGTTTCTTTTTCAAAGTTCTAGCAAAATAAATTAGGAGGGATTATGGAGAGTTAATGTCTTAAAAAGAACTTACATTTCAAGTTGTAAATCTAGAATTCTTTTCCTACCATCACTTGTATGTGACACCTTATTATCAAAATATAAATACAAACTAGAAGGCTCCTCCACATGCTCGCTCACGCTCGCCAACCCCCATGAATTGCGACGCACACGACATTGGGACCACGTAATGGTCCCTGTTCGCTTCGCTCGCCACTTTTGCAGTAACTCTAGCCAGAAATGAGTACTATCATAAATTATTTTAACATATAAAATTTACAATTTTTTTAATGTAAAATAAACTAATTGAAAACTTTGTTAAAAGCACAATACAAAATGCATTTAGTTGTGCGACCAATGGCCATAAATCATTTTAACGTTATAAAATTTGCAAATTTTTGAAATGTAAAATAATTCACTGAAAATATTACCTAGAAAACGCAATTAATGTAAAACTTATTGGGCCTTTAATATTGCAGAGCCCGGCTCAAATTTATTTAAAAAAACTCTTGGAAAAACACTACGTGATTAGCAAGATTAACCTTTTCCTTTCCTAATGACGTCATTTTCTTCATCAGAAAAATTTCGCTTTGGATAATACTTATTCTGATAGATTATTTACTGTTATTTTATTTACGCAGATTGCTTAATATTAATTCTCAATAAGTAATCTGTGTTCTGCTTTGCAGTGGTTAGTGCATAATTAAACGCAATCATTTTAACGTGTTTATATTTTATGAAAACCATAGAATTTTTTCCTTTAAGTATAACGCAAGTTTCAGTGGCAAAATCACGTTTTTGATTGGTGGAATGTAATAATTAAATTAATTTAATATTACTACGGTTGTTGCCAAACGGCAAGGTACAAATTCAGCTTTTTTCTCGCGCCACGCAAGAGAAAATCATACATGTTTAAATAAAATTTATGAACGATTAGAATATTTTTTTGCTAAATGTAAAAGAATTTACTGCTTTGCTGTTTTATTTTATAACTATATATTTAACTTTATATATCTATAAAATATATATGTAAATTTAATCAATAAATGAAAAATGAAATTGATTCTTTTTCAAAGTTCTAGCAAAATAAATTAGGAGGGATTATGGAGAGTTAATGTCTTAAAAAGAACTTACATTTCAAGTTGTAAATCTAATTTGTTGTTGTAAGTTGTAAATCTTTTTAAGAAATTATCAAAGAGGATATAAGGTATGTTATTAAAATGGATGTTTTAGATTTTAATTTAGTTTTAATACGTTGATTATGAGAAAGAATGAAATAACAATTTATTCAAAGGATTCATTTAAAGGGAATATAATTTCATATAGTATCTTTATTTTAATCTTTTCCCATTTACAAACAAACTAACATTTTATGTAAATAAACGTTTTAAATAATCATTATATTGCTATTTTTTTATACAGTTAAAATTAAATTATTTCCTTTCGAAGCTATAATCAGAGTTAGATATGTATTTTATGTGTAGAATGATATATATTATGTAATTTCACATGTATACGGACATATTTGGATACATAAATTTAAAACAAACATAAAAATATATTGCGAGCTTTGTTTATTATTTCTCTGTAAATTTTATTTTAGCTTGAAATGTTCAGTTAAAAAAATATTTAGCATTAAAACTGACGTACTAAAGTGAAAAATTTAATTTCAATTTTACTTACACTCTTTCTCTATGTAATGATTAAATTGAAAAAGGAAGAACAGACAGTGTTTTTAAAGAAATTGATTTTCGGCGGATTAATGGAAATAGGATACAATAAAAAAAAAAGGAAATAACACATTTTACGACAAAAAAAAAAAAAAAAAAAAAAAAAAAAAAAAACATTACTCTATTTTTTAAGTTTTTATCAGGAATTTTCTATTTAACTTTTTACATTTTATATCCTAGAATAGATTTTATTTATCTGCAAATAAATAAATGTTTTAAATATGTTGCACAATTTAGATAATAACACTTTACTTAAAATCACCCTTCATCTCTTTCGGTGTTAAATTAAAACTGAAAGAGGAGCTAGTATTTTAGGAGAAATTGAATATCTGCGAATAATGTGAAATAAGATATAAGAAAAAAAGTTAAATAAAACATTTTTTGGACAGAAATATTTATTTTCTTGTTAAAGTTTTATTAAGATATTTTCATTAATATATTTTTAATCATTTCTGCTTTAGAATCAATTTTATTATCTGCAAACAAATCAATGTTTGAAACACTCGTACTAATGTAAATCTTTTAATTAATTTATATTTGCATACTCTATCGCTGCTAACTTACAAAAGAATGAAAAACTAATGTTAAAGAATAAATTTATTCTGTGAATAATTAGAAATAGGATACATAAAAAAAAGAAATAATGTATTTTTGGATAGAAACCATTATTTCCATGTTTACGTTTTTTTTTAGAATTCCATTCATCTTGCTATTATTTTTTTTATAAATAGATCTTATTATCTGCAAATAAATAAATAAATGTTTTATATCTGCCGAAATAATGTAGCACTTTTAATTTAGATTTTACTTACTCTTTCGCTATTAAATAAAAAAGAAAGAAAAATGGTGTTATAGGTGAAATTTTGTAAATATACATGCAGTTAAATGAATGAATAATTGGAAAACTGATGTTCGATAAACAAAGCAGAATAAAACCCAATTTCTGATAGAAATCATTATTTTCTTCTTTGTTTTATTAGGAAAAACTTTCCAAACCTTTCGTTCTTTTATGGTTTTTGACCTAGATCGATTTTATTATCTAAAAATAAATCAATACTTTAAATGTGTCGTACAAAAGTAAAACTTTTAATTTAGATTTTTCTTACTCTTTGTTATTAAATTAAAAAAAAAAAGAAAAATTGGTGTCATAGGTGGAAATTTGTATGTATACTTGGAATTAAAAGAATGAAAAAACACAATCTTACATTGAAATAATTATTTTATTCTCTAAGTTTTATTAGGAAATAACCATTCTTCGTTTTATGTTTTTTTCTCATACAATCGATTTTATTATCTTAAAATTAATCCATACTTTAAATTTATCGCATTAAAGTAAAGCTTATAATTAAAATTTTACTCAATCTAATTTGGATTTTACTTAGTCTGTAACATTTGAAAAAGAAATTAAAGGCTATATTTTAGATGAAATTTTACTATGCGATAACATATGGAAATAATATATAAAAAAGGGAAAATGACGTATTTTTTGATTGATTATTTTCTTGATTCAACTTTATTAGAAAGTTCTATTCAGTTTTTTTTATCTTTTTTGCCACATAATCGATCTCATTATCTACAAATATATTATATTGCGAGTACGTTCTTCAGTGTTTTTATACTTATCATTTTAAAAACAGAAACTATGAAATAAATATAGATCCCATTCTTAAATTCGAAAACAAATTGTTTCAAAATTAATGTTATATACCGAAATGCATTTTTATGCTTTTTTTTCGTTGCCATTTTTTATTTAAAGAACGTTTTTAAATATCATGGCATTTCCAAGAGTATAAACAAGAATTATTTTGGGAGAAACAGAAGTTTAAAATATTTTCTAAACTTTCTTTTCACTGCAATTATTTAATAACTACCGAATATTCACTGTATTTTATTTCATGTTATAATTATAACAAGAGTAATTGAATTTCTATTAAAAAAATTACATTATTTTACCAAATATCCTTGTTAGTTCAGTTTAATATTCTTATACTTTAATTACTTTATCATGCTATTTGATTGGTTTTAATGCTTTATACATGTTTCAATTTGAATGAAAAGATTGAAATACATTTTTAGTTTCTCTCATCATTTTTTGAAAATAATGAAACTTTAATAATCAAGCAAATGTTTTAATTAAGAAATATCTTTCAATTCAGATCCCTTAAGCATTTACAGTATCTTGATCAACCACTTAGCAAAATAAGAATTAATAATGTGAAGTTGTCTTTTAAAAGCTTAGCTTGTGTTTTAATTACTTAATTTTCCGTAACTTTATACCCTTTTATTTAGTTCAAAATAAGCAAATGTTCTGTTTCCATGGTGATTATATCATAAAACGATATTAATCGATCAAAGAATGCAATAGTAAAGGTATGTGTAGAATATCAAATTATAAATAACAAGTTTATAATAAAAAGATGATAATTAAGAATTTCGTTAAAAAAATTAATGTATTTTCCAAACGTTTCCTTGCATTGTTGTAATTTAACAGCACCTTAATATCCATTGTATTATAGTTTGTGTAGCGAAATTCAGATGCCCAGACATTACGCGAAAAAAATATAATTTACTTTTACTGTTTACTACAAATTTTAAAACCTAATTAACTTTGAAAACGATGTATACATTTTGTAATGTTTCTGCTAGGATATTAGCATGATCGTTTAACATTACTAAATGAGCAGACTTCAAACATCTTAAATGTAACCTAAAAATGTTTGCAAATAAAAATAAACTATGTATGCAAGGCATATACGAAATGCTGTAAATACCGGTCCCAACTGTCATAATGGTTATGTACATCTGTAGCAATCATTTGAACTAATGTAAGATATAGTCGTTCCACCTGGTAGGGTACCGTATATATTATCTATATTAGTAAAATAAAGTGTATGTTTCTGTCTGTTTGAGATGGCTAGCGAAATCAACTCATTCACAATTGCGAAAATTTGGATGATGATAGTCCATGGCAAATTCTGGTGCACCAGAGGCTAAGATTTTTAATTTTTTGATAATTAGATGAGATTTTAATTAAAAACTCATCAAAAGTGTGATCTTTTCCATTACACAAATCGGCAGACGGGCGCGCGCATGCCCAGAACCCGAAAATAGAGCGGAAAGGAAAGAAAAAATAGATGGCTTTTGTTTTAAAATCTATCGGCCAAACAGTTCAAGATATGGAAAAACAGAAGACTTATTCTTAAAGCTCGTACTTTTATGTTTTAAACGCAATAATCAGTTTGGAAATATATCGTTGTTAACACTTTAAAAGTTTTCTATCGAAAAGAGCTGTTTTCTTGTTTGACATTTTTCCAATTACGGAAACATTCTCCCAGGCCGCAATTTTAGAGGTACCGACAAACAAAATATGTTTTCCCATAGCTGAGATCATTTAGATTTGGACGGTATAATTGGTTTTCAAAAATAAGAATTTCAACCCTTTCAAAAACGTTGGTGACTACAGGTCCCTTCGTGGCTTCTAGAGACGATATTTTTTCTTCTATAAAAATAGCTATACGCTCGTATTTCAACACAATCTCTATAGAGAATCTTGGCAGAACAGGTTTACATCACCACCAAAAAATTCGAAACGTTCGGTCGGATGCAAGTATTTAAAAAAATAATAATAAAATCTACGAAATGTTCGAAGAAAACGGCAAAACGTAGGCTGTTTTGACGTGGCTTCGGCTCATGCATTTCACTATTAAATATGTATAATTTTTCAAGAAATTTTAAAGAGCGCTTTCATACAGTTATATTTATAACCGATTGAAATATCAGAGAGTTCGGAAGATGAGAATTTTTTTTTTTTTTTTGCTGTTATGTTAAAGCACCCGACGCGAAAACAAAAAAGAAAAAAGCGAGAATAAAACATATTGATTTTATAACTAGATAACAATATTTTTTCATGAAAATTTTTCACGGAATGTAAAATCGATATATATATCTACATATATATAATTAAAAAAATCAGAGTTCGCACAATAAGAACTATTTTTTTTAAACTATAAAAGTACCATAAGTAAAAATAAATTAAATTAAATTAAATTAAATTAAATTAAATTAAAAACAAGAATTTTTACCATTATATATCAATATTTTTTCACAAATTTTTCATTTGAAAATAAAAATTCTTCCAAAATTGGGTTAAAGATATAAAATCATACAAACGAGATTTATAACGGGCTCGGATCACTCCGGGCCAGTCAGCTAGTTCATAAATAAAATGTAAGGAAAAAAAATAGTTCCAGTTGCATGGGCTTTGCACAAGTACACAAATTCCACCTATTCAGAAAAAATATCATCAATTACTAAAACATAACGATATCTATCAGGTTTCGAAAGAGTACATTAGGTCAATTCGCTTTACCAAGGGAAGATTTACTGAGAGGAATTTGTCTGATGGCTGGACGATACTTTTAGAATATATTTTTGGGCTCAAGTCGCAGGTGGAGATATATTGTTGAGTGAGCTGCCTCAATTCGGGAAGTAGTAAGCATCGAATGATTTTGCATAAGCCATCCGTATTCGTAAATGACCTGCTAATGCATAATTGTACAATTCACTAAGAATTTTTTGTCAAAGACTCGTGGGGATAACTACTCATAATTTCCCGTATGAAGTTAAAGATTTAGAATAAAAAATAAAGCCATTAGTAAGACTAAAATTTTTGGACCAGTTTACTCACATTTGAAAATCACTTCCTATCCGGTCAGCGTCCCCCAAATAATTATAAATTTTACGAAGCATTGGACAATCCCTTTGCTTTTCAATCAGCCGCTTCCTATAACCCAAAAGCATGGCTGGTGAAGCACAATACTGGAAAACCGTACTTACCTACACACGTTGAAGACACCTCGATAAAGCATTTGCTGCCACATTTTCAGTCCCAAACTGATGATGAATAACAATATTAAACTCCGCAATTTGCAGAGGTTGCATAAATTTGTTTGTACATACAATACCTATCCATTAGTTAAATTAGTCATCGTGTTATGATGAGTAATCACAGTAAAGGGAATATTACCAAAATATATACGAAGCGTTTGTAAAGCCCATAAAACTGTCAAACGTCCCCGTTCTGTGGTTCGATAGTTCTGTTCAGAAGAATTAAATAGTACTAGACAAATAAGTAATGGTACGATCATTTTAACGCAACACAGAAATTATCCAACAGAAACAAGCATCCAAAGTTAACTCAAAAACAATAGTATAATTGGAATGGATTAATACAGCAGACAAAGAGAACTTGACACGCTTTTGCTTAAGTTGATAAAGTGTTTCACATATTTCTGAAAAATGGGAAATGAATTTAATATACTATGCACAGATGCTAAAAAAAATGTTACCTGTTTCGCATTAGAGAGGTGATGCATAGACTGAATAGGAACAATGTTGTCATCTAACACAGCTATACCTGATTATGTAGTTTTTACAAATCAAGAGTTATTTCGTTTTTAGCAAAGTCATATTTGGACTCTTTAACAGTTAACCCAGAATTACGAAGCAACATAACGATATAAATGAGCTAATATGTCCTCAAAAGATAGGGAAGTTATGATAATGTCTTCTAAAATAAAAATTCACATAGTGACCGATCACTGGTCATAAAATTAATTCAATTACCTGTTGAAACGAACTGGTGCTCCAGAAAAATCAAATGACATGCGTTTAAAATTGTACCTACCATATTTTTCAATTAATGTTGTCCTCAGCTCTCATGTGTACATGAAGATAATCCCTTGTTAAATCCAGGATGGATAGATATTGTGTGGCAATTATATTTTCCAAAAGATTGTCAATTACTGGAAGAAAGTATTGAATATAATGATTCATGCGTTCAATTTACTATAGTCAATCGCGAATATCTACCTTTTAGAATCAGATAGACTATTGTTAGATCAGATCGACCATTGTTGCAACAGGTCTACCATTATTTTTTACAAAGTATAACGTGTGTGGTAAATGGCGGGGCAATTGGAATCACAATATTTATTTTTAATATTACTCTTTCTTACTACCCGGCACCATAAAATTGTATTAAAACCGAAATCGCCATTTAAGAACAGGAACTCTAAAACAGAACGCTCTACGTTAGGATACACGTGTCTTTATACAGAAATCCATTTCGGAAAACGACTAATCATTTGTATAAGTACAGAAAGTTAAAAGTCTTCATCGACGGCATTCATACTTCGAAAATTAGAAGAAGTTTAAAGCAGAAAAATTATAAATTAAAATTGTATTAAATAAACTAAAATATGATATGGCTAGCTTACTAATTTCGGATTGGCTGTTGAAGTTGATGGTATAATCCACAGTTTCTTTTTCCTTTTTCAGTGCATTTTTTATACTTTATACTTTTTTTTACATGGCTCCTTTAAGATGTGATACACAACTACTCATATATAGGGAGTGGAGTTGCTTTGCAACTGGGAATCCCCTCGAAATAATAAACTGTTTCACTGCTTCACATTTTTTATGGCTCCTCTATGATGTGATATGCATTTACTCATATACAGGGAGTGGAGTAGATTTGCAACTGGGAACCCCATTAATCCATTCAACCTTTTTCTTTTTACAGATTATTCACACAATTAAAAAAAAAAAGCTTTATTTATCAAAACTTTGCAGATTTAATAGAAATTAACCCTGACTTTGCATTTATAGAACAAAACTTACTATCGTTCATAAACCATATGGACATCCACTATCGATGTAGTCATAACTAGTCATTTCATGGACAAAAACTTGTAGATCGACTATCTTTATATGTCAAAGTAGTAATACAAAATCCTACATTTACTAAGAAAAACAATGTCGAAGCGAACTTTTGATAAATCTGCCAACACACAGCACAAAAATTTTACGTTCATTAATAATAATTATTTTTCAATTAATATACCTTAAGCCTGTATATTATCTTGTTCAATCATTTTCTTAAAATCCAGAATCATTAATTTGAAGTTATATTTAAAAAAACACGTAGTTTATTTACCTATATTCCATAAATTTATTTCTTTATGTTTATATCATGTTAAGAAAATTTGTTTTTTTCCACTGTCACTATATATTCAAAACATATTCAGTATTAAAATCATGTAACAATATAGACAGCATTTTTGGACGTTCGCCTTGTATTTAAAAAACATATTTTGACATAACATTTTTCATAAACTTTCATGCATGTTCTTGTCAGAGCATTACATTTATTTTTTTTTTCAATTTTATCATGAAAATACATAAAAATACATTCTTTTAATAATGAAGTTGGCAAAGGATGCCAGGTGAAGCATAAAAATTATTGGGTTTAAAAAAATTACAAATGCTACATTTATGTATATATATATTTAACAATATTAAAATAAATTTGTGGAATATGAATATATTTAGTATTTAGCTTGAACAATTAATAAATATATTGATATATTGTGACACAAACTTTTAAATACCGATAATTTTTATGACATTATAACGATTTTATTAAAGAATAAATATTTATAACTGGAGTAAAATTACTGAAAAATTAAATGTCCTTAGATAATTCCAGGTGACACTTTTTTATTTATTTTTTATTTTAGAAAATTCTTACTAAAATTTTATTCATGTTTTTATGCGATTAAATTTTTTTATTCACGTAATATGTACTTTTAGTTTTATCATTACTATCCACGTCTCATTTACACTACTAACGCAAAATGGAAATCCTCTCTAAGCTACTACATATGCATATTTAAATATGCATTATTTGAAAACACTTTCAAAATAATACATTTTAAACTAGTTAAAACATATTCATTTAAAATAGTAATAAAATTCATTTGATTATATGAAAGAAAACAGAATGCTTTTAATCTTTTGACTCGACTTTTTTAGCTTAAGATTTATACCGATTACAAGTAAAAAAAAAAAAAAAAAAAAGTGCATATTTCTATATCTCAGACGATTTTATGAATCAAAACTCGTTAAATTTTTTATGTGGATTACAAATGTGTTCGACGCCTTAATTAAACCGTGGGAATATCTAAATATGATGAACCGAAATCACAAATTTAAAAGGTATTTTGCTACTAAATTTCAGTATTTTATGGATATTTTTTTGGACAAAAGCGATTTTTTGAATGTAGCAGAAAAAAGCCAATGTTGGTTTGAGAATATACTTGACAAATAACAATGTTAAAATTTTTAATTAAATGTCAATTTCCACTAAGACTGCAATATATATATTTCAACAATGTAATGAATAATGTAAATATACAGAAATTGACTTTCAACCGAATTGACAATACGATTTCCGTTTTTTACAGAGATGTTTTACAGTGTAGCAAATAAAAACGGAAAAAGTTCCCAAAAAATACAGAAGTTGTATAGGCAAATACATTTTTTTTACAACACTCATTTGTTTTTTTACAAATATAAAAAAAAAAAGTAATTTTAAGCAAATTTTTAAAAGAAACAAAAAGAAGAACGAATAATCAATTGATTGAATTATTAGAATTTATAAAGAAGAAGCATTAGAATCACTATTAAATATTATTAGAAAAAGAATCCAATAGTGGCAAAGATAAAAGTCACTTTTTTATTTGTACTCTTTACAATAAACTTTAATCAAAAATGATATTGATTTTAATTTGATTTAATTTCGGGAGATTAATTCAGGTGTTTCCGAAAGCTGATGGTTAAAATGTTTTAAATATTCTCTTTCTGCGCTGATTACACGCTTGAAAAATGTTTAGAAGATAATATCTTTGGCAATCTAATTAAATTCACTGGGATCGTCGTAATGGTCAAATAGCGTGCATTTGTTTTATATCCTGGGTGATAAATGGTTATTCAGATAAAAGCACTTCACTTCAGCTCTCTGTTTAAGTAAAGTAATAAAACTTTAATGAAATAAAACATTTACAAGTGCAAATAGAATTTGTAATCTTGTGAATAGCACCGTTAGCTTGTCACTTATCGGGAAATTTATTCAGATTAATTGAAATACTCCAACGAAGTGTGATCCTCATTCTAAAGCATTAAAATTTGAGAAATGTTTTTAAACACTGAGTGACACGAAGTATTTGTAATTAATGATTTTGTAAAAAATAATGTCATTATTTCACATTGTTAAATTACAGGGTTATTCTAAATGATGGACCCATTTTCAAAAAATTGTATTTATTAAAGTACAAATCCAAAGTGAACAATCTTTATACCAATCAAAAGAGGAAGTTTCAAAGTTTTTTTACGACATTATAAATGTTCAATTTGTCCACCGTTTTCTGCTCGGCAAACATCTACGTGAAACCAAACTCGTCCCACACCCGAGAAAGCAAATGTGACTACTTCTTCTGGGGTTATGTTATGGAAGTTGTGTACGTCCCGCAGCTACCAACAGCTGTGAACGATTTGCGGAACTGTATCACTGCTGCCGTGCACTCAGTAACAGCAGATACGCTTTCTCGTGTGAGTGACGAGTTTGGCTATCGCGTAGATATTTGCCATGCAGCAAATGGTGGACACATTGAACATTTATAATGTCTTAAAAAAACTTTGAAACTTCCTCTTTTCATTGGTATAAAGATTGTTCATTTTGGATTTGTACTTTAATAAATAAATATATTTTTTTGAAAATGGGTCCATCATTTAGAATAACCCTGTATTTTTATAAAAATGTCCACGCTGTGTTAATAGTAGAAATGGTCACCATTGCAGTAATATGATCAATTATTCTTTATAAAATATAGGAACACATTATTGATAATGAGGATTTGTAGAAAAAACGCGAAATAGAAGAAGAATGCTTTATTAACGATTAATTGTTACTCGAATAAAAATATATATATTTCTAAAGGTAAGAAACACTTCTGTATCTGCTTACATGCATACTTTGCAATAATCTTTAATTTGAAGATCACAGAAATTATTTGTTTTGATAATGACATCGGTGGAACCGAAATTTTGCAAACAGTTTATTAAAACTCTTTTTACTGTTTTTATACATTTTTTTTTTTTTTACCCCTTTTGGCACATAAATGAAGTATATTATATCAAGTGTGTTATGATTTATTATATATTTACATAATATTTAATAATAAATAATAAATTAATTCTTTAATGATTTAAAATGATATGCATTAAATGTTATTTAATTTCACGAGATTAAGTGATCTATCTCCAAATGATGATTGTTAAATCGATTCAAAGATTCTCATACAGCGGTTATTACATGATTGAAAAATGTTTCGAAGATAATATCTTTGGCAGTCTAATTACATTTACTAGAATCGTCGTAATGTCAAATAGAGTGCATTTATTTTATTCTGGGGTGATAAATGGTTTATCAGATAAGCACATTTCACTTCAGATATCTGTTTCAGTAACTGAATAAAACTTTGACCTTATGACTTTGATGATGACAACTATTTCAGTTATTTACATTTTTAATGATATAACCTTTATTTTCAATATTCATTCCAGTAATAAAATAATATATTTTTTATAATATTACTCTTAACTTATCCGACAAATATAATGTAAATAACATCTGAATTACGTCACAACGGGAATTAATTTAAGAAGTCAAATTTTATGAATTTAATTTTATAAGTGCTGGTATGTAATAAGAAACTTTCAATAATTAAAGATTAAAATATTAATAACTAAGAATGTGAAATTGTTTCCTTCCATTTTATATATATAGTTTTTTCATGCTGAAGAATAATAGTTATATTTATTCACTGAGTTTAAATTTTGAAAAAAAAGATATGTCGTTTTTAGTAATAACTATAGGAATCATACGTATTTAATGCACTGTATTCTGTAAAAATAATTTCTGAAAAAAGGGAAAATGATCTGAAAACAATGCTGCTAGGCATTGTTTCCGTTTATTCACAAAACTTTCGTTTTGTTATTCCCCCGGTATTCAAAACAGGAAATTTCTATTTTTAAAATAAATTTGAGAAATGGTGCAATATTAAGAAAAATCTGAATAATATTTATATATACAATAATAATTATCTAACGTATTTACAATTTGTATACCATATTATTATACCATTTTTTAACACTTTCCAACCTAGTTGAAAAGTGTTTATGACTTCGGTTTGTCTGGCCGTCTGCCGTCTGGCCGTCTGGCCGTCTGCCGTCTGGCCGTCTGGCCGTCTGCCGTCTGCCGTCTGCCGTCTGTCCGTGCTCTAACTCCCGTAAATATGCTCGGATTGCTCTGCAATTTTTATATGTTATAGTCGTTATCTATAGCATGTTCCCTATTTCAACGGAAGTGTGTAGCACTTACGGTTTTTTTACAGGGACACTCAAAAGAATTCCGTTACATTGCGGTCTATGGGGAAAAATCATTGACGGTTTATTTAAATAATGTTTCACTATTTTAAACGCATTGAAATTTATATATATCACTAAGGTGCATTAGAAGAAGCTTAATATGGAATAGGGTGTGCATAGCACTTATACTTACTTTACAGGGACAGTCAAAAGAATTCCGTTACATTACGTCTATGGAGAAAAATCGTCTGCGGTTTATTTAAATAATGTTTCACTATTTTAAACGCATTGAAATTTATATAAGGTTCATTACAAGAGACTTATTACAGAATATTGTGTGTATAGCAGTCATCGTTCATTTACAGGGACACACAAAAGAATTCTCTACTGTATGTTAACAATAATTCCTGGAAGTGCGTTTTAAGTTACTGATCGCGATTTTAATTTTAACTCGCTTTTTGTCTATTATGTGGTGTGTATAAATTCTGTATATCCTATACAGGGAAGCACAAAAGTTCGCGAACACATTTCCGTATTATTTAACTCCAGATGGAGAATTTTAAACTGTGCTACGCGTTTCCTAACTGAACTAAAATTTAACATCCTATGTAGTATATATACAAATCTATAGATCCTATACAGGGCTGAATAAAAGTATTCGGATTACTTAAATGTTATCTTTTAGCTTATTAAACGGTATGATTTGTAAAATTATATTGGAAGCGTTGGAAAGTGTTACATAATCTATGCTTGACGCATGATTTTTCGTTCTTGTTTCGCCTTGTCTTCTTCCGGATTCGAATCTCGGTACTTGCCAGTAGATGACGAATGACCTTCCCGCTGCACCATCTGGGAGCTTGGCACTGACTTGCTTATAAGCCGAATTATTGGGTTGGTGCAAAAATAATGCATGATTTTACAATGCAATTAATTTAATAAGCATTTTGTATACAGAATTTAATACTAGTGGTATGAATTATATATCCTTTTAAAGCTTGCTGTAAGCACTTTTTTTACAAATTAATTGTTTAAATTTGTTTAGGCTACTAATTGACTTCAGAAGCTGTGATGTCAAAACAAGAATTTCGACAGATGTATTTTTAAGAGTTTAAACTCAGTCGGAGTGCAGCACGAACCGCGTAAAACGTTAATTAAATTTGGGGCAAGGGAAGCATCAACGGAAGAACAGTTCAGCGTTGGCTTCAAACATTTCAGATGATGAAAACGATAAGAACACTCGCAATATCTGGAGTTGTTTTGGTTGGATCAACTTCGACTATTGCCTTCATTTGATCATCGTCAACAGTAGAAGGACGCCTGGGACCATACTTGTCGTGAAGATCGAAATCTCCTCGATGATTTGTTTTAAACCAACTCTGGACTGTGCTTACGTTGATGCTTCCTTTGCCCCACGGGTAAAAAGTAAAAGAAAATTCTACGAGTAAAAAATAAAAGAAACTTCTCCGTTTATTCCGGTAAAATTTACGATTTCCTAACAAAATAGAAAGTTTCTATTAAAAGACAGAAATTTCACATAGAATCACCAATAGATATAGAGTGATTTTTACTGTGTAATTCAATGTTAATAGATGCAAAAGTGACTATTATTTTTATTAAAATAATTATCCTTTTTTTATTTTAATACCGTACTTTTCTTTAATGAGAGTAAAGAGTTATTCTATTAAACAATACAAGATTACTTTTCTAAACAATACTTTATCCACAAGATTACTTTTCTAAAAAAGACTACAAAAACAGAAGTTGGGCAAGAAATATGTTAATAGCTAATTAGGAAATGTCCCCCTTAAAAATAAAATTGCTCTCCTGTGAGGTGCACGCCCCACGTTGGGAACTTCTGATATATAGCGTAAATAAACTTAGAGATGCCATTAATTGATAACAGGTTTAATGAAAATAAATAAAATAAAGATATATAAAAGTGATGCTCATAATAGTTTTTTTGCTCTTCGTTATATTACGGGGAAATAAATATACTTTCAATGATGATTTAATTCTGAATCATCCTGTGCTTTTGAAAAATTGAAACCAGTTTATTCCAATTTATTTTCTTTCCCTTAAGAATTTATTTAAGATACTTGAATTAAAAGGAAAAAACGAAAGATCTTAAATCGTATTAAAAGTTAACTGTAAAAAGACGAAGAGAATTTTCGAAAATTAAATTTATTGGTGCAAAAGAGACCTTTTCTTTTATTTAAAAAAAATATTTTTTTTTCCTTTTGATACCGTACTTTTCTTTAATGAGAGTAAAGAATTATACGAATTAATTTAGCGTCAACGAGAAAGATATTAAATTAAAATAATAATAAATAAAATTATGTTTGATAAATATATTTTTAAAATATATATTTACAAACCTTTTGCAAAGCTTTTATGTAAATTTTGCATATTCTCCTTCTTAAATAACTGCATAAATATATAACATTCTGTTAAAATGTACTATATAATCTTTAACTTTATAAAAATTAATAAGCTCATTTTTTAATGATAAAGTTTATTATATTTTTTAATTTTTTTTGTATTAATTATTTAAAGCTTCCCCAAGCTGTTATAAGAAATACTTATTGGAAAAATGTATGGAATTCATAGATATCTCTTACAGATTGTATTACATAAGAGAAAAAAAAACATAAAGCTATAAAAAATACTTTTAAAAATAAATGTTAGAAGATATTTTAAGAAAATGCTATGCAAAATAGATAATGGACATGAAGGAGAAGTTCGTGGCAGAGAATCGTTCTCCATAATTTAAGATAAGAAATATTTCTCTTACCTTTTATGATATCGCATGCTCCATGTAATGCTGACCGACTTGTATTATTCCACGTTTCATTGTATTAAAAAACGATGTATCCATTATGTAAAGGTTGAAGTATCCATGTCGAATTTGACACATTCATTTTTATTTCTGCTCATGATAGAGATAGATATTTAAAAAAATTATGATTAAAATCATTTTAATAAACAGATACTAAAAATCAGTTAATTGAGATACAGTTTTCAAAGAAATTTGCATAAAAAAAAGAAAAAAAAACATTTTTAAACATATTTATAGGTATAAAATTTAAAATAATGAAATGTTTAGAAAAAAATTAATTTGTTAAAAAAGGGAACTGGATTGTTTAGATCGTTGCCACCGTCTACATGGCGTCAGCGTTACTCGTGTTATTTTTTTTTCTTTGTAATACATATACTGCTTCCAAAAATATTATTTTTATCATTTAAATATAACAAATATTTGCAAATGTGGAACAAGTTTCAATTTGTACAGATGCATATTACATGAGGAAATATTGATGTTAAACGACACAGGTTCATTTTATCAAGAAAGTTAAAATGAAATAAATATTTTTCAAAATGCCATAGTCATTTCTGGAGTTTAATATTTGATTATAGGTTACAAAATTCGTATGGAATAAAAATACAAGTATTATATATTTTTTAAGATAACATTTTATTTTTATGCTTATAAAATATTGTTTAAAAGCTCTAACATGTTATTGAAATCATGGCAGCATATATGCTATTAATACATGTATATATTTAAATGTCTTTATTTAGTATGTTTTTAATCTAGTGTAAAATAAAGTAAGCAAAGGAGAATAAAATATGTATTTACTAGAATATAAAAAAAATACTGAAACAGTCAAAAATAGTTGTGTTGGTTTAGAATTAGCTTCGTAAACAGTACGTGATATACATGCAGATCTGAAAATTAAAAAAAAAAGTTTCTATTTAATAATATGTTTATTTTCTATTAACTTTGTAAATACAATCATATTCGAAAGTACGTTTAAGATATTTTAGTGATTTTTAGGGTTTCGTACTTAAAAAGCAAAAACGAAATCGTGATAGGATAAATCCTGTGTATGTCCGCCGTCTGTCACCACCCTTTTTCTCGAAAACTATGAGACGTGGAATGTTCAAACTTGGGAAAGTCATAAAGCATTTTTACCCACATATTTTCAGATTATTAGCGATTCACAATTATGTTTAGGAAAACAATAGGTGACTAATTAAGTTACTTGAAAAAAAAAAGTTTTTTTTTTTTTTTTTTTTTTTTTTTTTTTTTTTTTTTTGTATATCATGTGGGGGGTATCGTAAGAAAGATCGCGTCATATCGAAGTCAAAAATACATTAATTTCAATTTTAGTTATTACATTTTCCAGAGATATCGTCGAAAATGCACTGCAAAAATATGACCTCTTCCCTCTATTTCCGAATCTACTGAAACTTAAATTATGAACAAATTATGGGTACTAGGAATTTATTTAAACCTTGCAGGAAAACGATAGCAATTTTCCTAGGTCACATAATTTTTGTGAAAAACTTATTTTTCTGTTACACACAAACTTTACTTTTCCGGTGGTCAGTGGGGGAGTTGACAGGCGCTCAAGGTATCTATCGGCACAGAATCATACGAGAATATTTGATAATGATTTTCGTTAAAACACTTCTGTAAATAGCCGAGATATTGCTTAAGGTACTTAAAAGAAAAACTTTCTTTTTATACATCGTTTAGAGTATCGGTCTAAAGATAGTGTAACATCGAACTCAAAAATATATTTGTTTTAATTTTAGGTATTATGTTTTGCGAGCTATTGTCGAAATTATAGGAAAAATATGTCCCCTCTCCCTCCTATTTCCGAATCTATTGAAACCAAAATTCTGAAAAAATGACGGATAGTAGAAGTTTATGAATTAATAAATATTAATTAATATATTTAATGTACGGATCCCTTTGAGAGCGAGTTTTACTCGTACTTGTCCGATTATTTAAAAAATGTAATTTCTATTCCATTGTGTCTTATATTTTAGAATATTTTTGGTTAGACAATTTAAGAGTATTTGTTTTAATTGAAATGAACTTCATAAGTCATAGAGAAGGAAATATTTCTGTACCTAAAAATCCGAACTATAACTTCTAAATATTAACATTAAAACATATCCTTGTGATAAACGCAAAAAGTTAATAATCTTATAGCTTTCTTACCTATTAACAGTAATTAAATCTGGCGAATCTATTTCGTTATTATCAAAATATATGATACAGATTACAGCTGTATATTTTTCTTATCAACTTATATCTTCTTAAGAATAAAAACATCTTGAAGGTAAATGCTATTCACTAATGGGTAAATAAATCAGAGCGGTAAATAAATCTCAAGTAAAATAAAAATAACTTTTTTTATGCTTAATATAAAAACATTAAACAAAAATTCTCCCGTTTGTGAAATAAGAAGAGATTGTAAATAATGATACCTGAAGGAACATATTTTTTGTCTCATATTTGAGGTACTTCAAATACAATTATTTATCGCTAAAATATTTATTGTTGATTTCTATTAGGATATTTCAGGTTTCGGTGTTTTATTTACTGTAAAGGTAAATTATTTGTTTTCGTGAATAATAAGAACAATAATAATAAAAAACATGTTACGCAGTGCGTACAGTATAATATTAATAATATCAATGCAGATCGAAAAATATGACAAAAATATATTTGTATATATATTTTAATAAAAGTTTTGAACTTGTGTATACTAAAATGTAATTGAAGCTCAGAAAATGTGTCATTTCAAGTGAACAAGTGTGTTAAAATTGGGAACATGCTCAAATTAAAAAAAAATCTAAAAGATGATAATATTAAAAGGAAGTTTTATTTATAAAATACATTAAAATCTCACACTGCACGAAGAAAACTTTTAATAAAAAATGCAAAACATTACACAAACATGCATTTTTTTTTCAATTTTAATTTAAAATCATATTTTAAGTTGTATAAAATAGGCGTTTTTATTTCACATCGCAAGATACAAATTTTGGCCAAAATATCAATTGAATAGTTTTACTTAAAATATTTCACACGATTTTCATAATCATGCAAAATACATATTTTAAAACATAATAAAATTAATAATGGTAAATTTATACATATTGAAAAATTAAAATGAAACCAGAAATGTGAAAAAAAGATCATGCAACTCTCGTTGAAAACCAACTTGGAAAAAAAAGTGCAGTTTCCAGAAAGCAAAGTGTAACGTGTAGTAGAAGATTACCAATGTGTAGTTTCTACACCTAATATGTAGTATTTGGTAGCCCTGTTTAAATGATCTGATTTTTTCAATTAATTCTAATTACAAATTGGGGAAAGTGTCTCAATGTTACACAAATGTTATAAATCGCAGCTGTATACACAGTTAAACATTTAGTGATGGTTTAAATAAAGTTTGGTGCTCGAGCAGCTACAAATATAAGATGGTAAAATCACGTTCAAACATTTGTAGCAGATGTTGAACAATAGCTCCAAGTGTTGGAACGAGATCTCACCATCTTATGGTTACAGCTACGACTAAACCAAAAATTGGTTCAAACCAGCACATAAATTGAATCGGTAATTTCAAAAACCACATAAGTCAAGTTTTTTCCACATATACTTTTTTGTCGCAAATGCTACATTAAAGGTAGACCCATGATCTGGGTAATTAACCACATACGTCAGTGTAATCCTTTCTCTTCAAACAATACCTTCTAATTTTCGTTCATTACATAAACGACATAAAGTCAGCGGCTTAAGTGGTTTTTGCATGCAATACCACATTACATGTGGATACCATAGTACATTAGCACATTATCATTTGCATGCAATACCATATTAGAACAAAAAATGTTCCTGTATAAGTGCTATATTCATTATTTTTGATTAAAAATATGTTTAAAGTGACTGTTTTGTTGAACTTAATTACCACCTAACCTTGTTTCCTACTAAAACAACATAAGTCAGAAACTTCTTTTCTGTTCTTCTTCTTTTTATTATTAATAAATTATAACAATTAATCGATATTTATAAACTTTGAAGCCTAAACTATATTATCAGCCTCCCCCCCCCCCCAAAAAAAAAAAACACACAAAAAACATAAAAATTTGTTTACTTGTAAATAATACAAAGGTTTTTTTTTTTTTTTTCGTTAAAGTTCTGAAATTTGTGATTTACGGGTGGGGGAGGGTTGGAATGGCCGATTCAATTTTAACAGTGTATTTTTTGTAATCACTTACTTCAAAATGCAAAATGCTCTAAGAAAACCGTTATTTTTAAATGGTTAAATGATGTATGGGTTACAAGAATATAATAAATAATATCAGTGTAGACCCAAAAATAAAGAAGTAAATCTACTTGGTATTTGTAGTTTAATAATTCGTTAGGATGTTTTTCAGTAAAGTCTAATAAAACTAATAGGGAATTGCTTCTATGTTGCCAAAATATATATTATAAATTACAGTTAGATAATTTTATTATTTGTTTAGATGTTTTCTTTGAGAATAAAGACTTCTCCATCTTCAAAGAAATCGCTTTTCTCTATTAGGTAAACAAATTTGAGTTGTATGAATTCTCTAGAGAAATGAAAATTCTTCATTTAAATTTCTCGTGAATCGTAAAATAAAATTGTTTTGACATTTGAGATAAAAAGCGATAATATCTTAAGGAATATAAATTATGTATAACACTCGAGCCATGTTAACACAAGAGAGTTATTTACTGCTAGAACGTTTATTGATAATTTGTATTACAATATTTTAGATTTTAGTTATAGAATTATTGCAGGTTTATCTGAGGCTAATTAATAAAACATAAAATCAAAAACATGGCAGTATATATGGCTATCATTAAAAAATTGTTTGTATTTATTTTGTAGTTATTATTTTACGTAGTGCAAAACAAGTTAAATAATGTAGAATATTTGTTTATGCACTGATATATATCTCTAATATATGCACAATAGAATAATGATTTAGAAAATATTCTTTAATTTGATTTATAATGAACTTCACAAAAAAAAGAGAATTCACAAGAATTGATTTAGAATTAACGTCACAAAAAAGAGAATTCACAAGAATTGATTTAGAATTAACTTCACAAAAAAGAGAATTCAAAAGAATTGATTTAGAATTAACTTCACAAAAAAGAGAATTCAAAAGAATTGATTTAGAATTAACTTCACAAAAAGAGAATTCACAAGAATTGATTTATAATTAACTTCACAAAAAAGAGAATTCACAGGAATTGATTTAGAATTTACTTCACAAAAAAGAGAATTCACAAGAATTGATTTAGAATTAACTTCACAAAAAAGAGAATTCAAAAGAATTGATTTAGAATTAACTTCACAAAAAAGAGAATTCACAAGAATTGATTTAGAATTAACTTCACAAAAAAGAGAATTCAGAAGAATTGATTTAGAATTAACTTCACAAAAAAGAGAATTCAAAAGAATTGATTTAGAATTAACTTCACAAAAAAGAGAATTAAAAAGAATTGATTTAGAATTAACTTCACAAAAAAGAGAATTCACAAGAATTGATTTATAACTAATTTCACAAAAAACAGAATTCACAGGAATTGATTTATAATTAAATTCACAAATATATATACAAAGAATATTTTCGCAGATAGGAAAATAAATATGTATAGTTCCGTTTGATTTGTAGTTTAATAATCTATTAGAATTCCTTTGTATTAACTGAAATTTACAATCGAGACAACTACTTTATTGTTATCAAAATATAAATTACAAATTATAAGTATACATTGTACTTGTTAGATTATCCATTTTTCTATTGAAAAGAAACTTCTGCATCTTCGAAGAAAATTCTATGCAATAATAGCTAAATAAATCACAACTGTATAGAATTCTCAAGTGAAATAAAACCCCCTTTTTTATGCATGTCAGTAAATGTACCAGAAAAATTGTTTTGTTTTTAAAATATGAAGAGATATGTTAAAAAATATGGTTCATATTTAATAGGCGAGTTTTTGAAATACAATTATTTACTGCTAAAATATTAAGTTTTAATTTCAGATAGAAAAATTCCTTTCTTCAGTATTTTACGTAGTGTAAAATTAGGCAAATAAAGTCAAGTAAAATATTAGTGTTCACGTATATTCCCCAGTGAACGAAATAGAGTGTTGATAATATCAATTAAATCTGATAATAAATATTTAGTGCTACTGGTTATTTATATTTATCTGTAAATATACACATTTATTAACTTTAATTAAATACTGAGAAAACCGCTTCATTGTCGCAAATTGCAGATTTTTACTTTTAATTGACTTGTCTAGACTTGTAAAGAAATAAAGTTGTTAAATAAATCTGTGTTGTAAAAATATAATAAATAAATGCAGATTCGAAAATAAAGAAATAAGCTACTCGTTATTTCTAGTTTATAAGTTAGTTAAGATTCTTTACCATTAATTGTAAATTAATATGTAATAATGCTAATCATATATTTTTTAAACTATAAATCTCTTCGGTATTTATATTTGAAATATATGTTGTGTTTTTCCAATTAATTGTAATTAAATACTCTACAAAATGTTTCATTGTTATACAAATGTTTTGTAATACAGCAATATATTTTTTTAACCGCTTATTTACTCTATTTAAGAACATACATTTCTGCAAGGAAAATGATATTTTTTTTATAATTAAATAAATGTGAGTTATAAAAACATAATAAATAATATCGGTTCCGAAAACAAGCATTTAAATGTACTCGGTATTTATAGCTTATTAATTCAATAGGATTCTTTTCAATTAATTTTACTAAAATTACTAGAAAACAGCTTCTTTGATACCGAAATATATGTTAAAATTTAGAATTAGATTATTTTCTTATCTATTTACCTATATTCCTTTGGAATAAAGACTTCTCATCTTCAAAGAAAAATAATTTCTTAAATAGATAAGTAAATCTGAGTTGTGTAAATTCTCTGGCGTAATGAAAATCTTTCTTTTGTTTCTTATAAAACGTAAAACAAAATTAGCTAGGATTCTTCCGTGAGGATTCGTTTCAATTAATTTTAATAAAATTATTAGAGAACAACTTCTTTGTTACCAAAATATATGTTAAATATTACAGTTAGATAATTTTCTTATATATTTACAAGTTTACCTTACGAATAAAGACTTCTTCATCCTCAAAGAAAAAGCTTTTCTCAAATAGATAAATAAATCTGAGTTGTGTGAATTCTCTGGCAAAATGAAAATGTTTCATTTGTTTCTTATAAAACGTAAAATAAAATTAGTTAGGATTCTTCCTTGAGGATTCCTTTCAATAAATTTTAGTTAAATTATTAGAGAACAGCTTCTTTGATACCAAAATATATGTTAAAAATTACAATTAGATAATTTTCTTATTTATTCACCTGTATTACTTCGGAATAAAGACTTCTCCATCTTCAAAGAAAAAGCTTTTCACAAATAGATAAATAAACCTGAGTTGTGTAAATTCTCTGACGAAATGAAAATGTTTCATTTGTTTCTTATAAAACGTAAAATAAAATTAATTAGTATTCTTCCGTGAGGATTCCTTTCAATTAATTTTACTAAAAGTATTAGAGAACAGCTTCTTTGATATCAAAATAAGGGTTTAAAATTACAATTAGATAATTTTCTTATCTATTTACCAGTATTCCGTCGGAATAAAAACTTTTCCATTTTCAAAGAAAAGCTTTTCTCAAACAGATAAATAAATCTGAGTTCTGTAAATTCTCTGGCGAAATGATAATCTTTCATTTGTTTCTTATAAAACATAAAATAGAATTAGTTAGGATTCTTCCGTGAGGATTCGTTTCAATTAATCTTAGTAAAATAATTAAGAACAGCTTCTTTTTTATCAAAATATATGTTAAAAATTAAAATTATATCATTTTCTTATATATTTACCAGTTTATCTTACGAATAAAGACTTCTTCATCCTCAACGAAAAAGGTTTTATCAAATAGATAAATAAATCTTAGTTGTATGAATTCTCTCGCGAAATAAAAATCTTTCATTTGTTTCTCATAAAACGTAAAATAAAATTATTTCGACATTTTGGGATAAGAAATAATAATATTTTAAGCAAATTAATTTATTTTTAACACTCGAGATGTGTTTAACATGAGAGAGTTGTTTACTGCTAGAATATTTAGTATTAATTTGTGTCGAAAAATATTTCTATTTCTGTTATGGAACGCTTGTAGGTATATTTGAGTAAAATAAAACTGAAATATAAAATTAAAAACATGGTAGCATATATGGCTACCATTAAATAAATTATGTGTATTCATTTTTTTGTGATTGTTTTACGTAGTGCAAAATAAAGTAAATACAAGAAATTGAGATATTTGTTCATGTACTGTTATTGCTCTCTAATATATGCACAATAGAAAAATGATTTAGAGTTTTGAATTAGAATTCAATTCTCAAATATATATAAAATGCTTTTCCATATCATATTAAATTATTTCGAAGAACCACTGAACTATTAATGCTGGTAAACGATGTATTTTTAGATTCATTATTTTGCAGTCAAATAAAATCTCGATGGAAGGCAATGTTTGAAATAGGTATTTTCCTATAAAATAAAAAGGAATCTGCATCATCATCAATAAATTTATTGACACATCACAATCAAAGACAATCCACTAATATCCAGTTTAGAAATTTATAATTGGGCTGTGCTACGCCATAGAAAAAATGAAGATGTTATTAAATTAGTACACCAAATCGAAGGTATTCTCCTCCAAGTGACGGGTATTATTTAGTAAGTCAAAAAACGTACAAATTCTGAGCTCCAAGGTTGCGTCTCGGCGAGATGTAGGAATCTTTCGCCAATGCAGGGGTAATTTAACCAATGAGTGTGTTTCAAGGCTGTGGGACTCTTTATTATACTCGACATAATTTTGAAGTGAATAGATAGGCGCTAATGTTGAAATGAATCATGGGATAACGAATGATAATTTTAATAGAAAGAAAAATTATATTAAGAGACGTTCTAAAGAAATAAATATGTAATGTCTCAAACGCAGAAATAAATTAGGGGCTTTCACAAAGAAGTGTAGCTATTAACAGATTGAGATTTTTAGAATAAGAATGAAAAGAATATGTTGAATAAACATATGGAATTAAAATATAAATTATATTTAAGATATTTTTAAAAGACAGGGGATAAAAGTAGAGTTGTAAGAATTTAGAATAAATTAATTAGGGTGAAATAGCGAAAAATTTATTATTACATATATAAATTTTATTTTCAAAGATCTGAAAATAAATAAGTAAAGTTTCTAAGGATTTATAGATTAATAAACTGTAAAGATTTCTTACCATTACTGTGATTAACTACCGAGACAACTGCTTTATTGTTGCCAAAATGGATATTACAAATTATAGCTATACATTTTACTTATTCGATTATCCATTTTTCTTTAGAATAGAAACTCCTCGAACTTCGAAGAAATTATATTCCCTAATGGGAAAATCAATTAGACCCGTAAAGAATTATCAAGTGAAATAAAAATATATTTTGTATGCATGACATAAAATGTAAAATAAAATTGTTTTGTTTTTGAAATAAGAAATGATACGTTTAAAAATGTATTTCACGTTTAATATGCGAATTTTTCATACAAAAATATTTACTGGTAAAATATTAAGTTTCAAATTCTCATAGAAAATTTCTTTTATTCAGTGTATTATGTAGCTTAAAATTAGACAAATAAAGTAAAGAAAAATATCTGTGTTGACGTGCGAAGTGCAAATTTGATAATATCAATGAAAATCCGAAAATAAATATGTAGTGCTGCTGGGTATGTATATTTATCTGTATATATATATGCTTATATTAATAGTTATAATAGTATTAGTCGTTAATCAAAAATAAATTTTTTTATTAACTTTAATTAAATACTGAGCAAAACCACTTCATTGCGAATGTTACAGCTTTTTACTTTTTATCGGATTGTATAATCTGCTATAGAAATAAAATCGTTAATCGAAATGCTTTTCTCTAATGAATAAACAAATCTGAGTTGTAAAAATATAATAAATATTTTTAATTGATAAAAAAAAGAAGTAACGCTACTCGTGATTTATAATTTAAAACTAGTTAAGATTATTTTCCATTAACTGTAAACTAATTGTAAATAATTTCGGTATTAAAATTTTACAAATATGTTTCTTTGCTTTAATTGTAATTAAAATCGTGAGTTATAAAAAACATAATAAATAATATAAGTGCCGATTCAGATATATGTAATGAAATCTACTCGGTATTCATAGATTAATAATTCGTTAGAATTCTTTTCAATTAATTGGAATAAAATCCGTATGGAACAGCTTCTTTATATTAAAAATATATGTTTTAAAATAAAATTAGATATTATTTTCTTATCTGTTTAGCGGTTTTCCTTAAGAACAAAGACTTCTTCATCTTCAATGTAAAATCTTTTCTCTAATAGATAAACAAATCTTAGTTGCGTGAATTCTTATTCGAAATGAAAATATTTTCTTTGTGCTTCTCATGAAACGTAATATAAAATTGCTTCGACATTTTGCGAGAAAAAAGCAATAATATGTATTTTAAGGAACTTAAATTATGTTTAACACAAAAGAGTTACTACACTTCTAGAATGTTTAGTATTGATTTGTATTATTTTTTTCTGTTATAAAATGCTTGCAGCTCTATCTAAGGTTTATAACATTAAAATATAAAAGTAAAATCATGGTACCATATATGTAAACCTTATTAAAAAATTGTGTGTATTTATTTGTAGCAATGGTTTTACGTATCGTAAAATAAGGTAAATAAAGGAAAGTAATATATTTATTTATGTACTATTATTTCACTCTTATATGCACAATAAGCCGCCCGGCAGCGTGGTTGGTAGTGAAGGCGCCAGCCACGGTGAGGGCCCAGGGTTCGAATCCCGGATGAAGCTTGGATGTCATTGTGTGTGTATCTTCAGTGCTGTCCCGTCCCCAAGAAGAAGATTTATGTAATTTGTCAAAAGTCTTGTATGTATATCTGTCAATAAAAAATATGGATCATTCGAGACAACAGCCTTGTAGCTTATAGGTCTCAAAGTAATCTTCTTCAAATGTGAAATATGCACAATAACATAATGATTTAGCGAACAATCTTTACTTTGATTCAGAATTAACTTCACAAATATATATAAATAATATTTTCGCAGATCTGAAAATAAGTAAGTATAGTTGCTTGTGATTTTAAGTTTAAAAATCTATTAGGATTCCTTTCCATTAACTATAATTCACTACCGAATAAACTGCTTTATTGTTATCAAAATATATATTGCAAATTATAGCTATATTTTTTTCTTATTCGATTATCTATTTTTCTTGGAAATAGAAACTTCTTCATCTTCGAAGAAAATGCTATTCTCTAATGGGTAAATAAATCAAAGCTGTAAAGAATTTTCAAGTGAAATAAAAATGTTTCTGCAATTATTTACTGTTAAAAAATTTAGTGTTAGTTTCTATTAGGAAATTTCTTTTTTTTTCTGTGTTTCTTGTAGTGCAAAATAAGGTAAATAAAGTAAAGTAAAATATTTGTTCTCACGGTTATTTCCAAGTGTGTGAAGTAAACTTTTGATAATATCAATACAAATCTGAAAATTAATAACTATTTTTAAGTATTTATATTTATCTGTTAAGAATATTCTTTATTAACTCAGTAATTAATTAACTTTTAATTGAATACTGAGAAAACAGCTTCATTTTTGCAAATTACAAATATATACTTTTTATTGACTTGTATGTTCCTCTAAAGAAATAAAGTCGTTAATAAAATTTCTATTTTCTAAGAAGTTTTTAAATCTAATGAACAAAAACATAATAAATATCATCAATGAAGATTCGAAAAAAACCCCACAAAAATAAAGCTATAGGTTATTTATAGTTTAAAAATCAGTTAGGAATCTTTTCCATTATTTGTAACAAATTCCTGAACAAACTTCTTCTTTGTTACTGAAATATATGTTAAAAAATAAAACTATATCATTTCTTTATTCATTAGTTTATTTTATCTTAAGGATAAAAAGTTATCCATTTTCAAGGAAAATGCTAGCCACTAATAGCTAAATAAATATGAGGAGGAAAGAATTCTCCAGCAAAATTAAGATATTTCTTTTATTCTTGCCATTAAACGAAAAATTAAATTGTTACAATTATGCATTTTATTAAGAAAAGAAGAGATCATATTTTAAGGAACTTAATTTATAATTAATAAGTGAGATTATTTCAAAAACCCATTATATGTTCTTAATATATTTTGTATCAGTTTAGATTAGGAACACTCTGTTTTTCAGTTATTAATTTCTTGCAGGGTTATCTAAGAAAATTAATGCTGAAATACAAACATTTTTATTTAGTAGTTTTTTGGGCTATTATTGAAATCCAATGTATATGTCTTAATTTTATAGGCATTGTTTTGCATTATATTGCAGCATAAAGTAAATAACGGAAAGTAAAGTACTTGGTTAGATATTGTTTGTTTTTCTAAATTATACAGAATGGAATAATGACTCAATATTCAACTCAATGTCAACAATATTTGCTTTGATTTAAACTTAACTTCGGAAATATCATAAAATAACATGACAGCAGATCTAAAAATGAATAAGTATAGTTGTTGGATATTTATATTATTTTCCATTAACTGTAATTAAATCCTCAGTGAACCGCTTCATTGATACCAAAATATATGTTGCAAATTACAGCTGTAATACTTTTCTTACTCGCTTATCTATTGTTAAGAATACAAACTGCTTGATATTCGAAGAAAATGCTATTTACTGAAGGGTAAATAAACCAGATTCTCTAGCGAAAAGAATACATTTATTTTATGCTTGTCAAGTAACCTATAATAAAGTTATTATGTTTCAGAATTTTTGGGATAATATTCCAAGGAACTTAAATTATGTGTAACACATTTGCGTTATTAGCGCATATATGCGTCATTTCAGGAATTTCATTTTTGTTCAGAAATTTCGAAATAAATATTTTTACTTTACGTAATCACGCTAGCTGCATCTTTATTACCAAAATACACTATTACAAATTGCATCTACGGTGGGTGATCGGTTAACGAAGTGTTCGGTTTACGAACAAATCGATTAACTACACTCTCGCGAGAGATTTTTATGTTCGGATAACGAACACCTCACAAAACAAAGTCAAGAAGAAGCAATGCTGTGTTTCAGATTTACAGAACTGAATTTAATTGCTTCTATTATCGACTTAGAAAATATTTTAACAGTTATATACTTATGACATAATTAATTCATGGGCTACTGTGGGTTTGGGCCTTACATCTTAGGGCCCTCAAACTAGAATAAACAGATTAAAAACATTATTTTCTATATTTTGTGTCCCTTTTTAAAGAAATATTTTAAATATTTATGTTAGTTATTTTAATTGAAATTTAGTTTCTAAATTATTAATCGGTTCCACTTCTGTTATAAAAGAATTTTTTAAAAAGTGGGGGGAAAGTCAGGACCACGATCTCAAAATGGCACCCAAAACAGGCTGATGTTGATAGGCTTGGTGACCTTTACTACAAAAATGCTGTGAATCACTTCAGAAACATCCCGAAGAAGATAGAAAAGCAATCGTCTTTGGATAGATATTTAAAATCAAAATAATCAATTAAATCAAAAATCACAAACGCAAAAAGAGCATAACTAGGAAAGGCGAGACTGTATGTATGTAATGCATGTTTTATTATTATTACCTTTAAATAAATTTAGAGCGATTTTATATTAATTTTTATATATCATTATATTATTTAGCTTTTAAGAACAAATTAATTGAATTCTCATAAAAAATATACTAAATCTATGATCGGTTAACGAACAATTCGGTTAGCGAACATTGTTTTGGAACGGATTAAAGTTGCTAATCGATCACGCACTGTATATACTTTTCTTTACTGCCCGAAAAGGACTGTTCAGACTAGGTACCATGTCTATAGGATTTAGGTCTGTAGGGTATGTCCCTCCCGGTCGCTTTATTGAGGCTTGAAAAAAGCAAAATCCCGCCGATAAATACGACCGAGGGTGGGGTAGAGAACAATAGGTATGAATATATCATTAAATATGTAGAAAAAATATTCTAATATTGGAACAAAATTCACCTTTGTGTCTACTGCATCTACTGCACTTTCTTGGTTAAATTTAAAAACTGAAACTGATAGATATTTCAGTAAAGTAAAGATTATCGTGCAAATGAACGACTATAATACATGTATTGTAATGGAGTCAGTGGAAATCCTGACAAGTGGTGGGAAATCCTGTAATGATATGTTATCATACAATGTGCAAAAAATCTGGTATAATCTACTTGGTGTTGATGGTACATTTGGGTTTTGATAACCCACCTCGCTCAGTAGACTAGTCCATCTCCCTCCCCCCACTTCTCTATATGTGGTTTCGCCTTCTACTATTTAAACAGCTTACATTCTGGAGGTTACAGAATTTTTTCTCGTTTCCACTCTTTGATAATGGCCAGGTTCTGGTCGAAAGCACTCGGGACTCCGGTGAATGTTTTTACATCTTAAAATGGTTTTAATGTTTTAGAGTCTTTTTTATTTTTAGGCCTACACAAAATGTGATCCATTTTAATGGTTTCATATTTTAACTGAATATATCAATATAACAGAAGTAATATTTGTGAAAAGCATCTATTCTTTATTGAGTAATTTTTTTACAACTGCAACGGAAATCCTATTCACTAATTGGTAAATTAATTAGAGATGCCAAAGAATTTTCGCCTGAAATGATAAAGGAATGTAAAATGAAATATTTACGTTCTGACATTTTTGACAAACAAATAAGTAAATAAACTAGATGGAACCCGTCAAAATTTGACGGCAAACAACTTGATAGTACCATAAAAATAAAATTTATAGTTGCTTTAACTTGACAAATTTCATAGTGGGGAGCATAATATGATTAAGCGGTCACAGACCTTTCCATCGATATATCACATGAGGGGTGTATGCAAAATTTAGAAAAGTACCCCCTTGTGGGGTCAAAGTGGGGGGATGGACATGGGAGATGCATAAAATGATTAAGTGGTGACAGGCCTTTCCAATGATATATAACATGAGGTTGTGTGCAAAATTTAGAAAGTACCCCTTGGGGGGGCAAAGTGGGGAGATGGACACCGGAGTTGTAAAATATGATTAAGCGGTCACAGACCTTTCTAACAATATATGATATGAGGGGTGTCAACAAAATTTAGAAAAGTATCCCTTGGAGGTTGGGGGGGGCAAAGTGGGGAGATGGACATTGGAGATGCATAATATGATTAAGTGGTCACAGTCCTTTCCAATGATATATAACATAAGGGTAATCTGCAAAATTTAGAAAGTACACTTTGGAGGGGGGGGAGGGAGCAAAGTGGGGAGATGGACATCGGAGATGCATAATATGATTAAGTGGTCACAGACCTTTCCAATGATATATAACATAAGGGTAATGTGCAAAATTTAGAAAGTACCCTTTGGGGGGGGAGGGGGGCAAAGTGGCGGGATGGACCCCAGAGATGCATAACATGAATAAGTGGTCAAAGACTTTTCCAGCGATATATCACATGAGGGGTGTGTGCAAAATTTAGAAAAGTGTCGGGGGGGGGGGAGAACATGAAAAAGAGGTTACAGGCGTTTCAACTTGCAGCTTTTTTCTCGAAGGCATTTGACAATATTTTTTTTTTTTTTTACCCAAGGCAATTTAACAATATTCTTAATTGTTTTGTGTAATTCGTTAAACGTTCATGGAAAAAATCATGAAATTCACTAATCAATAGTTGATAAATTATCAAATTCAACAATCGGTAGCAGTAAAATTGGTCAATCGATAATGGAACAATCACGAAATTCATCAAATGGTCTCCCGTAAAAAATTGTCCTGCACACTGATGTGATGATCAAAAGGGTTTTAAAGAATTAGGACAAAATTATTACTTGCCAAACAGCAATACTGAAAATTTGGCAATGGACTTTATTGCCACCACTGGTCAAACATAATAGTCACACTCACCAATGGCGATGATTGAATGGAAAAAGATTTTTTCTCTGCTGTCGCTCGACAAATTTCGAAACCATTTGGCGAATTTCACGATTTTTTCCCCAAAATTGACGGATTGTGATTTTTTTTCTCGAAGCCATTCGACGATATTCGAAAACTTTTCCCCCCGAAACCAGTTGATGAATTTTGCGATTTTTCCACTGTCGATTAATGAATTTCACGATTTTTCCGCTATTGATTGACGAATTTCGCAATTTATCGACTATCGATTAACGAATTTCACGATTTTTTCCATAAACGAACAAATTGCGCACTTTCTTTCCGCTAATGTTTGACACATTTCGCACTTTACAATTCAGCCAATGAGTTGAACGTTGTTTCTTTCCAGAAATGTCAGGAATGAAACAATGATTCTTTAGGATGAATTTCCTTCGTTCAATGTCCCATGGAAGAACGTGTGCGATGCAGCAACGGGCATCACAGACTTTTTAGGGCACCTGCAGACTAAAAACATCTAACCAATCTTCTCGGGGGAAAAAAATCACAGATTTTGTCAAATGATTGAGGAAAAAGCACTAATTTCATCAAAGGATCATGGGGAAACATGACTTTCGTTAAAAGACCACAGAAAAAACGTGATTTATGCAAAAGGATCATGAAAGATAAGCAAATTTTGTCAAAGAATCGCAAAAAAGGAAATTTCACCAAAAGATCATGCTTTTTTACTAAATATAGTCTAAAAATGGCAGAATAAAATGTATTTTATCAAAGAAACACTGGAAAATGCGAATTTTGTTAAGGATCGCGAGAAAAATGCGAATTTCTTCGAAGGATCACTGAAAAAACACAAATTTCATCAAAGGATTGCTGAAAAAACATGAATCTCGTCAAAAGGCAGCAGAGAAAGTGCGAATATCGTCAAAGGATCACAAAAAAAGCAAATTTCATTAAAGGATCACGGAAAAACGCAAATTTTGTCAAAGGATAGCGGAAAAAACATGAATTTCGTCAAAGGATTGCAGTTAAAACGTGAATTTCGTCAAATGATTGCTGAAAAAACAAATTACGTCGTAGGATCGCTGAAAAAATCATTAATTTCATCCATCGGCACATAAATATCATAAATTTCGTCTATTGGGGGCATAAAAATCCTTAATTTCGTCAGTCGGGTGCAGAAATTTTTTTTTTTATCAATCAGGCGTGTAAAAATCATGAGTTTCATTTATCGGTCACCTAAAATTCACAAAATTCTTCAAACGGGCACATAAGAATCATAAAAATCATTAATTTCCTCTATCAGCACATAAAAATCATGAATTTTGTCTATCAGGTACATAAAAATACTTAATTTCGTCGGTCAAGTGCAGAAAAAAAAAATCGTCAATTGAGCGTGTAAAAATCATGAGTTTTGTTTATCAGGCATGTAAAAATCATGAATTTCATCAATCGTGTGCATAAAAATCATGAATTTTGAAGAACAGGCATGCAAAAATCACAAATTCATCAAGTGGGTGAGTGAAATCACGAATTAGTCAAGTGGGCACCTAAAAATCATGAATTTCTTCAATTTAGTGCATAAAAATCGTAAGTTTCGTCCATCGGTGCGGAAAAATCATTAATTTCATCGATCTGGTGAGGAAAAATCATGAATTTTGTCAAACAGATTGCTGAAAAAACGCAAAGGGAAAAAAGAAAATCAGAAAATCCTGCATTTGGCCAGTTTTTTCCATATTTTTAATAGCTAGTTTTTCAAGTTTTATCGCCGAGTGCTTATTTTTACCTTTAGGTGGCAATAAAGTCAATCGCCAATTTTCAGTATTGCTCGCTGATAGGCAAGTGCTAATTTTGTCCTGACAAAATGGTTATCGTATCAATAAAGTGTGTAGTGTATGTAAATGAATTCTGCATCGACTGTCACCTGGTATAATGACAATTTATCACGTTTGATGGAGTTTTTAAGTTTCAAGTTTAGATTATTATATTTTTAGGTAGTTTTTCATTGTATCTTTATTTTATTTTATTGAATCATTGAAGATAGAAACATATCTATTTCTGTGTTCATGATAGAGTTCTTCAGATATGTTTTGATTCTTCGTATATTGTTTGCGAAATTATTTAGTGCACATAATATAATTGTAAAGCATGCTTTATATACATTCTGGTGTATTTTTTCTTCTTTTTATGCTGTATGTATTTTGCTACATTAAAATTTTTAAACCTAAAAGTAACGGTCGAATTTTTAGTAAGATTTTTTTTTTTAAGTAGATTATTTTCTACTTGGTAAAGCTGAAATTTCATTTTTTTTAAATATAATATTTCAGATGTTTTAATAGTTACATTCGGCTGTAAAATATTGAAAAGTTTTGATTATATATAAAAGTTTGAAAATTAGTTGCCACTTTTTTGTTGTTGTTTATTGATAGTCTACTACATATATATACACATATACTAAAATTATCTATCTAAATCCATTTGAATCATTGCAAGTTTTGTTAAGATTTGATCGTATTTCAATCTTTAGAAAGCTTTTCTATTAACCGACATAATACCAATAAATTGTCATACTAAAGTTCCAAAACCTTTAAAAAAATTGTCAACAAAACAAAAAATTCTATGCAAAACACATTCATACACACTATCATAACAAAATCATCAAAATGCACAGGTGGTAAAGCTATTTAGAAGCTCCTGTTATTAGTAGAATTTTGTTATATTTTCCCGAATGGTTGTTGAATTTTGTGATTTTTTTCCCGCAACCATTCAATAAATTTCACGATGTTTTATTGTGATTAAACTATGAAATTTGTTATTTTTTTACATATAAACTCAACTGCGGACGCAGCAATTTTCTGAATTTGTTCATGCTAGTGAAAGTTTTTTTTTTTTTTTTTCATGCAACTGCTGGTCAAATTTTTAATCAATTTTTTGTCAATTTTTACAGCCGAATGCAACTATTAAAACATCTGTAATATTATATTCAAAAAGGTAAATTTCAGCTTCATAACTCTTAATAAAAACTCAACCATTACTTTTTGGTTTAAGAAATTTAAAGTAGCAAAATATACATACGACATAAAAAGAAAAAAAAAATACACGAAACCAAAACATATAAAATGGTTTGTATATTGTTTGCGAAATTATTTAGTGCACATAATATAATTGTAAAGCATGCTTTATATACATCCTGGTGTATTTTTTCTTCTTTTTCTGCTGTATGTATTTTGCTACATTAAAATTTTTAAACCTAAAAGTAATGGTTGAATTTTTAGTAGGATTTTTTTTTAAGTAGTTTATTTTCTACTTGGTAAAGCTGAAATTTCATTTTTTTTTAAATATAATATTTCAGATGTTTTAATAGTTACATTCGGCTGTAAAATATTGAAAAGTTTTGATTATATATAAAAGTTTGAAAATTAGTTGCCACTTTTTTGTTGTTGTTTATTGATAGTCTACTACATATATATACACATATACTAAAATTATCTAAGTCCATTTGAATCATTGCAAGTTTTGTTAAGATTTGATCGTATTTCAATCTTTAGAAAGCTTTTCTATTAACCGACATAATACCAATAAATTGTCATCGTCATACTAAAGTTCCAAAACCTTTAAAAAAAACTGTCAACAAAACAAAAAATTCCATGCAAAACACATTCATACACACTATCATAACAAAATCATCAAAATGCACAGGTGGTAAAGCTATTTAGAAGCTCCTGTTATTAGTAGAATTTTGTTATATTTTCCGGAATGGTTGTTGAATTTTGTGATTTTTTCCCGCAACCATTCAATAAATTTCACGATGTTTTATTGTGATTAAACTATGAATTATGTTATTTTTTTACATATAAACACAACTGCCGACGCAGCAATTTTCTGAATTTGTCCATGCTAATAAAAGTTCTTTTTTTTCATGCAACTAACTGCTGGTCAAATTTTTAATCAACTTTTTGTCAATTTTTACAGCCGAATGCAACTATTAAAACATCTGTAATATTATATTCAAAAAGGTCAATTTCAGCTTTATAAATCCTAATAAAAACTCGACCATTACTTTTTGGTTTAAGAAATTTAAAGTAGCAAAATATACATACGACATAAAAAGAAAAAAAAATACAGGAAACCAAAACATATTAAAAGAATTCAATCATGCACACAGAAATACATATGTGAAGGATGTTTCTATGTTCATGTGCTCAATATAACAAAATAAATAAAGATAAAATGAATAAATACCTAATATTTATAGTAATCCAAATTTCAAAACTTTGAAAATTGCTAACGCTATAATCATCTTTCCTAAAGATCTCTAGACAGGAAATATCCTTTCACCTCATTGGCTCCGAATCTGTCTCGGGACCTCGGGACAGTAACAACCTCTCACTTGATTGGCTGAATGCTGACGCATGCGTGTAGAACCCAATTCGACAGGAGTTTACAAAAAATGCCTTTACCTGATTGGCTGAATGCTCACGCATGCGTATAAAGGCGATATTTGCATGAAAAACTAAAAAGCAGGTTAGCTTTAAATAGATGGATAATATTAATAATTAATAATAAAGCATGGACTTTTTCTAACATGAGTTGTTTCCCGTCAAGGGGGCGAAAAAAATGTATTTATTATTATTCTTTTAATATAATGTTTGAATCTTTAAAATGTCGTACAGTTTTCCGATAGAAAAATCCCCAAAAGTATGGTCATACGAGCCGTCAACGTTGAGCCGAACATATCGGTGTCGGAGGCAAAAATAAACTTAATTAACTTGAACCACTGTTCTGCGGCTGTTTTGTTATGATAACTTTTGAAAAACTGTTGGGATTTACGTGTTTCTTTTTTTAAAATAAAAGAAATTATATTCTATACAAACTATACCTGAATAAACAAAAATATATATATTTTTTCAAATAATAAAAAACATTTGTTAAATTTTTTATGTATTTTGTATTTTTTATTATAATTTTTAGCATTTTTTATGAATTCTCTTTTTTTTTTTTTTTGTGTAATCGAAAGACAACGTAATAAGCAGTATAAAGAAGAAATAACGATTTAAAAATATGGAAACTTGATTTCAAAATCGTGGCAAAGTAGTTTTTCCAATATTAATTTCATAATACATGATTAAAATTTTGTTTTTGTTTATATCAATTAAAAAAAAATCTGTATTAGCATAAAACATATATTAATAAATACAAAAAGAAGTAATAGCCTAAATTAATTACAGCTTTCCTCATCCACGATCAAACTTCAGACAATTTTCGTCATTTAAAACCTTCCTGATCCCTTTAAAATAATTAATTCCACCTTTCTTTTGGCAAATCCTTTAATTCTCAATTAAACAATTTACGGTGATTTACCATGGAAAACTTTAATTTTACATTTAATTGTTAAAAATTTAGCTGCTAAATATTAAAAGTCAAATTATTTACTATTGCCATATTAAGTGCGAACTGTTAAATAACCTTGTAACTTTCCACCTTCTTAATGAAATTAATTTGTAGCGAACTGGGGTATTTTTCCAGCGTAGGCGTTTGCTTTAAAAATATATAATTTTAATTCCCATTACGTAATTTATATATTTTAGCATATGTTTTGTTTAGTCATGTTAATAGTATTCGCTATAATTTAGAATTAGGCGAATTAGAGTAAGAAAAAATGTTTTTTACGGCTCTGAGACGAAAATAATTAGCTAAATGTATTAAAAGGCACATTATCTACTATATAGTTGTTATATTAGGTATTAATAGTAAAATAATCTTTTAACTTTCCTTACTATTATCAATTTGTTGACCGGTGAAGCGTATATGCATCAATAATTTAGTGTGTTGCTTTTTCTTTTAATTAAAACATCTTTCAGAATTTTAATGGAATTTTTTTCTTTATTATATCACGGAATGTTTATAATTAAATGAAGCAAAAATTTCTCTTGGAAAACTCTCGTAGATAATTTGAATGAATAAAATATGCGTGTAAATTGGCAACGTTCACGGTCGATAATGTGTTAAGAGTAATGCAACTAAATCTGCATAGAAATCCTTTTTCTTCAGGGAAATATACTTTGTTAGTAAAATGCATTAAATTTTATAACAAATTACAACTATAGGCTTTTCTGACATGTTTATATGTTATCCCGAGAAATAAAGGCTTTTCCATCGCAAAAAACATCCTTGTAACTGATAGGGAAATGAATTGAAGCCATATAGGATTCTACAGTAAAAATAAATTTTCATTACGCTTCTCATGCAATATGCTATGCAATGTTTCCATACAGACATTTTTAAAGAATAAGCAGACCTTATACACAGGAAATATTTTATTACATGAGATTTTTCTAATACCAGCTGTTTTCGGTAAAATTAATTAACTTCACTCTACATTCGACAATTACTTCAATTTTCGGTTAAACAATTCTTTTGAATGTCTAACTGAAATTTTTAATTTTATTTTACAAAAAACGGAAAAATGCATGTTCAATATTAAAAAAAAAAAATCTATTTAGGGATATCAAAGATACCCCCTGGGGGAAAGGGGGACACTTTAAAATTCATGTAATATACATAGGGTGTCCAAAAAGTTTTGAAACGTTTGAATAACTAGAGAAATATACATCAGATTGAAAAACAGAAAATATGTGTTCAATATTTTTGAAAAATATATTTAGGGATATCAAAGTTGCCCCCCCCCTAACTCTGCCTCAGGGTGCAACTTTGAAATCTTAAATGGTACCCCCTCCTTTTTATTGCAGATTCGGATTCTACGGGATAAAAACGTAACTTTTATATTGAACGTTTTCTTCGGAAAATCGTAGATGGTGCTGTAATTGAGTACAATGCACTGAGTACAATGCGCTTCCATTCAAAAGCCTGGAAATGGTCGAATAACTCTAGAAATATACATCGAATTGAAAAATGGAAAAATAGGTATTCAATATTTTAGATGCCATTTTTCTAAAATAATGAACACGTATTTTTTTGTTTTTTAATCCGATGTATATTTCTCGAGTTATTTGACCTTTTCCAGACTCTTCGGACAGCCTGTCTATTTCATGTATTTTGTTTAGCCAAACTATTACTATTTGGATTTCCATGTAATTATAACTTTAGAAATTAGTCAAAAGTAAATATTGAAGGCGTAAGTAAATATTTTAAGTTTGACCGTTCTTCTGAATAATAAAGTATTTTTCCATCTGAAAATAAAAATTCAATTTTCAAATGCGAAAATGGATTAGAGCTTTACAGAATTCTCGAGTGAAAATAGCTTTTTGCCTGAGCTTCTCATAGAATATAGAATGAAAAAAATTACATTCGTACATTTTTCAGAAAGAGGAAATATTCTAAGGAAATAAGTACGTATTTAATATACGATATTTTATCGAAAGAACTTGTTTTCTGTTAAAATAATGAATTTACCTTTATAGTCAGACATTTATATATTTCATCATGTATTTTATTTAGTCAAACTATTTGCATTTTACGTGAAATTATAATTTTAGAAATCTGAGAAAAGTAAATAATTTACATTTAATCGTCTTTTTCTTCGTGATTCTCATAGAATATGGAATGAAAAATTTTACGTTCGTACATTTTTCAGAAAGATAAAATTTTCTAAGGAAATAAATGCGTATTTAATACGCGATATTTTTCAAAAGAACTTATTTTCTGTTAAAATAATGAATTTCCCTTTATCTTCAGACATTTATATATTTCATCATGTATTTTGTTTAGTCAAACTAATACTATTTGCATTTACGTGGAATTATAATTTTTGAAATTTGTGAAAAGTAAATATTTCAGGCGTAAGCAAATATTTTACGTTTAACCATTCTTCTAAATAATAAAGTATTTTTCAATCTGAAATTATAAATTCAATTTGTAAATGCGAAAATGAATTAGAGCTGTACAGAATTATCGAATAAAATAGCTTTTTCTCTGAGATTCTCATAGAATATGGAATGAAAAAAAATACATTCGTACATTTTTCAGAAAGAAAAATGTATCTAAGAAAATAATTCCGTATTTAATAGGCGATATTATTCGAAAGAACCTGTTTTCTGTTAAAATAATGAATTTCCCTTTATATTCAGACATTTATATATTTCTTTATGTATTTTGTTTAGTCAAACTAATACTATTTGCATTTACGCGGAATTGTAATTTTAGAGATTTGTGTAAAGTAAATATTTTCAGCGTAAGTAAATATTTTACGTGTACCCGTTCTTCAAAATAATAAAATATTTCTCCATCTGAAAATAAAAATTCCATTTGCAAATGCGAAAATGAATTAGAGCTGTAAATAATTCTCAAGTGAAAATAACTTTTTTTCTCTGTGCTTCTCATAGAATATATAATGAAAAAATTTACATTCGTACATTTTTCAGAAAGAGGAAATATTCTGAGTAAATAAGTACATATTTAATATGCGATATTTTATCGAAAGAACTTGTTTTCTGTTAAAATAATGAATTTACCTTTATAGTCAGACATTTATATATTTCATCATGTATTTGATATAGTCAAACTATTTGCATTAACGTGGAATTATAATTTTAGAAATCTGTGAAAAGTAAATATTTTTGGGGTAAGTAAATATTTTATGTTTAACCGTCTTTTTCTTCGTGGTTCTCATAGAATATAGAATGAAAAATTTTACGTTCGTACATTTTTCCAAAAGATAATATATTCTAAGGAAATAAATGCGTATTTAATACGCGATATTTTTCTAAAGAACTTATTTTCTGTTAAAATAACAAATTTCCCTTTATATTCAGACATTTATATATTTCATCATGTATTTTGTTTAGTCAAACTAATACTATTTGCATTTACGTGGAATTATAATTTTAGAAATTTGTAAAAAGTAAATATTTTAGGCGTAAGCAAATATTTTACGATTAACCATTCTTCTAAATAATAAAGTATTTTTTAATCTGAAAATAATAATTCAATTTGTAAATGCGAAAATGAATTAGAGCTGTACAGAATTCTCGAATGAAAATAGCTTTTTGCCTGAGCTTCTCATAGAATATGGAATGAGACATTTTACATTCGTACATTTTCCAGAAAGAAAAAATATTCTAAGGAAATAATTCCGTATTTAATATGCGATATGTTTCGAAAGAACCTGTTTTCTGTTAAAATAATGAATTTCCTTTTATATTCGGACATTTATATATTCCATCATGTATTTTGTGTAGTCAAACTAATACTATTTGCATCTACGTGGAATTGTAATTTTAGTGATTTGTGTAAAGTAAATATTTTCGGCGTAAGTAAATATTTTACGTGTAATCGTTCTGCTAAATAATAAAGTCTTTCTCCATCTGAAAATAAAAATTCAATTTTCAAATGCGAAAAGGATTTAAAGCTGTAAAGAATTCTCGAGTGAAAACAGCTTTTTGTCTGTGATTCTCATAGACTATGGAATGAAAAATGTTACGTGCGTACATTTTTCTGAAACAGAAAATATTCTAAGAAAATAAATCCGTATTTAATACGCGATATTTTTCGAAAAAATTTGTTTTCTGTTAAAATAATGAATTTTCCTTTATATTCAGTCATTTATATATTTAATAATGTATTTTGTTTAGTCAAGCTAATACGATTTCCATTTACATGGAATTATAATTTTAGAAATTTGTGAAAAATAAATATTTTAGGCGTAAGTAAATATTTTACGATTAACCATTCTTCTAAATAATAAAGTATTTTTCCATCTAAAAAAAAATCAATTTACAGATGCGAAAAGTAATTAGAGCTGAAAAGAATTCTCGATTCAAAAGCTTTTTCTCAGCATTTACTTTGTGCTCCTTGTTGAATATGCAATACAAAACTTACATTCGCACATTCTTCAGACAGACATAATATTCTAAAGAAATAAACTTGTATTTAATACCCTATAATTTTCGAAATAACTCATTTTATGTTCAAATAATTAATTTCACTTTGCATTTCGACATTTATATATTTCCTCGGTACTTTCGTGCTATAGTGGCTTACGATTATGCCAAGATAGCAGTTACGTTATCACTAAGATCATAGCAAAGCTTACATATCCGTCATATATACCCATATATAAACTGCTAATGCTCATGTATGTGCGATATACGTCAATATATATATATATATATATTATTTATGTGTTATATGCCATAAATACTATATTTGTGCATATGCCTATTTAATAATATTATATTATATAGTAACATGGTATTATATAGTAATGCCTATATAGTAGTACTATATTTGTGCATATATGGCATATGCCATATATGCCACGATCTATATACATCATATAGATCTTATAGACATGTCATATATGCGTCATATATGACTATAACTGTGTAACATGTGTCACGAAATTTTATATACATCATATCTTATTATAATATCTTATATGCTTTATAATTTGGTGATAAATCTTGGTCGCTTGGGGATTCATCCTCGGGAACTGATATAACACGAAAGCACTTTTTCTTCATGTATTTTGTTGAGCTATTGCTATCAAATTTTATTTGGAATAAATTTTACAATTTCGAGACAAGATAATATTTTAGGCCTAGCGAATACAAAATTTATCTGCTAAGTATTAAGAGTCATATTATATACTAGACAATTTTTATTTTAAGTACTATTGGCTAAATAATATTTTCTTTCCTATTAACCGTAAATAAATACGCAGCACAATTCTTCTTTTTGAACGAAATGAACTGCATTTATATGAAAAATTACAAACATACACTTTTCTTATACGTTTATCTCTATTTCTAAAGCAGAAATGGTTTTCCATCACTTAATAAAATCCTATTTATCGGTGGGCAAATAAATGAAGAAAAGGTTTTTCCAGTGAAAAGATATTTTATTTAACTCTTCTCATACAGTGTGAAAGGAAATGTTTCTTTTTGATATTTTGAGCAATAAAAACGCATTATACAAAGTAAACTGTTAAGTACATGATATTTTTCTAAGGTCAGTTATCACTGTTAAGTTAATAATTGTAATTTTACATTCATCAGTTTCGTTAAATTTTTATTTAACAATTCTAACTGATATAACACAGAAAATTGTAGAATGTATTATATAATGAAAATGTTGCTGCTAAGAGTCATAAGTGAAATTATTTACTATTGTGATACTATTGTGATAATTTACAATTAAATAATTCTTACGGATTTACCACGGAAAATTATAATTTCATATTAGAATAAAAACTTATCTGCTAAATTTCATAAGTTTTCAATTATTTGCTATTGTGATACTAATTGCTAGTAGTTGAATATTAATTTAGTTTTACTCTTTATAAGAAAAATAAAATATAGAGAAAACTGCTTCTTTGTTACCAAAATGTATTAGCTTAATAAAAAAAAATTACAACTATTAATTTTTTTACACGTTTATCCATTTTTTCTAAAAAGTAGAGACTTTAAAATCAGCATAGAAAAGTCTATTTATTAATGGTTAAATGAATCAGAGCTTTAAAGACTTCTTGAGTGAGAAGAAATTTTTCTTTATGCTTGTCATGGAACATCAAATGACATGTTTACTTTGGGGCATTTTTGAAAAGGAAATATATATTATCTTAAGGACATAAATTCCTATTAATCACACAATATCTTTCGAATGTATTTATTTGTTGTTCAAATAATAAATTCCTCGATAAATTATGCAATTTACAAATATTTTAGCTTGTGCTTTTTGTTTAGTTAATTAATGACATTGGCTTTTACTTTAAATTAATTTCATAAAGTAGAATAAAGGACATGTTTTGAGAAGGAAATATGTATTATCTTGAGGAAATAAATTTATATTAATTACTCAATATCTTTCGAATGTATTTATTTGTTATTCAAATAATTAATTTCTCTATAAAATAAGCAATTTACATATTTTAGGATGCATTTTTTGGTTTATTTAATTAATGACATTTGCATTCACTTAGAATTAATTTCATAGAATAAAGAAATGTTTCTGCCTTGCGAATAGAATATTAAACTGCTAAGTATAACTAGTAAAATTGTCTACTAAACAATTGTGATATTAGATATTATTAGTTAAATAATATTTTTGCTCTCCTTTCAATGAACAGTAATTAAATCTTCAGATATCTTCTTTTTTTCCAAAATATACTAACTTTGTATTAAAAATTGTAACGGTAATGGCTTATTCTCCTATCTATTCTAATAAAAAATGCAATTTTTCATATTCTAAAGAAAATCATTTTCACTAATGTATATATTAATTAGAGCTGAAAAGAATTTTGTACTGAAATGAAAACTTTTCTTTAATCTTGGTATGGATTATGAAACGGAATGTTTACGTTCTGAACTTTTGATAAATAAAGTATCATTATAAAATCTAAATATTTCATACTTGAGAATTTTAACGGCAGTTGTTTACTGTTTAGTTAATGATCGGGGGCTGCCACCGATTTCGGAAATGTTTACGATTAGTTTTTACCGTGTATTAATTACATTTCTTAGTCGGGTATAGAGGGTGTTTTTATATATCCAGTCTCAAATAAACATTTTAATGTTCGACATACAAATAGGATAAATTAACAGCATTAACATTAAAATTAATATTATTTTGTTATACTTACATGTATAATTTAAATTACTCAGCAGAAAATAGTTAAATAAAAAATGATAGCATCCTAAAATGATAGCATCCGGTTTGATAAAATTAATTTATATAGTATAAACATTACTCGGAAACGTTTTTGAAAATCAGTAGCAGAAAAAAAAAATCTTAAAAAAAATGCTTCTATAAATCTTGAAAATATTTTGGTTTTGTGGCTTCTACAGATAAAGAACGCTTTTCGGAATCGTCGAAAATTTGGAAGAAGTTATTGTATATATTCGTTAGGGGTTACACTATATTTTTGCACATTAAGAAACATTTATCTTTTTTTACAGCATAGTCGTTTGGCATGAAAATAGCATCTTTCACTTTATATCATGAAACTTGAGAAAAATAAATATTTTTTTGCTATGCGAACACAATATCTAGCTGTTAAGTATCAGGATCGTTCAAATGAAACGGAGACTACGCTTTTATTTAAAGAATATTTAATTTCAGAATAATTTAATTACAGAATATTGTAATTACAGTTCATGTGTAACATTCCAACTGTATATAATTGCCATTGCCATTGATGGAATGATCCCAGTGTGTGTGAAGGGAGTGGATGGCTTCAGTGTAGAAACTCCTGGGTTGCTGATGGATTCAGTTTTCCACGATGTCTTGCACTTCCTTATCACATTTAAACCGTTGAACTTTTAGCGACTTATTTAAGGGAATGAAAATGTGGGAGTGATATGGGGAATGTATGGGGGATTTTAGAAAACCTCTCCCACCGAAATTTTACCAGCAGGTCGAATAGCCATATGTGGCCTAGCATTATCCTGCAGTAACACCACTCCTTTAGTGAGTTTGCCTCTTCGCTAATTTTCGATAGATCTGTTTAAGCTATAGCAACTCGTTGCGCTAATCTGGAGGAATCAATCATTCACCCAATCGCACAAAACAACTTTTCAAGAATGAATAAACTGAGTCAAAGCCGTTTACTACAGATGCCAGATTGGGAAAAATGCCACGTAGACACATTAACTAACTGCGATTAGAAACAATGGCGTTACAACAAAAGTTCCCTGTTTATTTGAACGCCCCTTATAATTAAGAGTAAAATTATCGACTAGACAATTGTGATACCAGCTGCTAGCAGTTAAAAAATCCTTTAGCTGTCTTTCCCATAAACAGTCATGAAACCCACAGTAAAAAGCTTCTTTATTACCAAAATACACTAATTCCAATTTACAAATTACCACATTATACCTTTCTTATCCGCTTATCTACTTTCTTTAAGAATATAAAGAGTTTTCCAATTACAAGAAAGATCCTTTTCACTAAAGGGTAAATGAATTATACCTGTAAATAATTCTGTATTAAAAGTAAACTTTTCTACGTTGTTTTTCTTATAATATGAAAATAAATATTTTGTGAATTTAAGGTATCTGACTACGTTTAAAAAGTGGTTTTCGACCAAAATTGTCAAAAGGGTTTTATTACACTTTATGAAAGCCCAAATTCTTACCTTTAAAAAAAATTATTTGTTTTTACTGTATGACAAATAGAACCGAAGCTTTAGCGGTTTTTAAATTACTCAACAGCTGTCACTCAAACCAGAAGTACTGTTTAAAGGACTGGAAGTACTATTTAAAGGTAATAACTGGGAGGGGAGAAGCAAAACTATGGCCTTTTAGAAATAAACAAAGGCTTAATACTTAAAAAAAAAAGAGTATGGCTCATAAAAACAGTTAAGTTTAGATGCATATTACTGTGTAAATTCTTGTAGTAAAGCATAAGTCGAAACTTTAAATGCATTTTTTGGAAAATGTATTTTTTCGTGAAAATTCCATACGAAAAACATGATTTCTCAAAAAGTTTTTAGAATATCACTATGAAATTTAAACTGCATGTTGTTTATACTATTGTGAAGGCAATGAACTACAGATATAATTTTAGAATAAATATTTTTTGTTTTATGGATGTTTTCGTGGAAAGACGTCGATGAATTTCAAGAAAATCAGCATGTAAAAAGGTGCGATATGCTATAAATTTTGAAACATTTAAAATATATCTTAGATTTTAATTCATTGCCTTCACCAATGTCATAAGTATGAAGTGTAAAAAGGAAATTAAGATACATACAATATATTTTTCTGTAGCGCGTTTTGCGTATTGGGCCAAATTTCACAAAATTTTACCACAAAATCCCCCATTTAGCGAAATTTCATCAATGAATGAAATATTTTTTTAATCTTTTTTCACAGTTTCTAGTCGTAATCTTAATATAACTAAGTTCAAAAAATAATTAAGTAGCTTATTTGGAAAAAAATTGCTCCGTACGTAGTCACGCACCTTAAGATACAGTGTACAAAAGAAATAATTTAAAATGTAAGATTTTTTCTAACGTCAGTTGTTTACTTTTAAGTTAATTATTTTCATTTTACATTGGATAATTTCTTTAATTTTTAAATAAACAATTCTTACTGATTTATCACGGAAAATTGTTAAATTTATTGCTGAATGAAAATTTAGATGCTAAGTATTTTAACTGAAGTTATTTATAATCGTTATACTACCTACTGACATTTGTATAATCTTTCAGCTTTATTTCCTGTTAACAGTAATAAATTCTCAGAAAACTGTTTCTTTGTTTCTAAAATATACTAACTTTATGTTACAAATTACAACTATATAACATTTTTACACATTTATCTGTTCTTCTTAAGAATAAAGACTTTCTCTTTTGTAAAGAAAGTCGTATACATACTCAATCTTAAATGAATAACATCTACAAAGAATGCTCAAGTAAAATGTAATTATATATATACTTTGCTGATGGAACATGAGAAGAAATGTTTATGTTCGTACATTTTTTGAAATAAAGATACGGTATTCAAAGGATATAAACTCTATTTAACATGCGATAAAATTTGAAAGTAGTTGTTAGAACTTGAAATAAGTAATTTCACTTTACATTACGCAATTAATATATTTTACCTTGTCTTTTTAATTCGTCTCATTATTAGTGATTGATTTTACTTATAATTAATTTCACTTTACATCCAGAAAGAAGTTTTGTTGAATCAACAAAAATGTAGTTGACCCAAAAAAACTTTTCGTTTAAATATGGGTCAATGGAAATTTTTTTTGAATCAACAAATAATTATATTGTTGATTATTTTTTGCAATTCCAAAAAAAAAAAAAAATATTGTATTGTCAGCAAAAAAATGTTTTTGTTAATTCAAGTAAAATGGTTCAATTCTACTTGAATTAACAAAATAATTTTTGTTAAATAGATATATGCTATGTGTTATTTTAACAATCTTTTTTCTTTTTTCAACAAAATATATTTTGTTTGTTTAAATAGTAAAATATGTTATATTACGAACTTGTTTTGTTTATACTACAAAAACTTTTGTTAAATGAAAAAATCTAAAAATGCAATGTTAACTATTTTTAAATTCATTTTCAGCAGTGAATTACGCCTGTAAACCTTGAATAATAACAAATGAATTTTTATCCTGCTTTTTTTCAAGCGCAAACCGAGAGAGTGAAAATTGCCTAAGCCGAGAGTCGACCCCTGGTCTTCAGAACAGCGTTCTGAGGCTCTGCCACTGAGCTAAAAGGAACGATATCTGAGCTCGGCATTTCTCACTCTTATATATCTCGGAACGGCTGCAACCGCAGCACAAGATGGAAAAGTCATCAGGAGCACGCAAATTTCTGCGGCAAACATGAGACAATCCAAAGCCCAGTATACTGCAACACATAGTTAATGTTTAATTCATTTTCAGAAGTGAATTACGCCTGCAAAAGCAGGATAAAAATGCACTGGTTATTATTAAAATATTACAGGCGTAATTCACTGCTGAAAATGAGATAGAGCTATTGAAGAAATCGCGAAAAATGCAACATATCAGCGCCACCTGTTGCGCGATTTACACCAAAAACTAATCAGCAACAATTTATATCAGGAAGTAACTGAATATAAAGTTTTATTAAATTTCGTGCATTAGTTCTTGAGATAGAGGGCCCACAAAATTTTTGTCAGATACAGACAGATAGAGTCATTGACAGTCATTTTCTAAAAACAGTCAAATCGTGCTCAGGACCTTCTAAAATCCGTCGGTAACCAGAAGTCGAAAATTTTCATGATTCCAATACTTTCTTCTTGTAAAGATAGAAGAAAGTAATAAATGGGACAGGGGGATTTTTAAAACTATCTTGGTCCGTCCCAATGAAAAAAAGTTTTAATTATCCAAAAATTATGTTAATCCTGTAATTATATAGCTATATAAGTCAAATTAATCGAGTTACGTGATAAAGTTATGGCTACTACACAGCAATTTAAATTTTGCTGGAATTACAAAATTATAGTAAAATTAAAAAGAAACAGATTTTTAAATTCAAGTAAAATAGATAAAATTTAGATAAAATTTTGTGAGAGTGTTAACAATATTTTTTTGATTATAGTAAAATTAAAAAGAAACAGATTTTGTAAATTCAAGTAAAATTGATGAAATTTTGTTAAAATTTTGTGAGAGTGTTAACAATATTTTTTTGTCCAAGCAACAAAACCAATTTTTTTACTTCAACTAAAAATTTTGCTAAAACAACCAAAATGTACTCAACAAAACATGTTTTGTTGTTTTAATCAATTCCTTTTTCTGGGTGTATATTACGCAACTTATATAATTTAGTAAGTCTTTAAAATTAGTCAAATTAGTAGTATTTGCTTTTACTTACAAATAATTTTACAAATTTGAGAAAATAAAATTTTATCGGCTTTCAGAATGCAACATTTAGTTGCTAAGTATATATGAAAAATTGTTTAATGGACTATTATGGATATTAGTCGCCAACAGTTAAATAATAATTTAGCTTTCCATTCTATGAAGAGTAATGAAATTTACAGCGAACAGCATCTTTGTTATCAAAATATTTCATAATACGAATTACAAAGTGTTCCTACCTTTTTATTATTTATTCTTCTAAAGAATAAATATAGTTAAAGTGCAAAATAAAATTCTATTCACCAATTGGTAAATAAAGTAGTTCTGTAAAGAATTCTCAAGTGAAGAGTAATTTCTCTTCGCGCTTCTCTGTGTAGAAATAAAGAGGCATTATCCGAAGGAAATAAATTCATATTTTATATGTGAGACTTTTAAATGCTGTTTTTTACTGTAGAAATAATTTCTTTCTTATTACTCAATGTTGAATATTTTAGCGCCCCTTTTTTTTCTTTTTGTTACGAGTAATTGTTTTTATTTAGAACTAATTTATTTTACATTACGAAATTTTTATATCTAAATTTCCAATTAAAATTTCAGTAGGACTATTCAGTAGGACTAAAATTTCAGTAGGACTATTCAGTAGGACTTCAGTAGAACTATGCTATTAAAACTTTAATAGCATTACAATAGATGATCCGGACGACATCCAGTGTGGCACATCTTTCACTATTATAGGGTGGCAAGTCTGCAACTCTTTGCAGCTTTAATTGGAAATTTAAATATATATTATCCGATACTGGGAATTTATTCGTCTCATGTATACCACTGATAGTATGCTCATGTTGACATTCCATCTTGAGCTGCGGAGTTGCAGCCTTGCCAACGTATATTAGTGAAAGAAGCGGCAGACAGGATATCGTCCGGATGGCTTAATTTCTAAAGCGCTTGGTGCGCTATACCGAGGTATCTGGGTTCGATCCCAGACGCATTTTTCACTCAAGTTTGTTGTACGCTGTTAAGCAAAGTGAAAATAAAAATCACATCTTTTGTAGTAAAATTTTCATATTTTAGGATGTTTTATTTTATTGGTCAAGTTAGTAGTACTTACTTTTACAGAGAATTAATTCAGCTAATTTAAAAAATAAAATGGTTTCGGGTGTCAAGATACAAAGTTTATCTGCTAAATATGATATTTAATATTTAATCATAAGTATCTAATAGACTATTATGGATATTAGGCGCTAACATTTAAATAATCTTTCAGCTTACCATTCTATTAACAGTAATAAAATCTACAGCGAAAAGCTTAATTGTCAGCAAAATATTTCATAATACAAATTACAACCATACACGTAATTTTCTTTTTCTAATTATCTAGTCTGGTAAAGAATAAAGAATTTTACGTCGCGAAATAAAATTCTATTTACTAATTGGGAAATGAAGTAGAGCTGTAAAGAATTGTCGAGTGAAGAGAATTTATCTTTGCGCTTCTCTGTGGCACATGAAATAAAATTTTTAGTTTCCTACATATTTTAGAAATAAAGAGACATTATCTGAAGAAAATAAATTCATATTTGATATGTAAGATTTCTTAAAAGCTGTTTTTTACTTTTGACATTATTTCTCTTTTTATTACGCAATGTCGAATATTTTAGCATGTTTTTTTTATTATTATTGTTACTAGTACTTAATGGCTTTTATTTAGAACTAATTTTACTGCCAGGGGTCAAACTAGGAAAAATTTGGGGCCTATTTAGGTCCCCTTCATAAAAATCTATTTAATAAAATGGGTCCCTTCAAAAAAATCAGTTTGATAAAATGGGCCCCTTCAGAAAAATCAATTTGATAAAATGGGGCCCTTCAGAAAATTATATTCCATAAAAACTGACTATTTATTATTTATTTGTTATTTTGTGATGTTTTAAAATGTGTGATTTGTAAACAAACAAGTTCACCAGATAGGAAAACTTCAGCAAAAGGATTTAAAACAGTTTTTGTTTATAAATGCTTGGTTCAAATTTCATTAACTGGTTTTCAACTTCCATTACAAAATGTTATTTTTCAGAAAAATCTAATAAATTTCATAAAAATAACCTTTAATTTGCACAAAATGGGCCCCCAAGAAAAAAAAAACTGCATCGACCCCTGACTTCTTTATGACATTTTTATATTTTAGCATATTTTATTTTATTGGTCAAGTTAATAATAATTAGTTTTATGGAGAATTAATTGAGGAAATTTAAAAAAAATAAAATGTTTTCGGCTGTCAAAATGAAACATTTAGCTGCTATGTATGAAGGGAATTATTATCTAATCGACTAATGAGGATATATTAGGCGCTAACAGTTAAATAGTCTTTCAGCTTTCTATTCTATTAACAGTAATGAAGTCTACAGCGAAAAAGATTATTTCTTATCAAAATATTTCATAGCACAAATTACAATCATATACGTAATTTCCTTTCCTAATTATATATTCAGCTATAAAATAAAGACTTTTACATTGCGAAGTAAATTTCTATTCAATAAATGGTAAACGAACTAGAGCTGTAAAAATTTTCGAGTGAAGAGAAATTTTCCTTTGTACTTCTCTGTGCCACATGAAATAAGATGTTTAGTTGCTTACCTTTTTTTTTTTTTTTATAAACAAAGGGACATTATACTAAGAAAATTAATTCAGACTTAATATGTGAGATTTTTTAAATGGTATTTTTCACTAAAAATATAACACATTGCAATAAAATGATTTTTATAAATTCTAAAAGGCGTGAAAAACAAATATATAAACATTAAAATAAGCTTTATTAGACTGTTGTATATTATATATACAACATATATATATGAAAATTAGTTATAGAAAAAAATCATTTAGCTGATATTAAGTATAATAGAAAAAACACAGCCCTGGCACGATTATATCAACAATAAACCATCCAAATAAATTTCAATGAAAGTAAGATAATTCCCTACCCCCCCCCTCAAGCTATACTATCCATCCGTTATAAGAGAAACCATAGAGATTGTAACATGTAAAAATACAATATGTAACGATGCAGCATCATTTAACTTACCAAAATTGTGGCTCGAGGTACTCCATGGTTACAAATATGGAAATAAATATCCATGTAATAAAAAATAATAATACCGTGCGTAATTTGAAAAAGTAAATAAAAGCATTTCAAATAATAACTTCATAGACGATGCTAGTGTAAAATATTCTTATCTGTTTTGATAATGGCTCCGATAGAACCGAAATATATTTTTACAGTCCAATAAAATTTATTTTGCTGCTCATAAAGTTTTTATTTTACGCCTTTTCGCAATTAAAATAAGTGTAAAATATAAAAAAAAATGCTATAATTCTTTATTGGATTGAAAATTATTAAATATAAAAACTATATTTTAGCATATATTTTTTAAAAATTTTTTAAAGTGGGTTTTCATTAATTGGAAATACGTCTGTTGAAATATCAGTATTGTTTAACTATTGGTTTTAGACTGCCAATAATTCTAACACATAGCCTCTATTACAAAAATATTGACTTTTAATTGGAAATATTATCAATGGAATGCTAATATTGTTCAAATATTGGCTTTGCTTTGTAATATTTGCAGTGGAATGGCAAAACCTTTTTTCTGCCGTTATTGGCACAATATTGTATATTATGGGGGCAATATTTCATGCCGATATTGCCAAGACTGGCCAATTTACAGCCAAAATATAGGTAAAATATAGCCATTATGGGACAAAGTCATGACGAATGCAAAATAATACTAGCGCAAAAATGTTTTGCTCAAAAAGTTGTTAGAAATATTCTCATGCGTCTTACATAGCTAAAATTTCAAATAATATAACGTGTTTCTAATATTAAAGCCAAAAGAAAAAAAAAGTTTCGAGAAACGGCAGTTTATTTCTCACATGTATCATTATGTCTGTGTCTGATAGTCTGTCTGTTGGTCTTTCAGTTTGATTTATAAAACAAGTTCCAAATGATAAGCTGATAAAGAAAATGAAGTTGTTTTATGTAATTACTAATTAGCTTTAAATTATTCAGGATTTTCAAATTTTTGTATGTAATACACATAAGAAACACTATAAGAAACACTAATACAGAAAGTAAAAAATTAATTAAAGTTTGAAGTTAATGATTTAAAGTCGTAAGTCTTATGTATATAAAACAAGAAAACTAAAGATAAATTGATATAAGTTTATTTGCTTTAAATTACTCAGTTGTGTAATTAAAAAGATAAAAAAAACCTGCTTTATGTTTACGAATGATTATCAATCAATGATTTTATTTTTGGTGCCTTGGAGAAATACTAAATCAGATCGCAATAAAAAAAAAATAAAGTTCACTTGAATAATTACTGATTTTTTTTAGTAACTTGTATTTATGTCAATGGTTAATAAACATGATCAGCATTTATGCATTTATTTTTTTCTAATTCTAGATCTAATTTAATTCCTTTTAATATCCTACTACTTTGTTTAATTTTTTTAATACGAGAAACAATATATGCTTCTAATTATATTCCATTTTTCAAATCGGACTAATGGAATTCTTTTCGAAAGTAAGAAAATAGAAAATATAATAAATATAGTAATAGCAAAAAATCTTCCAGATATATTTTCCATTAATAGTAATTAATTCATCACTTAAGTACTTTATTATTAGCAAGATCCATTAAATTAAAATTAAAATTTACAAATTATTTGCTAAATGATACTTGTGGATAAAAAAGAGCAAAATAATGGTAAATGAAGGTTTTTTTTCTTTCTTTGCGTTAAATTAACATGTTGTGTAGTTTAAAAGAAATAAAAAAAATGAACTATTGTTTTATTAACGACTCACAATAAATAGATTTATTTTCAGTAGTGATTTTAACTACTGAAACAAATCAATATAAAAGAAGAAAGTTTATTTAAGTAAATACTAAGTTTATTTTTTTTGTACGTAGCGTATGTTCATGGTAATGTTAATGAAGGTAATCATACTATAATTTGTAAGAATATCATAATGTATTTATTATAATTATAAATTTAATTTAATTGCGAGTAATAGTCTTCGACTTATTTTGTTTAACACAGGACACAATAGTTGCTTCTATTTAAATTTAATTTCAAAAATTGCACTAATGGAAATATTTTGGAACATAAGAAAATAAAAAAAATATGTATAAATACGTACGTACATACAGAACCTGCGGACACATTAGCTTTCAATCTTTGATAGTCTGTGAGTAAAAAGATAATATGAGCAGTAAGAAACAACATTTTCATACACATTTCAACAAAATTACATAAAAAGTTAACGGTCAGTGTGAAGTTGAAATAAACAAAAACACACGAAATTATTTAATGCCATGATCGCTGTACAGCATGTATGATCGTTTCGCGAACATGAAAACAAAAAACAAAAAATCACTGGATGCAGCAACCTCGTTGTATTGGCATCCCCAAAAATACACGGAATTCATTAATGCCGCGATCACTGTATCGCATGTATGATCGCTTCGCGAACATGAAAACAATAAAAAAATCATTAGATGCAGCAACCTCGTTGTATTGGAATCTTAAGAAATACACAAAATTTGTTAATGCCGGGATCACTGTAAAGCATGTTTCTGATTGCTTCACGTACATGAGAACAAAATAATATATCACTGGATTCAGCAACCTCGTTGTATTGGTATCCCAAGAAATACACGAAATTCGTTAATTCCGTGATCACAGTAACACATGTATGCTCGCTTTGCAAACATGAAAGCAACAAATAAAACATCACTGGATACTGCAACATCGTTGTGTGGAAATTCCAAGAAATACGCGAAATTCGTTAATGCCGCAATCACTGAAATGGTTTGAGTAACTCCGAGATCTGAAGAAACATTAGCCATGGTCCGGTCCGGGTCACCATAGGGTAAACAATAATTAGAAAGAAAACACGCCATACGCGAGAAAATCATCTATCACAAAAAATAACCAACCTAATAGCTTTCAAAACTCAAAGATAAATGAGCAAAAATACGTTTCGAGATCAGGAGCGAGTGTAGCGAGACTAGGTATTAATTCTCCCCTCCATAACTCCTCTTTTCCTCTGTCCCCACCTTCTATATTGAGTCTTTTAAACGGACTCATCCGCTCCATTATGTGCCACTCTTCAAAAGAGCCGCTGCTGTGTATATTTATTATGCATGCTAAAAGTGTGCATTTTAAAACTGAATTAAATATTCTTTCAATATTTCATTGTTTAACATTTTCCCCTAATTGATTCACTAATTGTAAAAATTACCCCATTCGTCCTGGCGTGGAATTAATAGGACACGTCTTTTGATTGAGTATTATTGTCTGCTAACAATTATTTTTCTCAGCTTGATACAGTAATGATAATATGAGAAATCAGTAAAGGACATATTCGATACTATGCTTATTTAATCATATTGACCGAACTTCGTTGGTCATTATTAGAAATAACCGGTTATTGTTAATAATAGCCGTGTCTTTTGATAATTATTAATAATAACCGGTTATTATTAACAATTACCGATTAATCAAATCGATTGTAACACGTATATATTCAAATGAATTATTTTAATCTATTTAATCCACATTTTAATTTCGTTACGTTATTCAGAATTAATATGTGTGTTATTCATTAATAAGTTGAAATATTTATTCTCATTTTGCAATATATGATTCCAGCCCGAATAAATAATAATTAAAAAAAAAAACAGACTTTTGAATAGAATTTTTTTTTTTTTTCAAAATGAAAAATCCACTATTCTTTACCAATAAAGTCAACATTTTTATTTAAATAAATTATTTTGCATCTCATTACATTTCTAATTCTCGATTTTCAGATTAAGAAAATAATATGTCTTTGTTTTCTTCTCCATTAGCATTGTGAAAAAACAAATGAGCGTAAAAACAAATCAGAAGATTAATAATTTATTATCATTTCTGTATTGTCATTATTATAATTTATTTAGTTTGTTTGTATTTTTTATAATTTTAAATGAAAAGGCTAAACAACTAATTAAAACTAACTAAAATTAATAAAATCTTATTTCCATAAGTTTATTTTTCTTTTAAGATGACAAAATGAATTATGATACTTTAAATACGCATCGTATTAGTCAGACATGAATTTTAAATTTCTTAAATGAATGCAACACATTTTTTATCGTAAATAATTTTAGTTAACAATATCGATTTATTTCTTAATGTCTTTAACAATATAATGACGTCCAAAGTATAAATAAAGTTTGTTAGTCACAAAGTTTTTTTTTATTATTATTACTGTTTTATTGATTATAGTGCTGAAGATTTAGTTTTTATCTCCTACAATGTTTGATCAAATTGAGATTGATCATTATATACACATATTGATTGATCACATATACTACAGAGGATATTCGAACATTTTTTTAGACGAGTTTGTTTTGGAGCAAACTAATCGTCTGCATAGAGATGTTATATTTCACAGCTAATATTTTTTTTGAAGGTATAAATTCTCAAAAGATTTTTTTGTTTTTTGTTTTATTGAAACTTTTTTTTTTTTTTTTTTTTACATAATTTCATTGTTTATGAGGTGAGAAATAAACTTAAAAACAAATTTGAAATATTTTTAATACCTAGATAAAAAATATATATATACTTATTTTCTGTAATTTAATATGTACCGAACAGAAACCTGAAGTGATTCTTTCACAATTCTTTTGGCTGTTTGCCATAGAACAATCAATCTCAGGAAACGATTGCAATGGTAAAAAAAACTGAGATGGACAGTTTGTTTTAGTATTTTATACATTGAATAAATAATTTTTATGTGAAGTGATTAAGATGTTATTTATGAGAAAAAAGTTCCTTATTGAAAAGAATCGCTATTGAAATGTTAAAAAAAATTATTTCAGCACTGCATTGTTTATGAGGTGAGATATCAGTTAAAAAGAAAATTTCTGGTGTTTCTATTAACCAGAGAAAATAAATATTACGTTTATTTTCGATAATTTAGTATGTAAGTGATTATGGCGTGATGCTTTCGGCTTTTCGCCATATAAAGGAAAATATTATTTGCAGAATGGGTATATTCAAGCGAAGGAAATTTTATCTGATTATTTTTTAGCATTTGTCTCGTATTTTATTCTTGTTCTTTATTACTTCATGTTTTGTAAGATTAAAGTTTAATTTAAGATGTTATGTTTGATAAATTATGTAAAAAGACGAACGCACGTGCTCAGTACATGATAATTAACAAAAGATGGTACGAGCTTTAAGAGGTAGTATAACTCATTAAAATATATATTTATTAGAGACCATGAAGGAATCTCATACATTAGAGCTTTAAGAGACGCTTTTGGATTGCGTATATTGAATAAATTATATTCATTTTTGTCTTATGAATCGTTGTTTTTTTTTTTTAATTACGACATTAGCAAAAGATTAGTAAAAAAAAGAAAAAAAATCTGAGTATGTCACATAGTCAAAAATTCTCCGAATCAAAATTACTTAAGTTTGGAACATGTATATACTTATTTCTGAAAACATGCACAAACTAAAGAATAGAAAATCATGTGCTCATATATGTTCATGTTTCGAAAATAAGTATGAACTGACTTATATGGGCTCATTTTTGAGTATTTCCATGTTTCAAAAATGAGTATGAACTGACTTCTAAGTGCTCAGTTTTGTGTATGTCCATGTTTCAGTATTCTGAGTATTTCTGGTATTTCAGAATTGAAAGCATTGGTTCGTCCTATTTGAAACAAAAAGTTTCATAACAAAATGAAAACATCGATTTACTCAGATTTGAAAGTGTCATTTTTCTCAGTGTACGTTCTAAGCAAAGTAAAAAATTGCAAGTTGATATTCAAGTGACGAAATTTACCCGTGCACACAAATTTTCTTTCCCTTTCATTGTACCCGGGAGGCAATAATCCTTATTTCTTCCAGGACATATACACTGAGTGGACAAAAAATTAGACACCCCTGATAACGATTTGGTCTACCTTTAACTCTGATCACAGCCAATATTCTTCTTGGCATGGACTCAACAAATTACTAATAACGTTGTTGAGGAAGGTTGGCCCATACTTTTATAATGGCAGTTGTAAGTTGGATCAAATTGGATGGTGGCATTTCCAAGCTTTGAAGTGCTTTTTTGCCTTCGTCCCACAAATGCTCAATGGGATTGAGGTCGGAAGACTGAGCCGACCATGGAAGCATGTTAAACTCTGATTAATGTTCCTCAAGCCAATTTAAGACCGATTGAGGATGGTGGCAAGGTGCATTGTCCTGCTGGAAGTGACCATCTCCGTAAGGGAACACTATAGCCATAAATGAGTGCTCGTGTTCAGCAGCAGTGCTGCTCAGATTTGTATCCACAGATATCAAGGGATTCAGTGTACTCCAGTAAAAGATTCCCCACACCATAATTACACCGCCACTAACCTGAAGAGTTGTCATTTGTCAAAAGGGCTCTATGAATTCGTGCTGTTTGCGCCATATTCTATCCTGTCATCTGCAAGATGGAGCAGGAAACGAGACTCATTGCACCAGGCTATTTTTTCCAGTCTTTAAGTAACAAACTTCGTCGTTCCTTTGCACAGAACAGGCACCTTTTCTTTTGCGATACCAAAGGCACTATTGATGGTCTCCTCTGCTAAAGCACATGCTTTGCAAAGTCAGTCTTGTTGTGCGTTGGGATATGCTTTGCGATGCACTTGCATCGTTTTAAGCTGTAATTTATCGTGTTGTTGCTCTTCTGTTGCTGCGAACTATGCGTGCTACTCGCCTTTCACCTCCTTCGTTCACCAGCCTTTTTTGACCAATTTGGCCCTTATCGCTTGAAAATTTTTCGCTCAACTGCCTTTCTCTAAACACCCGAGATACTGTTGTGTGAGAAAATTCTAAAAGAGTCGTCGTTTCAGAGATGTTGGCACCCGCACTTCTTGCACCGACGATCATCCCTCGTTCAAAGTCACTTAAATTCTTCGTCTTATCCATTTTTACATTAACTTCCGTGCTAACTACGTCGTACGAAGCTCAGAGTTTCTTTTATAAGCAAACTCTGCGTTGTTACGTCATTTTACGTCACTGTCGGACTGGTTTACTTTCAAATAAGTGGTCCCTGTAATTTTTTGGCCACTCAGTGTATAATCGTCAATAAATCTAAAGTTAGCTGTTATAGTCTGGCATGACATTGATTTTGGATAAGTAATGAATGCGTGTAATCTGTCTGCAATAAAATTATCAACACTTGAAAATAGGACGGAATGTTTGATGTTTTATCACTGTTTTACTTAAACGTTCAATTCGTCAATTCAAATTTAGTGTTTCTGCAATAAATCTAACAATTTTACCTGAATAACAGGGAGTGGTATTGAAATAACAAAACGTAAAAAGAAAAAAGATAACATGCATGCTGACTATACTCCCTAAGTAAAATAAAAATTTTGAATTTGAGATTGAAGTGACGAAATTTATCCATTCACACATTTTTTTCATCCCCATTGTGCCCAGGAGTTCAAAATGGTTTCCTTTTCATAGTCGTACATAATCGTCAATAAATCTAAAGATAGCAATTCTAGTCTAATATGATATTGATTTTGGATAAACTGAAAATGAGATCCATGTGCCTATCAACAATTACCAATACTTGAAAACAGGACGTAATGTTCATTATTTTATCACTTTTTTTTTTAAACGCTCAATTCTTCAGTTCAAATTTAGTGTTTCTCTCATAAATCTCGAAATTCTTCTTGAATAACAGTATTTATGTTGAATTCGTACTGGTTTATGACATTCAAGGAAATACGGAGACAACAAAGAAATTCATTTGAAACAAAACTTTAAACGCGAAATATATTTCCCGTATCTAATATAAATTTAGAAATCAACCGTTTTTGTGAAAATGTAAAAGTATGTTGACATGAAGATATATGGATGAGAATTTATAGTGACGTTAGATAATTTTAAAAGATCTCAACAACCACTAATATTGAAACACGAATGAATTGCGAAGGTTTTCTTCGATTCATACATTATTAAAAGTTTAACTACCGAGTGAAATGCTTCATTTTTAACAAAATATGTATTAAAAATCATAGTTATGCATTTTATGTATTTGGTTATCTGTTTTCTTTTATAATATAATCTTATCCATCTTCCAAGTAAATGCTATTCACTAATGAGTAAATAAATCAGAGTTGTAAAGAATTCTCAAATGAAATAAAAATCATTCTTCTATGCATGTCAGGAAATGTAAAATAAAATATATTTGTTTTTTGAAATAAGAAGATATATCTTAATAAATCTATTTTATGTTTAATATGCGAGCTTTTCAAAAACAATTATTAACTAATAAATTGTTTAATTTTAGCTTATAATAGGAAATTTCTTTTCTTCAGTGTTTTATATAGTGGAAAATTATGCAAATAAAGTAAAGGGAATATATTTGTTTTCATCGATATTCCCCAGTGCGTGAAGTAAAATTTTGGTAATATTAGCATAAATCTGAAAATAATTATGTAGTGCTGTTGGGCATTTATATTTATCTGTAAAGATTATTACTTATTAACTTTAATTAAATATTGACCAAACCGCTTCATTGTCGCAAATTATAACTTTTTACTTTTCATCGGATTTTATAGTCTTCTAAAAAAATAAAGTCGTTAATGGAAATTCTATTCTCAAATGGTTAAACAAATTGAAGTTGTAATAATATAAAAAATAATACAGAATAATTAATAAAGTTTTGTTTGCATTCATATTCGACAATAAAGAAGTAAGATAATCATTATTTATAGTTTAAAAACTAGTTAAGATTATTTTCTATTAAATGTAAACTAATACAGAACGAACATCTTCTTTGTTACAGAAATGTACGTATATACAATTATGTGTTATATTTATTCTTTTGCCTGTTTTTTGGGGAAAAAAATGTATCCTTTTTCAAGGAAAATGATTTTCAAAAGAGGAATTTCAAGGAAAATGATTTTCAAGGAAAAAGGACTTTCATGCTATTCAGTATAATGTAAATAATTCTTAGGAGAAATGAATTCGTCAGCGAAATTAAAATACTTTATTCTTATGTTTGTTATAAAACGAAAACTGTTTTTTTATTCGGATTTTTTGACTGAAGAGATAATATTTTAAAGAATATAATTTATATTTAAATAGTAATACATTTAAAAAAAATCATTATATACTGGTAAAATGATTAGTAACAGTTATTAAAATTTTGTTTTTGAGTTATTAATTTCTTGTAGATTTATCTAAGAAAAATTAATCTGAAATACAAAAATTAAAATTATGTAGTACATAGGGCTAATATTAAAAAAAAAACATATGTCTTTATTTTTGTTCATTTCATCATTTAGTCATATTTTTAGTCATTTTATTTTTCGTTTCGTGTTTTATGTATTGCAAAATAAAGTAAATAAAACAAAGTAAAATATTTTATTGGATACTGTTTGTTTGCTATATTATGCAAAATAGAGTTGTGACTTAAGTAATTGAGCTTCCTTTAATTTAGAATTAACTTCACAAATCTCACCAAATAACATATAACAGATATGATAATGAATAAGCATAATTGTTGGATTTATATATTTTTCCCATTTACTGTAATTAAATCCTCGGAATGTTCTGTTGTTAACAAAACATATGTTGCAAATTACAGCTGTAATACTTTTCTTATCCGCTCATCTATTCTCAAGAATACAAATTCCTCGATATTCGAAGGAAATGCCATTCACTAATGAGCTGTAAATAACTCTCTATAAATATATATATATATATATATATATATATATATATATATATATATATATAATTATAATATCTATGAATTTCAAAAAACATATCAAGTTCTTGTATCATTCTACTTAAATCTCCAAAGAGATAATTAATGATAATGTGTAGACAGAATATCACATAGCTAATAGATTAACACGTGCAATCATAATATTACCATAGCTTGTGCTTCAATGGTAATTGGCCAACAATACTGAAAACATGAAGAAAATTTAAAAAGAGAGGTAAAAAAAAAATAATAATTTGAAGTTGCTATCAAGTGAATACAAATGGATTAAGAAATGAAATATGAACCATATACAATGGAAAATTGGACAACAAGAGAATTAAATCAGAATTGGACATGAAAAAACACATGTAGATATAATCATCAGCCTGGATGTACCCACATGTGTTTTAAAAAATAATTCAGTATTTCATAATTCTACTGGCATATATGCTAAGATCAGTAGAATCACCCAGGTACACTGAATTATTACCAGAAAACAATTGGAAATATTAAAATTTGAAATAATAAAATTGGAAATAAAAAACCCGTAAAGAATAGATAAAATACTTTACTCTCAATAATTATCCAGAATCCTTAAACATCACAAGTTCTCCATCATAACACACGTCCACATGGCACACATCATGAAATATCTCATACTTGTTGACATAGTCGAGTTGAGAGAAATTATTTGAAAGACAAGTTGAGAGCACATCTTTTGAAATATTACCCTAACTATGACACCCCAGCACAAATTGATTCAAAAACACGCAAATTTATTCTTGTGATAATACACTAATAACAAACTTATATCCGTGAATATACAAATACTCCATTCAATTTTAATCCCTAAAAGTAAAATAAATCTACAAGCGATAGCGCCCTCTATAGGTGAATTAAATATAATATTAACAATATTATCAACATCTACCTGACAAGTAAGGTGCCTCCAACTATTGGTATGATAATTATTTAAAATTAAGATTGAGTTACATATCCACTATATTAGATTTAATTATATATATAAACATTAAAAAACAATACTCCTTGTAGTTTTACATTAAAATCGTACAAAATCCCACTATATGAATAAATTTACCCAGAATTAAATCCATCCTACACAGCATTTCAAATATTCTTAACAAGAGTATGTATTATGTAAAATAGATATTTTTAATACAAAGTGCTGGTGCTGCCATCTGTGTTAATCCACTTATATATATATATTATAGAATTTATATAAAATAATTAATGTTTTATTTTACTTCTACTTAAATATATTATAGAATTTAGAGATTGATTTAAATATCAAATTAAATATATCATAAACAATTTAAAATATCTCAAAATTTATATATATATATATATATATATATATATATATATATATATATATATATATATATATAAAACTTATGTTTGCTATGTAACATATAATAAGTTGTTATGTTTCCACATCTTTGATATAATATGCTAAGGTACTAAAATTATGTTTGATATGAAGGTAAATCAAAGATATTTATTTTCTATTAAAATATTTAATTTTACTTTGTAATATGATTTTTTTTTGCTATTATCTGAGTTCATACTTGTGATATGCTGTTTCGTTTAATAATTAATTCGTTAAATCCAATACAAACACTTAATATCAAGGTTATCATAGGAAGTAAATAACATTTTAGTTGGTAAAAAAAAAAAAAAAAATGTTTCTTTTTTTCAAAATTAATTTTAATAATTATAATTTCTGTAGTTATTTACGAATCTGATATTGCAGCATTAACTTTTATTCTCAATAAATACCGATAATTAATTTCTTGAATGGTAATATTGCAGGGATAACATGTCTGATAATTTTACTAAAAAAATACAGAGATCATTGAAACACCTTGTATGATTATTTTAAGTTGATTATAATGAATATAAAATATTTTAACACATTACTTTAATACATTTTTAAAAGGCCCTCAATTTTTAAATTGACTTGAGATACACGATCGAATAATCTGTAAGGCAATTGTGTTTGGAGTTCGTATTGGGAATAACGTACATAATAAGCCTTTATGTGTTTAAAAAATATATGATTTTTTTTTTTTTTTTTTTTTTTTTTTTTTTTTGTAGTTGATGACAAAAGAAGTTTTATTCATTTATATATTTCTCTTTTTTTAATTTAATTTATATAGTAAAGTCATTTTCTGATTATTTTTAACGATTGGAATATATTATTAAATTTGCCCAGATTAGATATAATACACACGAATTTTTTATTGAAAAATACTATTATATTTATCAACGTTGATTTGTAGCAATATTAATTACGCCATTGGATAAATTTAAAGTATATAACATTAATATATATACATAACATAAATATATGAAAATATGTATAGTTAGAAATCAGTCTCTTATTAAAATAATATGAGATGCGCTCTTTTAGCATAATGCCTAATTTAGTTCTGATTACATACGCATACGAATTGTTTTTTAAAAACATTCAATTAACACATTTCATTTTTTAACAATGGAACATTAATAATGAATATATATATATATTTTTTAATTACTCCAGTGGTATAATTAAACACAATAAAAAATAATAGCTTGCAATGATTATTAGTAGAGAAAAAAAGATAGGTGAAATTGTCTAAAATGACATACCGTAAAAAATGCTTCTATTTAAAAAATATTTTTCTCATGACCTTTGTTTTTTACAAACTAACTTTGCAAAGTATACAAAATGCAAATATACCTTTTAAAAAGTAACAAATAAAGTCACAATGTCATAATAACGATTTATATAAAATGCTGCAATATGTCATTTTATCTACAGTGCTGTCCTAAAACAACACATCCATAAGTTACTATTAATTTTACTTGCATATCATCACACATAAATATTTTTGCACACCAAGAAACACCGGCACATTCACTATGTGCCCACTTTGGACACTTAACACATTTTATCCACTTCTCTTTCGGTTTTGAGTGTTTGAATAAATCACTGCAATAAAGACATCAGTAATAAAAGCTTAATTATCATCATCATCGGCAGAAAGATCCATGTCTTTATTGTCATCACCGGATCTAACAAAGCTAATTTTTTTCTTAGCATGTAGATCTGAAGTCTTGAGTGTGAATCATGTTTGTCAGTAGCTTTTGCCTTCGCTTCGACTATATTAGGTCTGTTATTCAGAACCTTGGCACCCCCATTCTTACTCTTTTTAGAGGGTGATCCAACATGAGGGGCACAAACAAGTGGAGATACCTCACGTTGTCTGATAAATGAAGATGAAGAACTTGAAGATGTTGCCAGTTTAAAAGAATTTGAGAAGGTGGCATTGAAACTGTGAAAATTGATATATTATGCATATGTAGGCAGTTATCTGTGTAACGTGTGTGGCGTGTCGTTGTTTTTTTCTTATTTTCCAATGATCTATCTGCCACAACTGAAACACAGAAAACATGATCGAGGAAGATGTCTGGCGGCCTGTGATTTTACCTACAATCACCATATTGTATATACAGAGGCAGTATTCTTGTACACAACCATTTATAAGTTTTCGCATATACAGAAAAAAATTCGAAAAAGAAATAAGTACTCACCTTATACTTCAGATATGTAATCATTGAAATGAGACAGACATGAATTAACAAATACAATAGTCCCAAGAAATAGTCCTAAAAAATTTCTGACGAAGGTGTAAACAGTTTCTTTTTAAAGTATGAAAAATACAAACTTGAAACATTCGCCATTAAATGCTTATCGTCTCCGACCGATTCCACAATATAACTTCGTATCGTTAAGTGTTATACTTTAAGTATGTAACACGTTTTATGCAATACTTTATGTAATGCTTTTAGTTAAGTGCTGGTATTTAGCGACAATATTATGAAACATTAGGTATGTCATTTTTTATTTTACCTAAGTGTGTCTCCCAATCGCGCCCGTCGGTCTAATCGTTCGGAGTTTTCGTAGTTTTCTTCGAGCCGTGGATTTATCCATGCGTAAATACGGGTTAGGTTCCCTTAGAAAGACCCCCACGAAGGGCAATCCCCCCGGGCCTATATCCCAAGTGTAGATAATTGGCCGTCAATAATCAACCCAACCCAACCCAACCCTAAGTGTGTCATTTTGGGACGGTTTGCCCTACAAACTATGCCTAAAAAACAAACATTTTTTTTCTTTTTTTTTTACACTCATAAAAAAAAAAACAATATTTTTTACGGTTTTTGAAATTTTTATTATAATTTTGTTGTTTTTTCATATATATTTTTTAAAGTATACTTGATAGACAACGTAATAAGCAGTATAAAGTAAATTTATGATTAATTTGGCCATCGTGTGGCATGAAGCCATCGCGTGGCAAACTGATTTTTCAACATTAATTTTGTAGTACAATATTATAACTTTTATTACTGTTATTGCAATTAAATGAATACTTTTAGATTTCTAATAATAATAATAATACTAATAATAATAATAAATACAAAAATAAGTGAAAGGCTATGCATTAAAACAAACCTACATTTTTTTTCACATTCATACAATATATATATATATATATATATATATATATATATATATATATATATTATGAATTTTGAATATTTTATTATAATTTTGTTATTTTTTCATAATTTCTTTCTTTTTTTCAAGTATACTTGATAGACAACGTATTAAGCAGTATATAGAAAAAAGGACGATTCAGAAATATAAAACTTGGATTTCAAAATCGTGGCAAACTGGTTTTGCAAGATTAATTTTAGAAGTCACACTATTACAAATTTTGTTATTGATTATTGCAACTGAACAAACATTTTTTATTTCTCTAAAACATAAATTAATAAATACAAAAAGAGGTAAAAGTGTAAACCAATTACAGGCTTCCTCATCCATGATCAGATTTCTGCCAATTTACGTCATTTAAACCCTTTCTGGTCCCTTAAATTTAATTCATTTCGCCTTACATTCGTCAATTCAATTAATTCCCAATTAAACAGTTTGTGCTGATTTACCACACGAAATTAATATTTTATTTTAAATGTGAAATTTAGCTTCTAAATTTTTAAATACAAATAATTTACTGTTATAATATTAGGTATTAACATAGTTAAATACTCTTTTATAGATTTCCTCATTTTTAAAGGAAATTAAATTTACAGGAAACGTAGGCGGTTCGCTTTCAAACGTAGGCGGTTTGCTTTTAAAGTATTTAATTTCAAATTACTTTATGTAATATTTATATTTTAGCATGTGTTTTGTTTATTCTTGTTAATAATATTTGCTTTAATTTAAAATTATTTTTTTCTAAATTGGAGAAAAGAATTGGAGTTTTCGGCTCTGTGATTATAAAATTTAGCTACAAGTATTATGAGTCAAATTAACTAGTAAACAGTTGTGAGATTAGGGGTTAACAGTTAAATAATCTTCTAACTTATATTCCTGTTATCACTTTGTATACCGGTGAGGAGTATATTTGTCACTAATTTAGAGGCTTATTTGATTAAAACATCGGCCAGAATCTTTTAAAGGAAATTTTTACTTTATTAAACCACGTAATATATATAAATAAAAACAGAAAAAATTACTCTTGGAAAACTCTCGTACATAATTTGTATAAAAAAGAGTAAATTGGCAACGTTCCGGGTCGATAATGTGTTAAGACTAATTAAATCCGCATAGAAATCATTCTCCTTTACGGAAATATAATTTGTTATTAAAATACATTAACTTCATGTTGCAAATTCACACCATCTGCTTTTCATATCCTTTTATGTATTATTCCAAGAAATACAGACTCCTCTATCACAAAAAATCCTTTTTACTAATGGGCAAATGAATTGAAACCATATAGAATTCTTGAGTAAAATGAATTTTGTTTACGCTTCTCATGGAGTTGGCAATGGAATGTTTCCATTATGGCATTTTTAAGAAATAAGCAGACATAGACTATACATCCGTTTATATAGTATTCCAAGAAATAAAGACTTTTACATCGCAAGAAAATCCTTTTTACTGATGGGCAAATGATGTGAAGCCATAAAGAATTCTTGAGTAAAATGAAATTTTGTTTACGCTTCTCATGAAATAGGTAATTGAATTTTTTCATTCTGGCATTTTTAAGAAATAAGTTGACATAGACTATACATCCGTATTCCAAGAAATAAAGACTCCTCTATCGCAAGAAAATCCTTTTTACTGATGGGCAAATGAATTGAAACCATATAGAATTCTTGAGTAAAATGAATTTTGTTTACGCTTCTCATGGAATTGGCAATGGAATGTTTCCATTATGGCATTTTTAAGAAATAAGCAGACATAGACTATACATCCGTTTATATAGTATTCCAAGAAATAAAGACTTTTACATCGCAAGAAAGTCCTTTTTACTGCTGGGCAAATGATGTGAAGCCATAAAGAATTCTTGAGTAAAATGAAATTTTGTTTACGCTTCTCATGGAATAGGCAATGGAATTTTTCCATTCTGGCATGTTTAAGAAATAAGTAGACATAACCTGTAAATCCGTTTATATATTATTCCAAGAAATAAAGGCTCCTCTATCGCAAGAAAATCCTTTTTACTGATGGGAAAATGAATTGAAGCCATAAGGAATTCTTGAGTAAAATCAAATTTGTTTATGCTTCTCATGGAATAGATAATTGAGTTTTTCCATTCTGGCATTTTTCAGAAATAATCAGACATAGCCTATACATCTGTTTATATAGAATTCTAAGAAATAAAGATTTTTCCATCGCAAGAAAATCCTTTTTACTGATGGGCAAATGATTTGAAGCCATAAAGAATTCTTGAGTAAATAGAACTTTTGTTTCCGCTTCTCATGGAATAGGCGATGGAATGTTTCCATTCTGACATGTTTAAGAAATAAGCAGACATAGACTATACATACAAAATAATTTCATACAGGAAATTTTTCTGACACCAGTTGTTTCATGGTAAATTAATTAACTCCACTTCACATTTAGCAATTTCTTTAATTTTCTGTTATACAGTTCTTTCTAGTTGTTATTTTATTTTAGAATGAAAAGTTTGGCTATTTTAAGTATTAAAAATAATGCATTTACTATCAATGTCTAGTTGTTAGCAATTAAATAATTTTTATTTTGTTTTAACTGAACAGTAATCGAAATCACAGCAAATTTTTCTGTGTTACTATTAACTTAATGTTACAAATAGCAATTTGCTAGTTTTCTCTTATACATTTAACTGTTCTCCTAAAGAATGAAGATTTTTGAATCTGCAAATAAAACTTCTATTTACAAACGCGAAAACGAATTAGCGTTGTAAAGAATTCTCGAGTGAAAATAACTTTTTATTTGTGTCTCCCATAGAACATAGAATGGAAAATTTAAGTTCGTCCATTTTTGAGAAAGAGATGATTTTCTAAGAAAATGAGATCGTTTTTATTAAGTTATATTTTTCGAAAAAACTTGTTTGCTGTAAAAGTAATTATGTTTTACTTTACATTCTGTTATTTATATATTTATTTATGTTTTGCGTTTAGTCAAGCTAATATTATTTGCTATTATTTGGAATTATAATTTTACAAATTCCTGAAACGTAAATATTTTAGGCATAGCGAATAGAAACTTTAGCTGCTACGCATTAAGAGCCAAATTATCTATTGGAAGATTTGTATTCTAGTTGTTAAAAGCTAAATAATCTTTGCCTTTTCTTTCCTGTTATCCAGAAATAAATCCTCAGCGAAATGTTTCTTTTTTACTAAATACGTCTATATGAAACATTACAACCATATACTTTTTCGATAGTAAACTTAGAAGACAGGGTTTTCCATCGCTAAATAAAATACTACTTACAGGTGGGAATTGAATTAAAGCTACAAATATATCTTCAGTGAAAATACATTTTATTAAATGCTTCTCATACAGTTTGAAAGGAAATTTTCTTTTTTGACATTTTTGAGAAATAAAGATACTGCATACAAAATAAACAGTTATATATATGTGATTTTTCTAAGGCCAGTTGATCACTGTCAAGTTAATTAATTTCATTTTACATTGCTTTAATTTTCCTTTATGCATTTCTTACTGATTTACTAAGAGAAATTATAATTTTATTTCAGAATGAAAATTTAGCTGCTAAATGTCATAAGTCAAATGATTTATTATTATGATACCAGTTCTTAGCAAAAATCAAACATACTGCATACTGCTTCATTATTATCAAAATGTATGAACTTAATTTTAGAAATTACAACTATATACTTTTTTACATGTTTATTTATTCTCCTAAAGAATAGAAACTATCCTAACCGCAATGAAAATCCTATTTATTAATATTCAATAAATCGGAGTTTTAAAGAATTCTCGAGCGAGAACTTTTCCTTTATGCTTATCATGAAACATGGAATGGTATGTTTGCTTTCCGATATTTTTGAGAAAGAAATTGATATAATCTTAAGGAAATAAATTCATATTAATTACACAATGTATTTCGAATCTATTTATTTGCTGTTAAAATATTTAATTTCGTTTAAAATTAAGCAATTAACAAATTTTAGACATGCTTTTATTTAGTCAAGCTAATAGTATTTGCCTTAAGTTAGAAATAATTTAATAAATTAATGAAAGGTTTTTGGTTCTCAGAATGGAATATTTAGCTGCGCTAATTTTGTAACAGCCAAGTTGATGTTATGCGTGATGGTCAATGCTAGCGAGTCGAAAAATGAGCACAAGTTGCGTAAAATCAAATCACTTTTATTAAAATCTTAAAAGAGCACGGAATTTTCCTCAGGTCGGAAAGAAATCAGTTCATAACAAAAATTCACTCAAAGAAACAAGTAATCTACAAATTAACAATATGAGTAATTAAATAACTTAAAATAACTTACGATCTCGTAACGTCAAACGGCTGTTAAGCTGACTTCCACAAGAGTCAATTTAGCTACGCGAACCAGCTACTGAGGTTCAACTCCAACTTCCAGATGGCTAGAAATGACACTCTATGAGCACTAAATGATTTTATTCAAGTAACACTGAATCAAAGTAAAATATACTCTTACCAATGGCCAATATTCCTTCTTTGCTATGTCTTACTTGAGGCAGCTAAAGCAGATCTTGAGGTACCAACAAGGACAAGAACCGATCCAGCGTACCAATTTCACAGCGCATACCAGCACTTAAATACTGCTATATCGATTGGCCAAACGCATAAATATCGATACGAAGAGAAAAATCACAAGTTTCGAGGTTTTCACACTCATTCATCGAAAGTTGGAGAAAGATAGACTTGATAATTTTAACGCACATTGACTATTATTGGACAAAAACTCCGATCGCAGTCGAAACTTCGCCTACATTTATAATCAGAGTAGTCGACACATCATAAGCATAGAGATTCAAATGAAAACTTTTTTTACGCTCGGTGTGGAAAATGAAACAAAATGTTTATATTCTGAATTTTTTCTAAATAAAGTTACATTACAAAAAGGAAAAAAAAACATACTTGAGGTATTTAACGCCAGTTTCATCCTGTCAAGTTAATTAATCTCACTTCACTTTGGGTAATTTCTTTAATTTATCGTTGAACTATGCTTACCGATTTACCACAGATATATGTGATTTTATTTTAGACAGAAAAAATTAGCTGCTAAGAATTATGAGTCCATTTATTTACTGAACTTAAACAAACAGCTAGCTTTTGAATATTCGTTAGCTATATACATTTCCTATCAACAGTAATTAAATCTTCTGAAAACTGCTTCTTTTTATCCCATTAACTTTATGTTACAAATTACAACTATTATACTACTTTTATTATTCGTTTAGCTATTGTCTTAAGAAATAAAATATTTCCCATTTCCAAAGAAAATCGTACTTACTAATGGATAAATGATTTCGAGCTATAAAGAATTTTCGGGTAAAAATATTTTTTTCTTTACGCTTCATATAGAATGAAATGTTTATGTTAGGACATTTGTGAAAAGACATAGAGACATTATTCCAAGGACACAAATATATATATATATATATATATATATATATATATAAGAACTATGTGTTTTGAACTTACATTGTAATAAAAGTCAAATGTTCCTTTATCTAGGAAAATATAAATGTAACTAGGAACGAAAATTTTCAACAAGCACTTTCTTACTACCCAAGATTCCCAAAAGCGTTCTTTATGTTATGAAACTGTAGAAAGCAATACATTTTCGAGATTTAAGGAAGCATTTATTTTTAAGAAAATTTTTTTTTGTTGCCACTGATTTTCGGTAACGTTTACCATTAATTTTTATAGTGTATTAATCAGTTTTCTCATCCCGAAATATAGGTTATACGGATGATATTCATTCTCCAGTAGACATTTTCATGTTCAAAACACATGTTTTGCAGATAAACGTCATAAATTAACAACATTAATATTAACTTTAAAATTAATATTATTCTGTTACTCTTGCATGTATAACTTCAATTTCAAATTGAAAATGTTCAACTGAAAATAAATAGCAGCCTAAAAACCGATATTCCGGTTTGAGAAAACTAATTAATACAGTATAAAAAGTACTCGAGAACGTTTTCGAATATCAGTGGCAGCAAAATCAACTTTTTTGTTTTTTATAAATGCTTCTTTAAATCTCGAAATTGTTTTGTTTTATTGTTACTATAGATATAGAACGCTTTTAGGAATCGGGGATAACTCGGAAGATGTTATTGTTTTCGTTCGTGGTTATATTATATTTTCTTATATTAGGAAGTTAGGATCGTGGTTATATTATATTTCCTTATATAGTTCCTTATATTCTCCTTTTTACAGGTTAGTCGTTTGCTATTTAAATAATACGTTTCACTTTGTATCCTGTAATTGGAGAAATAAATGTTTTGCCTCTGCGAATACAATATTTAGCTGCTAAGTATTAAGAGTTAAATTTTATACTTGACAATTGTGATATTAGTGGCTAACATTTAAAAGATATTTTCGCTCTCTTTCCTATTGTGATGAAATCGACAACCATATTGTTATTATCAAAATACACCGTCTTCAAGTTATAAATTTTTACGGTATATACAATTCTTATCCTTTTTTATATTTTAGTTAAAAATGAAGACTTTTTCAATTTCTATTAAGTAACAGACAAATGAATTATATATGTAAATAATTCTCGAGTAAAATAAAATGTTTCTATATGCTTTTTATATAATATGAAATAAAATATTTTGACAATTTTGAGAAATTAAAATACACTGTGAAACAGAAACTATTTAACACAAGAAATTTTTAAAAAGTCAGTTTTTTACTTTTCAGTTAATTATTTTCATTTTACATTGGACAATTTCTTTAATTTTCTGTTAAACAGTTGTCACTGATTTAGCAAGCAAAATTGTATATATGTTTTAGAATAAAAATTCTGTTTCTAAATATTTTAACAAAAACTATTTTCAATCATTATAGTACTTACTGGCATTTGTATAATATTTTAGCTTTAGTCTCTTTTAACAGTAATAAATACGCAAAAAACTGTTTCTTTTATTCCGAAATACACTAACTTTATATTACAAATTACGATATGTCTATTCTTCTAAAGAATAAAGACTTTTTCTTTTGTAAAGACAATCGTACTTACTAAGTATTATAATAAATAAGATATATAAAGAATTATTGAGTGAAAAGAATGATTTCTTTACGTTTCTCATGGAACATCAAAGGAAATGTTTACGTTTGGACATTTTTAAGAAAGAAAACGGCTTTATCCTAAGTAAATAAACTTATATTTAATACGTGATATTATTTGAAAGCAGTCTTTAGAACTTAAAAATAATTAATTTCACTTTACATTACGCAATTAATATAATGTAGTATGCTTTCTAATTACTCAAATTATTATTAATTGCTTTTACAGAGAATTAATTTCACTTTGCATTACACAATTTATACAGTTTCGCATGTCTATTTTAATTAAGCATGTTAATGGCAATAGGTTTTACTTAGAATTGACTTTACATTACGTAATTTATATATTTTAGCAGGTTTGGTAATTAGTCAAGTTAATAGTTGCTTTTACAGAGAATTAATTTAAGAATTTTGAGAAAAGGAAATGTTTTCGTCTCTTAGAATACATTTAGCAGCTCAATATCAAGGAAGTAATTATCTAATAGACTATAGTGATGTAAAGCGCTAACAGTTAACTAATTGTTTTAGCTTTCTATTCTATTAACAGTAAAATAACTTATTGCGAAAGGCTTCTCTGTTACCAAAATATTTCCTAATATAAATTATAAGCATTACCTTATTTATCTTATTATCTATTCTCATAAAGAACAAAGACCTTTACATTGTGAAATAAAATTCTTCTCACTAATTATTAAATGAACTAGAGCTGTAACGAATTATGGAGTGAAAAGGTAATTTTTATTTGTGCTCTTTTTTGTAGCACAAAAAAAAAGAATGATTATTTTAAAACTTTTTTTTTAACTTGTCAAGTGAATGGGTTTTTTTTATTTAGAATTAATTTAACTTTACATTACGAAATTTATATATTTTAACGCGTATTTTTTTTATTAGTCAAAATACTACTATTCGTTTTTACTTTAACAAAATTTAACAAATTATTTTTTTAATTTAGCAAATAACTTATTTAAACTAAATAACTTATTAAAAGTAAAACTTATTTTCGGCTGTCAAAATGCAACATTTAGCCGCTAAGTATCAACAGAATAATTATCTAATAGACTACTGTGATATTAGGTGTGCCAGTTAAATAATTCTTTATCCTTCCATTCTATTAACAGTAATAAAATCTACAGCAAAAGGTTTATTTGTTTTATATAAAATTTTATATTTGGTAATTTAGAAAATATGCGGTACATAATAATAAAAAAAAATATTTATGTTTTACTGTTCAGTAGTTCCCTAGATAATTACGAAATTTATTGTATATTTCCTAGTAACTAACCAATATGAGGAGCAATATTGCATCAATGTTTCATTTATTGAACATATGTCCAATAAAACATCGATATTGTTTAAATATGGACTTTAATTGGAAATATTTGCAATGAAATACCAATATTGTTTACATATTGTAATTGCATTGAAATATTTGCAGTGAAATGACAAAATATTTTTTTCCACCAATGTTAGTTCATTGTAAACAATATTTCATTCCAATATTGGCAGGATTGGCAAAGATATAGCCAAAATATAGCTAAAATATAGCCGTTATGTGGCCTAATTATAGCGAATGCCAAAAAATATTGGCACAATACTGTTTTGCTTCAAGAGTTGTTAGAAAATATTCTCGTGCTTTTTTTTCATGACTAAATATTGAAACGATATCACGCGTTGCATATATTAAAGAAGAAGTCGAAAGAATAATAAAAAAAAAACAGAATCGAAAAAAGGAAAAATAATTGGCTGTTTTTCTGTTAGCCTGTAGTTTGTTTTATAAAACAATTTTCAGAGTATTAGAGATAAACTAATAAGAGGTTGTACCAGTTACTATTCAATTTTATATTATAAACTAGCTGGTCTTCGCCCGGTGGTCGCTTTCGAGTGGGGCCCAGATACAAAGTACAACTTGGGCCCCACCCCTAGATAATCACGGGGTCCAGTATTACTTTGTCAGGGAGTTCATGAAAAAAAAATATTTATGTCGCGAAGTCTTTATTTAAGTGCTTTTTTTATATTTTTATTAGTTATTTTCGTATACTTTTAATTTAAAGTATTTTATTTATATTTTTCTGGTTGCATGTAAAATGCACTTTCTGAGCCCCAAGCGAAGTCAGGGCGGTACACTGCACTATGTATATGGGGACTCACTCGGAAGCGACCGGCTACACGGGTGAAGACCGGCTAGTAATACTTAAAACTGCTGCTGAGATAGGACCAAAAGGCGATATGACCTAAACTTTTCGACACCCTCCCCCAATTAACCTCTTTAGAGGGTGAATTTCTAAAATCTGTGAAATATATGTTTAACTATCTTCCAGTAGATTTGTTATCCTGAATTTCATGCTTTTAACTAAAAATGCTATAGAGATATGGCGAAAAAGTCAAATGTCCTAAAACATTCGACCCTCCATTTAACCTCTTTAGAAGCCGAATTTCTAAAATCGCTTGAAATACATGTTTAACTATTCGTTAGTAGATGTGTTATAACGAATTTCATGCTCCTATCTAAAATTGCCGCTGATATATGGCGAAAAGACGAAATGACCTAAAACTTCCGACCCCCTTCCCCATTTAACTGCCTTAGAGTGTGTGTTTTTAACACTTTCCAACCTAGTTGAAAAGTGTTTATGACTTCGGTTTGTCTGCCGTATGGCCGTCTGGCCGTCTGCCGTCTGCGGTCTGGCCGTCTGCCGTCTGCCGTCTGCCGTCTGTCTGTTCTCTAACTCCCGTAAATATGCTTGGATTGCCCTGCAATTTTTATATGTTATTGTCGTTATCTATAGCATGTTCCCTATTTCAACTGAAGTGTATAGCCCTTATAGTTTTTTTACAGGGTCACTCAAAAGAATGCCGTTACATTACGGTCTATGGGGAAAAATCATTTGCGGGTTATTTTAATGATGTTACGCAAATTCAAAGACATTGTAATTGATATATATCACTAAGGTGCATTACAAGAAGCTTAATATGGAATAGGGTGTGCACTTAGGGTGTAACACTTATAGTTACTTTATAGGGACAGTCAAAAGAATTCCGTTACTTTACGTCTATAGAGAAAAATCGTTTGCGGTTTAATTAAATAATGTTTCACTATTTTAAACGCATTGAAATTTATATATATATATCACTAAGGGGCATTACAAGAGGCTTACTACAGAATAGTGTGTGTATAGCAGTCATCGTTCATTTACAGGGACACACAAAAGAATTTTCTACTGTCTGTTAAAAATAATTCCTGGAAGTGCGTTTTGTTTTAAGTTTCTGAACGCGATTTTAAATTTAACTCAATTTTTGTCTATTACTTGGTGTGTATAAATTCTGTATTCCATATACAGGGCAGTACAAAAGTTTGCGAACACATTTCCGTTTATTGACAGAAACTACAGAAGTAGAATTTTAAACTGTGCTACGCGTTTCCAAACTAAACTAATATTTAGCATCCTATGTAGTATATATACAAATCTATAGATCCTATACAGGGCTGAATAAAAGTATTAGGATAATTTTCCGAATATTGTATACGTTAGAAATTCCTGAAATTACGTTTTTAAATATGTTATGCGTGTTCCAAATGGTTTACTTAGATGTTATCTTTCAGCTTATTAATCGGTAATGATTTGTAAAATTATTTTGGAAGCGTTGGAAAGTGTTACATAATCTATGCTTGACGCATGATTTTTCGTTCTTGTTTAAATCTGTGAAATATATGTTTAATAACTATCTTCTAGTAGATTTGTTATCCTGAATTTCAGGCTTTTAAATAAAATTATTGATGAGATATGGTGAAAAGGTGAAATCACCGAAAATTATCGACCCCCATTTAACCCCCTTAGTAGTAGAATGTCTAAAATCGCCTAAAATACATGTTTAACTATTCTTTAGTAGATTTGTTATAGTGAAATTCACGCTTCTACATATAACTTCTATTGAGAAATGGCAAAATTACATAAAACATTCGACCCACTATTTAACCTCCCTTAGTAGCCGAATTTCTAAAATCACTGAAATACTTTTTAAACTATTTTTTAAGGAGATTTGTTAACCTGAATTTCACTCTTTTTTCTACAACTGCTGATAAAATATGGTGATAAGGTGAAATAACCAAAAATTTTCGACCCTTCATTTAACCCCCTTTGTAGTTGAATTTCTAAAATCGCCTGAAATGCATGTTTAACTATCCTTTAGTACATTTGTTATCCCAAATTTCACGCTCCTAACAATAACTTCTACTTGGATATGGCAAAATTTCGTAAAACATTCGACCCCCATTAACCCCCCCTTCCTTAGTGTCTGAATTTCTAAAATCGCTGAAATACGTGTTTAACTATTTTTTTAGTAGATTTGTTATTCTGAGTTTCATGATTCTACCTATAATTTCTACTGAGATATGGTAAAATGACCTAAAATGTTTGACCTGCTATTTAACCCTCCTTAGTTGCTGAATTTCTAAAACTACTGAAATACATGTTTGTCTATATTTTTTGTAGATTTGTTATCCCGAATTCCGAGTTCCTAACTAAAAATGCTGCTGAGATATGACGAACAGGCAAAATGACCTAAAACTTTCGACCCCTCATTTAACCTCCTTAATGAATGAATTTCTAAAATTGCTGAAATATGTGTTTAATTATTTTTTTAGTAGATTTGTTATCCTGAATTTCACATTCCTACCTAAAACTGCTGCTGAGGTATGGAGAAAACGTGAAATGACTAAAAACTTTCGACTCCCCATTTAACCCCTTAGCAGTTGAATTTTTCAAATAGCTGAAATATGTGTTTAACTAACTTTTAGTACATTTGTTATCCTGAATTTCGCGCTTTTCACTAAAACTGCTGTTGAGATATGGCGAAAAGGCAAAATGACCTAAAACTTCAGACCCCCATTTAACCCCCTTAGTGGTTGAATATCTAAAATCACTTAAATACGTGTTTAATTATTTTTTTATTATACTTGTTATCATGAATTTGATGCTCTTACCTAAAACTTCTGATGAAATGTGGAGGAAATGTGAAATCACAGAAAAATTTTGAACCCCCATTTAACCCACTTAATGACTGAATTTCTAAAATTGCCTGAAATACATGTTTAACAATTTTTAGTAGAATTGTTATCCCGAATTTCATGCTCCTACTTAAAACTCCTGCTGAGATATGTCGAAAAGACGAAATTATCTGAATCTTTCGACCCCCCATTTGACCATTTTTCAAAAATTCTTTCTTAGTACGTGCTTACATTGCGCAAAGAACATGTCTTCCAAATTTCATTGTTCTAGGAAACACGGTTGAGGCTCGGCGTCGATTATGAGAAAATCAAGCTACTACTTTATAAGTATAGATAAATAAAAATCGATATTTGTAGAGTTTGCGCTCAAAACCCACAGAGCCTATTAAAAGTCGCATGTATGTGTTTTGATTTTAACCTGGGGTAAAATAAATTATTTAATTTATTTTAAGTTTTCTAAAACTCCAACTTATTATTCAGTAAACTAATAAATTTAAAATTGTTATCAACATTCCATGACAAAATTTAATTTGATTGAATGATGTACTGATAAAGGTTATTCAATAGTTTTATATAATTACTAATTAAGTTTAAGTACTTCTGGATTTTCAAACTTTTATTCTTACTTCATACACATAAGAAAATACTAATGAAGAAAGTGTAAAATTAATTAACGTTTGAAGTTAATAATTTAAAGTCGCAAGTTTTATCTAATATAAAATAAGAAGAGTTGTGATAAATTGAAAGGTTATTTGTTTTAAATTACTCAGTTCTGTAATAAAAAAAAAAGAAAACCTTTTTTTATTTCAGTAATGATTATCAATCAAATTTTAAGTGGCTTGGGGAAATACTAAATCAGAACGCTATAAAAAAAAAATAACGTACGCTTTAGTAATTGCTATTTTTTTTAGTTACGTATATTTATATCAATGATTAGTAAATATGAGCACCCTAGCATTATTTTTTTTCCTAATTCTAGATCTAATTTAATTGTTTCTAATATTCTACTTTATTTGTTTTTTATTAAGAGAAACTATAGATGCTTCTAATTAAATTCAATTTCACAAATCGGACTAATGGCATTCGTTTCGAAAAAAAAAACTATAATAACTATTCCAATTAACAAAAATATTTCAAATAGCTTTTGCATTAACAGTAATTAATTCATCAATTAAGTACTTTATTATTAGCGACATGCACTAAATTAAAATTAAAATGTACAAAATATTTGCTTTAAATGATACTATGAAAGCTTTGTGGATTAAAAAAAAGCAAAAGAATGGTAAATTGTAGTTTTTTATTGCATTACATGAATCTGTCATGTAATTAAAAATAAATAAAAAGTAAACTATTGTTTTGTTAACGACTATCAATAAATAAATATATTTTAAGTAGTGAATTTAATTTTTAAAACAAATCAATACAAACAAGTTTTTTTTTGTCATATGTTTTTTTTTCAAGTGTTCATATAAAGTTTAATGAGCATAAGCATACTTACTGGTATTTACAAGAATATTACAATATATTTTCATTTTTATAATTTTAATTTAATTGTTTCGTATAGCCTACGACGTAATTTGTTTAACACGGGAATAATATTTGCTTCCATTTAAATTTAATTTTATAAATTGTAAGAATGGAAATATGTTTGGATATAGGAAAATAACAATTTATGCACTGCAGTTAATAGTCAAAACTCTATTGTGTGTCTTTTTCATTAAGAGTAATAAAATACTCTTCTATGCGCTTTACGGTTAGTAACAAAAATTAAAACTAAATGAATAATGCCGTTTAAAGTATTAAATAAACTGGTGTGATTCTATAAAAGCATAAAATAAACGTCCTAATAACACCATAAAAATAAGGAATGCGCTTGTCATGCGATGTCAGTCTTGCTCCTGCCTTCAAAGTGGTTGCACGTCTTTTTTGCGTCTGACGAAGAAAGACAAAGATCTTTTGAAAGGCCTAGCTCATTCCTTATTTTTATGGCGTTATTAAGACTTTTTTTATGTTTTTAAATGAAAAATGTTCTGTTACATTTTGTAAGAAAGAAGAGGTGTTTTCTTAAACATCATAATTCATGTATATTACCTGAGAAGTTTTGAAAGTAGTTTCTTATGGATAAAACGTTCATTGGTGATTTCCATAATGCACGTTATTTTCCATATTATAAATACCAGGTGATCCAACATGTGCTTTCCGGGATAAAGATACTCGATATAATGCCAAGAACACAAAACGTAGGTGACAATCTTTTTAATTGAAAACTATATCTATTTTTTTTCATTAAAATAAAATATGTATGCTAAAAATGATTATAGTTCACTTAAGGCTCAATATCTTTCAATAAACAGATCTACTAGTTTCGTACGCACCATCGGTGATATTTTCAAGAATTATAATGATAAAAAAATTATTTTCGCAGAAAAAAAAATAAAAAATAGAAAAATAATAATAATAATAAAAATTAAATAAACAAATAACTAAATAATATTTAAAAAATATATTTTTGCGAAAAAAGCTTATTTTATCATTATTGTTCTTAAGAATGTCACCGATTGCGTGTATGAAATTAGTATTTGAAATTCTTATGCGAAAATCGTTTATTTTATCGTTATTGATTTTGAGAATGTCAGCGATTGTGTGTACTAATATTTCAAATTTTTTAATCAAAATATCTTATTATCTTTAAAATAAAATATATATGCTAAAAGTGATTGCAATATATATACTGCGAGGTTTATAAAACCCTTCTAATAAAAGATTTACTTGTTTCGTAACACAATCGGTGACATTCTTAAGATGAATAATGATAAAATAAACTACTTTCGAATAAAAATTTGAAATACTAATTTCGTACACGCAATCGGTGACATTCTTAAGGTCAATAATGATAAAATAAACTTTTTTCGAAAATATATTTTTAAAAAATTATTTACTTATTTATTTCTCTTTCATTTTCTATTGCTTTCTCTTTTTTTTTTCTTTCTAAAATAGTTTATTTTATCATTTTATCAGAAAAAATATATATATGTTTTAAATATTTTTACGAAAAAAGTTTATTTTATCATTATTGACCTTAAGAATGTTACAGATTGCCGAGACTAGTAGATCTGTTTTTTAGAAGGGTATTATAAACCTTTAAGTATTACAATCATTTTAGCATATTTTTTTTATTTTTTATTTTAATGATAATAAGATATTTTTCACATATTTACATTTTACACTTTTAGTATATATATATATATATATATATATATATATATATATATATATATATATATATATATATATATTATTTTAGTGTTAATAAGATATTTTGCACATTTAGTATATTATCTCAGATCAAACACCAACTGTACATTAAAATGCATTTTTGGTACTCTCTTGTTAGCTGCATGAAAGGTGGAATTCGATGCGACGCATATCTTATTATATGAATTAAATTAGAAAAATGTTTGCTTCAAAACTTTGATACTTTAGGATAAGAAAAGTTTTCTTACCTTTTCTGATGGTGCGATTTTCTTGTAATAATCCATTTGTACGGATTTATACCCAGGCAGTTTCAGATTTATTTATCCCAAGTTTAGCTCGATTGAAAGCATTTAAAATGATTCCACACTTTGTGCTGCTGAAATATTAAACTATTATGTTAGACGATTGTATTTAAATTGCTATAATTGAACATTTAAGATTTACATTAAATAAAATATAGTGGTTGATAAAGCATGTTTGTGGAGCATACATTTGCTCGTGTTATCGGAGTTCTAATCTAATGTAAAGTTCTATAAATGATCAGTGCTTGATTTCTCATTTTCCGATGGCGTGTTTTGGATTTTACACTATTTCTGGGTTTTCTAACATGGATTGCAACATTAGATAGTATTAAAAAGTGAAAGTTTGTAATAAACGTTCTTCAGCATATTTCACAAACGGTAATTAAGTGTTAAACGTTGCATGTATTATTACATGTTGACAGTGAAAGTCTATCAATCACGGTTGATTACTTCCGTGTTTCGCATGATGAATACTTAGGTATCTTCTGCGGTAGTGAAAGTTACTCTTAATAAGCATCTTTTCCTTTTAGTTGTTTCTTCGTTGAGTGAAATCCTTTTATAATTCCCGAGGATGAGATTAATTATTTCATCAGCATGCATAGCAAACTTTTTGAATTTGATTATTTCAATATTTAAGTGTTTAATTTGATTACCTGTCTGTTCAATTCCTGTTTTATTTAATTATTTATTTAGTTCTAATCTAATTTAAAGTTCTATAAATGATCAGTGCTTGATTTCTCATTTTCCGATGGCGTGTTTTGGATTTTACACTATTTCTGGGTTTTCTAACATGGATTGCAACATTAGATAGTATTAAAAAGTGAAAGTTTGTAATAAACGTTCTTCAGCATATTTCACAAACGGTAATTAAGTGTTAAACGTTGCATGTATTCTTACATGTTGACAGTGAAAGTCTATCAATCACGGTTGATTACTTCCGTGTTTCGCATGATGAATACTTAGGTATCTTCTGTGGTTGTGAAAGTTACTCTTAATAAGCATCTTTTCCTTTTAGTTGTTTCTTCGTTGAGTGAAATCCTTTTATAATTCCCGAGGATGAGATTAATTATTTCATCAGCATGCATAGCAAACTTTTTGAATTTGATTATTTCAATATTTAAGTGTTTAATTTGATTACCTGTCTGTTCAATTCCTGTTTTATTTAATTATTTATTTAGTTCTAATCTAATTTAAAGTTCTATAAATGATCAATGCTTGATTACTCATTTTCCGATGGCGTGTTTTGGATTTTACACTATTTCTGGGTTTTCTAACATGGATTGCAACATTAGATAGTATTAAAAAGTGAAAGTTTGTAATAAACGTTCTTCAGCATATTTCACAAACGGTAATTAAGTGTTAAACGTTGCATGTATTATTACATGTTGACAGTGAAAGTCTATCAATCACGGTTGATTACTTCCGTGTTTCGCATGATGAATACTTAGGTATCTTCTGCGGTAGTGAAAGTTACTCTTAATAAGCATCTTTTCCTTTTAGTTGTTTCTTCGTTGAGTGAAATCCTTTTATAATTCCCGAGGATGAGATTAATTATTTCATCAGCATGCATAGCAAACTTTTTGAATTTGATTATTTCAATATTTAAGTGTTTAATTTGATTACCTGTCTGTTCAATTCCTGTTTTATTTAATTATTTATTTAGTTCTAATCTAATTTAAAGTTCTATAAATGATCAGTGCTTGATTACTCATTTTCCGATGGCGTGTTTTGGATTTTACACTATTTCTGGGTTTTCTAACATGGATTGCAACATTAGATAGTATTAAAAAGTGAAAGTTTGTAATAAACGTTCTTCAGCATATTTCACAAACGGTAATTAAGTGTTAAACGTTGCATGTATTATTACATGTTGACAGTGAAAGTCTATCAATCACGGTTGATTACTTCCGTGTTTCGCATGATGAATACTTAGGTATCTTCTGCGGTTGTGAAAGTTACTCTTAATAAGCATCTTTTCCTTTTAGTTGTTTCTTCGTTGAGTGAAATCCTTTTATAATTCCCGAGGATGAGATTAACTATTTCATCAGCATGCATAGCAAACTTTTTGAATTTGATTATTTCAATATTTAAGTGTTTAATTTGATTACCTGTCTGTTCAATTCCTGTTTTATTTAATTATTTATTTAGTTCTAATCTAATTTAAAGTTCTATAAATGATCAGTGCTTGATTTCTCATTTTCCGATGGCGTGTTTTGGATTTTACACTATTTCTGGGTTTTCTAACATGGATTGCAACATTAGATAGTATTAAAAAGTGAAAGTTTGTAATAAACGTTCTTCAGCATATTTCACAAACGGTAATTAAGTGTTAAACGTTGCATGTATTCTTACATGTTGACAGTGAAAGTCTATCAATCACGGTTGATTACTTCCGTGTTTCGCATGATGAATACTTAGGTATCTTCTGTGGTTGTGAAAGTTACTCTTAATAAGCATCTGTTCCTTTTAGTTGTTTCTTCGTTGAGTGAAATCCTTTTATAATTCCCGAGGATGAGATTAATTATTTCATCAGCATGCATAGCAAACTTTTTGAATTTGATTATTTCAATATTTAAGTGTTTAATTTGATTACCTGTCTGTTCAATTCCTGTTTTATTTAATTATTTATTTAGTTCTAATCTAATTTAAAGTTCTATAAATGATCAGTGCTTGATTTCTCATTTTCCGATGGCGTGTTTTGGATTTTACACTATTTCTGGGTTTTCTAACATGGATTGCAACATTAGATAGTATTAAAAAGTGAAAGTTTGTAATAAACGTTCTTCAGCATATTTCACAAACGGTAATTAAGTGTTAAACGTTGCATGTATTCTTACATGTTGACAGTGAAAGTCTATCAATCACGGTTGATTACTTCCGTGTTTCGCATGATGAATACTTAGGTATCTTCTGTGGTTGTGACAGTTACTCTTAATAAGCATCTGTTCCTTTTAGTTGTTTCTTCGTTGAGTGAAATCCTTTTATAATTCCCGAGGATGAGATTAATTATTTCATCAGCATGCATAGCAAACTTTTTGAATTTGATTATTTCAATATTTAAGTGTTTAATTTGAATACCTGTCTGTTCAATTCCTGTTTTATTTAATTCATTATAAAGCATTAATTCCCTTTGGAAATTTAGCTACTGAATATTACATGGAAACAAACAAATGCTAAATTATTTACAATTTTTTCATTCACATTGTTGTGATTTGCAAATGGGTTAATCTTCCATAATCGGATGTCGGTTCCTTTTTGAAATTTATTTAAAAATTTTCATGCTTGAAAACTATTTAAAAAAATTGAGATACTGTTTAAACCAAATATTGCATTTGAGGACATTTTATTCTTCTATTCCACGGTGCAAAAAGTGAAATCTTGCGATGTTACGAAGAAGTTAAATTGGCGATAAAAAGAAGTGTATGGTAAGGTTGTAGCCACCATCGATATGACGTCAGTATTACACACGAATGTGTTTTTTCTTTATAACATATATTATTGCTAATTTATCTAATAATACTTTATACTGTTGATTTTAGTACTGTGGTCGTGTATATGGTTTTACATTACATTGTATTCGTGATGAGATTGTTTCATTTAATTTTTGCTGCATATTCACAATATTTTTACATTCAGTTATTATCAAGTAAACTGATATGTTATAAAGTAAACTATTGAATAAAATAACTTTTGTTTCTTCATTTCTACATTCAATTCACACAAGCTAAAATATATTTTATTATTTATTAGTTATTAATTTATATAACTTATTATTGTTATTGTTATTTTGATATAGAAATTTGAAACTTTAAGCTAATTCTTTTCATATTTCTTAAAGTTCGAATCTGTATTTAAAAAAAAAAAAATCATTATTTTTTAATGAATAGAGCATAGAAAATACAGAGATAAAAGCTAAGCTGTAATATAAATTAGTCGTTTATTTGGATGATAACGTTAATTAATATTGAAAAATATATAAATTTATTACTGTTATAAGAATTAATTTAGTGCAATTAATAGATTTACCGATTTATGTACACTCGAAAAAAAATTAATATATGTGTTTGAATGAATGAAACATTCTTAATAAATTCAAAGTAAAGTATATTTTGAAAACAAAAAGCAAAATAGATTATATATATATATATGGTCTATTTCATATTTGAAATATAATTTACGTTGAATGTATGTATATATATATGTAGGATTTGAGTTTAAACATACTTCATTTCCTTTATGACGTGCGTGATTATCAAATTAGCTGAAGCTCTAGTATTTTTATTATCCATGATTTCTAAGCACGAGTTATAAAAAGTTTGGATCGCGAGATCAAGATTTGAATATCTTCAAAATTGGAAAAAGAGCCAAGTCTTATAATTTTTATCACCGAGGAAGCGTCAAAGTGTTTAAGAGTCAATTAAGGCACTGCTAGGCCTAATTGGACTATGCGACAATAAGAATATTGTATGTTTTGGGTGAGACGTGTCATATATTGTGAAGAAACAACCAACGAAGCGTTGTGGAATTGTTTTTCTAGAATGGTATTAAAGTTCACGTTTTTTTTTGTTATTTTTAAGTCTAGTTGTTCAATTAATTCAGTAAATTAACTTTTTACATATCACCGGACTACATATGTACACTGAAATAAATTATTTTTATCTACGTAATCGATATTTTAATATTTTTTGTCTTTTTCAGTAGTAATATTTATGATTTTCATTAATGATATGAAATATTTATTCACATTTTGTAATAGATGACTCCATTCTGAATAAATAAATAAAAAACCGATTAAAAATATATTTTTTGTTGCAAAATTAAAAATCCATTATGTATTAAGACAACTTATTTATTTAAATAAATTATTTTATATCCAATTACTTTTCTAATTCTAGATTTTTAGATTCAGAACATAACATGTGTTTGTTTTAGCATTATGAATTGTAAAAATAAACGATGTTTTTTTCATCATTATTATAATTTATTTAGATTGTTAGGAAATTTTTGTGACTTTACATTAAATATTTTAAAAAGCTAAAAGAATAATAAAAAAAATAAGGATTAATAAACTTTTATTTCCATTAGTCATTTTCTTTTATTCTAAAATAACAAAATAAATTATGTTACATTAAATACAAGTCGTATTACTCAGTCATGATTTTTTTTTTTTTTTTACATAAATGTTGTAACACATTTTTCATTATAAATGATTTCAGTTCAAAACATCCATTTATTTCTTAATGTAATTCTAACAAAATAAGAACTTCGAAAGTATAAATAATATTTATCAGTCAATCAGTCATAAAGGATTTATTATTATTCTTATTATTATTATTTAAATTATTTAGCATAATATTAAGTTGTTATTTACTAGAATTCCGGATCAATTTGAGATGACATTATACACATATTGAACGATAAAATATGTTATGAACCACTGAATGCATTTGCAAAATTACATATTATATATCTGTGTTTAAGACCGTACGACTGAAATGGAAAATTCTATGGCGATCTTAATCCATTCAAAATAATACTTATGCTATATGAATGATATTAATGTTATTATAGATGTTTTTAAATGCTTGATCTTCTAATGATGCTACATAATCATCAACGTACATTTCTCGTTTTCTTCGTCTTGTAATGATACATAGTTATCCTGATTTGCTTCTTGGGAAGATTCTGCGCAGTTTCTGTCAGAATCATTCACTTTTCCGGAATTATCTTTTATAATAATAGAAAGTTGTCATATTTGTGGATGTTTTGGGTATGTGGGATCTTTTTATTGTTGTTCTCTAATTTCCGATTACAATTGCTGAAGTACGGTTTGAACTCCTAAAAATTTTTAAATCATGAAATGCAACAAATTTTCTAGTAAAAAGACGTTTCTTATCGCGATATTTTCCAGAGTATTCCGTTGTAATTTCAGTTTGTTTTGTTAACTCTGTTCATTATGTTCATCGTATGAGATAAATTTCTGCTGTTGAGCTTCTTACCGCTTTCGTTTACGGTGTTTTATCATACGTTTATTGGCTAATTCCTTTTATTATTTCAATTCTTCATAGAACTGGCTATTTTGGTCCATTTTCTGTTTTCTAATACGTAAAGTGCTATATTCAAATACTTATACATGCATACGTATATACATGTATTTATTTCGTACGGCAGCACACACACTCAGAATATTAAATTAAATTCGAAAACATTATTTACTTAAAATATGTGGATTGTATTTTGTGGCGTTATATTAAAATAAATGAACAACCCAAAAATAGCACAAATAAAAATAATAAAGTGGTAAACAGCTGTTTCGGAACTTCTAAAGCTCTATCATCATTGCCAAATTTAAAAGATTAAAAACTGATTCAAAAGTTTAAGCCATGTAAATATGCTTGCGTTTCCGCACGCGACCAAGAAGGAATGGGGGTGAGTTTTTTCAAAACATCAGCGGAGTCAAGAGTCACATGTGACGTAGGAGACCAATAGAAGTGCTCGGCCATACTGGACGAGCTTAAGTACGGGAGAGAAAAAAAGGGGGGAGGAAGGGGAAATGAAGAGAATGAATTATATGAAAGATAGCCAAACATTTAAAAAGTTTGGTGTACTGGACATATCATTAATTAAGTAAATAATTAATTAAGTTAAGCCATTAATTAAGTTAATTAAGTTGACATATCATTAATTAAGCTGAATTCTTCCATATATGGTATGCTTCCCAAAAATATGGGTCGTAAATCGATGAATACTCCTGAACTATTGAACCATCTGAAAAACTAAAACTGTGATTGCTACGACAGCAATGGTTAGCAATCGCAGAGCGTTTAGTGTCACAATTTTTAACATAGTTTTTATGTTCCCCCAAGCAGACCTTAAGAGGTCGTTTAGTTTGACCTATGTACATTTTATCATATTCGCAAGATATCTGATAAATTCCCCAATGTGAAAATCCTTCAATTGGATGTTTGAGATCTGTAAATTTGATTTTGTCAAATGGTGTATAAATTACTTTAAAATCGAATCTTTTGAAAATTCTGGATATTTGATGGCTCATTCTTTGAAAATATGGAAGTATAATTAAATTTTCATTGTGAACATTGTTAACAATGTTCACGCTTTGAAATTTTTATCGAATATAAATATAATGGTTTTACAGCCCATGTAAAAATTCCGTGAAAAAATATTGTTATCTAGTTGTAAAAGAAATATGTTTTCTTCTCGATTTTTTTTGTTTGTTTTCGCGTCGGCTCCTTTAAAATAACAATAAAAAAATTGTTCTAATCTTCCAAAACCTCGTATATTTCAATCAGTTATATATATAACTGTATAGAAGCTCTCTTTAAAATTTCGTGAAAAAATATGCATATTCATTAATGAAAACGTGAGTCGAAGCAGAGCAAAATCACGACGAAATACCCGGGCTTTTTTTTTTAATTTCTCAATTTTAATTTTTTTTATTGCTTCTACACGTCCGGAAGTTCCTATAATTTTGTATATGGTGTAAATATGGTCTGCCGAGATTCTGTAAAAAGATTGTGTCGAAATACGGATGTATATTTACTTTATTTAGCGTAGAAAAAAATAGTCTCCGTGAGGCGCTAATAAACAAGCTTTTTGAAGCATATTTTTTGTTTGTCGGTACCTCTAAAATTGCACCCTGGAGGGGAGTTGCCATAAGGTAAAATATGTCTTTCGGGAAAAAACAATTCTTTTTAATTTTTTTTCAAAGTGTTAACAACGATATATTTTTAAATTGATTACGGCATTTGAGACGTAAGAACGTAAGAATACGAACTTTATGAATATGTTTTCCAATTTGAACTGTACCGAACAGTTTGGTTGATTTAGGCCTATTTAAAACTACGAAATACCCCCCCCCCCACAAAAAAAACCTTGCGTTCAGTTTCTTAGTTCCTCCTGATGCGTACAACTGGTTCTGTGCATGCGGGAGGGATATTGCCGGCTCGCAAAGAAATAGATGACTTTTTAATTAATATAATGGCTAATTATCCAAATAATAAAAATCTGAGCCTCAGGTGCATCAGGACATGCCTTAGAATATCCTTACCGAAATTTCCTGACTTCTAGGTACTCTAGATTCCGCTAGTTAACGTCGACACACACATATAGACACACAGAGCGAAACTTTCTTTTATTAGTATAGAAACATGATGTAACACAAAGACAAAATAATTTATCTTACTTAAATTCTTTTCTTTTCCTACACATTCAACACTGAACAGCAACAGCAACGAGAGTTAAATTTCTATTACAAATTCATTTTTATGTGATGTTATTAAGCACACTCAAAGGAGTTCCTTATAAGAAAAGGAATTTTTACTGAAACGAAAAAAATCCTTACATCATTGCACTGTTTATAAGGTCAGAAATCAGCTTAAAAAATCAGCTTCAAATTTGAGATATTTGTAATAGCCAGAGAAAGAAAATATATATACTTATTTCTTATAATTTAATATGTACAGAAATCTGAAGAGATTCTATCGCAATTCTTTTGGCTGTTTGCCATAGGAAGAAAAAAAATATTAACAGAATGGGTATATTCAGGCGAATAAAATTTTACATGCTTACTTTTTTAACGTTTGCCACGTGTTTTATAGTTGTTCATTATTATTTCGTGTTTTGTAAGATTAAATTTTTATAAGCTGTTATGTTTCATGAATTAATTATATGAAAAGATAGATGCATGTGCTCAGGACAAGATAATTAAAAATATATTTTACTAGATTTAAGTGGTGGTATAACTCATCAAATTAAATAGCTATTAGAAATCGGTGAACGAATTTAATATATTGTATTTTTTCGGGACTCTTTTGGATTGCATATAATGCATAAATTATTTTCATTTTTGTCTAAATAATTGTTTTAAAAATTACTGAACAAGAAAAAGTAAAAAGAAATACTATATTACGTATACTTACTTCTCCTTAAGCAAAATAAAAATTTTCAAGCTCAGACTGAAGTGCCGAAATTTATCGGCGCGCACAATTTTTTCCCCTTTTTATCTTACCCGAGAGGCCATAATCGTTATCATTTCCCTATATCATATAATTGCCGATAAATCTAAAATTAGCAACTCTAGTCTGATATGACATTGATTTTGAACAATTAATAAATGAATGTCATGCGCCTGTGATAAATATTAACCGCAGTTGAAAACATGACTAAATGTTTGCTATTTTGTGACTGTTTTTCTTAAATGTTCAATCCTTCAGTTCAAATTCAGTTTTTCTGTGATAAATCTCGCATTTATATTTGAATAACGAGTGATATTGATGTTGATTGAAATCTCACTGATTTATGGCAATCAATGAAATACAGAGGCAATAGATGAATATAGACACCCAGAATAGAACACCCAGAAATAAGAATTGATAAAAACTACAAAACATGTTCTGTGGAGAACATTTTGGTTGTTTTAGCAAAATGCAAGTAAAATTGAACCATTTTACTTGAATTAACAAAACATTTTTTGCTGACAATACAATTTTTTTTTTTTTTGGAATTGCAGAAAAAAAAAAATTGTTGATTCAAACAAAATTTCCATTGACCTAAATTTAAACAAAAAGTTTTGTTGGATCAACTAAATTTTTGTTGATTCAACAAAACTTTTTTTCTGGGTGAACAAACGAAACCTTGAACTCGAATTACATTTCCCGTATCTAATATAAGTTTAAAAATTAACAGTAAAATGATGATGGCAAGAAACTACATTGATAAGAAAATAAATATTTGATTGAAAGCGATCTCAACTACGACTGCACTTGAAATAAGAATCACAAGTCTTTGTCGATGCGAACGCATACACTCTTGAAATGTTATACAATTCTATACATTTCTCTTATTATCTATTTTCCTTTAGAATACAAACTTCTCCATCTTCGAAGAAAATGCTATTCACTAATGGGTAAATAAGTAACAGTTGTAAAGAATTCTCCAGTGAAATAAAAATCTTCCTTTTATGCTTGTCAGGAAATGTAAAATAAAATTGTATTGTTTTTGAAATAATATTGTTTTCAGATATCTTAAAGGATAAGTAAAATAAAATATCGGGTAAATAAAATATAGTAAAACATTTGTTTTCACGGATATTTACTGTGAAAGAAATAGAATGTTGATAAAATCAGTTGTGCTGAAGGTTATTTACTTTTATATGAAAAATAAAATGTTTATTAGTTTTAATTAAATACTAAGAAAACCGCTTCACTGTTTCAAATTACAGATTTAAACTTTTTATAGGCTTGCGTACTCTTCTAAAGAAACAAAGCCGTTAATAGAAATGTTTTTCTCAAATACATAAATAAATCTGAATTTAAAAATATAGTAAATAAGTCAATACAGATTATAAAATAAAGAAGTAAATCTGTTTGGTATTTATCGATTAATAATACTTAGGATTCTTTTCAATGAATTGTAATAAAAGCATACGGGAACTTCTTCTTTGTCACCAAAATATATGTTATACGTTGTAATTATATAATTTTCTCACCTGTTTTCTTAGAAATAAATACAAGAAAGAAAGAAAGAAAGACAAAGATTTTCTCTAATAGATAAATAATGAATTGTGCGAATTCTCTGGCGAAATGAAAATCTATCATTTATGTGTCTCATAATGTAAAACGAAATTTTTCCGACATTTTGACATAAGAAGCGATAATATTTTAATGAATTTAAATTACGTTTATCTTTCGAGATGTGTTTAACACAAGAGTGTTTTTTTTATCATTAGAATTTGTATTATCAAATTTTTATATTTTAGTTATAGAATGTCTAGATTTATCTGATGATAATAACACTTAAACATAAAATTAAAATCATGATAGCATATATTGGGACCATTAAAAAAATTGTTTTGTGTATTTATTTTATTGTCCTTTTTTTTACCGAAGGCAGAAAAAGGTGAAGACAAGAAAGAAAGAAATTTGTTTAAGTACTGTTATTTCTCTCTAGTATATGCACAATAGATTAATGGTTTAGCGAGTTATCTTTATTTTGATTTAGAATGAACTTCCCAAATATATATAAAGACTATTTTCACAGATCTGAAAAAAATAAGTATAGTTCGTTTTGATTTATAATTTAATAATCTATTAGGATTCCTTTCCATTAACTGAAATTGACTACTGACACAACTACTTTATTGTTACCAAAATATTTAGTACATATTACAACTATACATTTTTCTTATTCCGTTATCTATTTTCCTTTTGATTAGAAACTTCTGCATCATCCCGGAAAATGCTTTTCATTAATGGGCAAATAAATCAGACATGTAAAGAATTCTTAGGTGAAATAAAATTCTTTCTTTTATGCTTGTCAGGAGAAGTAAAATAAAATTGTTTTGATTTTGAAATTAGAAGAAATATGTAAAAAAAACATATTTTATATTTAATATACCTGTTTTTACAAATATTATTATTTACTGTTAAAATAACCTATTTTTAACTACTTTTGTTTCTCATAGGAAATTTATCTTTGCAGTGTTTAATGTAGTGTAAAATAAGGTAAGTAAAGAAAGTAAAACATTTGTTCTCACTGATATTTTCCAGTTTGCGAAATAAAATATTAATAATATCAACAAAATTCTGAATTAAGTAAGAGCTGCTGGGTATTTATATTTATCTGTAAGGAATATTTTTTTTATAAACTCCGTAATTAATTAACTTTTTATTTAAATACTGAACAATCCGCTTTACTGTTACAAATTTTATATTCATATTTTTTATATACTTGCATATTGTTCTAAAAAAAACAAAGTCTTTAATAAATATGCCAATTCTGTAATGGGTTTATAAATCTGATTTGTATAAACATAATAAATAATATCAATAAAAGATTCGAAAAAGTAGAAATAAAGGTACTCGTTATTTATAGTTTAATAATTGGTTATGATTCTTTTCCATTAATTTTTATTAAATCCTCGGCGAACTGTCTCTTTGTTACAGGAACATATGATACAAATTAAAATTATATGCTTTCTTTATCCAATATCCTGTTTTTCTTAAGGATAAAAAAAATAATAATAACCCAATTTAAAGGAAAATGCTTCTCACTATAGGCAAAAAAATCTGAGCAGGAAATAATTCTCCAGAAAAATAAAAATATTCCTTTTATGCTTGTCGCAAAAGGAAAGATAAATAGTTTAATACTCAGAATTTTTAAAAAAACTAGAGATAATACTTTACGGAACTTAATTACATTAATAAGTGATATATTAAAAAAATATCATTACATGTTGATAAAATGTTTAGTATCATTAATTTTAATTAATTCTCGGCGAACTGTTTCTTTGTTACAGAAATATATGATACAAATTAAAACTGTATGCTTTTTCATTCAATTTCCTGTTATTCTTAAGGTTAAAAAAATAATCCATTTTCCAGAAAAATATAGGTAAGTAAATCTGAGGAGGAAATAATACTCCAGAAAAATTAAAATATTCCTTTTATGTTTGCCGTAAAATGAAAAATAAAATGTTTAATATTCGGCATTTTTCGGAAAAGAAGAGATAAAATTTTTCGTAACTTAATTACACTAATAAGTGAAATATTTAAAAAAATAGTTATACATTTATAAAATGTTTAGTATCAGTTTGCATTAACAAAATTCTGTTTTTCATTTATTAATCTCTTGCAGGTTTATCTAAAAATAACACTGAAATAGAAAAAATAAAATTATGTAGTATATATTTCTAATATATATATAAAATGTATATGCTTTTATTTTTTAATCATTTTTTATGTAGTGCAGAAAACATAAATACAGGAAAGTAAAAAAAAAAAAAAAAAAAGTACCGTTTGGACGTCTAAATTATGCAGAATAGAATAATGACTTAGCCAACAAGTTTTGAGAGTTAACTTCAGAAATCTCATCAAATAGCATCACTGCACATCTAAAAATGAATAAGTATAATTGTTAAATATTTATATTATTTTACATTAACTGTAATTAAATCTTCAGTGAACTGCGTCATTGTTACCAAAATATATGTTTCCAATTACAGGTGTAATACTTTTCTTATCCACTTATCTATTCTCGCGAATACAAATTCCTGGATATTCGAAGAAAATGCTATTCACTAATTGGTAAATAGATCAGAGCTGTAAATAACTCTCTAGTGACAAGAATATATTAAATTTATGCTGTCAATGCAACATATAATAAATCTATTATATTTCGACATTTTTGAGACAATATTCCAAGGATCTTAAATTATGTTGTGAGAGGTATTTCAAAGATATTTATTTACTATTAAAATATTTAGTGTTAGTTTGTAACATTAAACTTCTATTTTTCAGTTATAAAATCTTTCACTTCATATGAGAATAATAATAATTATTATTATAACATTCTCTAAACCCTTATCGGCGTTGCTTGTAATATGTTTGTTTTCTTTAACAATTAAATACTTAAATCCAAAACAAACATTAAATATAAAGGGTGTCATTTTACGCGAAGAACATTTTAGTTGGTAAAATTACAAATTGTTTTTTTTTTAATTAACAATTTTAATTTCCGTAGTTATTATAAATCTTAAAATGTAGTTATTAACTTTTATTCTCAATAAATCCTGATAATGGCTTTTTTAAAAAATCAAGTTGCATAAATAACTTATCTGATAATTTTAATAAAATAATCTCATTGCAACATCTTGTATGATTTTCATGAACTAGTATCAATTAAAAAAAATTCAACAAACAATTTCGATACATTTTGAAAAGACATCGATTTTTTTAATTAACCTTAGGTACGTGATAAAATAATTTGTTGAGCCAATTGTGTTTGGAATTCGTATTGGGAATACCATATACTTATGACATGCTTAAAACATAGATGATTTTGTTTTATGTCCTGTTTATGACAAAAGGGATTTTATAAATTTACAGTTTTCCTTTTTAAACAAAATATAATTTATATAGTAAACAATATTTCTGGTCATTTTTGATGATTTAAATGTATTATTAAATTTACCAAGACTGAATATAATACACGCTCTTTTTTAATTAAAAAGCACCATTTTATTTATCGAAATTGTTATATAGCATTTCATATTAAGTCTCTCGATAAATTTTAAGTATTAATCACCGGATTATTCCCTTATATAATTTTATGAAAATATGTATAAAGAGAAATCATTCTATTATTAAAGTAACTTGTTATGCATTCTTTTAGAATAATGCCTTAATTAGTTTTTTAATACATATATACAAGTAGTAAAGTGAAGCTGTTGTTCAAAAATCCCAACTTATGCTTTCCATGTTTTTAGTATAGAACATCATTAATGAATTTATTTTGTTATTAAATTACTTACAAATGTAAGCGCTGGTGATATGATTATGCTCATAAAATAGATATTTTGATCTGTTCGTAGAATAGCTCGGGAAAAGTGATTCTCGCATAATCATATCGCCAACTTTTTGCTTCTTTTTGGGTACAACGGATTTCGAGCTTATTCTATCGACGATAATTTTCAGAATTTTCAAGCAATGATTTTGAGACTTTCACAAAAGTTGCTCTATATACTTAGCTAATACATTATGCATATTATATTTTGATTGCATTCGCGCATGCGCAGTGAAACATTTTTTAGTAAACCTGCTCATTTTTCATCCATTTTTTATTATTTTTTAATTATGATTGCAGAGTATTATGTACAATGTTGTTTGACATATTTTCTCAAAGTAACTTTTTTTTATATTAAGAACTCTGGAAATTATAAGCAAAAAACTTGGCGAAATTTGGGACTGCTTTTATAAAAACCTTAATTTCTCTACAAGTATACATGCTATCCTCATAAAAATGAACACAGTATATTACAATAAGTCACTTATTAATAATCTCGAGTTTGAACGCTTTTGCTACATTAGTTTTTACAGGGTAATCCAAAATATATTCGTTATTTTTCAATTTGTTGACAGTCCCCTATGGGGTTTCGGGAAAAAATCTTCGCAGAAATATGTAACCTATACTATACTGTTTACACACGTTCAGTTTCAGGTTAATTCCTCATGTATTTTTCTAGATAGTTAACAAAACGTCTAAAATCGCAAGTGCCCAATCACCTTTGGCAATATAGTGTATATATTAAAAATTTATACTTACTATATATATATATATATATATATATATATAATTTATGGAAGCATACACAAGTAATATTAAATTACATTCGATAACATATTAGTTAATATTTTAAATAAAATATAATTATTAAAATCAAATATCCACTGAAGAAAAGTTATTACGTATCGGTTTCTTTTGTACACGTCGAATTTTTTCAAAGTACAAACACTCATAATATTAAATGATAAAAAAAAACATTCCTTACATTGCAATAAAAATTATTATTGCAACTAAAGTATAATTATAAAAAATAATAGAAACATTCCGTGAAAATAACCAAACTAAAAATAGCCGGACCAACAACGACGTACAGCTGACTGTTTCTGTTTCACTTGAATAAATTCGGCTCCTCAACCCGAGTTTATCCGAATAAGCGTTGCAGCCCAGAGACGTAAGGATTACACTTGTATATTTCACTGAAAAAAGTGTGCATGATGCACCTATAGTAGATTTCACTTCCAAAATTCTCACATCTTTCTCCAACAGCAAAAATATCAAATGCATGCTGTATAAGAAGTACAAAAAAATACACAATGAAATTTCTTTAATAAATGAAAACTTTTAAACAGTAACTCCTATGCAAAATAATATACAAAACCAAAAATCCTTTAGACAAAATGAATTAGGTAGTCGATTAAAATAAAACATATTCGAAAAAAAAAATAACTAACGAATAATAAATCTCAGCAATGTAAAATCCGAAAAAAGAACTGAGATGTGCAGTTTTTTTTTTTTTTTTTTTTTTTTTTTACATGATCGAAAACACAAACAAAATAATTTCTCTTACTTAAATTATTTTCTTTCTCTACACATTAAACTTTGAACGGTAATAGCAATAAAAGGTGAATTTCTATTACAAATTTATTTTTATGTGAAGTGATTAAGTTCACCCAAAGGAGTTCTTTATAAAAAAAAAGAATTTTTTATTGAAACGAAAAAATAATCCTTACATCATTGCAGTGTTTATGAGATGAGAAAACAGTTTAAAAACAAATTTGAGATATTTTTAATAGCGAGAGAAAGAAAATATCATACTTATTTTCGATAATTTAATAAAGTTACAAACCTGAAGTGATTCTATCGCAATTCTTTTGCCTGTTTACCATAGAAAGAAGAATAATGTTAACATAATTTGTATATTCAGGCGAAGGAAAAATTATATATGTTTATTATTATGATTATTATTTATTTTAATATTTGCCTCGTATTTTGTAGTTGTTCTGTATTATTTCGTGTTATGTAAGATTAAAATATAATTTAAGCTGTTATGTTTCACAAAATATTTCTATAAAAAGATGAATGACCGTGCTCCTGACCTGATATTGTAATTAAAAAAATATATAGTACTAGTTTTAAGCGGTGGTATAACTCATCCAATTAAATATTTATTGGGGATCTATGAAGGAATTTAATATATCTGACTTTTATGAGGCGCTTTATTCTGCTTATAAAGCATAAATTAATTTCATTTTATTCTAAATAATTGTTGTATATGTCTTTATTTACGACATTGCGAAAAGATTACTAAGCAGTAAAAAAAATAAGAAAGAAAGATATTATACGCATGCTGACTACACTCTAAGTAAATTTTAAAAAATCTTGTTCAGATTAAAGTGACGAAATTTATCCACGCAGACGCTTTGTTTTCTTTGGCCATAATCGTTTTCACTTTCCGGTCATATATAATCGTCAATAAATATAAAATTAGCAAATTTAGTCTGATATAATTAAAAATTAAATCGGCATTGTTTTCATAAATAAAATGAGAGGTTTTCCTCAAATTAGTGATGCTACAAAAAAAAAAAAAATAATACCGCAACAATGATTATAAAAAAAATGTCCAATAAATATAAAGTACACTGTTAAAATTTTGCAGCAAACTGTTCAGTCATTTGACCTTTTTTATTGAAAACGGTTATATAACCGTAATTTAAGTCTATTATGACTATATTATTGCCTATATTATAGTCAGAATACAGTTAAATTACGGTTATGTAACCGTTTTCTATAAAAATGGTCAAATGACCGGATAGTTTGCTGCAAATTTTTAACAGTGTGGGACATAGTTGCTGCAGGAGTTTATTTTATATTTATGATTAAAAAGCAAAATTTAAATTCAAATGCTCAATTTATTATTCTTTATCCCACTTTTTATTTTTGAAACACATGATTTCAACCTCTAATGCAGCTAAAAAATACGGTATATATATATATATATATATATATATATATATATACATATTGCGTTTGCTATCTTCGGTCACTTTTTAATGTAACTTTGATGGAATAAATGAGACGATAATCTGACTTGCCTAATGTTGTTTGGAGATACTTTTTGTCCTTAATTATTTTAGAAGTTTAAACCTTCATCTAAAATATTAGATATTGCAAAAGAATAGTTGACTGCAGTGTAAAATCTTCGCACGGGTTCACTGATAAATCTAAATTTAGCAATTCTAGTCTGATATGACATTGATTTCTGATACATTATAAATGAGTGTCATCTGCGCTCACACAAACATCTAAAAAACAAGCCGGGATGTTTGTTGTTTTAATGGTTTTTCTTAAATGTTCAATTCTTCAAATCAAATATATTATTTCTGTGATAAATATCGAGCTTATACTTGAATAACAGGTATTTATGTTGAAATCTTCCTGGTTTAAAACATTCAATAAAATTTGGAGACAGTAGACAAATTCATTTTTAATGAAACTTTAAACCCCATTTACAATTCCCGTATCTAAGATAAGTTTAGAAATTAACAGTTTTTACAAAAATGCAAAAGTATGACGGCTAAAATCTATATTAGGTAAGAAAATACATTAACCTTACTCTGTTAAAAATTTTGTTGTACATTGAACCAAATTTTGCTGCAGTAGCTGCAAACCATAAGATGGTGAAACATCGTACCAATATTTGGAGCTACTGTTCAACCGGATCTCCAAATGTTTGAACTATATTTCGCCATTTTATGGTTGCAGCTACTGTAGTGCCAAAATTTGGTTCAACACAAAATTTTTAACAGTGAAATTAATTTTAACAGATCTCAACTACAACTAAAGCAATAATAGCAAAAATCAAGTTGTCGTCTATTTGAACACATACAATATTGAAAGTTAAACTACCAAGTCAACTGCTTTATTGTTAACAAAATATATATTACAAATTATAGCTGTACATTTTATTTATTTGGTTATAAATTTTTCTTTAGAATAGAATCTTTTCCATCTTCAAAGAAAATGCTATTCACTAATGGGTAAATAAATCAAAGCTGTAAAGAATTCTCAAATGAAATAAAATTTTCCTTTTTTTGAATGTTCGGAAATGTAAAATAAAACTGTTTTGTATTTGAAATAAGAAGAGATCTCAAAAAATATTTTTTATGTTTAATATGCGAGTTTTGAAATAAAATTCTTTACTGGTAAAATGTTTAGTTTTATTTTTTAATCGGATTTTTTTTTGTTTAATTTACTGTAAAATAAGGTAAATAAAGGAAATTACAATATTTGTTCACACAGATATTTCCCAGTGTGCGAAGTAAAATATTGATAATATCAATACAAATCTGAAAATAAGTAACAGTATCTGGGTATTTATATTTTCTGTTAGGATTATTTTTCTATTAATTCAGTAATTAATTAACTTTTTAATAAAATACAGAGCTAATAGCTTCATTCTTCTATTCTTAGAAAGAAACAAAGTCGTTATTAAACTGCGAGATAATAAGCGAGATTATTTTAAAAATATACTATATCTTTGTAATATTTTTAGTATTATATTGCATTCGGAAAATTATGTTTTTCAGTTTTATCATTAATATTTTCTTGCAGGTTTATCTAAGAAAAATAACGCTGAAATACAAAAATTAAAATTACTTAATATATATATGCCTAATATTGAAATAAAATGTATATATATATTAATCGTATTTTAACTGCATTAGATGCTGACATCATCTGTTTAAAAAGAAAAAAAAAACATGGGATAAAGAAAAATAAATTGAGCATTTTATGTAGTGCAGAATATAGTAAATAAAGGAAAATAAAATATTTGCTTAGATAATGTTTGTATGTCTAAATTATACATAATAGAGCAATGACTTAGACAGCTATCTTTGCTTTGATTTAGAGATAACTTCAATAATCTCATCAAATAATATGACTGCAGTTCGAAAATTATTAAGTATAGTTCTTGGATATTCATATTCTTTTCCATTAACTGTAATTAAATCCTCAGCGAACAGATTTATTGTTACCAAAATATATGTTGCAAATTACAGCTCTAATACTCTTCTTATCCGCTTATCTATTCTTAAGAATACAAACTGCTTGATATTCGAAGAAAAGGCTATTCACTGAAGGGCAAATAAACCAGAGCTCTCTAGCGAAAAGAATATATTTATCTTATGCTTGTCAAGCAACATATAATAAAGTTATTATGTTTCAGAATTCTGGGGATACTATTCCAAAGAACTTAAATTATGTTTAACACACTTGTGTTATTAGACTTAACATGCGTCATTTCAGGAATTTCATTTTTGTTCAGAAATTCCGAAACAAATATTTTTACTTTACGTAATCACAAAACGCCGGTCATTAAATAAAGCACAAATTACTATTTAGAATTTCTGGCAGAATACGGTATTTTTGTTTAAAAAATTCTTGAATTCCCACTATTGATTCAATCGGGTTAATATTCTTTGTATTTGAAAGATATTAATTAAATATTAAAATATTTTGTGTTAATTTGTAATATGAAATTTCTGTTTTTTCTTTTATGAACTTTTTAATTTTACCTGAGAATAATAATAATAATAATGATAATAAGAATAATAATAATAACAACAATAATAATAACAACAATAATAATAATAATAATAATAATAATAATATCTGTACCATTATCGGGGCTCTTAATTGTACAATGTTTGTTTCGTTTAATAATTATTTCATTAAATCGAATAAAAGCTTTAAATATAATTGTTGTCATCTTAAGTGAATGACCACTTTAGTAGGCAAAAAATTGTTCTTTTCTTAAATTAACTTTAATAATTTTAATTTTTGTAGCTATTTATTGATCTTATAATGCAGTTCTTAACTTTTATTCTCAATAAAACTTGATTATGACATTCTTAAATTACCATATTGCATGAATAACTTGTCTGATAATTTATTAAAATAGTCATGGGGATACTTTTGCAAAGCCTTCAATGTTTTTCTTGAATTGAATTGTATGATTTTCTTCAACTAACATGGATTCAAATAATTTCAACAAATAACTTCAATTTATTTTAAAAAGGTCTTCGATTTTTATACTAGCCGGATGTACGTTATAGAATTATTTGTTAAGACAATGGTGTTTGGAATTCGTATTGGAAAACTGTGTATATATGTTACGGTCAATATGATTAATCCGGTTGATTAATGATATTGACCGTAACATATACACCGCCGCGAACTGATTGATATATCTGTTAACTAAGCTGTAAGTTTCACATAATTCTATTAATATAATGCAGTTTAAAAAAAAATGAGCAACGATTAGTATTCTCAAGGACTATATTCATATAGGCAATTAAGTTTTTTTTTTTTTTTTTTTTTTTTTTACATCATGTTGGAAAAATATTTTTTTGGCATTTAACCCTTTCAGGGGCAGTGGTATGTTTATGAAACCATTTAATTTTAATTCCCAAACGCCACAATGGCACCAGAATTTTGCTAACATCTTTTCATTTAATATGTATGTGAAATATAGCCTTTATCTTATTTACAAATATTTTTTTTTTTTTTTTTTTTTTTTTTTTTTGTAAATTCCGGTGCCAGTCATTTATTTCAACATTTTAGTACTGAAAGTAATTTGCCCCTGAAAGGGTTAAAAAACACAGAGAAAACAACATTACAATTTTGCCCTTTTGCTCGGCGGTCAGGGGTAAAGATATTATATGTTTTAAACAAAGATGATTTTTTTTCGATGCCTTGTTTATAATACAGGGAATTTTATAAATTTATAGTTTCTTATTTTTTAATATATAATTTGTATCGTTAACAAAATTTTTGATTATGGTTTTACCTTTGGAATGTAATACGTACGATTTTATACTATTACATATATATCGACATTGTTATCTTGTATTTGAACTTACGGCACTGGATAAATTTTAAATAAGTATTACCATCTTCTTGCATAATATAAATTTATGAAAATATGTAGGGAGAAAAATCAGCCAGTCTGTTGTTAAAACAACTGGTTATGCGTTCTTTTAGCATAATGCCTAAATTAGTTTTTTTTTAATACGCATACGAAATTAGTAAAATGAATGTGTTTTTAGTAAATTCCAACTCATACTTTAATGTATTTTATTTATCAAAGGGTAGAACACCCATAATGATATTCTTTTTGTTTTAAATTTCACACTGAGAAAAATTACACTTTCAAACCTGAGTAAATTGATGTTTTCATTGTGTTATATAACTTTTTGTTTTTGAAACATGGACATACTCAAATATGAGCACATGATGTTTTATTCTTGAGTATGTGCATGTTTTCAAAAATGAGTATATACATGTTTCAAAGATGAGTAATTTTGATTCGGAGCACTTTTAACTATGCGACATACTCAGATTTGAGCATTTTTTGTTCAGTTTTGAAAATGTCGTTTTTAGATTTCCCATGTATAATTGAATCGGTCATTTTGAAAAGGGGTCATCTGTAATTTTTGAAATTTTACAGGAAAAACAAACAACTAGTTATAAGGCAATTTATATCTTGGATTTTCTTGTAATTGATCGGTATTTTCCCTTAGTAGGCACGGTTATTCGTTGGATGTGGGATGAATAGTGGTGAGGCAACTTTTAAAAGACTCGGGTTCTTCAGCCATTTTTCGGATATGGCTTGTTTTCGAAGTGAACGCTGGATGTAAACATTGGCTAAAAGTCATTAGAAAATTGAAACGTGACCCATTTATATATGAATTCGACGAGTTTATGTTTACTGAATAAGAATCTACTAAAAACATATTTTGTGAAAAAATAGGAGTTGATCCCTTTTTTAAATGACCGATTCAATTACACAAGGCAGAAAAAAATATTTGTTTGAAATGAATATCAGTGAACAGACCTTTTTTTTACTGAGAAATAAATAAATAAATATGCATTTTTTTATCCAATCGATAAATATACATATTGTTTATATATGCGTTGATAGGCGTACATTGAAGTAAAGTGTAGAATATTTTAGATATTTGGAAATATATTCAGTCTTATACTAAAAAAAATATTTTAAGATATTATTTTAATAAATAAAGACATATAATTTTAGTATAACTGCATATTATATTTTAGCAAATTTGTGTTTTGAAAAGTTGGTGGTATTTTCTTTCTCTTATAATTAATTTTACAAATTTTACAAATCAGACAGAACAACCGCTTTTGGTTCTGAGAATACAACATTAAGCTACTAAGAGCGTTAACAGTTAAAATTATCTGTTCGACTATTGTGATATTAGATGTGTTATAAAATATGACATATTGTAGTATTTAAATATTTTTTTGCCAAATTAACTGAACAAAGTTCTTAAATAAATTTCCTTTTAAAATTGCATATACTAATTAAATGTAAATATAAAAATATCTTTTTTCAATCACTCAAATCTTTTATCGGAAGAAATTGTCGGTTATCTATCTTAATAAGAAAATAAATAAATAAGACTTTGGTACTCAGAATAAGATGCTAACAAATAAACAATCTATTAGTTTTCTTTCCGTTTAACAATAAATTCTTACCAAACTGCAACAATGTTGCCAGAATACACTGTTACAAATTACATATATATACTTTTGTTATCCATTTATCTAGTCTTTAAATAATAAAATCTTTCAAATCTGAAACAAAAATCTTACTCAATATTAAGTAAGTTATGTAGAGTTGCAAAGATTTTTCGTGTGAAATGAGAATGGAATGTATTATGAAACGATCACGTTCAGACATGTTTGCGAAATAAATAAATAATAGTAGAATTAATAATAATAATAATAATAATAATAATAATAATAATAATAATAATAATAATAATAATAATAATAATAATAATAATAATAATAATAATAATAATGAAGCATGAAATTTTTCTAGCACGAGTTGTTTACCGTTAAGGGAACCACAAAGGTTTGAAATGACGAAAAAATGTATTTAATATCATTATCAATTTTATATTTTTTGGACCCTCAAGAATTTTGTGCAGTTGGTCGGATAAGGAAATTCTCAAATTACGGTCGTATGAGCCTTAAACGTTTAGCCGTTCTGACCGGCGGCGGCGTTACTAGCTACTACTAAAGGCAAAACTTTAATATCAGTTATCTGGAAAGACTGTTTTTCAACGGTTTTGCCATATCTTTTTAAAAATTTAAAAATTTCATATGTTTCTTTTTTTTTCAATAAAATAAATTAAATTTTATACAAACTTTAACTGCAAAACAACAAACAAACAAACAAACAAATTCTTTTAAAAGATTTAACAAAAAATGTGATCAATTTTCAAGGATTTTGAATTGTTGATTATAGTTTTTTTAATTAATTCTTTATTTATTAATTCTTTTTTTTTCAGCTATAATCGTGAGACAACGTATAATAAGTAGTATAAAGAAGAAATTACGATTCAAAGATATAGAATCAGGACTGCAAAATCGTGCAAATTGGTTTTTCACGATTAATATTTTTTGGCACGATATCTTTTGAACAACTTAACAAATTCATATGTTTCTTTTTTTTTAAATAAAATAAATTAAATTTTTACAAAGTGTAATTGCAAAACAAACAAACAAAAAAATTCTTTTTCAAGTTTTAACAAGAAATGTGATCATTTTTAAGGATTTTGAATTGTTGATTATAGTTTTTTAAATTAAAGAATTTTTTTTAGGAATAGTCGTGAGATAACGTATAAGAAGTAGTATAAATAAGGAATTACGATAAAAAAAAAAATTGGAACGAGGACATCAAAATCGTGGCAAACTGGTTTTTACAGATCATTATTTTTGGCCGTGATATCTTTTGAACAACTTAATGAATTCACATGTTTACTTTTTTTAAATAAAATAAAACAAATTTTATACAAAATGTAACTGCAAAACAAAAAAAATAATAATAATTTTTCAAGTTTATCAAAAAATATGATTTTTTTTTTTAAATGTTAAACACACACAACATGTGTTTGCACAATATTAAAACTTTTCTTATTGCATATTGCAATTTAACAAATATATATTTTTTAATTTCTATAAAACATAAATCAATAAATGCAAAAAGAAGTAACAGAATAAATTAACTATAAGCTTCCTCATCCCCGATAAAACTTCTGCCAATTTACGTCATTTTAAACCTATCGGTCTCCTTAAATTAATTAATTTTACCTTACAGTTGCCAATTTCTTTAATTCTCTAATAAAAAATTTTGCGGATTTACCATGAAAATTTATATTTCCATATTTAAATGTACAATTTTTCTGCGAAATATTAAAAGTCTTTTTATTTACTGTTGCGATATCAGGTGCCATCAGTTAAATCATCTTTTAGCTTTCCTCACTTTTAAACAGAAATTAAGAGCGAACTACGCTAATTTTCGAAGGTAGGCGCTTGCTTTTAAAAATATAACTTCAATTTATATAACGTAATTTAATTTTTTTAGCATGTGTTTTTTTAGTCATGTTAATATTATTTGCTGTAATTTATAACTAATTTCACAAATTGGAATTAAAAAAAAAATCGGATCTGAGAGACTATAACATTTAGCTATAAGTTTTAAGGGTCAAACTATCTACTAAACAATTGTGGTATTAGGTCGCAATAATACATGAGACTTTTCTAATACCAGTTGTTTCTTGTTATATTAATTAACTTCACTTGAAAACAGTTAAATTACCTTTTAGCTTTCTTCCCTGTTAACCCTTTGTTGGCTGGCAGGGAGTATATACGTCACTCATTTAGAGCGTTTTTTTTTTCTTAATATAAAAAACTACTTGGGATTGTTATGGAAATTTTTTGCTTTATTAAATCACGGTATGTTTATAAATGAGTAAATCAAAAATTACTTATAAAATAAACAAATGAAATGGAACTGTAATGAATATCCTAGTAAAAAGAAATTTTCTCTACGCTTCCCATAGAATATGCATTGAAATTTTTCCATCCTGGAATTTTTCAGATATGACCAGTCATTATACATAAGAAATAATTTAATACATGAAACATTTCTAACACCAGTTTTTCCTTGTTATATTAATTAATTTCACTTTACAATCGGTAATTTCTTTAATTTTCTATTAAACGGTTATTTTGATGTTTTATTTTAGAATGAAATATTTGACTGTTTTAATTATTAAAAGTAATATATTTACTAATATAAAGATCTAATTGTTAGCAACTAAATAGTCTCTTAAGTTATTTCTCTTATCAGTTATAAAATCCACAACAAATGTATTCTTTGTTATCATGAACTCAATGTTACAAATTACAATTTGCTACTTTTCCCCCATACAATTAACTGTTCTAAAAAACTGTTCTACAGTGCAAGGTTTGTTTGTTACCAAAATATTTCATAATACAAATTACAACCATATAATTCCATTACCTAATTATCTATTCTCCTAAAGAATAAAGACTTTTACATCGAGAAATTAAATTGTACTCACTAATTGGCAAATGAACTACAGCTGTAAAGAATTCTTGAGCAAAGAGAAATTTTTCTCTGTGCTTCTCTGTGGCACATGAAATATGAAATAAATTGTTTACTTTCGTACCTTTTTTTTTTTTTTTTTTTTTTTTTTTTTTTTTTTTTTTTTGTGTGTGTGTGTGTGTGTGTGTGTGTGTACTATGTGTGTGTGTGTGTGTGCCCTAAGGAAATAAATTGATATTTAATATGTGGGATATTTTCCTACAGAATGACTACTTTTAAATTTGCAAATAAAGATACTGTCTACAAATGTGATACTAAATTAGAGCTGTAACGAATTCTCGAGTGAAAAGAGCTTTTTATTGTGCTTCTCATAGAACAAGGAATGGAAAATTTTACGTTCGTACATATTTGTGAAAGAGCAATTATTCTAAGAAAATAAATTAGAATTTAATACGCTATATTTATCGAAATAACGCTTTTGCGGTTAAAATAATTAATTTCCCTTTACATTCCGCCATTTATAAAATTCTTCACATATTTTGCTTAGTCAAGTTCATATTATTTGCATTTTCTTGGAATTAAATTTACAACCTACAGAAGAGAAAATATTTTAGTCATGGCGAATACAAAATTTAGCTGTTAAGTGTTAAAAGTCAAATTAAGTGCTAGACAATTTTTATTTTAGATGCTAACATCTATATTTAATCTTTGAATTTTATTTCATATTAACCATTAAATAAATACACAGTAAAATGCTTCTTTTACAAAAATGCACTATGAAAAATAACAACCGTAAACTTTTTTTATACATTTATCTAAACTTCTAAATAAGCAAAGATTTCCCATGACTAAATAAAATCCTATTTATTGGTGCGAAAAGGGATTAGAACTTTAGGGAATTCTCCAGGGAAAATGCATTTTATTTAACTATTCTCATAGAGTAAGAAGTGAAATGTTTTTGTTTTGACATTTTTCAAACATAAAAATAAATTATACAAAGTAAAGAGTTTAATACAGTAGCTTTTTCAAAGGCCAATTAATTACTGTTAAGTTAATTAATTTCATTTCACATTACACTTCTTCTTCAATTTTCAATTAAAACTTTCTTACTGATTTACCACGGAAAATTATAATGTTACATTAGAATGAAATCTTAGTTACTAAATTTTATAATTTTTCAATTATTTGCTATTGTGAAACTAATTGCTAGCTGTTGAATATTCATTTAGCTCTAATTCCTATAACAAAAATCAAATATAGAGCAAACTGCTTCTTTGTTACTCCAATGTATTAAATTAATTTTATAAAATAGAACTATATATTTATCGTACACATTTAACCATTCTCCTAAGAACAGAGATTTTTTTTCATCCGAAATGAAATTTCTATAAATTAATAGAAGAATTCTTTATCTTTTAACAATTCTTGTGTGAGAAGAATCATTTCTGTATGCTTGTCGTGGAACATGAAGTTGTATGTTTACATTCGGACATTTTTGAGAAGGAAATTGACATTTTCATAAGGAAATAAATTCATAATAATTACGCAAGATCTTTCGAATGTATTTATGTCTTGTTCAAATAATTAATTTTGCTTTAAATTAAGCAATTGTCATATTTTAGCATGTGTGTCTTGTTTAGTCAATTAATGGAATACGATTTTAATTAAAATTAATTTCATAAATTTGAATAAAGATAACATTTTTTTCTTTGAATTTAAAGTGAATGAAATGTTTTCGGTTCTGCGAATGGAAAATTTAGCTGTTAAGTATAAAGAGTCAAATTACTTACTATACTTAATAGCTTTTTATATATTTTAGCATGTTTCTATTAACTAGTCAAGTTAATAATAATTGCTTTTTCTTAGTAATGATTAAAGTTTGAATTACAAAATTAATATATTTTAGAATGTATATTTTTTTAGTCAAGTTATTAGTATTTGCTTTAACTTTGAATTAGTTTCACTTTACATTACGCAAATTATATATTTTAGCATGTTTCTTTTAATTAGTCAAGTAAAATGTATTTGTTTTTACTTCGAATTATCTTTATTTTATATTACGCATTTTATATATTTTATCAAGTTTTTTTAATTAGTCAAGCTAGTAGTATTTACTTGGAATTAATTTCACAAATTTAAGAAAAGGAAATGTTTTCTGCTCTCAGAATGCAAAATTTAGTTGTTAAGTATCAAGGTAAAAATTATTTAATCGACTATTCTAATATTAGGTGCTAAATGATAAATTATCTTCCAGCTTTCCCTTCTTTTAACATCAGTAATAAAATCTATAGCGAAAAGTTTGTTTGTTACCAAAATATTTCATAATACAAATTGCAACCATATAATTTAATTACTTAATTATCTATTCTCCTAAAGAATAAAGATTTTTACATTGCGAAATTAAATTGTATTCACTAATTGGCAAATGAACTAGAGCTGTAAAGAATTCTTGAGGGAAGAGAAAATTTTCTCTGTGCTTCTCTGTGGCACATGAAGTAAATTGTTTACAGTTTCTTTTTATCCTAAGGAAATAAATTATGTGAGATTTAATTTGTGTAAAGAATTTAATGTGTGATATTTTTTCAATGCTGATATTTATTGTTTAAAGAATTCCATTTTACATTAAGCAATCTATGTATTTTACCTTTCTTTTAGTAATTGCTTTTGTTTAGCATTAGTTTTACTTTACATTAAAAAGAAATTATTTATTTTAAAGGTTTTTATATTAGTCAAGTTATTATTATTTGCTTTTACTTAGAATTAGTTTCACTTTGCATTACTGATTTTATATATTTTATATATTTTACTATCTTTTTTTTTTTTGTAAAGTTATTAGTATTAGCAACTTATATATTTTAGAATTTCTTTTAATTAGTCAAGTAAAATGTATTTGCTTTTACTTAGAATTATCTTTACCTTATATTACGCATTTTATATATTTTATCAAATTTTTGTAAGTTAGTTGTATTTGGTTTTACTTGGAATTACTTTCACAAATTTAATAAACGGAAATGTTTTCTGCTCTCAGAATGCAAGATTTAGTCGCTAAGTATAAAAAAAAAATATTTAATCAACTTTCCTAATATTAGGTGCTAAAAGTTAAATTATCTTCCAGCTTTCCATTCTTTTAACATGAGTAATGAAATCTACAGCGAAAAATTTCTCTGTTACCAAAATATTTCAACCTTCAAAAAATTACAATCATATAATTTAATTATCTAATTATCTATTCTCCTAAAAAATAAAGACTTTCACATTGCGAAATTAAATTGTATTCACTAATTGGCAGATGAACTAGAGCTGTAAAGAATTCTTGAGGGAAGAGAAAATTTTCTCTGTGCTTCTCTGTGGTATATGAAATAAATTGTTTACATTTTCTTTTTATATAAGGAAATAAATTGTGAGGAATTTAATAAGTCTAAAGAGTTTAATATGTGATATTTTTTAATGCTTATATTTATTGTTTAAAGAATTTCATTTTACATTACGCAATCTATGTATTTTAGCTTTCTTTTAGTAATTGGTTTTATTTAGCATTAGTTTTACTTTACATTAAAAAAAGTATTCATTTTAAAGGTTTTCATATTAGTCAAGTTATTATTATTTGCTTTTATTTAGAATTAATTTCACTTTCCATTACTGAATTTATATATTTTACTATCTTTTTATTAGTCAAGCTAATGATAGTTTACTTAGAATTATTTAAACGAAGAGAAATTAATAATCTCGAACATCGCCGCGGTTGCCTAATGTATTAAACATCCCGACCCCAACGCATCCGCTTGTCGCTGTCTTAAACTTATTGAAATTAGCTTTTAACTTTTACCGGTGGCATCTTCCGTGATCGCCCCTGCTATTGTTCCGGGCAGTATTGAAAAGAAGGGACCTCCAATGGGTGGGCCACCGTTTTCTCCTTTAAGTAGTTGAGGGTGTAATGACGCGTCAACTGTATTTATGCTCAGGATTGCAGATTCGAGGAATTGTATAATTTTGTGTGCTGAACGCTTAAATTGCTCAGACTTCATCGAGAAATTGATTTATATATTTTGATATCTTGAAATAATTGTTTGAATACGGCTACGTATTTTAGGAGCGGTAAAGTTTAAAAATCCCCTTTCAAGGTATTCGTGAGACTTTTTTCAAATTGGCGAATTACACCACTGGCAAATTACAACCATATAATTTCCTTACGTATTTATTCTCCTAAAAAATAAAGACTTTTACTTCGCGGGAAAAAAAAAAAATTCACTAATTGGTAAATGAACCACAGCTATAACGAATTTTCAAATGAAGAGAAATTTTTATAGCGTTTCTCTGTGGAATATGAATTAAACTAAATCGATGAATAATTAAGGTTAAAATTTTCTATTATCTGACCAATATAAGTCACTAATATAGAGACATACAGGATAATATTGTAAACATCCGAATGTTGGGGCAATATTTCATGCCAATATTACCAAAATTGGCCCATATATAGCCAAAATGAAAGTAAGAGATAGCCATTATTTGGGCAAATTATAAAATAATATAAAATAATACTGGCAAAATATTGTTTTGTCTCAAGAGTTGTTAGAATATATGCTCGTGACTCTTTCATGAATAAATTTTCAAATGATATCATTCGTTGCGGGTATTGAAGACTAACTAAAAAAAAGGGTTTGAAGGAAGGGCAATTTAAATATGCACATACATCATTATGTCTGTGAGTTTGTCTATCAGTCTGTCAGTTTGTTTTATAAAGCGATTCTCGCAGTATTAGAAGTGAGTTAGACCTTGTAAGATTTTACACCAGTTACTCTAGAATTTCCATTTTATGTGAAAAAGATAATAAAAAATTATCTCTGTCAAGTTTGCCCTCAATATCTATACATTTTAACATGGATTTCATTATGTGTTTGGATTTTTAACCTCGGGTAAAATAAATTATTTAATCTACTTTACGTGTTTTAAAAACTTTCACTTGTAATTCAGTGAAGTAATACATTTAAAACAGTTATCAAAATTTCATCACAAAATTCAATTTGATTCAATGATGTAGTGATAAAGGTGATGCAATAGTTTTATGTAATTACTGATTTAAATTTAAATACTTCTGGATTTTGAAATTTTATTCTTATTTCATACACATAAGAAAAGACTAATGGAGAAAGTAAATTAATTAACGTTTAAAGTTAATAATTGACGGGGCAAGTTTTATGTAGATGAAATAAGAAAAATAATGGTAAATTAAAAATTTATTTGCTTTAACTTTGTTACTTGTATAACTTTAAAGAAATAAACGAATTTTTTTTATGATTTCAGGAATGATTATCAATAAATGAAATAATTATAATTGGCTGGGGGAAAAACTAAATCAGATCACTATAAAAAAAATCACTTTAACAATTCTGATTTTTTTCAGTAACGTGTATTTATATCAATGGTTAATAAACATGAGCACACTAGCTTTTTCTTTTTTATTTCTAACTCTATATCTATCTTAATTGCTTCTGATATTCTACTACGTTTGTTTTTCTTAATTTGGGAAAAAAATATATATGCTGCTAATTAAATTTAATTTCACAAGTCGGACTAATGGAATTTTTTTCGAAAATAAAAAAATAAAAACTGTAATAATTATTACAATTAACAGAGAGTTTTCAGATATCTTTCCCATTAACAATAATTAATTCATCAATTATTGTTGTTCTTTATTATTATCGAGATGCATTATATTAAAATTAAAATTTACAAATTTTTGCTTCAGATGATACATTGAATGTTTTGTGGATAAAAAGGGATCAAAATAATGCTAAATTAAAGTTTTTTTTGTTGTTAAATTAACAGGTTGATAAAGACTAAACTATTATTTTGTTAATTACTATAAATAAATATATTTATTTCCAGTATTGATTTTAATTACGGGAAACAAATCGATATAAAATAAATTATATTTAAGTAAATACTAAGATTATTTTTTGTGCGGGTGTAAGGTATGTTGATGTAAAGGTTAACGAAACTGAGCATACTGCCATTTACAAGAATATTATAATATATTTTTGATATTTATAATTTTAATTTAATTGCTTCTGACAGACAACGACGTTCTTTGTTTAACACAGGAAGTAATATTTGTTATTATTTAAATTTAATTTTATAAATTGCACTATTGGAAATATTTTGGGACATAAGAAATTTTAAAAAAAGTACATTATGGTGAACAGACAAAAATCTATTTGCTATCTCTTTCATTGAGTAATTAATTGTTTTTTACTGTTAGTGGGATAAAATAAAAATTAAAGAACAATAATCTCTTTCATTTTTTCAGAAAGAACAGGTGTTTTCCTTACCATTTTAAATTTTGTATATTATCTGGAATGGCATAAAAGCAATTTGACTGTAAAAAAAAAGAGAGAAAAATTCCATGAAAAAACGGAAAATGTTCTCCGAGCAAAGCCGCTGTCTATTCTCCATTTGCGTATTTGTTCCTTTTCAAGATGGAAATTTGTGTGTTTTTTTTAGAAATAAATCGGAAAAATAGCACAATATTAAAACAAAATCTACATCAAAAGTGCATATCCCTATGCACATTTATATGCAACAGGTATTTATATTGCATATTACCACACCATCGTTTTTTATTCCATTACCTTTCTCAGGATTCGAACCGCGCTATTCGCCATTTAAAGGATGATAGTTCTGTCCCCTTTCCCACCTAACCACATACAATGACTTAATTATAGGTCAAAACATCAATTACGAAAATTGAACTGGATATTTTCCATTTTTTGTCAATTGAAAAATAACATTCTGTCTTTGAAGAAACAATTTTCGTTTTAACATTCGATGAATAAGGATAAAATATTTTTTTTCTTTTATTCCAGAAAAATGTACTTTTTATCCTTATGCGGAACTTCTTACACATAAATACACATTTATATACGTTCTGGCCCATTGTTAATTTCGATAACGCAAGTTTATTTTTCACTTTTAAAAATCAGGTGATCAAACCTAGGTTTTTTCGGTTAAAGGCATGCGATATGATAGCCTGGTGTACAGAACGTTGTAGAAAATCGTTTTCAATTGAAAACTCTAATAGAATTTTACATTAAGTCTATTTTCTTAAGTTGCCCACAATTGCTCCAATTTTTTTTTTTTTGTTTCTTTCCTATTAGCTGAATGCTAGCAGCGCTTGGAAGGGAAATATTTTATTAAGTCTTGAAAAAATGTTAAAACTATAAGAAAAAAGAAAAAAAAGAAAGAAAGAAAAATGTACTGGCAGCAAAGGTGCCGTCTATTCTCCGTTTTGCTATCCCCCTCCCCCATTTTCAAAATGGGTATTTGTTATTTTAGAAATAAATAAGAAAAATAGCGCAATATTTTAAAAAAAAATCCTGATGCACATTTACATGGAACAGGTATTTGTACTGCATATTACCACATCATCGTTTTATCTCATTACCTTTCTCAGGTCACATGAATTTACTCGCCATTAAAGATTGAGTGTTCTGACCCCTTCACTACCTGGCCGCCATCAATGTCTTGTATCCAATGTATAGATCAAAACATCAATCACGAAGATTTCACTGGATCATTTCCGTTTATCTGTCTTCGAAAGATTTTTTTTCAACATTCAACAAGTAAGAATAAAAAGGAAATTTTCCTTTTATTCCAGGAAAATGTAAGATTTCCCTTCGAAATAAAATAATTCCAGCACGACATTTTTATAAAAATATAACAAATTCTAACGCATTGTAATTATATACTAATTTAATTAATAAAAGGCGTAAAACAGTTTAATAAAACGTATTTTATTGTTTGTAATCTTCTTACTTTACGTTTTTTAGCGGTGAAAATAAGTATAAAACAATTCCGTTACAAGACTGAAATGTCACATAAAAACTTCCGTAGATATAAGTCATTTTTTTTACAGTGTTCTTACAGATAAAACGCTCATTGTTGATTTCTATAATGCGAGTTTATTTTTCACCTATAAACAAGAGGTGATCCAATCTGGTCAAGCCGGATTAAAGATACCCGATATACTGCCTGGTGCACAGAACGTAGTGAAAATCGTTTTTAATTGAAAAATAGTAATAATTTAATGGATTTTTTAAAAAATTTTATATCGTCCACAACAACAACAAAAAAAATTTTTTTGCACTCTCTTGTTAGTTGTATGGCAGCGGTTAATAGCGAAATATTTTAACATTTATAGCAAACTTTTTTATTTTAATTATTTCAGTATTACATTATGCAATTACGCGTGTGGTTTGATTACATGTTTGTTAAATTCTATTTAATTGTGAAGTATCAATTTCTTTGGGAAATTTAGCCACAGGATTATTACATGGAAACAAACAAATGTTGAATTATTTACACTGTTTAAAATGCAAGCGTTCTAATCTTCCGTAATTGGGTTGCAAGTTCTTTATTGAGATAGATTTTTTAAAAATCATGCTTGAAAATTATTTTAAAAATTCGTAAAAAATCTGTAATTAAGATACAGTTTAAACTAAGCTGCATTTCAAAACCTTCCTATTCAACTGCGTAAAAACCTACTCATTCCTAGAAAAAAGATTGTGATAAAAAATGTATGATAAGGTCATATCACATCAATGTCAATATCACATCAGCATTACATATTACTAATATGGTTTTACATTAGATTGTCAAACTGGTGTTATTGTTTATTTTAACTTTTCTTGCATATTCAAAGTAATTATACATTCAGTTATTACCAAGTAAACTGAAATAGTATACAGTAAACTATTAAGTAAAAAAAGCTCCATTTATTCGTTTATTCATTTTTTTTCGTTTCACACAATGCAAAATATGTTTTTTTTTCTTATTAATTCATATAACTTATCATCTTTATCGATACTTGGATATAGAAATTTGAATCTTTAATGTAATGCTTTTGATACTTATCGGAAATTCTTGTTTCGATTTTAAAATAAAATTTATTCAATAGTCGTTAATTAATATAGCATAAACAAAATACACACATAAAAGTTAAGCTTTAATAATAAGTTAGGAGTAGAAATTGGTAATTTAATTGTATGGCGAGATTGATTCACACATAAAATATATAAATCAATTTCTATTATTAAAAATAAATTAGTGAAATCCAGAGATTTACCGATTATTGTTTATTCAGAAAAATAGCACTCATTTTTGTAATAATAGTGAGTTTGTTGTATGAATAACAATTAATATATCATTTTCAACGAATGAAAATTCCTTCCTAAATTAAAATTAAATTACATTTCAAATGCGAAATAGACATTATATATATATATGTTCTATTTCACATTCAAAACATAATTTATTTTTAATGTATATATATGAGATTAGTGAACAAAAAATTTCAGGCAAAATGAAAATTCCATTATACGTTAAACAATAAAGTCAACATTTTTATCTAAATAAATTATTTTATGTCTAATTACTTTTCTAATTCTCGTTTTTTACATTCAGAAAATATATATTTTTTTCTTTTACATTAGCATTGTGAGCTGTTAAAATAAACGGAAAGATTGTGTTATTTTTATTTTCATTATTATGTAGTAATTTATTTAGCTTGGCAAATAATTTATTAGCTTGGTAAATTTTTGTTACTTTAAATTAAGAATGGATTAGAAGCTAAAAAAACTAAATACAAAATTAACTAAAATTAATAAACATTTATTTAAATAAGATTATTATAAATGACAAAATAAATTATGTGACATTAAATAAATGTCGTATTAATCAGTCTTGAATTACAAGTTTCTTACTTTCACGTTTTTTAACATCATTTTTTATCCCAAATGATTTTAATTCAAAATATTAATCTATTTCTAAATATCTTTCTAACAATATAATGACGTCCGATGTGTATAAATAAAGTTTGATAGTAATAAAGGTTTTATTGTTATTACTATTTTATTAATTATACATCAAAACATTAAGTTTTTCTCGCCTACAAGTACAGATCAGAAATATATATATGATTATATAATGCACATATTGATCGATACCGTATACTATTAACCACTGAATGCATATGCAAATGTACATGTTATATAAGTGTGCGTAAGCCCGTATGCAGCAGTGAAAATTTCCATGGTGATTGTAATCAATTCGAAGTAATATATATATTATATGCATGGTATTAATACTATGATGGAGAATTTTATGTGTTTGATCTTGTACTCTTCATCAACCTCTTATAATCATCTAATCATTCATTATGATTAACGTTCATTTGTCATTTTCTTCGTCTGGAAATGATAAATAACTTACATTATTCGTCTGTGTTATGAAATTCCTTTTTAGGGAAGATTCTGTACTGTTTTCCTCAGAATCATTCACTTTTCCTGATTTATCTTTTATAACAATAGAAAGAATTTAATGAAATTTCGGGAATCTGTGACATATGAATCGTGGTTCTCTAATTTCGGATTACAATTGCTAGAATACAGTGAGAAATTCCGGGAATTCGCAAATCATCAATGTTCACCAGATATTACAGTGCGTGTAACACTATAAGTCGTTTCTTATCAGGATATCGTCTAGAGCATTCCGTTGTTAATTCTGTCGTTCTAATTAATTTTGTTGAATTTGTTCATTACTGTGTTCATTTGATTCATCCTGCGAGACTAAATTCTGATATTGAGCTTCTTATCGTTTACTTTTACGGTGATTTTTCAAGCGTTTATTGTTTTTTTTTTTCAATTCAGTTCATCGTCGAAACAGCTATTTTGATCCATTAACCCATTTGCAATATTCCGATCTGTAAAATGTTATATTCAAATATATGCACATGCATACGTATATATATATATATATATATATATACAGTGAAACTTCCATTTAACGAAGTCTCATCGTTACACTTAAAAACTTCGTTATGAAGAAAATTCGTTAAATAGAAGTAAACTTAAATTCATGAATTTTTTTCTTCAGATATGACAAATAGGTATTGGATTCAGAAGCATTTGATTCAGTTTCAATTATGAAGCTGTCTTTTACAAAACAGTTGTGTACGGTCGATGAAATCACGTCACATTCCCAAGCTTTGGCATAAGCTTTCATCAGTTCTGATATACACGTTATCACACCATTGTTTTCACTACATTGTCTTTTTCGATAATGTACTTCAAGATTTTTCATTATTCCTTAGACTAACGGCTGAAGTTTAGAGGTTGTATTGGCAGGAACAAAAATAAATTGATGTTCTTCGATTTGCATTTTGAAGCACATTCTTGTGGATGTACAAAGCAACTGTCTATCAGCAATGGAAGCTCAGAATGGTAACTGTCTGACTCTAATTGATATTTTTTGCTTCAATGTATCTGACGCCATTGCGTCACTGTATCTTCTATATCATTAAATGTACACTGAAATAAATTCGCATATCCATCGCAACAGCAACCTCTTAGTTTGAAATCTGTACACGTACAAAAGTGGAATAAACTTCGTTATATAGAATATATTTTTCGTAATATGGAGATTAATTTACATGTTAATGGTATTCAAAGTCAAAGTTCTGCAGAAAATTTCGTTATGTAGAAAACTTTGTTAAATAGGGACTTCGTTAAAGTAAAGTTCCACTGTATATATATATATATATATATATATATACTATGTAGGCAGCACCCACACTCACAAAATTAAATTACATTCGAAAACATATTAACTAATATTGTAAATAATGTATACTAATTACAAAGTACGTGTGCGATCTCAAATGTACACCGAACACAATTATTACGATCTGTTTCTTTTGTACAGAACAAATTTTATCACTCATAATGTTAAATTATATTGGAAAACATAGTCAGTAATTATATTTACGAATAAAAAATATTTATTAAAAAAAATCATAGAAACTCCGTGACAGTGACAGTATTAAACACAGCCGGAGTTCAAGGATTTCACCTATTCACTCTCCAGTGTGCATAATTCCATACGTCTATAATTCCTATAGAAGTTTTCATTTTACATGTTCCTACTTCTTTCTCCAACCGCAAAGATATCAAATTCATACTATTACACTGTAAAATAAAGGGAGAAACGGTTCTTAATCTACGGAAATATACACTGAGAAAAATGACACTTTCAAATCTGAGTAAATCGATGTTTTCAGTTTATTATGAATTTTACTTTCTGTTCCAAATATGACGACCCAGTGCTTTCAATTCTGAAATATTAGAAATACTCTGTATATTGAAACATGGACACACTCAAAACTGAGCACATTAGTGGTCATTTCATACTTCTTTTTGAAACATGGACATATTAAAAAATGATTAGAATCAGTTCATACTCATTTTTGAAACATGGAAATACTCAAAAATGAGCACATAGGAACTCAGTTCATACTCATTTTTGAAACATGTAAATACTCAAAAATGAGCACATGATGTTTTATTCTTGAAAAGTGTGTGCAGGTTTCAGAAATGAGTATATACATGTATCAAACTTGAGTAATTTTGATTCGGAGCCATTTTGACTATGCGACATACTCAGATTTGAGTATTTTTTGCTCAGTTTTGAAAATGTCGTTCTTACAATGTAATATAACCAAGAAAAAATTATACAATAACCTCTTCCGAATTACCCATAATTCAAAATAGCCTCTCTTTTGTTGACACAGGTGTTTTGAAACGTTTCCGACTAGTTTATAGTGTATTAATCGGTTTTCTGAAAAATAGGTGTTTAGGAGGATATTAATTCTCAATTAAACATTTTCAGCTGCGCAAATGAAATTATGCATGCAAGAGTAACAACATAGTATTAAATTTAATGTTAATGTTAATGATGTTAATTTATCATGCTTATCTGTAAAACATGTTTGTTAAACATGAAAATGTGTACTTGAGATTTCATAGCATACGAAAAAAAATCTATATTCCGTGTTGCGAAAACTGATTAATGCACTATAAAAACTACTCAAAGGTGTCTCAGAAAATTGTTGACAGCAAAAGAATCTTTGTTTTTATAAATGTTCTTTTTTTTAAAATCTGAGTATATATTTGTTTCTGTGGTTTTTAGAGATAAAGTATGAAATCATGGTAACTCAGAAATGATTATTGTATATTTTCGTTCGTAGTTATATTATATTTTCTATATTAAGAAAGATTTGCCTTTGTTTAAAGTGTAGCAAATTCTTTATAAGAAATATAGGAGAAGCAGACATTGAAATTTCATTAATGAATAACAACTTGTAATCAAATTTCCTATACAAAATTATGTTCTTCTACAAAATATCCCTTAGAATAGAAATTAATAAGATAGTCGAATAAAATGAAAGCTGTTCAAAAGAAAAATATATAACGAACAAATAATCACAGTAAACTACAGTCAGGAAAATATCTGAGATGTGCAGTTTGTTTTAGTATTTGATACATTGCGTAACACATAGGTAATATAATTTGCGTTATTTTATTTCCTTTCTATTTTTTACATGTTGTTCTACATTAAACAGTAACAGCAATAAAAGATAAATTTCTATTACAAATTCATATTTATCTGAAGTGATTAAGCACACAGAAGTTGGTTATATGAAAAAAGTTCCTTATTGAAACGAAAAAAAAAATACATCATTGCATTGTTTATGAAGTGAGAAATCAGCTTTAAAGCAAATTTGTGATGTTTTTATTAACCAGATTGAAAAAAAATAGTATCCTTATTTTCTATAATTTAGTACGTACAGAAAATTGAAGTGATTCTAACATCATACTTTTGGCTCTTTGCCATACAAAGAAGAATACAATAAATAAAATGGGAATATTCGGGCGAAGGAAATTTTATATAGTTTTATTTTTCAAAATTTTCTGCGTATTGTATAGTTGTTCTTTATTTTTTCGTGTTATGTAAGATTAAAGTTTAATTTAAGCTGTTAGGTTACATAAATTATATTAAAATATGAAAAAACGTACTCATGACATGGTAAATAAAAGTTGGTAACGAGATTTAAGAGTTGGTATAACTCATCTTAATAAATATGTATTAGAGACCCATAAATGAATCTGATATATTAGAGCTTTAAGAGACGCTTTTGAATTGCGTATGTTTCATAAATTAAATTAATTTTTGTCAAAAGAATCATTGTAAATGTTTTTAATTAACCCATTAACAAAAGATTAGTAAATAGCAAAAAACAAAAAACAAAAAAAATTCTACGCATAGGGGAGATGGGGGATGAATGGGACATTTTCACAAAAATATTTATTTTAAATATTTTATATAAGTTATTATCAATATTGTATATCACATGTCAAACATTAAGTGTTTGACTACATCTTATGCACAATATTTGTTTAAGATTATTATTATACAGATATATAAATTAAATTTTAAAAAACGTTCTTCTATGTCCCAATCATCCCCACAGCAGGGATGAATGGGACACAAACATTTTTCTCTCCGTATTCAATGTTAAGGACCAAAAGCTGAACAAAAATGCCGCCTTGGCAAAAGCTGAGAGATTATAAATTGTAATATGATCTCCAGGATTATTTGTTAGTAAATTATCTTGGACTCATCTCAGCTTTGCCTTAAAAGGCCCATAAACGGTGGACTGAAGACGATGGCTAAAAAGAGGATGAAATGTTAAAAAAATAATTACCATAAAGTATTAATTTATCAACCTATATAATATTATTTAGTTAATAAAAATTTTTCAGTATCCTCTAGGGACGAATGAAGCAGTCCCATTCATCCCCATTTGAAATGTCCCAATCATCCCCATGATGCATATATTCAATTATCAGCTATTTTGACTCAGAAATTATTTTGTCACAATGGTTAATATGCATTCATTTTAATTACCAATACTAAGCCTTTGAATAAAAAACTACAACATATCTTAATTGTTTATTTTGCATAAGATATTTAAGTAACTTCAAATGTAAAAAAAATTACTTTTAAGCAGGTTTTCAGGAGTTTTCAGGAAATGCAAATTTGAGGAAAACTGAAAACAGCCATGTGCTCTTGCTTTTGGTTGTGAAGCACACTATGGTAGTGAAATCTATGAGGATAGGAAGCAACTAAAAAAAAATGTTTATTGCCTGAAATATTGAGAGCGTCCCATCCATCCCTTGTCCCATTCATCCCCCATCTCCCCTACTCTCTACGCCCTAAGCGAAATATAAAATTGCAAGTTAAGATTCAAGTGACGAAATTTATCACTGCACACAAATTTTTTCTCTATTTTATTGCATCCAAGGGAGGGGGTGTTCATGATAGATTTCATTTCCCGGAAATATATTATCGTCAATAAATCTAAAGTTATCAGTTCTAGTCTGAAAGGACATTTATTGTATATAACAAATAAATGAGTGATATGTGTCTACCATAAAAATTTTGAACACTTAAAAACATAACGGATTGTTAGCTTTTTAACCGACTCAAAAAAGGAGGAGATTATCAATTCGACGTGTATGTATTTTTTTTTAATGTATGTACACCGATTACTCCGGCACTATGCGTCCTATTTATGTGATTTTTGTTTTATTCGAAAGAGAATACTCTCGAATTGGTCCCATTTAAATTTTATCAAAATTGGTTCAATACTTTTTCAGAAATTCAACAAAAACGAAAAAAAAATAAACATTTTAAAAATAGTTAATTTGTTGGCTTTTGAGTGTTGCCAAATTTGGAAAGCAAAATTACATAATAATTGTGAATTGGATAAATATAATACAACGTACAGATAAAAACTGTAAATTATGCTACAACAAATCTACTTTTGAATCTTTTAAAATCTTTTATGTATGTTCACCGATTACTCCGGAACTTTGCGTCCTATTTATGTGATTTTTTTTTATTATTCGAAAGAGAATATTCTCGAATTGGTCCCATTTAAATTTTATGAAAATTGGTTCAGTACTTTTTCAGAAATTCAATAAAAACGAAAAAAAATAAGCATTTTAAAAATAGTTAATTTGTTGGGCAGACGACTTTCATTTCATATCATAAAATATTCTATTACGTGAATTTGCAAATAATAAAAAGACTGACATATTTAAATCAGCTTTAACTTGTCGGATTTATTTTCATAGAACAAACTTTTTAAGATCTAAACAAAAAGTTTTGAGTGTTGCTAAATGTGAAAAGCAAAATTACATAAAATTGTGAATTGGATAAATATAATACAACGTACGGATAAAAACTATAAATTATGCCACAACAAATCTACTTTTGAATCTTTTAAAAGTTCCATTGTTGCAGTTTCACAGCGGTTTGGCATATTTTGACGAGCGTTTATTGGCGCATAATTAAATACATTGTTGTTTCAAATCCCATATAAATGTACGAGTTACAGAAAATATTTGGCGATTTATCACCTGTGGCGCACTAGTTGGAAACTGCCTTTAAAATATCCAATATCTATATTATATTATACAATTACAGTTGTATATAAATGCTTTCGCAATTGTCTTTTAATATTTCTACTACATAATATTAACTATAGAGTGACAATATAGAAAGAAAGGGGTTACTCCGAATAGTATTATAGGCGACATTGTTGGCGCAGTGTATTTACCTTGTACGGATCGTAAAAATCAGTACACATTAAGCATAAGCACCGAAATCAGTGAGTTACACAGTTATCAAAACTGTAGTATACAGCCCGATTATGACACAATATCCAAGACGATTAGGTGAGAATAATGATAAAATTTCTAATCTTCCGTAATCGAGTCTACTGCCAAGGTTAGCGTGAAATAAAAAATATACTAGCAACAATATGGTTTAATATAAATGTAGATATCATCAAAGGCTTTAGCCATTAGATGAGAATAATGATAAATTTTCTAATCTTCCGTAATCGAGTCTACTGCCAAGGTTAGCGTGAAATAAAAATATATTAGCAACAATATGGTTTATATAAATATAGATATCATTAAAGGCTTTAGACATTAGATGAGAATAATGATAAATTTTCTAATCTTCCGTAATCGAGTCTACTGCCAAGGTTAGCGTGAAATAAAAAATATATTAGCAACAATATGGTTTAATATAAATATAGATATCATTAAAGGCTTTAGACATTAGATGAGAATAATGATAAATTTTCTAATCTTCCGTAATCGAGTCTACTGCCAAGGTTAGCGTGAAATAAAAATATATTAGCAACAATATGGTTTAATGTTAATATATATATCATTAAAGGCTTTAAAGACATTAGATGAGAATAATGATAAATTTTCTAATCTTCGATACTCGAGTCTACTGCCCAGGTTAACGTGAAATAAAAAAGATATTAGCAACAATATGGTTTAATGTAAATATGGATATCACTAAAGTAATAAATAAATAAACTTTTTAACAAAACAAAAAGAACCGACTTCAAAAACTACTAAAAAGCGAAAAATAAACTTTTTTACCAAAAATAGAACCGACTTCAAAAACTACTAAAAAGCGAAAAATAAATTTTTTAAACAAAAATAGAACCGACTTCAAAAACTACTACAAAGTAAAAAATAATTTTTTTAGGTAATAGTTAATAAGAAATTAAATTAAGAGCATTGTATTTACCATGCATATTATTATATTTATGTACATTAATTTGATTTTTTGGAGTCGGTGCCAGCCAAGCCAAGTACAAAATTCAAAACAAAATATCCAATATAAATCGTAACACGCGTATACGTTATATCTACATAAATACGAGACAATAAAAAAATACATATAACTCATCAAATGGTAGAAAACACAATGATTTAAATGATTAACTAATTTCCAAAGCAATGTTTGTCGACATATAGTTGCTAATCTCATTTGAAAATACACATTTATAACATCAGGTGAAATGTTTAAAAATGGTAACATGGCTTTAACTTGGCTTGGCTGGCACAGACTCCAAAAAATCAAATTAATGTACATAAATATAATAATATGCATGGTAAATACAATGCTCTTAATTTAATTTCTTATTAACTATTACCTAAAAAAATTATTTTTTACTTTGTAGTAGTTTTTGAAGTCGGTTCTATTTTTGGTTAAAAAATTTATTTTTCGGTTTTAGTAGTTTTTGAAGTCGGTTCTATTTTTGGTAAAAAAGTTTATTTATAACTTTTTTTTTCTTAAGCGTTCAATTAGTCAGCTCAAATTTAGCGTTTCTCTGATAAATCTCGGAATTTTACATGAATAATGGGGTGTGGTATTGAAATCGTACTTGTTTATGACAATTAATGAAGTATAGCGACAATAGAGAAATTCATTCCCGACGAAACCTTAATCTCGAATTACAGTTCCCGCAAGATAACTTCAGAAATTAACAGTTTTTACCAAGTTGAAAAGGTATAACGGGAAGAAATTATATGGATAGAAAAATATATTAATCTTAGTAAATTTAAATAGATCTCAACTAAAACTATGTTTGAAATGCAACAATCAAGTCTTCGTAGATTTGAACGCATACTTTTGAAATGTATACTTTTTTTTTTTTTTTTTTTTTTAATTCCGGTATATATTTTTCCTTAGAATACAAACTACTCCATCTCCGAAGAAAATGCTATTCACTAATCGGTAAATAAATCAGAGATGTAAAGAATTTTCAAATGAAATAAAAATCTTTCTTTACGCTTGTCAGCAGAACTAAAATAAAATTGTTGTTTTTTTTTCTTTTTAAATAAGAAGAGATATTTTCAAAAATATATTTTATGTTTAATATGCAAGTTTTTTCAAATACAGTTATTTTCTGATAAAATATTTAGTGTTATTGTCTATTAGGAAATTTCTTTTCTTTAATATTTTATGTAGTGCAAAATGCGGGAAAATAAAGTAAAGTAAAATATCTGTTTTTACAGATATTTCAAAGTACGCGAAGTGGAATGTGGATAATATCAGTATAAATCCGAAAATAAATAAGTAGTACAGTTGAATATTTATATTTATCTGTAAATGTACTATTACTTACCCATCATACGTAGTATAGGGTAAATATTGTGATCGTTTTAAAACTCGAAAAAAAAAAAAAAAGAATGACAGATTTACACGTTTCAGACACTGGAGATTCCGAAAGACATAATTTTAGGAGACAAACTGCTATATAAAACCATATAAACATAACTGCCATATAAAGAAAAACTGTCACTGTCTGTTTGTGTGCCTAGAAATGCTCTATCTCTCGAACAAATTGAGATAGAGACTTGAAATTTGGTATGTACTTAGTATGTAATAATGAGAAGAAGCTTATTGAATTTCAGTAACCTCGATTATCCTGAACTATTTTTCTCGGACTCTCGAAATATTCGTTCTCATGAAAGGTATATAATGTTTTTCGAAATTGTTTATTTTAAGGAGTGAATATAAAAGACAATAACAAAACATAAATTTTGCATAAAGAATGAAGTCGATCGGGTAATGAGTTGCCGCGATATTTGTAATCTTTTTTTCCACACTGTTCGATTTTTTATGACTCTGTATTTAATTCAAATTTCAATGCAAAGATATATTTTAATTACAAATGAGACGCTTAATCCGACGCAGTAAACTCTTAGTTAATATGATTATCATTTTTAGAGTTTTTTGCAATTCAGTAATAGAGCATTTAAAGCGAGGCTTACGGAAAAGAAAGGGTACCGTGGTGCTTTACGTGTATTTTTTTTTACAGATCGCGGGAGTCACGTGATGCTCGAATGCACCAATGCAGGTGTATGAAAAGAGCATCACGTCACTCTAGCGTTCTGTAAAAAAAGAATGCACGGCGGTAGCTCAAATGCACCGCCGTAGCCTGTTTTTTTCGTTAGCCTCGGTTTAAAGTTTAACACGTCATCAAGTTATTATATATATTATTCAACTATTAGTATTTTCATATTTTATAATGTGCATATCCATGATGGATAATTATTACGGTGGCCCCCAACGACTAGTTTTTTTTAACTTTAATTAAATGCTCAGCAATCCGCTTAATTGTTCCAAATTACAAATTTATCGGCTTGTATATAATTTTCTCAAGAAACAAAGACGTTAATGGAAATAATATTCTCTAATAGATAAATAAATTTGAGTTGTAAAATTATAATAAATAATTTTAATGCAGATTTGACATTAAAATAAAAGCTGCTCGCTATTTACAGTTTAATAATCAATTAGGATTATTTTCCATTAATTGTAAACTAATCTGCAAATATTCTCGGTATTTATAATTTAAGAATATGATTATTTTTATTTACTTTAAAATAAATATTTGGAAAACAGACGCACTTCTACACAAATGTTACAGATTATAGCTGTATATTTTTATCCACTTATTTACTCTTCTTCAGAATAAAAGAGTACGGGGTTAGAGGTATACGTCATAGTGACCAAGAATTAACACAGAAAATTTTCACAGATCGATGAAAATTAAAAAAATAAGCATTAAGAGTATAACAAAATATTTAAATAATACAACAGTTAAAGATTAAAGGAGGGCGTCAAAAATAATACCTAATTTAGGTCTCTTACGATTACGGCTGTCAAATATGTCGTACGCTGGGAGGGTATTTAAAGCACTTTTGTTAGAGTTTTCTAAGCATAAGTAAATTTTTTTATTAAAATTATGTATAAAGGTGCTAATTACTAGGTAATTAATTTCTTTGTATTCGTGAAAATTTCAAACATAATGGCACATCATATATTAGCCGCAGAATTGAATTTTGAGATTGTGTGTTAGTATGTATATTAGTAATTTGATGTGGCATTTGGAGGCGTGCGAACAAATTGGACAACCGTAAAAAAGGCGTTGTAAACAAGGACATCTTATTTTTAAATGAAATATCGCTATTTGGAACTAAAAGTTCTTAGCAGCTCGAAATTTGTTTCTCGTAGAGTGAATATGTTGTCTAAAAGTGAGTGTGTGGTCAAGAACTATACCAAGATATTTACATGCAGGAGACCATGACAAGCAGGTATTATTAAACTTAATTTTATATTTACCTGAATTTTCTTGTTTGAGATTACAAAAGAGGATGATGTAAAATAAATTATTTCGACAATTTCAGATAAGAAACGATAATATTTTAAGGAACTTAATTATGTTTAACATTCCAGATGTGTTTAACACAAGAGAGTTATTTACTGGATGTTTAGTGTTAATTTGTATTATTTTTTTCTTCTTTTGTATTTCATTTACAGAATTCGTGCAGGCTTATCTGAGCATACTAACACTGAAACTAAAAATAAAATTATTGTAGCGTATATTTCAACTATTAAATTTTTTTTTTACTTATTTTGTAGTCATTTGTGTCACACAGTACGAAATAAGGTAAATAAAGGAAAGTAAGATATTTGTTTAGATACCGTATGACAGGTTAATTTATGACTTTAGTGGTTACTTTGTGATTGTAGGGGCTACTTTACGACTAGTTTTCGTATATCGAATCTCCCGTCCTGTGCGCGATGGCAGAAAAGCAAACAGCAGCGCCACGTCCTAGTACGGTATGCCGCGTCACCTGTCGACCATTGCCCGAATACCCAACACCTTTCTTGTTCTCTCTGATCAGTGTATAGTTGAAACCTGCCCCTGAGCTGTTGTCTGGAAATCCGGATACTTTGTGTGCTGAAGCCTAAAGGGTATGAGAATGAGAACCACCTAACACATATGATGATGCATCATCTTTATATCTTAAATTAAATTTATATTTTTGATTTTTTTCATCCTTTCTTTTTAAAATTTAAATTCCCATTCCAATAAAAGAAAAGATCATTTTAAATTAAATTTATTTTTCTGTATTTAGTCTATTAAATACTTTTCTGTCAGAAGGTGACCGCAAGTAAAAAAAAATAGAGAGAGCGAAAGAAAGAGCAGTTGATATAAAAATCCTTTTATCTCAGCATTCCGCCACCGCAATCTACTCGGTCACATTAAAAAAAAAAAAAAAATTGATGTAAGTTCAATTATATGTTTTTTAAAATATCTTTGGTGCATATATACATAATATAAAAATGTAATAAATCTCAAGTTATTTAATGACTTGATTACAGTTCCCCTTTCTTGATGTGATGCAATCGCTTATTTCGTTTATATCATTCATATCATAGATTTATGATAATTAATATATGTCAGCTAATCCAAAATTTTAGATAATGCATTGGTTTCATGTTTAAAGATATAACGGTCTTGCATGTAGATATGGTCATGTATTTTCGTTTATTACATTTAAGTATATCTTTGTGATTTATATTGATAATAAACATATCATGCATAACCATTCTCATTAGGTTTAATGACATAAAATTCAAAGATTAAGGTATAGTTATAGGAACCCGACTGCTTGTCAAATAATTTAAACCGTCTCTCATTTGTTTTACATGTAACGAACCTTTTCATCCGTTCTTTTGGCGTCGGTCCATATCTTGCCATGGCCCTATATTCTAATCTGGCTGTAAAATGTCACTATGATTTTTACAAATTTCATCTCCTCTGCTCACATAGATAAGACCTAATTAAAAAATTGCGAGGTAATCCATGCTTGTGCTATGTATTATCCTATATGACCGAGTTCGGTGTCCTGCTTTTCCAGCAAAGTTTGATTTGCATAGAACTTAATTTGCTTGGACTATTATTTACACCTTTCCAGGATCTCTGGACGTCTGATGGTTATATTGTGGGAACAATTTTGTACTCCTGCCTATCACAATCCTTTACGATCACATAGGGACTTTAATATATACAAACGACCCTGGAAAACTATATTCCATGTTTATACCAAATTGTTCTTCCACCATAACACAGGTAAATATTCTTCATTGTGATTGCGATAGTCAGAATGTGGAGTAATATAATCTTTGTCAAGGTATATTTCTGTTAGATATCAAAAGATAATCAAAATATAGACATTTGATGGGGAGACTTTGTGACACACTGACATGCAACCGACGTCTAAGAAGCCAGATGAAGTGAATTGACGTTGGCGTCTAGGAGGAGCAAAGCGGCGACGCAATCTTACAGAAAGGCCTCAAAGTCGTCCCATAAACAGTCATCATTTTTATGGACTTAGGACGGAGACTCAAACAGCAGCAGTAAAGGCGATTTTTTAAGTGTCTGACGACAGAGTTCAATGATTCGGATCAACTACTTCGAATCAAGTGCATTCTGATACAGATACTGCTTCGTAGTTGATACTACTAGATCAAATCAGAAACGACTTTCAAATAGATGGCAGGAACAAATATACTTTTAAAGGGAGCGATTTCGTGGTGGTCAATTAATAGAGAATGCTTTATCCTAGAAGTTACCCATGTTGAAGACAAGGAATGTAAGGTCAGCAAAATGAAATTGTTGAATTCGCTTTGGAGATAACGAGCTTAACCGGATGAAATATTGTACGAAAAGAGAGAGATTTTACTCATCATTGACCCTCCAACGCCAGTTGGCAATCTATGGGTATTTGTCATAAAAAATTTGTAAAATGGTTTTAATAAATGTTTTATTGCTAGTAATAGTAGTTTTTCTCTTGCATTTCAGCGCAAAAACATACATGTCACAAAGTAACCCGACCCGAAGAGGTAACTTTGTGACATTTTTAAAACTAAATTTCCCTGTTGATATTAAATATTTAGATTGGCTCAATACGTCGTTATGTAGAGAAAGGATATATCAATGTTTAGCAATAGTGAGTTTTGTGTTATTTATAAAACAGACCGTCTGATCTGAGAAAACTCTTAAACTGTGTCTCACAAATTAACCTTCGTTTTACGGTACTGTTATTTTTCTTTAATATATGCACAATAGATTAATCATTTAGAGAACAATATTTATTGCAATTTAGAATTAACCGAACAAATATAAATAAATAATATTTCCGCAGATATATAAGTATAGTTGCTTGGGATTTATAATTTAATAAACTGTCAGGAATTCCTTCTATTTATTGTAATTAATTCCCTACTGAACTGCTTCATTGTTATTAAAATATTTATTACAAATTACAGCTATGCATTTTCTTTATTCGGTTATCTATTTTTCTTTAGAACATAAGCTTCTCCATCCTCGAAGAAAATGCTATTCACAAATTGGCAAATAAATCAGATCTGTAACGATTTCTCAAGCGAAACAAAATATTTCTTCATGCTTGTCAGGAAAGGTAAAATATAACAGTTTTGTTTTTGAAATAAGAAGATATATTTTTAAAAGATATATTTTATGTTTAATTTGCATGTTTTTTCAAATACAATTATTTACTGATAAAATATTTAATGTTAATTTCTATTAGAAATTTCTTTGCTTTAATGTTTCATGTAGTGTAAAATTAGGCAAATAAAGTAAAGAAAAATTATTGTTTCCAGGGATATTTCCCAGTTCCTGAAGTAGAATGTTGATAATATTAGTATAAATCTGAAAATAAATAATTAGTGCTGCTGGATATTTATATCGATCTGTAAAGATTCGTTTTTATTACCTTAATTTAAATACGAAGCACACAGCTCCATTGTTGGAAATTACAGCTAATACATCTTATCGGCTTGCATATTTTTCCAAAGAAACAAAACTGCTAATGCAAATTCTATTATCTAATGATTAAATAAATCCATAATGACTGATAATCCGACTGATAAAACACAATAAATAACATCAATGCAGATTTTCTCTCTCCCTCTCTCTGTGTGTGTGTGTGTGTTCTATATTGATAGTTTAACTCTTTTCACTTTAGATTCTTTTCAATTAATTATAAATTAATCCTGACCGAACAGCTTCTTTATTACTGAAATATAGATATTACAAATTACATAAGTTATACTTATTATTTTGTCTTATTTTCGAATAAAAAATCATCCTTTTTTAGGAAAATGCTATTCACCAATAGATAAATAAATCTGAGGAGAAAAGCGTTATCTAGCAAAATTGAAAACTTTTTTTCATGCTTATCATAATACGAAAAATAAAATTGTTACGCTATAGCATTTTTTAGAGCAGAAAAGATAATATATTTCGCTGAACTTAATTTAGATTAAAAGGCGAGAAATTTCAAATAATTGTTTTATACAACTCAAATGTTTAATATTAGTTTACATTATTAATATTCTGTTTTTTAATTATTACCTGCAGATTTATCTAATAAAAATAACGCTAAAAAACAAAAATGAAAATCACGTACAATGCATGCATAATATTAAATATATATATGTTTTTGTTTTCTAGTCATTATTTCATGTAGTGCAAAATAAAGAAAATAGAAGAAAATAAAATATTTGCTTCGATACAGTTTGTTTGTCTAAATTATGCAGAATAATATAATGATTTAGCCAGAAATCTTTGCTTTGATTTAGAAATAACTTCACTAAGCTCATCAAATAATATCACTGCACATTTAAAAATTAATAAGTACAGCTGTTGGATATTTATATACTTTTCCATTAACTGTTATTAAATCCTCAGTGAACTGTTGCGATGTTACCAAAATATATGTGGTAAATTAAAGCTCTAATACTTTTCTTATCCGCTTATCTATTTTTAAGAATATTAACTGTTTGATATTCGAAGAAATTCTATTCACTAATGGGTAAATAAATCAGAGCTGTAAATAGCTACGCAGGGAAATGGATATATATATATAAACCCCTGACCGGATATATATATATATATATATATATATATATAATACCCCCTGACAGCCAAGCAAAAGGGCAAATTTGTAATGTTGTTTTCTCTGAATTTTTTTTAAATGCTTAAAAAATCTGAATTTTTAAACTTGAGATAAAAAACTTAATTACGTATATAAGTATAATCCTTAAGGTGATCAATCATTACCTGATGTCTTAAAAATGCATTATATTTGTAGAATTATATTAATTAAAAAAAAACCTTGTATTGCTGTGAAACTTACAGCATAGTGAACGGATATATCAGTCGCGGCTGTGAGAAGGTTAAAAGAAGATGAAATTAATTAAAAATTGAATGAATGAAAATGAATGAATGAATGGAATTTGTGTAATTTAGACAGAATTATCAAGTTCCATATGCCTAAATACCACAAATAAAATGAGTGGTTTCATCATCATATTAGCCATAACATTGCTAAAGAATATGGTTTTGGGACTACCAGTCAACAAAGAATAAAACCGGTGCAAAAAATCTTAAAGTTCAAAAAATAAATACAATATTAAAATAATATTAAAAAGGAAAGAATCCTTACCTATAATTAAGAGATAAAATCTTGAAATTAAATCGTAAAATGCTAAAAATAATTAGATTAAGAAGGATGTTGGTGCACATCAGTGACCAGATACATGACGATAACTAAAAAGAGGCAATAAATTGCAAAAAAAAATAATAACTGTTGCCAAAATCAGTTTTAGAAGATGATTAAACATGTTGCCAAAATTAGTTTTAGAAAATGAATTACTATGGAAAATTGTAAAGCAACACAAACCATGGTGTTGCCCTGTATGATAGAGAAATTGAATCTGCAATGAATTAAAAAAAATCAGTGGAAGAAAATCAATATTGAAATTGAAACCATATACTATCTAAAGTGATAATAATTAGTTAAATAATAAATAAATTAAATTAAATAATAAATAAAATATCTAATTACATTAAAGTAAAAATGGATGTATAAATGATTAATTCTATATTAAATATAAGATGTAAAGTGGTAAAATAATAATTAATGATTAATGCTACATAAAAATAGAAGTACCAAGAAATGACATAGCCACTATTAAATAGCTTTGCCAAAAATGCAACATCACAAAAATTAATTTAAATTAAAATTAAAATACTAAATTAGTTGAATTAAGATGCTAAGTACTTAAAATTAAAATTAATTAAAAATTGAAATTAATTAGTTACATATTATGTATTTGCATATAAAGTTAAAAATTAAATACACATGATATTAGTGATTAGGGAAGAATATTTATTAAAATTAATACATGTATTATATTAGCAATTAAGAAAGTATACATTATATTAGAAGTTAATATGATATTGTCCACCGTGGGCATTAATGTAAATACAATTAATCAAAAACATACTTAATAGTAATGAATAATTCATTTAAATTAATTAATGAATATGTAAACATAACTACATTAATTCGCATATAAAAGTATCATATCATAGGCCATTATAAAATGTGTATTAGCAAACGTATGTGTAAATCAAAGTGCCCCATATATATATATATATATATATATTAAGCTTGTAATACAACCTATAAAAAAGTTATTACATTTCAGCATTTTTCAGAAAATATTTAAACGAATGATTTCATTTTTATTCAGAAATTCCGAAAGGAAATTTTTTTACTTTACGTAATTCCAAAACGTATGTGAATATATAAAGCAAAAAATATTATTCAGAATGTCTAGCACGAATTCAGAATTTCTAACTGGAAAAAAATGTTCTTGAAATGCTCACTTCTGATGCCAATGTGTTATATAAAAGGTATTTCAAATACATAAATTTACTATTAAAATATTCAGTGTTAGTTTGTAATATAAAATTTCGGTTTTTCAGTTAAAAGCATTTTATTTTTACCTAATAATAATAATAATAATAATAATAATAATAATATTTTCTATATTATTATCGGAGCTCATAATTATTTTTTTCGTTTAATAATTAATTCATATAAAATTCCAATAGAAAAAATTATATATAAAGGCCGTTATCACAGGTGAAAGCTCCTTTCAGTTAGTAAAATATTGTTTATTCTTAAATTAAATTTACTAATTTTAGTTTCTGTAGTTATTTATAAGCATTATAATGCCTTTATTAATTTTTATTCTAAATAAAGTTATATTATGACATTCTTAAATTACCATGTCGCATGAATAACTTGTCTGATAAATTTGCTAATATAAACATAGGGGAAATTGAAACGCCCAGTATTATTTTCTTGATCTAGTATGAATTCAAAGAATTTCAACAATTAACTTCAATACATTTTAATAAGGTCTTCGATTTTTAAATTAATCTTAGGTACGTGGTAGAATAATTTGTTAAGGAAATTGTGTTTTGGAGTTCATATTGGGGATATTGTATATAATAATCAACTGTATAATGTTTAAATGATTATTTTTGGATGCATATTTCATGACGAAAGGAATTTTATAAATTTATATTTTCCTCTTTTATAAAATATAACTTATAAAGTAAAAAAAAATCTGAATGTTTTTTAAACAATTTAAATATATTATTAAATTTACCAAGACTGAATATAATACACGTGCATTTTTAATTAAAACAAATACTATTATATTAATCGACGCCGATATATAGTATTTGAAATTACGTCACTCGATATATTTTAAGTGATTATTTCGAGTTTCTGACACAATATAAATTTATGAAAATATATGTAGAGAGAAATAAGTCTCTTGAATAAATTAACTTGTGATGCAATCTTTTAGCATAATGTCCAAAATTGTTTTTATTACATACACCCACGATTTAATTAATATATAAAATATGAAGTTGTTTTAAAAAATTAAACTGATACTATTCAAGTTTTATAAGTAGAACAACATTAAAGGTTTTTTTTTTTTTTTTTTTTTTTTTTTTTTTTTTTTTAATAACACAATTAAAATGATTATCAGTAAATTGGTCCATTGTTATTGAGTTTTTTTATTAATCAAATCTAAAAAAAATGTATAAATTTTATACATTAAAGGCTTACATAAGTGTTGACTATTTGGAAATATAATCATAATCTTATACTAATAAAATAGTTTTAAGGTATTATTTTAACAAAATAATACACATAATTTTAGTGCACTGAATCTTATATTTTAGCATATTTGTGTTTTAAGACGTCAATGGCATTTTCTTTCTTTGAGAAATAATTTTACAAACTAGAGAAAAGAACAGCTTTTGGCTCTCAGAATACAAAATCTAACTACTAATCAATAACAGTTAAGATATTTATTCGACTAATGTGATATTAAATTCTAACAGTAAAACAATTTATTAGTTTTCTTCCCTTTTAACAATAACTAAAGTCTTGCATACCGCATCATTGTTGCCAGAATACACTGTTACAAATTGTATATATGTTATTCATCTTATCATTTATCGATTCTTTAAAAAATAAAATATTTTACACCTTCAACGAAAATAATATTCACTATTAGAATTACAGATAGCTGTCGTGTGAAATGCGAACGGAATGAAAGATGAAAAATGTAGGTCTCAAATTTTTGATTAATTAATAAGAAGTAGAAGAAGAAGAAGAAGAAGAAGAAGAAGAAGGAGAAGAAGTAGCAGAATCATGTCATGCCGGTGACGTCAGGTTTATGGCAACCATTTTCTTTTCTCTTTTCTGCTGCGGAGTGAAGGGGAGAAGGTAACAGTTGTTGGCGGGAGTCCAGAGTGATAGGGTGGTGCTGTGGGCACGGCATATAATAAGTATTATTAAGGATATTACAAGAAATAATATTGTATCTGCTACTGCATAGTTATTGGTCATCCTTATATATTTATGTAGGTCCTTCATGTTTTGCTGTGATGTTTCGTCTGTTAAATAAACTTGTGTTTAATCGAGAAAATGGCTGCATTCCTGTGGTATTATGAAAGCAGAAGAACAAAAATGGTATTCATAAATTTTGCCTGTGAATTTAAAAGAAGTGTGAACGAGTAGAAACCCGAAGGAAAGAGGGTATTTTTAAAGGTGTATGACAAAGCAGAAAATGAAGAAAACGAAGAAGAAAACATGAAAATTTTGTAACATAGGTTGGTTAACTATAACGGGGTTCAAAATGTCTGAAATGACGAAAAAAAATAATTTATTATTATTTTTTTTTTGAACACTAAAGAAAACGTAAATTTATTCTGATAGGAAAATTCTTAAATTACTGTCCTGTGAGCCTTAAACGTTATGCCGTGCAGACCGGCGTTACCTGAGAAGACAAAACGTTACACTTAATTAACTGAAAACATTAATTCTCAATGGAATTTTTATGATAACCTTTGAAAAACTCAACGGATTTACTTGTTTCTTTTTTTAATAAAATAAATTAAATCGTTTAATAACTATACCTGGAAATCAGACAAACATTTTTTTTTTCAACTTGTAACAAAAAATATGATACATTTTTATGATGTTGAATTCTCGATTATAGATTTTATTTTTAGTTTTATGTATATTATTTTTCTTTTTCCAGTTGTAATCGAAAGACAACGATATAAGCAATATAATGAAGAAATGACAATTAAAAATATAGAGCCTGCCCATCAAAATTGTAACAAACTGGTTCTGGAAGATTAATTTTGTAGTACAATATTAAAACTTTTTTTGTTGTTTATTGCAATTTAACAAATATTTTCTATCTCTTTAAAACATAAATTAATGAATACAAAATAAAGTAAAAGTCTAAATTAATTAAGGCTTCATCATCCTCAATCAAACTTCTGTAAATTTTTGTAATTTAAAATATTTCTGATCTCTTTAAACTAAATAATTTCACATTACGTTTGACAATTTCTTTTATCTTTTTTTAAACAGTTTCTGCATAGTTATTACGAAAGTTTATAATTTAATATTTAAATTTTAAATTTAGCTGCTAAATATTAAAATTCATATTTATTTGCTGTTGTGATATTAGGTACTAATGGCAAAATAATCTTTTATCTTTCTTCCCTTTTAAGCGAAATTAAAATTACAGCGAAATGCGATATTTTTCCAATGTGGGCGTTTGCTTTTAAAATATACGTTGCGTAATTTATATATTTTAGCATGTGTTTTATTTAGTCATGCTAATGGTATTTACAGAAAATTAGAAATAATATTACAAATTCGAGTAAAAAAAAAAATTCGTCTGTGAGACTATAATATTTTACTATAAGTATTAAGAGTCATATTATCTGTAATTATCTACTAAATAATTGTGATATTAGGTTTTAACATTTAAATAATCCTTTAGAGTGCTTTCCTGTTACCACTTTGTTGATCGATGAGGTGTATACTCGTTACTAATTAAGTGCGTTCTTTTTATTATAATTTCTACCAGAAAATTTTAATAGTTAATTTTTGATCATTGAAAGACGCAAGGTTTGTAACAAAATAAATCAAAAATTACTCTTGGAAAACTGCCGTTGATTATTTGAATACGATAAACGTCTAAATTGGTAAAGTTCCTGGTCAGTAATTTATTAAGAGTAATTAAACCCGTATAAAAATGCTTCTTGTTTATAGAAATAGGTTTTGTTACTAAAATACATTAATTTCATATTATAAATTAAACCATATGTTTTTTTTATTGTTTGTATCACCAGAAGTAAACACTTTTCCACCGAAAAAAAAGAAATCCATTTTACTGAAGGGAAAATGAATTGGAAGTATAAAGAATTCATGTATAAAACGAATTTTTTGATCCCTCTCATAGAATATGCAATGAAATGTTTCCATTCTTGCACTTTTAACCCTTTAACGTTCATTGGTTTCCCTGTGAAACCACAAAACTTTAATTACGAAATTGAACAATGACAGTAGAATTTTAATAGAAATGTTTTCCATTTATTATGTATGTTAAATATCGCTTTTTTTATTATATACAAATACATTTGTTTATAATTTCCGGTGTCAATCATTTATTTCAACATTTTAGCATTTGAAGTGCTTCATCCGTTAAAGGGTTAAGACATAAGCAGATATTGTACATAGAAAATAATTTAGTACCTGAGATTTTTCTAACACCAGTTACTTTCTGCAAAATTAATTAACTTCACTTTACATTCGATATTTTCTTTAATTTTCTGTTAAACAGTTTTTTCTGATGTCTATCTAAAAATCGTAGTTTTATTTTAGATTGAAAAAATTGTCTGTTAAGTACTAAAAGCAATGTACTTAGAATTGTGATCTATTAGTTAGCAGTTAAATAACTTTTCAGTTATTTTTCTGTTAACAGTAATTAAATCTACAGTCAATTTCTTCTTTGTTACCATTAACGTAATGTTACAAATTGCAATTTGCTACTTTTATAATACGTTTAACCGTTCTTCTAAATGATAAAATCTTTTCTATCTGTAAATAAAAATTCCATTGCACGAAAATGAATTGAATATTCGAAAATGAATTAGAGCTGTAAAGAATTCTCGAGTGAAAAGAGCTTTTGTTTTGTGTTTCTCGTGGGACATGGAATGAAAATTTTACGTTTGTGTATTTTTCAGGAAAGAAAATATTCTAAGGAAATATACACGTATTTAATACGCTATATTTTTCGAAAAAACTCATTTGCTGTTAAAATAATATATTTCACTTTACATTACGAAATCTATGTATTTCGTCATTTATTTTGATTAGTCAATTTTATACTATTTTCTTTTACTTGGATTAAATTTACAAGTTCTTGAAAATAATTTTTTTGAGAATACAGAATAAAAAAATTAGCTGTTAAGTGTTAAGAATCATATGTATTACACAATGTTTTTACATGCTAATGTCTAAATAATCTTTGTCTTTTGTTTCATATTAATCGTGAATAAATCCGAAGCGAAATGTTTCTTTTTTTACCAAAATCAAACGTTGATGTGAAAATTTACAACCATATACATTTCTTATATGTTTATCTAAACCCTTAAAGATGAAAGGGTTTTTAGCAGCCAAATAAAATCCTGTTTACTCGTGGGCAAATGAATTACAGCTTTAAAGAAGTTTCCAGTAAAAAGACATTATATTTAACTCATTTCATTAAAAATGGAGGACAGTTTTTTTTTTTTTTTTTTACATTTTTGAGAAATAAAGGTACATTATACAAAATAAATTTTTAATAACATTTCACTGAGTAAATAGTTTAATACATGACATTTTTCTAAGGTCAGTTGATCACTATTAAGTTAATTAATTTCTTGTTACAGGGTGTTCTAGAAAGGAATCCCCAACTTTGAAATGACATAACTTCGAAACAGTGAGAGATACAAATGTGAAACAAGTTGAATGTTAGACAGATAGGTCTGGAATTTTTTATATATCAATTTAAAAAAATAGTTCCAATATTGGACACGAGAGGGCGCTGCAATCACAAAGCTGTGTCTTTGAAATAGTTCCTAAAAGTGAGCTGTTTGAACTGAGATAAAAATCACATTACAATGGTTTCGATATGGTTACCTTTTTCAGCAACAACAGGACACAACCTAAAGGTAAAGTTCAAAATTACTTGTTGCAATACTTCTATTGAAATGGATGCACATGCCTCACAGATGAATTGTTCAAGCTGTTCCAACGTTGGAGGATTCTTAGAATAAACAGCGTCCTTCAAGTAACCCCACAAAAAGAAGTCGCATGGATTCAGATCCGGGGAATATGGTGGCCAATCCATACCAACACCTGTCACTTTGAGATAATTTAAAGCAATGACTCTCTCACTGAAGTATTCCTCGAGGAACTCAAACACTGCAGTAGTACGGTGCGGTCGGGCTCCATCCTGCATAAACCATGAAATCTCTGGTGCATCCTCTAGAGCTTGAAATGTTCCAATAAACTGCTGTAAAATTTCAATATATCGAGATTCGTTAACCGTTTCCCTCCTGAAAACGGACCCAATGATTCCTTTACTGGACAGTCCTGCCCACACTGTGATTTTTGCTGAGTGCAGTGGTTTTGAAAGACATACAAACGGGTTTTCAGTGACCCATATTCGCCAGTTTTGTTTGTTCACGTATCCCTCTAAATGAAAATGGGCCTCATCGGTGAACCATACATGACCGACATAAATTTTATTTTCATCAATCATCTGCAGTAACTCATTTGCAAAAACTTCTCTTTGTTGTAGAGCTGTATTTGTGATCGCTTAATGCCACTGTATTTTATAGAGAAACAGCTTCAGGCCTTTTCGCATTATACTGTAAGTAGTGGTGTTTGACAATCCTGCTTCAGCAGCGACTCGCCTTATGGATTTTCGAGGACAACGTCTAACAATTTCTTCGACTGTTTGCACATTTTCAAGTGTCATGACTGATCGACTGCATCCCACATTTCCGCGTAAATCATCGGCCACACTGCCCGTCCGTTCAAACTTGTTGAATAAATTGCGAATTGTTTTCAAGTCCGGACCTTTTTTAACTTTAAATTGTTTTGAAAACTTCGCTTTGTCATCGTCGGACTTCAATTTAATCGATGGCATTCAAGTACAATAAAAATTCGTTGTTCCAAGGAATACGTCATGATATTCTTGAATTCCGAATTATTCTCTAATTCTATACAACTTTTTTACACGTGTCAGCAATGAAACAGACGCACGAATGAAATTTCTGTACTTCCGAGTACCATTTAAAGTTCCATGTGCTTGTGCTGTCACCTATTATCCAATATTGGAACTATTTTTTTCAATTTCGTGTATAACAAATTCCAGACCTATCTGTTTAACATTCAACTGGTTTCACATTTCTATCTCTCACTGTTTCGAAGTTATGTCATTTCAAAGTTGGGGAGTCCTTTGTAGAACACCGTGTACATTGAGCAATTTCATTACAGTATTCTTATTGATTTTCCAAAGTAAATTGTAACTTTGATTTGAATAAAAATCAAATTCAGCTGCTTAATGTAATGTCAAATTATTTATATTTGTGATAGTTGCTAGCAGTGAAATGTACATTTAGCTTTATTCCGTATAACAAAATCAAATATAGAATAAACTGCTTTTATGTTATCAAAATGTATTAGTTTAATTTTAGAAATTACAAATATATACCCTTTTACACATTTGATCATTCACCTAAAGAATACAGATTTTTTGATCCGCAATGGAAATTTTATTTATCAATAGTTAAGGAAACAGGTTAATACATGACATTTTTCTAAGGTCAGTTGATCACTATACATGACATTTTTCTGAGGTCAGTTGATCACTATACATGAGATTTTTCTAAGGTCAGTTGACCACTATACATGACATTTTTCTAAGGTCAGTTGATCACTATTAAGTTAATTAATTTCTTTTTACATTGAGCAATTTCATTACAGTATTCTTATTGATTTTCCAAAGTAAATTGTAACTTTGATTTCAATAAAAATCAAAGTCAGCTGCTAAATGTAATAAGTCAAATTATTTATTTTTGTGACACTAGTTGCTAGCAGTGAAATGTACATTTAGCTTTAATCCGTAGAACAAAATCAAATATAGAATAAACTGCCTTTATGTTATCAAAATGTATTAGTTTAATTTTAGAAATTACAAATATATACCCGTTTACACATTTAATCATTCACCTAAAGAATAGAGATTTTTTTATCCGCAATGGAAATCTTATTTATGAATAGTTAAGTAAACAGGTTAAAACATGACATTTTTCTAAGGTCAGTTGATCACTATACGTGACATTTTTCTAAGGTCAGTTGATCCGTATACATGACATTTTTCTAAGGTCAGTTGATCACTATTAAGTTAATTAATTTCTTTTTACATTGCGCAATTTCATTACAGTATTCTTTTCGATTTTCTAAGGTAAAATGTAACTTTGATTTGAAAAAAAAAAATCAGCTACTAAATGTAATAAGTCAAATTATTTATTTTTGTGATACTAGTTGCTAGCAGTGGAATGTACATTTAGCTTTATTCCCTATAACAAAATCAAATATAGAATAAACTGCTTTTATGTTACCAAAATGTATTAATTTAATTTTAGAAATTATAAATATATATACACTTTTACACATTTGATCATTCACATCTGTAACTAATTTTCTATCTGTAAATAAAAATTCCATTGCGCGAAAATGAATTGAATACTCTCTGTGGCGCGACATACTTAAATTAATTATAAATTTTATTTTTTCTTCACCTCATCAATTGCAGGATAAAAATGTAAAATAATCATGCTTCTTATACTAAAAACACCAACGTTTAACACACAATATCATCGTACAATGGACAGACGGACGTTTCGTGAGTAACTTGGACTCACTTCCTCAGTGTCAATAAAATAAAATTAAACGCTATTGTATCCCACCAAAGACATGAAATTGAATCTAAAAACCTACATGAAAACACCAACACACCGAGAAACTCATCACGCATGAGCCACCAATCAGATTAAGCCGGAAGTGATTCACAATGACACAGTAACTCAACCCAGAAAGGTGAGATGCAAGGTACACTTGAAAAATCAGCATACGTGATGAATTTCTCGGTGTGTTGTTGTTTACATTTGGGTTTTTAGATTCCATTTCATGTCTTTAGGGGGATACAATCACTGGGGATGGAGTGTGTAGCGACCTCATTTCACGTGAACAGTATAAAGTGAGTTACTAGCTAAAAGTAACTTCCTTAGTCTTTTGCTTGACACTAACGCTGAGAACAAAGTCTGTCTTTAAAAACAAAGTCTATCATCCCACACATCACATATGCGTGCGATAGCATCACTCACGAGTGAATATCGCTAGTCTCATGTCAACAAGACGTCTTCATCACTGGGGATGGAATGTATAGCGACCTCATCTCACTTGAACAGTATAAAGTGAGTTACTAGCTAAAAGTAACTTTCTTAGTCTTTTGCTTGACACTAACGCTGAGAACAAAGTCTGTCTTTAAGAACAAAGTCTGTCATCCCGCGCATCACATATGCGTACGATAGCATCACTCACGAGTGAATATCGCTAGTCTCATGTCAACAAGACGTCTTCATCACTGGGGATGGAGTGTGTAGCGACCTCATCTCACGTGAACAGTATAAAGTGAGTTACTAGCTAAAAGTAAACTTTCTTAGTCTTTTGCTTGACACTAACGCTCTCGCCTACTGTTCATGAGATCCCTCGTTCAACTCCCGCCGGCAGCATCTATTTCCTCAGGGTAAATAATTCTCGAGTAAAAATAAATTTTTATATATGCTTTTCATATAACGTGAAAATAAATATTTACGCCCTGACAGTTTTGAGAATTTAAGATACTATGTATAACAGAAATAATTTAACACATGAGATTTTTTAAATTCCAGTATTTTTACCTTTAAGTTAATTATTTTCATTTTATATTAACAAATGTCTTTACTTTTCAATTAACAAATTTTACGGAATTACCACGGAAAATTGTATATTTATATTTAGAATAAAAATTTGGTTGCTAAGTATTTTAAATCAAATTATTTACTATTGTTATACTATATAGAAACATTTGTATAAAAATTGTTTCTTTGTTTCCAAAATCCATAACATTGTGTTACAAATTACAAATATATAACATCTTGTAAAGAATAAAAACTTTTCCTTTTGTAAATAAAATTATACTTACTAAAGGTTAAATGAATAATATCTATAAAGAATTATTTAGTGAAAAGAATGATTTCTTTAGGCTTCTCATAGAACATGAAAGGAAATGTTTACGTTTGAATATTTTTAAAAAAGAAAAAAGCTTTATTCTAGGGAGAGAGAAATAAACAGACATTTAATACTTGATATAATTTGAAAGTAGTCTTTAGAACTTAAAATAATTAATTTCACTTTATATTACGCAAATCATATATTCTAGCATATTTTTAATTAGTCAGGTTTTAAGTAATTGCTTTTAAGTAGAATAAATTGCACTTTGCTTTACGCAATTTATATATTTAAACATTTTTATATATCAGCATTTTTTTTAATTACTCAAGTTAATAAAAGTCGCTTTTACTTAGAATTAATTCTACATATTTAAGAAAGGGAAATGTTTTCGGCTATCAGAGTGCAGCATTTAGGTGCAATCAATGTACAAGTATCAGTGAACAAGTATCAATGGAAAAATTATTTAATAGACTATTGAGATATTAGGCGCTAACAGTGAAATAATCTTTTGGCTTTCCATTCTATAAACTGTAATGAAATATGCAGAGAAAGACTTCTTTGTTGCCAAAATATTTCATGATACAAATTACAACCATCTAATTTCATTAGTATCTATTTTCTTACAGAATAAAGACCTTTACATCGCAAAATATAATTATATTCACTAACTGGTAAATGAACTAGCTCTGTAAAGAATTCTCGAGTGAATAGAAATTTCTCTTCGCGCTTCTCTGTAGCACATGAAATAAAATGTTTAGTTGCTTACATAACTTGGCAAATGAAGTAAAATGTTTATATCCTTACATTTTTTCACAAATAAAGAGACATTATCCTAAGGAAGTAAATTCATATTTAATTATGTGAGTTTTTTTAATACTGTTTTTTATAGTTAAACTAATTTATCTTTACATTATGCAATTTATATATATACTTAACACTTTTTATTTATAAATTTGTCAAGTTATTAGTAATTAATTTTCTTTAGAACTAATTTTATTTTACATTACGAATTTTATAAATTTTAGCATTAAATTAAATTAAATTAAAAGATGCCGCATCGGTACTGCCGCAGATGGTAAATTAAAAGATGCCGCATCGTTACTGAACATTTACAATACATTAACATACATTAACATACGTTCATTTACCAAAACTGTGGCTCGAGTTACTCCATGGTCATAGATATGAAAATAAACAACCAAGTAAAAATAAAAGATAACGTGCGTAATTAAAAAAAAATACATGAAAATAATAACTTCAAAGCCCGTGCAATTATGGAATATCCTCACTTGTTTTTGAAAATGGCTTGGAGTGAGTCGAAACATGTAAAATAACCTAATAAAAGTTATTTTAATTTGTATTGCGTTGTTAATTTACACATTTTGGCATCTAAAAGAACTGTATTATTACAAGGTGTTATAATTTATTATATTGTTACCTAAACAATTAATTAAAAACTAACTGAAATTAATAAACTTTTATTTCCATAAGTTTTTTTTCTTTTTAAAACGACAAAAATATGTCTGACTAATACGATGAGCATTAGTCAGTCATGGATAAAAAAATTCTTACATAGATGTTATAACACATTTTTTATCGCAAAAGATTTTAATTCACAATGTCAGTTTATTGATAAATATATTTCTAACAACATAATGGCGTCAAAAGTACAAACAAAAAAAATTTTGGTAGTCATAAACGTTTTTATTATTATTACTAATATTTAATTATTTAGCAAAACATTAAGTTTGTATCTCCTAAGATTTCAGATAAAATTGAGATTGATCACTTTATACACATATAGATTGATCACATACACTATTAACCGCTGAATGATTATGCAAATATCCATATTATATGCGTGTGCTTAAGACCATACGGCCGATGTGAAAACTTCTATGGAGATCGTAGTCAATGCGAAGTAATATCTATATTATATGAATGATACAAGATGGATATTACTAATAAGGATGATTTTAAGTGTTTGATTTTCTAAAGATGCTACATTATCACCAACGATCATTGGTCGTTTCTTTCGTCTGGTAATAATACATAGATTTTCTAATTTGCTTTTGTTACAATATTTCTTTCTTAGGATGGTTGTGCACGGTTTCTCACAGAAGAATTCACATTACCTGATTTATCTTTTAGAAGAATCAAAAGTTCTCATACTTGCAGCTGTTTCTGAGATATATGAATGAATCTTAGTACTCTGAATTCTGCCAAATTGCTAGAGTAGGGTTTGAAGGTCTGAGAATTTGTTTATCATATACACAACAATCATGTTCAAAAGATTTTATGACAATGATGTTTCTTATTATGATATCTTTTAGAGCATTCTGTTGCTAATTATGATCTTCTAATTTATCTTATTGACTTTGTTCATTACCTACATACTCCAAGATTTAAATTTTCTGTTGAGTTCTTATGACTTTCTTTTACGGTGTTTTTCTGGACGTTTATTGGATAATTCCCTTTTTCGTTTCATTTCGTCGTCCAATTCTATATTATGATCCATTTACAACGTTCCAATCTGTATTAAATTATTGTCTAAAATATAATTATTAATTATAGTTACAAAAAGTATAACTATTAGAATAGTATGGAAAACATTCCGTTCCAATAACAGAATTACACACAGTCGAGTACAGCAGCGGCTTACAGCTGAATGTTTCTGTCTCACTCGGCTAAATTCGGCTCCTCAATCCTTTTTTACCCTAATAAACATACCACATCCGAGCTTGATGGATCACACCAATTCACTGTCTAGGAAAAACTGTGCAGTTTCACTTCAAAAGTTCTCACATCTTTCTCCAGCTGCAAAAATATCAAATTCATTTACATACTATTACACTGTAAAGAAATAGAATTGTTTTCAACTATGGAAATGTAATTTAACCACGAAAGAAAATATACAATAACCTCTTACCAGTTGACCACGAATCCGAAAAGCGTTCTATCCCAGAAAACAATATGTTTTCGAGATATAAAGAAGAATTTTTAAAAACAAAGTTTATTTTGTTGCCATATATTTTTGGAAGCTTCCGAGTACTATTTGTATTGTTTATAAGTTTTTTTAAATCAAATTTTAGGATGCTATTAATTATCAATTAAACATTTTCAGCTTCGTAATTGAATTTATTTACTTTCAAGAATAAAAACATAATATTAATTTTAATGTTAATGTTTAATGTTGTTAATTGAGAGGGTCGGGGCAAGAAAGTACTAAGCCACATTTGTAAATTTCTGAGGTATATCAGTTTGAAAGTTAGATCAAATACTCAAATCAATATATATAACAAGTAAACAATTTTTAGAAGTTTATAAAAATTGTTTTTTTTTTGTCAATGTCTTATAACATTTGAGATCTTCTGAATAACAATATTACATTACTTTAATGATATTACAATAAGTTATTTGTAAATTAGCTATCTTCATTGGGGGCATAAACGTCTTGGACAAAAACAAAACGTGGGACATATTCTGCCACCAAGTGACATTAGAAACAAATTATATGTAGGATATTATAATTTACAATAATAAGCAACAGATTATAGTGTTAGATTTATTTCACCAAAAAATGTGGTTTGGCATCATGTTATCCCGACCCTCTCAATTTATAATGTTTTTCTGTAACACATGTTGGTTAAACATGAAAATTATTACTTGGGAATTGATGGCATATTATAAAACATGTTCAGGGTAAAGAAAATTGAATAAATACACTATGAAATCCTTTTCAAAAACGTTTACGAAAATCAGTGATTGAAAAAAAAATTTTTTTTTAATATAAACGATTCTTTAAATCTCGAAAATATATTATTTATGGGGGTTTTTAGAGATAAAGAATGCTTTACGGAATCGAGGGTAACCCAGAAAAGGTTATTGTATATTTTCGTTCGTGATTATATTATATTTTCTTAAATTGCGAAACATTTGTCTTTTTTAATTTTTAGTTTGGGGAATAATGCGAAATATGGGAGACACAGACCATAAAATTACATTAAAGAATAAAAACTTGTAAACATTAACACCTAACATACAAAATTATATTCTACGACAAAAATTGTTTAGAACAGATGTTAATAAGATAGTCGAATAAAATAAATGATATTTTTAAAAAAATCTAACGAATAATCAATTTTAGCAAACTATGTTAAGTAAATAAATGCTATGAGAAGTTTATTTTTATTATTTTAAACATAACGTAGAACATACGCAAGATAACTCTTCTTTCTTAAATTTCTTTCTTTTTCTACACATTAAACATAAAACGGGAATAGCAATAAAGTGAATTTTCTATTACAAATTCATTTTTATGTGAAGTGATTAAGCACACTCAAAGAAGATAAGAAAAAAATTCTTTACTGAAATGATTTTTTTACATCATTGCATTGTTTATGAGGTGAGAAATCAGCTTTAAAACAAATTTATGATGTTTATGTTACCCGAAGAAAGAAAATATGTATACTTATGTTTAATAATTTAGTACTAGTATATACAGAAACCTGGAATGGCTCTATCGTAAAACTTTTGACTGGTTGCCAAAAGAAGAAACAAGAATATTATTAAACAGAATGGGTATATTCAGGAGAAGGCAATGTATTAGCTTTTCTTTTTTAACGCATTTGCCACGTATTAGATTGTTGTTAATAATTATTTCATGTTTTGTAATTTTAAAGTTTAATTTAAACTGTTATTTTTCATAATTTATCTAAAAAGATGAATGCACGTGCTCAGGACATGGAAAAAAGATGGTACTGTTTGTAAGCGACGGTATAATTCATCCAAAATAAATATTTATTAGAGCCGAAGACTGAATCTGATATATTACGGTTTTATGAGACGCGTTTTTGACTGTATATAATACATAAAGTGCTATCAATTTTGGTCTAAATAATCGTTGCATATGTTTTTAATTACGACATTAAGAAAAGATTAGTAAATAACTAAAAGTAAAAAGGAAGAAAATACTATGCATAATAATTACGCCCTAAGCAAAAGAATTTGAAAGTTCAGATTTACATGACAAAAATATTTATATTACATGACGAAATGCACAGTCCGTAATATTTTCACTGTTTACTTAACCGTTCAATTCTTCAGTTCAAATGTAATATTTCTGTGATAAATCTCGGACTTATACTTGAATAACGGATATAGGTGTTGAAATCCTAGTGGTTTATGATAAACAATGAAATACCTTGATAATAGAGAAATTTATCCCAAACGAAATCTGGAACTCGAATTACAGTTCCTTTATCTATTGTAAGTGTAGAAATTAAGAGTATTTACCAACATGTAAAATTATGATGACACGAAACTATATACAGTGTGATTTTTTTTAAAGTTGTGAAAGTAAAACACTTTAACAAAAGAACCACTGATCCAAATGACCTGTATGCTCTCAAAGCAATGGGAATTTTTTAGGCGTTATTTAAAAAAAAAATTAAATCGCACCGACAGATGGCGTTGTAAGTCTACAGAAAGAAAGAATATCGTGAGTGGGAGGAAAGCAATGGATGGTACTTTGAGAAAAATAAAACTTTATTACGCATATCAAAAACATACAGAATGCAGTAATTGGGAAAAGGAACTGCGAACAACTTCACAGAAACAGAGCGATATAAAAATATGGAGTAAAACATTCGTACAGAACTGCGCAACTAATGCATAAGATTTTCAATGTACTGTCCACCGTTTTCAGCTACGAGTTGGAAACATGAAACCACATGTTCCACAACAGCGCGAAGAGTATCCCATGTACGTGCGTCTTGCGCTAGCTCGTCTCCCGACTTTACTGCATATACAGCGCCATCTGTCGGTGCGATTTTAAGTTTTTTAACCATGCCTAAAAAATCCCCATTGCTTTGGGAGCATACTGGTGAAATTTCAGGTCATTTGGATCAGTAGTTTTCTTCTTATAGGGTTTTACTTTCACAACTTTAAAAAAAATCACCCTGTATATAAATACATATATTTATTATATATACTATATTATATATATTACTATATATATATATATATATAAATAAATATAACCTTAGTTAATTAAAAACGATCTCAACTCCCATTACAGTTTAAACGTTTGAGTGCTATGAAGCGCGATAGCGCCGCAATGTATCTGCGGATCAAACAAATTTTGTTTTAACCCAGAAATTTTATTCAATAATTGAAATCATTTAATTTTTATTCAACAGTTGAAGTATTTACAGCGATCTAGTGAGTTACATTTTATAAGATAAAATTTCTGAGTTGAAACACAATTGTTTGTTCCGCGGATTATAGGCCGAATTTTCAGCACTCAAACGATATATCAAGAATCCTAAAAACCAAGTCTTTGTCGATGTGAACGCATACATTCTTGAAAAGTTACATCTCATGATTAAAAAGGGAACACTGAAATAAAAATATTGAATTTAACTTTAGAAATTGCAATTAAATCTATCAGTTTTTAATAATTAAAGATTGTTCATATTTGTAATGAGACAGGCTTTAGTGTATAGGATATTATGTGTACACAATTTTACAGGTTTTTTGCATGTTACATCTAAATGTTTTTCTGCTCTGTGCGCTTTTTTCTTTTGTTAATTCTACTTAATTGTTAATTTGATGTCCAATATCTGTAGATCACAAGACACATATCCCGAAATTATGAATAAAAAATAAATATATACGCACATTAAATAATTCTGTTAATTCTTGTTCTTGGAAACTTAAATTATAACACCCGATTGATGTGTAAATTCAGTTGTTTTTGAATTATATATAATTTCAGTACCGTGTATGAATACTGAATAGTTAAGGTTTTTTTACTGCTTTAGTTGGGAAAACCATGCCATGTATTACCGGCAAGTGACAAAGGTAAATTAAAAGATATCTCGTGGGAGACAAATCTATAAAAAAATGTAATTTATTCAACAAAATATTAAATTAAATAAATTTAATTTGAAACTGAAGAAAAATAATAATAAATATATTTTTTTGAAAAATTAAATTAAAGTTTAAACTGTTTTGCCATCAATTATTACAATAAAAGAATTGTAGATCTATTATAAAATATTAGTAGCAATTACATTTTAAATATACACTGAGAAAAATGACACTTTCAAATCTCAGTAAATCAATGTTTTCAATTTGTTATAAACTTTTTGTTTCAAATATGACAACCCAATGTTTTCAATTCTGAAATATCAGAAGTACTCAGAATATTGAAACATGAACATACTCAAAAACGAGTACATAGAGGTCAGTTCACACTCATTTTTGATACATGAACATACTCAAAAATGATTAGAATCAGTTCAAACTCAATTTTGAAACATGAAAATACACAAAAATCAGCCCATACAAGTCCGTTAATACTCATTTTTGAAACATGGACATACTCAAATGCGAGCACATGATGTTTTATTCTTGAGTGTGTGCAGGTTTTCAGAAATTATAAGTAATTTTGATCAAATTAATTCAAATATGAGTCATTTTGATTCTTGGCCATTTTGACTATGTGACATAGTCAGATTTGAGTATATTTTGCTCAGTTTTGAAAATGTCGTTTTTAGAGAGTAGTGTGGTAAGAATTCTTAGTTTATTTAATCTTTTACGCAAAAATAATTCTCACTAACGTAAATACTAAAATTACATATTAGCAAGATTTTTGTAAATCAAAAGGACTTTCAGATAAGCTATGTAATTATATATAGAACGTAAATAAACACAACCCATACACAAAGAATATGCAAGGTGTCTCCCTTCTTATTGCTAATAATAGTTAATTTTTAAACTGTAAGTTTTACAGGTAAAATTCTAATTCCAAATATATTATAAATATTCTTTATCTTCATGTGAATATTCTTTATCTCATGTACGTAGAAATAAAAGTTACGAAATTAAAATTATTATACGATACCTGTGTCCGATTAGTTTAATTTAGAAAAACGTTATCCAGGCTCAAACAAGTAAAACAGTAAAACCGCCATTCCCAACTCTCTAAATTTACCAAGTTACGATATTTTAAAATTTAGGAATTTTTCTGTTACTAAAAACAGAAAAAAAGGCGTGATTTGAAAGAGACACTCTGTATTGGTATACATACACGGATCTCCCACTCTCTCTCTTTCTGAATATCTATACAGGAAAAAGTTAGAAGCATGTCTTACATTTTAAACAAAAACACCTTTGAACGAAAACTAAAGTCAGTGTTTTTATAATAGGTACGTAAATATTTTTTTTTAATTCTCTTAGGATATTTATTTAAAAATCACTTATCAATACAATTACATATACAATTTAAACTGAGCTATATGTTTGTTTAAAATAGAAATAATAACATAATTTTAAAATCTATGATCAAGTTGTTTATATTTATCTAACCGACAGAGTAAATAATAATAATATTTAATATAAGTAAAATTTTCATTGGCAGTATTTAATCTTCTTTCATATTCTTATGAAAATTATAATAAATGCTGTTTAATTAAATGAAGAGAATTATATTTAACTTATTTGTAAACAGTTACTCTAATTGTTACAAAAAATGTTTATACATGCTTTTGAAAATATATTTAGCAACTATTTATTAATGTTAACAGGATATATAATAATATTTTAGTAATTGTCTTTTCAATTTTGCACTTTAGTATGTCCTACGTACTTTATAAATCTAAAAAAAAAATAAAAAACTTTCAAAAAGTAAAAAATGAAAGCCAAGCTTAAAAAGATAAATGAAAATTGTATCTAAAAATTGTGTGATTTCATATTTCCAAACTTCTGGTATCGATTTAAAATATTAACTACGATTTCATGTGTAAGTGAACTGCTTACGTATAAAAGTTTGACAGACATCCTTCTATCCTGCACTAATTACATTATTACATGTTTTTAATCCATTCGCTGCCAACCACGAGTATACTCGTGGTTTTTCAATTTAAAATTACGAATTCATACCGGAAATTTCGAAAGAAGAATTTTTATTTTAATGTAATCATGAAATGTATGTAATTAAATAAGGTAAATATTGCTATTATTATTTTCTGGTGTGAATTCGAACTTTCTAAATAAAATTAAATCCGGCAATTTTAACCCGGTAGTGAACGTGTTAAACCTGAAATTTAAACAATATAAATAATAAATGCCAACTTTAAAAAGTAATAGGTTGAAATAGGTCTCTAAAAATTGTGTGATTTCATATTTCCAAGCTTATGTTCTGGTACCGATTTAAACTGTTAACTAAGCCTCCATGTGTAAGTCAAGTGCTTACGTATAAAATTTCGACAGAAATCCTTCTCTTCTGTACTAATTGCACTATTACGTGTTTCTTAAATCTGAAATTTAAACAATTTATGAATGATGACCTGACCATCTTTCCATATTTTACATAAATTTCGAAACACCCAAGTGCTTAGATAAAATCTTAAGTTCGACATAGTTAATCAAGCTGACATTTTGCGTTTTTAATATATATATATATATATATATATATATATATATATATATATTAATAAGGTCTCCAAGTCTATCATGTATAAATCTATATATCTACACAGGAAACAGTTAGAAGCATATCTTACATTTTAAACAAAAACATCTTTTAACGATAACTGAAGTCAATATTGTTAAAATCGGTATGTGAATATATTTTTTAATAATTTTTCTCTAACTATATGTATTTAAAAATAACTTATCTATACAATTATAAATACATTGAGAATTAAAATTGAGTTATATGATTGTTTAAAATCGAAATAGTAACATAATTTGAAAATCTATAAGCAAGTTGTTTACATTTATCTAAAGAACAGAGTTAATAATAATAATGTTTACAAAGTACTCATTTCACTTTCATGGAATGCAATTTTCTCGTAGTATATAAAAACACAAGTAACATTTTCATTAGCAGTGTTTAATCTTCATTCTCATCCTTATCAAAATCATAATAAATGCTGTTTAATTAAATGTAGATAATTATGACGAACTTGTTTGCACAACGTTACTCTAATTGTTACAATAAATGTTTATACAAGCTTTTGAAAATATATTTAGCAACTACTTATTAATGTTAACAAGATATTTAATAATCTTTTAGTAATTGTCTTTTCAATTTTGCACTTAAGTATGTTATATGTATTTTGAGACGTACCTAGGAGAAAAAAGTTTAAAAAGTAAAAAAAAATAAAGGCCAAGTTTAAAAAGAAATAGGCTAAAAGGTGTATCTAAAAATTGTGTGATTTCATATTTTTAAGTTTATGCTCTGGTACCAATTTAAACTATTAACTAAGATACCGTGTGTTATCAAGTACTTACGTGTAAAATTTTGGCAGAATTCCTTCTCTTCTGTAATAATTACATTATTATGTGTTTCTACCTGAAATTCTAACAATATAAAAAATAAAAGCCAAGTTTAGAAAGATAGAGGCTGAAATATGTATCTAAAAAATAAATGTGTAATTTCATATTTCCAAACTTATGTTCTGATACCGATTTAAACTATTAACTAAGCTTCCATGTGTAAGTCAAGTACTTACGTATAAAGTTTTAACAGAAATCCTTCTGAAATGTGCTAATTACATTATTATGTGTTTCTTAAACCTCAAATTTAAACCGTTTCTGAATGATGATTTGGCAATCTTTCCATATTTTACATACATTTCTGAATACCTAAGTGCTTAGATAAAATGTTAAGTTCGACATCATTAATCAAGCTGACATTTGGTTCTTTTAATAGGCAGGGTGATTATAAAAAACTATCCCGATAAATGAGCTCCTACCTATCATACCGTTCACAGAAGAATGAAATTTTGTTTTAAAGTATTTTGAGGTATGCGCTCAAGATTTATATGAAAAACAACAGCTAAATTCCAACAGTTACTTTTATAGTGACAAAATTTTGAAATTTTCAAAAGACAACACCTACTTTTTTTTAATTGGAATGTCATCTTCATAGTGAAAATCCATAAAAAGCGTTGGAACGGAACCTGTAGCACGAAAGTCGCCGGCGCTACACATACTAAGAAGAAAGAGAAGACAAAAAATAAGGTCAGAAAAGCAACTGAAAACAAAACATTTTACTGCGTTTCACAAATTTCCTACTCCACACATGATGATACTTTGCAAACGGCAGATGGTGGATAGCACTGAACAATAAAATGTTTTACTTGCTGTTGCTTCTCTGTCTTTTATTGGTTGTTTTTACTTTTCTTCTTAATTTTTTATCTTAAAATTTTTTTGTTTGCTCATTTTTGTTACGATAATGCACTTTTGAGCATTTTTAAATAATTTTTCAATTATTTAAAATTTTGAAATTTTCCTGTATACAATATTTTATAAACTTATCAAAGCAATATAACATTTTTAAAAATAATTTTAAGACCAAAAATTTGAATGACATATTTTAAAAATACTTTTTTAAATGTCACTGAAATTTTGACCTTTAACTCGTCCCTACATACTCGTTTAGCTCTTCTGATATATAGGTAAGAAATCTTATTTCTAAATCATACAAAAATTGAATCATATTTAAAATTAAATGTACATATAATGTCATTAAAAGCTTCGCAATGACAGAGAGCAATGAATTCAGGTGATACTTTTAAAATAACCGAGATTGAAAATAATGCCTAATATGAATGTGCGTATTTTATAAAAGTTTCAAAATCACCTCATATTTTAATATGTTAATTGTTCTACTATGTTAAAACACTAATCCGCACGCAATATCTAATAATATACGGTATTCTCAATCGATTGGTACCGAATGAATTTTATACGACGATTTTTAGTGGATTAAATAAGGGAGGGTGGGAGATTTTCTAGTTTAGGTCTTCATAAACCATTAACGGAATTACTTTAGTTTGAAAAAGTTCTTTCTTTGATTAATTAAACATTAACTCTCCAAGCAATCTTTTATAGGTTAAACTTCAAGATGATTTTTATTAAATTTCTCATTTACGGAATAACCATATATATGCCTTAGCAATTTGTTAGATTTACATGCTTTTTCAAGGTTTTTTATTAAACATAAATTCACAATAATAACACAAAAAAATTTAAAATAGAAGAACACACATTTTATCAGACAATTAAATACACTAAATCAACATGAGAGAAAGATTGCCCTGGGCCAGGACTCGTACCTGGGACCTCCAGCGTACCGTGCTGATGCTCTGCCACCCAGATCGACATCCTAGACAGGCAATTTCCCACATTTATCCATTTTGGTAACAGTCATCGGGCAGCTTCGATCTGGGTGCTTTGTGGAAGAGCATCAGCACGGTACGCTGAAGATCCCAGGTACGAGTCCTGGTCCAGGTCAATCATTCACTCATGTTGATTTAGTGTATTTAATTGTCTGATAAAATGTGTGTCGTTTTATTGTAAAAATAAAGTAATCAGACGTAGTGTTTGTGATTTAATATATATACAAAACTATAGTTTAATAAAAATATTGAGTTTTATTTGATAGTTTATATGAAATTTTTGAACGAAATGACGGAAAAAAATCTTTTGGCATGATACTTACGGTATTTTTATTTTAAAAACATCCAATTGAAATAATTAAACTACATCTAGTAACATTCCTCTGTTTTTTAATCGATTCATTTTCCTTGAATTATCTTTTGGCATTTTATAGTAACGACTACGTGCTTTTATTACATTACAATAAATTTTTAAAAGGCGAAAACCCATATTATTTCATCTGTTTAAATAATACCCATTCCGATTCGACTGTCTGTTAATCCTTTCTATCAAGTTACATAACGATAATCCATAGAAAACTTTACACAGTTTTATTACATTACAATTAATTCAAATGGAGCTAAAAGATTTTTTTTTGTTTACGGAACATCTAATAAGTCTACTGTTGTTAATACAGGGTGGTTAAAATTAAACTGACGGTGCTCAAAGGCTCATAGCTCCGGTTCTACTGATCGGATCCGAATAAAACTTCAAATATACGTTATGTAGATCATGCGGCCAAGGTTTTCGTAAAAAAAAATAGTTTGAAATTTTGCTACTAGATGGCTCTGTATTGCTGAAAACATATGCAAATGAGTTGCTAATGTAATTTCACTATAAAAGCGATACGTACGGTTCAAAGAAATCATTAGACCGCAGTGAACATGCCGATGAACAAGAAGGAACGCGCATTGATGGAAAACTTTTTTGTCAGAATGAGAGCAATGCTTTGGCTCTGAATGCAATTTCCTCCACAATCGCCGACTCAGTTGCTCGTCGTCCGCTTCCGGTGCAAGATCCAGGGATCGGTTTCTTCAAACTTACGAATCGTGCCTCTAACTTCATTTACGGATATTTTTCATCCGCCGATAAGCACGGAGTGCTGCTGAAGCATTGCTCTCATTCTTATAAAAAAGTTTTCGATCAATGTGCGTTCCTTCTTGTTTATCGTCATGTTCACTGCGGACGTATGATTTCTTTGAACCATACGTATCGCTTTTATAGCGAAATTACATTAGCTACTCATTTGCATATGGTTTTAGCCATACAGCCCCATCTGGTAGCGAAATTTCAAACTATTATTTTTTTACGAAAACCTTCGCCGCATGATCTACATAACATATATTTGAAGTTTCATTCGGATCCGATCAGTAGAACCGGAGCTATGAGCCTCTGAGTACCGTCAGTTTAATTTTAAACACCCTGTAGTACGCGGTCGTTTGGTGATTTTATCGCTCTTTAAGCGCATTTTGTTAATTTTAGAATTAATTAAAAGTTTTATGCTGCTTAAACATAGAAATTTGTATTGTTTTAAACTGAACGTTACAGAAACACGTAGCATAAGTAATTATCTGTCTAAAAAGATATTCCTTACATTGTGCTATTTATTATTTAATTCTGCATGGTATTTTCAAAATTAAACTTGCGAAGCAGACAAAAATCTTAAAAAAATGAACAAACTATGAAATTTAATGCTAATTTGGAAATATCAAAACTCTGTTTATGCCTGGTATTGTTGATATTTCATATTTCACATTTTTTGCTTGTATGTTTAGCCAAATTAATTAATATGGAGAAGTTGTATTTCGTATATTAAGCAAAAGATGTTTCGTGTTTGCTTCTTGAGGCGTTTATTCGTTTGACAGGATTAGTTTTTTTCAGCTTTAATTATTGTATTTTTATGTTTTTTCTTTTAGCGTCTTATTAATCTTCTTTTATTAATGTTTCAGGATAATTTTTTATGTCATTATCGTAATATGAAACATTTTCTTCTAAAAAATTTATAGTGGTAGAAGTTACATGTTTATATAATATAGTTAAACTTTTTATACATGTAGAATTTTTGCGGTAATGTTTGACACAAAATGAGACTTAATTTATCTGGATAAATATATGATGTTATACACTTTGATTTATTGTAAATGTAGGATTTCGCTTTGTCATGTAAGTAATTTTTTTTAAAGAAAATGTGAAGATAATGTAATATATTAGTGATTTCATTACATTTATATTTTCTATTTTTTGAATTGAACATTCATGCATATACTCAGAAAATCGAGATCGCATCATTTTTGTGTTACAATCAGGTGAAAATTATCTTAAATTAGTTGGTGAAATACGAATGGATACATATGAATATAAAAAGTACTGAAGGGAAAAAAATATATCCATCTGCTACATGCGCAAAGTAAAAAGTAACTGAATAACTACACCATGCATTAAAGGATTAGCATTGAGAACTATAACAATAGCTTAGATTTAATGATAAAAGGAAAAAGAAATTCAATATAATGTACTAAAAATATAAAGATAATTCCAATTTAAAATTTTTTATTCCCGTGGTTTTGTTAATAATCGCGAATTTCAGTAAAGGTTGTAAATATAGAAAACGGATACAATTATAAGTTCATCAAAATTTTGTACAGAGAAGTCAAATAGAGGGTAGTGTTTACGTTGGCTGTAAGGTTGAGTGATTATTAATTTCCGTCTAGACAATCTAAACAACTAGACCGATTTCGACAAGCGAATTATTGTTAAAATCGTGTTGCAACTGCCACTGCCAAAATATGTGAATAAAAAGTGTTTTTTATTTCCAATTTTCAGTTAAATAACCAGCGACAATTTTTTTGTACATACATTTTTTACATATCTGTATAACGCTTCCTAAAATAATATCTATGCAAAGTGTTAGTATCTTGATTGGTATTTGACCATCTTATGTATTTAATGATCTTATACAATAAAAAAAATCAAAATGCATTTAAATACTTTTTTAACCTCATACTTTTAACACGTGATGAATGTAGTGGCAGATATGCATGACATGCAATGACGCATCACTACATGACGGATACAGATGAGGGAAACGCTTATAAGGCTAAGGAACGGAATTGAGAGTGAGGCACGCGAAGCATCAAATGGGAGGGTGGTTCAAAAAGTAAGGTAAAGCACAAATTTTCCTCGGGTAATAAATTTTCTTTCTCTGTAGTTGAGACGATCACAATTGGGCTACAGGAAGACGTGTTCCCACTGGATACTGCAACATCTCACTGACGAGCATAAAGCCACGCGAATATGGTTGTGTGTGGAGGACGTTCAGTTTCTGCAGCATATCGTTACAGGGGACGAAACGTGGCTGCATCAGGTGATAGCTGAGACAAAGCGAGCAACAATAGATGGAAACACCCCTCATCTCCCCCTCGTAAGAAGTTCAAAACAACGGCATCTGCGAAGAAACAGATAGTCACAGTCTCTTGGGACCACCAGGGTGTTCTGCTGGTTGATTTCCTCATCCGTGGAGTGATCGTGAATGTTACCAGTTATTGTGCCATGATGGATCGGTTGCGCTAGGCAATTCACAGGAAGCGACCGGAACAGCTTTAGAAATGTTTCCTGTTGTTGCACGACAACAACCAACCGCATACAGCTACAAAAACGCTTGATTTGGTACAGTGTTTTCGATGAGAGGTATTGGAACTTCCAACATACAGCCCGGACATCAAACCAAGGGATTTTTTCATCTATTTGGACCGTTGCAGAAGCATGTAGGAGGTCGGCTTTTTAGAAGCGATGACGTATCTCAGCAGGCCGTCTTGATGTGTCTCCACAACTTTGACTCTGATTTCTTCTATTCCGGTATCGACCGTAGTAGATACTGCCGTAGAATACTGAACGTAGGAGATACTGAAAGTAGGGCCCTATCCAAAATGCTTAAAGATTGAGGCGACGCACGGTTCGGATTTCGTTACCACTTCCCTTGTGTATTCTCTATGAAAAAACGTATACAAAAATATATAAGTTAAAAAATATATATAAAATGAGGTGATCGATACATCGAGTCACTTGTTTTTTCAATTTTCTTCCTCTAAATTCTTCACATAATTACTTATTTATTTATTTATTTTTTACTTTCGTTAATTAAACACAATTCTTCCTTTTTATTATCAAATATCCTAAGCAATTAAAAATGAATGAAAATAACAATTTAAGATTACTTCAAAAAATATAATACATTTTTAGACCGAATTTAAATAAAATGCTGTATTTGGTTCGAATATTTTTTTTTAACAGTCATTCTACTAACGAAATTTAATGCATTTTAATTTTAATTTAACTTTTGAAGACAAATTAATTTTAAAAGATGTTTGGTTTCCCTCCGGTATCATTTCCTTAGGACAATAAATTTTCCAGAATAAAAAAGAAAAAAAATAATTTGATTATATTTTCTGAGACTAATTTAATTCATCCTAAGATTATATCTGCAAAAAACATACATATATATATATATATATATATATATATGTATATATGATATAAATGAATAAAAGAGATTTCATCAGAAGTAATTAGATATTGCTAGCAATTTAATTAATTTTTTATTTGAAATGTTTTATCTGTATGGCATGAGGCCAGCTTAGAGAGATTTCTTTCTGCATCTGATTTAGAGAACTCTTCTATATAATATGTATGCTTCACTGCATTCAATGGGTGCATTCATAGAAAAATAAATAAGTATTTAAAAAAAAATGCATAAACATTCCTTATGTTTTAAAATTGTACTAAATGTTAACTTTCCTAAATTGAAATTAAAAAATAGCACAATCATTTCATTAATGTTTTTTGTGCTATGTATATTTTAAATGGTAAGTAATGGAACAAAAGCACTTACGGCATTTTGAATAGAATTTCAAATATATTATTAACCGTGCATGAAAAAAACATTTGTCATACAATCAAAACTTGTATATTATAATTTTACCAGTTTAAATATAAAAAAATACAGGGTGTCCATAAATTATTGTATAGATTTTCTTGCCTGGTACCTTTAAATTAAGAACATGACGAATTATATTATTACATATTAGTAAAGTATAACTCAAAATTTGTTTTTTAACAACACAAAGCAACTCAAAAACGCATTAATCAACTAACGATTCTAATCAAATAATAATAAATATTAATATTTTATCAAAATTATCAAAAGGATCTTTGATATACGTACTCCTGAAGAAATTTTGTTTAATGGTGAAAGATTTTGTTTAAAGAATCATACGCACATTATGCTTTCTCTTTTGCACTTGCCATTTTGAATTATCACGTCTTAGGCGTCCATAAACCGATGCCTCTAGGGTTGCTGCGTTATATTGACAGAGAATACTTAACTTTGCGTCATTAAAAAAACTTTTTGAGTTGTACTTTACGAATATGTAATAATATATTTCGTCATGTTCTTAAATTAAATTAAAAAAAACTTTTTCAGTTGTACTTTACGAATATGTAATAACATATTTCGTCATGTTCTTAAATTAAATTAAAAAATACTTTTTCAGTTGTACTTTTCGAATATGTACTAATATGCTTCGTCCTGTTCTTAAATTAAATTTAAAAAAATCAGTTGTACTTTACGAAAATGTAAAAATATACTTCATCATGTTCTGAAATTAAAAGTTATGAGATAAGGAAGCTCCAAGATTGTACAGGGTGTGCATAATTAAACGACCCTATTTTACAGGTGTCTACAGACAAAACTATAGTTCAGAAAGTTAGGGAAATTTTGGGGAGGACATAATAAAGGGATGGTAGTTTGTTTGTGCGAAAAAAAATACTTGAAAATTTTGACGCCAGAGGATGTTTTTTAATTAATTATTGGGGGCATTTGAAACATCAGGTAAGCCGTGATGACCTTTACCTGATTTTAAAGACAGCATTTCACAGTATGTTTTTAGTATTTCCCAGAACACACTGCGGTCAACTGCGGAACATGCTCTTATACTATTTCAGATGGTAGCTGAAAATGATGACCTTTATGTGGAACATTTTTTGTGGAAAGAAAATTTGTAAACTATCGTAAATGGACGCTAAATATGTAATTCATTAAAAAAGCCCTCTGGCGGCGAAATTATGAACTATTTTTCCCTCAAACAAATTCCTATTCCTTCATTATGTTCTCCATAAAATTTCACAACTTTTTGAACAATAGCTTCGTCTGTAGACAACTTTAAACATAGCCATTTCATTATGGAGACCCTGTATAAAAAAAGGTTTCTAGCAATTTAAGTAGCACACCGAAATACGAAAATCCAAACAATGAAATTTCCAATATGTTTTTAGATTTAGTTAATACTTTCTTTTAAATACTTGAAGGAATATATAAATAAATATTCTTTGACCTGATCAACCATATCAGTTTAAAATATTTTAAAAGAGTAAATCCTAAAAATATAGGCTATTGGAAAAAAAAAAAGAATGAAAAAGAAAAACCTGTCTGTTCTAAAATTCTGTTTACATAAAAATATAGTTTTTTAAACAAAAAGACTTTTAACTATACTTCGAAATGTTCCGTTTCATTACCACTATGCCGTCAGTCATTTTTATTTCATATTAATCTTTTTTTCAATTGGTGAAACTTTTTATTTCATTTTCATTTTTCACGTGGAAATCGTCTGATAGAAAATTAATTATTGTAGAAAGAATTTCATCGTGGATTTTTATTTTTTGGCATCTGCTGTAATGAAAAATGTTTAAATTTAATAGGAAAAGGCTGTTAGAATTTTGTTTTTTTATCTCTATTTATTAAAATAATACGAATTTTTCAAATTTTAATATTTTGAGCTGTTAATAGCTGGTATTCAGCTATATACACAAAGTTTCAACTCTGTAAGTTACATAGTTTCTGAGAATAGCTCTGTGACAGACAGACGACGGAGCGGGAGTAATAGGGTTTCGTGAGATGAACGAAACCCTATAAAAGGAACATACATCAGATTTAATATAAATGAAATAAGTTGGTCTCACTCTTTCTACTTTCGCTATTTTGGCGAGAAAGTTAACTTACAGGGAAAATTAAAATTTGGCTTAACAAATGTAATTGAATGGGTATGACGCAATTATCTCAAAAATTGTAAAAAAATGTGGAAATCATAGTTTAATAATCACGCGTAAGCTGTGATGTAACCCACACCATTCAATAAATACCATCGAAAAATTTGTGTGTCCCTGTAAACGTACGATGAGAGCAAAATACTTAAGAAATTCATCCCAAATACTTACAAGATCAATACAATGCCGCAATTAGGTTCGAATTGGTACAATATATTGGACAATATAATAATATAATAAAATATAACACCTTGTAATAGTATATTACGTTTAAATGCTAAAGGTGTAAAATTAACAACTATAATATAAATTAAAATAACTTTTATTAGTTGTTTTACATACATGTAAATAATACATGTAATAATACATGTAAAAATACGATGTTTTACATGTTGTTTTAAGTACATGTAAATAATAACTTCACAGCCCGTGCAGCTTTAGAATATTCTCATTTTGTTTTTGAAAATGACTCAGAAGAGTCGAAACATGTAAAACAACTAATAAAAGTTATTTTAATTTATATTATAGTTGTTAATTTTACACCTTTAGCATTTAAAAGTAATATAATATATTGGACGTTATCGCGATGACAAGATTTGCTCTAAATATGTAAAATATAAAAATTTACCAAAATATCATAAGTCAATTAGTTCATATTTGATGCTAGATTGAATAAATCTTACTACCAAGAATACAATATGAAAAGAGAAATAAAATAAAATAAAATAAAAAAGTTGATTACAATAACTCGATTTGTACAAAAATCAAACTAAAAAGGCTTTATATCCAATAGCAAAAATAATAAAGTAGAAATTGCAATAGGAAATATAATAGGAAATACAATAGGAAATATAATAGAAAATACAATAGGAAATACAAAAATTACATTTAAGTAATAAATCTAGCTAAGTAAAACTGTTATTTACTACATACATATTAAACAAGAATGCTCATAAATTTACCGATGCTTTGTGGTCCAACAGAAAAATAAAAGAGAAAATAAAAGAAAAAAAGCAAGAAAAAGCTTTATTTTGCCAATTGTTTCTAATGTTTGGTTCTGTCATTAAAAGAAAATTGTTGAACATATACTAAAAAAATCTTATTTATCTTATGACGACTTATTACTAAAAATAACTGAAATCTCTAAAATAGCAGAAAAAAGTCGCGAATGAAAATTTATTTGTTCTTGCTATATGCTGACATTTTATTCAAGATAATGGAGAATTAAAAATATCACAAAAGCCATCTCGAGACAATAATTACTTTTTATTGCATCAAATTGTTTTTTTTTCTTCCTGTTTTTTTTTTAATCTAAAGATTAATTGAACATACTCGCGAATGAAACGTGTTTGTTTTTGCATCGTGTTTACATTTTGTACAAGATTTTGGACAATTAAAAGTATCACAAGTCATCTTGAGAGAATATTGTTTTTTCTTGATTCAAATTAGTTTTTTTTCTTTACTTATTGTCATTGTAAAGATAAAACGTAGGCATCTACAAAATGTAGTTCTTGTAGAATGAATAGTATATGATACGATAAACAATTTTGAATAATAATAATAAAAAAAACAGACATTATATTCGGTAGAAAACACATAAAAATATGAAATATACAAGATGAGATTTATCATTTAATGTAAAAATGTAGTTAAGTAATTGTGGATTTAAAATCCAATATTTATTAAAAGTGACTAAAAAAAATTATTTTACGAACAATATGGATAATTCGTCACAAAATGAACAATTTTGAATACAAATATGTGGGACTTTATTGTAGCGTCGATGTTTGCATTTTATTGTCCTTAAATGTCAACATAAATTGTATTCTTTTACTGCACTTTGTATTATGCTGTATTTCTTTAATGATGTAAACTGATATATATATATATATATATATATATATATATATATATATATATATATATATATATATATATATGTATGTGTGTGTGTGGGTGTGTGTTATATAAAAATTTTATTTCGCAATATTCCTTTAAATCTAAATTCTGACATAGTCATTATTTCCTTAATTCTTAATAATTTTTATTCCTATTTAATGTCCTTTTAAAAGTAATAACACGTATATTAATAATTATCTTATTACAAATCTTAATATTTTTCATTCGTAATTTTTATCAACTCCCCAATCTATAATATTCTGAGAGACTCTTGTTGTCATTTCGAATGTTTTTAAAAGCCATTTTTTTAATTCGCTGCTTCGCTTCGCGCGCTGGGTATTTTTCACGGCAAAATCAATTCGGTTAAATATATAAAATAATAAAAACTAGATGTTTCTTTTTAAATTTATTATCACGGGCCGGGCAATGCAGGGCGGGGGTCAGATAGTGATAAATAAAAATGTTTCTTAATTTATCCCTATCTACATGTTTCTGCTGTTATTGAAAAATAAAATAGCAAATAAAGCCTTTTTTTGCCCATTTCTTCCATATTTAGCTCTGTCAACCAAGGAAAACAACTGCTAGTATCTGTATAAAAAATTCTTATTTCAAACAAATTATACCTTAAAGGAAAATCCTAAATCGCGTCAGACATAAAAGTGGCAAATTAAAAGTGCCTGTTCTTGCATATATTTTGTTATTTTTTGGAAGATATTACAGAATAAAAATATATCCCAGAAGCCATCTTGAGACAATAATTACTCTTTAATGAAACAAATCAGTTTTCTATTTCTTTCATTCCTTTTCAGTGAAAAAAATAAATGAACGTAAACAGCTACAAAGTGTAATTCTTGAAGCAATGATAGCAGATATAATAAGCAATTTGAAATGAAAAGAATATATGTTATTTTCAATAGTAAAAAAGATGGAAATATAAAATATCAAACAGTATAGTATTTGTCAATAATTGTCATAAAACTAGAGAAGTAAATATTACATAGTGCATGCAATAATATATACAAATTGAATACATGCAAGAAAACAATATAAACGCATATAAATTTTACTGACACAAACATGCTTGTGTCTTAATTAAAATATAATTTTTAATGTCAATTTGTAATGTTTCCTTGTCAACAAAAGAAGACACTGAAAAGAATCTCCATAAGAATATTCTTATGTAATACTTAATTAATAATTAATATTTTAACGAAAAAACTGAACTCACTGAATGATAATTGGTCGTCAATTCAATTGGGACTATTGTAACGATTTTAAATTAAAAGACTAGTTAATACACTACACAATTTATTAGGATAAAATCATTACACTATATATTCAAGTAGAAATATTATAGAATTATTCTACAAGAATAAAGAAACGCGGATGATCATACGCAAAAATATTTGCAAAGAAAATTTTGCGAATTCCGAGTAATGCTTCAATCACACATTCGTATATACTTTTTCACATTAAACATACTATTTTTTTTATTTGGAAATAAATAGTGGAGTCTTAAAAAGCATCAGAATACGCACAATACAGAATTAAATCAAATATTTATTATCCATCTTTAATGCATACGGAAATTAAAATGAAAAATATTAATTATAATACAGCTGTAATTGCTCTCAACGTGTTGGAATACCTTATAGAATTTCAGAGAAAATATGTTCCAAAACATCTTATAAGATACAAATAATTATGTTTTAAATAAAAAAAAAAACCGTAGACTAATTAAGAAATGAATTTGCATTTATGCTAATTTAATTCTTCTTTCACCGTTAAACTGTAAATGCTATGCATAAAACGCTTAATTGGCTTTGAGATATTATGCCCATATTTCACTTCACCATTTTCTTACCAGACAACTAAATGTATTAAATAATAATGGAAAAAATATTTATGATCCATGTTTTGGAAAAAGTATGTTTTAAAAAAAAATAAATATTGTGGAAGTTATATCCGTCATATAATGGCCATGTAACGAGAGGTAACATGTATAAGATGATACGAATTATTTAGTAAGTAAAATAGATAATCATAAAATAAACCTTTGAAATTTTTTCTTGCTTTCTTTATGTTGAATGATTTTACAAATTGACAAATTGTAATTGCTCTCAACGTATTGGGATACCTTAACGAATTATATATATATATATATATATATATATATATATATATATATATATATATATATATATATATATATATATATATATATGGTGTTTCACAAAGGACCCCTAACTTTAAAAATCAATAACCCGGAAACGATGATAGATAGAAGCATGAAACCAGTAGTATGTTTATTAAAAAAATCGTAAGAATCTTATATATAAATCTCAAAATTTAGTTAAAAGCAGCGCCGATAGATGGTGCTGCGTTAAATAGGTGTATCACATGAAAAGTGATTCAGAATGTGCACCGTTTACACAAGAGACATGTCGCAAACACAGAATGAAATTGTCAGTGACTCTCTGTAGTGTGTCACCGGAAATCGACACACAAGCTTGACACAATAGCCTCTTCGAACTCGCCGAGTGTTAAAGGATTGTTCCGGTAAACAATGTCCTTTAATGTGCCCCACAAAAAGTAATCCCAGGGAGTGAGGTGAGGTGAATACGGAGGCCACTCCATGCCTTTTCCCTTCACTGTCGAATAGCTCAACGCAATAACTCTAACTCCAATGTATTCGTCCAGAAAGTCAAAAAAGGCTTGTGTACAATGCGGACGAGCCCCATCTTGCATGAACCATGCCGTGCCTGGTCGATCGTTTAACTATTATTGAGTGGCGACAAATTGTTTCAAAAGTGCAATGTACCGCTCAGTCGTCACTGTTTCTAGCAAGAAAAAGGGCCCAATAATGCCTGTGCGACAGATTGCAGCCCAAACTGTAAGTTTTGGTCTAAAGAGTGGTGGTGCGTGAGTCAAATGTTTATTTTCTCTACCCCAAAATCTTCAATTGTGTCTGTTAATGACCCCATTCAGATAAAATTGAGCCTCATCCGTAAACCTTATTTGGCCAACATCGAAACCAGAACAATCAATCTTCTCGAGCATATCGTTAGCGAAATGCTGTTGCAGTTCAGCTTGAACTGGTATCGCCTTCCGGCATTGAATCTTGTAAGGAAACATGTGTAATGATTTCTGCAGGATTCTGTACGTGCTGGACGGCTTGATTCCGGATTCAGCTGCAAGTCTGCGGACAGATTTATTCGGATTACGCTCAATAACTGCAGCAGATGTTGTTGAATTTTCAGGAGTAACGACGGAGTAGGTCCGACTCACATTTCCGACTAACGCATCGGCCACTTTGCCGGTCTGTTGAAATTTTTTGAAAATATCACGAATTCTTTTCCCATTTGGGCCTTTTGCGACTTGAAATTTCTTTTAAAAACTTCTCCTTGTGGCAGTAGGACTCTGATTTAATCGGTGGTACTCCAACACAATAAACACACGTTCCTCCACGGTATAGATCACTTTCGGAATCATTTTCACTATACGCTATAGCAGTCAGATTTCAATGGAGAAGTCTTCGACGGCTAGTTCTTCTATGCTTCTGAACCCTTGTTAGAAGGATTCTTAACGCTCTTAGCGTCATCTATCGGTGCTATTTTTTACTAAATTTTGAAATTTATATATAAGATTCTGACGATACTGGTTTCATGTTTCTATCTATCACCGTTTCCGGATTATAGACTTTTAAAGTTTGGGGTCTTTTGTGTGTATATATATATATATATATATATATATATATGTGTGTGTGTGTGTGTGTGTGTGTGTGTGTGTGTGTGTGTGTGTGTGTGTGTGTGTGTGTGTGTGTGTGTGTGTGTGTGTGTGTGTGTTTCAAAGTATCAACATATTATTCATTTTTAATAGAAAATCATGGCAGAATTAATAAGGGAATTTGGATTTAAGATAATCTAATATTTCTTTCACCGTTAAACCGAAAATTATACGCATGAAAGGCGCAATTCTCTTTGAAATATTATGCCCATTTTTCACTGCACCAATTTTCCACACATTTTAACATATTAAAAAATAATGGCGAAATATTTACGATTGGAAAAATTATGTTTTAAAAAACAAATATTGTGGCAGTTATATCCTTCATATAATGACCATGTAACAAGAGGTTACATATGGAAGATGATACGAAATATTTATTAAGTAAAATAAATGTTCATAAAATAAAATTTTCACTTGCTTTCTTTATGTTTTATGACTTTACAAAGTGTAATTATACTCTCAACGTGTTGGGATACCTGAAAGAATTACAGAAAAAATTGTTTCAAGGCATTAGCATAATATTTAAATTATTTTAAGATATAAACTATTATTTTTTAATAAAAAACTTGGTAGAGTTATTAATTGAATTTATATTTAAGATAATTTATTTTTTGTTTCACCGTTAAACCAAAAATAACATGCATAAAAAGCGCAATTTGCTTTTAAACATTATGCCCATTTTTCATTTCACCAATTTCTTTCCAGACATTTTAACATATAAAAAAAATAATGGAATTTTTTTACGATTCATGTTTTGGAAAAATTATGTTTAAAAAATGTGTATTGTGGATATTATATACCATTCATATAACAGCTATGCAACAAGATATAACATACAGAAGATGATACGAAATATTTATTAAGTAAAATAAATATTCATAAAATAAAACTTTTAACTGCTTTTTTTTATGTTTGATGACTTTACAAATTTTAATTACTCTCAACGTGTTAGGATACCTTGACGAATTACAGAAGAAAATTTGTTTCAAAGCATTTAACATAGTATTTTATTTATTTTAAGATATAAACAATTCTTTTTTAATAAAAAAATCATGGTACAGTTAATAATTTAATTTTTATTTAAGATAATTTATTTTTTCTTTTATGCTTAAACCGATAATGCTATGCATATAAAACGTAATTCGCTTTAAAATATTATGCCCATTTTTCATTTTACCAATTTCATTCCAGACATTTTAACGTATTAAAAATAATGGCAACATATTTACGATCCATGTTTTGAAAAAAACTATGTTTAAAAAAACAAATATTGAGAAGTTATATCCTTCATATAATGGTCATGTAACAAGAGGTAACATATGGAAGATGACACAAATATTTATTAAGTAAAATAAATATAATCATAAAATAAAACTTTCAACTGCTTTTTTTTTATATTTAATGACTTTACAAATTGTAATTACTCTCAACGTGTTATGATACCTTAACGAATTAGAGGGAAAAATTTGGTTCAAAGCATTAAAATAATATTTAAATTATTTTAAGAGACAAACTATTCCTTTTTAGTAAAAAATCATTGCAGTGTTAATAATTGAATTTGTATTTAAGATAATTTAATTTTTCTTTCACCGTTAAATCGATAATGCTATGCATATAAAGCGCAATTCGCTTTGAAATATTATGCCCATTTTTCATTGCTTTCCGGACATTTTAACGTATTAAAAAATAATGGCAAAATATTTACGAACCGTGTTTTTCGAAAAATTATGTTTTAAAAAAACAAGTATTGTGGAAGTTATATCCTTCTTATGATGGTCATGTAACAAGAGGTAACATATGGAAGATTATACGAAATATTTCTTATGGAAAATAAATATTCATAAATTAAAACTTTGAACTCCTTTTTTTATGTTCAATGATTTATAGTTCATGTATAGAATGGAAACAGTTATATATGGAATATTAATGCAATGCTAACAAAAATGTTGCAAAGCACATCACTTAAAAAAATTGGTAAACAAAAGTAATATTTCCGCCCCCCCCCCCCAAAAAAAAAAAAAAAAAAATATGCACTCAAAAGATATAAATCATCGCATCTGTAATCCGAATGGATATGAAGATTAATATTCACGGTTGCGTAAGAAAAGATAAAGCAAGTTTTAAATGATGTCAAGCTCACCAATTTCGTATAAATTACTCATGTACAGATACACTTCACAGGAGCGTGACTAGGGAATGGGGGTTAAGGAGCACAGTTGCGCCGGACTCTAAGATTAAAAAATCCCTGAGAGGAGCTTATTGGCTATTGAGTATATACGTTAACATGGCATAAAGAATTCGCGTTAACGTAACCTGTAACAGGGGACCATTCCACTATCTCTAGCGGTCTTGACAATTTCGATCCAAGCCCCTGTGTAGTCGTATACATATTCCAGTGCCCTCACGCTCACGCATAAATTTTTAACTCAATTTTCATGAAAGGAAATATATTTTATTATTACTCTTTTCTGTTTTGCGAATGATTCAGCATTTCTTAGTAATGAGTTATGGACAAGCAAATGGATTATATTATTTAAATCTTATTTAATCATTTCAATTCCTTATTTTACTCGTGAGTTATGTCTATTAGTATTCAGTTTTTTATCTATTACAGTTGGATCATAATTTATTTTTTCGGATCTCCTATTATTTTAGTGTTTGGTGTTCTTGCGATATGTTATAAGGAGCTTAATATAGTCATTTTTAGGCTTATTGCTGACAATTTTCGACAAATTACATATCTTTACAATGCACTCATCTTCTGAAGCTCCTCTGACGAATCCATGAGATATTCATAGTTTTTTATATTTGCATTTTCATTTTATTGTGTTCAATCTCTACACTATCCTTGAAAATTCTTTGATTTTCCAACATATGATTTCATTATATATATGTGTGATGTGTGTGTGTGTGTGTGTCTACTTTATCGAAATAAAAACAGTAATCTAAAAATAATTAAATTTGTTTGTTTTAAAAATAACGCTTATTAAAATTTTGTTCCAGACATAATTGTATGAAATATGTTTGCATTTTCCAATTAACGTGACATTATTTGACAGCGAACATAAATGTTAGTAAAAAATCTAACAAAGACAAAAATTATTAAAAATTTAATGCAGCAAATTATATTTGAATATATCAGCATAATTTGATAGCTAAAAAATAATGATTATTGAAGCATAAATTTTTCTTATGTAAGAAAATACTTCATGATGGAATTATTTATGAATTGGATGTACATTTATGTAATTTTCTAGGAAATATTTTGGCCATTTTTCACCTCATCATTTTCCCCAGACATTTTAACGTATTAAAAATAGCAGTAAATATTTCCGAAGTACACTTCGGAAAAATTATGTTTTAAGAAACAAATTTTGTGAAAGTAATGTTTTTTCTTCGTGTATAATGACTTCGTAACAAGAGGTAACATATGGAGAATGATGCAAAGTATTTATTTTGGAAAATAAATTTTCAGGAAACATGAATTTGATACTTTTTTTATGTTAGTCAAATTAATGTTAACGTATAGAATGCATAAAAATAAACAATGAATTTTATTAGAATATTGTATGGCACCAAGAGATGTGAAAAAAGAAAACAATCTGCACATTATCAAAGTTAATAATTTTCCATATTAAAATTTAAGGAATAATATACGTTTATAAAGTATATTATTATACTTTATAAACGTAGATACACGTTTAAGAAAGTATACTGAAAATTCTCAGATCAGATTAGAGTAATCTGATCTGCATCCGTATTTTAGCAGAGAAGTATTGATATAAAGATTATTTAAGACTTTGTAAAATTAATTGTAAGTTTCGTTTGCTTAATGGGACTTATGTATATATGTAAATAGTTTTATTATATTTAATCAAGTATAAAATAATAATTAATCTTATTATTTATTTATTTTTTCCTTTTTATGGTTATTCAAGAGTACTTTATAAAAATAAAGATGTTTTAAAAAATTTATTATTTGATGTTATAATTATAATTTTTACTATGTATCTCTTGCAATTTTTATTGCTTTCAAACAATATGGTAGTTATGAGTAAAATGTTAGATACTGGCAATTTAGGCCTTGGTGGATCCAGGACTAATGCTCGGTACAGGAAGATTATTAGGGATCTTCCTCGATCGTTATCAGATAACGTATTCTATTGTCCCAAGCCTGTTCTATGTTTTCGAGAGTGTGAATCTAAGCGTTGCCTTACATGTCCTTTAGCTGATAAGTCCCATATTTCAAATAATCACAATCTTAATATGGTAAAATTTTGCAAAGCATACAATGTAATCTATTCATTGAAATGCAATTCGTGTAATATGGAATATATTGGACAGTCTTGTCAAAAATTACATAACAGGCTAAATTTACATTGTTCTCATATTGATAAATTTAAAAAATCTAAATTTCAAACTACTCATAATATTGAATATACTCATTTCAAAAATCATGATTTTAAAAATATTACTATTAAAATACTTAAAATACAAAAAAATTTTACTGAACGACTTTTTCTAGAATCTAAATATACAAGACATTTTAATACTACCTATCCTTATGGATTAAATCAATTAGTATGCAAAAAATCACATCCTGTTTTTTCAGATTTAACTAAATATTAAAATTATAAAAATCTTTATTCAGGGTTAAATTTTTCAAACATTTTTCAAACTTCAAGATCTGGTAGAGGTATACATAATAACAAAAAATACACTGATAATATTGTTATACAACAAGAGCTTGATGACCAGAGCCACTCAATTTTTATCCTAATCAGCTTACATTAAGCGAAAATGATTTGATTAATTGAGGCACAATTTTGTAATGATTATAGTTGGTTAGGTATAAGGAAACATATTTTTAGTATTAAAAAGAAATATTTGAACCAATATTTCAAAGTATTTAAAAAGAATCAATATTCTCCACATTTTTGTGATATCTTTTATGGTATTCTTCATTATAGAGCAAACCTATTAAATACAAGTCTTTCTAATAAACCTAAATATAAAACTAATAATACACAACTAATTATAAATTTTTCCAATCATGTATTTAATAATATCAATTTACACAATATCATAAACAACACTACTAATAATTTTCCATTAAAAAAATTTACTATTCACAAGACATATAAATATAATCGCACACTTGGACGTAAAATTTTTAATTACAATTTTTTTGCAAAACAAATGGTCTCTTCAAATAATTACCCTTGTTATTGTAATGACCCAAAATTTCAAAAGTACATAAATACAACACGTGGTCATATTATTTCTGGTAATCTTAATATTGTAGAACAACCTATTTTACAAAACTTAATGCATAATGGCACGAAATTTCGCCTTCCATACATGTGTAAAATCAAATCCATAATATTGCAGTTTATTCAAGATATTGATTTATTTATATATAAAATTGCTATTGATTACAATAAACCTATCGAGTATTTTAGTGAATGGAGATTTTCTGTAATAGATAAATTTAAAAATGAAATTATAAAAAAATGATCAACATATTACCCATGCATCTTTTAAAAATATAAATAAACATATATCAGAACTACAAAACAAATTTATAATTACTTATGTAGATAAATCTCCAAATAATTATGCTATTATTTGTAAAGAGTACTATAAAGTGTTAATTCACAATGCAATTAACACAAGTAATATTTTTAATAAAACTAAATTAAATATTGAAGTTAATAATAGAAAATTATTAAATTATCACAAATTACTAAAATTCAAATGTAATAATTTAAATTATCCTTATCTTGTTATAATTCCAAAATTTCATAAAAATCCAATTAAATTTCGCACAGTTACCATTGGGTGTAACACATATAATAATAATGCAAGCAATTAACTTCTTAATATTTTAAAGCAGATATATGATGTAACAATAAAACATAACCAACATTGCCTAAAAAACAGTTTTCAGCTTATTAATAAAATACATAATATAAATCCGGTAAAATTCATAAAAACATTGGATTTTAATGATTTATTTAATAACATTGATATAAAAGACTTACATAAAACAATGTGTATATTATTTAAAGAATTTAAATCTCAATTAAAATTAAAAGATCATATTTCCGTAATTTTTTTAAAAACTTTATTAAACTTTACATTGCATAATAATTACATCATATATGACAATATTATTTATAAACAATGCCAGGGAATACCGCAGGGTGGGACCGCTTCTAGTATTCTCTCTGACCTTTACTTATATTATTATGAAAGAAATATTGGTCCGAACAATTATTATGTATTTTATCGCTATATTGATGACATTATCATTTTTTTATTTCAATGATAAAAATTGCACATCACCACTCAATTTTTATCCTAATCAGCTTACATTAAGCGAAAATGATTTGATTAATAATAATATATATTTTCTTGACTTAAAAATTAATATTAATGATAATTATAAATTAATATTTGATATTTATGATAAAAGATTTGACTTTCCATTTAAAGTAAATATTTTTACCAATTTTGCTTCATGTTTACATAAATCAGTTTATAAAAATATAATTATCAATTACCTTCATCGTATAAAATATCTATGCTCAGATATAAATAAAAACAAAAATATTAGATTTATACGAAATCAAGCAAAACTATATGGTTATCCTATTTTTTTTTATAAGTTCAATTATCAACTCTTTTAAATAACATTTATTACATTATGTAAATATAAACATGTTATGTAATAATTTATTTTGTTTTAGTGTGCGATAAAATATAGCAAATGATATAGCAAATAATACAATTAAAACATATATAAGGACTATTATTAAGCTGGTTGAACATTGTTTACACTTTATATGGTCATGGTGAATGTGCGTTTAGCCGATCACCTTTATATTAAGTGATACTAATGATCAGTTATAAAAAGTCTATAAAATGTCTTGTGATGTTCACGGAATTTTGGATAATTATTGTGAGTAAAATATTTTATCTATTCTTTACAAGTTTTTTATTTCCAATTTTACTTTTTCCAATTGTTTTCTGGTAATAATACAGTATACCTGGATGAATATACTGATCTTAGTATAAATGCCAGTATATTTATGAAATACTGTATTATTTTTTAAAACACGTGTGGATACATCCAGGCTGATGATTATATCTACACGTGTTTTTTCATTTCCAATTCTTATTTAAATCTCTTCTTATCCAATTTTCCATTATATTTAGTTCATATTTCATTTCAAAATACATTTGTATTCACTTGATATCAACTTCAAATTATTAACATTTTATGGTTTATTATATAATTTTTTTTTCATCTCTCTCTTTTTAAATATACTTCATATTTTCAGTATTTTTGGCCAATTACCATTGAAGCAAATGCTATGGTAAAATTATGATTGCACTTGTTAATTTATTAACTATGTGGTATTCTGTCTACACTTTATTACTAATTATCTCTTGGGAGATTTAATTAGAATGCTACAAGAACTTGATATGTTTTTTGAAATTCAAAGATATTATAATTATATATATATATATACTTTTGTAAGCTGGGTCAAATATCCTCACATCCGGGAAGTTTGAGCTGAGGGTCACTTGACTTATTAAATCAAAAAATGCACATTTTCATCAGAAATATTATTTAATAAAATGTAGCTTAGTTGAACAGTTAAACATTTTGACATTTCCTGGTTTTTTTATTTGACGAGAACTTTATGCCACGGCTAGGAGAAACTTTACTTATAAACTTAAAGAGCCATAAGAGAGAAAAAGTCTAACTGTAATCTAAACAATTTTAGAGTGAGTATAAATATAAATAAAAATATTTATAGAAAAGCAGCTAGAATAGGTTTAAAAATGAGAAATACAATCAAATTTAAAATACAAACATAGTAATTACATGAAAAAGTGAATAAAATAAAATGTCCAATCGTTCAAAATAGCCGGAATAAAGGAATAAAAGCCCAAGAATACAATTTACTTTTTAGCGATACTCATAACTTTTTTTCCCTTGGTTAGAACAGAAACTGTAGAAATAAAAGAGAAAATGACGTATGATAATTTTATATATATATTTTATTAAAAAGTAAAAATAAACAAGAAGTTTAAATTGAATGTAAATTAAACATAAAAAAAAAGAAAATCAGTTATACAATTTCTTTTACTAAATAAAATTTCTGACATTTATTTGACCTGGAAACAGGATATAACTTATAACTGTCAATTTTTTAAGATCTCACATTCATAATTTTACAGATCAATGAATAATTTCATAACCAAAAAAGTGAAATATATTTTTTAAATCTACTCTAAACCACTACTGGTTATTGAATACGGTTGCTTAAGATCCCCCACCCCTCCCAGAAAAAATTGACACGAAATCGTTAGCACAAACCGTAATATATGTATATTTTGTAATAAAATATAGATATTTAGCATTTACGTAGTTGTATTCAAAATAAGGTTTTCCTAATGTTAAAACACATTTGTTTGAATTTATACTTCACATTACTTATTAATAGTAATTTTTTAATTCAATTTGACTTTCAATATTGTATTATAGTTCATATTTAAAAATATTAATATAAATTCTGCTATTAATTACTGAAATAGATTCATTAATATTATTTTATAAATTTAACACCAATTTGTAAGACCTTTTCAAGTAATAATGGATGGAAAATGGGTGATTTCAGCCAGGTCAAACATCTCGCCCAAGCCGTGGGTAAAATATCTCGCAACTGTTATTTACATAAAAAGTATAAAAATGCATGACAATAATCATGAAAAGGTTTTAATGCTAACTTATTTTTATATATTTAAGTAAAGTACGCTTTAAAGAAAAAATATCTTCTTTAACTTTATTTATTGGTAGTAGAAAATGTTGCGAATAATAATAATAAAAAAAAAACTTTTTCGGAGGGGGGCGGGGATTTCAAAATTCCTTTTTATTTTTTATTATTACTACAAATATCTGAAAGATAACATTAGCTTGTACAAAAGTAGTATAATAAACAAACTTGCAGTATGATAAAACATCCCATGCATTCCCTGTATTTGAACGAAAAATAAAATAATCAAAGAACTAAAAATTATTGTTTTGTTAAAAAGTAATGCTTTATGTGGCTCTATTTTCTAGTTAATTATTTGAAAACGTTGTAGTATTTTTCGACAAACGAGATAAATTTTGATGCAAAATAATCACAGACAAAAGCTATGAAAATTAATTATAGCTATTTTTTTTTTCTTTTGAAGCAAATACCATATAAATTATAAACTATTTTCTATTGCAATATATTATTTACTTCGGATGACTTTTTTAAAAACTATAGAGAAAAAATATTTTTACTTTGTTGAATTTTATTTAAAATACTTTTTCATCTCTCCTACATGAAAAGACTTGAGTTAGATTTATGCAAAAGGGTTTAAAACAAAATTTTATATTTATAAACATTTACACACAAATAGGTATTTTAAAGCTATTGTTAAGACATAGAAGAGAAGTTGATAAAAGTCTTTGCACACACACACACACACAGACAAATTCTTCAAAATGTTATATGTTAAATTAATTGTATAAAATTGAATATATGTTTTTTTACAACTCCAAACATACTAAAAACATATCTTAATAAATAAAACTATGCCAGAATATATTAGGCTCATTTTTCATATCGTAAAATTGTTTTAGACCTTTAAGGCAAGTGAGAAAGGAAGTTATAAAATGTTTACGATCTGCATTCATAAAAGTATTGCGATTTTGGAGAACTGATTTTGTGACTTCTAAGTATTTTCTAAGTAAAAATGATTTTATTTATTGCAGAATGATAAATATTTGCCTTAGAAAAAAAATGCTGTAACTGACAAAACGGACTTAAATTAGATGACATTGTTTAATGAAGACTTCAAGACTTGTTTGCAGTTTGAGCTCACACACAACGCATTCTGGAGAATTAATTCATACTTTATTATTTTTTAACGCAATCATACTTATTGGTAGAGATATCATACGATTTGAAGTTTTTCCAACTAAGTGAAAGGATAAGTCAAGGACTATAGAATTATGTATATTTTAACATTTTTTTAAACACTTTCTAACATAGTTGAAAAGTGGTTTGGAATTCAGTACTTTCCGTGCTCTAACTTAGGTAAATATACTCGGATTGCTATGGAATTGATATATGTTAATGAGGTTTACAATGGCATGTTCGGTATTGAAAATGAAGTACGTAGCAATTATAGTTCGTTTACAAGAACACTAAAAAAATTCCGGTACATTATGGTCTATAGGAAAAGATTGTTTGCAATGTATTTTAATTATGTTATAAATTCCTGAGGTGAACAATAAAGGGCTTACTGTAGAATATAGTGTGCATAGCCTTTTATTGTTTATTTATTGGGCCATACAAAAGAATACGCGGTCTATGAGCAGTAATTGCTGGAAGTGCGTTTTCAATTGTGGTATACGTTTTTAAATTTACCTTTATTTTTGCATATTCCTTCGTGTATATAAATTCTACAGATCATAAAATCATCTCTGTCAATTTGGAGATTGGAATTTATTGGATGCTGTCTTTTTAACACTTTCCAACATCGATGAATAGTATTTATGAATTTGCTTTATCTATCCGTCTGTCCTTCCATGCTCTAACTCACGGAAATACACTCGGTTTGCCATGCAATCAATATATGCTATTGAAAACATTTTCGGCGCAGGAAATTAATTGTGTAGCATTTATAGTCCATTTACAGGAATACTCAAAGTAATTCAATTGCATTACGGTATATGGTGAAAAACCGTTCGTGGTGTATTTTAATGATGTTGCAGTTTTTCAAACATATTGAAACGGATATATAAATCTGTTTTTCACTGAGTTACACTACAAGAGGCTTAATACAGAAAATGGCGGGCATAGAACGCATTTACAGGGACGCACAAAATAATTTGGTTACAGTACTATTTATTAACAGTTATTGCTGGAAGTGCGTTTGAGGTTGTTGTACGCGTTTAACAATTAAACTAATTTTTTTGTCTATTACTTGGTGGGTATGAATTCTGTAGATGATATACAAGGTGGTTCAAAAGAATTCGGATATTTTTCCTACTGTAGGTGGTAATTACTGAAATTGGGTTTTCAAATATGGTATGCGGTTTGCTTGCAAAATAACAGTCATAGCTTACTACATTAGTGGACACGGTAGCTTCCCATCATTTTAAAATAAAATAGGAAAACGCTCCTACCCAACATGTATATGCCAAAAAAGCTCAGGAACTGTTCTACATTACATGTATGGAAATTGTCCTCTAATAAGACATACTTTCAATTTCAATAAAAATGTCACAGTGACACAAAATCTGAATAAAACTCTGTTTGGTCCTTTAAACTATGATAAATTAAAAGAAAAGTACAACATTCTGAATAAACTTGTCTTCTTTATTAAAAAGGATTTATAAAGTACTTTTTAATAGAATATATTTTGTTTTTGTAATTTGTATATTATAGTTCACATACTGATCAGATTTTTGCACTCATACTGTTCTTATTTCAGATTACTGTTTGAACCATGCAAAATTACTAGTTGTGTTTCTTTTCATAAATTTTCTGATTACTTCCTTTTATACTTTTTTATATCTTTTTTTTTAAATATTAAGAAATGTTGTGATCTCAACCAGTATCGTAAAAACTAACTTTGTACTAATTTTAAATCTCTAATCCAATAATCAACATCTGTATTCTAAACTATGAATTTTCAATAAACATTTCCCCTCGTGGAGAAAAGTTCCTATGCTTAACGGCTGGATCTCCACGAGAGGATGATTTCATTTCATTTCGTTTAGTTATATATCATATTTTACCTTATTAAAATGTGAAGTTTTCTTAAAGTTTTTTGGAAGTATTGGAAAATGTTTCATAATCTATGATTGAGCCATGTTTTTTTTGTTCTTGTTTATTTTTGGCCGACTGTACTTAATGTGTAAGTAGACGAAGCTGAACCTTTTATGTTTTAATTTGGAAAATAATACACATATTTTAGGCCCACACGAAAAATACCAAAATAAATAATATACATCATAATTCAGAAGAATTGCATATTCTTATAATATTAAATTACATTATGACTATACAAATTTATAAAAAAGGAATGGTATAGATATAAATTTGTGTCTTTAATAATTATTATAGTGATTTTGATTCAAACAAAAACTAAAAAAATATCTTAAAAGTTTTCAAAAATATTTATTTGACAGATAACGTTCATTAAAAACTTTTGTAAGAGTCAGATAATCATTTCTTATTTAGATTGAATAGACTTTTTAAATATACACAGCAGCTTGTATAAATACATAAAACACGTAATTCTGAAAAAAAGGAAAGTAGTAAAATGTAATTTTGCCTCTTAATAAAATAAACTGGTCGAAAATGTTTTAAAAAGAGCCTACATTAAAAGAAACAAAATCCTTCTACGTAGTATGAACTGTTCGTAAATGTTTGAGATCGTAATTACCAATTTTTCTCAGTGTAACGTTATGCAAGCGTATTGATCTTGTGACACCGTAATCTCTTTCTTGTTCCATCGGCATATGCGAATTAACTTTAAAGAATTATTTTTTTTCATTATTTGTTCCCGTGTTTCTAATGTTATTGATTAAGTAATGAGTGATATTTAACGAATAAAGATATATCTAAAATGTAATTTCTGGAATCAATGACTTGAAAATAAATCCTTCTACGTTATATGAAATGTTCGTAAATGTTTGAGATCGCAATTACTATTTTTTCTCACTGAAACATTATGAAAGTGTAATGATCCTTGTGACACGGTAATCTGTTTCTCGTTCTATCTCCAAATGGGAATTAACTTTAAAGAATTATTCTTTTGCATTGTTTGTGCCCATTTTTCCAATATTATTGATTACGTAATGAATAATATTTAACGGATTAAGAAATATCTAAAATGAAATTTATGGAATGAATGACTTGAAAAGAAATCCTTCTACGTAGTATGAGATGTTCGTAAATGTTTGAGATCGCAATTACCAATTTTTCTCATTGGAATCTTATGCAAGCGACTTGATCGTGTGACACCGTAATCTGTTTCTTGCTCCATCGGTAAATGCGAATTAACTTTAAAGAATTATTCTTTTCATTATTTGTGCCCGTGTTTCCAATGTTATTGATTACGTAATGAGTGATATTTAACGAATAAAGATATATCTAAAATGTAATTTATGGTTTCAATGACCTGCAAAAAAAAAAAAAAAAAAAAAAAACCTTCTACGTAGTATGAAATGATCGTAAATGTTTGAGATCGCAATTACTAATTTTTCTCAGTGGAACCTTTTGCAAGCGTATTGATCTTGTGACACCGCAATCTGTTTTTTGCTCCATCGGCAAAAGCGAATTAACTTTAAAGAATTATTCTTTTCATTATCTGTGCCCGTGTTTTCAATGTTATTGATTAAGTAATAAGTGATATTTAACGAACACGAATATATCTAAAATGTAATTTATGGAATCAATGACTTGAATGTTGACATACTACGCTGAATCCTTCTACGTAGTATGAAATGTTCGTAAATGTTTGATATCGAAATTACCAATTCTTTTCAGTAGAGCCTTATACAAACGTAATGATCTTCCTGACACCGTAATCTGTTTCTTTTTCCATAGGAAAATACGAATTAACATTAAAGGATTATTCTTTTCATTATTTATGCCCATTTTCTCAAAGTTATTGATAAAGTAATGAGTGATATTTAACAAATAAAGATATATCTAAAATCTAATTTAGGGATTCAATGACTTGAAAAGAAATCCTTCTACGTAGTATGAAATGTTCGTAAATGTTTGAGATCGCAATTATCAACTTTTCTCAGTGGAACCTTATGCAAAAATAATGATGCTTGTGACGCCGTAATATGTTGTTTTTTTCCGGCAAGGGCGAATTAATTTTAACAAATAATTATTTTCATTATTTGTGCCCGTTTTTCCAATGTTATTGATTAAGTAATGAGGGAAAGTCAACGGATAAAGAACTATCTAAAATGTAATTTTTGGAATCAATAATTTTGATATCAATGCAATTTTTTTTTTAAACTTTTAAATATGTATTTTTTATTTTCTTCAATCCTTAAAAACTTCGTAAGAATAAATAATTAGTATAATTTTAAGTTAAGTAATAATGGAATATTAAATTTTAAAATTGGTATTTTTATTAACATATTTAATGTTTAAATGGGTGCATTTTTTATAAATTTAATTTTGATAACAATAAAAATATTTTAATCCTGCACGAAAATCAGTAAAAGAGATATTATAATTAATATTATGTAATTATCTATATCGCATTCGGATACAAAATACATTCATGAATAGAAAATTGTATACAAAAATATACAGATATAAACTTTCATCTGTTTAGGATTATTTTGATTCTTTCAAAAAGTAATTTAGATTCCGAAATACTTTATCTAACAGAAATATTTTGAAAAACAATATTTTCAAATTTTAATTGCTTAATAGGCATATAGCCAATATAGTAAAAAAGTACCCACGTTGGGACTCGAACCTCTATACGCCTATTAAGCAATTAAAATTTGAATATTATGAATGCAAGGCGTGAGAAATTTTCACTGGAAAAATTTCCAAGTATTAAATTTGAAAAATATTTTTCTCTAAGAGTCGGAGATTTATTTTTCGTTTTGATTTAATCTCATTTTTATATAACAGGTTCAAATGGTAGAAAAATATTTTTGCCTCTTAAAAAAAAAAAAAAAAAAAAAAAAAGCAAAATATATATAAGCAACCGACATTAAAAGAAAGGAATTACCGCTACTTAATGGGAAATGCTTGTAAATGTCTGAGATCTTAATTAGCAATTTCTCAGAGGAACATTATGCAAGCGTAATGATCCGTGTGACATGGTAATATGTTTCTCGTTCCATCGGGAAAGGAAATAGCTTGTGAAATAATTTCGAACGAATTCTTCTTCCATATATCAAATGTTATTGATAAAGCAATGTGTGTTATTTTTATTAAATAAATTCTATATCTGAAATATAATTTATTAACTCGGATCTCTAACTGCGATGTAAGCCATATTTAAGCGATATTAAAAAACATCCATTTACCGTCAAAATATCTTGAATGTGCAGAATTAGATAATTTTAAGTCAAGTACTAATGTAATAATATTTTTTAAAGTACTAAATGTTTAAGTAGGTAAATGTGCTTAATGTATAAGGAGACGAACTTGTCATATCATAATTTGGAGAAGAATAACAATATTTTAGTTTTATACGAAAAACACTAGAGCTAATAAACATCATAATATAGAAGTACCTTTTTAGGTTAAATGGCTTTATAAATTTTCTAATGCATATCAAAGCGAAAATATATAGTTAAAAACTTTTTTCTGTTAAGAATAATAATTTGATTCATTCAAAAATTAAAAAATATCCGCATACCGGTTGCGTCAAAAGTTTTTTAAATCTTTAAAAAGTCATTAAAAAGTAATAAATGATACTAAAAAATTGCAGTTTGCAGGAATGGGATTAGAGGGAGATCAGATTTTATTTAATAACAAAAAAAAAAGTTTAGCAGATTATCGATAGATGGATCTGATATGCCTAATATGAAGCCGATTTTTCAAATCAGGCTATTAGTAAAACGCCTCAATGAACATACCAGATCAAATGTTGTTGGTTAAGCTATTTAACAAGAACGGGGAATCAGAAAAAGTCGCCTTGAGAAAATTCCTCGAGATAAGACTCAAGACGAGAAAAGTGCCCATTTCCTGAATTGGGATACTGAAGCTTGTCAGACTTTTCGAAGAAACGGATCCTTTGGAGGTTCGTCGCGAAGTAGCAAGCCCTTCTTGACATCTGTTTCATATTATGCATACCAGCACCATCTATCGATAACTTTTTGAACCACAACTGTTTTTGTTATTAAAAAGAATCCAATCTCCCTCTAATTCAATTTCTGTAAATCGAAACTTTTAACAATCATTTGTTCCTTTTTAATGAATTTTTAAATTTTTAACGAACTTATGTCAACTTATGCTTAATTAAAAATTACTTTTATCTCTTAATTGAAAAAAAAAACTTGCAAAACACATATAAAGAAAATAAGTTAATGTTATGGAGCTTGAAAGTAATTCTGAAACTAAATGAAATTAATCAAATTTATTTTTGCCTTCTCATTTTAAAAAACGACCGGAAACGCATCAAAAGAACCGATATTAAAAAAAGGAAATACTACTATTTAATGCGGTACTTCGTAAATGTCTGAGACCTCAATTACTAATTTTGCTCCATGGAACATTATACAAGTGTAATGATGTTAGTGATTTCGAATTATGTTTCTCGTTTCATCGGCAAATGAAATAGCGCACGTTAATAAAATGATAATTAATTTTCAAACAATTTTCCTACTTCATTATTATAATGCCTTTCCCCAAGATTTTCATAAAGTGATAAGCGAGGTTTATCGGATAAAGCAATATCTGGAATATAATTTAGAGAAATTAAAGCGTTTGACGTCACTAAAATCAATTTTCATTAATTTTCTAAAAATATTTACTGAAAATTAAATTGACTTAAGTTATTTATTAAATATCCTTAAAGTAAAGAATTGAATAATTTCCATTGAATAGATAGTTCAATTAGAATTCGTAAAATTAATAGTTTTATTACCATACTTTATGTTTAACCACTACTCATCAAGATTACTGATATTTTGGAAGCATATTTCAGCGTATATGAAGATCGATGCAAAATGCATCGTTCCATGAATCAAAGTTTTATTTCTGATTTTCATTTAATCTACTTTTAAAATATACAGAAGGATATTAAAAGATTTTTAAGAAAATTATGAAAATAAATGAAAATGTGGTAAGAAATATTTTTGACTTTGAATTTAAAGCAATTAAATTATCCAAGCATATAAAAAGTACCATAATAAAAGATAAAGGGAATGTACGAGAAGTTTTCGGAAAGTGAACATACATCTCAGACTGCAAGAAAGAATATGTTTTAATGAGTACGTTGGGAACATACATTGTAACCTTGAACATTTGACCTTTCCCCCGCAGACATTCGTTAATTTTACTGTGAGTCTGTTTCGCGTACACATGTTTATAATGGCCAATTCAGAATCACGCTCAAATGTTAAGTACGTTCCGTCATACGTTTTCTTCATACAAAAAGTGAGCGTCCAGCAAATATTCACAAAGAATTTTTTCCGTCTACGGGAACATTATGAATCGACAAAATGCAACTAAATGGAGGTATTATTTCTTTAGGTGTAGGTCCAATGTTCACGAAGAACTATACACTTTACAGCCCGGACATTCCACCCAGCGACTACCACTTATTCCTTTACCCGAAGAAACATCTTGCAGGGGAAAACTTTTACGATGATTATGAGATCAAAATCGAAGTTGAAATGTGGTTTTGACAACAGGTGGTAAACTTCTATGACTGTGGGATATAAAAACTTGTAATCCAGACTTAACAAATGACGAGAATGACGGCAACTATGTTGATAAATAATACCAATAAGTAATTTGTACATATGCCAACAAAGTACACTGTAAAAAAAATTGCAGTAAAATTACGGGCAGAGGCCGGCAGCAGAGATTCCAGTCACACCCCGTAAAAAAAACAATACATGCCCATCATTTTGTGCAGCCTGTAGTTTTACGGGCCAAAGTGATACAGCATTATAATGCACAGGATATAATGCACTTTGAAACACAATAACACGTTACTTACTGTTCCGTAGCACGTAGCACGTTAGATAATCATCACAGAATCGCTGTTTTGGTGGGTTAAAATTTTCGAAACACGAATAAAATGAAGCATTACACCCTAGCGGAGGACAATGTATGGAGTCGTACCGTATTTTTGCTAACATTTGGGCTAGAACTGTAAGAATATGTGGATTGCTCTTTATTTTCTAAGGCCGCTTATTTAGTGGATCAGACCGTTTTTCATTAAATAAGGCTGTTGCCCGTGAAAATTGAAGGGCAAACGCTCATAAATTTACAGTTTTTTCTGAGAGTGTACATATACAAATAAGTAAATTGTAATGGCATTTTATCAATTAAATTTTTTAAAAATGTGTATGCGGTATTGTGTCTTTACTTTTCGAAGACCCCTCGTAATTACAGTAAATTCTTTCTAAAGAGGAATCTATCGGGACAGAGAACATTTTCCTTCGTTGACAGTATCCGCCATACACAAACTTACCTCAATATCTACGGATTGGTAGGGATTTGAAAATTTTTCCGAGTAACACATATTTATGTTTTACACATTCTCCATCTTAGATAGAGTTTACTGTATTTAAAAAGAAATATGATGTTTGTAAATATCTGAGATATCAACTGCTAATTTTATCAAAGGAACGTCATGCAAGATTAGTAATTTGTATGACATATAATATATTCATCCTTCCACTAGCCAAAAAAAAACGTTTGTGTAATAATTTTCATTTTTTTTCTATTTTCATTAATAGAGACAACTTCTCCAATGTTTTTGATGAAGCAATGAGTGATATTTATTGTATAAAGCCATATATGAAACATAATTGATTCAATCAAGTGCATCGACTGCAGTGCTTTTTTTTCAGAATTTTTTTAAAAACATTCTTAAAAGGTTAAAATATTAGTCTATAAACTGTCATAATCAAAAGGAATAGAATAATACTAACTCGAGTAATAATGACATTGTTAAAGTAAAAATTTTTATTCACATAATGTATAAGTAGATTAACATAATGGGAATAATAATGCCTTTCTCCAGTATTTTCATAAAGTAATAAGCGAGTGTTATCGGATAAAGCAATATCTGAAATGTAATTTATGAAATTAAAGCGTTTGACTTCACTAAAATCGATTTTCATTAATTTTCTAAAAATATTTAATACATATCCTTAAATTAAATAACTAAATAAATTCCATTGAATTGATTGTTCAATTAGAACTCTTAAAATTAATATTTTTATTACCGTGCTTAATGTTTAACCATTACTCATCATGATTTCTGATATTTTAGTACCTTATTTCAGCATATAAGAATCGAAAATTAAATTAATATTTTTATACAAAATTATTTTAGACCTCCTTAACGGACACTCCCAAACAGCCGATACTGTGACGATTCCCCCTTCCAGATTTAATGCTAATTAAATCTTCTCATTCATTTTCTTTAATCTACTCACACATGGAGATCTGAAGTGTAAACCAGATGTAGGCCCTTCAACTTCAGAAAGTGCCGCATCCGATGTTAGGCATTAAAATTTCGTCTGTGCATACCGCCAGATTACTTCTCGAGCTCGAGCATCTGTGCTTTCTAATAAACTTAGAATTATAGCAGTTATAAATTCGTGTCGCAGGCTCAGAAGTGACGTAATAAGAACATTTATGATCTCGTATATTCTGGCCACTTGAATCCAGATTGCTCCATCTTTCAGAGGTACTACAGAAACCGCCATCTGTGCTCCCCGGTGAGAAAAAACACTCATGAACACTTGAGATCTTGCCGATCATATATACGAAACGGGCAGAGGCCAGAGACAGAGTCTGTTTTGAGTTGCAGCCAAGCAACAGCTTCCTAGGCTTCTCTGGTGAGAAGGCCTACGTCTTCGGTCCATGTGCCGATGGTTAAGGCAAGAACCTTGCCGGTTATTCAAAAGTACTCCGCGTACTTGTGCGTGAGAGAGCGCCCTGCTCTGGTAAAATTCTCCTTCTTGAGAGACTATTTGTTACGGCCGCCTAGTGCCGGTGGAACTATTCGTTCATCCTGATAAAAATCCCTGAAACACCGCCCACAACTAAAAATCTATGTAATTGTGATAAGTGTACTGAGTGATTGTGACGTAATTAAATCTGTGTTTGCCAAAAACTGTTTATTAATTTACGATTACGCTACAGTGGTGTACAGAAGTCGGATTCGATTACGAAAATGATTTGAAGAAAAGTCAGTACACGAAGAAAGAAAAGAACGGCCCTTGTGAGTTCTTAAAAGTGTCTGCAATGAAAGAAAGAATTTAGTTCAACGAGAAGCGGCCTTGTACGCTTGTGAATTGTCAAGTTGTTGAAAGAAAGAAACCTTCTGTTTTGGATTGTCTGCAGAGCTGAGATGCTGGTATTTGTTTTTTTCCGAATAAGAAGAAAAAAGAAAACCTCTGTGTGTTGCTGTAGTCCGAGGAATCTCCCGTGCTGAGATGTGGCTGTCATTTGTTTTCTGAAAAAGAAAAAAAGAAAACGAAACGAGACGGTAGAAGGAAGGTCCCTGAATCTCCCCCTCCCCGAGTGACGTCACGAGAATTTGGTGTTTTACGGAAAGGAAGGATTTCCCCTGATCATCTGTTTACGAGCATCTATTTACTATCTTCGGTTGAAAAGAAGAAAGAGTTCTTCGTCCCCCACCGATCAGCTGTGCGCGACCCAGTAGAGATACGTTGATGGTTGATAAAAGAAGCAGGAACAGGAAGAATAGTTTCGTTTTGGTGGTTAGAAAATAGAAGTTCTCTGTGTGTGTTGTGGGCAAAACATTTGCCGAAGAATTAAAAAGTTTATTGGATATAAATCATGCTGCCGCTACTGATCTGAAAATGAGTGAGTACGAGAATTTTATAATCTAGAGTTATTGTTATTGTAAGCTAAATTTTATTATTGAAATAATAATATTAATTTTAAACTTAACGCTAATTTGAATACAATTCGAAAGAGAAGGTTGTATTTTGATGATTATATGTATCTGTTATTTTTTTTTCCCTTTTTTCTTTGAATTTTATGGTTAGAATTAAAGTAAAATATTGAAGCTAAAATGGCGTATTTTGGAAAGGGTAAGAAAATTGACGTCATAAATCTCGCGCATGAGTTGGAGATTCCGTTAGCTGGTAACGAAACATTACTAGAAATTAAAGCTTTAATCACGGCTGACGAGAATTACGACGAAATAGTAGTGAAAGAGTTATTCGATACTATTCTTACTGAGAAACAAGAAAAATTAGCTAAGGAGGAGCATGAGAAATTGAGACAGGAAAATTTTGAACGGGAAGAAAAATTGAGACAGGAAAATTTGGACAGGGAAGCAAAAAAATTAGAGGTAGAAAAGGAACTAAAACAAAAGGAAATTGATGCTGGAAAAGAATTAAAACAAAGGGAACTCGAACTAAATCATGAATTGGAAAGGCTAAAAATAGAACAAGGTGTTTACCCTCTGGCGTCAACAACATCTAATGAAAATGTTCACGTCAATGAAATCAGTTTAAAAAAATTAATTCCTGAATTTTCTCCGGAAAAAACGGATATTAGTTTATATCTGGTGATGTTTGAACGTCAGGCAAAACGTGTTAAGATAAAAAAAGAAAATTGGGTATCACATTTAATCGGATTACTACCAGTAAATATAATAGAAATAATTGCACGAGAACCCGAACCTCAATGTGAGGATTACGATTTTGTAAAGAAATTATTACTCACTAGATTTAAAATGACAACAGACACGTTCCGTCAAAAATTCTTATTACATCAGAGAAATGTCGGAGTTAATTGGAAGGATTTTGGGTTCGAATTACGAAATTACTTGAATGAATGGCTTGAATGTCTTGAAGTCAATTCTTTTGAGGGTTTGAAAGATTTAATGGTGGCCGATCAAATTAAAAAGCGGGTCAAACCGGAAGTTAGAGAGCATTTTATAGATAAATGGTCCCAAATTAAAACGGAAGAAGAAATAGTGCAAATTCTGGATGAATACGAGAGCATGCGGACGACAAGTCCAAAGTTGAGAGATGTTAGGGATAATAGGGTAGAAAGAACGCGGCAGTTCGTTGCGGAGAAACCGAAAGAATACAAACCACGGTTCGCACCCTCTGTAGGCTCTACGGCTGTCCGAGGACAGGTAAATCGGGATAGAGCGTTTGAGCGTAGAGTGAATGTAAGGTGTTTTTCATGTAATGCTGAAGGCCATGTAAAAGCATCATGTCCGAAATTGCAGAAAAAAACTTTTGGTTCCGTGAGTAATTTACAAAATGAAACCAATGACTTATTGGAAGCATATTCATTTAAAGGTACAGTGAACGGGCAAGAAATAAAGTTTTTAAGGGATAGTGGTGCTACCCTCGACTTATTGGAAAGGAAATTTGTGCATCCACGAGACTTTTGTGGGGAACAGATATGGATTAAGCAACCGCTTAGTCTGGATCTCGTATGTTTACCGTTAGCTCGCGTAAAAACATCTGGGCCTTTTGGAACGTTTCAAACTAAGGCTGCGGTATGTGGAAATCATTTAGGTCAGAATCGGTATTTATTAGGAAATAAAACCGCTGAAATGATTAAAGAGCGAAACGGATATGAATTTTTTCAAGTCGGGCAGGTAAATGTGGTTCAAACGAGGGCAAAAGCAAAACAATTGCGAGAAGAAGCCGAGATGGCCGAACGGAGAGAAAAAAGCGTAAATTCTTCAGGTGAATTAAACTTAGAAAATAAGGAAGAGGTAGGAATTGATATTCCGACCGAAATTGAGGAGCCGATAGAAATTCCGGCTTTAGAAGAAGAGGCTCCAGAATTGGATCTCTTAAAAATAGATAAAAACGAATTTCTAAAAAAACAACAGGAATGTGCAGAGATAAAAGATTTGGTTAGACGATTGCAGGAGGAAAAGGAGGAAAAGGAGGAAAAGTTAATTAAAAACTATGCGATGATAGATGAGTTGCTTGTTAGAAATCGAGAGGATCGTTTTGGCAATGTTACTAAATTGTTAGTTATTCCTAAAGTATTGCGATCTTTAGTGCAGAAACTATGTCACGAAGGTACGTCAGCACACTTAGGTGCGACAAAGTCGAAAGATAAATTAATTCGGTATTTTTACTGGCCGAATTGTTACAAGGACATGGATGAGTTCGTTCGTAGTTGCGACGTATGTCAGAGAGCAGGAAAACTGAACGAGAAAAAGAAAGCTCCGCTGAAATTAGTACCAGTTATTCAGGAAATATTTAGTAAAATTAACATTGATGCATGTGGTCCCTTGCCTTTAACAACGAGTGGGAATCGTTATATTCTCACGGCCATATGTTTATCATCGAAATATCCTGAAGCTTTGCCTTTGGCAGATATTAGTTCAGTTAAAGTGACTGAGGCGCTGCTAGATATTTTTAGTCGCATGGGATATCCTCGCGAAATTCAGTGTGACCAAGGCCGATCCTTCACTAGCGCTTTAACTACAGAATTCTTAGATAAATTTGGAATTATTGTAAGCCATAGTTCAGTTCACCATCCACAAAGTAATCCGGTAGAACGATTTCATCGTACGTTAAAAAGGCTTATGAGAGCGATATGTCTTGAATCAGAAACCGATTGGGATAGACAATTACCCGCAATCTTGTTAGCTTTACGTACGGTAGTGCATGAAAGTACAGGGTATACTCCATCTGAATTAGTTTACGGAAGAAACTTGCGCACGCCAGAAACATTACTGATGGAGAAATGGTTAGACCCTCCACCAGAAGATGATTTGGTAACTGATTATGTATTTAAATTAATTAATCGGCTTAAAAGATGTCGCGAATTAGCTATAACAACCATGGAGGAAATGCAGGTTAAGCGAAAGCTATGGTACGACAAAAATGCAATAAAGCGTGAGTTTAAAGAAGGAGACCAAGTGTTGGTTTTAGCGACGGCCAGACCGAACAAATTGTCTGTACAATGGATAGGTGCCGGCACGATTAAAAAGAAAATATCTGAAACTAATTATGTTGTCGAGATTCCTGGAAAAAAGGATAGAACTCAAATCTATCACGTTAATATGTTAAAACCGTATTTTGCGAGACCTGAACTTGTAAATTTAATATACTGCGAAGATAAAGTAAATCTAAAAGATGAATCGGATTTAGAGATTCCGTACTTAGAAAACAATCCTACGATATTTGATTTTCAGGAGGTAGTACGGCAAAGTGAGTTAGAACGGATTTTAAATTTTAACCAGATTGAACAATTGAGGCAATTGTTGGAAAAATATGCTGGGTGTTTTTCGAATGACCCTGGGCTTACCGACCTAATAGAGCACGATATAACGTTGATCGAGGATAAGCCTATTAGATCGAGACCATACCGAACCTCGCAAAGACAAACGGAAATTTTAAAAGAAGAAATCCAAAAGATGTTAAAATTAGGGATTATAGAAGTGGCAGAATCAGACTTTACCTCGCCATTAATTTTAGTGGAAGCACCAGGAAAGGATCCTCGACCTTGCATCGACTATAGGAGGCTAAACAAAATTATTAGGACCGAATATTTTCCGCTTCCGAATATTGAAGAGCGCGTTGAAAAAGTATCGTCTGCGAAGTACATAACCGTTCTGGATTTGGCTAAGGGATATTGGCAGATACCTTTGAGTCCGAGAGCTCAACGTTATGCAGCGTTTTGTACAACCTTCGGAAATTTTAGAATTTTAAGAATGGGTTTTGGATTAAAAAACGCTCCATTTTGTTTCAGTAAATTAATGGTAACAGTGTTAAAAGGTATGGAAGATTATGCAGTCCCCTATTTAGATGACGTGGCAGTATTTTCAGACACTTGGAATTCGCATTTGGAACATTTAAGTGCCGTTTTAGAACGAATTACTAAAGCAAAGTTAACAATAAAACCCTCTAAATGCAAATTCGCACAAGATCACGTTAAATATCTGGGTCACATAGTAGGAAATGGTTCACGAACGCCAGCGCAAGCGAAAGTAGAAAGCGTGAAAAATTTCCCTACCCCAAAAACAAAAACACAAATTCGTGCTTTCCTAGGCTTAGCTGGATATTATGGCAGATATATAAAAAACTTCTCTGTGATAGCGTCTCCCCTTACAGATGCGTTGAAAGGAAAGGTCAGGAAGGGTGAAATTGAGTGGAATGACGAATGTGAAGATGCTTTTAGGGCTTTAAAAGCGAAGTTGACCGACAAACCAGTGTTGTACGCTCCAGATTTTAATCGAGAATTTATCGTTCAGACAGACGCGTCAATTTCAGGTGTGGGAGTAGTGTTGAGTCAAAAGAATGATAAGGGAGAAGAGCATCCGATCTTATATCTAAGTAAAAAGTTTTCCGATGTAGAGAAACGTTATAGTACAACGGAAAGAGAATGTGCTAGTATAATATTTGCAATAAAAAGATTGCACTATTATCTGGATGGTCGGAAATTTAAAGTAGTTACTGACCACAATCCATTATGTTGGTTGCGAACAAATGCAAGTTCCAATCCTAGACTTATGCGTTGGTCCTTAACTTTACAACCATATGAATTTGAAATAGAGCAGGAAAAAACAATAAAAATGCAGATAGTTTGAGTCGAGCTGCATGCTAGACATTAGCTTGTTTATTTGTTCTAATTATATATGTGTACTAGAAAATTATAAATTTTTTTTTATTTATGTAACTTAAGAAGAGTAAAGAAATTTTATGATTGTGCTACAGTTATATTGTCTGAGTATATAAAGTAAATTAATGCTAGAACTGTATTATAATTTAAACTTTTAATGAAATTTTTTTTGAAGAAATTGAAGTGGTTGAGTGTTTAGAGAAATGTGTTTTGATTTACGAACGGAATAATGAAGAATTGAAGTTAACTGTAATAATTATTATGTGTGTTGTATAACAGAAAAGAATGAGTTGAGAAATATATTCTAGAGAAAAATTCTGTAAATAAGAATTGTGTATTGTATTAAATTGTGTATATATATATATTTTTTGTGTGTTATTGTATTTATATACACCATTCTCTTGAGAATTCAAGTATTCATAATTTTTCGAAATTGTAATGAAAATTAAGTTAAAAAATTTTTTTAGTTTTAAGGGCTGTATTTTGCCTTGTAATACAATAACTCTGGAATATTAGGTGAAATTTTTCTAAGGAAAAATTTTCTTGAAGAGGGGAGGGGTTGTGACGATTCCCCCTTCCAGATTTAATGCTAATTAAATCTTCTCATTCATTTTCTTTAATCTACTCACACATGGAGATCTGAAGTGTAAACCAGATGTAGGCCCTTCAACATCAGAAAGTGCCGCATCCGATGTTAGGCATTAAAATTTCGTCTGTGCATACCGCCAGATTACTTCTCGAGCTCGAGCATCTGTGCTTTCTAATAAACTTAGAATTATAGCAGTTATAAATTCGTGTCGCAGGCTCAGAAGTGACGTTATAAGAACATTTATGATCTCGTATATTCTGGCCACTTGAATCCAGATTGCTCCATCTTTCAGAGGTACTACAGAAACCGCCATCTGTGCTCCCCGGTGAGAAAAAACACTCATGAACACTTGAGATCTTGCCGATCATATATACGAAACGGGCAGAGGCCAGAGACAGAGTCTGTTTTGAGTTGCAGCCAAGCAACAGCTTCCTAGGCTTCTCTGGTGAGAAGGCCTACGTCTTCGGTCCATGTGCCGATGGTTAAGGCAAGAACCTTGCCGGTTATTCAAAAGTACTCCGCGTACTTGTGCGTGAGAGAGCACCCTGCTCTGGTAAAATTCTCCTTCTTGAGAGACTATTTGTTACGGCCGCCTAGTGCCGGTGGAACTATTCGTTCATCCTGATAAAAATCCCTGAAACACCGCCCACAACTAAAAATCTATGTAATTGTGATAAGTGTACTGAGTGATTGTGACGTAATTAAATCTGTGTTTGCCAAAAACTGTTTATTAATTTACGATTACGCTATACCTTTATTTAGCGGACATTTTTTCATCCTCTGACACCTGTATATTTGTAGGTTTTTATCTCTAAAAACCTCCGAATTACATAGAAATTTCACACTTCCGAGGTGTCTTGTGTACAGATGTTTTACTGTATTATTATTGATATTCTAGAATTGATATCTCATTAAGCATATAGAAAATTATTAAAGTATTTTGCAAAGTAAATGAAAGTAGTATAAAATATTTTGCCTTGTAATCAAAAATAAAATTTTCTGATCCGAAACTCATTTTTAAAATATTTCTAACTATTCAAAGAAAAGAAACATTGTCACATAATTGGAGGATATCCAAATATACCCGAGTTCTTAATTACAAATATTCTTCGTGGAGCATTATGCAAGAGTAATGATGTATGTGGCATGGTAATCTGTTTCTCGTTCCATCCGCAAATGAAATAACTTGCAAATGAGTTTCAAACAGATTTCCTTTTATGGTACTAGGGTTCATTTTTCTAGTGTTTATGAGAAACTAATGAGTTGAGTAAAGCAATATCCGAAATGTATTTTATTTAATCAATATTTGCCTAAGATAGAATCAATTTTTAAGCGATTTTCAACAAAAAATTATCCTTAAAAAGTCATAAAACAATGAAATGGATAATTATGCAATGCATTTTTAAAGATATTAGTTTAGGTACATTCAAAAAAGTAATTTTAAATAGCCTCAACTGTTTAATTTGGCAGGTAACGATTAATACAAAGTGATTTTTTTTTATAAAAATAAGAGGATTTATTTCTCGTTACATGTTAATCCTATATATGAAAACGAAAAGGTATTTTCGTCAAATCCATTTTTCACACGAAAATGACCCATTTGCACATGCATAAAATTTAATCTAGAACCTAACAAGTTTTACATTACACTCGTACTAAAAAACGACAGTATTCGGCCTAGTGGTATAAGGTGTGGCCCTTCTCTGTTCTGATCATCGTTTCGGTTCGAAACCCACTCCGGATAGAATAATTTTTCTTATTTTATTGACAATAATTCATTTTATTAATGCCATATTTAATTCAGGAGGAAAAGTTATATAATTTGTATTTTTTTTCGAATGATTTATAATTAAAGTAAAATTTAACACACAAGAATATTTAGTTTTAATTACTACATTTATTTTAAAAGTATTTAAATTAAAAGATCGTGCATGTAATTATCGATTAAATAAATTGAACTGGTCTGCAATTATTATTATATTTGGTATGACCATTATCAATATGCCATACCTATAATAAGATAAGTCTGTGATTATTTTTCGTAAACAAGGAAAAATAAAAGGAGAGAAAACAAAAAGAAAGTAAAATATTCATACAGGAACTCTAAATTATATTGATATCCATGTTTTTAAATCGATTATAAATTCAAGTAATTAAAAAATATGTGTTATATATCGTTAGCTGCAAACAGCACAGTTTAAATTCAGAATTTTAGAATAAGACTGATAAAAATTAATTTAATGAAAAATTTTAAAGATCGTCGTGTAGTTTTTTAAAAAAAATCAGAAATATTAAATATTGTTATTTTTTCAAAATATTGGGACTGTGGTAAATAAAATTTAACAACCGACAATATTTTTTTTAATTACTTATTTTATAGTATAAATAGTTAAATTAAATTTTTTTGCATGTATTAATCGATTAAATAAGTGATCTAAACCTTTATCTATATTTTGTGTGACCATTATCAGTAAGATATATTTGTATAACTAAGAAAAGTATATCATTATTCTCCATTAAAAGGAATAAAAAGAGAAAACAGAAAGAAGCAAAAACATCTATACAAGAATTATAAAAGGAATCAACTTGATATCCATGGTTCATCTCGGTTTTAGAGTCAGACTGATAAAAATAACATTAATAAAAAAATTTAAAGTTCGCGCAATTAAAAAAAAATAGAAAATAATAAATATTGATATATTTTATTAATTTTTGTGACTTTAGTAAGTAAAAATAAATAATTCAATTAATATTTTTAGTTAAATTCTTGCTAAATTAATTCAATTTTAATAGGATGTAAATTACAAGCTTAAAATTATTTCACTTCATTAATTGAATAGGCTGGACTGACAACGCAATCTATCGTTTTATATCTATAGGAATTGCTTACACATTATAATAATTCACAAAATTTTCAATACTAAATTAATTTAAAAGCAGCTAATTAAAATTAAAAGCATATTTCTAAAGGAGCTTTCAACTTATTTACTGCCAAGTCTTGACGGGTACTATCTAGACTACATTTTAAACAAGAAACAGCATATGAAAAAAAAAGTAAGCGTAATTTTGAAAACCAATGAAAGTAATAAAAATTTGCTTTTTGAAAAGAAAAAAAAAGAAAATACGGATCTCACCCGCATAAAACAATCCGATATTAAAAGAACGAAATTGCTACTGTTATTACGAAATATTCGTAAATGTCTGATATCTCAATTACAAATTTTCTCAGTGGAACTTTATGCAAACATAATGATGCGTGTGACATAGTAATCTGTTTCTCGTTCCATCAGGGAATGAAATAGCGTGAGATAAATTTTTCAAAGAAATTCGCTGTTTTCTTTTATTAACAACCATTTTTCAAAAAGTAGTTTTTTTTTTAATGAATGTTATATATTGGATAAAGAAACACGTGAAATGTAATTTACTTAATCCAAGTACTTGCCTGCAATGCAATCAAATTTTTATATATTTCCTTAAAACACTGTCCTTTGGAATACCGCAGAAAATAGCTGGGTTGTTTTTAATCAAATAATATTCAATCATTAAAAAAAAAATCATTTTTGTTAACATACTTGATGTTTAGACAAATGAGATTGTTATGAAAACAAACAAAGAAGAAAACACCCTATACATTTCAATAACCAAATTGTCCCAGAAAATAAAATAAACATAGCCATTCAAGTGAAAAATTTGCCTTCCGTCAATTTGTGTTAAAAAAAAAAATAAGCGTAGGGGTCGTCTTCATATCGAAATTCTACCAAACTCTAAAATGTTCAACACTAACAGCCAATTTTCACAGAATATTTCGTTTTTCAGCACAAAGGAAAAGTCATTCAGTCAAATAGTTTAGGAATTATGAAGGTTAAAAGTTTGAAATTACTATTTTTAAATTCATTTTTAATCGTTTTAAAACACATTGCATTATCATTGAATTCATTTTTAATCATATTTTGAATTAAATTTTCAAATAATATTCTGAGCAGTAAAATTACGCCATTATTGAATATTAAACATGTGAAATTACTTTTCAAATTGCTCATAAAGCGTAAAACCGACAGAGTGAAAAATTGTCCAGGCCGGGGATCGAACCCGGATACTTTAGAACAACGCTCCAATGCTCTACCATTGAGCTACGAGGTCGATACCCAGTCAGGCATCTCTCACTTTAATATGTCGGAACCGTAAATATCTTAGATAAATAACTTAGAGACTTTTTCATCTCGTGCTGCAAGTTGCAGCCTTTCCGAGATATTAGAGTGAAAGATGCCAGCATGGGTATCAACCTCGTAGTTCTATGGTAGAGCGTTGGAGCGTTTTTACAAATTATCCGGGTTCGATCCCCAAACTGGAAAATTTTTTACTCTGTCGGTTTTACGCTTTGTGAACAATTTGAAAAATAACTTCCCATGTTTCACATGTTTAATATTCATTTTTAATCGTTTCAAAACAGATTGCAATGTCGGTATTTTTAAAAATAGATGAGTGCGAAAGTTTATTCGAAGGATCAATGTGTATGCTACCGTAAGCGATCATGTCTTGAAAAGTTTTCTTATTCACCCCATACTTTAAAGCTTTATTTTCAGTCCTTTAGCACCTGAAAGATTTCCTTGCTGCCCAATAAATCCATGTTAAAATCATGGCAAAAATCGTCATTATCATCAAATGTGGATTCATTCTTTCCTACGGGGATACAAAGTACAGTGTATTGGTTTAATAAGTGTCTCAATTTGAATGGCAATAATGTCCGAGGTATGTACTTTTTATAGAGAAAAGATTATACTGAATCGTTTGTGTGTTTCTTTTCCATTGGCCAATGAAACATACTCTCTAGATGCCCCATGCAAAGAGGATCTTTGCCAAAAGTATGTTTATGGTTGCTTTTAACAAAGTGAAAGATAAAGTATTTCCTATAAAATTTTGAATATGTGACTTACTTTAAAAGATAGGAACAAAATAATTCAAATTATATCACTTCGATTAAAAATTGTCATTCATTTGAAACTAATGCTATGTATCCTAAATTTCTATTGCATGAGAAAATGCTAATTTTAAATTAAATTACAAAAGTTCTATACATGTTTCATAAAAAAAATAAATAAAATAATAAAATAAAAAGATATTTAACTGAAATATGAAAGTCATGTTAATTTTGCAAAATTACATCAGTGATAATCAAAACCAAAAAATTCAACATATTTCTGTAAATATAAAACGGAATTTTGTTTCTAAATTAAACATCAATTTAATCAGAACAAAAATAAATAAAAATATTATTAAAGAAATAAAAATATAACAAATGATTTAATTTGAAGCATTTCGATTTTATGATAATTTTCGTCTTTTTACAAATCTAAATGGATTCTTTTTTTCCAGTAAAAAAATTGAATTGTTGGAGGAATATCTTTTAAAACTGTAATAAAATAACTCGAACAAAATGACTTCATTTGAAAATGTGTTTATTTAATAAAAAAGCTTTAGTATTTTTAATTGTTATTGAACGCAAGGTCAATAATCTTTAAATAAAATATAGCTTAATATAAATAAAGATTAAAAAAATTTAATTGTGATGGTATGTTTTATTCGGAAATCATTTATATTTAGCATTTTAGTGATTATTTAGTTCATCATAAGTTTTTAAGCATTTAATTTTAATGGAAAAGTAATCATGTAATTAAATTATAAAATTATATATTTGGATCTAATGTAATGTAGTAATGTAATGTATATATTGCACATAAGAAATCTATTATGTATAAAATGATGTATATAGTGTAGTTTTCTAAATATCATATTCATTTAAGGATAAATAAAATATAGCTATGAATGCATTTTATTTTTGCATGATAATTTTTGTTCTTCTATACAAAAATTAGTCTTTTTTTACATGAAAAAATGTTGAACTGGTGGCGAAGTATTTTTCAAGAACTACAATAAAATAATTCAAACCAAATGACTTTGTTTCAAATAATCGTCTTTCTAACAAAATCTGTTTTTTTTTTTTTTTTTTTTTTGAACTACTACTAAATAAAATGAAAAATATATATATTTGAATAAAAGTATAAGAGTTCTTTCTGTACATATTAAGTGATAAAATGTTAAATGATGGGGGAATATTTTAATAGGAAGTTCACGAGTTAGTTTTAAACTGTTAATTTAAATCAAATGTAATCAAAAATAAATTTAAAAGAGTGTACACGGAAGCAAGATTTCATTTTAAAATAATAAGATTTGTAATATCTGTATAAACAGTGTTTACACAGATAAAAGTGTCTATTAAACACGTTTAGCTGCGGTAAAATGTTTAATCTATCTTTTTCCGATTTAATATGATTAAATGGCTATAATAGAATACTTCGATACCACAACACATTAAAATGAAAATAAAAGCATAAATTTCCTTTTCTTTTTATTATTTTACATAATGTTTTTACACTGTTGTTTCAAAGAAATTTTAACATTTCATCTAGGAAGAGAATAAGAAAAAAAATAAAGGACGTAAACATTAAAAAAAATATTATATTGTTTACATACTATAATATGAAAACAACAAGCTACTATTTTTTGAGTTAAATGAAATTTTATTCTTTGATAAAAGTAGCAGTTAATATTTAGATTTAAAGAAGCATATAATAAGATAATGGCCAAAAGATTAGTTTAGTTAGATAAATGTATATAATGATAGTTAAAAAATATTAGATAAACATTCACAAAGAAAAATAGAGATACAATAAATACTTTTTTGCAATGTATTTTGAACAATATAAAAAGATTTAATTGGTTCAAAGTATGGGACAGGAGTCTTTTTAAATACTTTTTTTTGCTGGAATAAGAATTATTTATTCAGAAATATTGAAGTTTGGTCGAATATTTATTTTAATAATCATATCATTTTGAGCACATAACCATTTATTTCGACGATAAAATTTATTGACCCAACATGAATTTGTGAATAATGTAGAAAAAGATTTTAGAATGACTAATTTTGTTTAGTGAAAATATTTTATGTGATATCATTAAAAAACATTTTTTATTACGAGAAACCTTTTGAAGCTGGATATGTTAATAATTCTCACTTGTTAGGATTAAAATACATAGAAAAATATTAATGAAGCCTGATCTAAAACTAAATGTAAGATATTTTATTAAAGAGGTATAAAGGAAATATTGAGTTTTAGTAGAGTGGTTACCATAAAAAGGTGGTTACGATGGCGGTAGCGGATAATTTTTTGTTAGTCTAAAATATTTTTAGTTCTAGTTCTTCTCTTTTGACTTCTATTTTTTCCTCACCTATTAGAGTGTTTAACTTATTACAAAGAAATGGTCAAGTTAAAAGATTAGTGTTTCTCCAATGATGAGTTTTATGTAAATGGCACACAGATGTAAAAGGGAACCATGAACAAATACGTATATTTTATAAAATAAATACATTTAGTACACCCCTGAATCACATAAGGCTACCAAATTGATGAGATATTGGTGATGCTTTTAGTCTCTATTTGAAATATTCCATAAATATTTAGTATGTGGTTAAGATAAGATATTTATATGGGCTTGTAGCGGTTCTATAGGGTCTGTGAGTGTTCTTCAAACCAGTCAAGTATCCATGCAACATAGTAAAAAGGCTGATGTCATCTTATAACATGGAGGGTGTCCATGCCATATTCACCAAGAACATGTTGGATGAAGAGTAACACCTGATCACCGAAAGACGCAGTTTTACGTTATTTTTCAGCTCAATCAGTACCCCAAATCATAGTATGATTCACAAAACAAAACCATCAGAAAACTACCGCGCTGGTTGAACTACAGCCTCAACACCTGCCGCTTGAATGACTCATTTGACCATTAGTGCAGTCTAAACGTCTGTGTCGTTCTCAAATATGTGCACTCGAAACGTCTTCGTCATTCTCAAAAAATGCATATTTGTGATTTGTCGGACACATTGTCGTCACACTGCGTATCTCCAGTGAGCTACTAACTACGATCAGTTATATTTGGCCCATTGAAGTCGCGAAACTTTATGTATTTTTTTAGGAATTATCTTTTGATGGAATTATCTTTTAGGAATTATCTTTTGTGGTAGGAATTATCTTTTGATTATGGATATTCATTCACTGACTGCAGAAATGCCTGTCGGGTATGTATCCGACTTTTATCGACAAAGTATGGCACTTGTTTCTGGCCCCTGTGATTTAGGATCTTTTTCAAAGCGCAATTTGGACGCCATGTTTCATGGCAAACACAGATACAATATTCCTTGCAGACACATTGGACAGTCTGCTTCGATCAAATCAGACAACTTCACTCGCTGTTTGATCGTTGGCACACCCAAATATCCTTTTCGCTACTATGGCATATCCTTGTTTTACTCGTCTTAATACACTAGTCCCCTTCTTCAAAACGAATTACATACTTCATGTTACTGCTATGATCACGGATCAGCAGTGCAGATTCGGTTTATTTCATAACGCTTCTACAAAGCCACCTATACAAGTTTAACGAAACCATCGCCATTCCACTTAATTTTGACTATTTTTTTGTCAGGTGAGCTAATTTTTTAAAGGCTTGTTTTCCCAATGATCTTTGATAATGATAAGAAAATGATAGATGCTGTATTTTTCTTTTAGCAATTTTATTTAAAATGTAAATTATTTTTGAGCCTTGATATTTATGTTAAATTTTTAAAACATTAAATAATTATTCATAATCTTCATAATAAATAATTATTCATAATCTTCATAATAAATAATTATTCATAATTACATATAATTGAACTTAATTATAAATTTATATTTTAGCTTGTTAAATAAACATAGTCGTTATATGTGAATGCTCTCAAATATGCCATTAACGAAGATAAAGCGAATTCGTTGCTACTCGAAAGTTTTAACTTCCATTATACGGAAGTCAAAATGCCAAATTAATAGAAGTAACACATTTTTCAAGGTGTTGTGTATGGGTGTTATATGTTTGAATTTTGATATGTTTACGCATGAAATATAAATTACAAATGTAAATAACAGAATAAAGAATTTTCAAACAAATTTAAGAACTAAAGAAAAAGAAAATGAAAATTGGATAATAAACATGTTTAACATTCTTCTGATAGGAAACAGTGAAAAATTTACAGCGCATTAAAAGTGTAGTAAAAATTTTACGATCTGTATTCATGAAAGTGTTATAGCTTTGGAGACTACCTGACACGTAAAGTATTTTCTTGGTATTTTTTATATCAACACTAAAGATTGTGCTAAAATAGTGCAATATTTAACTTAAGTTAGTTGTCATTTATGTAGAAAAAAGTTTTTGAATAAAAATTTAAATAATATTTGTTTTATTTGATTTTTTAGATTAAGTCAACAATTAGTTATTTTTTTTACGAAACGCAGTCTTATTCTGTAACAAACTTCTACAGCAAATCCACGAATAATTGTTTTTCCGTACTTATATAAATCGTTATGATGATATAATTTATTCTATTCAAAAACAAAAATGATAATTTGTTTTCTATAAATTTTATTTTTAAAAAGATATTTTATGTTTTTCTTTTTTTTTTTTTTGATTCATTTGTATATTTTTGCGGAAAAAATTTACTTTATTGTATAATTAAAAACTTTTCTAATGTTAAAACATGAAGTTATTATAATAGAAAATCCCTTCTATGTTTCATTTAAAATTTTCGAATGTCACTAATCAAAATATTTACTACTTATACATGTAATATATATATATATATATATATATATATATATATATATATATATATATATATATATATATATGGGTGCGTTTGTCTGTATGCTGAATTATTCACAAAGCAAACGTGGTTCTGAGTAGAGGTACCAAATTCGGCATGAAGTTAGGCGTTTAAGCAATTTTGCCAAAATTCATTCACATTTTAAAAATGTTTTGTGCAATTTTCCAGAGATTTTGCTTCTATTATGTTAGGATGCAGGAATTATTAACCTCTTAATTCAAGGTGGTTTTGTGAAGTAAGATGAAATGGAATAATTTCTATTTACAATTTTTAGATATTCTAGGCGCAATATTCCCTATGAGTATTTTATACCAAATATATTTTATAGTTATGTAAGTGCAATATTACAGGGCTAATTTAGAACTACTTTCCATTTATAATTTATTAATCTAATGGAATTATTTTTTAAATCAATATAGTAACAAATTCTCGGGCTTGTTAAATTGAAAAAAATTTAGATTTGAGTAATACTTTTTTACAATCAAATAAAATATTCCAATGGAAAAACAACGAACTAAATGTAAATGAACATTTCAAGTTTAACAAATGACGCTTAAAACATTTCTCTAAAATTTTCTTTCAATTCTTTTTATCTTTTGAACAAAATGTCATTTTCCAAATTTTCATTCAAAGAGTAAAAACAAATTGACTGGAGTTAAATCTGATAGAAATATTTATATCTTTTGAGGCACAAAATGTTTAGACTTTTTTGAAATGAGAATTTAAATGACAAAATTAGCATTTTTATATTATACAAAAAGATAAAATATTGTTATTGTCTGTTTACGATTGTTTTTGTTTATGATTGTTTACGATTGTTTTCATATGATACTCATTCTTATATTATAATGCTTTTTATATCGATATTTGTTTTATAATCATACTAGTCGAAAACATTGGTGTCTGTTTTCTAATTGTTTGGATGAATTGGTTTTCAAAAAGTTAACTGTTAAGTTATTTTAAAATAAAAATTTCATTAGGAAAAGAAAACACATTTTGGAACGAAAAAATATATGTAGAATTTATTCAAATCGGTTCTATAGTTTACAAGAAACATATTTAAAACAAAGATTCTAATGTTAGGAATGCGGTATCTTCTGACATTTTATATCCTACACTACTCGCGTTATTGCAACAAATTAACTAATACTTTATACCAGGCTTAGCGAAAAGTAAATATATTCTATCAGCCAATTGCAAAAATCAAACAGCTACAACTTAAAGGGAGGAGAAGATTCGTTAAATGGTTTCAAAATATAGGTTTCATTATTTACAATGTTTTAAAAACAAAACTTATCAATTTAGGATATAGTATAATACAAAATTAAGTAACATTACTCAAAAGCCGCTTTACGTTATGTGCAGTGCCTGATTTTACAATCACCACTTTTCACTAACCATAATTTCATGAAGCTTTCGGGTGCAATCTGCTGAACAGGATCTCTAATACATTTTATCGTGATAAGATAATCTAAAATAGGGATCTTAAACATCGGAGCGACCCCAAGATAGCATTATTTTAGAATAGATAAAATTGCCATAAATGACAGAAACTTAGCAATTAAATTAAGCGAGTTTTACCATTCAGAATTTGATGACAAACATATTTTAATGGAAAAAGGCCTAAGTACACGTAATATAAAAAGGTTTTGGTGTAGTTGAATGTAAAATATTATTTTCTTTTGATGAATGGAGGAAAAGCCCCATTTCACGTGTAACTGCGTTAATAGGAACATTAAATATTATTTTTATGAGTTTGACGGTATTTGTGAAGCATTTCACATCTTTTTTTCCCTGGCATAAGGATTCCAATGAAAATATTTTACCCAGATAATAATAAGCTTATTACCCATACACATATATTTTAAATTTCGAATATTCTGGAAACTCACTATTAACATCAAATTTGTGTTTCCCAGAACATTGCACCAATTCACATATATTAGCTGTAATTCACAACCATAAACCTTCAGCGAGCATTTATCTTCTGGAAAATACACTGGGAACACACCATAATTAAAACAATAGGGGATTGTTTACGATTACAAGTACCCTGTTGTTCATATGCATTGCCTCATAATATGCATTGCCGTTGTTCATATGCACATATCCATTTAGTAATCTAAAATACTAAACAGTGAGAATAGTTTCTGACTAAGGAATATTTTCGTACGAATTTGTTGACAAATTTGTCACTCGACACAATGATTAGTAAAGTTTTGACATCGACATATAAATTTCTGTTACCAATTTCGCGAAAGGTGATCGTGCCTATCTGTATTTTCGCTTGCTTTATAGATGCGAAAATCCAGTTGCTTAGTTGAAATGATACCAGATATATGTACACGAGTACATACAGATAAATTACATAATGTAGAATGTGTGAAAACAAAAACCAAATGAAAGCCATAACTCCATTTTTAGAAGTCACAGAATAAACGCATTTGCTTAAAAGTTACTTATTTGTGATTGTTTTGTGTTTCAAATAGACTCTTATTTCCGTGAAAGCCAGTCTTCATACATATTTTTATTCGAACATAAAAAATTTCAGTACTTATTATTTTACAACGGGTCTTGCCCTAAACTTAAACGTAACACATTGTAATAAAAAAATTACACCAAATGTAGTGTAATTTAGTGTATTTTAGTGTAGTGTTTTTAGTTTAATGAATATCAATCAAATTATGTTCTTTAAATTTATATCCTTTCTTAAAAAAAATAATTCTTCTTTATTTTTACGATCCATATAATTTATTTAAAAAAATATTTTTTTTTTACTATTCATATAATAATTCACGGATTTCGTTTACAAAAGAGATATCTTAGTTTTAAATCGTATAAATATTTTATTATTTCCATACGTTTGAGGTATATGTAGAATACTACATTTCAGATAACTCTTTCCATATTATTTCCATTTGATTTCACACATTTTTTATTTAATTTTAATCTAAACTATGATCTTTTTTATGAGTTTCCGTGTACTGTAATATATTTAAAAATAGATTTGCATTCATTAATTTTACTTTTTCTTCGAAGTAGTATTTTTTAAAACTTACTGTTATTTATTTTCAGGGAATTTTCTCTTTTTGTTCATGTCTCTGGCAATCTCCATCAATTTTTCTTGTTTTTATTTTTTTCCGCCTGTACAAAAGATTGATTAGGTCGATCTATTTCTATTTTCCCCAATTACATTATATATCTTAATCTAATTCCTTTCACAAATGCTCGCATCTACATGTTAATGTTACGCGAACTCACTCTGATCCTATGTTCGCAAATTTAGTCTTTTCAATATTATTTTCTCATATACAATTTTAGTCCAAGATGCATGTAATTCTTTTCTTTATTAGTGATACTTGTTTTGTTTTTTTCTCAACTAAATGTATTAATAGTTACGTATAATTATCATATTTACCAAAAACAGCTATTTCGGAAATTCTATTCCAACTACTTTTTTTGTGACATCTCAATTTTAGTTATTAACGTTCTTTGTAATATAAATAATAATAATAATAATAAAACACTACTAATTTATTAGAATTCCAAAATACAAACTAAGAACTGTATTAAAAGTAAAAACTAATAATTATTTTAAATTTCAAAACGAATCATACAAAAATATGTTAGCAATAAAGTTTTGGTTTATTCGAATAAATGCAGCATTTAATTTTAAAAAAATGTTTGAGAGGAAATACATATATATTTCATAATTATCGACATTGTCTAAACATCTTTTTTCTAAACATTTGTAATATTAAACTTTTCAATATATCCGAAATTCTTTTCCAACTGGTTTATTTTGTAATATCTCTATTTTAGTTACCAACGTTCTTCGTAAAATAAAATAATAATAATAATAATAATAATAATAAACACTACTAATTCATTAAAATTCCAAAATACAAACCAAGACCGTGTTAAATATAACAAGTAATAATTATTTTAAATTTCAAAATGAATTATACAAAAAATGTGTTAGAAATAAAGTTTTGCTTTATTATAATAAATTCTTCATTTAATTTAAAAGATTAAAATTGCTTGAGCGGAAATACATATATATTTCATAATTATCTATATTTTCTAAACAACATTTTTCTAAACATTTGTAATATTTTTGTAATACTTTTTAATGTATCCGAAATTCAGTTCCTACTGGTTTATTTTGTAAGATCTCAATTTTAGCTATGAACATTCTTAGTAAAAAAAAAATATGAATAATTAATCATAATTCTGAAAGTCATATCCGAGTAGTATCTATTATTAGTAATAAATATTTTAAACTCCAAAACGAATTCAACAAAAATTATGTTAGTAATAAATTTTTCCTTAATGTGTCAAATATTAGATTAAATGCGGCATTTAAAGTAAATAATTTTAAATTGTCGAGAGTTAATACATTTATATTTCATAATTAACATTATTTTAAAACAATTTTTAATTTTAAACATATGTAATTTTAATTTTTAAATTGTATCCGTTTTTGTTTAATAATTATATGCAGAGCTTTTCACCACTAACATTTTTGGCATCATTTTTTTTTCAATTTTTAAAACCATTTTCTTTTCTTTCTTTCTTTATAAATGCTTAAAATGTAATTAAATTATCCTTACTTTCTAAAAAATACTTTATGTACATATTTTCTATATTTTAATCATATTTAATAAAATATTTGTATTACGAAGTTTTCTTCAATGTTCTTTTTTATATTTGAAAATGATGGAAAAAATAATACTTTTAAATATTTAACAGAATAAATTGTGCATATAGTATTATTAACAGAAAATAGTTAAAACTACTGAAAAAACTACTTCATATGTATGCGTAATCGTAACAGCAGCCTTTATTAAAAAAATTAATAAAATATTTTTTACACTTCAAAAGAATTTCATTTTATTGCATTACTTTTTCCCAGAATCTTTCGATTTGTAGCCAGTGAGTAAAAAGAACCCTTTGATAAAAAAAATTACTCAAAGTGAATTTGATTTTCGTAGACCGTTTTATTGGCTCGCATAAGAATACTTTTAGATTTAGAAAACACGTTCATCCATCATTGTGAATTCTTTACTGTAAAATATTTATTTAATAGAAATTTTACACCCAGCTATGATAAAAGATTTTAAATTCTTTCGTCCGATAGAATAAAAAAATCACACACAAAAAAAATATATATTTGTTCAACCATTTTAAGTTATACATGCATACATATATATATATATATATATATATATATATATATATGTTACGATCAATATGATTAATCCGGTTATTATAAATAATGATCGGACATAAAGGCCGGTTATTATTAATAATAACCGCGGTCATTATTAATAATAACCTGTTATTATTAATAATGACCGAATTAATCATATTGACTGTAACATATATATATGCAGTCGAACCTCGTTAGTACGTCACTCTCGATTCCCTTAAAAGTGACTTGCTAATCGGAGTAACGTCTTAATCTGAGTTTATATTAAATGTAAAATGAAACTCAAAATGTTTATATAATAAGTATACCTATATCTAAATTGACTTATAAATTATATATATTAGTAGAATAAGAATTAGAATTCATGAAATGGAGGACAAATTAAGGAAAGACAGTAAGTAAGTATATTACGTAGTAGTTAATTGTACAATTCAATACGTACACATTTGTTACTGGCTTTCAAAAAAAATCATCCATTTTTGTTTGATGACTCTTTTCTGAAAAAAAGCGAAAAGAGTATAACATGTTATATTCGCTATCTGTAGTGTCATTATATAACGAAATATAGTTCCTTAGTTCACCAATTTATTCTCAAGCTTTCAGAGACTCTGTTAATATGGCAAAGAATCTTTCCAAGGAAAAATGCTGTCATCATGAATGTTGTTAAACTTAAGCTAACAATACTAGACATCAAAAACGAAGTGTTTTTGGAGATAACATTGACAAAGAAAAAACCGAGTTTTTTTAATCGCACTATTAAAAGTGACGTCTTAAGCAGAGTGATTGAAAAAATGAAAATGCAATAAGGGAAATACAATATGTGATAAGTAGTATGAGAATGGTCGATTTTAGACGTTAGACGGTTTGTCAAATATCTAGAAAAAATGTTAACAAATTCATCTGGAAATTCAGGAATATAAAGAACATGTTTGATCGTGTATGTGTCAGCGAAGGTTTGATCATGTAGGAAATTAGTGGGGCAACAGAAAATTGAATAATAAATAATATATATGACCACTCTGTAAAATAATATGGTTGAAATTATCTGTAGTTGTAGAACAACACTATGCAGAATTTGTACAACATGTGTGTTCATTTGTTTACGAATAGCATGCATATTCATGGAGATATATAGAATCTTTCAAAAAATTCAACAAAATTCTACATAGTACTTGTTTATAGCATGCGGAGTATTCAACTAAATTTAAGGCTATTAGTCATTGAACTCCACAACTTCCCTCGCTAATGTTTAATATATGGGTGTAGATTGTCTTCACATATTAAAATTATCATGTTATGAAATTAACATTTTCCCCCTTTTTTTCGCTGTGCCCTTCTTAAAGAATTTCTTAGTTGTCAAAATTATTCTAAAATATATATGTCGTAGGCTAATTGATAAATGCGACTCTTTGCAAAGAGCATTGATAAGCCGAAAAAAATATCAGGTTAATTGAGAAATAAATGGTCATATTCCAATTAACCTAAAACTCTCTAGGCTCTTTGTAACAAGACTGAAAAATATCAGACAGATTGGTAAAAGGGATATGATACTTCAATTAGCCTGTCTCTTTGCAAATAGACTAAGCTAATTCCAAAGAGCCGCATATCTCAATTAGCCTACGACATATACATTATATACATCATATACACATATCATATACATACGTCGTATATGCATTATATATGACTATAACTGGGCAATATGCGTGACGAAATGTTATATAAATCATATATTAATATAATGTCATATATACTTCATAATTTGGGGATATATCTTGGTCGCTTGGCGATTCATTATCGGGAGCCGCTGTAATACGAAAGTACCAAAAAATTTCTATTTTCGTAGCATTTGTCGTTCTTTATTTATGCCTTAAAGAAAAACAATCACATAATGCATATTTCACATTTCCTTTAGTATTCTTTGTTACTGTAATGGTCATTTTAAATTTATTTATGTCTGTACACACATAAAAATTATATTATACACATACACAATTTTATGTGTGAATATTTTGTAATATTCGAATAAAAAAAACTAATTTTGTAATTTTAAAAGTGTGTGGTAAAGACTAAATATATATTACACATTTTGCTGTAATTCTTGACTTTTATATAAAAAGAATATGCTTACAAAAACACGATGCATTCGATAGGATACCAGGGATACTATGGCTTTAGGATACTATGCTTAACTAGGAAATTTGGTATATAATTCTTACGATGTAGAATTAAAAAAATACATGAGTTTAGATTAAAAATAAATGCTAAGTGAGAAATATATGCACAAAAATATTTATATATTGAAAAATAAACTTTTCTTACAAGCAAACATTGTTTGCCAAAATTTTCATTATATTTAAATGAAATTTTTAGACATCATTGGCTTGGGGTTTCTAAGAAGATAATAAGTAACAGAAGTTTTACATTTATATCAATATATTTTCTAAATACGTATTTATTATTCTTTGCAGTAAACTGTTTAATTAGTATTAATTTTTATTGATAAACATGATTTGATACTCATCTTCTGTGTGAATGTAATTATGCATACTTCAAGATGATTTCACAATGACTCTAATAAAGTCGGAGTGAGCAAAATATGATGGATTACAAATAATTTTCTTGTAACACACTTATTGAAAATACATTTATTTAAACTGATACAGTGCTACCAAATACGTACCATCCGATGATGTTTTACTTATATATATAATATTATATCGTAAACATTTTAAACGAGTACTTTTTGCGATGTATTGAAAATACAAAACAAATTTAAATTATATTTTTGCTCGGGTAAAAGTTTATTCTATAAATTGTTTATATAATGTACATTTTGAGATTTTTTGTCATAATTTACGATTTTTAAAAATGTTTATAACTAACTATATGACATAAAATACAAATAGGCGCACAATGAAAAATTTATCCTTTTACGTTCAAATCAAACTGGTCCTGTAATATTTTTATGAGGCTATGAAAAAAGAATTCAAAATTTATTTTGAAAACCTTTTATACAGAAAGTTTAATACTTACATAAAAAGTAGAAAATGAGGAAAAAGGGTATAAATATCTGAATTTTTATAACATTTGCAAAATTTGTTTGAAATATAGAATGCAAAAATACTTTCTTCTGGTAAATCATGAAATGCAATAATTCCGTTAAAATAAATCCGTTTTGCATTTTACTTAGTATATAAAGCGAAAAGTTGAATTAAATAATTATTTAGTTTCACGTGATATTCCAAAGAAACTACTACTAATAAAATAACTACTTTTTGATTTCAGAAATTATTATGTGATATAATTTATTTATTTTATTTTCAATTAAATAAAGATAAAACAAAATTAATTTTTGTTAATGAAACTTGCCTTGGAACATGAAAGTTAAATTTAAAAATATGTTACAATAAAAATTATTTTACGTTAAAAAATATTTTACATTATACACAAAAAAAAAAAATATAAAAAAAATAAAATATACACATAATAATATTTTCAAAATATATTACATGATATAGAATTTTAAAAATATGTCATATGAATATATATTATACGGGATATTATCGGATTTATTTTGGCTGTTTAATTTATTATGCCCAAGAAAGAAGATACAATTTTTATGGCATTTGGCTTTGTGTGTTTATTGATTAACCAGAAAAAAAATCCCATAAAAAATTAATCTTCCTCAAACAAAAATTTACAATTTTTCTTTTTTCTTGCAGTGATTGTTTGCATATACAGAACATTTTATCTACAAGAATTAGAAAACATTTGAATAATTTAATCTAAAGTAATTAAAGAAATATGATATTATGTACAATAAATTTTTAAATCATTTTTGGTAATTATCGCAAAGTAATTACAGCAAAAAATTAGCTTCATACGATCGCTCACATACTCTGAATTTGAATACGTGTATGTATTAGTAAATATTTAATTTTATTAGCATTTTTTTTATTTATAGCTGTAAGATTTGAACAAATGTAAACGTCTCAAAAAATGTGACTAAGATAACCCCATAAATAATTCTGACTTACAAAGATAAATAAGAGAAAAAAGAAGCTTTAATGAATGAAAAAAAACAAAATCTATTATTTAACACTTTCAAACGAAGACTATACAGTAGACAACTTCCACTTCTTCACAGCAAGTTCCAAAAGGTAATTTCTGCTTTATTTAATCGCAATGTTTCTGTTATTAAATAAGGCATTTTGCTTCATTCAGAAATAGTAGTAGCTTGTAGTTAATTTTTGATAGGCATTTATTTTTACCTTTCCCGTGAATGCAACACCAGCGTGTAATGAGTTAATGTATTTTTATTTTACCTTTTTACAACACGTACGTATGAAATATCAAGTAATATTTATATTATTGCTTATAAAAAAGGAGAAGCGTTTCAGCTGTGTAAATGATATAATTTTGTACTGATTATTTTGCGCTCGAAGCAGACTCAAAAGTAAATTAATAAGATCTTGTCGTGGGTGTAACATTATTCCTCTTAATAGTCAAATGTTTCTGTCGCTTTAATGATCGATATATGTACGGAAAAGATTGAGCAGTTTATAATTATTAATCTTTTAATTTTTAAATATTTTTTTTTCCTTAAAGATAAATAAAAGAAGCATTTCAGCGATATAAATGAGATAATTTACTTTTGATTTTCTTACTCTCGAGACAGACTCAAAAGTAAATTAATAAGATCTTGACATGAGGTTAACTTTATTACTCTTAGTAGTCAAATGTTTCTGTCGCTTTAATGATCGATATATATAAATGATTGATATAATGATCGATATATATAAAAGATAGAGTAGTTTATAATTATTAATCTTTTAATTTTTAAATATATTTTTTTCCTTAAAGATAAATAAAAGAAACATTTCAGCGATATAAATGAGATAATTTACTTTTGATTTTCTTACTCTCGAGACAGACTCAAAAGTAAATTAATAAGATCTTGACATGAGGTTAACTTTATTACTCTTAGTAGTCAAATGCTTCTGTCGCTTTAATGATCGTTATATATAAATGATCGATATAATGATCGATATATATAAAAGATAGAGTAATTTATAATTATTAATCTTTTAATTTTTAAATATTTGTTTTTCCTTTCGGATGACAGAAACAAAATAAAAACAAAGCATGAATTATGAAATATAAATAGTAAACAAAAATACACATTAAGATAAATTAACAAGAACGAAAAATCATGCGTCAAGCATAGATTATGTAACACTTTCCAACGCTTCCAAAATAATTTTACAAATCATACCGTTTAATAAGCTAACAGATAACATCTAAGTAATCCGAATACTTTTCATCAGCCCTGTATAGGATCTATAGATTTGTATATATACTACATAGGATGCTAAATTTTAGTTCAGTTAGGAAACGCGTAGCACAGTTTAAAATTCTCCGTCTGGAGTTAAATAATACGGAAATGTGTTCGCGAAATTTTGTGCTTCCCTGTATAGGATCTACAGAATTTATACGCACCACGTAATAGAAAAAAAGCGAGTTAAAATTAAAATCGCGTTTAGTAACTTAAAACGCACCTCCAGGAATTAGTGTTAACAGACAGTAGAGAATTCTTTTATGTGTCCCTGTAAATGAACGATGACTGCTATACACACAATATTCTGTAGTAAGCCTCTTGTAATGCACCTTATATAAATTTCAATGCGTTTAAAATAGGGAAACATTATTTAAATAAACCGCAGACGATTTTTCTCCATAGACGTAATGTAACGGAATTCTTTTGACTGTCCCTGTAAAGTAACTATAAGTGCTATGCACACACTATTCCATATTAAGCTTATTCTAATGCACCTTAGTGATATACATAAATTTCAATGCGTTTAAAATAGTGAAACATTATTTAAATAAACCTCAAGTGATTTTTCCCCATAGACCGCAATGTAATGGAATTCTTTTGAGTGTCCCTGTAAAAAAAGTATAAGTGCTACACACTTCCGTTGAAATAGGGAACATGCTATGGATAACGACTATAAAAATTGCAGAGCAATCCGAGCATATTTGCGGGAGTTAGAGCACGGACAGACGGCCAGACGGCAGACGGCCAGACGGCCATACGGGCAGGCAAACCGAAGTCATAAACACTTTTCAACTAGGTTGGAAAGTGTTAAAAAAGACACGGTCTTTAATAATGAAATTTTAAAGCCTTGAATTGTCATTTGTATCGTTCTGCCAAATCTTATTTAAGAATTTAATACTTGTCGACAGATGTAAGTTTAATTTAACAATCTACGAAACTGTCAATGCTGCTAAGTATTTATCTTAAGTTTTAACCTATATTTATATTGCTAAAACATGCTTAAAATACGATTATATTATAGAAGTACTTTTAAAAATAGTAACATTAAAAATACATTATTAGATTTTCTGAAACATACACCCTATCGTATCGAAATGTTACAAAACATTGTCCCCAAGTTCATTCCATATTCTGACATCGTAAACAATAACCATAAAACGATGCATTCTAAATATTATTTTGTATAAGCGTTATTTACGTGTGTATAAGCCGAATAAATTTCTTGATACTGTTATGAACATGTAAGCATTTTAATGATATTCAGAGACTGTTTCTTTAGAAATATTGTTATCATTCACTCTTAATACCTGTTTATAAACAGTAATATAATTTTAAATAAGAACATTTCGAGTACTTTCATCATTACATATAGTATTTACCAAATAGTTAAAAAATATAACATTATCTATGCTAGTAACTGAATAAAAATGAATGAGCGCACATGAAATCAAATTTGCAGTATTTAATTGCATTAAATAAACCAAAATAAATTATTTAGTATGTATTATTTAATTTACAAAAGAAATTTGCATTCTACGATTAAAAATTGTTTTTCTAATCCTTCTAGAAACAAGGTGATTAAATGAATTTGGTATTAAAGCAACACTGTTTTAAAGTACTATAACAATAATTGTAATTTTTATACATTTAAAATACAAATTTTGTGTTGGATATTTCAAAAATTATTATAAAGTTAAGAAATTGCTTAGTTTAATTTAATTGTTTAAAAAAATTAAATGCAAGTAAATTGAGCGGATAAGTGTGTTATATAATTTCGTCCTTGTTTAAATTTATAAAACAATTACCTTAGAAAACTCACCTTGAAACTACTACGTTCAGTTTTAAACTTTTTTAACAATAATAATACACAATATTAATTTATATTTTTTGTTTCATTTTAAATATTTCCATTTTTTGCATTTTCAAATAAAGCATACAGAAACAAATCTAAAAACCATTTATATTTTTTTTATTATAAAATCATTTTTCTTATATGTATTAGTTAGTACGAATATGGTAATTTAATTCCGTACAAAAATTGGTTTGAAAAATCTTTTTCTTCTGTTTTGATTTTGTTATGCAATGAATGCTTAAGGAAGGAAATAGCATAGTTTTATTTTGTCTATGCAATTCGTCTGAGAAATCAATTTAAAAAATACATATTTTTGTAAATATTGTTATGACTGTTTCTTTTTTAAATACATTTGAAGACTGATAAACATTTTATAAAATAGAAATATTATTAGGATAGTAATATATTTCTATTTCTATGTTACGGATTACGAAAAAACAATTATGTCGTAAATAGTTTTCCCAAAACTTTGGATTTAGCTTTTGGATATGCTGTAAGATAAGTAAGTGAATTTAAACACAGCATGTTTGAAATGTTTATTTGAACCGCAACGAAAGCATAAATTATCAAGGAAATTATTTAACTTCAGAGATCCAAAAATGTAAATGATATTTTTTAATAATTTTGGTACGAGTGTCACTCTGAAATGTTTGAAGCAAGGGAGAGTGGAAGCGAAAGCATTATTGACCTGTGATTATCTATGATTTTATTGTGAGGCTAAATCAAGAGGAATGCCTTTAATGTCTACAATTAGCATATGAAAATGAAGCTCCATCTCGTACCACTGCATTCAGATGGTTTACAGAATTTAGAAGACTTCGAAATTATCTTTTGGATGAAGAACACACAGGAAGACCATTGTCAGCTTTAATCCCAGAAAATATGTCGGCCGTGCGAAATACGTTAATCGATGATAATCGTTGTACCTACCAAATGATACAGAATGAGCTCAACATTGGATGCTCAGCTATACATAAAATTATTCATGAAGAACTGCATGTGAAAAAATTAGTTTGTTGTTGAGTCCCCCATAATTTAAAAGAACGTATTTCAGCGCGGCAAGTGAGGATTAGTAACGAAATCATAAAATTCCTTATTAATGGTGGCCACATCATTATTTCTAAAATCATAACTCGAGATGAGACGTACATACCTTTTTTGGCGTTCCAACACGTCAAGAAAGTAAATTATGGGTTTTTGAAGATGATCCCAAACCAACATTGATAAAAAGGCAACGATCACTGAAAAATGTGATGTAAGTCGTGTTCTTAAGAAGTACAGGTCTGGTCAAAGCCATTTAGCTAGAGGGACAGAAGACAGTTAACGCTAACTCGTACACCACTAAGTGTCTTCCAGAAATTCTTCAAAAGATGAATGTTAGGGGAATCATTCTTCACCATGACAATGCATCTTCTCTTTCAGCAAGGATTAAAGTCGAATTTCTTAAACAAAAAACATGAAAATTATAAACATCTTGCAATATGTGACTTTTGGCTATTTTTTAACATAAAAAAAATAAGTGGGAGTTATTTTCATTGCGAAGATAAGATTGATGAAGATATAAAAGAATATTTTCCATCTATTCCAAGAAATGGATGGCTCGAATCATTTAATCATTGGAAAATTCAACTACAAAAGTGCTTTTATCTTGGAGGGAACTACTTTGAACATTCCTTAGAGTTGGTAAGTTTAGCTTCTACCATTTAGCCGTATATAAAAAAAATTCAGTGTTACACTCGTATGTGTTGTAGACTTTGATTTTCTACGTATTGACTGATTAAAAAAGTAAAAAAAACTTTCTTCTGTTTATTATGACCTAAATACATGGTATTCAGGAGTTTCCGTAGTATATCACATTCATCATGTAAAATGCTATAGTTATAGCTCGGATGAATGAAATTAGTGGTGCAGTTTGCAGCCATGCCCAACAAATAAGAGTTAATTATGCCAGCTGGGATATCGTTAGGATAGCTCAGTAGGAAGAGCGTTCGCAAGGCAAGCCAAAGTACCCAGGTTCGAAACCTTTTCCAGGAAGCTTTCGCTCTATTGGAATAAATCTGAACTATGATACTCCAACCATTAAATATTATCATATGGTTATGGAAGTTTTCCATCTCGCTTTATACTTTTTTATTTAGTAAGCTTTTCTCACCATTTAAGGCGACGTCGTAATTGTTTAGGTTACAAAAATAAATCCGAAATAAATAATAACAATTTTATATTTTGTAACTATTTTTAAGTACAATATAGTTTTTTTATATATTTATTACAGTGATTTGACATTAATTTGGTAAGTACTGAAGATATTTCAGCAATGAGATTAAATATCTGTTTTAAATAAAATTACAATTTGTTAGAAATTAATGATAATAGAACGGAATAATTCAACGAAATCGTAAAATACGATTTGTAATCGTCGTGAAAATAAGTATTTATTTCATTTACACATACACATATAATTTATACGAAAGTTGTCCTAAAAATATACAAATCATTGAGTTAAAAAGCATTAAAAATATCGCTTTACGAGTTTATTAATTTAAATTTATGTGTCATAAAGTATCGTTTTATTTGCAATTTTTAAAACAACAATTATTTCCTTTATGTTTAAAAGTATGTTACAAGTAATATATTAAATTATTATTAAAAAAATCCAAAGTCAGTATAGTTATAAAAGAGTATACTTATTAAAAAAAACAAGTACTACTTGTATATATCATTACATCACATAAAATAAAAAAAATAAATAAATAAATAAAAAGTATTTAGCGGAATGTGAACCCTTATTCTCTGATTAAATATCAAGAGTTTAATGTACACTCTCTATTTTGATTTAATTTTTTTTCAATTTCAAATACGCAAAATATAGATTTATTTTTAATCCTTAGACTTGGAAAACTTTTCAAATGTATGCATGCGAAAAATATACTTATGTTTTTATAACACACACACTAGAGTACCTTAATTTATCAGAGTAGCGACATACACACATGGCACAATCTGAACAGAAAAGTTTTTGTTCGAGCTATAAGTTCTTGAATTTATTCAACTGAATGAATTGGGTTAGCTGAGTTAAATTAGTAAACAAACACTAGCTTAAGATAGAGTCAGATTTTTCTTGTCGTTTTTGACCTAATTTATCTCAACAAATCACATTTCACAACCCATTTGTCGCTGCTCCGAATAAATGAGATACGCGAACACACGCATATATTGGATCATATTTTTTAACAACGGAATTCAAATAATAAATTAATGATATTTCGAAAAGTAACAACTAATTCCTTTAATTAATGTGGCAGGTTTATTTGTTAGTTCTATTTTTTTTATGTCTATTCTATGAAGCTTTCACAGAGATGTATAAAATTTCGTCTTCTGTGTTATTATCCTACGTTATTCATGTTTGTGAATTTTTATTTTAAATATTATACTTTAATATATTTCAGAATTTCTCTCAATTCATTTCATACATAAAATGACCTTCGAAGCACTTTATTTTTTTTAGTAAAATATGTTTTCAGAATGTTTCAAATTGAACATGAGCATCTAGGAAAACATTTAGGGGCATGAACTTTTTAGAAAAATGAAAATCCTGCAAGAATGCATGCGTCATTGTTTTTAAACACGTGATATTATATATTGCTTTGCGTTTAGAGATTTTACGGTTTTAAAATTTAATTAATTTATAAAAGTTGTTTACCTAAACAGACCATTCTGTGAATTAAGCAGACAATTGGAAAAACAAAATAAAACAGTGTGGTTTCTAAGAATCGGTACCTATTTATAAATTATTTGAATTGCATTCACTATTTGTAGAGAATATTCTAGTTATTCATATAATATGATGTATTTTGCCTATCTTTATTTACTGATGCTAGATTATACAAATAAATTACCATTTTGCACTTGCTATATCATGCAATATCAGCTCTAATCTCTTTGTGATGCGAATACTTATGCTTTATAATTACAAGGTAGCACGTTATTATGTAAATAAGGTGGTTTCGTTTTACGGCGATTCTAACGTAACTTTTCTGATTTCATTTTCATTGACATACACAAATAAATTTTAATATATCTTTCTTTTTATTCTAGGTAAGTGAACCAGAAGTATAAGAAATATTTCTTTAATGTAAGTATAAATTTCTTAAAAATATATATGTGTTTACATAATTTTGTAGCTAGGCCGTAATCTATATGTTCTATATACTATCATTTTCTGCACTTCCTAGCTGATGTCACTAATTTCATTATGTATCTCTTTTAAAACAAAACAAAAAGGAAAAGATTTGCAGGATTTTCCGACAAAAAAATCACTTATGAGGAATTTGGAGTTATTAACAGCAGCGTTGTGAAAATAGTTGTGACCAACAATATTGCGCTTTTATCATCTCTAGTTTTATGAGTAATGATCTATAATCTAATGTTAGATCGGGAGGCGGCAGCACAGACAATCACCTCATCGAGTTCACGGCTGAAATTCTAGAATTAGTTAAATCTCGATTCGCATATTAAAACGCAATCGGTCTGCCAAGCCATATCTTGGTGGAAAAATCTTAAAACACGATTTTAGTAGTTGACTAGTAGGTTTACCATTGTGTTTTCCTGCACCCAAAGGTATGAAATTATGGAAGAATGGGAGCAGGAACACACAATGGTAAACCAACGAGCCAACCGCTAAAATCGGGTTTTCGGGTGTTTTCCACCAAGATATGACTTGGCAGACCGATTGCGTTTTAATATGCAAATCAAGTTTTAACTAATTCTAGAATTTCAGCCGTGAACTCGATGAGGTGATTGTCTGTGCTGCCGCCTCCCGGTCTATGTTATTTGCTATCTTCCACTTTCCAGTGAATTTTATGATAATGAAGATGTTCATCTCTTTTTATTAAGAAACCACGAGGTCATGCTGTTCCCATCATACCCCAATATTTCCCTCCATGAGAACGATTTTCTGTAAATAACACTTTATTCACTGACTATAAACTGGCTTCGTGTGGTCGGCTAAGTTTTAAATCTGACAGCTTCAAGCATCATAGTTCTCTGAGCACTTAGAACTTTCCAAGTTACATCTGACATGAGAATGCAATAATTTTCTGCATCCTTGAGACTAGATGGGATACGTCAGAATCTACTCGAAATTCCAACTGTAACGCTGGAGGATATAGACGTTTTAACAGAGGGCATCTTCGAGGAATTGGTTGTTAGAGTTGATCTTGCAAGAATCTATGATATTTCGCTGAACGAAGCGAATGTAACAAAGTCTAAGAGACTTTGCAGTGATAGTATTGACTCATGGAGAGTTAACGTGTTTTAACTAAAAACTTTAGCCAGACTGAAACCACGGCTAGTTAGTGACAACTATCGACAGGCTAATATTTCATCAGTCTTCCTCTGTAAAAGAAAAGTTTTGTTCCTAAATTCCTTTCTGTTGTCGTGCTGTAGTTGTAGATGTAATAAAAAAAGCTGAAAAACGCCATCCTAAGATAAAGTCGCTATTCTGTGATGCTACAATAGCAATATTTTAGACAACGAAAACATATATTTTCTTCATTATTTACAACACAAAAATTTTATAGATTCGAATTCAAATTGTCAGTTCAAGAAATTTCTAATGAAATTTTAAGGACTTAATGTATTTTATTTCTTAAAATGTCTTCAACGATTAGGCCATAAATACTTTATAGCTTTCAACTTTTATGCGCTCACTAAAACAGACTGAAATTAATTCATTTATTCTTCTACTCAATAATGGGTCTACAATTAAATTCTGCAACTTTCATGGAAGTTATAATTTGTTATTCATTAAAATGACAGCCCATGACTTCGACATCACTTAGTTTAATGACATTATTAGAAATTAGGTTAACAAAACAAACAATTGAAAAAAAATAGTTGCACCTGATTAAGTATGAAGAAAATTTACTCATAAGAAAATTAGAAAGAATTCATTGTTAAATAAATTAGAATATTAAATACATACTGCAAACTTTTAACATTCTATGGACTTTAAAAAAGGTTATTTGTAAATGAAAATGGGAACTTCTTTAAAGAATTCACCATTTCAAATTTTGAATTAAAAAACGATGTTGAAATCTTTATACTAAACATATAACCTGATTACATGTAACCGGAAGATCACAGCAGCAAAAAATAGTTAAATTGGCGTCAGAATATCAGCTTATGTGGAAATGGAACTTTTTTTCATTTGTAGCGAGCACCCGTCGTTGCACCCGATTGGTGTTCTCATCACCACAGAAACTTTTGTTCCTGACGGATAAACGCCAACTGGAAACAACATACGCGTTTCCAGCTGAACATCTATCAATGTAAAGTTTTTATTTAATTTAACTGTTAACGTATTCTGAAATTTTTTATAAATATTTATTTTTTACGAGAAATGCAATAGAAAGAAAAGTTTAACAAACATAGATAAAAACCACTTGATACGGAACACATTTATGGTAACAAATCTGATAATATCTTATTCAACGAACACCGATTTACAAAACATAAAAGAAATCTTCTCTGCATTTGAAATATTCGGTCTAGTAAACCTTTTTTTTCTCAGCGATGATTCCTAATGCTCCAGTGACATACTATCTAGTAAAATCGCAAAAACGCGTTTATGTTAGCCAATACTGGATAAATACTTTTTATCAAAAATATTTTACAGCTATCCCTTGAGTTTCAATCCCCTTCGAAGGTATGGAGAGTGAAGAGTAGAGGCTATTGAAAAAATTCAGTTTCCCGAACCAATCAATTTTAAAAGTTTGGAAATTTTTACTAATCGTTTTTAAATAACCAACATTATTCAAACTTCAACCAATAGTCTGTTGAGACTCTAAACACATATGTTTGACATTTATTACCTTTGTTATTACATTTTTTGCTAAAGTTTTTATGACAGACTATTGATTTTGCATTTCGTGCTTCGTGCTTCCTGATAAGACCTTTCTTTCCACTTTGATCTAATTCAACATTAAATAACTTGTTCTAAAGAGTATCACTGTCCTCAGGATTAATATATTTTTTAAAGAGTTCCAAAGATCATGGCCTCTGTTGTCTTTTCCTTAATATTTTGTTTATGATTTTATCTTTATAAAAATAATCTCAATTTTACGAAAATAAAATTCTTATGATCTCTATGATTAACAGTTAAATTTAACTTTGGTTAAATATCAATGATAGTTATAACATGTTTTCATTTTTTTATCAATTTGTATTCCTCTGAAGGATTTATTTTCGGTAATGTAATACATATTGATAAGGGAAAAAAGGCTAATTTTATAAAATGCAAATATATAGAATTCAAAATGGAATTCTAGAGCTCGTAATTTTACTTAAAATGAAGAATGAATTCAATATTAATTGCACTTAAAAAAAGACATATTCGTCAAAACATTAAATAAATAAAAACATTTTAAACAATTAATCTCTTAATGCTATAATTTAATGATAATTATTCTGTATTTTATATCTAAAAGTCATAATTTGGAATAACATTTTAAAATTTAAACGCTAAAAATAGATACTTTTAGCAAAAAATACATTTATCTTTGAATTTGTCATTTAATACACAATTACCTTATCATGACAACTAATATGCTTTAATGTTTACATGGTTGAGATTAAATATGCAACTCTGTTTACTTTCTCCTACTATCTAATTAACTTTTCAGGGCAAAGAAAAATTTTTAATAGAATAATCTTTCAACTGAAGCCCTTTAAGTAATTATATTCTGTTCATCAAATCGCTTTGATAAAAAGTAGATTTTATTTGAAGTTATCTTCTAAAATGAAGCATTTTAATTACATATTTTTCTTTTTTTTTCCTTTATTTATTTTTCATTGAAAAATAAAATCGGTTTCCATGGCAACTATGTCGTCACAAATTATTAGTTGACAAATAAATGAAATAAGCGAGGAGGTGACCACTATGTTATCAGAAACAAGAACAAATTATATATTTTAAAGAAGAGTAGAAATAATGGCGTCTAGTGGTGCAAGACAGCCAAGGGCCGTAAAAATCCCCACGTTGTTGTGAAGTGGGTCTGTAACCAAAAATTAATACTTCTTATGGTGTACTTTCATTTTCTTACCCTAACTTATGGCATACAAAAATAACAAAATATGAAAAATATTGCCCTCCTCATCTAGTGCGAATATTTTTCTGGTCTGTATCGTAGAAACTGCAGCCGGATGTTTGATATAGTACGTTTTATTGTGATTATTTTTATGGTTAATCTATGTTGTCGAGTACAGGGAAAATTTGCCCTTAAAAAATTTAAAGAAACTTATAATTGATTATCGACATCTACCAATCCTCAGCTAGGTCTAAAATTTTAGAAGTATTTTTTAGAAGTATAGTATATTTTAGCGTCGATTTCATCGAAGAAATATACATCATTCGGAAAGTTCTCTTTTATTTTTATAACACCAGAAATGAGGATAGATAGTTGCAAAAGTACCATTTTGAACACATCCAAGGCAAAGAAAGATTTTGGTTGCCTTATAAACGATACTTTCTCTTATCTCCAGATTTTGTAATAATTTCAGTATTGATAATAAAATTAGTTGGCAAAAATTTAAATAATACAGCGAAATTCTGCATAAATTTTATTCCAAGAAAAACGTACTTTTTATTGTATGGTAAAAATTGGGAAATGGCAATATTGGTAACGATACGGTTCGAAAAAGCTTGGGAAATGGTATGTGCAAAGATCCATCTAATTTGAAAGGTAGCTGTGCAGGATTCTAACTATTGGACCACTATTATTATTTTATTGGCAAAAGATACGGCAAGGCGGACATTTCTTACTGTGGGCTAACGTAGAATGACGATTAGCCAACAATTAGACAACGTTGGAACAACGTTTTTGTTCTACTTGAGTAGTCTCCAATTAAAATTAAACGCTCACGTTCTTTAACAATAATTCCAGTACTTGTGAATCATTCGAGACAGCTGACTTGTCGCTACAGGTATCAATCCACCCCCCCCCCACCTCCGTTCAAAGTTCAAACATTAGAAGTTCCAAACTTTTTTATGTGTTTGCTAGGACATGAAAATCTTTCCGAGTTACACAGATTTCTGACTTACACAGATTTTCGTCTTACACAGAATCCGATTTAGACAATGTATACTGTACTTAATGCGAAATGTTCGTAAATATCTGAGCTCTCAATTACCATTTTTCTCAAATGAACTTGATGCAAGCGTAATGGCGCGTAAGACTTGCTATTCTGTTTCACTTTACAGTGGCAAATAAAACAGCTTGCATAATAATATTTAAAAAAAATCATTAAAAGGTTCTCCAGTGTTTTTGATGAATTTATGAGTGATATCTATCTTATGAAGCCATATATGAAACATAGTTTATTCAAATAAGTGCTTTGACTGCAGTGAATATTCTTTGAATATAAAATTCACTGTAGTCAAAGATTATCTTAAAACATTCATAAAAGATTAAAATACTCATCTCCAAAATGTCATGATCGAAAGTAATACGATAATTCTAACTCAATGAATAATGACATTGTTAAAGTAAAAATTTTATTGCCGGGAATAATGTTTAAGGAGATGAACATATTACAGCAACATCTTCATAATGGACACTCAAATATACAGGACATGTCTATATGGCGACAATTTTTCCTTCCCTGACACCAACATATTTCTAGCTTTTTACCTTTAAAATGCGAGCACCTCTGAATAGCAGAGGAATTCCACGCTTCCAAGGTGTCCGTTAATCTGAGGTTTTACTGTATTGTTATTCATATTCTGTAATCAATATTCCATTAAGCATATGAAAAAAAAACATGAAGGTAATTTGAAAAGTAAATAAAAGTAACATAAAATATATTTACATTTTAATTAAAAATAACATTTTCTGATCCAACAGACATAAAAGTAATCTATAACTATTCAAAGAAAGAACACGCTGTCACATAATTGGAAAATGTTAAAAAATGTCTGAGTTCTTAATTACAAATATTCTCCGTGGAGCATTATGCAAGAGTAATGATGTGTGTGACATGGTAATCTGTTTCTCTATCCATCAGCAACTGAAATAACCTACAAATGAGTTTTAAACAGTTTACTTTTTATGATAGTAGCGTTTATTTTTCCAGTGTTTATGAGAAACTAATGAGTCGAATGAAGCAATAACTGAAATGTAATTTATTTAATCAATGTTTGTCTGAGATATAATTAATTTTTAAAAGATTTTCGTAAACATTTACTCTCAAAATATCATAAAACTAAACAATGGATAATTGTATGTCAAGTATGCAATGTATTTTTCAAAAATATTTATTTCGATACTTTAAAACACATATATATATATAAAATTTAACAAATTACAATAACCATTGCGAAAATGTTCAGAAAGTAAAAAAAAAAATAATACCATACTTTCGTGTTATAGCGGCCTCTGCAGTTATGATTATGCCAAGGTTGCAGTTATGATCATCGCTAAGCTTATAAATGCATCATATATACGTATATATGTATTCCAGACCCTTCTATATGTGTCATATACGCCATTATACACATATTATTTACGTCTTATATGTCGTGTATACATCATATACATATGTCATATCTATACAGCATATATGCATCCTATATGACTATAACTTGTTATAGTTGTAATGTTATATATAATGTTATATATAATATAGTAATGTTATATATATATATCATATATTATTATAATGTCATACATATTTTATAATTTGGTGATAAATCTTGGTCGCTTTGCGATTCATTCTTGGCGGACGCTATAACACGAAAGTATGAAATTTACAACATATTAATGAAAACAGACACAAAAAATTTATAAAACGATTTCTCATTCGATGTCAATTTTGAATTCGGCTTTTTTTCATATCTGATATTGCATCTATCATTTTTGTAGCTTTAACATTTTTGTAACGATTTTATGCATTTATATTGCCTATTCAAAGAAAAATCCTTCTAAAGTTACAGAATTTCGTTAAAAATTCTTATAAAATTACAGACTTTCGTTAAAAAAGTTAAAAAAATAAAGTGACGACGTCAATAAAATGACGATGTCAAGAGGTCCATTCTTGACCGAAAACAACAACCATTTTGCCAATGTTTAAAAATCCAAATTATTTTAAATATCCCAAACTTTTTAATTTGAAAGGCAACGATTAATACGAAATGATGTTTAATAAAAATCAGAGATTTATTTCTCGTCTCCTGTTAATCTACATTGAAAACAATAAACAACATGTGAAAAAAAAATTCAACGTAATATTGAAAATAATGAAAGTGGTTAAAAAAAAAAAAGAAAGAAAAAGAAAAAGAAAAAAGAAAAAAAAAGAAAAAACTGAGCACGCCCGTATAAAATAATCCGATATTAAAAGAACGAAAATTTTGCTGTTATTAGGAAACGTTCGTAAATGTCCGAGATCTCAATTACCAATTTTCTCAGTGGAACATTATGCAAACGTAATGATGCGTGTGACATGGTAATATGTTTCTCGTTCCATCAGCGAATGAAATAGCGTGCGGATAAAATTTCTAAAGAATTTTGCTATTTTTGTTTATTAGCGAGAGTTTTTCATAGATTTTTGAAAACGTAATGAATATTATGTATGGAATAAAGAAATATGTGGAATTCAATTTATTTAGTTAAAGTATTTGATTGCAATGCAATCAATAATTTACAGATTCCTTTTCAAAATGTTGCCAGAAAAAAAAACTGGATATTTTAAAATTAAGTAAAATTGCAATAGTTAAAAAAAATCTGAATTCATGTTTAATGGTTAGGAAAATGTATTTGTTATGATTATTGATATTCTGGAAGCTTACATTGAGAAAAAAAGAAAAAAGAAGAACACCCCATACATTTTAAGCACCTAATTTACCATTTAAAAAACGGAAATAATCCTTCGATTCGAAATCTTACCTATAATTGATTCATGTTATTTATGTTAGTCAATTTGTGTTAAAGTAAACTTTGGGGGTCGTCTTCATACCAAAATTGTACCAAACTCTAACATTTTTAATACTAACAACCAATATTGAGTATATATTTGATTGTTTCGGCAGTTGTACCTTAGGATACCAAACGTAAAGCCACTCAGTGAAATAGTGTAGGAATTATGAAGGTTTAAAGTTTGAAATTACTATTTTTAAATTAATTTTTAATCGTTACAATACAGATTGTAATGCGGGTAGTTTCTAATGAATAACTCAAATACTACTTTGCTGTAATTTGGCATTCACCAAGTTAAAGTTTCTGAAAATCAATTTCTGTTATTTCATAGATTACAAATCATATATGTTTTGAAAATGAACTTCAAAACATTTGTATTTTCGAAAACAATAGTATTTGGGGCCTATGATTTTTTAAACAGAAATCTGTTTCTAAAAGTTTTAAATATGATAATCTAAAATGACAGCTCTTTCCAAAAATAATTTTTCAGTTAGTTTTAAAAAGCACCGCCTTGCAATCAGTTAGCCAAGATTAAGAAGGAATTTAAAATGAGGTTTTCCAAATTTAAACCTTCATGATTTCTAAGCAATTTCCAGTTTGGTATGATGTAGTGAAATGTACCTTAAAAAAACAAATGTGCTGTCCAAATTATGAGTTCGTACCGAATAATTTATAATTTGGTACAGTTTAAGTATGAAGACGACCTTCTAAGTTTATGGTTTGATATAAATTGAAAGAACACATAATTTTCAGTTAAATGGCTATTTCTGTTTTTTTTTCTGGGATATTTTGTTAATGATATGGCGTCTCTTTCGTTTTTGGCCGACTGCACATTGTGAATAAATAGGGTTATTCTTTCACTGTTCCTGAAAATCAAGCAAAAATGCATAATTCTTTAAACATACTAGTCGGGCTTTGTCCTTCTAAACGGTCGTTTAAGACCTAAGAAAAATGATAAACGCACGTGATTTCGTTTGATTTACTCTCTAAATGCCGACAAAAATACAAACTCGGCGTTTCATCGTATCATTATAAAAAACTAAAGGCGTAATCTTAATTTTTTATTATTTTTTTTAATTAATTTTTTAAAAATAATTTTTTTAAATAATCTTCTTTTTAAATCTTTTAACTATCACGCGGCCGCTTTTTTTTTCAGCTTCCCAGATAGCCATATTGTATCAGTTTCTACCTTAGTCATTCTCCCGCGATCGGAAAGAAAGCGTGACCGTTTGACGTCACGCACGGCACTCTTCCCTACCGATTTCATTCGCTTTTTTTTACACTAGGCTACATCGTGAACAATTATCTCCATGATTTATAAATGAATCTTTTGCGTTTAGAAAATCTTCAGATGTGTTAACATTGTTTATAATGAATATGCAACAATATTTGTCTGAAAGATGCAACAATACAAAATTAACAATCACAATGGACTCAACAATGGTACAAAAAAGTACAAAAGTCTGGCATATGAAAAAGTGAAGCGGACATCCTGAAATCATTGATGAGAGTCAAATGCTTTTTGCTTTTGTTATACAGATAATAAAAAAAATCCTGCATAGTACTGAGACACTATATTCTGTCACATATTATAAATTACCTTAAAAATACTTTTAAAATGTGCAAATATATGCTGAAAGAATGTGCCGTTCTTATCCATAAAGAAAATCCCTTATTACTTGAAAATATAACAAATGACTTTAATAACCAAAAAAAGTGTAAGCATGTCTGAGTGTTTTAATGTCAGTGTATATAGATATTCAAAATGAAACTGAAAATATTGTTTGGCTAAATGACATCAGACACCAAATTCAAATTTTCTCTATATAATGTTATACGAAGAGTATATTTTCTAAATATAATACTAAATTAATAATCAGAAAATATTAGTTAATCAGAAAAATGTGATTTTCTTTAAAATCTTACTGTAAACTTTTTCTTTTAAAATTTTTCGATTTTTACAAGCGTGTCTAGAAGTTCCGTTTGAAATTTGTGCCACAGTTCTTCTAAAATCTCAAGATTTCACATGCTTGCCGAGTAGTTGTAAAAGTTGTTTCCATCGGCAAAGCCGCACCCCCAGTGTTTAAGAGGACAACAGTGCAGGTATTTTGTTGTGAATTGAGATAATGTTAAAGAAAACTTAAAGCTGTTCTTAAATCTAAACTGGCTGCTTTTTGACACATTTTTTAAAGCACATTGTTCGCAAACACATGAAATTGGAAGTGCTTTTATTCCGAAACTTTATAATGGAACTATTATTTCCATTTTTTGGTAAAAGCAGATCTTTTTAAAAATGCTGTCAAAATTGATGTTTTGAACCTTGTTTTTGTTTCCAGACCGGACAATGTCGGAAAGAAAAAAAAATGTTATCACGAGAAAACAATCACTCATATCTCAAGATATAATTAATTTAATGAAAAAAAAAACTGCTCAATTGCAAATCAGTTCAATAATCATGTCTGTAAGTGATGGGATTGTGTCGATTTTATGTTTAAAAATGAGTCAGAAAATGTGTCACAAAATTTGCGTTATTGAGCGTGATTTTTTTTTCGAAAACTGCCCTAAATACCGTCGAATGTGAATTGCACTCATTGATATAGCTTATGAATACACGGAATTTGCCAACTTGAAAAATATGAAAAATATGCCTTTCTGTTGGTGAAGTTTATAGCGAACAGATCATGAATGACCGACAGGATATGGAGATGAGTGCGAAAGTTTAATAGGAAGATCTATGTGAATACTGCTGTAAGCGGCCACATCTTGAGACGATTTCTCATTCACTCCATACTTTAAAGATTGATTTTCATTTCTTTATACTCCAGAAAGCTTTTCTTGTACTCCAACACCATGATGACGGTAATGGCAAAATATCTTCATTATCACCAAAGGTGACATCATTCTTTCATATGTGGTTACAAAATATAGTGTGTCGCTATAATAAGGCGTCCACTCAACCCAGTGGTCAGCATGCTGTCCGAATAATTAGAAGCTTGCGCCGATGTTTTCGCGAGTTCGATACCAGCGTGGTTTGTGTCGGTGACTGTGTTAGGTTTTCAAGGTTCTCCTTGCACGAGAATGATAATCCGGATGACTTTCCATTTAAAAGTCTTCCCTGAAAGCATCCCACATATAGCAATATACCCAAAACTGGCCGATAGCCAAGCGCTATACGGAGTGTCTCACTTGAAATGTCAATTATATTCAAGACATACACTTCTTTTACAGCAAAAAAAATTGTTGCGACTCTTTTTGAGATGTTTTATTGGTCACAATCGAACTTCCTTTCTGGATGCACCATTTATATCAATTTAAAGATAGAAATCTACAATAGAAGAAATGGTTGTAATCGAAATTGCCTTCCGACTTCCGGTTTTCGATGGATTTAGACGTTTTAGGGGTCAGAGATCTCGAGAAATATGTTTTTACAAAATGTCTGTCTGTCCGTCTGTCCGAATGTCCGTCCTTATTGTATCATCGAAAAGTATATGACGATATGCATACATTTGAACCAAACTTCAGTTATAGTTTTTTGACTACATAGCCAGCAGGTCCTAATTAAATTTGGAGATATTCCAGCGGTAGATGGCACTGTAATAACGATTTTGATCCATTTTCATTATTATGTCATCGAAAAGTGGATGAAGTTATGCATATAATTGAATCAAACTTCATTTATAGGTTTTTGCACATTGCCTTCAGATTCCACTTGAATTTGTGGCTATTCCTCCTGAAAGAAGGGGGGGGGACTGTGATATTTTTTTTTTCGATTTTTGTAGTTGTGTTGTACATCAAATGCTCATGCAGTGCCCGCGAAACGACCATGTAAAAAGGTATATGTATTCTTAAAAAAAAGACAACGTTTTGATTTATTGGACCACAGTGCATGTGTCCAGTCAGCCACTGACCCCATGCGGTGTATTTTGATCCATTACAGACGTGCAACTTTATGCACTGCTGTGAGCAATTGCTTCTTGCGAGTATCTGCTTACTGTGAAATATTTATATGACAATCAACGAAAATATAGTGTATTCTTGGTGTACCTTTTACTTACTATTACTTTTTACGTACTATTTTACTTCTATTATAGAAAATTCAAAATATCAAACGAATAAAATGGAACCCTTTTTTGTAACATGTTGTGCACACACTTTGATTACAGCATTGGTATAAGTATGATTCAATTTTGATATGTTTACGCATGAAATATAATTTACAAACGCAGAAAACAGAATAATGGATTTTCAAATAAAATTAAGTAGATAAGAAAATGAAAAAGAAAATTGGGTGATAAACATGTTCAACATTCTTAAGATAGAAAACAGTGAAAAATTTATAGCGCATTAAAAATGTAGTAAAATGTTTACGATCAGTTTCCATGAAAGTGTTATAGCTTTGGAGGCCAGCTAACAAGTAAATTATTTTTTTTGTTATTCTTTAAATAAACTTGAACAATTGAGCGGAATAAGAGACATATCTTTAACTTAAATTATTTGATTTTCACTTAGACAAAAGTCTTTGGATAAAAATAAAAAATAAATATATAATTTATATTTTTTAATTTTTTTTAAAATCAAGTATACAATTAGCTTTTTTGTACGTAACACAAGCTTATTAAGTAACAACATTTTATATCAAACACACGAAACATGATAGTTTTTTCGTATTTATATAAAGTATTTTGAAGTTATATAATTTTCTATATGAAATATATATATATATATATATATATATTACATAATTGTTTTTTTTCCTATGAGCTTTCATTTCTAAATGGAACTTTCAAGTAATTTTTAGGATTTTTTGATTTATTTGTACGTTATTGCGGTAAAAACTTACTTTATTGTATAATTAAATATATTTCTAAAGTTAAAACATGAAATTCGTAAGATAGAGAATTCTGTTTATGTTTCATTTAAAATTTTCAAATGTCACAGAACAAAATATTTACTGTTTCTACATATAAAATATGTGTGAGTGTATGTTTTCCGTATACTGAATTATACACAAACGGTTCTGCGTGGAGGTACTGAATTCCGCATGAAATTTGTCGTAGGATCTAATTCATGCAACTTGAAGCAATCTTGTCAACATTCAGTCGGTATTTTTAAAATGTTTTGTGCAATTTTTCCAGAGTTTTCGCTTCTATTATATTAAGATGTAGTAATTTCATGCCTCTTAATTTAAAATGGTGGGATCAACACAGTTGAAATAGAATATTTTTTAATTCACTTTGTTTAGACAATTTAATGAAAATTTCTATATGAGTATTTTACAGTACACGTATTTTACAGTTATGTAGCGCAATTTAGAACTACTTTCCAATTATAATTTATAATAGTAATTTAATTACATTTTAAAAGAGTATAGTGACAAATTCTTTCACTGGTTGAATTGAAAAAAAAGATTTAAGTAACATCTTTTTATAATCAAATTAAATTTTCAAATGGAAAATTAACGAACTGAATGTAAAAGAAACATTTCAAATTTAACAAATTACGCATGAAACGTTCCTCTAAATTTTTCTTTCAAGATTTCTTTTATCTTTTGAACAAATGTCATTTTCAAAATTTTTATTCAAAAAGTAAAAAAGAATTTCACTGCTGTTGAATCTGGTAGAAATATTTTTATCTTTTATGACACAACGTTTTTAGACAGTTCTGAAATGAGAATTTAAACTATGAAATTATTACTTTTATACTATACAGGAAGATTAAAAATTGTTATTGTCTACGAAACGAATTAGTGAAAAGGGAAAATCTATATATTTGACTACATTATCATGACATATTTGTGAAAGTAAAACCAGGAATAGACTTGTTCTAGCAGAATTATGATTGCTTAAAAATCACTTGGTCTTTAACAGTCATAATGAATTATTAATTATACAGCACAATAAGTCAACCAATAAAGAATTTATAACGGAGAAGGTCAATTTCAGATTTTAATAGAATACATTTTTCAAAATTTTTACGAATCATTACCAAATTCAGTACAAAAGAATTTCCGAAATTTTCAATTAGAATACAAGTTATTTCCGACATCGCAAGCAGTTTACTTTACCCCTTTATACCAACACAGGTTACCATTTTTTTTTTTACAATGCACGTACATTCATAAATAGTAACAATGAACCTACAGTCTTGAAAAAAAATGTATTGCTAACTTTTAAATATACTTTTATCTTGTGTCTGATTTTTTGACGTAGATAATTAATTATCTATTGCAAAATTAACTCTAAATATTTGGTAAATTTACTTAATATGATAAAAAAAATTCATTAACTACAGGTTAAAATGCAACAGTTGACAGCCGCGACTCGCGGAAAAGGAAAATCGGGCCGCGCGCCGCCATTCAAGACATTCCAGATTGGTAGTAGACACGACCATAGAAGATCTCACAGAAAACAATTAAACTCAATAAGTTAAAGACATGGAGCAGAGGTTTCAGAAGGGCTGGAGCGTTTAAAGCATCTGACGACCGCGGCGGCCTCGAGCTCGCTCAATGCGCACGTATAAGTGAAAATAAAATAAATATAAATTTTTTACATAAAATAGATGTTTTAAAATCGTGTGTACAAATTGTATACTTATGTATTTGTATTTTCAAAGCGGCTAACTTTATTTTTACCATTTAAAAAATTTCACTTTTCTACCAGTATGTATATGTGAATATATTTTTTAAGTGTTAGAAAGGTGTGAGAATACAGCTGACTTTGTTTGAAGTATCTATCTTTAATTCATTCGTTTTGAAACAATAATCCTTTTGTTGTGCTTTAAATAGCGTAATTTTCATAATTTTTTCGATTTGAATCTACCTTCTTCAATTTTTGTATATTGTTGTAATTGGTTGAGTAACAACACAAATATAAACATTTTTTTTTTTCAAAATTCAGATATAAATTCCTAAGTCTTTTGACATCTTCAGAAATTTTGTGATTATAAAATTTCTGATGTGCAGTTATTACGCTTCATTTCCTATGCTACGATTGAATCACGACAGTAAAGCAATTGCTTTTGAAAGAAATTACAATATAATATTCCAATTGCGCTATTTTTAGCGACAAACTCTTATTTCTTTTAATACCGACTTTTCTATCGTTGCCAAAAAATCGTAGTCTACTTTTGGTTGCCTGCCAAACCTCAGTTCTTGTTTTAAAAATGTATAATGGTAATGGCAACAAACAGTGCTATAGCTTTTGCTTTATCTTTCTTACGCCACTTCTATATGTCGTTTAATTTCAATTTTCTCTTCAACTAATAGAAAAAAAATGCACTTTCGTTAAAAATTGTTTGAAAATGGTAACTTAATTTAGTAGCTTTGTATGCCTTTTGAAACAATTTTCAAGCATAAACTATATTTTTATTAAAGCTATCTCATCAATGAGCATTTGTTTGCTACAATTGGCAAACGAATAGTCCGAAAAAAAAAGATTAATCATAAGATTAGATTAACCATAAGAAAGTGCACTTTGGCGCCAAATTTAAATTTGTCAACAAAAACACACATTTTAACCAAATATTGAATATACAATTAACATTAATCTAAAGGAAATCGGTGCTCTTCAAATTGCAAAAATATGACGAAAATATCATTTCTCCAATTTTTTTTTTATTTACATGAATTTAAACATCCCTTTATATGGTTTTAATCATATGCATATGGTTTTAATCAAACAAAAAAATTCTTTCTCATAATGCACCGTCGTAATAAATACACTGTTAAAAATAAATCCGTTAATTCACGGGAAAAGTACTGGCAGCGAAGTTGCCGGACTTTTTCCGTTCCGTTAGTAGATTTTCCGTTTTGAAAGATTGAAGAAACGGTAACTTTCTGTTATGAATGACCTCGGTTAAAAAAAAAAAAAAAATCCCGATCTGTTTGTGCTGCCATCTGTTGACTATAACGGAAGTACTTAATTTAATATTTTAATATTAAATACTTCCTGGTACAGATTTCCTGGCTGCCCTTGGGGTTCGAACTAGGGATGACAGCGACATGAGTCGAGTGTTTTACCTCAAGACCAGCGGGCCCTTGCTAGAATAAGAGTTTGAAAGGATCATAGGGGATTTCTTCAAATCGCTGCTTGGAACTTAAACAATCTGGGGTTTAGAAACCTAGTAACTTTGAAATTAAGTGGGGGGATATTTTGTTATAAGATTATAACTGAAAAATTTAGTATTAATAGAGGATTGAAACATGAATTGTATTAATTCCTAATTTGATTGTTAGATGCAAAATATGAATATTATATTTTGAATTAAATTCGATAAAGTATGTTTGCTTTTTTGAGAAAATCGATTTTTTTTCAACTATTATATATTTTTTAAATGTGTTCTGTTAGAATATATTTTCATTGAGAGTGTCTTTTATAACTTTAAAAAGCAAATTACGAATAATTTCAAAGGAATGAGAAAGTTATTTTTTTTTTTTGAATTAAATTCGATAAAGTATGTTTGCTTTTTTGAGAAAATCGATTTTTTTTCAACTATTATATATTTTTTAAATGTGTTCTGTTAGAATATATTTTCATTGAGAGTGTCTTTTATAACTTTAAAAAGCAAATTACGAATAATTTCAAAGGAATGAGAAAGTTATTTTTTTATTATTATTCGGAAGCATTATTTTTGTTTGTTGCTTTTTTGCGTAAAATCGATTTTTTTTTTCACTTAATTTAACTATTAACTATATATATATATACTAAGCTATTTGTTTAGAATATTTTTTAGTGTGAATATTTTTTTGTAACTTTAAAAAATAAATTGCTAACAATTTTAAAAGCATGGGAAAATTAATTGTTGCTTTTTAAATTCGAAAGAACTATTTTGTTCTTTTAAATAAACTCGAATTTTTAATTTATTGAATATTTAGATTTTCTGTGCTGCAACATGTCAGTTTTTTAAACATTCGAAATAAATATGCAGCAGATAACGGAATATCTCCGTTGGCCACTTTCTTCTCCTTCTGTTCCGTTGTTTTCAGGAAATATGAAGAATTTTTCTGTTTTTAACGGAAAATGTCCTTCTGTCGTGAAAAGGGACTTTTTCTGTGAAATTCAGGGAAAAAAACCCCGTGAATTTCAGATTATTTTTAACAGTGTAGTTTTTGAAAGTTTCAACGAATCTTTTTAATTTTCTATTAACAATGTTGCACTAATATCTGATGACGCTGATAAACAAAGAAACACGATTACAGTATAGAACATTATTTTTCATAAATAATGTTTACTCCAGAAAATCTTTCATAAAAGAATTTACAAGAGAATATTTAACCACTATTCCATTGTGGAAGCCCTTTTGCGTCTGTATTGTCATTGATTATGTTTTTTCTATGAAGCAACACAAAAATATATCTTTTTATTATTAGCTTTCTCAGTTCAGTTAGTTATTTAATTTTCTGCGTGTATACTACTATTAATGCTGTTAAAAATCTCCACTTTATTAGTACTGCACCAGAATTCACAAATACTCAAAGTAAATTTGTTTTGAACTTTTCTTCTTTGAAGAATTCTACCTCTATAAAAATAAAACTGATCGTTTTTTATGAAATGCGTTTTAATAATACAAGTTTTCAGAGTTATAAATGATCAAAGGTAATATGTGAGGAAGAGGAAATATTTTTATTTTGTAACATTTATACGTTTTCAAATAAATTCTTTGACTAAAGAATTAAACATTTTAATATGAGTTTTTTAAAGTGCACTGTCCTTTTTAAATGTTTTTTTTGTATATTGTTATTTTGTGCAAGAGATTGATTCAAGAATATGTTCATATATTTTAAAACTTATTGCTTTCGTATATTTTTAGAAATAGTTCTCTTTTAACGCTCTTTTATCTTATTAAAAAAATATGTGTTTTGTAATACATTCGATGGTTTCTCGCCGTTTCCCTTGTAATACTTACTTATTATTGTAAAGCTCCACTTGATATTTCACTGAAAATTTTTTTAATTAAATGTTTATAAGAGAATCCTGTTCCTTATTTAATAAACAGTTATAGTCTCAAATTTTATGTCATATTAAAACGGAAGTTGACACTTACAGTGCTGAACAGAATGAATTTAACTACGATCTTCCAAAAAATGTGTCTCAAATTAGTGTTACAATATACATGTTAGAAAAACGACACTGGTAGGAAAAACGCGGGAAATCACAGAATACGTTGCTGGGAATTTGTTAGCAAACATTGCTTTCTCTGAACAAGCAACAAAGTGTAACCCTCGTGTTTTATTCATATTCTAGATAGACTCATAAATAAGAAGACGAAAACTTAAATTTGTGAAGGTAATATATTGAAGAACTAATGATTAAATGCATACATAGCAGACTATTTACAGGGATAGATGATTGTCGTCATTAAATTAATAAAATTTCGGCCACAGGCAGTTCAGAATCATCGAATGCATCTTAATGCGTAAATATTATGTTTCTTGACTGCCTTCTCACCCGACTGCGGTCAAGTGACAACTGGCGTGAAGTTTTTCTCCTTACCTTCAACGTGCATTCAGATTGACGTGTTTCGTGATGCTCGGTCATGTTACTCTGCAAGTCGCTAAGGTCTCCTACGATATTTACATAAAAGTTGGCTAATAATGAACATTTTAACAACAAATGAATTTTTCCTCTTCTATTTGGTTGGTTGGTTGATTTATTGCGGCTGATTTTCTACACGAGGGATATAGGCCCTAGGGAGGCGGGGGGGGGGAGTACTCCTCTTCTCTTTGGACCTACAATACTGATACAAATACATATTATTGTACGCACGATCCTGTATATACAAGTAGTATATTTTTTTTTAAGTGCCTTTTACCGTATTGCATAGCATTACAGTATAATTCATTTAATGATCATTCAGCTTTTACCTCTATCTTAACTCATCACCCGTAAGGCATGGTGACGTCACGGCGACGTCAATGTGAAGTCACACTGTGACTTTGTGACCGTCGTCGTGACGTCACGTGACGTCGATGTGAAGTCACTGTGACCTAAATGCGAAGTCGTTATGGCCGTTTTCAAGGCTTTCTGTGACCTCACAATGTGACTACTTTGTGAAGTCACCGTGCGACTTCAATGTGAAAAGTGTGACGAATCTGCATCGGATAGGGTGACCAAATTTTCCCCGCATCCGATCCGGATTGTTCGGATCGACATTTTTTTTTTTTGCTAGACGTTTGTGACATTTGTGACGAATCTCTATCGGATTGGGTGACCAGATTTTACCCGAATCCAACTCGTAAAGTTCAGATATATATATATTTTTGGCTGCAGGTTTGTGACAATTGTGACGATTCTTCATCGGGTCGAGTGACCATATTTTACCCATATTCGATGAGGAAAATTACGGGTCGGTTAATTTTTTCTTTTTTTTTATTCTCTCTCTTTTCTTTTCTTTTTTTTTCTACAGGTTTGAAAGAATATTTTATTTTTTCTTTAGATCAAGTTATTATTTTATTCTAGTTTTTCATATTAATCCAAACCCAAGCTGCAATAATAAAATCTCAACCCTAAATCAACCCGAACCCGAAAAAATTACAATCAATTTAACCCAAACAGAATAACAACAACAACAACAACAACAATTATCGCTATTCTTACTCGGCTCAAGCTGAACGTCATGTCGGGTGCGGGTAAAATCGGATTAACCAACCCGATGCAGGACTTAAGTCGGGGTTTTAAATTATTTATTTTATTTTATTCTGTCTATTTAGTTAAGGTTTTGCTTGGGCTCCGATTCTTATATGAATACCCTATCAGGTCAGGTAACGCGATTTTGAAACGATTTTTTTTAAATCCTGCAATTGAGTGAGACAACCCGATTTCAAACGAACCCAAATCATTACCACTGGTTACACATTAAATAGCAAAAGGTGGATTTGCAGATTTTCAAATTAATTATATAAAAGTGGTGAAATGTATTAAAATTCTGTTGTTCTATAATATAAATGCAACATTTTTTGTATTTTCAGCTCCGTATTTAAAAATTTTAGAGAAATGCTTTTAAATAAAGCAAATAAGTACTATGTGATTTTGCTATAAATGGGAAACGGTACTTTTCAATATTATTTTTAATTTTAAGAATTTTGATAAAAATTGTTATTGCAGTATATTTTAATAGTCAGTTAAAAGCACATTTTGAAAAATAAAACTATAGATTTATTTAAAATGTTTACAAAATTAAAATAAATTAATGCTTTAATTCCTGCTATTTTTGCAAGTATTGATATTTTTTAAATTTATTTACTTTACTTTTTATTATTATTTTTTTTTTTTACAATTACTAAAATATGTTATAGAACACTGTGCATGGATTTCTATTTCAATTAATATTAGATTTTATATAAATTTATTATTATTCTATATAGTGAGGAACTATGAAATTTAACTCTTCTTCATGGAATTTCATATATAGAAAACAAAAAGAAATCTGTAATACTAATTCCATGCAAGGTTTTATTACATACATAATAAAGAATATGTATAAAAAATAATAAACTGAAATACTAAAGGAAGTAAAGAACTTAAAAAATATAAGAATGAACAAAAACTCAATATTGAGAAAAAGTCATTTATTTAGTTTTCATGAGTGAAAAACCCTTGAATGGCAATCGTGTACATATTAAAAATACAGTTTTGTAATTTTAAACCACGTGTATAAAAAGTTTAGATCTATAATTTGAGATAATAATAAAATAATCAATATTTTAACTGTGATAAGGTCTTTAAGCCTTGAAATTTTAAAGGGTAATTTTTATTAACTATTTCAATAGTTTTTAAACAGTATCTTATATATTTAACTAGTGAAAATATTCGAATAATGTATTCCCCAAAATATTCACATCGGGGTCCAGGTTTTAAATCATATTTAAAAGAAAAATAACTGTATGTTTTAATTTATTAAGAAAGATTTTTGAAAAATATTTCATAAAAGTTGCCTTTTTTGAAAAAGAAAATTTAACTTATAGATCAAAATACGTTATCATACATGGAACCTTTATTTTATAACTATGTTTTAACCCTTTGTGACTCGACAACATCAGTTTGAAAAATATTTACTCTGACATACATCATTTTAAGCAAGTAAAAAGAATAAAAATCATAAAAATAAAAATTATTTACTAAAAGATACTTTTTCATATTTACAATAAACAAAAAATTATATAGTTTCTTCTCATAAATATTGTTAAATTTTTAATACAAAATTGTAACGTGTACGAACTTACCTTTGTAAAAAATCTATTTTTGGACATCTGCAGACTTTTAAATTCAACAAAGTTAATTTTATTCATAAAGGTATGAAACTGTTTAAATGATAAATAAAACTTTGATATTAAAAATTAACTCAGTATCGTCGTATGTTGAGGTTTCTATAAACAATTTATATTAACTACTGCGTTAAAAGATAGCAGTAATAAAGAAAATCATCTTATTAACCCCGCTGAAAATAACTTTGTCTTTTGGTATGTTTAGAGGTATGCAACTGCAGTAAAAAACATACTTAAAAACAATATTTTGGTTATTAAAATATAATAATGTTACTAATTTATTGTCAATTATTTATGGAATTGTAATAAATGCATCGATAGTGACACATATAATTTATCATATGATGCCGGTGACATATCTATCTGGGTCGATGTTTCGTGACTAGGCAATAATCACAATAATCTGTTGTTCATCATAAATAGAGCAAGCTGATTTAAAAAAATCTACCGTAAAAGTTTTAGAATAAATTTTGGCCAAAATTTTAGATATAAAGTCCATTTGAAATGTAGATAATCATAGTTACATAACCCAATAAAATAATAAATTATAAACATAGTTTCAAATATTTAACCAGTTTTTAATGTGAAAAAATATATAAATTCAGATAACAACATAAAATGGAACCACACATTGGTTTATTATTTTTTTTTTTTACAGGATTAGGTGGTAATTATAAAGAACATTTCCCTTTAATAATAATTCTTTTATAATAGTGTACAGATGTTTTGAAATTTATAACTATAAAATGATTCAGGAAATGAATTTAGTGAAAGTAATTATCTGATTAAAATCGTTGACATATTGTTACTTATTTTAACAAAATAAACATTAAATTTAATAAACTTAACTGATAAATGTTAAACGAAATATTTAACTTTTGTAAAATACTGCATGAAAGTAACTGAAAACGATATAACTAAATGCAAAGCTAACAGGGAAAATAATATTTTTCCATACCTCTTTTTCTTTGTGATCTTCAATATTCTATTTTGACTTAAAAATAGCGAAAGTTTCTTGAGAAGGCAAAATTCCTCCAAATGAAGTACAATAACATTGGCGGAAAACAAATTTAACCACGCAAAGGAATTGTACTTTTCATGGAAAGAAAATTCGTATAAAAATTGTATTTGCGGAATCCTGTGCAGGTTTTTAATTTTAAATACGTAGAAATTATACACGCTCATAACACGCGTATTGTCCAACGAACTGACATCCAAAGATTAAATACACTGTTGTGCGTCTCTTATTCTGAGGTTAAAAAAGCAGACGATAATTTTGAAAGCGTTTAAAACACCTGCGCGCATTTAATAGCAGGGCAGATGATCTTTTTTCTTTTTTTTTTCTTCTTATATAGTTGATGTTAGAGTAGAAGGTTAAAAAGGCAGAATATTTCTTTTTATAGTCTCTCCAATTAAAATTTCTTATTCGAAGATTTATTTTTGAAGCAGTTTACCTTTTTTTTTTACGATTAGTTTCACAATAATAATACTTGTATAGTTTTTTTTGTAAGTTGTAAAAAATATCAATATTTATGGCGTATCAAATAAAATATTGTTTAAATTTTTAGGGTACATAAAAAATATTTTAATGGACAAGAATGCAAAATCATATAAAAAGTAAAATTTGCATAGATCGTAATAATTGCAAAATGTGATCCTAAAAAAGTAAAAGGTTGGGGGGGGGGGGGCATTTTCCCTTTTTCAAAATTTCCTTTTTTCTTTATTAATGTCCTGTAGAAGAAACAGCTTGTAAAATAACAATATTTTTTTAAAGAAATTTGTGGTTAATGAAAAACGGACACGTGAATAATTATTTAAATCATACACATTTTGCATAATTTTTTTTTTAAATTTCATTTTATATTCGGAAAATGTTAAATTTATTTACAAAGTATGAAACAAACAGCAAAATATATATTGGAAGAGGTACTCAATCTACTTAAATACTAAAGAAAAACAATTGATATCGGAAGTACACCACTGATTTTATTATAATAAAGCGTCTGTTTTTCACAAACCACCTCCCCTCAAACAAACAAATCTTTAATTACCATAGTAAATTGAGGTACAGTTTTGAAACATATTGCATTTGAAAGAGAATTTTATTTTTCCTATTCGACGGTTAAAAATTGAAATTGTGCAATATTTAGAAGTTAAAAAAAATCACTGTAAAAGCGAAATTTACTGTTCAGTTGTTGCCGCTGTTAACATGACGTCATTGTTACTCTTGGATAGCTTGCGCTCTATAATATAGATTGTTGCTCTCAGTTTTACAAAAGTTGTTAATTAATATGAAAAGCAAATGAGAAACTGCCTTAATTTTTAAAAAATTGTTCATGGAGTACATGCCGCATTATGTTTGTATTATAATTTATAATTGCATATTGATTGAAAATTACATATTTATAAAGCATTTTCCTGTAAGTCAGTAAATAAATTAATCAATATAGCTTAATTTTCCAGGGATCATAAAAATCAGTCAGAATCAGACCCTTTAAGTGCATTAAAGCATTCCTGAATAATATATATTTCTCATCATTTTAAAATATATTAAAAATTCACATTTTGGTCAAACTGTGACTTCACAACATGGTGGTACTTTGATAACACAGGTGACGTAGTGTTTGTGACTTGCAGTAACGTCACAGTGACGTCACAAAAATTAAAAAAAACGTCAGAAACATATTTTTTTTACATTGAATAACATATTTTGTAGTGTTCTTGCAATTTTTTTATGATTTCCAAGCCATTCACATTTTAGTCACAATGTGACGTCACTGAGTGGTTGTATTTTGGTCACAGATGTGACGTGACGTACGTGACTCACTGTGACCATGCATGCTATGCGGGCAAATTAACGTTAATTGTAGTATAATATATTCAAATTAAAAAAAAACATTATCAGTAAAAATGATACATGCTTCTAAGTTGAAAGCAATATTTTTTTAAAGGAATAAAAAAATCGGAAAATAAAGAAATTGAATTAATTGGTTTTTAGAAAAAAATGAAATTTGTTGCTAAAAAGAAAAAAAAAACTTTTCACCTCGCTGCAAGTTTAATTTACTTTTAAAAGCATCCATATATTACTCATTATATATTATTTCAGAAAAGATAAAATATCCTATTTCAAAAAGTTAAGGTATCAGAGATGTTATTTAAAATTACGGAAAACAGTAGAACATTGAAACATAGCTATAATTAATTCCTTCTAAAAAAATTAACCAGTTGTCGTGCTTAAGAAATGTGCTTGTACAAATTATTCCTCTTTTATAAGCATTAAATTCCGACAGAATTACATTTATTTCAGTAATTGAAATAAATGATCGGATACTAAATTACCTGTCTGAACAAGAAATAAAACATTTAGATTTAAGAAATAATACTCTTTCTTTTTTCTTGTCGTTTCGTTCAATAATTTTCTTTTCAATGAACATTTCTTTCTCTTCTCTTTTTCAGCGAGTCCAAAAACAGATACAGTGTATTAAAAGAAAAACAAAACGCATTTTTGTATAATATTCAAGGTAACTGTAAAAAGCGACAAATGCTACTTAATAAAAAAAAATGCAATTTAACCACGAAAGAAAATATACAATAATCTCTTAAAATTTTAAATAACTAAACGTTATTACGTCTGACATATAAAATTAAATTGATAAAATTTATCGTATTTAATCAGACATTACAAGACTAAATATATATGCCAAAGTTATATAAAACAATAAAATAGTAAAGCAAACGTTTCAGATTACTATCGAGCTCCTCATCAAGTGCAATGACATACAATAACCAGGTCATTACCAAACATGTTTACAGTCAAACGTTTTAAGTAAGACTGTATATTCAGGTGGAATTGTACAAGACTCATTATTTGGCGAATTCTGCAAACGCCTGTGAACCAGGGCTAGAGAATATATTCTCTAGCCCTGCTGTGAACCCACCTTCAGGAACGCGAACTCTACTCTTAACGTTATTACAAATGGATCTAATTACTACGATACTTGCGAAATCTGGTTCAGTATCTAAAGAATGTTGTAATAGTTCTAATTGAACACTTTATGGATTGAAGACTTTATTAAAAGAATGATTTATAGGCACGTTTATGTTCGGAAAGGAGAATGACGCAAGTACGATGTGTTTCACCAACATAAACCGAGTGACAGTCCTTGCAGGGTATAGTGTAAAACACTGCGCGGTTTTAAGAAAGGAGGACTCAAGGCTTGGATTTACATAGGATATTTTTTTTAACATTTTGAGGTTTGAAAGTTGTACTGATATTATTAGACTGTCAAAGACTAGAAATTATTTCAGAAATACCTTTGTAATAAGGAATAGATATATAACTAGTTTCGCTTCCACCAATTATAGACGAAGATGTGTGATGGTAAAAAAAAAGTCATTTTCAGCCACTGTAAAGAATAATCATTATGTATTAAGTCAGTATTTATCTTTTCTTTTAAAAATTGTTAGGTTGTATAGGTAGTACATTAACCTCTTCAAAGTTACCTACGATTATGAAAAGTGTTATGTTTCTTTATAAACCTCAGAAACCAATATATTTTCGAGTTTTAAAGAAATATTTATAAAACCAAACTTTCTTTCGCTGCCACTGATTATCGCAAATGTTTCCAAGTATATTTTATAGTGTATTATTCTGTTTTCTTAACTAGAAATAACCAGGAATATAGGTTTCACGGATCGAACTTTTCTCTAGTACACATTTTCATGCTGAAAAAACATATTTTACAGACAAACATGAGAAATTAACTGCATTAACACAAACATAAACTTTTAATATATATATATATATACAGGGTCATTCATAATTCCCTCCGGGGTTTCGAAACGTTATAGTAAAAAAACGAAGACGAATATGAAAAAAAGAAACATATGAAATTATTCCGAAACTATTCAAGTTTTTTTACATACATTACAGGTGTTCTATGTGTGAACCCTTGGTCACACGGCATACATCCATGCGATAGTCCAGTTCCTGCCATACTCCGTTTCTTTAAATTTCCGGTACCACACATGAATTGTTTTGTCAGTTGGTCCTTGTTTTCGATATTTATTACGAAAGGCCCGTTGAACTGACACCACTGATTCAGATTTAAAGAAACGGAGTATGGCAGGAACTGGACTATCGCATGGATGTATGCCGTGTGACCAAGGGTTCACACATAGAACACCTGTAATGTATGTAAGTAAAACATGAATAGTTTCGGAATAATTTCATATGTTTCTTTTTTTCATATTCGTCTTCGTTTTTTTACTATAACGTTTCGAATCCCCGGAGGGAATTATGAATGACCCTGTATATATATATATATATATATATATATATTACTCTTGCATGTAGAAATTCAATTAACCAGCTAAAAATGTTTGACTGAGAATTGATACCATCCTAAAATCCGATTTTCTAGTTTAACAAAACAGATTAACATCCTATTAAAACTACTCGAAAACGTTTCTAATAATCAATGACAGCAAAAAATTTTTTTCATAACGGTTTCTTTAAATATCAAAATAATATTGGTTTCTGAACTATCTAAAGATAAATAATGCTTTTCGGAATCATGGGTAACCCGAAAGAGGTCATTGTATATTTTCTTTCGTGGTCATTGTATATTTCCCTTCAATTATACAATCGTATATTAAGAAGCATTTTTCTCTTTTATTTACAATGTATGATTTGTATAATCTACCGATAAAAGAATGAATAAACTAATAGTTTGCATTAAGAATTAATCATTATTTGATATGCAAGATTTTTAACGCCAATTTTTCATTTCTATTACTACTTTTTTTTTATACAAAGTACATATTTTTCGATTAAATCAATTCAAAACAATTATATTGCACTTTTATCTTTTCACAGGATTTGTATTTAAATATGTAATCTGTGTAAATATAGTAAAAGTAAACATTCAAAAAATATATGAATAAAATTACGCATGAATCGAAAAATGAAAAAAATCAAATAAAAATGAAATCATCAAATAAAAACAATGACTTAATTGATTTTACGAAACAAAGTAAAACATATTTATTTTCTAGAATGTGTAGTTTACATTTCAATGAATAATTTTCTTATTCCTAAGATTATCAATATTTAATTCATTAAAAAAAATATCATAATAAAACAAGCCAAGAATTTTTAAAAAACAGTTACGGTATCCGATTAGTGTTATTTAACATTCCATAAAATATCATAAATGAAATACAATTAATTATTAAAAATATGTCTGTACAAATTATTTTTCTTTGATAAGCATTAAATCCCAGCAGAATTAAATATTTTTCTGTAATTGAAAACAACTGATCGGATAATAAATTACACACTGTGTCTGAAATCAAACATTTAATTTAAGAATTAATACTGAACTTTCCCCCTGTAATTTTTTTCAATCATTTTACTTTTCAATAAACTTTACTTTTTCTTCACTTTTTAAGCGAGCTAAAAACGGATATAGTATAATAGGAAAAATATATTATGTTTTTATTTAATGGTCATAATGTTTCTAATGTAACGAGAAAACAAAATTTATCAAATGTTAATATTAAGAAATCATCATTATTCGATAGGTAAAGTTTTTCCTGCTAATTTCCCCTTTCTATCAATACGATATTTGTTGAATTTATATATTTTTTCAGCCATATAAATCCAAATAAATTGAACTATTTTGTATTTAGAAGATTTAGATTTAAATAGGTTATTTGTATTTATATACAAACTAAAACTTCAACTAAACCGAAAACTAAAACTTCAAAATAGGATAGTTAAAATTGCATATTGATTAAAATATAAGCAATATAAATAAAAAAGGAAATAATTAAAAATCATGCATCGTGCATAGATTATGAAACACTTCCCAACTCTAACAGGATATTATTAAAAAATTTGATTTTTTTCGTACAGTGGAATCCGATATCTAAAGAAGAAAATAATAAAAACAAAGTTCAACTCAGTAAAAATCTATTTTACGAGATAATTGTCCATAGCCAGCAATGTGTGACAATTCTTTCGTGTAGAACTCTATATGATCTATGGAATATATACACACTACGTAATACACTAAAAATTAAATAAGTTTAAAAATACCTGCCACAGCTTAAAACAAACTACGAAAACGGTCGAAACGGTTAAAAACTTCGGGTACAGTCTTGTAACCGAATTATTTTGTGAGTCTCGGTAAATGAATGATAAATAATACAAACTCCGTAATCTATGGAAAACACTTTGTACTGTTTTTTACTGATCCTTTTAATTTCATTATATTTGAAGTATCATAACATTACTGAAAAGTATCGAAATGATTTTTCCAAATATATCATAATGCAATGGAATTCTTTTGTGCGTTCCTGTATACGAACTATAAATGCTATTTATTCTACACTCCTCAAAAAGCATGTTGTCGTCCACCTCAATGGTTCGTATCAATCTTATTATGTTATAAATATGGCAACATCATTAAAAGATTGGTTGGCCTATTATCTACACGAATGATATAGGCCGTAGGGGAAAGTGTCCTTCGTGGAGGTCTTTCTATGTGATCCTAACCCGTATTTACAGCAAGGTTAGAAGGAAACAACGGAAAACTCCGAGCGGATAGGTCGACGAGCGCGACAGGGTTTTGAACCCAGTACCTCCCGTCTACCAGCTTTGAGAGCAGAACGTCTCAGCCACTGGTGAGGCCATCATTAAAAGGCACAGCAAAATATTTTCCCCCATATATCATAATGTAACGGAAATCTTTTGTGTGTCTAAAAGAATCTATAAATACTACTCACTTCATTTTGAATACAAAGTATTTTATAGTATTCACCAATAATATATAGAAATTATTTGGCAATTCGAATATATTTACGACAGTTAGAGTACGGACAGACGGACAAACTGAATTCATAAACACTTCTCAACAATGTTGGAAAGGGTAAAAAAAATTAAAAAATCGCAAACTGAAAGTATTCAGTTGATTGATTAAAAAAAAAGAGGTAAAACACATTTGTTCATGAAAAACAAATAAGGAACGCGTACTCTACACTTCAATGAATGTCTTACTTATTCTTATAGCATAGCATATCAATATTTTATCCATTCTTAAAATATATTTTTTTAAATAATAATTTTTTAAATACAATATCTTAGAAAATGTTAACATTTTGTATGACATCGGAAATTAAAGATAATTAATTCCTTCCAAAAAATTAACGAGCTGTCGTGCGTAAAAAAATATGCCGGTACATTTTTTTTTCATAAGCGATATGTTTTAACAGAATTAAATATATGTCTGTAATTGAAATAAATGATAGGATAATAAATTATCAAACTGAACATGAAATAAAACATTCTGATTTCAGAAATAATACTGATTTTTTTTTCTCATGTGAATTATTTCAATCCTTTTCCTTTTCGATGACTTTCTTTTTTTTCTGTTTTTTTTTTAGTGTGTTAAAAAACGGACACAATGCGATAGAAAAATTAACTTTAAAAACTTAACTATTTTATCTTATGTTAAAGATTTTTATAATGTACTGAGAATTTTTTTTCATTATAGTTTCAAATCAAGAAATAATCATTATTTGATATATTACAGTTTTCATGGTAATTTCTCCTTTCTAATACTACACTTTCTATAAAAATATATGCTTTGTAATCATATTGGTTACGTGTGAAAGCCTTTTTACATATTTAATTACACTTCACAAAACACAAATCACGACTTCAAACATAACTACACTACATTCAGAAGTTACTTCCAGTACAATACAATAATTAAAAACATGGCGCTAAGGAAGTGACAACTTTTAAATGTTTAGTGCTGCCATCTACAGTGTTTTAACTGAAGGAAAAACACCACAGTAATCGTATCGGCTAAAAACATTTGTGTCTATTTTCTACTTCTTCTACATAACTATTTGGCTTTGAAAAAAAAAATAATTGTTTAACAATAGTACAATAAAAACATCATTTAGAAAAGAAAAACTTTGTGGAAGTAAAAAGTAGAAATCTCATTTGTTCTAATCGATTTGTTAGTTTTCCTGAAACATATTTAAAACGAATATTACATAACGATGAATGTGGGATTTTACGACATTTCATATCTTACGTTACTCACGTTATTGAAACAAATCTAATATTAAGTTATTCCAGGCTTGGCAGAAATGAAAATATTATACCGGACAATGTGGCCGGTAAGTTTTATTTTGTACCAGCCAATTGCAAAAATCTACCAGCCAGAAATCAAATTTAGAAAAATACGTTTCAAAAAATAATTTTCTTTATTTAGAAAATGTTGGGTTGTTCGGAAAGTTCTTTCTGCTTGGGAAAGTTGGTTCATACCGGAAAATTCTATCATCTAATCATTTGACATTAATCTAATTAATATCTAATGTCTAATAATTTACGGGCAGAATTTTCCGTACGAATGGCTTTTTCCAAACGTAAGTTTCCAAACGTCCCAATATACAGGGTGATTATAAGAGAATATTCCAAATTTGAATGGCTTTATTAACAAAAGTATACAAGATACACGCATTTGTGAAAAAGACATAGAAAAGAAGATTGTGAAATTAATAATAGCAAAAATTTATAAATGTTCAGTGAGACCACCAGCAGAAACACGAACGACATCCATTCTGTAGGAGAATCCGTCCCACACGGGTTTTCAGCATGTCGGGTGTTACAGTTGCAATCTCTGCAGCTATCATCGTTTCAGTTCAGCAGTTTTAGCTTGTAGAGGTGGAAAAAACACTCTATTTTTTATGTATCGCCAAAGAAAAAAGTCCTACGAGTTATGTCCGGGCTTCGTGGGGGCCGCACTGATGAAGAGAAGCGTCGAAATCTGTTCTGCGACCAATCCACCGTTACAACAATTGCTTGTTCAAAAACAGAAAGGTGCCAATGGGGTGTTGCACCATCCTGTTGAATGAACTCGCAAAGGAACATATCGCTTCACTTTCAACCCACCGCTCTTTGCGCCGTCTCTTGCCAAAAAAAAAAAAAACCCGAAGCTTTGCGTTTATGAAACTTCATAACAACTCGCACACTTCGATGGGTGAAAATGAACACTATCTTTTATTGTTCAGAAGATATAGCTCTTCAAAGTTGGGATATTCATTTGCAATCACCCTGTATTATAAAGCAAAAACATGTCCGTGAATAACGCTGATGTCATATTGACTTGGGAAATTGTGTGTTATATATGTTTTTGTAGAAATGTCTTGTTCCTGAAAATAACAGGATAAGCAGCCAGATGTTTAATTTTACCTTTTCTTATGATGTTGCCGTGGATTTTAACACTTACAATGTTTTTTTTTTCTGGGAATTTTTTTCTTATCTATCTCTCTGTCAATCTTTACTTGTTTCAACTTTTTTCAAGCTGTAGGCAAGATTGATTAGGTCAATCAATATACATTTTCTCACTCTAAAACGACATTTTCAAAACTGAGCAAAAAATACTCAAATCTGACGCATAGTCAAAATGGCTCCAAATCAAAATTACTCAAGTTTGAAACATGTACATACTCATTTCTGAAAGCATGCACACTCAAGAATGTCATGTGCTCATATTTGAGTTATGTCCAAGCTACAAAAATGAGTATGAACTGATTTCTATGTGCTGATTTTAAAGTATTTTCATGTTCCAAAAAATGAATTTGAACTCATTCTAATCATTTTTTAGTATGTCCATGTTTTAAAAATGAGTATGAACTGACCTCTATGTTCTCAGTTTTGAGTATTCTGAATATTTAAATATTCTGAATATTTCTGGTATTTCAGAATTGAAAGCATTGGGGTCGTCCTATTTGAAACAAAAAGTTTCATAACAAAAAGAAAAAGCCGATTTACTCAGATTTGAAAGTGTAATTTCTTTCAGTACTCCTATTAGATGATATGTTTTAATATAACTCCTTTCACAAAAGCTCGTATCTACACTAATGTTACGTGGACTTATTCTGCTCCTATGTTTTCAAATTTAGCGTTATCAGTATTATTTTCAAATACAACTGCTTAGCCCTAAACGCATATAATTTATTTCATTATTTGTGATATTTAATGTACTTTATTTTTTAAATGAATTGGTTAATAGTTATGTACAATTATCATCGTTTCCAAAAACAGCTATTTTAGAAATTGTTTTCCAACTAGTTTATTTTATAACTTCTCTAATTTAGTTACCAACGTTTCTTCGTACAAAAGAAACACTACTTATTACTTACAATTCGAAAATACAAACCAATAACTGTATTAAATGAAACAAGTAATAATTACAATTGAATCTATTTGGACACTACACTGTTAACTAGTATTTTAAAAAACAGAAATTGCACAAATTGTGCTTATTAGTTGCTAAAATCAGTGTAAAAATTGTTTTAAACTCATAAAAGAGCTAAAATCCTACATGTTTCGGCTTTAAACTTAAAGCCATCATCGGGGAAGAGGAACAACACAAACGACTACTGATCTTTTAATTTTCGACACGAGAAAATTGAAATCAACAGTATGCAAAAATTTAAATAAAATAAGCGGGCGCTCTCTGTTGCCAAAGAGCGAAAAACAAAACAATAAATTAACCAGAGGTTAAAAATGTATCCCATAAACCAGGTATGCTGAAAGAAAAGTTATCATTACAAATACAATCTTTTCTAATTTTAATTTCCAATGATTCCCTAATGGCGGCTTTAAATGGGTTATTGAACCTATGGATAATTCTTGCTTTATCGAAATTAATTACAATATCATTATTTTTAGCGTAAAACCGGGAGAGTGGAGTGGATAACTTTCCAAATTTTATGTCGTTTTTATGCTCTTTTAACCTTTCCAAAAACTTTCTTTTAGTCATACCAATGTAAAAAATTATACTATTATTATTTAAGCTAATGGGGATTTCATAAACACCTGCGAATTGATCAGGGGGGATAGGATCTAATTTATATGAAACTAAGTCAACCAATTTTCTGGGAGGGACAGCAATAAGATGGATATTGTATTTACGGAGGGCCCTTTTAATCCTTTCAAATATAATAGGTATGTATTGGAATTTCCGATAGTTTGGTTTATTATTGCTAGGGACAGGATGCTGAATTAAATGGCCATTGAATTTTTCTATAATTTTCTGTACGTGATGAGCGTGATGACGTAATAATTATTTTAAATTTCAAAACGAATCATACAAAAAAGATTTTAGTAATAAAGTTTTGATTTATTAGTATAAATGCGACATTTAATTAAAAAAATTAAAATTGTTTGAGAGTAAATACATATATATTTCGTAATTATCGTTATTTTTTAAACACCCTTTTTTCTAAAGATTTGTAATTAAAAGTTTTTATACATATCCGTTTGTTTTTAATATTTATATATGTTGTTTCTAACCAAAACAATTTTGACACGAACTTCTCCATTTTTAAATCAAATCATTTCATGCAACTCATTTACTTTCTTTGTTTGTAAATATTTAAAATCTAATTAAAATATCAACAATTTTTAAAAATTATTTATGGACACATTTTCTATAATTTAATCATAAATAATGAAATATTTTCATTACTAAGCTTCTTTAATGTTGTCTTTTTTATTTTTAAAAATGTTTGTAAAACATAATCCTTTTAAATATATAACTGAATAAATTGTGTAATACTTGTTAGTCACAGAAAAGAATTTGAAGAAATGTGTTTTATAAGTATGCGTTATCGCAACAGCAGCAAAGATTTCCAAACATCCCTTTTTTTAAAAAAAGGGAATAAAATATTTTTTACACTTCAAAAGAATCTCATTTTCTTGAAAAGATTTTTTACAGAATCTTTCTTTCTGTAACCAGAGAAAAAAAAAAAAAGCCTTTGAAAAAAAAAAAATTACTCAAAGTGAATTTGATTTTCGTAGACCGTTTTATTGGCTCGCATAAGCATACTTTTAGCTTTAGAAAACACGTTCATCCATCATTGTGAATTTTTTACTGTAAAATATTTATTTAAAAGAAATTTTACACGCGGGGATGATAAAAGAAGTTTTTATTTAATTATTTCGTCAGATAATATAAAAAAATTGCAAAAGAATAAAATATTTGTTCAACTATTTAAGTCACATATATGTTCGGTCATGTAATAGACATACAGGTTGCAAAATGTTATCTATCGCCGACCTTTAATTTCTCAACCGTTGGTTGTAGACATATAGTTTCAATTACAAAAGCGTTTAAAATGAGGTAAATATTCATGTTGTGGTGTAAATTAAAGTAAAAAATCAATTTTATAAAAATTACGAAATCTAACTTTTTATATGGTCCACGGTCCATTAGTTATATTTAGTAAATGTTTGCACATATCATAACAAATACAACACAAAAAGTTTGACTTCTGTACGACACAAATTGACACAGTTATTAAATTTCAAAGTTTAAGATATTTTCACATGATTTTGTCTTTCATTCAGTTAAAAAATGATCAGTTAAAAAATGAATTACAGTAATTTGAGTCGAAATCAGGATGCAATATCCTTTTTACGGCAAAACTACCTTTAGCCGGTATCGCTAAATCGGTGTATCACCAAAGAGGGTTATATCATCTAAAAATTTGAGTTGACTTTGAGGGGTCGTATACAAAGCGAGGAATGAAATATTGAAATTAAACAGAAAAATAAATATCAATTTATTATCATATTAGAAAACGGTCCACTATAAAAAATGAATACATCAAATACCGGAATCTACTGGAGATACTGCTCAAAGTGTTCTCTGTTGGTGGACTATTTACCTCATTTTAAAAACTTTTGAAACTGGAATTGTATGTCTACAAACAACGGTTGAAAAATTAAACGTCAGCGATAGATAACATTTTGCACCCTCTATATCTGTATTTATACATACTATATACTGTTCAAAATCTTCAGCAAACTGTCCAATAATTCGACCGTTTTTATAGAAAACTGTTATATAACCGTAATTTATCTCTATTCTGGCCAATGAAAACGCTCCATAATATGGTCAAATACCCGTTATATATAAAAACGGTTGAATGACTGGACTTTTGCTGTAGATGTTTAATAGTGTATGGTCAAAAGTCACCGGACACTTTCGATTTTAGATGTTAGGCTTTTGTCAAATATCTAGAGAAGTACTTGTCGAATTCTTCTGGAACTTCAGCAATTTAAAGGGCATGTTTGAACGTATATTTTCATCGAAGGTTTAATCAAGAGGGCAATTTGAAAACCAACAAAAAATTGAATAAGAAATATTGTTTTTGTAGTTTTTGTATATATTAACAAATATATATCGAAAACAAAAGTACATATATCTATATTTTAAGAAGGTTGTAAAAAAACAACAGATACAATCAGATGTAAGCCGTATGAGAAAGTAAAAAAAAACTTTCCATATGGCGCGCAGTTACTCGAAATAATGGAATTTTTAAGCAAAACACATTTTTCTCATTTTTGATTTTAATCTTTATGCTGCATTTTCAATTGTAATTTCCCAGTTTTGTTTTTGTTCGTACTGCAATTTTTACTGTGTATATCTAATATTAAATAACTGTATCTTACATTCAGTAATAATAATTTAAAAATGTACTAGCATACCAAAAACATATCTTATTTTCTTTAATATTATTACTAAAACTAAAATAATGATTTATTTATTCTTTTTTTGATTTTTAGTTTTCTTACTTATGTAAATATTCATACTCTTGGCGAATATATTTCCAAATTTTTCACAATGGAAACTTAAGAAATCATTTAACTCCAGATTAAGAAAACGGTTGATATTTTGCAGCAGTTAGGATAATCATATTATTTTTTTTTTTTGGTTTTACACTATTACTTGTTTTTTTTTTCATTTCAAATATTATCTTTAAAAGTTTATCAAACAAGGTTAAAATATAATCATTTAGCTTACGGGAGAATGGTTTCCTAAGAACATATTGACCGTGTAAATTTAAAATAAAAGCTATTCTATTCAAACCACATGAAAGTCATTACGGGTTTCATTTTCTTTAATAGTAATACCGTTAAAATATTAATTTTTTAATGTTATTATAAAAATATTATTTTACAAGATTGAACCTTTGACCGGTAATATCCATAACTTCCGATAATTGCAGTCAGTATGCAATATTTCTGAAATAACAAATAATCTGTGGATGAAACTACTATAACATTAGCTTTTAATCTTTTTGTTTTATTTATTTTATAATAGGTTTAATATATCAGAACAAAACACGCTAAATATAAACATTTATAAAAGAAGACCTAATAAAATTTAATTCTTTTTAAAAAATTGACGTTCACCGTTTAATAGTTAACAAATATTGCGCTTATCATGGGCTTAAAGTTTTATGAGGATATCATATAATTGTTTCAGATATTTTTACTTCTTTTCTTTTCTTCTCTACACTGGGTCAACTGACTGTCATTACCTTTAGTTCATTTCATATTTGAGAACGTTAAATCTGAATAATAACTACTCTACATTGTAAGCAAAATGCACTGTAATAATACACATGCACAGTATAGCATGCCATACGCAATAATCCGTACCTCAATGGACTTTCAGTACTTATCCTAAAGTAAAAACTGTTATTTCTTATATCAAAATGCGCAAAATCACTTTCACCCCACAACACCTATATAGACGATGCAAAGATGGCGTTTTATAGCACCAGGAGTTCCCTGCAAGACTTTGGGGTAACAGCACTGATTAGACATATTTAGCCACAGTGCTAACATGAGATCCCGTGGTGGACTATCATTATCCCAGTTTCCCTTAATCAAACATTTATGCTGATGCTAATATATAAGCATTTTTTGTGGATGTGTATATTTGTCGATTTTAGTTGTAACTGAATACAGTGGAACTCCAGATATACGTTACCTGAGTTGTACGTTTCCCTCAGTTATACGTTTCAACTCAGAGGTCCCGGACGCTTGCCATTAAAAATTATCTGAGTTATACGTTTTGAGTTATACACTTCCCTCAGTTATACGTTACGTTTTCGCATCCCCGGACGAAATTTTGTATCATTTATACATTTTGTAACTGGAAACACTGACAACGCGTCGGATAAGTCTGATTTGAAATATCCTCCTCAAACTTCGAAGTTGCTCTGAGGCTTTTGACGTAGTAAAGCGGTTCGTCAGTAGTAAAAGCAGTAGCGATAAGGCGGCTGCATTATTAACCCTTTCCAGAACAGAAAAAGTCTTTTTGTAAAATAAGTAATTGCTGACTGACACCGGAATTCACAAACGACTTTTTTAGAAAATACGATATCATTATAGAAACAAAATTTTATTAAAATATTATTGGTGCCGTATGCAAGTTTGGAATTAAAATAAGGTGTGCCCGGAGTGAGACCACTGTGCCAGAAAGGGTTAAAGTTTGCTGTGCAATGTCGGCTGTGCCGAAAAGAAACACTTGAAGATTAGTAATTATTTCAACAAGATACTAAAAAAAAAAGACTACTGAATTGGCTTATGATAAATGATTTACATGCCTAATAATTTATTTTAAGTACTCTATGCATATTAAAAATATTTTTAATAAAGCTTTTATGATAAAATAACTTAATGTGCACTTTTCATATGTAACTTTTTTCTATTCTGTTCCATTTCGGAAAATTTATGTCATGGGTGCAGTAATACTTAAGAAACTTCCGTTTTCGATACAAAAGGTAAAATCCACAGCGGAACAAAGTTTTTTAAATATATTTAAAAACTGGTTACGGTAGACCATTAATTGAGTTGTACGTTTTATTGAGTTATACGTTTTGTTGTCCGGTACCGAGCGAAACGTATAACTGGAGTTCCACTGTATTGTAAAAGTAATTACATAATTATTTAAGCTAAATTTCAGTCAAATCGTCTGTTAATGGTTTAATATATCAAATGATTCAAAATTTAAGCAGGGACATTTATCTCTTAAATAGCCGATGAAAAAAGTGCACTTTCAGTCCTAAAATGTATTAAATATTTCCAGGAAGTCCCTTAAATGTTAAAAAATGTCCAGTATTACTCATAGATATTTGAGGAAACATCACTGATTAGAAAATATAAATTGTAACTGAATGTATATGTATGAAGATAAAAATTCTATTTTACACGTTTTTTTCACTATTTATTGAAAATTACATTTAAATAGAGTCATTACCCTGTATCTAAGAAGAAACGTAAAATCCAATTTTCTTAATTATTTCTTAATTGTTTCTTACCTTCAAATAGATAACATTTAATTATCTTTTAAAAAGTCTTCTTTCACTTCTACACAATTTACTCTACAAAGATTATTTTAAAATGGCATTAAATGGGTTATTGACATCTAGAAAAACTACCATTTGACAAATCAGATTGTTCCTGCAAGTGGGTGTCTATCATCAAAAGAAATGGACGATTGCTTGAACAGGAGTCTTGTAGCTCGTGCCTTCATGCAAAAAGAAGGACTAGACTGTAGTGAATCCTTTTCCCTTGTAATAAGTGTGCCAGCTTCCGTTTAGGGGTTGTTGTTGTTTTAAATGAAGGCCTACATGCCTTTTTATTAGATGTGAAAACAACTTTTCTGAATGTTAAATGAATGAACTTGTTTTTCTGGATCAGCCACAAGGCTATGATGATAAAAATGGACTAAAATGGAAGCTTAAAAGAAGTTTATACTGTCTAAAACAAGCCCCACGACAATGGTTTTAAAAGTTTATTGATTTTTTTTCAAAATTAAAATTTAAATGTCTTGATAATGAAATTTGTATTTTTATTCGTTACAATAATGATCATAAAATAATTATTGCCCTTTATCTATATGATATGTTATAGCAGGTTCAGATGCAAATTAAACTAATGTAGTTATTTCCTTACTGTCAAAGTCAGAAATTGTTTCAGAATTTCTAGGTATTCCAATGTTAATTCAAGCCCGATAGTTTAATAATGGATATAAAGAGTGTTATAAAATTAAATTGTTAAGTAAGTTTAATATGCTAGAATATAAGCCTAGTGATATACATATTGCTCCTAAGTCCATTCCATCTGATTACAAAAATGGAAAACCATTTAATGGTCCATGCCATGAACTTGTAGGTTGTTTATTGTCTTTAGCATATATTTCACGATCTGATATCTAGTATGCCATTAACTGTTTGAGTCAAATGCAAGAGAATCCTATTGAAGTTGCATGGATTGCACAAAATAAAATCTTAAGATGTTGAAAAGGACTCTTGTCTGTAAAATTTGTGCATGAGAAACAGAGTTAAGATCCTAAATTTTCATGCATGTTGATGTCAATTTGGGGGGGAGGGAAAACACAAATGACCGGAAATAAGTGTCAAATTATATTTTGATGTTCTGTAACATGCCTGTTCTGTGGCGGTGTACTAAACATAAATCAAATGCATTATCGTCAGCTGAAGTCATTGCCTCAACTAAAAGTTTGCAGATCTATCAAACAACACCTGTTTTAAACATTGCTTGTAAAAATGTAAATAATAAGGATTTAGTTATTTTTTAGGCTAACCAGTCAAACATAAAATATATCAGTAATGATTGCAATTATGGTAGAATGAAACAGATAGATATAAAACTAAAATTTGTTGGTAATGTTGTAAATGAAAATAATATTTAGAATGGATATATTCTTACAAATATGAAAACTGCTGATGTGTTTACAAAGGCATTTCCTAATGCTAAATTTCATGAACTGTTAATCCTTTGCTGTTCGCATAAGTAACATTTAAATTGTCATACTTCTTTTAATGTTTTTTTATTAGCATTTTTTTTTTTAGTTTTTATGATGTAATGCTAGATTATGTATGGGAATAACGCAATCATACCATTACACTGAATTGTTATTATTTCCTTGTCAAATTTTCAAAAATGTTCATTTAACTATGACTGATTCTTTCATCTAGCTTTCTGTCGGGTCCGCCACCTAAGTTTATAAATGCATGTGAGGTTCTATGCTTGGTCGGTTGTTGTGTATCTGTGTAACTCAATCGAGTCATATTCGATGCAGCCTTGCTTTTTTTATTTTGTCTTTTTATTATAACATATACAGCAATTTTTACCTGAAGGAATTAGAATACACTTGAATAATTGAATGTGAAAGAATTAATCAAATATCGTGTTATGTACAATAATGTTTTAAAACATTTTCTGGGGATTATCTTTAAAAAATTAGTTTCATTATGATTGTTCACAAATTATGAATTTGTAAACTTTAAAATATCTATTATTAGTAGTACTTATTTTATACATATACTTAACAGTTGAACGAATGTAAACGTCTCTAAAAATATAAGTAAGATAACCTCATAAAAAAAATTCGTGTTTATAAAAATAAATCAGAAAAAAAAAAAAAAAAACTTTAATTTTTTTGTGAATGCGTTCGGAAAAATCACCTAATCTTTAAATTTTTCATTTCCAAACTCTAAGGTATGCATGTTCTAGCTTTTTCTCAAAGTCTTTTGCCACCCAAAATTCCGAAAGGCAAACTTCGCTTTATTTAGTCGCAAAATATCTCCCATTAAATAAGACATTTCTTTATTCTAAAATAGGGGTGACTTGGTAGTTAATTTTTCATAAGCATTTATTTTGATCGTGCGATGAATGAAACAACAGCGTGTAAGGAGGTAACGGATTTTTTAATTATTTATTCATGCACTTCTATTTATTTTCACCCTTTTACAACATGTTTTTATGAAATATTAAATAGTTTTGTAATGACGTTAAAAATACAAAATAAATCAAGCATTTCAGGGATATTAATGAGTTAATTTACTTCTTATTTTCTTACTCTCGGGAGAGAATCAAGAGTAAATTAATAAGATCTTGCCATGTGCAACATTGTTCCTCCTTATAGCCAAATGTTTCTAACGCTTTAATTATCGATATATTGACGAAACAGAGCAAGTAGTTTATAATTATTAATCTTTTGATAGTTATTAATATTTTTCCTGTTACATGACAGAAACCAAATAAAATATAGCATGAATTATGCAATATAAACAGTGAAACAAAATACACACTAAAATAAATTAAAAAGGCACGTTCTTTAATAATGTCATTTAAAAACTTTTTGTATCGTTCTGCTCAATCCTTAGGTATTTATTGCTTTTCGACAAACGAAACTTTAATTTAACAAGCTGCAAAACTGTCAGTGCTCTTAAGCATATATCTTAAATTTTAACCTATATTTATATTGCCAAAACAGGACTAAAGGACTATTATGTTTTAAAACGGATAAATAATAGCATTATAAATAATTTTATAAATAATAATAATAGCATTTTATAAGTAATAGCATTAAAAATACATTATTAACTTATGTAAAGAATACACACAAAAAATCGAAATCTTTCAAAAAACATTATCCCCAAATTCATTCCATATTCTGACATCGTAAACATTAGCCATAAAACGACAGCTTCTAAACATTATCATGCATGAACGTTATTTACGTGTGTATAAAACGAATAAATTTCTTGATATCTTCTTCCTGAAAAAGAAATTGAATCATTATTATAGAATCAAACCTGTGTAATTTAAATGTTTTAAAACAAAGAGTACAGTTTTGATTATTTCCTTTTTTAAATCAAGCCTTAAAGTTTGTATTTTAGTTCAATTTCTGATTTTCAGAAAAGAATTACTCGCTGAAAATCCATAGTGTACACAGGTTACATTAAGTAAGCCTAATACTGTAACATTACAAAATACATTGCAAACGATTTTCCCCATAGACCCTAATGTAACAGAATTATTTTGAGTACCTCCGTAAACGTTCTAGAAATGCTACATTCTTCTTTTACAATACGTAACATTCCATGGTAAATCTCAGTAACATATAGCAATTTCTCGGCAATCTGCCAATATTTACATGATTTAGAGCAAGGAAAGATAGACAGACAGACGGTCAGATGAACCGACTTCTTAAAAACTTTTTTGAAAAGTGTTAAAAATACACGTTTTTTAATAGTGACATTCAAAAACATTGATTTTTTTTTATTTGTCTGCCCAATCCTATTTATGTATTTAATATTTTCGATAGGTGTATGTTTAATTTAACAAGTTACGAAACTGTCAATACTCCAATATATACTTATCTTAAATATTAACCTATATTTATATTGCTAAAACAGGATTAAAGGACGATTATGTTTTAGAAATACTTTTATAAATAATAGCATTAAAATACATTATTAAACTTACATAAAACATTCACCCTAACGTATCGAAATCTTTCCGAAAACATTGTCCCTAAGCTCATTCCTTATTCTGACATCGTAAACTATAGCCATAAAACGACAGTTTCTAAACATTATCTCGTATGAACGTTATTTACGTGTGTATAAACCGAATAAATTTCTTGATATCTTCTTCCCGAAGAAAAAAAATGCACCATTATTATAGAATCAAAAGTATGCAATTTAAATGTTTTAAAACGAAAAGTTCAGTTCTGATCACTTTCGTTTTATAAGGAAGCATAAATATGTTTGTATTTTAGTTCAAAATTCTAATTTGTAGAAAATAATTACTTGCAGGAAAGTTAATAGTATACACAGGTTTCATTCAGTGAACATATATGTTGCTTTTCTTTTTTATTATAAAGACGAAATTGTTTTTGTTTGAATAAAATTTTGAAATTTTAATATGAAACATAATTTTATTATTTAAAACTTAAAATACAGGGTGATTATAGAGATAATTTTGCCAATATATGAGGCGCTAACGACCAGAGCGTTCAACGATTTGAAATGAAATTTAAGATGTAGGCATCCCAAAGTATGATTTGGTGAAGAATAGCAATTGATTTCTCAAACTTTCGTTTACTCTGAAAAATTTTCAAATGTTTCAAATGACACCATTCAAATGCATTGCAAAGGGATGTATGCAGTGAAAATTCTAAAATTGAGTTGAAGTAACATCTATACAAAACAGAGATATAAAGACAATAGAGGAAGACAGACATGGTCCTTAAAAACAAAAAAAATATATTTTGTTCAGATTACAAAAGTTTTTGGTAGTCGTCTTCACAGAACTAATACATATTGCATGCATGAGAAAATGGACAAAAACATCATGACATGAGGATTCCGTAGAACCTTAAAATTAATTATGTTTATATGTCAGACGCACTTAGCATATTTAACTTGTGCACCATTCATTTTAAATATTCCCAAAGACGAAATCAGTTGCAGCTATTTGGGATGCTCACAGTAGCTACACAGGCGGGGAGTAGTGCTATATGACAATGTTATAAAAACGGGGCAAGATGACAACACTGAAAAAGATTGAACATATTTTATCTTTTGAATATGTTACATGGTTTAACAAATGATAACTGTGTTTTTACATCTTACAAAGTATCAAACTAAGCATAAAGCATTGATTGTAGCGTAATTTTGAAGTGTTTAGTTGTGCAGCTAACAATAGTCACAAATAAAAATGCCATTTTCATAATTGGAACATTCCTCATGCCACCACTCTTGGCATTTACAGCACTGGATCCATTCTTCTGTTGGTGGGTCACAATGCCGGAAGTTGGCCTTAAACGCTTTTTGAGTTTTTTGGGAGGAGGGTGACCAGCAGGGGAGGGGGGGGGGTCTTGACCCAGTCGAACGGTACTCTCCTCGTACCGATCGGACGCTTGGAAGTAGAGATACGGACCCCGATCGGATTTTTCTTTCGGGAGGCTAGGGGGGGCTTAGCGGATGTCAAAAATGTCTTCCTCTGGTCGCCCCCTTTCGAACGACACCTCCCCCGATCCCATGCGCCCCTTAGCCCCAGAGGAGATAGAAGCGCAAGGTCGTGCGAACAAACACACAGACAAACAAGCGTTTACAGGATTTAAATAGAATGGGCAACATAGTTAGTTTAATAAATTCCGAAACAAAGAGCCAGATGACGAGCTTATCATCTTGCCCCGGACTGCCTGTTTAAAAATATTCGTTTTCATTGCCATGAAGGAAGGCGATTAGTTGGCATTTATTCATGGTAATAGGTAGTATTTAAACTAAGTTACTCATAAATAATAAAGAGAAACGATATATCTTACCTGTATCTGTAGCAGAGCTTATTTACACATGCATAAAAATTATAACGTGGCAGCGGAAAACAATCAAAGCTTCACAACTGTCACAAAAATGGTGATTTCAGCGTCTCTATAGTATTGTTTAACGAACGGCCGATAGGAGAGCCAGTAGTTTCCGGTTGATGCTGCCACCTAGCGGAAAACGGAAAATTAAGACATTCGTCATCTTGCCCCGGTCTCCCCTAAGTGAGGCCATTTTAAATTTTTCAAACTTAGCCGCTGTTAACGCAACAGCGAAATATCAATTGTTCTTCACTACCACATTATCAAGCATACCGTGAAATACATGAATACCATATTTCTTCCAAATTCTTTTCATGCTATAATTGTTAGCGACTCATGTAATTAAATTCTCAATGTTTTTAAAGTGAAACACTTACATGCAAGCAATTCCTGTTAAAAATTAGTTAATATTTTATTCTTTTGATTTTTGTAAAGTAAATCGTTCACATGTTTAAGAGAGAAATATTTTTTTAAATGTTGTTCCATTTTTTTAAATAAAAAAGATAATTTTTTTTCATATGAATGTTAACAATACATATCTGATATTGATTACATCTGAAAAATAAACTAATTATCTAAAGTATTGTATCTTTATTTTAAATAACTATAGATAAATGTAATTCAGATGTAGAATTGAAATATTTTATTTATTAAGGAAAAAAAAAATTATTATTTTTTAATTTGATTGTACAACAAAGTTTTTTCACTTAATGTTATCTCATTTTAATCTGTAATTAACCATAAAATGCCATGTTAAATTGCTATAAATATAGACAACATTTACCAATGCAAATTAAATAACTGATTTCTGCTGACATTCACAGCAATTCATACAATCAATGGAAGAAGTAACTTTTAATGGCTCGATACACGTTATTAAGATACAAATTCACCATCAATGGAGATAAACATATAATGTTTTAGTATAAATTATATGTTTTCTTTGTTTTTTAATTTACTAATATATTTTTGATCTACATACACAGTGGCCATCATTTTTTTTCAAATCAAATAAATATACTTTGAAAATGAAATTATACTTAAACACTTTCTCTAGAAAGACATACCACGCACGTGGAGATGTTTTCGTGAACTAATCGCATAGCGCCTAAATCCTGTACCACTTTTTAACTCTTCTTATTCTTTTAGTTCTTCTTATTTAATGACAGAGATTCTGTGATAAGACAACGGTTACTATTAGAAATAGTGATACGATACTTTAAAGCTGTCCAACTAATTCACATGTTGATGTGCATGGCATGTCTTTCCAGTGCAAGTGTATAATAAATAAAATGCAATAAGTTCTACACAGAAGCAACACATACTTTATTAAATGTATTTTCTGGTTCAAAATATGTTTGTTCGATTCGAAATAAAATCCTTGAAGTTTGGCAGCTTTGTTATTAGCATGCATTTTAATGCTATGTAACAAATAGGAATTTAAATGGCATGTAACAAGCATACATTTTGATAATTTTTAGAGACTGTTATTGTTATTTTGTAAATATTTGTATCTTTAACTTTTAACAACTGTTTTTAAACAGGTATAAAAATTTAAATAAAAGCATATGTAATGCTTTTATAATTACACATAGTATTACCAAGCAGTCAAAAAATGCAAGTGAAGGAGCGCAAATGAAATAAAGTTTGTAGTATTTAATTACATTAAACAAAACAAATTGAGCTGTTTAATTTGTATTAATTAATTTGCAAAGAAATTTCCATTTTATAATTAAAGATTGTTTTACAAAATTTGTTGAAGCAACTTGACTAAATGAATTTTGTATCAACATAATACGATTGAAAATTACTACACTGTCAAAAAATTTGCAGCAAACTGTCCAGTCATCTGACCGTTTTTCTAGAAAACAGTTACATAACCGTTATTTAACTATATTCATACCATAAAATGAGCAGTAATACGGTCAGAATATAGTTAAATTACGGTTATATAACGGTTTTCTACAAAAAACGGTCAAATGACTGGACAGTTTGCTGCAAATTTTTAACAGTGTATAACATTAATTGTAATTTTCATAAAATTAACATGGAAATTTTGTGTCAGATGTTTCAACATTTCCTTAATTTAATTTATTCTCCAACAGCTTTTAATAAATTCAATTCAATTCAATTGAGCAGATAAATATGTTATATAATTGCTTCGTGATGTTATTTTCGAAAACATCTTCCGTTTTAAAATATTCGATGCAATTTCTAATTATTTTTAACAAATTTAATACACGCCATTTATTATTCTTTTCGTTTCATTTTCAATATTTCAATTTCTTAAATTTTCAAATATAGCATATAGAAACAGATTTTTTTTAATAGTATGAAATCATTCTTCTTATATACCTTAGTAAGTACGAATATGGTACTTTAATTCCATAAACAATTTGGTTAGAAAAATATTTTTTCTGTTTTGCTTTTGATATCCACTGTTTAAGGCAAGAAGTAGCATAGTTTTATCTATGCACTCCGTCTGAAGAATCATATCAAGAAACAAATCTTTCCGTGAATATTGTTATGTATGTTTCCTTATTAGATACATTTCTAGATCAAGAAACATTTTATAAATGAGAAATATTCTTAGGATATATTTTTATTTCTATGTAAGGATTGCGAAAAGACAAATGTGGCGTAAATAGTTTTGCCAAAACATTGAATATAACTTCTAGATACATCGTAAGAAAAGCAAGTGAATTTAAAGAGATCTTGCTTGAGATATTTATTTGAACATCCAAAAAAAAAACATAAATAGTTATTATGCAAAATATGAAACCAAAGAGATACAAAATTGTAGATAATTTTTCAAAATAATTTCCCCATGTGTTGTAGACTTTAATTTCTTAATTATTTTAGTATGCAAAAATATTTGGATTATAAAATAACTTGAATCAAAATAGTAACAATTAATTTTTAGTTTCTACTGCTAAATGTTGCAAAGATATGATATATATCACTGATTATTATCAAATAGTTATTAAGGATTTGCATCTCGCTTTATGCCTTTCTATTTAATCAGCACTTCTAGCCATTTTCCGTCACGTAGTAATAAATAAATAATAACATTTTTTTATATAATTGTTTTAAACTAGAATATTATTTTTTTATTTAATTATCTGTATTTTTTTCTAATGATTCGACATTATTTTAGTAGTTACTGAAGATTTTTAACAATTACGTTAAATATATGATATAAAAATAATTACAATTTGTTAGAAATTAATCACTTCACCGTTTGCCCCGAGATAAGTCAGGGGTAAAAGCACTGTTTCCCCATACCTGTCGCCAGTAAAGTGGTCATTAAATCATTAAATTTATGTTAAAAATTAAGTTGCAACTCACATATTAAACTATTATTTAAACAAAATAAAAAAAAATAAGTATAGTTATTAAAATTATGTATGTATGTATGTATACTTCTTAAAACTAAGTACTATTTATGTATATCATTACATCATATGAAATTGTAAAATTTACATAAAGAAAAAAATATTTAGTGAAATGTGAACCCTCATTCTGTGCTTGAATATCAAGAATGTAATATGCATTCTCTATTTTAATTAGATATTATGTGACTTAATAAAATAAAAATACACATTGATTTGGATATTTCGAATGCAAAATAATACATATTAGCTCTTTTTTTTTCGTATTAAAATATAAAAAATATAGAAACAACATATAGTTTTTTTATTTTTAATGCATATGCTTGAACAATTTTTCAAATGTCTGCGTTTGAAGAATACACTTTTTTATTGTTCTAGTAACACACACACTGGAGTACCTTAATTTATCAGAGTAGTGACATACACACAATACATTTACTCAAATGAGAAGTTTTTGTTCGATCTATAATCCGTTGAATGTATTCAACTGACTGAATTGTGTTAGATGAGTTGAACGAGTAAACAAACATTAGTTTGTGATGGAGGTAGGTTCTCCGATTCTTTTTGTGACAGAATTCCTTTCGACCAATCACATTTTGCTGCCTTCTCATATGTCGCAGCTCCGATAAGTAGAGGTACTCTAAGACACACAAACAAGTTTGAACTTTACCCGTGAGTGGCAACAGCAACGCCTCTGCAGGTATATGCCCTCAAAAAATACAGTTTATTGGACGAAGTGGAAGGTGTGTTAAAATGTTCTTCGCGCCTATTGGTGTTTTTCTTCTATTTACCCGCTGATGACGTGACATGCGTAAAGTCCATTGTATGATATTTTTTAACACTGAAATTTGAATAATAAATTAATCTTTTTTCTAATATTAAAAATTAATTTCTTTATTTAATGTAACAGCTTTTATTTTATTTTATTTTATTTTATTTTATTTTATTTTATTTTATTTTATTTTTATTTATTTATTTATTTATTTATTTATTATTTATTTCTTTTGCGTATGAAACTTTGGCAGAGATGTTGTAGTCATTTTAAAAATTTTTCAAGTTATTCATGTCTATTATTTTTAATTTTAGATATTATTTCTTAATGTATTTCAGATTTTTCTCAATGCGTTCCATACAACAAATGACACGCATAGCACTTTATTTCTTTCACTGAAATATGTTTTCAGAATGATTCATGAACATGAGCATCTAGGAAAACGTTTAGGAACCTGAAACTTTAAAAAACAACGAATATGCTATTACATATTGCTTTTGCGTATGTAGATATTTTACAGTTTAAAGATGTAAATAATTTATAAAAATTGTTTAGTAAAATGAAAATATTATGTGAGTTTTCAAGCAATTAAAAAAACAGTCTAGTTTACAAAATCGGATACCATTTTATAAATTGCTTCTATTGCATAGCGTATTTGTAGAGAATATCCTAGCAATTCATATAATAAGATGTACTTTGCGTATCTTTATTCACTGATGCTAGATTATAGAAATTAATTACCACTTTACATATGCTCTTTCATGCAATCTAAGTCCTAATCATTTTGCGACGCGAATACAATTACAAGAAAGTATTCTATTATGCAGATAAAGCAGTTTGTTTTTACGTTATCACAATATTTTTATGTATTTTTTTTTTATTAAGGCACACAAATAAATTTTAATGTATATTTCGTTTTTTCTAGGTAAGTGAACCGACACTATAAGAATTAATTCTCTAATGTAAGTACGCATTTCTCTAAACAAAATTACGTGTTTATGCTATATTGTTGGTAGGCCATAATCTATTTTGTTTATAGTATTATTTTATGTATTTCCTAGCTAATGTCATTAATTTGATAGTGTACCATCTATAAAATAAAAATAGATAAAAACATCTGCAGGATTTTCCGACAAAAATTAAGCTATCGGAAATTTACTATTTTCAAACACATGAAAAAAACTTATATGGACATCAGTTCAATTTATGTGAAATCATAAAAAAAATTACTCATAACAAGAGCATGTTTTTATCTGTTTGTCAAACTGTATCATAACGTTGTGAGAATTGTTGTGAACAACAATGCTGCGTTTTTTTTGTTTCTATTTCTATCTCTACCGATCTACGATCTACTCTCATTTGCTGCCTTCCACATTCCTATGTATCTTATGCTAGCAATGTTCTGGACAAAAGACCATATACATTTTCTTCATCATTTATGACACATAATGTTTTTAGGGTAGGATTCAAACTGCGAGTTCCAGAAATAAAATTTTAAGGACAAAAAGTATTAAATGGCAGTTTGCATCTCATGCTTGGCACAGGAATTGTAGTTCAGGAAGACATTTCATCTTATGCCTTGCTAACTTATAAGAGTGAGGAATGTCAGTTTTTTTATCATCTAGGCCGCTTAATGATAGAGCATTGGAGCACAATAACAATGATCCTGATTCGAATCCAAGCTTGGACACATTTTTACTCTATTAGCTACACGCCTGATTTAGCAAAAGATCAGAGATTACAAATTCATCCAATAAAGAATTTAATTTTTTTAAATGTTCTTGACGATTAGGTCATAAATATTTCATAGCGTTCGATTTTTATGCGGCCACTAAAACAGATTAAAATTTATTTTTTCCTTTTCTACCCAATAAGGAGTCTACAATGAACTTCGGTAACGTTCAGTGTAGTTCTAATTTGTGGTTTGTTAAAAAGGTACTTTTTGATTTTGGTCTCACTTAATTTAAGAACATTATTAGCAATTATGTTATGTATACATACGCTGTTAAAGAACAATATTTGAATCAGTATGGAGAACTATTATGCATAAGACTATTAGATAAATAATTTTGTTAAATTCTTTAGAAAGAATATTAAAAGGATTCTCTTGTTAAATCCTCAGTCCAAAATTTAACATTTTATAGAATTCAAGAAAATAAATAATTTATAAATGGAAATGGGTATTTATTTACGAACTAACTTAGTATGTTACACATTTGGAAGTTCGAAGGAAAAACGATATTGAAATTTTATTCTAAAACAGTGCTTATAACCCGAAGTTTATCGCAAAACATATCAGAGCCCTACCCATAGCTAAGTTGGCTTCCAGAATCACAGCTTTTGTTAAATATATTTTCATCTTTGGTAAGCATTCTTCAATTCTCCAATTTGGTGTTCTGGTATTGAAAATTTTGTCCCTGATGGTTTAAAAGCCAGCGACAAGCAACTTGCAGGTTTTAAAGTGAATATCCTATCTATGTTAAGTTGTCTGTTTACTTTAACATTCAACGTATACTGAAATTCTTTTTGAACGTATATTTTTCATTAGAAATGCAACAAGAAGAAAAATATGACAAACATGAATGTTCCGGCTAATTTTTAAAATAGATATTTAGCTAGTGCATGCGAAGTTTGAACTCATATTTTCATGTGAATTGAAGAGAAATAATTGTTCTGTTGATATGTAGATTTCTAGATATATTGCGTCGAATACTTGGCGCTAATATTCTTTTATGTATTTAAATGTCATTAAATGTCCTTTTGTGCCGTAAACAGATTGATTAGCTTAGATTTGTTTACTAGATCACTGAACCACACGTAAGTTTTAGAATATATTTATCATTTTACTTAAATTAGTTTTAATCCGAATTCGAAAGAATGGAATAGAATAGATGCTCGTACATTTTTGGTGCAAGCGGCCTTGAAAAGGATTATGACAACTTCATTCGGAGAGTGATTGCGCAATAGAAAGTAATTATTTTGTTTGACTGGAAATCGGTGAGTTTATTTTATCATTATATTTTGCTTTGAAAATGTCTGAAAATAAACAAACGAAAATGCATGATACGCATCGGAATCTTCTCAATAAAATTTTTGAAAGTATCGATCAATATTTAAGTAATACAGAACATTTTGTACAAGAATTAGAAGAACTTCTTGATAAATTGAATGAAAAATATAAAAATATTAAGGAACTTGATAACACCATTATAACTACGATTAATGCTAAACATATTGAAAACGAAATTGTAAATTGTGACTTGTATGATCAAAAAGTAATATCATATAGATCAAAACTGAACTTTAAGATAAAAAACTTATGTTCTAATGATAACAATGCTTATGTTAACAATGTTTATCCAGTGCGAGCAGATCATGCTACTACCGAACTAAAAGAAGTGAAGCTTCCAAAATTACAAATAAATAGGTTTTTTGGTGAACCTGATAAATTTATGGAATTTTGGAACACATTCGAAACAGCCATAGATAAAAACACAAGTCTATCAGATATTGAGAAATTTAGTTATTTGAAAAGTTTAGTTTCGGGAACGGCTGCAAACACAATAAGTAATTCACCCTTTTAAAAGAAAGATTTGGTAGACATGATATGCTCGTACATGCTCATTTGAATAACTTACTAAATATGGAATATCTGAAAAGTTCTTCTGACACTCGGGTTTAAGAAATCTGTATGATAAATGTCTAGTACAAATTCGTAATTTAGAGTCACTAGGTGTAAAATCAGATACATACAGTGGATTACTTTTTCCAATATTACTTAAATTAATACCTCCGGATTTAACGTTAGAATTCAATCGGAAGTTAAATGATGGAGAAACGTGGAATATAGAAAATCTCATGAGTTTTCTTAAAAACAAAGTTGAAAGTAGAGAAAGAGTGTTAACTAACCATGATTTAGATGTTAAAAAATCATTTCCCAGTGATAATAAAATTGAACATAGATCAAAATTTATTGACAAACAATCAAAATATAAACCGAGATTGCAATATAGTACGAAAGGATTTAAACAGGATAATGTTTCAGCTGCTGAATTAATGACTTCTGTAAATAAGAATTCTTGTTTGTTCTGTAACAGTATTGATCATAATAGTGAAATGTGTCAATCTTTAACTATATATCAGAAAAAAAGAAATATTAAAAAGGCAGGGAAGATGCTTTTTATGTTTACAGGCCAAACACAGAATAAAAGACTGTGAAAAAACTAAAATGTGTGATATTTGTAACAAAAACATAGTAGGACCATTTGATTCCAACTCGAAAATGATTTAAAGGTAAATACGGATAAGAGTGTCGTATCTGTTTCACATTGTGATAACAGTTCTATAAATAATGTACAAAATAAAAACACACAATGCAGCATTTTTTTTGCAAATTTGTTCCGTGATGGCAAAGGATCCGAAAGATAATAGAACTGAACCAATTCGTATTTTATTGGATAATGGTAGTATGAGAACATTCATAATTCGCGATGTTTCACAAAAATTAAATTTACCTGTTATTAGAACAGAAACTTTATCTGTTTATGCTTTTGGAGCCGAAAAGGCAACTGATAAAACGTATAATGTAGTAAAAGTAAAATTAGAAAATAGAGATGATCCCTTTTCAAATATTGAAGTTGAAGCCCTCGAGACAGATCAAATTTCAGCTGCTTGCTTACCCACTCCTGATAAATACATTCGTAAAACTTATAGTAAATTAAAAGGGTTACAACTAGCGGACGGTTACGAATGTAATAATAATAAAATTGCAGTGTTGATTGGATCAGATAATTATTATAATGTTGTAACTGGCAGAATTAAAAGATTAAAGGATAAACTCGTAGCTACTGAAACCCTTTTTGCTGGTGTTTACAGGGTTACATGGGGTCAGCCAACGAATTGTTTAGTATGAAAATTATAGTTGAAGAAAAGGATATATCGAATCAAATCAGAAATTTTTGGCAATTAGAAATCTTAGGAATTGAATCTGAAACTAAAGATGTTAGTAATGTAGATGAAAAAATTATGACTGAATTTCAATCAAGCATAGTTTTTAAAGATAATTGGTACAAAGTTAAATTCCCATGGAAGTCTAATTTGAAAATGTCTCTTAATAATAATCGTGAAGTGGCATATAGACGATTTTTGAAGTTGAGAACAATTTTTACAAATGATCCTTTGTTATTCTCGGAATATAAAGCTATTTTAGATAGTTATTTAGAAGAGAATATTATTGAACCTGTTGAGAACAACACATCGGAAGCAAACACATTTTACTTACCCCACAGAGCAGTAATTCGTGAGGATAAGTCAACTAGCAAAGTCAGAATCGTATTCGACGCAAGCGCCCATGCTAAAGGTTAACTTTCACTAAACAATTGTTTATATACTGGCTTAAATCTTACCCCTGAACTGTTCAGCCTTTTAATCAAATTTAGAAATTTTCCTGTAGCAATTACTGCAGACATACAGCAAGCATTTTTGCAGATTGAGATCGATGAACAAGACAGGGACTTTACAAGATTTTTTTGGGATGATGAGCCATGGGTTCCAGGTAAGCAATTTATGATCTTCAGATTAACAAGAGTTCTCTTCGGTGTGAAGTCAAGCCCCTTCCTTCTGACAGCTACTATCAAACATCACTTACAAAGGTATGTAACAACATTTCCTGAATCTTTTGCTATTTTAAATTCATCGTTATACGTTGACGACCTGATTACTAGTGAAAGTGATGTTAATTATGCATTTAAATTAAGTAAAGAAGCCTTTAAAATATTTTAAGATGTCAGTATATGACTTTTAGGAAATGGAAAACAAACTCATTAGAATTACGTGAAAAATGGGAAGCACATGGTTTACACGTTGATGAAGTAACAGATAACTTAAATCTTAGTAATCAGCATTTGATACCTTCCAAGGTTTTAGGGGTTGCTTGGGATCCAAACAGTGATAAGTTTTCATTTAAAACTCAAAATTTAGAAAAATTCCTGTCGAAAAAACTTAGTACTAACCGTTATCTATTGCAGACTGTTGGTCGTATTTTCGACCCAATTGGTTTTATTAGTCCTTATACTATTAGAATTAAATGTTTAATCCAAGAAGTTTGGTGTTTAGGACTTGACTGGGATGAAAGTCTACCCAAACAATTGGATATTTTGTGGAATGAATGGTTCGAGGAAATCAAAGAACTGAATAGTATTAATGTTCCCAGATATTATTTGGCAGATATTGCCATCGAAGAAGTTGATTATTTTGAGTTACACAGTTTTTCAGACGCTTCAAAGAAAGCATATGGTACAGTAGTGTACCTTAGAGCAGTATTAAAAAACAAGAATGTTGTTACCAGCTTTATTGCAGCGAAAGGTAGAGTGGTCCCATTAAAAACTGTTTCTATACCTCGCTTAGAGTTGTTAGGAGCAGTTTTGTCTGCTAGACTTTCTCATAAAATTGCTAAAAACTTATATTTTCCTGCAACTTGCTACTTTTGGACTGACTCGACCATTACTTTCTACTGGATTAGAGGAGAGTCAGAGAGATTTAAAATGTTCGTCAGAAACCGAATAAAGGAAATAAAAGATCTTAGTGATCCACTTAGTTGGTTTCATTGTCCTGGACAAGATAATCCCGCCGATCTAGTTACTAGAGGTTTGAAAGTTTCAGAATTGAAAGATAATCATCTTTGGTGGCAAGGTCCCCAATGGTTAAAACAGGACAGATCTCTTTGGCCAAAATTCGAAAAACCATTTGATAAATTAGATATTTCTGAAGTTAAGGATCAGTTAGAACTAAAGAAAAACACTGCTGTGAAATCAACTATTGTAGATAAAAATGAAGGAAACACTGATTTAATTAATCGATATTCTTCTTTTATGAAATTAATAAGAGTTACTGCATGGTGCTTGAGATTTCTGAATAACTGTAAACCAGAACAAAAAATTAGGAAACATGATTATTTAGATACTTCTGAGTTACAAAATGCAACGAAAAAACTAATAAAGATTGTACAAAATTCCACATTTCAAACGGAAATTCGATGTTTAAAAGGAAAACGCCCTCTACCAAACAACAGTAAGATCTTGAATTTAAATGTGTTTTTAGATACAGATGAACTGTTAAGGATCGGTGGAAGACTGAAGTTTTCTAATGTATCAGAATCTCAGAAACACCAAATACTGTTACCAAAGTCTCACTATTTCACCGACCTATTGATTGAATATTATCATAAAAAGTTTCTACATTCGGGTACTCAGACCACTCTTTCTTTATTAAGACAGTTTTATTGGATACCATCTGGTCAGAGCCAAGTAAGGCGAATTGTAAATAGATGTATGACTTGTCTTCGAACAAAGCATCAAACTATTCAACAAATGATGGGTGAGTTGCCCCGTGATAGAATTATACCCTCTAGACCATTTGAGAAGACTGGCCTGGATTTAGCCGGTCCTATTATAACAAAGCCTAACTTAAAAAGATCAAAAATAACACTAAAGGCATACATTGCTATATTCATCTGCTTTTCGACCAAAGCCGTTCATTTGGAAGTTGTTTCAGACTTGACCACAGAAGCATTTTTAGCCTGTTTAAGAAGATTTGTTGCTCGACGATCTAAACCTTCCATTATATGGAGTGACAATGCCACAAATTTTAAGGGTACTTGTGCACTTTTGAAATCCTTTTATCAAATTTGTGCTTCGGAGGAAATTCAGCGATTTAGTGCAGAAGAAGGAATACAATGGAATTTTATACCCCCTGCATCTCCACATTTCGGCGGTCTATGGGAATCGAATATCAAAACAATGAAGCGAATCCTCTTGAAGATAACTAAATCTTCTATCTTGAATTTTGAAAAAGTGACAACACTCGTGACACAAATTGAAGCAGTTATGAATCCACGTCCGTTAACGACCTTCTCTGCAGATGTTAATGATTTACAACCACTAACGCCTGGTCACTTCCTTATTGGAGGTCCTCTCTTAACTATTCATGAAAATAATGATGTTTTAGATTCTTTACCATTTTCTTCTAGGTGGACACTGGTTCAAAGGTTAAAAATGCAGTTTTGGCAGCGCTGGAGCCGAGAATACTTGAATGAACTGCAAGTCCGCAGTAAATGGAAAAGGCCTTCACTAAATCTTGAAGTTGGTCAGCTGGTCTTGTTAAAAGATGGAAATGACAAGTTTACAGATTGGAAATTTGCTCGAATTTTGAAAACCTATAAAGGTGATGATGGACTTGTTCGCGTCATCGATCTGAAGACATCCACGGGTATATTACGTAGAAACATTACTAGAGTAGTGCCTTTGCCATTTTATGATAATGTTGGACAGCCGTCCAACGCCGAGCGGGATGTTCCGGCTAATTTGTGAAATAGCTGTTTAGCCAGCGCATGCGTAGTTTGAACTCATATTTTCATGTGAACTGAAGAGAAATAATTGTTCTGTTGATATGTAGATTTCTAGATGTATTGCGTCGAATACTTGGCGCTAATATTCTTTTATGTATTTAAATGTCATTAAATGTCCTTTTGTGCCGTAAATAGATTGATTAGCTTAGATTTGTTTACTAGATCACTGAACCATTTGTAAGTTTTAGAATATACTAGATGGAACCCGTCAAAATTTGACGGCAAAAAACTTGATAGTACCATAAAAATAAAATTCATAGCTGCTTTAAAATGTTTGAAACTTTTGCAGAATAATTCAAATAAATAAAAAACCCACTTTGAATTAAAGCTAAGTTGAAGAACAGCAATTGGCTAAGTTTCACTGGCACATGCACTCGCGGAATTTCTTTCATTTGACACATTTAGCGCTGTTGTGCAAGTAAACGGTAAGTGCCCCCTTGGGGAGGGGGAAATGGCAGGATGGACCAAGGAGATGCATAACATGAATAAGCAGTCAAAGACCTTTCAAACGATATGTAACATGAGGGGTGTGTGCAAAATTTTAAAAAGTACCCCCTTGGGGGGGGATAAAGTAGGGGATGGACACGGTACATGCATAATATGATTAAGTGGTCACAGACCTTTCCAACGATATATAACATGAGGGTTGTGTGCAAAATTTAGAAAAGTACCTCTTTGGGGGGGGGGGCAAAGTGGGGAGATGGACATCAGAGATATGCATATGATTAAGCAGTCACAGACCTTTTCAACGATATATGACATGAGGGTTGCCTGCAAAATTTAGAAAAGTACCCCCTTGGGGGAGGGGGGCAAAGTGGGGAAATGGACATTGGAGATATGCATATGATTAAGCAGTCATAGACCTTTCCAACGATATATGACATGAGGGTTGTCTGCAAAATTTAGAAAAGTACCCCCTTGGGGGAGTGGGAGGGCAAAGTGGGGAGATGGACATTGGAGATGCATATGATTAAGCGGTCACAGATCTTTCCAACAATATATGACATGAGGGGTGTCAACAAAATTTAGAAAAGTGCCCCCCTTAAAAGGGGGGAAATGGCGGGATGGACTCCGGATATGCATAACATGAATAAGCAGTCAAAGACCTTTCCAACAATACGTAACATGAAGGGTTTGTGCAAAATTTACAAAAGTACCCCCTTGGGGGGGGGCAAAGTGGGGGATGGACACCGGAGATGCATAATATGATTAAGCGGTCACAGACCTTTTTAACGATATATAACATGAGTGGTATGTGCAAAATTTAGAAAAGTGCCCCAATTGACGGGGAGGGGAGGGGGATGGACCACACAGATGCATAACATGAAAAGGCAGTCGCAGTCCTTTCGAACGATATATCATATGAGTGGTGTCAGCAAAGAAAAGTCTCCGCCCCGTGTGGGCAAAACATACTCCCCCCTGCCGCCATAATTATTGATGCGGACTCATTTTTTAAATTCGTTCGCACCCCTCTTCTCCCGCAAAATGTTGTGAATTTTAAAAACTCCCCTTCCGAATTTTTTTATACCAAAAGCACTTATGTCCATCGTCTGCATGCAGAGTTTTGTGCTTACAGACGCCAGACACAACAACACACACACAGACAGACGTTTACCGACATTAATAGCAGTGTTTCCCCCAGACAGTTTCAGAAGGGTGCTGCACCCTGCCTGCCCTTTGGTTTGCAAAATAGCACCCTTCTTGCCCCTCATAAAAATAATTAGCACCCTTCTTGCCCCCTCCAGCAAAATAATTAGCACCCTTCTTGCTCTCAGTAAAAAAAGTGCCCTTTCTCCTTTTTGCATTAAAAAATTTGGTTTCATAATAAAAACTGACTCAATGTTGTCTTAAAAAGAGTGTTTTGACTTTGAAATATCAAAAGTGGCTTTAAAAACCAAAAGAATACCTTTAAGCTTTAACAATTAAAAAAGTGCCCTTAAGAATCTGAAAAGTGCCCTCAAAAATCCAAAAAGTGCCCTTAAGAATAAAAAAAGTGCCCTTTTTCTCACCAGCAGCACCTTGCCCCTTTTTAAACCTGGGGGAAACTCTGTTAATAGTATAGATGATACTCAGTGCCTACACATTTCACCCTTTATAATTCAGCCAATGAGTTGACAGTCGTTCATTTCCAGAAACGAAACAATAATTCTTTAGGATGAATTTTGTTTGTTTGGCGTCACAAACTTTTTAGGGCACCTGCAGACTAAAAACATATAATCAATCTTCGCGGGAAAAAAATTCTAGATTTCGTCAAATGATCACGGGAAAAACACTAATTTCATCAAAGGATCATGTAAAATGTGAATTTTGTTAAAAGGCCACAGAAAAACGCGATTTACGCAAAAGATGAGCAAATTTTGTCAAAGAATCGCAAAACAGGAAATTTCACCCAAAGATAGCGCTTTCTTGCCAAACTTCGTCTAAAAATTGCGGAATAAAATGTATTTTATCAAAAAATCGCTGGAAAACGCACATTTCGTTAAAGTATCGCGAGAAAAATGCGAATTTCTTCAAAGATTGCTGAAAAAACGCGAATTTCATCGAAGGATTGCTGAAAATTCATGAATCTTATCAAAAGGCAGCAGAGAAAATGTGATTATTATCAAAGCATTGCGAAAAAAGAAAATTTCGTCTAAGGATCCCAGAAAAACGCAAATTTCATAAAAGAATCGTGGAAAATAACGCAAATTTCGTGAAAAAAAAATCGCAGAAAAAACACAAATTTCGTCAAATTATTGCTAAAAAAAAAACACGAATTACGTCATAGGATAGCTGAAAAAATTGTGAATCTCGACAAAAAAAAGATACAGAAAAAAATGCGAATTTCATTAAAGAATCACGAAAAAAAAATGCGAATGTTGTTAAAGGATTGCGCAAAGAATGTGAATTTTTTGAAAGGTTCGTGTGAAAAATGAAACTGTCTTTATTAAAAACAGCACACATACAAACATCTATACAAACCTCAATACACACAAACATATTATAGGCAGGGCTTGAAATTCAATTTTTCCAAGAACGGGAGTCTCCCTACCAACATTTTTAAATGGAGGGGAGTTGTAATGTTTGGGAGGGAGAAAAAAAAATTTTAAACCCCACTATTATTTTACGTGTTATTTAAAGAATTACATTAATGCAGACATGACAAAATACCATTGAAAAAATTAAGTCAACTGAGAATGATTATGTAAAATGTTTATTTTTATTATAAAAAAGGGAAGAAAGTTAAGTTTTATATATGCAGTGTATTTTTCAAGTTCCATTAAATGTGTTAGGGACCCTTAACAATTAGGTTGTTAAATAAATTTCTGACTTTAGATTTTACTTGATTGAGATTCACCGATCGATCGTGGAAAAGACGCAAAGTTCATCGATCTGTCGCGGAAAAAACGCTAAGTTTGTCAATCTGTCACCAAAAAACGCAAAGTTCGTCGATCAGTCGGGGGAAAAAAGCAAATTTCGTCGATCGATTGCAGAATAAACACAAAGTTCGTCGATCTGTCCCCAAAAAACGCAAGGTTCGTCGATCAGTTGCTTAAAAAACGCAATGTTCGTCTATCTGTCGCAGAAAAAACGCAAAGTTCATTGATCTGTCGCGGAAAAAACGCAAAGTTCGTCGATCAGTTGCGGAAAAAAGCAAATTTCGTCGATCGATTGCGGAATAAATGCAAAGTTCGTCGATCAGTCAGGGAAAAAAGAAAAATTTCGTCGATCGATTGTGGAATAAACGCAAACTTCGTCGATATGTCCCCAAAAAACGCAAGGTTCGTCGATCAGTCGCTTAAAAAACGCAATGTTCGTCGATCTGTCGCGTTCGTTTGATGTCGTTGTTGAAAATTTATGGATTTATATTATTAAAGTAATTTTTTCATTTTACCGTATTTATTTTATTTTTGTGTTGTATGTATTTTGCTACTTTGAATTTTTTAAAACTAACCCTTTTTTTTTTGGAGAGTGAGAGAGAGAGATTTAGTAATTTGGTGACACGAAGTTCCGCAAATTCTTAAAATCCACAAATCGTTTCCAATGTAAACAATGAAATTTACAATTAAGTTGCAAGTGCAAAATTTCAGTTTTATAAAATTTTCATGTGATTCTGTACACATTTTAATATGTCATTCTGATCATTATACATATTTAGTTATGCATTATTAATTATTTACTTGACCTTTACTTTTAATATTTTAAATATTTCAAACTTACAGCTGAATGTAATTATTAAAACATTTGAAATACTGCATTCGAAAAATGAAATTTCAGCTTAGAAACGCGACAATTACTATTAGGTTAAAAAAATTTAAAGTAGAAAAGTACTTATGATATAAAAAGAAGAAAAAAAAATACACCAGAATGTATCTGTATTACGAAAGCGGGAGAAATGATTTTCTGTGCTATACGAAAAGATATCCAAATAACTCAATCATAAACATAGAAATAGGTATCGGTTTCTATGTTCATGTGCACTCAATCCAAACTTGAAACTTTTAAAAAGGTCATTGAATGAATGAAATTCATCTCCGCCTTTCACATCCAGAAAACTTGCTGTGTCGCCAATTATGTTTATATTTTATATATATATAAAAAAATAATAATTCAGGCACTTTTCCGTTATACGGACACCATTGTCGCCAAACATACATACATACATACATTTTGGCATAGTGTCCGTATAACAGAAAAGTACTAAAGTTCATGGTATAAAATCACAATAAAATATCATGAAATTTATTGATTAGTTGTGGAAAAATATCGGGGAGATAATGTGTTTTTCGTGAATTTTTTGTTTTGTTAACAATGTGGTTAGAGAGCCAGGGAGAAATCCAGAAAACTTGCTGTGTCGCCAATTATGTTTATATTTTATATATATATATAAAAATAATAATTCAGGCACTTTTCCGTTATACGTACACCATTGTCGCCAAACATACATACATACATTTACATACATACATACATTTTGGCATAGTGTCCGTATAACAGAAAAGTACTAAAGTTCATGGTTTAAAATCGCAATAAAATATCATGAAATTTATTGATTAGTTGTGGGAAAATATCGGGGAAATAATGTGTTTTTGTGAAATTTTTTGTTTTGTGTTGTTGTGTTTAATTGTAAGCATTCATTATAATTTTCAGTGCATTATTAAATTGAAATTTTTGTTTAAAATATGTAAACAAAACAGTGACCAGAAACCTGCACAATTTCTAATATAGATAGATAGATAGATAGATGCATGCATGTAGTACTTTTAATTATTTGGTAAAAATACTGTGATCGTCACTGAGAAAACCTGAATTTAACCTAAAAGTAATTATCGAGTGTTTAAGCTGAAATTTCATTTTACGAATACAGTATTTCAAATGTTTTAATAATTACATTCAGCTGTAAGTTTGAAATATTAAAAGTAAAGGCCAAGTAAATAATTAATAATGCATAACTAAAAGTAATTGTCGAGTGTTTAAGCTAATTTCATTTTACGAATACAGTATTTCAAATGTTTTAATAGTTACATTCAGCTGTAAGTTTGAAATATTAAAATTAAAGGCCAAGTAAATAATTAATAATGCATAAGTAAAAGTAATTGTCGAGTGTTTAAGCTGAAATTTCATTTTACGAATACAGTATTTCAAATGTTTTAATAGTTACATTCAGCTGTAAGTTTGAAATATTAAAAGTAAAGGCCAAGTAAATAATTAATAATGCATAACTAAATATGTATAATGATGAGATTTTTTTTTCTTGAATTATTCAGTGAAACTCGCCTTATAAATGTACGCAAATAATTCACATCAAAATCTTAAAATAACAAAGTTTTCTTTCGTGTTTAGCTATGCTTAATAACCAAAAAAGCTTGATTAATACAAAAATTATTTGGTAAAAATACTGTGATCGTCGCTGAAAAAACCTGAATTTAATCATATCACACAGAATTACATATTAAAAGTTTAAAAAACTGAAATTTTACACTTGTTTACATCGGAAACGATTCGCGGAATTTCGTGCCACGAAATCTCTCTCTCTCTCTCAAAAAAAGGGGTTAGTTATAAAAAATTCAAAGTAGTAAAATACATACGACTTAAAAAGAAAATAAATACGGTAAAATGAAAAAATACCTTAATAAAAGAAATCCATAAAGTTTCAACAACCGAACAACCAAATGGAGTCGTAGTAATCCACATACGCTTCTAGAGAGAGGAAAAAGCCTTCACCTCATTGGCTGAAATATCGCGTCTGAAGATAGTAAAAGCCTCTAGCTGATTAGCTGAATGCTCGCGCATGCCTATAAAAGGCATTTTTGCACGAAAAACTAAAAAGCAGGTTAGCTTTAAGTATATGGATTTATCATTTTACTCAAATTAGTTTTAATTCGAATTCGAAAGAATGGAATAGAATAGATGTTCGTACAATGAATAAAACACATTTGATTAAAAAAACTCTTTTTTTTACCAAACATTACAATATTTTATTTAAAAAACTGTAATTCACAAGATTTTTTTTCTCTTATTAGCATTTGAAGGAATGCGTTTTAAAATGAAAAGTCTATATGGTATAAGTGAACATAAAGGTTGAAAAAAGCTTATTAATAAACAGACATGCATTACAGGCACAGAAGTATGTTTATTAAAAGCTTTTTAAGCCTTTAACACTTTAGGGTACGAATTTTCTTTAAATTTTGGGGAAAAATATTTTTACGTTAATGATGTTAAATATCAGTTACTGATGTTAAATGTTCACCTATCCAGTTCAAAAAAGTTAAAGATGTATTGAATATAGTTATTTTGCGTACAATTCCTATGACAATAGACTAAGGAAGAATTTTATAAGATGTTTGGAAAATGTGGTGTTACAACATGATTAAGTGGATGTAACAACTGTCTAGTACTTTTTATGTTTTCTCAAAAATTATTCGTTTAGAAAAGTATCACTTATTTTAAATTTAAAGAGTGAAACATATGTCTGAAATAAAAGAATCATCAACAGTTTGTTTTATTTGTTTGTTTTATTGAGAACATACATCTGACTTGTGTGCTTGACATCAAGTGCCCGCTTATAAGTCATCGTCAATATACAAGGACGAGATAGCTACAAGGAATTTACAACACCAGAGAGTTACATCCGGGAGCTCCACAAAGTGTGTGCAATGGAGCTGGCGGGAGACGAACCCGCCGACCTGACTCCTACGCTATCAAGCGATTAGCCGAATGGTGTCTTAACCACTCTGCCACGGAGGCCCCATCATCAACAGTTTAAAGATAACAAAGAATTTTTAATTTATTATAACTAAATGCTGAAGCATAAATGGGGTCATAATAATAAATGTATAGACATATACTACCATTACTATATGCAGATACTATGTTGAGCAAAAAGTTCTGGGAAATTTGTGAATGTTGCGTTGTTATGCGCAAATTAACAACAAAGGCAACAAGGATTATTCTTCAAAGTAGAGACCATCATAGTCCACGACTTTCTGCCATCGTTCTGCCAGATTCCGGATTTGCTGGAAGTACCGTGGTGGCTCCCTGGAATCAAAAAACTCTTGACATGCTTCTTCAACTTCATGAAATGATTCAAATCGACGGCCCTTGAAAAAGTGTTTCATTGATCAAAACAGCTCATAATCGGATGGAGCCACGTCTGGACCCACTATAGTACTCCTATATACGATACAAAATTCTGGTAACTATTAGATTAAACATTTCCCAGAACTTTTTGCTCAACCAAATAATAACAAAAATATTTGTTTAGAGAAAATAATACTGAATGAAAAGTCAAGTACTAGTAATAGGAAGCCAGACCCGAAGGGGTTACGTCTGTTTATCAAAAGGATTTTTAAGCATTTATGTTTACTGTTATCACTTTTAGCATATATATTTCAATTTTAATAATAGTGAGTGATTCTTCATATATAATTCTACAATCCGTTATATTTGCTTTCTTTGCAAAAAATGAAAATAAATTGTTAATTATTTTACTGACTTATAACTTTAATAAAATGAGTGTTTATTAACTATTATTCTATATATACTGTTTATAAAGAGTACGTTACTGATATGTCAGCAGTTTTCAATTAAACTACACTGTTAAAAATTTGCAGCAAACTGTCCAGTCATTTGACCGTTTTTACAGAAAACGGTTACATAACCGTAATTTAACTCCATTCTGACCATATTATTGCCCATATTATGGTCAGAATAGAGTTAAATTACGGTTATGTAACCATTTTCTATAAAAACGGTCAAATGACTGGACAGTTTGCTGCAGATTTTTAACAGTGTAAGATCTGGATGTTATCAGGGCCACTGAAAACTTGATCATCAAAATCATAGCTTAATCGTTCATGTTTATCAATAAATTTTAGTATTTGCAATTTTGGGGGATTTTGTTTTTAAAATAATTAACACCTTTAAGACTTCAATAATTAGTTTTTTAGAAACTAAACTGTTATATTTAACATTTATTACCAGTGGAATAACTTTCTGGATGAAATTTTGATGAGATACTACTAATTTTGCAAGACAACGTGAATAACTATAGCTTGCAAAAGTTTCTTCCGTCATGATTCGGCTTTTCCTTTGCTGTCTTCATGAAATTCTCACCAATAGATAACATGTTCTAAAGTGTATCCCTGTGCTCAGATTAGTACTTATTTGTCCTTAATAAAGGAATTTCAAAGAACGTGGTGTCTGTAGAACGTGGTGTCTGTTTCCGTTTCCACATTATTTTGTTTATAATTATATCTTTAAAAAATAAACCGATCTTTAGGAAAATAAAATTGTTACACTATTTGATTAACAATAACAGCAATATTTAACTATGTTTCAATGTCAAAAGAAAAATGGTAGCTGCAACATGTTTTAATATATATTTCTTTTGCAAAGATTTTTTTAGGTAATGTAATATATATTGATACTGCAATATATACTTCATAAAATGCAAATATGTAGAATATAAAGTGGCAATTTAGAGATCTTAACATTACTTAAAATAAGAATTAATTTAATATTGATTGCAATGAAATTTCAAAAATTTAAAACAAGACAAATTATTCCTCAGAACAGAAAATAAATAAAAACGTTTTAAGAATTGATCTCATAATGTCGAAATTTAACAATTGGAAAATATTCTGTTTATTATATCTAATAGCGATGTTATGAGATAAATTTGCAAAATCGAAACGCTAAAAAAAAACTCTTTTAGCAAAAATATATTTATGTTTGAATTTATCATTTAATACTTTTACCTTTGTCATGACAACTAATTTACTTTCATGTTTACATGATTCAGATTAAATAAGAAGTATCTATCTATCTTTACTTTTTCCTACTATCTTTACTAAGATGATTAACTTTTCATTACAAAGAAAAAAAAATGATAGAGTAATCTTTCAATTGAAACCTCTTAAGCAATTATACTATGTTCATTAAATCACCTTAATAAAAAGTAGATTTAATTACTTGAAGTTATCTTCTAAAAGTAAACATTTTAATTGAAAGTTTTTCATATATTTTTTTTAAATTTATTTATTTGAATTAATATTTTTTTCAGATCCCTTAGCAGCAATACTGTCACAGGATATTGGAAAGCAAAAATAAAAGAGAACAATAAAAGGCCAGGGGCTACCGTTTAAAACCCTGTGTTATCAGATACAAGATAAAATTATATATTTTTAAGTAAGAAGGGATAAGGGATCTAGTAGTGCAGGTCATGTATTTTTTCGATATTGATCTTCGAGAAAAAATAAAAATTGTAACCTACAATCTTTTTTTTTACTGAAATCGATTTCTAGAAGCTCTAAATACGCGAATCGAAAATTACAGTTCATTCAACCAAGTAGTTGTTGAGTTATGCTTAAAAAATTACCTGCATTGCATTCTGTTCTGCAACGATTAATGCAACGATCTATCTTTACAAGAAGAAAGTATTTGATTCATGAAAATTTTCGACTTCAAGATTTCGAGAAGTTTATACGTTTTAGAAGATCCTGTGTTTGTCTGTTTTTAGAAAATGTCTGTCTGTGAGTCTGTGACTCTCTCTGTCTGTCTGTGTGTGACAAAACTTTTGTGGGCGCTCTATCTCAAGAACTAGTGCACGGAATTTAATAAAACTTTATATTCAGTTAGTCCCTGATATAACTTGGTGATCATTAGTTTTTGGTGTAAGTCGCGCAACAGATGGCGCTGCTGTGCTGCATTTTTCGCGACTTCCGCAATAGCTCTATCTCAAGGACTAATGCACTGCATTTGATCAAACTTCAGATTCAGTTAAAACTTGACAAAAATAGACGCTCAATAGTTTTTGGTGTAGATATCTCAACAGGTGGCGCTGCTATGCTACTTTTTTTTATTTTTACGATAGCAATATCTCAAGACGTACTGTAGAGAATTAGATCAAACTTCAGATTCTGTTAGATCTTGACATAAATAGACGCTGTTGACGTTTTGGTGTAAATATCCGAACAGGTGGCGCTGCTATGCTACTTTATTCATGATTTTCCCGATAACTATTTCTCAAGAACTAACGCACGGATTTTCATCTCAAACTTCAGATGCAGTTAGACGTTGACATAAGTTGTTGTTGATTAGGTTGAGTAGGTGTATAACTCCCAGCAGGTGGTGCTGCTGTGATACATTTTTCAGATTTTACACGATTTTAGCGATACTTATATCTCACGAACTAATGCATGGTATTTAATAAAACTTTAGATTCAGTTAGATCTTGATATAAATTAATGCTCTGATTAATTTTAGTCTATGCGGAACCTGTGTGAGATAGAAGAAAGTTTTGGGATTGGCACATCCGACTAGTTTTGATTTGTAAAAATATTTCTAAGATGTATACTTAATTTAATACTTTATGTGTAATATCATACGAGCTGTGAGTAAGATTTTAACAATTGAGATAAATTTAAACATCTATCTCAGAAATATTTTGACAACTCAAAGAAAAAAAAAGAGGGAAATCCTTTAAGAAGAGTACATAGAAAAAAAGAAGTCAAAAATAATAATTTCCTTATGATATGTTTTAAAAATCATAATGCATTCAACTCCCATAGTTTTATACTTAGCGAGGGGAATTTAAAATCTGACTTATCAACCCCTTTAACAAACTTTTGCAAAATAACAAAAATAACCAAATACCGGAGTTCCGTACAGAGTTTTCCAACACTCTAAAAACGACATTTTCAAAACTGAGCTAAAAATACTCAAATCTGAGTATGTCGCATAGTCAAAAGGGCTCCGAATCAAAATGACTCAAGTTTGAAACATGTATATACTAATTTCTGAAAACATGTACACACTCAAGAAAAAAATATATACTCATATTTGTGTATGTCAATGTTTCAAAAATGACTATGAACTGACTTCTATGTGCTCATTTTTGAGTATTTCCATGTTTCAAAAGTGAGTTTGAACTGATTCTAATCATTTTTTAATATATCAATGTTTCAAAAATTAGTATGAACTCATATCTCAGTATGAACTGAGTATGAACTATGTGCTCAGTTTTGAGTATGTCCATGTTTTAATATTCTGAGTATTTCTGGTATTTCAGAATTGAAAGCATTAGGTCGTCATATTTGAAATAAAAAATTTCATAACAAAATGAAAACATCGATTTACTCAGATTTGAAAGTATCATTTTTCTCAGTGAAAGTTAAAAGAAAAACAAAAAATACTTACTCGTACACTACAGTACCGCTGTAAAAGATTGGCCACAATACTTATGAAATTTTAAAGGCTTATTTTGAAAACATGTAAAAACACTTTTTTTCTTTTTCATTTGTCTATATTGTGTAGATTATGATCGAAGTCAATTGATATAAAATTTCGTTGTAGACGAAATGTATCACACTTCACACACAATAGCCAATCTCGAAACATGTAGATTAAAATTTAAATTTAAGTCTCACTTTACATCACGTCATTAATTCCAACAAATCCTGCCTTTACGTATATTTCGATTTATTTTCGCTTTCAAATCCAATTCAACATCTGAAATACCACGGAAGTAAATTACTTCGCTTTGCTCCTACATTCGATCAATAACTAGAAAATTACAAATATAAGATGCATTTATAAGAAGGAAATACAATATTTTTTCTTCGAGATTTCTATGATGGCTACTTTAAATTTTTGTAAAGGTTTCTGTAATGAAATATTATTCATTTGTATTGTTTTGAATTTCCTTTTTATTTTATATTCAATAAAATAGTTATACTTTTAATTAAAGAATACGTATTTCACTAGGATTATTCATTACTATCATCTACCTAACTTAGCTTTTGCTCCTTGGCGCGAAGTGTTGTTCGTCTAACTGTTGTTCGAAAAAATGATAAAGGGCAAACGTATTCTTGAAACTTACATAGTTTTGAAATTTTCTTATGTAAAAGGTAAAAATAATGTTACCATTCTTCCCGTACATGTGAAGAATTAAATACATCTTTTCCAAAACGATTGATTTAAAGTTCAAACCATACATTAAAAGTATTAAATACCGCCATCCCACACCAAATCATGAAATCAAGACCCCCCCCCCCCCACCATAATATCAAGCATAATTCCTATTGCTCATTTTTCTTTTCTTTTTTTTTATTTTTGAAATAAAAAAGGTTTTAAAATGGATAAAAAAAAGACAAATTTTGAAAATTAATTTGTCAGAGCGAAGGAATTACATTGGTGTGAAAGAAGTACAATAAAATTATAGCTTTTCGTTTTAAAATCTTACTTTTGTTTAACTAAGATCAAAGATTATCCCATTTATATTCCAGATAACAAGACCGGTGTAAAATTAAGAGAATGACAATTAAATGCAAATAACTCAAATATTTTCTTTTTTTTTTTTTTTAAACTTTCCCTTTGTCCAAAGAAGACGATCAGTATCATACATTTTTTAAAAGAATTCTTTTTTAAGAAAATAATTTAGTCTTATTTTTTCTAAATAAATAGTTTTATATATGATATTTTCATGTTTTGTTAGTACTTTATAGGGCAATTTCATGTAAAAAAATAATAAAAATGTAATAAAATTTAAAACGAAATTAACATTTAAAAAGACTCCAAATCATTATTGAATTCATTAAGCAAAACTTGATTTTAAATGAAAAGAAAATCATTAATCTTGCATGAAAACATAATTTAGGTGTATAATAAAAGAAAAACCGTTTTAAAACGTCCTCTTAAAATGCTCAAACAAGAATTAACATGTATACATCAATGTGTTACATATATGAACGCGCATTATCATCCTAACATTGTTACTGTATTAAATAATTTTGCTTTTTTTTTTAACGAAGATATTTTAATGTTGAAAAACTACTATATGCCAAAATTGCCAATAATGGTCAAGATATAATCAATGCATAGTCAATGAAAACAATATTGGTCAATTATTTTTTCACTGCTAAAGCCCAATATACTTTTCATAATCTATTTGTACTCTATAATCTAATCTAAAGAAATACAGTTCTGTCAAATAATTAATGGAACATTCAAGAGGTCATCATGCTACAGTATTTTTCTCTCTAAAATCAAACTTCGTCTATTCAACCGCACGCGATATTTGGTGAAAAATTACAACTTAGCTTTAAACGAATTAAAAACATCTGTTACATCCAGTATTAGTCATATCACAAAAATAAACAAAATTTCTATGTATAATATTAATTTTTTTAAAAAGATTCATACAAAATATAGAACGTGTCCACAAGGTGAAAACAAGAATTTTCATAAATTTTTGACACAATGGAGTTGAATGGATTCAAACATTGGACTGTCGGTATTGCAACTAGAGACGTTATTTTTGCGCCACCAGTGCTTCAACACATCATCAAATTTTTACACTCTCTGACATTTCCATGGAGATTTTTCCTATGCAATTGGTTACAAAATAGTTTGAGCATAGGTCCAAAATGCATTAAATGTCCAATCTGTCAGCCGATCTTTATTAAAATTGCGTTTACCAGAGTGGCCAATAACATATTCGTCATCCGGGAGCTCAATGGAAGTACCGCTTGGGAGTTATCGGGTTCATTGACACACCCATACACACAAATTACGATTTTACACCATTTGTTCGGAAAATAGAAATGTCGAAAATTTAGATTTTCTCTTATTTTAGTCAATATAATTATCTTGTCATAATGCCTAAAATAACATTCATTTGATTAATATAATTCAATACTTAAATTCGAGTTGCTTTTCATGTAAAGATTTAAAATCAAATTAGCAGACATTTGTGCATTTATGCTGTAAATAAAGTGTAACGTTTTAAATTTAGATACTTATTTGCTGGAGAATAAGTGCAAAAAAAGAGAAGGAGAAAAATTCCCTTCAGCTATTTCCTAGAATTTACAAAAGAAAATTGTTTCAGTCAAAAATATTTGGTTTAATTTTTTTTAACAAACCATACTAAATTAAATTATTGAAATTCAGAGAATAAAAGCTTCTAGATATTTATAGTTGAGTAATCTTTTACATCACTTTTCCATTAACGGTAATTAAAATCTTAGTGAACTGCTACTTTATGTTACGAAATACATCTATGTACATTTGGTATCCGCTTATCTATTCTTCTAAAGACTCCCAAAGAAAGATTTTACTCCCACCTTCAAATATAAACCTTTTCACTAATAAGTGAATAAAATTTACGTATAAGAAATCCAATAGTGAAATAAAAATATTTTATTTTCGTTTATAATGGGTTTTTAAACTAAATAGTTTTTCCATCACTTTTGAGAAAAGAATATAATGCAATCTTCAGGAATTTATTTTATATTCAATGCACAGTAGAGAATTATTATTTTTTTTCTGAAAGGATTTTGTGATTTTTGTTTTACAAACAGAAGTTTAAAGAAAATTCTCTGAGGAATGTGGGAGTTGCAACACTCTTCTGATACCTTTGACCTTTTAGATTTTCCGGATGCTTTAAAAAAAATTAATTTTAAAAATTTTAATCTAATTACTCAAATTATTCTAACTACTAGATTTGTGTTTATTTAAAAAAAAATACTATTTGTTTTTATTTCTTAATGACCGGGATGATTTAAAAAATTAATTTTTCGACAAGATAAAAATTTAATCTTCTAACACATGGGCTGATAAGTTCCCGGTCTGGCACAGAGATGGCGTTGCAATCGCCGAACCGATGCTTTAGTAAATACTTAGTAAATGCTTTTAGTAAATACTAACCTTTAAAAGGTAGCAGAAAAAAAGGTCATGATGATTCGGCGTGTGGATAAAACGTTAGAGTGGTTTTAGTTGAACGACTTTGTTGATAAACAAAAAAATGGATAAACAAGAATTTCAAGAATTGTTATCTGATGGGAAAAAACACCGTTCAAACAAAAGGTTGACTTGATAAGCGTTATCTGGACACTGCACCAGGTAAATCAACCATTATTGACTGGTTTGCTGAATTTAAACGTGGTCGTACGGACATCAGTGATGCACCACGCAAAAGAGGTGGTTACTCCGGAAAACATAAAAAAAGTCCACAAAATCGTTTTGGGGAATCGTAAAGTGAAGTTGCAGGAGATAGCTCAGACTTTGAAGATATCCAACAAACGTGTAGGTTTTATTTTGAATGAACATTTGTCTATGAAAAAGATGTTGTCAAAGTGGGTGCCGCGCGTGTTGACTTTTGACCAAAAACAACAACAAATCGATGATTCTAAGCATGGTTTGGAGCTTTTTCGTTATAAAAATTATGTTATTTATTATAAAATTATTATTTTTTTTTAAATTATTATTATTATTAAATTATTATTAAATTATTATTATTATTATTATTATTATTATTAAATAATAATATTATTATTATTATTATTAAATTATTATTATTATTATTATTATTAAATTATTATTATTTATTATTAAATTTATGTTATTTATTAAAGTTTTAAAGTTATAAAGTTTTAAAGTTATAAAGTTATAAAGTTATAAAATTTTGTTAAAAAGTTGTGTTTTCTTTATTAGACCGGGAACTTATCAGCCCATGTGTTAGGAATTAACAGGTAAATAATTTTTAAGTGCATTTTTCATTAACTGTAATTAAGTCGTCAGCTAATTACTACTGTTACTAAAATTCAGTCATTTTAACAACAAATTACATGTATGCATTTTTCATAAGACTTTATCCACTATTCTGCAGAATAAAGACTTCAACATCTTCAAGAAAATCTTATTCATTAATGTTTGAATAAACCTGAGCTGTAAAGAATTCCCAACGAAACTAAAATCCTTCTTTTATGCTTTTCATCGAACATAAAAGAAAATTGTTACTTTCTGACATATTTCGGAAAGGAAGAGATATTATCTCAAACAACTTAACTCACATATAATTACGTGAATTTTGTCCAAAGCAGTTGTTCAGTGCTAAAAACTCAGTGTTACATTTGCAGTGGCAAATTTATTTCGTTTAAAAAATCATTTCTAATATATATGAGAATCATAACTGTGATTCTTATAGAAGGTATGAAAATTATTCGTGTAATGTGTTTCTTTATTTATTTTGTTTCCTATATTTAATTTTGTTTTGAATGTAATTATTAATTTAATTAAAATCAAATAAATAAATCACTTTCGGATATTCATTTAATGATAAATTTGAATTTAATGTATAGCATAATTAAACATTTAAATCCATATAGACTTTTTACAGTATTTAATCTTTTTTATTGATACATAAATGCAAAAATGAATTTTATATATAAATTGCCGTTTTTATGTATCTTTCAAAATTTAGTGTGTATATATGTATTAAAAATTTTAAGGGCTTAAGGAGCTTTTATATACGTTCAATTTTACTTAGCAAAATGAAGGATGTGTTTAGAAGTGCAGTTAAAATAACTGTTGTAAATTGCTAATTCATTTGTTTAATTAAAATAATGCTTAATATATCATGACATGATTTCACTTAATGAATTATTATACAGAGATGAGTAAAACTTATAGTTGTAATAATATGTCGCGAATAAAATTTAGTATATCAATAAGATATTCAATTAATATATCATACAAAAACATATAAACATATTTCTGTCATTAAATATTAATACTCCATAAAAGCTTTTCTTAATTCTATGTTATTCAGTAGCATTTCTCAACTACCATAAAAGCGACAGAATGTATTTTGTCCTTTTTCATAACAATTGGTTCCATTCATTGTAGATAAGAAAAATATATACATAATGAATAAACATTTCACAGTAAATGAAAAATGCACTGCGTTTCAGATGTCAAATTGAGAAAAAAAAATATGCCTTATGCTTTTTATCTACCTGTCGATGCATGCTTCACCAATTTGTCACGAAAGAACTAAAACTTTCAGTCATTATTTCCATAAGAAAAAGTGTGATGGAGTGAAAATAACAATAAATCATAATTTATGAATAAAAGTTGACTCTGCTAGTGAATATCTAGAGTAAAAGAAAAATGAATTATGTTTCAAGTGCCAAAACGGAAATGCATTTTTATTCAAATAAACATTTAACGATTTGTCATTTTATCCACGTATTTTTATTATTATTTGTCATTTTATTATTTATTTCATAATAAATGAAAGAAGTGATTTATATTACAAGCGCCTCAATAAACTATTTTTGTTATTCGAATATACTATATTACATCTATTTATTCATCCCTTTACCGATGCATGTTCTGTTTCTCTCAAAAATAATATTTATAATTTGTCACGAAAAACTCAATTTTTTGTCAAATTACAAAAGAATTTTTTTTAATCATAATATATGGATCAATGTAGTGCTAATTAAAAAAAATATTATTAATGAATAAAAACCAAACCGACTCAATGAATAAAATGTTACACTAAACGAAAAGTTAATAATTTTTCAGGTGCGAACAGATATATTTTTTTAATAAAATAAAATGTCTTGTTACCAGATAAATACCAGACATTTTGTAAAATAAATAAATAAATAAATAAAAAATAGATGGACCAATGGATCAATGCGGATGTAACGAAGTTCCTACGATGATCATCATGACATCGTTCACCTTCTATCGATGTAGAACTATCGAAAGGTCTTGATGCGTAGTTCAGCATTTTGTGCAACTTGGTAGGCAAAATGCGTTGCATTGGGATTGGTAAGCCAAGCATTTGAGGTTAAAGGAGGGAAAAAAGGCCCCACAGCCATACATTTTATAAAACTTTCCTAGTATAAATTAATTACAATAAATTTAATCTTTGCAAATACAAATAATGTATCAAAAAATATATTACAAGATATGTTATTTTTATTTCGATTTAAATTTTATATAATTTTTTTCTATATTTTTTTTTGTTTTAATTGATTAAAAAGAATGCGAAAGTTGGCAGCAATGCTATCTTGTACACCCGAATGATTCATTCGAATATCAAAATCATTCATTAAGCTCATCATTAAATTTATCATTGATAACTATTTTTTTTTTTTTTTTTTTTTTTTTTTTTTACTAAATAAAAATTATATGTTTCAAAAATCAACGTACATTTCTTATTCAGATAAATTATTTTGCAAGGAATTATTTTTCTACTAATTGATTTTTAGATGGAAAAATATGGTATTTTTCTCCTTGTTAATGTTTCTGCGAATCGTGACAAAAAGCAATGAAATGTGCACTTCATTATTACTGTTGTTGTAGAAAATTGTATTAATATAATTAGAAAGGGATACATTTATAAAAAAGGATAGACACATTTTCGAAATAAAATTTAAAAAAAATGTTTACTGTAGAAGGTTTTTATTTTATTTTTATTTTTTTTGTGAAAGTATGATACATTTCACATTAGAAAAAATATACATGATATTTGAAAGTCATAAATTAAAGGCCATTAGAGCTTATAAGAACTTTAACATAAATTAAAGAAAATTAACTTCTAAATAAGTTAAATACAAATTCCAAGGTAAATTATCATTATTATTGGAATATGACTGAAGTTTACACATACAAATAGATAAGTACTTCTATATAAAAATACAAAATGAAACTAGTTGAATTAATTTTCACTGAAAATAAAAAGTGAAAATGTGTATTTTTTTAGTTTATTTTCTCCATCACACACAAACAGTTACGTAAACATATACAGACAAGACACATTTTCAAAGTCAGTTACTCATTTTAAAGATGTTTAAATTTATTTCAAAAATCCTAGTTGAAAAACAAGGAAAAAATATATAAATCCTAATTAACAATAATTAACAGAAATTCTAATTATAAAACAAAATTATGCAGACACTTTTCTCATTTACACATAAAATGAAGAAATAATAAAAATTCTAAGAAATAGAAATCATACTTAAAACACAAAGAAAATAGAATTTTATTTTTCATTTTCATTGAAAATGAAAGAATAACAATCCTTCAAATTGCGTATTTATTCTTTTAATTTTCTCTATCTATCAGACATAGACGCACACTCAGTTATATCAATAAATATAGATTCGTACTGAAAGTCAAATATTTGCTTTCAAGAGGTAATAAAAAAAATGCTATTTAATAAACGAAATGAAGTAGAAACTCTGTCAAACTACATTAAAGTATAAAAAAATAATCTAAAAATCTATTATAAAAGTTAATATTTCCCTGCGAAATTTTCTTCGGAATAAAATGTCATTAATGGTATGTAAAGATAAACAAATTTAGTGAGGCAGAAGAGGAATTTTATGTATACATGAAAATAATCATTGATTTTTTTTCATATACTCGTGTTTATTCATTCAGTGGCAAAAATTATTTAATTTTCTCTAAGTTAATAACTGAAAAATTGCGAATAAAATAGTTAAGATATGCTGTTAACTCATTCAAATAATAAGCATTAATTTTTCTTCCTTTTATATTATATAGACATTTTATATTATATATATACATACACACACATATATATATATATATATATATATATATATATAATGTATGTATTTTGTAATATATATATATATATATTACAATTATATATATATATATTACAAAATTTAAATTTCCATACTCTATTAAATTTATTGTATAAAAAAATCCTTTTATTAATATTCCATTTACTACTCTAGTTTATTAAAAACTATTCCCTTTCTTAAAAATGTTCCATTACTGTCCATATTTGAAACATTTTTTTTATCCTAATCTACGTAAATTCACTTATATTTCCCAGAAAATAAGATGTAAAAATCACATTTCATAAAAATATTTCTTCTTAAAAAACCCCTTTTCTTAAATTCTTCATTGTATTAAATATTTCCTATTTATTCCCGCATTTAACTATCTTTTATTTCTTTTAATCTGTGTAAATTCAGCAATTTCCTTTTTAATAGTCTAAAAATTCATTCTTTTAAATTGTTTTCACAATACATAAATACCGAAACATTACAAACGTTATTTCATCCGCACTGGCGGTTACTAGAGGTTTTACTAATGCAATTTTGGTGCGCTGAAGACCGCGGCGAATTTTTAAGATTAGCTACCAACCTCAATATTTACAAGTATTAATTTTCAATAATCAGATCACCAAAGATCAATTCTCCGATTTATCGGTGAATATCCAAATCAGAGTTCACGATGAGATTCCCTGATTTCCAAATATGGAAAAAGCAATTCCTTATCGTGCAAATATATACAATATTGCACACCTATAAATATTTAATATAATATCAGAAAATGGATGAGTAGTTAAATGTCTTTCGTTTTCTTAAATATCTTTGGTTGCACAATAAACATACTAAAGCATAAATTTTTATTATTACTTCATTTTTATTTACTGATTATTTTGAATGAGCACACTAAAATAAAATATTTCGTAAGCAGGAAGTCCCTTTTGGAAAAGCAAAAGTTCATTACAAAATTTCATCATTAATCAGGTGCTAAATTAGCTTGAAAACAATTTAATGAGATATTCATTAACCAGATAAAGAAAGCGTTTCAATAATTTAGCCATAGGAAAAATTACTACGATTGCTTATGGTTTTATCGGCTTGCCATAAAAAATCATTCATAGTAGACCAAGTTCATTCTGATAAAGGAAATTTTATCTTCTTTAATAATTTAACATTTATCGTGTTTTGTACCGTGTCTTATTAGTTTCTAATCTCTGTTCTTTTTGCAATGTTAGCATTAATTATACACTGTTATATCTGTGTATCATGTTAAAGATATAAATCGAAATGCATAATGGACTTTTTTGTTCCCCTACTAGAAATATTTCTTATGTAAGACTGTTGTGAGTGAGTTAGTAAGTGAATATCGTCTCCCTTTTATAAGTATACCAATATATTAAACTGAAATAAAAGTTGATCAATACCAATGTGTTTCATAAATGGAAAGTGCCATGAAAATGATTGGGAAAAGGAAATGATATATTTTAACCGCATCATTGTTAAAGTAACTGTTGTCTGTTAAAGTAACTGTTGTCTTTTTTATTTGACTTGATATTCCCCATGATTTAGTAAGTTCATATCAAACTTTTAATTAAAGCATGAAGATCAAAATTTATGTAAAATTAAATTCTGTGAAACAAATGTATATATTTTACTATCGATTCATGTCTTTCAAGAACAAAACTCAGAAATCTCAGCAAGTTTGAAGACACCATGCTTCTTAAATTTGACCTCATGCTCAGAGAGACGATTGTATCGATCCGTTATTTTAGGTTCTAACTATTTTTTATTTATTTAATATTTCTTGGGAAATATGGGCGAATTTCAGCAAAAGATTTGTTATTTCAAGTATTCAAATTTAATTGTTTTTCTTTCCTTTTTTACACACACACACACACACACATATATATATATATATATATATATATATATATATATATATATATATATATATATATATTTCAACGAAAAAGTCATGTCACATTTAGCATGGAACATGTGATTTGATTTCACAAATTTTCAATTCGCTGTAGAAAAACCTAAGTGGAATTTTTGATTAGAATTTCTGAGAACATTTCTCAAAATGGCATTTTGATTGGATTTCTTTTAGTTTCATTTAACTATTTTTGAATTATTTTTATTCTTTCACGCTTTAACGACACGATTTCAAATTTTATGTAAAATATATTTTTTTCTTGTGAATAAATATTAATGTCGATTTGTGGGCTTGGAGCGCCTGGGGCCGAATGATATTGACGGCCCCCGTTACAATAACAGTCACATTAACGGTAAATGTGTAATTAGAGCACAGGGCCCCGTTATAGGGGTCGTCATATTATAGATTAGAACCTGAAGACGTGTAAAGTCTGGGTCTATAATTTGGAAAGCAGTGGGTCGCCTATTAGAAAAACTCGTTGGAAGGTCAAAGCTAGTTTAGTAATTTTTCAAATCCTCTATAAACATCATAGAGCTAGCGTCTTTGCATGTTCGCTTTAAACATACTTTAAACATTCTTAAAAACATTAAGATTTTAAAACTATCCAACTTGTGTGTCTTCGTTATTGCAAAAGCATTCTCAACCACTTGCACCAGCAAAACATCACTTTCGTACAGAAGTCCGACAACATGACTAACGTTCCCGAAATTCGACGAATTGAGCAGTTCTTGGCGTATCTTGAGTCTGAAGTGTATTCTAAAAGCTGGAAAGTAGATAACTTCCAAAAATTGATCAATCGAATCAAGTATTGTCTCAAAATTATGGACCTAAATTTTGTACAACGTCTAGACACTACCACCAAATGTAAAATCGATAATGTCCGACGAAACGGTTTATCTAACATTTGATAACTGTTTTACAGAGTAATGTGGTTATTAAAGTTACCTTACATTTGTGTTCTTTGTCCTGTTTTTTCATAGCTTTACCATCAAGAATAGTTTGTACGGATTTCTAGGAAACAGCCCTTAAGAAAATATTAATTGAGAATTTTAAAAATTATTTGATTATTTTTATTTTTGTAAATTATCATGGAGGGTATCGTAGCATATCAAACTATTGATAGGAACGTCGGTATAAGCGATAATACCATGGAACTCCATTGACATGTATCTTGAGGTTCAGATAGCACTGTAACAACTCCCCATTAGCCAGACTTTAATAAGTCTAATTAAAAATCTTCTCGCTCATTTTATTTATTCTACTTACACATGGAGATCTGAAGTGTAAACCAGATGTAGGCCCTTCAACTTCAGAAAGTGCCGCATCCAGATGTTCGGCGTAAAGTTTCGCCGAACATCTGGATTCGCCGAACATCTGGACTGGCGGTCTGTGCAGACCGCCAGTTTACTTCAAACTCTCGAGCATCTGTGCTTTCTAATAAACTTAGAAATTATTGCAGATATAAATTCGTGTCGCTTGCTAAGAAGTGACGTTACAGGAACATTAATGTTCTCATATATTCTAGCCACTTGAGTTGTCCTTCAGGCCCTACAGATACCAAGGACCTCTTCATATTCTGAGAGACGGAACACATGTAAACACTCCAGATCTACCTAACCTATATACACGACGAGCAGAAGCGGAGTAAGTATTCTGTTCTGAGTTGCGGCCAAGCAACGAGCTCTTAGATATCTCTCGTGTGAGAAAGTCTTGGTACACGGCCCCGTGCCGGTTAATCAAGCACCTTGCCGTCGAAGTGAAAGTACTCTGCGTACTTGAATGAAAGAGAACGCCTTGCTCTGAAAATTCTCCTTCTTGAGAGACTGTTTGTTACGGCCGCCCAGTGCCGAATAAATCTAATTGGACATCCTGATAAAATTCCCATGTTAAACGCTCACATGCTAGCTTATGTAATTGTGTTGTGTGTACTGTGAAAAGTGGCGTAATTAAATCAATGTTTGCTAAAACTGTCTAATGATTTACAATTACGCTACAGCACTTTAACATACTTTGCCGTATTGCAATTCATTGTAAAAAGTTCGGAAAATTCTTGTTTTTAAACATGTAAGAAAAATGTCAATTACGCTAATTAAATTTTAAACGCTTCAATGATAATAATTCAACTTATAAGTTTAAGTATATAAAGGAATGAATAAAAAGGTACCTATACACTTAAGTTTCAATTCATGCATCTGATAAATTTGAAGTTGAAACATTTATTTAAATTGAAGTTCAGTAATTTAACTGTTATTATGAGAGTAGTCATTATTTAAATCTTACTTTTATTGAGACATCTCATCCCCAAAATTCACTTGAGTAATGCAAATAGTATTATTTTAAAATACAATTTTTACTCTTACAATGAAACCATTAAATAAATTCTAAGATGATTAAATGAACGATATTATCCGACGAACAAAATAAATAATTGCATTTGTACAACATCCGATTACATTTCGGAAAATGATAACAACTGGAAAGGCATAAATGACTAGAATGATGATTAAATTAGCATCAAATACGTAGCTTTTAATCTGCTTTGTTATCGTTTTCATTATTTATTTCAAATGCTGTTTAGTTAAATAATACAAATTGCATTTAAACTGTCAATAAACATTTATACAAGTTCCTTGAAGAATATTCTTTTGGGATAGTTATAAAATTATTTTTATGTGTGTATCTAATATTTCAAATGCTTGTAACAAAATTAACATGTTAATTTTAATAGCCATTGACTTAGTTAACAAAACTAATAAAACGATGTTTAACGAATTAAAAATTAAAGTATGAAATAAATTAATAAAAATTACGCTATTTTTGAACTTCTGCAGCAATAATTTACACAATCACTATTAAAATTTGTACTTTAGATTAATTTTCGTATGTATTTTTTGAAATAATTAATAATTATGATATGTGCGAATTTAGAGATACGAAATTGTTATGTATCTATCTAGGTTGTCTTTAACTTTGTCTCTTCCTTTTCACTAACTTCTGTTTAGTTTTTCAATTTCATGGCAAAAACTTTGACATCTTACCATCGTGTAAAAATGTATTTTTGAAAGCTGTTTTCGAGCGGGCATATTTGCATATTGTGAATGTGTATTAAATTTCAAAACCTGCAAAACGCTCACTAGAATGTATGAAAAGCAATCAGATCAGAAATATTGACAATTAAAGTAAAGAATAGCTGTGGTTAGTGTCTTTGTTTAGTTTAAACATAGTAATTTGCTTTAGAATTTGTAAATAAATCTTTGAAAGGAAGTAATGAATTTTGAGGGAAATTCTTAATTTTAAATAATGTCTACTAGTAAAAAAAAAAAAAATCCGGAAATGCGTTATGATTTTTATATAAAATAAATTTGTGTCTAGGAAAGGCTTAATATAAATCATATCAACATGCTACAAAGAACATCAAATTTGAATTGAATTTTTTCTCTAATTTTCCCCATCAAATGCAAACAAGAATTGATATACAGTTTTTACAACTGATATACAATTATAACTTCACTATATTGTTACTACTTTGAAATCGAATAGTGAAAGAGAATGGAAGTTGACAGCATGGAGATATACTTTATGCACTGAGTAGCAACGCACGGTACTTCTTTGGTGATGTAGGTAACGCCAAAGTATAATTTCAGGCAAAGAAGACGCAATATTGTAATTAGAGTTGCAAAAAACCGGTTTATTCCCAGGTTTATTTCCGATAGACCCGGTTAATTCCCAGGTTTATTTCCGATAGACCCGGTTAATTCCCAGGTTCAGTGCCCAAAGACCTGGTTTATTCCCAAAAAACCAAGTTTATTCCGAAAAAACCCGATTTATTCCAAGGTTTAAACCGTTTTTTTTTCTAGCCTTTGCAACTCTAATTGTAATCGACATGTTCTATTTGTCCACAATTTCAAGGTAAACACACTTTCTTACTTTTCTGTGTTACTTTTTAAATTTGAACTTACAATTGTTTCAATACATGAGAAGCAGAATAAATATTTATACCTATATCAAAGCAAAATATATTTTACTTGTAGTGACATAGAACAATTTGGGTTCTGTAACATGCTCGCATCAAGTACCGATTCTGTTATACACTGATCGAGTAGCAAAAATACGTTGTGGTTGATATATTGTTAGTGAATTGTTTCATTCTTTAGCAACATATATTGAGTATGTGCTACAAATTTTTTCTATATGCATTTCTTATCCATTCTATTAAACTTTTCTCCTCAAAAGCAGACTTTTTTTCTACAGCTAATGAAAATCTTATTCATTAATAGGTAAATAAACTTGATCTGTAATTAATACAAACGAAATGAAAATCGTTCTCTGATTCTTATCATTAAGCTAAAATCTTCAATTTTTGTGGCATTTTTGAGAAGAAAATAGATAAAATCTTCATTAACTAATGCTCAAAGCTTGAAATTTTTAATAAGAATTTGTTTTCTGCGAAATTAATTAGTTCCAATTTATATAAAGCACACTTTTTTTCTTTAAAAGAAAAATTGTTTTTTATTGGTTTATTTGTTAATAATAATAATGTCGATTTCAGAAATGGTGAAGTTTATATTGGTGATATATTTCTTTACTTTGATTTTTATATCATTGAATGTAATACAAAATGAATTATACAGGATGTTCTCCCAAAAGAATAAACAACAAAAAACAGCTAAAAGTCTTTTTAAATCTACACTTAACAACTTCGCCCAATTTGTAATATTGTGTGTTCACCGGCTTATTGGTAGCAGCTTGAACGTTGTATGTATATGTAAATTTTAGGAAGTCATTAGCTGTGTAACAAAGCACATTACAATCTTCAAGCTACCAGAAAACACCAAAACGGAGATGCACCCAGTTTGGTACAGATAATTATTAAGGGTTAAATAAATTAAAAAAATTTTGAACATTGTGAATAACAACTAATCTTGGTGTATAACTGGCAAATATTGTCTGCTTTTTTTATGCAATAAAGAATTTCCGATTTCCGTTTTGCGAAAAACTTGTAAGACAGGCTTTCTTGTGATCGTAGGAATAATTGCAGAGCCATTTCTGATTTCATGATGATCGTAGGTTTTTTAGATCTTCCATATTGTTGCTTGTGCACATTTTAAAATGAACTGTTAATTTTATAATTAATCTCTGATATTTTAAATCATAATTCTCATTTGACATTATTCTTAAAGTTCGCTTCTGTCGTAGCGTTTGTCAATTTTCACATATATACTTTGATTTATTTGCAAAATATCCCTAAAAAATTTCGTTGCTGAAGCATTCTCAAGTCATTAATTTTATTTTAAAAGATTTATCTACAGAAAGGGAAATTCAGAATTTAAGATGTATAAAGTGTGTTCATATTTTTGGAACAGCTACAAATATATAATGTTAAGTATCTAATAAGGTATTAGCGGAAAGGTTTGAATAAATTTCTAATTCAATTATTGCTAATGCTGCCTGACATTTGTTTCTGGGTTTTTCATAGTTTAATAACAGGCAATAATACATTATTTCATTTATGGTAATCTTTATAAATTTGACCATAGAAATAAAATGTTTAGTATTTGAACAATAAAATAATAAATCATCTAGGTATTTATTGTTTAAGAATATTTTAAATTTCTTTTTCTTTAACAACAATTAAAACATCAGCAAATTAAATCCTTATTTGTAAAATAAGGTAACTTCATGTTGAAAATTTCAGTTATAGATAATCCCAGTCTACTATACATTTTTACTATATACATATACTAAATTTAGTTTGTGCTTGATTACAATATGTGCTTTTACTATTTTAATACAGATTGTTTGTCTCTTAATGGAATTATTTTTAATGGTTTATGAACATAACGATGTTATTATTTCTGAAAAGTATTTAATGATAGTTATCTGGTAATTTTAAATGTTATTTTAATCCAGTTACCCTAAATATTTTCGGTAGTGCAAATAATAATATACATTTTTATTTAAAGATACTTCACTAATTGAAGTGAAAGAAAAAGTATGAGGTAAAATTTAGGTATAAGGTAAAATTTAAAGCTGTTTGTATTAACAACTTATTAAGAGTTAAATTTTTGGTGCAAGTTTTTGGTGCATTTCTGTTAAAGAAAATTTAGACTTCATTTAATTGTTTAACTATTATTCAAATACATTATTATTTTGCAGTTTACAGCCATATACTTTTATTATTTGTTTATGTATTTTTCTAAACACTAAGGATACATCCATCTTCAAAGAAAATCTTATTTCTTAATAAGCAAATCAATTTGAGCGGTAAGTAATTCTCTAGCGAAACTAAATTCCTCCTTTCATGCTTTTCATCGAGCATAAAAGAAGATTGTTATGTTCTGACATCTTTCAGAAAAGGAGAGATATTATCTTAAATAACTTGACTTACGTTTAATACATGAAACGTGTCTACGGCAGTTGTTTATGCTAAAATATTCAATGTTAATTTATATTAGATAAGATATTTTTTTTAAATCCTTCTCAAGTTACATATAAATATTAATAATTTTTATTAGACTAATGGACGTTATATTTGTTATTCATTATTGAAAAATATTTTCAATTCAGTAAAAAAAATAATGTTTATAAAATAAATGAATAACTTGTGTATTTTAATTTAATAATAAATTTGAATGCAATGTAAGTAAAATATTTCAGCAAAATGCAAAATAAAATATATAAAATAATACATTAATATAGTGGAACAGACTTTTTAAAATGACGGTATAGCGGTATGGCGGTAATGAACGCTAACGTATTAATATTTCACCAATTGTTTATGATTATTAAATTCTAATTTTATAAGTATTTTAATTAAAATTCTTCAAAAATTACCCCATGTTTTGTCTTTAAAGCAGTCAATAATATTTATTGTTATTCATGTTGAATTCCCACATTGCTTTTAAAAATTATAGACCTAGAATGATGGCTGCGCCTTAGACACGAAATAATTCGGATAGCACTACGAAACTACACATGATTTGACTATCATTGAATATAAGACTTGAATTTCATTATAAAATCTTACGATTATAGAAGTAGTACGTAAAATATGAAAAATAACTACACACTTACGTCCTGTAGTTTCTGTTAGTATTATCTATAATACGGTATGGATTTCCGGTATCAATAAATATTTTGAAACAAATTTTCCAATGAGAAAAAAGTAAGTACTGTAGAAACCTTAATTTTATGATATTTTAATAAGTGGAAAATATGCCCGAGTTACATTAGTTTCAAGAAAAACATTTATGTGACTCATTATTTCTACATATATATATTTTTTTAATTTCCGCATTTTATTGTTAAACTAATGGGATACGCTGCATGCACGCGTGTACACTATACACGGGTGAATATGATATTTAAAACGCCCTCGAAATTTGGAGTAAAGAAGTTTTATCTTGTCTGAATCAATAAAAAATAATGTTCAGATGAGTTAAAAGTTAAATATTGTTTTACATGTATTAATATATTTCAACGTATATTTTCAACATATACTTTTAGACATATTTCAACGGTGTTGGCCAGCAAGGTTTCCAATTCTTCTCTTAAGTGTTAAGCCTATGGGTATTGGATGCATTTTTATTTTTAAAAATACCTCCTCCTATAATTATATTTTAAGTCTTTCTTTTTTTAGTTGCCAAATATTTTTCATATATATGCGCTTTTTTTTTTTTTTTTTTGTGTGTGTGTGTGTGTGTTGAAATGTTAACGAGTCTAACGAGCCATGATCAAGATTTTAACACTTTAAATATTTTAGAAATGCTTTGTCAACTATAAAAGAAATAGACAAAGTTAAAAATATAAATTTGATTTGGAGATATTTTAAAAGAGGGATTTGAGATCTGACTAACCCACTACTAACAGTAATTAAGTCCAAACTTATTCTAAATAAATTACACTGATTTTATGTTACAAATCACGACTATGTAATTTCGCATACGTTCATCTATTGTTCTAAAGAATAAAAACTTCTCAATATTCAAACAAAATCCTATTCATTAATGGGTAACTGAATTCGAACTAAAAGAAATTGTGGTAGTGAAACTAAAATGCTTCTTTCTTACTTTTCATAGAATATAAAAAAAAACGGAGATATTTTAATAAAGGAATTTGAGATCTGACTAACCCACCATTAACTATAATTAAGCCCTCACTTAATTGTTTTATCCTAAATAAAATACATTGATTTTACGTTACACATCACAACTGTGTCATTTCTTATCCGTTTATCTATTGTTCTAAAGAATAAAGACTTCTCTACGTTCGGAGAAAATCCTATTCATTAATGGGTAACTAAATTCGAGGAAAAATAAATTCTTTAAGTGAAACTAAAATGCTTCTTTCTTACTTTTCATAGAATATAAAAGAAACGGAGATATTTTAATAAAGGAATTTGAGATCTGACTGGCCCACCATTAACTGTAACTACGTCCTCACTTAATTGTTTTATTCTAAATAAAATACATTGATTTTATGTTACACATCACGACTATGTAATTTCTTATCCGTCTATCTATTGTTCTAAAGAATAAAGACTTCTCTACGTTCAAAGAAAATCCTATTCATTAATGGGTAACTAAATTTGAGGTAAAATAAATTCTTTAAGTGAAACTAAAATGCGTCTTTCTTACTTTTCATAGAATATTAAAAAAAACGGAGATATTTTAATAAAGGAATTTGAGATCTGACTGGCCCACCATTAACTGTAATTACGTCCTCACTTAATTATTTTATTCTAAATAAAATACATTGATTTTACGTTACACATCACGACTATGTAATTTCTTATCCGTTTATCTATTGTTCTAAAGAATAAAGACTTCTCTACGTTCAAAGAAAATCCTATTCATTAATGGGTAACTAAATTCGAGGTAAAATAAATTTTTTAAGTGAAACTAAAATGCTTCTTTCTTACTTTTCATAGAATATAAAAAAAACGGAGATATTTTAATAAAGGAATTTGAGATCTAACTCACCCACCATTAACTGTAATTAAGTCCTCACTTAAATGTTTTATTGTAAATAAAATACATTGGTATTACGTTACACATCACGACTATGTAATTTCTTATTCGTTTATCTATTGTTCTAAAGAATAAAGGCTTCTCTACGTTCAAAGAAAATCCTATTCATTAATGGGTAATTAAATTCGAAGTAAAATAAATTCTTCAAGTGAAACTCAAATGCTTCTTTCTTATTTTTCATAGAAAATAAAAAAAATCTAGATATTTTAATAAAGGAATTTGAGATCTGACTGACCCCCATTATCTGTAATTGCGTCCTCACTTAATTGTTTTATTCTAAATAAAATACATTGATTTTATGTTACACATCACGACTATGTAATTTCTTATACGTTTATCTATTGTTCTAAAGAATAAAGACTTCTCTACGTTCAAAGAGAATCCTATTCATTAATGGGTAACTAATTTCGAGGTAAAATAAATTCTTTAAGTGAAACTAAAACGCTTCTTTCTTACTTTTCATAGAATATAAAAAAACGGAGATATTTTAATAAAGGAATTTGAGATCTGACTGACCCACCATTAACTGTAATTATGTCCTCACTTAAATGTTTTATTCTAAATAAAATACATTGGTATTACGTTACACATCACGACTATGCAATTTCTTATCCGTTTATCTCTTGTTCTAAAGAATAAAGATTTCTCCATTTTCAAAGAAAATCCCATTCATTAATGGGTAAATAAATTTGAGCTAAAAGAAATTTCTCTAGTGAAACTAAAATGTTTCTTTCATACTTTTCATAGAATATAAAAGAAAACTGTTGTGCTCCGAAATGTTTTAGAAAAGAAAAGATATTATATGACAGGTAAATTGCCCAAACTAGTTATTTACTGCTGAATTATTTATTGTTGTTATATTAGGGAAATTTATGATTTATTTGAAAATTTCCTCAAAATTTACATGATAATTATATTAGAACCCTCATTATGTTTATGATTGTGTTTTATTATGAGTGTGTTTTATTTATCTAAATTTAATTATTAATTTTATTATTAGTACTAAAATTAATAATCATTTTATTTTATTTTAATAATAAATCTGACTGTAATGCTAATAACTACAAAATTGACATTAAATGCAGGTAAAAATTTAAAGTAAGTTTGTTTGCAGTATTTATTTAATGATTTATTTTTTGATAGATAAATACAAAAAGAGTTTTCATTCATATTCATGTTAAAATTAGTGTACACAAACAAACAAAATATTATCGATATTACTTTATGACTGGAGCGTATGAATCTTATACAAAAGCTTCAATTTAAAGTTCAGTAAAATATAAATCAAAATCAAAGACTATGTCGTATTTTGGAAATACGGGTCGCCTTCTGTAACATAAATTAATTAGACAGATAAAACTGATCATTGAAATAATATCCCATGAATAAAAATTAGTGATTTAATAGGGTGACAAGGTTAATCCTCGTACGAATTTATATTTCTGTCATGAAAAAATTCACATATTTATTAATAACTTTTTTTTATTTGTAGAAACACTTTTGCAATATATTTAAATAGTTAGAATACTTTTTTTTTCGCTTTTTTAATAATGAATGATTGCATTAAGTGCAAATAAAGGTAAATCATTTGTAATGAATAATTTTTTTCTGTAAATGAAAAGATAATCACGTTTCAAATGTCAGCATTAAATTGTGTTTTTATACAAAAAAATACTTTGCATTTTATTAACAGTTTGCTATCAATGCGTGGTTTGTTTGATTTAGAAATAATTATAAAAATTTGTTACCAAAGTTTTAAAATATGTAATCACTATTTTTCATAAGAATTTATGTAATAATGTATAAATTGCATTAATTTGTAATAATGAACAAAGATTTGCTCTGTGAATGAAATTACAAACTGAATAAAAAGTTGATTATGTTTTAATTACGGCCATGGAAAAATACTTTTATTCAAATATATTATCTTGCATCTAATAGCTTATCTACTCATCCATGTATTTTTCCTTTTCTTCAGAAGTAATATTTCGTATTTATTATATGTACATCAACGTAGTTTTTTTTCTTCTTTTTAAATGACAATTTTATACTAAAAAAGTTGATAATATTTCAAAAAACATCAACAACATCGTTATTCAAATAAATTATATCCAATTACTTTTCCACTAATCTATTTTTAGATACAGAAAAACAGTTTTTAGTTTCCCGATTAATCTATTCTGCCAACTTTAAAGTTAAAAGAGAAAAATAATGCTATTGTTTCTGTTATTTTAAAACCAATTATTTAGATCTTTATAAACTATTAGAGTTAAAAAATTGTCAACGCACTTTTTAGACGTAATTTAATTCCGATGTTTATTACAGATGTTTATTCTTATCAAATTATAATATTCATTATATTACGGAATCGACACATTATAACTGTCAGTAATGAATTAAACACAGTTAACACAGATCTTTTCTTTTTTAAACATGTTGGAATATAGCAGCAGTTCTGTTAAATACAGCTAGGAAAGCAAGAATATGCAACAGCTTTTCACTATCAATTCATGAAATTCCAGCTATAATATCTGATCGAATCTCTGGAGCTCAGAACCTTTTACCAGAAGAATTGATTCCTTCAGAAACTTAAATGTAGAATTACGTACAAGTATTACATTTCGAAAGAGCGCACTAATCTAATCACTGCAATTAAGGACATTAAGAGCCTACGCTAGTCACGCGAAGTAACGCTCAAGCTAATGTTAAGTCTATGGGAAGGGTTTGATTTTGGTTACAGTTTTTTTGTAAGCAGACATTTTCAATTTTGGAACCAGTTGAAACCGGTTCTGAAAAAGAAAGTACCCTTATATAAAAAAACTGGAACCAAAATCGAAAAAGTGAAAACTAACAACGTTAGAGATCGACGGCAGCTATCCTATGCAAAAAAATCATTTAAAAATATTAAAATGCGAGCAAGAAATCGCGCAAGAACCTTCCCTTAGACATAACATTAGCTTGCGCGTTTTTTCGCATGACTGATGTTGGCTCTTAACTGCAGCAGGAAATGTTGAAAAGTTGTAAAAACGAGTGACACAAAATCCTAAATTCTACATAAAACAATTGAGAGAAGCTAAAAAAGTGAAATTTGGAGAATTTGACAAATGTGTATTTCTACAAAGCCTTTTCAAAGAAGATGGTGGCTCATTTTTTTCTCCTTTATGCTGAAATTCCTATTCTGAGAACTACTAAACTAGTAGAAACTAGTGTGAGAATAGTAGGACACATGGCACGAGGGCTGCTCCGCGTATGAAGGCAACGAGTGAGTTGTCTACAAGTAACGTTTATTATAGAAAAGACTCTATTTGCGTAAACATAGCCTCCTACATGTTAAGAATGCGAAATACACATTTTATATATTTATCGGTTTTAAGGCAATTACGCAACTGGCAATCTCTAAATTTATTTATTTACTTTATAGTTTTTTTTATTGCTACTCCATTGAAGTGCTATTTCAAACTCTTTCAATAGTCTATTTAGACTCTCATTCCACATTTTCTTAAGTATTTCTCTTTTTCGGTTTTCGTATCAATTGAATTTCATAACAGGTTTTGGAGTGTTTTACATCCATTCTTATTACATGTTTAAACCATATTTTTACACAGACATAAGATAAAACTTTACAACCTTAAAACACACAAATTCAAACTATCCTAACATTAAAAAAAACCACACATGGCCGTTTCAAGGATAACTCAGATCCCCTTCATCAGTTTAAAACAGATGTTAAAAAACAGGAATTAAATAAATCTACAATAGCAAAGCATTGTTGGAATTTGAACACCATCATTTGAACTTTTCCAGGGTAAAATTATTCAAAAATGCAATTTGGTATTTGATTTTGACTCTTACGAGGCTTATCATATCCATAATCATATACAGATTACTTGGTTAATGACATAACACACTGTAAAAAAAAAAAAAATCCTGAAAATAACGGAAATTGCACTGGCAATCGAGACGCCAGTACTATTTCCGTATTTTAACGGAAAAAAAGTTCCGTAAATTCCAGGAAATTTTCCGTGATTTCTGAAATATCCGTTTTTAAATTTCCGTTTTATAACAGATATCTTCCGTATTTTTTAGAAATTTTTATGTAGTTAAAATAAATTTTATAGGACCAAAAAAAAAAAAAAAAAGTTATCCCCGAAGGAACATCTTATAAGGGAAAGATACTTTCCTTTTTTTCCGTTCATTTCTGAGCGAGTTTTTAATAAACAACCATCATCTCCCACGATAAGTATTGAACCCATGACCTTCCGCTTACTAAACCAGCCCGCCAAACCACTACGCTACGGTTGGACAGACAAGCATTCAAATATTATTACTTATGTTTTTAATGATGCAAAAACCTGAAGTTCTTATAGTTCGATGGATACTTTCAGAGTTCTATTGTTTTTAATATTTTCTTTTCAAAATTGTTCTATATTCTGCTTTATTATTTGATGCTTTATAACATATAAATTTAATTTTTTTATGTATTATATGCGTAAAATATTGTATTAACAGTAATGATTGTTTCTTTTTGCAATAGTACATATACATTAATAATTTGTGTGTTGATTTATTTATCAATTTCAGTAAAAGCAATAATTATCTTAAGCAGACGTATTTATTACATGCTATTAAAGTAAATTTTATTTATCTCTTAGTTTAAAAACTTATGTGAATAAACAAATTTATAATAAATTGAATTATTATATTTAAGCTTTGCTGCGAGTTTTTGTGTATGGTTCTGTTAAAATGAATAATTTTTAAAATATCAAAACGAAAAAATAGATTTTTAGAGAAAATTTTGAAATTAATAACTGTAGGATAGGTAAGTTTAAATTTGGTCTTAATAATTTAGTTTAATTTATAAAAATTTTAAACTAACAAAATAAATTATAAACTTTTATAAAAATGAAGTTTATAATTTTATAAAGTAAACAAAAAGTTATTATTTTTTATAAATTTAAAGAGAAAATTATGAACTTTGTAAAATTATAATTTATAAAATAATAAATTTTAGTTTAATTCACAAATTTATAAGACAAATCAGTTTAGTTTAATACCCACATACCTATAATTTGCAAAGATATTATTTTATGGAACCTTAAAAATATTAAAATAAAAAAATAGATTTTAAGAGAAAAATTTGAAATTAATGACCTTGTGATAGGCAAGTTTAAATTTGGACTTATTAATTTAGTCTAAATTAATTTAGCTTAATTTATAAAATCATAAACTAACGAAATAAATTATAAACTTTATTAAATCATAAACTTCATTTTTATGAAAGTACAGAAAAAATGATTAATAACTTTTATAAATTTAAAGAAAAATATATAAACTTTGTAAAAAATTATAATTTTTAAAAAATTAAATTTTAGTTTAATTCACAAATTTATAAGACAAATCAGTTTTGTTCAATACAATATACATATCGATAATTTGCAAAGATAATATTTTATGAAACCTTTAATAACCTAATATTGCCTCACGTTAATAAAATTAAAATAAAATTTTAAAACGCCTGTGAAAAAATTCACAATTTAAAGTACCATAAAGAAAAAAAAAGTAGATTTAAAAAAAATATTTTTCTGTAATTTATGGAAATAAAATAAATTTCTAAAGATTTCACTAAAAATAAAAATATCACTATTATTTTCACATAAAATTACCGCCCAGACACGACCCTGGTTAGAATGAGTTCCAGGATTGGCCCGAGTCTAATGACAAAAAATAGGCCCACGGGTAGGACTGGTTCAGATTTTGATCCTAGAAGAAATCTAGTAAATACAACAATCTTAATTCGCATTTCAAACAAGGCGATTCTTATACGCAAACCTCTGAACGTCATTTACGGAAATGGCACTAGAAATACGGACATTGTACAGTTTTGTAAGAAATACGGAAAAATCCATTAAATTTACGTAAAACTTTCTGCATATTTAAGGATTTGAAATCTCCTTTACGGAACTAATGCCATTTATGGAAATTGTACTGTTGTTTTGGAAAAATGAAACTTCTCCGTAAAATTTAACGGAAAATCTCTTGTATTTTCACGGATTTTTTTTAGAGTGTAACACCCCTTTTCTCTCCCTTGTGTGGAGAGATCCTATGCAGTGATGTACACTGTTAAAAATTTGCAGCAAACTGTCCAGTCATTCGACCATTTTTTGAAAAAACGTTTACATAATCGTAATTTAACTCTATTCTTACCATAATATATGGGCAATAATATGGTCAGAATAGAGTTAAATTACTGTTATGTAACCGTTTTCTATAAAAACGGTCGAATGACTGGACAGTTTGCTGCAAATTTTTAACAGTGTATGCTTTTTTGGTGTTTTCTGGTACGTCACTTCTGCTTTTTCTGGTATATAAACTCTTGCCTTTGCCATTTTTGGTCAATTCATAAATCTGTACTCGGGGCTATACACGAGCGTGGTTCTTATTTGTTGCTGTCGTTGCTTTTTCTGTTTTACTCTGATGAAATGGATCTCAGTTATCCTTCAAATGGCCGTAAGTGGTTTTGATGTTGGGACAGTTTGGATTTGTATGTTTTAACGTTTTACAAATTTATCTTTAGTCTCCGAGCCCGCACAAAGTGAACATTTTCTGACCATATTTTTACATGCGCGAACCTAATTGTTTCATTTAAACGTCTTGCAGGATCTTGGTTCGATCATATAACACTTTATTTATTTATTCGTTTCGTATTTTCTGCAATTTTAAAATTATACATGAATTTTTTAAGAGATCCATTTCTACTGCGGATGACTTTCTCATACTTAACATAGTGTGTCTCTATGCCTCCTCCCCATACAGCAAAATGGTTTTACCATTGCTATAAGTATTTGGCTCGTGTTTTCTAAAATATTTCTCATTCCACCAAAATCTATTTAACAGTTTTAAACATACTCTTCCGATACTGTATTAAAAAATTCTTCGAGAAACAGATAATTTTTAAAGTAATTAAATTCCTAGTTCTATATTTATATATGCGTCATTTTTAGGTGCGTTTGCAATTACGTATCACCAATAGTCGTCGTCTGTTCCGTCCGTCTGTCTTTAAACCTGTCTGTTCGTCCGTCCTCATATAACAGCGCAAAAACTAACCAACCGAATGGTTTGAAATTTAATATATATATTCGTTTCAGAATTTTGTCGAGTCATTTCAAATTTTATGAAATTCGAATCTAAATTTAAAAATATATTAATAAAGGTTTCTTTATTCTATTAAATCCGGTAATACGTAATCTATATAATAAAAACGCAAATCATGTGACTGAGGAAATCTGGGGGTTAACCACTTCTTGCCAAGCGGCTATTTTTGTTTAAAATTATTTTTTTGGATAAAACTGCATAAAAGTAGAATTTTTAGAAAGATCGTTCAAAAAAATTATTTGCTTGAGAGATGGGTTACATACAAAATGTATAGATTCAGAGATAACTTCAATTCAAATGCTGAATATCTCAATCCATTAAAGTAAATAAACACAAGAGATTCTTTCATTGTGAGTCATAGAAATATTAAACCATGGACGTAATCATTCGTAAAGCAAAATCTCCATGGTGAATTTTGCAGGGCTGTCTGGTGTCGAAAATAAAGTTCGCATCTGTAAACGTGGCATACATAATAAGAAAAAAAGGCATGCTCATTTTGTTCATAACAGACGATATCATTCATTTCACTGAAAAAATAACAATGATTTTTTACATTGTAAAACTAGTTATAGTATAAGCGCACCACATTTGTTACGTGTAACGCACAATTTCCAACTTGTCTTTTATATTACGCATTAAGCTATCAATTACTAAGGTAATTTTAATTTACTTCCAATTTAATTTAACTTTTGAAGTATGATTAATTTTAAAACAAGTTTTCCAGAACTTGTCAAAACATTCTTGTATTATTTTTTTTTGAAAAATACATTCTCGAAAAAAAAGGTAACTTAAATTAAAAGACAGTAATCAAATCCCTGTGAAGAATACGTCAGTAAAAATGCATATACAATGAAACGAGTAAAACAGATTTTTTAAAATGTAATATTTCTAGAAAACTTTTTTTTTGCTTTATCTGTATGAAGCCATTTTAAAAGAACTATTTATATCTTTAATTCTTCCCTTCATTAGACCAATGAAATTTATTTATTTATTTATTTATTTATTCAATAGAATTCGTGTATTTATAAAATTTTAAAATAAATCACCTCTAAATCATACATGTAGAAGTTTTTTTTTTCTTCTAGTGTTTAAATTTTGTAGAGATATAGTTTTGTTTAGAGTATTTTTTACCACAATCATTTTCGTTGTTACACAGAACCAGAAAGAAAAAAAAACATTTTTCATGAGAAATAAATTTATAGGAAATTTTTTTCGATTATGTCTGAAAATAACTTTTTTGTTCATTTACGAGATGTAGCTTCAACGACACTTCAATGATTTATAGCAAACTTCAAGTAACAGTTTAGATTTTAATTCAAGTTTATATTTTAAAGCTGTTAAAGTTTATACTTTAGACAGAAACGAAAATTAATTATATTTTACGCACTGTGATGGATTGGGTTCCATCAACATATTTCATTCTGATAGGATTAAAATAATCCCAGAATAAAATGGAATTATCGGTTTTGATTGGCAACTGTTGTAAGAGGATTATCCTTAAAAGAAGATATTTAGCTTTTTTCAAATAAGAATGAAAAGCATGCTTCGTATAGCCTTTCTAAATGTGTGTAAACTTTATCTATAAGAAGATTATCTGAAGGGGTTTAAAAGGTGTCAGGAAGGTATTTGTATGAATGCATGACTAAAGAAAGGTATTTCGAAGAATACTGGATACCAAGGGGTAGGAGGATGGAAGAAGGGTGTATCAATCAAGGAGGATCAGTGGATTATTCACAGGGGAAGAGGACAGAGTTTTTCGCCATCGAAGATGCAGACTAGTTTTTGAGTTCTGGATTCTTTTTTAGGGTTCCTGAGATGTACAAAAATGTCTTGTAAATATCATATAACTTTTCACTATCACGTCATTTTTAAAATTGTGGTTTTGAAATAAAACTTTTCGTTTAATACGAAGTGATGTGTTTAATTATATAAGCAAACACGATACCACAGCACATACAGAAAAATATTTCAGAAATGTTCCCTATTAATTGAAATATATACCTTTTTAAAATTTTTATCATTTTTACCCGTTAAATCATTCCACTTTTAGTGCTTTTATAAACACTTATGTACAACATTTACTTAAATGGAAAATATTTTTTCTTTTAAATTTAAATTTGAAACTGGAATCAATAAAGGCATGATAATTCCTATGATTTTAATTTTTTGATTTTTTGTCGCAAAAAAATGCTACCATTGGAAAAATGTCATTAAAAAGAATGATACCTCAGAAATTACTGTTTGAAATTTTGGGATGTATTACAACATTTGATGTTCATTTCAAACTGCAATACGTGATATTCTTGAAGGAATAGATATGCAATATATACAGTGTAATTTATGTCAATAAATACATTTTAATAAATACGATTTAATATGATAATCGTAAATATTATAACCTATGTATAAAATACATCAAAGCTTTTTTTTAATCGTTGCTTTACTAATTAATTAAACTCATTTTTAATAATATTAAAAACTACCTTAACATTTTTCAAATTAAATATACTTAGAAAGAAAAATGTAATTTCGGGTTAAGTAATTTCGGTTTTACAGTAGTCATTAAATTATAAGTTACTAACGAAAATTTAATTCAATTCCTTTTTAATTTAAATTTCATGTACGGTAAATTTTATAAATGATTTAAAGAACTCTTTAAGAAATCTCATTCATGTGTTTATCCTTAAAGTAATAAATTATCTTAGAATAAAATTGAGAAAAAAAATAATTTAATTGTGTTTTGAGAGAATAATTAAATTCCTTTGAAGAATACTTCTATGAAAAATACACATGAAAAAAAAGAGTAAAGGAGATTTCCTCGAACTTAATTAAGTATTGTTAGCAATTTCATCTTGTTATTTAATATAATATATCTGCATGGCAAGATTCAAGTTAGAAGACTACTATTCTGTATATTTTCTATTGATTTTTTTTTTTAAATTTTGAATAAATAAAAATTGAAATTATGTTTCAAACGAGGAGTATGAGTATATTTTATAATTCTATTAATTAAACTAATGCGACTGTTAAATTTACTTAATATTCTTTCATTACAAAAGTAATTAAAAAATTAGAAACTTTTTACATAGAAACCACTGGTAATTAGTACACTGAAAAACAAGACATATGTTAAAAGGCAGAAAAACAACATTAAAAATTCATAAATAATACACAAAAAAGCAACAAAGAGCGGTTTCGAATCCACAAGTGAAATTCTTCTTCAGTGCGACAAAGAGCAAAGCACAGCTTGCTAGAAAAAGCAAAACTAGGCCTAGATTTTGGGCGTTTAATAAATCGTGAATTTGGCATTTAAAAGGATCATTAAGGTTCAATACAACTTTTTTTCTATAGGTTATGGAGTGCATAGTATTTATCGTTCGTGTACAGGGACACACAAGAAAATTTGGTTAAAAGTCTGACTATGATCGGTCATTTCTAGAAGTGCTATTTCCGCTGTGATACCAGATTTTATGTAATTTTAAGTGTATTAAGTGTTGTAGATTGTATACAGGGCTGCACGAAATACTTCGAATATGGGCAACACTTGCTGAAAATGGATTTTTACTGAGTTATGTATTTTTTAAAATGCTTGTTTTGATATCTCATTTCATCGTATGAAAAAAAATAATTTACTTAAAAATATTCTGTTAGTATTGGAAAGTGTTTTATAATCTATACCGAATTCATGATCTTTCGTTCTTGTTTTTACTTGTAAAAACTAACTTCATACTAATATGCTAACTCTACTTTCACATTAATATTACTTATCACTGTTCTCTTGTGAACACTAAAAAAAGACAAATATATTTTCTTCTAGTAAAATATGGTATAACCACGTTTGGAAATATACATAGGATGCTATCCATTCTCAATTAAACATTTTCAGCTGCGTGACTGAATTTATACATGCGAAAGTAACAATATGATGTTAATTTTAATATTAATATTAATCCTTTTAATTTATCATGTTTACTGGAAATGAAAATGCTTATTTCAGAATTGATAGAAACAAGATTTAAGAACAGATAAAACCGAATTAGTAAAATGTTGTACCATAAATTGGATAAGTGTCTCCGCCCCCTCCCCCCCCAAAAAAAATAAAAATAAAAGAAAGAAAGGACTAATTAGACTAAGCCTTCCATTTAAATCGGAATTCAACATGCTATAAACAAAAGGCGCAAACTCAAGATTTGAACCTGATAACTCTTGACTTGTAGCTAACACTCTATCCACTGGACGAACAGGCGGACATTGAAAGTGCATAGAACTTTTCATTCTCACTGTTTGTCTGTCAGCTTCGTTTGTTAGTGAAACTTCATATTATTTTCGATGTTGAGTCATGAATGAAGATATTTTGAAAGCTAAGAATGATATTGTGGTAAAGGTAGTTACTTTACACCAATGAATAATGTAACTTTATACTCATATTTTTGTCTGTGTGATTGCTTTGAACGTAGCACGTGTGAAACGTCTTGTGCGGGTCAGGTTTTCCAATCGCCTTTGTGGCAAGTACTGCGTGAGGAGCCACTAAACTTAGATAATTGAGGATGTGACACGTGTGTGTTTTAAGCGTCGTACTAAATTGATTCTTTCTTCTGTGGATTGGAACTTGTCTGAGTTATTCATCACAACTACATATTCGTGCTTGAAGGTATATCTAGTATTTGAGTCTATCATAGTAGGAAGCTTCAACACAGACGCAGAGGCATTTCACGATAATGTTTCCAACGAAATTGTGTATAAACTATACGATTTAGTCATACTTTACGCCACATCAAGTGAACAAAATTCATTATTCTTGCTTTTGATAGGAGGGTTTATGTGTATGAAATGTAGAAATTTTTTCTTTCTGTTGCTTGCTTATCTAAAAATAATTTCATATTATACGTGATGCTGACCTTTATATTGAGACTTCAAATCAACTAATATTTTAGTTTTACTTGGATTTGTTTAGACATTACAGCCATTTTTGTGTAAAAGCGCAAATATATTCTGGGATATTTAGAGTTTAGCGTTTTATCTATTACTTCAGTTCTGGTAAATATCGGGACTAAATTTTAAAAAATATATTTTTCTATGACTACTATAGGGTACAAATATGTCAATTTACAGTTAAAACTCATTAAACCGTTGCTACTTGGAAACGGATGACTATAACGTTTTAAGTAGACTGCCAGTACAAGCGAATTGCTTAATTTATTTGCTATGCATGGCCTATATTTATTTGCTTATGAGCAAGATATTGAAACTTATTTATGGGTTTTAATATTGCTTTATTATATAATATATATATATATATACATATATATATTCTATAAAACATAATCTAAATTGAATATAATACTGCATCTGAAATATATCTGAATCATAGCAAATAATAACGGAGAAAATTGATCTAGAAATTTCCTCTACAAAATATTTATCTTACAAAAGTTATTAAATTGTAAATAATACGCTTAAAATATATTACAATATATAAGAATTCAGAAAGAAACATAAACCTTACTTAAACAAGTCTGACAAAGAAATCTGTTTTCCCTTTGGTTTCATTGATTTCGAAAAAAATATATAATATTAATATATATTAAAAATGATTTTCCCTTTTTCAACAAAAAATATAATAAATAATTGGAAAACATACTTCAAATTAAAACAATATTTAACAACACAATTTATTTATATAAATGCATATTTATCTTTTAAGCTAGTTGATTAAATAATTCCAATTCTCAGAATATGAAATATAAAATTTTTTTGATATTTATAGAATAATAACTTTTTTCGGATATTTTCCATTACCAGAGATTAAATTCTTAGTAAACAGTTTCATTGTTAGCAACATGCATTGATTTAAGTAACAAATTTCGTCTAGATCCATTTCATTTTATCTATTTATTATCCGCCTACCTTTCTTTCTAGAGTATGAGGATTTTATTTCTGCCTCTGATGAAATTCCTATTTTCTAATGGGTAAACAAATTTGAGCTATAGGGAATTATAGTGCGAAAATCTTTCTTTTATGCACGATATAAATTCCAGTGTACTAAACTCGCATGTTAAATTAAAATAATACTTTTTTTTACATAAAATAAAAATAGATCTAAAAATAAAATAAATTAAAACTTAGAGGTATTATCAGTTAAATGGTCTTTTTAGGTGTGCTTGTAATTATATAATTACGTAGCACCTACAGTTGTCGTCTGATCTGTCCGTCTGTCCGTCTGCCCGCCTATAACAGAGCAAAAACTACTCAACCAAATGGTTTGAAATGTAACATATATTATCTATGTAGAATTTTTTCGAGTCATTTCAATTTTTTTAAAATCGAATCAAAACTTTAACCCCTTCAGGGGCAAAGTACTCTTGTAGCTAAAATATTGCAATGATTGATTGACACCAAGATTTAAGAACGAATTTATTTTAAAATAAGTAAAAGCTTTTCCTCATGTACTTTATAAATTCAAAATTTAATTATAAAATTCTGGCGTCATTGTGGCCTTTTGGGATTAAAATTAAGTGGTATATATAATATACCGGTGCCCTTCAAGGGGTTAAAAGATATTAATAAAAGTTTTCTTTATTCTATGAAATCCCATTATACCTAATCTATATAATAAAAGCACAAGTCAATGAGGAAAACAAATACAGGCAAAACACTTCTTTTTCGTATGCCAGGCGGCCATTTTTATTCTAAATTATTTTTTCGAATAAAATTGCATAAAAGTTACATTTTTAGAAAGATCGTTGAAAAAAAAATTGTTTGAGTGATGAGTTACACTGTTAAAAATTTGCAGCAAACTGTCGAGTCATTTGACCGTTTTTACAGAAAATGGTAACATTACCGTAATTTAATTCTATTCTGACCATAATATGGGCAATATTATGGTCAGAATAGAGTTAAATTAAGGTTATGTAACCGTTTTCTACAAAAACGGTCAAATGACAGGACAGTTTGCTGCAAATGTTTAACAGTGTACATTAAAAAATGTATAGATTCTGAGATAACTTTAGTAGAAATGGCGTTAACAGCCAGCCGAATATATCAATCCATTAGAGTAAATAAAAACAGGAGATTCGTTCATTATGAGTAATTCAGTAAAAATATTGAACCATGGACATAATCATTCGCAAAGCAAGATCTCTAGGTGAATTTTACAGTTCTGTCAGATGTAGAAAAAAAATTCGCATTTGTAAACATGCCATACGTAATAAGAAAAATAAGGCGTGCACATTTCGCTCATAGCAGACGATATAATTCATTTCACTGAAATAATAAGGAAGATTTTTTTTTAGATTGTAAAACTAGTTATTAAAGGAACGCACCTCCTAAGTCACGTTTAACGTACAATTCCCAACTTGTTTACTATCGTAATCCTTAGCCATATGCTTCATTATTACTAAATTAGAATTACTTTATGTTACACAGCAGTACATCTATGTACTTTTTTCTTGACAAATTAATTATTCTTCTAAAGAATAAAAAGTTCCCAAACTTCAATAAAATTCTTTTTCATTAATAATTAAATAGAGCTGTTACAAAATCTCACAAAATCTCTGGCAAGGATAAAATCCGCCTTTAATGATTTTTATTGAACATAAAAGATAAATTGGCAGTTTCTGATATTTTTCAGAGTAGGAGAGATGTTATCTTAAACAACGTAACTCATGTTCAATACGTTGAGTTTGTTTATATGTTCAATGTTAAGATATATGGAGCAAATTTGTTTTTCATTTAAAAGCATCGTTTCTTATGTACGTGAGAGTAACAGCGTTGATTATGGTACTGATGGAGGTTATGTTTGAGTGAAGTGGTTTTTATGGATTTTTTTAATTTTATTTTCAACTTAATTATTAATTTAGTTACAACACACAAAATATTAACTTATAATTTTAACTAAATTACAAATTTGAATGTAATAAAAATGACAATTTACGTTTTAATACATATTTAGTTTCATTACTTATTTATGTATTTTTTAAACATAAATGTAAAAATTGGTTTTATGAACTACTACTTTCATAAGATTTGACATTTTACTAACTCTAAGTGAAAATGTGTTGAGGTTGGGAGTCGAACCCAAGATCTTTGGCTTAAATTGGCAATGCTGTTTTTAAACCAAATATCCTGATTCGACTCTCTACCTGGATACTTTTTTGCTCAGATGGAGAAATGTCAAATTGTATAACCTCTTTACCAATTTAACCTCTTTTACCTTAACCTCTTTACCAAATTTGATTGAGTTAGAAAATAACAAACTGAACTATTTTCGTATTTCTTTCATAACTTAGTATATATAGTGGATCTTATTTATCAGCTTTTATATAAATGTTATTTAAATATAATCAAAGTTGCAACGTTTTGAAAATATCAGTTTGTAATTTGGTAACATGAGAAAAAAAAATTGTAAATTTAAATGTAGTTTCCAGGGTTATTTATATGAAGTGTTATCCACTACATACATGTACAAAGTTTATGTCAACATGACCCAATTATTTCTGTCTGTCAACACCGTCTTGGGCACCGCACTCAACACAGCACTTCATGAGAATACTCACCCATATTTCACGATATGCAAACTCTTACTTTAATCCAAACAAGCAGATTTGGTGTACATTTTCCTGCATCCTTTTAAATGTTTAACACAATTATTGTTTACACACAACACATTCTATAAGCAAATTAACAAAAGTACGTAATATATGTCTCTGTAAGAAAAAGTGAGATAGTTAAATGTCATTTCCTATATATTTTTTTCTCATTAAACATAAACAATACTACGTAATGTTTATGTTTTATTATTGTTACATTTGTACGTTCTTTTATTGAGTACACTCAATTAAATACTTTATAAGTAAGAAGACATTTATTAAAAATGAAACTTTTAACCATTTTTGCATCAATGATTTGACAATAATATTAACCATAGAAAGACAACTCATATACTTTTTCAATAATTTTTCAAATGTATAGTTATAACGATTCAATAATTTATTTTCTCTCTCTTTGATATATGAAAAATAATATTATGAAAGAAATAATTTTGTTAGACAAATAAAATATTTTATTCCGGAAAGAGGATTTACTTTCGTTTTCCTACACATGTTTTGCTCGATAAAAACAATACTTAAAGTTGAATTTTCTGATCCTTTCATTTAGTTTGTCTTTTTATTAACTACACTCAAATAAATCTTTTATATGGCTGAAGTAATTTATTAAAATCAAACGTTTATTACATCTTTACTTTGTTATTCAGGTGAGAAATCAACATGGAATCAATTGTATAACACAGAAAATGAGTAAGGTAAAGCTAGGAGAGTCGCGCACAATTCAAAAGAATAACAATAAAAAATCTAAATATTAATTTTTTGCTAAACTATCCATAAATAATTTTGACTTAATTTGTTTTTTATGCATTTCCATTGCTATTTTGTTGTTATGTTGTAATTTAATAGAACAGTTGTAATAAAACCAAGAAAGTTATTTTGCGCAATCTGTCCTTACAGGGTTGGTGTGATTGCGCACATGGATAGGAGAGATTGTTACTAATAATAACTACAAATAAATTGTTAACAATAATAATTACACTTAAATGACATTCTTGTAAGGTTTTTGTGAACAAATATTATTGTATTAGGAGTGAATATGTCAACCTAATGATAAAAGAATCAGAAAATGGAAATGATTTTAAAAACGATTAAAAAATTTTAATTAAAGGGAAAAAAATTAAAGAATCAGAAAAAGCAAGTCCAGATAACATTATAAAATAACATTAAGTTACTTGATAACACGGTTAACTTAAAATTAGTCCATTTTAATTTTTAATTTTTTTGGCAAATTTACCAATAAGCTGCGTAATCTCTCCTAGCATAGAAACTAATGGAAACAATGCGCCATCTCTCCCAAGTAGCCGATGCGCATACTCTCCAATTTCGGTAGTAGAGATTGCGCGGCCTTTTATATAAACATGGCCGCTACTAAAACGAACCGTTGATGTTCCCATTTTAGTCTAAGATAAGTAGCTTATGAGAAATCGTTTAAGTTTAAAATATTTTGTACTACTGACATTGTATAGAAATTCTGATGAATACCTATGAAAATTCAAGCACTTACTTTGGGAAAACAAAACAAAATAGCAATGCTTTATCTTAGAAATTCAAAACAATCAATATGCACTTTCAAGTAGACACTCCACTACTGCTGTTGTACAACAACCTGGAGTCGCTGCGCTCCCCCTCGAACCTCTATATGCGCAATCACTCCGACCAATCCATCTCTCCTGGCTTTACCTTATATTTTGCTTCAATAATTTATACACAGTAAAAGTTGTAACAATTCAGTGTTATTCAGTTTGTCCTTTTGGTATATACAAGAAAAATATTAGGAATAATAGTATACGATGAAGTAATTTATTGAAAGGCAAAAGTTTATTACGTATTTCTCTCGTTAATCAGGTGAGAAAGCAAAACAAGATAAAATAATGTTGTACCCTTTTTCATAAACTACAGACAGAAAATGTGTGTTCTTTGCTTCAATAATTAAGCCATAGGAAAAGTTGTAACGATTCAGTGGCATTTTCCTTTATCTGTTTGTCATACAAAGGAAAGAATTTTATGAATAAAACATAAGGTATGAAAGCAGCTTAAATATACATTTATGGCAATATTATTAACCACAGGAGGATAACACCTATACATATTTAATACTTTAGCCATAACATAGTTATAACGATTCAATGATTTATTTTTTCTCTCTTTGATATATGAAAACAAAATTATGAATGAAATAATTTTTTACACAAATAAAGTATTTTATTTCGGAAAGAGGATTTACTTTCGTTTTCCTACACATGTTTTGCTCAATAAAAACAATACTTTTTACTTTCCCTTCATTTAGTTTGTCTTTTGATTAAGTACACTCAAATAAATCTTTTACGAGGATGAAGTAATTTATTAAAATCAAACGTTTATTACATCTTTACTTCGTTATTCCGGTTAGACAGCAACATGGAAACAACTGTATAACATAGAAAATGTGTGTGCTTTGTTTCAATAATTTATTCATAGTAAAAGTTGTAATAATTCATTGATAATCATTTTGTCTTTCTGTTATATACAAGAAAAATATTAGGAATATTAGTATACGATGAAGTAATTTATTGAAAGGCAAAAGTTTATTACATATTTCTCTCGTTAATCAGGCGAGAAGGCAAAGCAAGTTAAAATAATGTTGTACCTTTTTTCATAAACCACAGACTGAAAATGGGTACTCTATGTTTCAATAATTTAGCCATAGGAAAAGTTATAACGATTCAGTGGATTTTTCCTTTGTCTGTTTGTCACTCAAAGGAAAGCATTTTATGTATAAAACATAAGGTATGAAAGTAGCTTAAAAATACATTTATGGCAATATTATTATCCACAGGCGGATAACACATATACATATTTTAATACTTTAGCCCTAACATAGTTATAACAATTCAATGATTTAGGTTTTCGTACTGTCATATGATAAATTAATATTACGAATCAAATATGTTTCAAAGACGAAATGTTGTAATCAGGAAAGGGATTTTTTAAAATCCTACACGTTCACATATGTATTCTTTGTTTTGATAATTTAGCCATAGGCAAAATTATAACGATTCAGTGGCATTTTCCTTTACCTGTTTGTCATACAAACGAAAGCATTTTATGAATAAAACATAAGGTATGAAAGCAGCTTAAAAATATATTTATGACAATATTATTAACCACCAAAGGATAACACATATATATTTTTAATACATTAGCCATACAATAGTTATAACGATTCAATTATTTATGTTTTCTTCCTTTCGTATAAAAAATTAATATTACGAATAAAAGAAGTTTTTTAGACAAAACGTTACATTCCGGAAAGAGATTTTTCCTTAATCCTACACGTTATTTGTTGAATAAAAACAATATTTATATTTGAATTTTCTTATCGCTTCATTTGTTTTCTCTTTGATTATGTACACTCAAATGAATCCTTTATAAGAATGTAATAAATTTTTGGAAAGCAAAAGTTTATTACATCTGTGCTTCGTTATACAGATGAGAAAGCAACTTGAAATCAGCTTCATAGCATTTATTTACCACAGACGGAAAATGCTTTATGTCGATAATTTAAGCATAATAAAAATAAAAACAATTCAGTAGTATTTGTTTTGTTGGTCTGCCATATACAACAAAAATATTATGAATATTACATATGGATAAAGTAATTTATTGAAAAGAGAAAGTTTATTACACCTTTGCTTTCTTTAATTATGTTAGAAACCAACTTAAAAACACCATTGTATTTATCTTATTAAGCATAGATAGAAAATGTGTATACTTCGTTTTAATAATTTAACCATAGGAAAAGCTATAACGATCCGGTGGCAATTTTTTGCCAGTTTGTCATACACAAAAAAGAATATTATGAATAAAACATAAGGGCGAAGTAATTTATTGAAAAGCAAAGGTTTTTTAGATCACTAAATTGTTAATCAGGTGAGAAATTAACTTTAGAACAACTTTGTTACATTTTTATTAATTAAAGAAAGTAAGCTTCTATTTAATAATTAGATAAAGTAAAATTGTATTCAATAATTTAGTTACAGTAAAAGCTAATAACGATTCATTGGCGTTCATTTTGTTTGTTTGTCATAAAAAAGGGAGTATTCGGAACAGAACAATTTTATTCAGTCAAAGAAAATTTTATATTCCGTAATCTTAAAATAATTTATCCGTGTTTTATTATCTTCTTTTCTTTTGTACTTCATAATATTAACATTTCACTTGTTCTGTTATATTTAATTAACATGATAAATAAAACTATAAATGTACATAATTCACTTTTGGGTTCGGCTAAACCAATCAAAACATTAGTTTGTACTAATTGTTTATACTTTAATAAATTTTGCTTAAAATGTTTGTCTTTCAAAAGAAAACTGAAATAAATTATGGTTATCCTTATTACTTTTTTATCATTAGGAATTAAAAGTACATTATGAATAGGTGTAAAAATGAATAACGAATATTTTTTAATCAGAACAGCCAAGGCATGTTATAATGCAGTTCTTTCACAAAAAATATTGCACAATCACTGACAGAACAGTTTTTCGATTGACAAACTAAGAAGTTATTTGCAGATTTTTTAAATATTTTTTTTTATTTGATATTTTTTATAACTAAGTTATTATTACTTGTAATAATTTAGAAAATCAATAAATATAAAAGATGGTGGATACTTGGTAAGTAAATTTCATTACTCTAAGTCAAGGTTTGCCATTTGCTTCAGGGCAAGAGTTTAAAGTTAATTCTATTTTTTCATTCATGAAGACTTAAAGCTAATCCATAAAATATAGGCTTCAATTAAGTAAATATGAAACATATCAATTTCAGATTTTATATTTGAAAATTAAAGTTTAAATTGTCATTAATTAGGAAGCAAGGCCTTTTTTTCGAGTTTTTAACGTGAGATTGCATTCTTTATTTGGTTAGCAATTTCGATCAGTTTCATCAACATCAATTAACGCATAATAAAAGATGACAGGTTAAGTAAAATGAATTTATATAAAACCCTTAAACACATTATTCCTTCTGCATAACAATTATAAATAAAGTGTTGAATAAACTCTTTCTAATCATGCCATAAGGCGTGTAGGATTCTGTTTAAATAAGAAAACTCTAAAAAAATAAAGCTCATCATACTCAATTATCATCCTCTTTAATAAAAAGGTATGTGTTGCTGACGACTGGGATCGTTGCCACAGATTAATCTCAGAAAATGAAACATTTGAAGTTACTGAAAAAATTAATTGCTTGAAAAGTATTTGTCAGAAAATTGTTAGACAAACTGCGTTAGAAAGGTAAAAAGTTGTATTTTTCTTGATATAAATTTCAAATCCACTGATTATCCCATTTTTCAAATATTGAATTTCAAAAATGACCAAATTTCACAAACGAGTACCATAGCGAAAACTTTTCGCGTAAAAACATAATAATAACAGCAATATGTCAGCAAGAGTCACAAATTATAGTAACCGTATTATTCTGTTAAAATATAAAAGTGAATTATGATGTCACCAGTACCTGATTTTTATTTAATTATCGACAAATACTAGATGCGCCATTTCTATTTAGTTGTGAATAATATAGGTTTATTTCCGTTATTAAAAAATGTAGCTATAAAACATATAAATCAATGGAAAACGGTAGGTAATAAATTGCAAACGTAATAATAAACCGTATTAAAAAAACATAACTTAGTGAAATAAGTACACGTTTTTATGTTATTATAGGATATCTAGGTAAAGGTACAGATTAAAATACAAGGTTAAATTCACCTATATATTTCGTTTGATTCAAGGTTCTTTTGGAAAAACCGACCAGCGCAGCGGGCGTAGTCTGCTAGTTCTTCTATAACAGAAAACAATAAACAAAATAATACAATAAACGCCGACGAAACTGAAACAAGTAATAATAGTATTAAGGAATAAAAAATAATGGCACTGAAAATACTAAATTAAATATATTTTGAAAAATAAATACATTTTCACAATAATTTTAAAGTCACTAAATATTGTAATTTCTGGCGCATTATTTTTACATTAGTCATTAAAATATCATTAACTCACGCAATTTTAATTGAATTTCATTTTAATTTAACCTTTGAAGTTTAATTAATTCTAAAAGATGTTTTCAAGTACTTGTTAAAGATGTCATTCTTGCATTCTTTTCTTGGTACGATACATTATTGTAGAATAAAAATGAAAGAAGAAGAATTTGATTACATTTTGAGAGAATAATTAAATTCATGTGAAGGATACTTCTCTAAAAAATACATATATAATAAAACGAGTAAAGAAGATTATCTTAAGCGTACTTAAGTCTTGTTAGAAATTTAAGCTTTTTTTAATACTTATTGAAATTTATCTGTATGGCATGGCGCCAATTTAGAAGCTGCTTATCGTTAACTTATTTTTTAAAGAGAGCTATTTATTTGTTTAATACTTCACTACACTGTTAAAAATTTGCAGCAAACTGTCCGGTCATTTGACCGTTTTTATAGAAAACGATTACATAACCGTAATTTAGCGATATTCTGACCATATTATTGCCCATATTATAGTCAGAATAGATTTAAATTGCGGTTATGTAACCATTTTCTACAAAAACGGTCAAATGACTGGACAGTTTGCTGGAAATTTTTAACAGTGTACATTTATGGCACTTGATTGAAAATAAATCGTAATTTTTTAATGCATATAATAGATATTTTTCGTATTTTTAAAAATCTTCAGAATTATTAATATCTGATAAATAACTGTACGTAGTTTTTTAATGATGTACAGTTATTTATTAGATATTAGTATTTTAACGATATTAGTTTTTTATACTTATTGTATTTTATCTGTATGGCATGGCGCCAATTTAGAAGACTGTTTATCGTTACCTTATTTTTCAAAGCGAGCTATTTATATGTTTAGTGTTTCACTATATTTATGGCACTTGGTTGAAAATAAATCGTAATTTTTCATTACATATAATAGACATTTTTTGTATATTTAAAAATCTTCAAAATTATTAATATCTAATAAATAACTGTACGTAGTTTTTTTAACGACGTACAGTTATTTATTAGATATTAGTTTTTTTAACGACTGTTGTTTATTTATTTATTTATTTATTTGTGACCAGTTACAAGAGTAGATAACGTCGGGACAGATTCAATCACTATTTCAAAAACTCCCTTTTAATGCTCTATTCAAAGTAACATTATTTGGCACAGATGTCATATACGCACCACGTTGGCGCGATTTGTTCCCCGCCAATTTGGCGAAAACTTCGTTTTTTAATATTAGTTACAAATAGCATGTAATAATAGCACGTGAGTTTTTATTTCAATATAAAAATTATATAACGTAATAAATGAAAGAGCTTTTATTATTTTAAAAAAGAAAATAAAAATAAAGAAATGCTAGTTTGATATAAAAAAATATTGATATACATAATAAAAATAATTTATAGAATTAAAAAATAAAAATAAATAAACAACAATTTATTAAAAAAGAACAAAGTTTATTATAACAACGTTTTCGCCAAATTAGCGGGTGAAAAAATCGCGCCAATGTGGTGCGTATATGACATCTGTGCCCATTGTTTATACAGCTATCATTTATTCTTTATATACAATAAATTTTGCCATGTTGAACGTTTATTACGGGTCAAACGTCGCATGAAACGCTCGAGAATGTCGGTCACTAAATCGCAAAATGATGCGAAAAATTCTTTACTCCGGTAAAATTTACGATCTATCACATTAATGATAGATGTCGCACAGACCAACTCTCATCTATTGATATTTTTTCCAACCCCTTCACATATACATAACAGAAGAAGAAATAATGCTCTTGGCTTTCAATTCCTATTCTTAGCGAGATAAAATTTACCTTTCGTGAACATTTCTGCATCTAAAAACGAATGTGTGTTAAAGTCTCTTATGTACTCTCCTTCTTTTTAAATACAAGATAAAGAATCCCAGATACTACGATAAGTACGAACTTTATTCCTTGATGATGATGAAATGCAACGGAATGTTCATTGTTAAGTGTATTCAGATGCTACAATAACTCTCTTCTGGAAGATACAAGATGGGAAAAAGGAGGCACAATACATAAACATGATAAAATTATATAAATAGTAATTTCTAAATAATTAACAGAAACAATATTAAATTTTGAGAGCATTTAAAATACATTCAAAATCTTTAAATTTTGCAGAGTTCTATTTTATTTTATCTATTATTCTATCTATTATTTCTATTCTATTTTATTTATGCATTTTATCTTCTTTATCGCAATTTTGTCTTCAAATTCATTTAAGCAGCGGGTAAATTATATGTCTTACGAGACATGAATGGTAATTTTTTTTCCTTTTCGAGAAAGTTAGCCACACTCTTCGAACGTATTCGAGATCATTTTTTTTATTTTATCTTATTTTAATTTTTACTTGTTAAACGAATTTTCAGATGAGTTATCGTTACAGCGTAAGATATTGGAATGCTACAGCGAGAGTTAAATAAAAATACTTCACTACAAATCGCCCATACACAAAAAGAAAGAAAAAAATTATAATCATTTAATGTATTTAGATTTATGTACCTTAACTATTTTTGATTATGGAAAAAAAGTCTTTGTATAAAAAACGTAATTCATTGAGAAATATTATCGCCATTTTTCACTTTAGAGATTTCTTTCTGGACATTTTAACATATTAAAAATATGAGCAAAATATTTATGATCTGGATTCACGGAAGTGTTATGATTTACAAAAACACATTTTGTGCAAGTTATTTTCTTTTGATAATGGCCATGTAACAAGAGGCGGCTTATGGAGGGTAATATGATATTGAAAATTTTCGTTTGTTTATATTGGATATATTATCTTTAATATTTTAAAGCCAAGAGACTAATAGTGATTTTTATAAAATGCTGTACGTACGAAGTGAATTTTCGAAACATTTCATAAAATGAATAATTGAGTTGTATATAAATATGAATATTTATATACAACTCAAACATTATATGTACAGAAAGTATACAAAATTATTATACCAGATTACAGTGAACATTATTTTCCTTAGATGTACAAGATGTTTCAAAAATTCCGGAACAAAATATTCAATTTATATTCCAAGCAAATATTTATTTGTTATAAAAAGGATAATTTTAAAGCAAAACAATAAAACGTATCTTGAGAATTTTATTCCTTACTAAGTCAACTTTCAAAAATAGGACCCTTTAAAAAAAAAATTTCGGAGGTACGAAATATTCATATACAAGCAAATATTGCACTTTCTGACTAAACTCAAATTCATACTCAATTGAATCTACATTAAATTCGTACGCACGGTACTGTTGGAATTCAACGAAAATTCTTTTCTTGGTAGAATACTTTGTTTGTAAAATCTGATGCAGATGGTATATGAAGCAAAATATTTTTAGAATAAAACTATTTTCCTGGCGAAATTTGCATTGTGCAAATATTTTCCTTAATTTAAGATTTACTTTAAATGTTAAATTATTAAAAGTTAATTTGTTAAACAATGCATATATTTATTCTGAATGTTTTATAACAACTTCTGAAAAAAAATTGTGTTAAAACGCTTTCAGAAAGTTACGCAGTAATTTTTAATGAAAATTAAAAAGACATTGCTTTAATTTTTATAAAAAGTTCTGAAAAGGGAAAATGTTGTTATTCGAAATATACTTTACAAAATTTTAAGTACGGCAGATGTATCCTACTAACGACAATTAGTTAGAAAAACTGGTAGCTCTTAACTCAGATGCAAAATATATCAATAGGCAAGAAAATTGTAATAACATATAAAAAAGAAAAAAAGGCGAAAAGTTATTTTTTTTAAATGCAAAGATGTAAAAAACGGAACAGAACCTTAATATTTTAAATTTGATTTTCAATTATTAAAAGTTTGAAAATCAAACTCAAAAATATGATTGACCATAGGATTATAAAATATTTTGCACTAAATTCTAAATATAACCCAAGATTACATTTACAAACTACTTCATCCAAGCTACACATTATAAATTGTAAATGCCACTTTGCAAGTCGAGAATTTAATGTTAAACAGTGGTTTTCATACGTTTAGACATATCATTTATAACATAGTATTTTCATATTACTATATGAATTATTGTGTGTATTCGTTATTCTACTCATAAAAATATTACTTTGCATATTTACTCATACAACATTAAGTATATTTGATTTTATTTACCATCCCTTAATTGATAACATTTTTAGCATGAATACATGTTCAATTTCAATTGTTGTAGTTATTTACAAGCACATAGGTATATAAAAAAGCAACAAAATAGGCCATTGAAATACATTTAAAATATAAATTTGGAATGGGCTAATTTGTGCAAAGAGAAAAAGTTTTGTGTAAGGGGCTATTATTTTATAAAAAATAATTAAAGGCAAGAAAAGAGTAGATAGATCATCCATAGTCACAGAAGTGTAAGTCCATTTAATAAAAATATCACTGTAAGTGAGCTTCACTGGAAGACGAAAGTTGTTAATTAATTGCTACTAAAACTTCGAAAGTTTTTTTATGTTAAGTTTATGAAAAAAGTAAAAAAAAAAATTAATTTTTAATAAATTTTAAGAAAGTTGAGTGAAAACTGACTCATAGAACTAATTGTTCATATTTTACTCTAGAACCATTCATAGTTTACCATTTGCAGATAGCAGTAAGACATAAAATTTATATATTCTAAATACTTTTATGTAGATCTGTGTTCGAGTGTTCACAAAACGTTGTAGTGATATTTGAGTAAAAATAATAAGCCGTATCTTTCCATGCAAGATGCACATTAGCGGCAATCAACTACTCGAAATCCAACAGCTACGATAGTAACCCGACCATGGGTACTAAAGGGACCGGATCCGTTTCGGTTCGCAGGGGGATGATCGTGACATCCTCGAACTCGGGTTTTTCTGGAGCACATAGGAGCAACCAGAGACCCTGCAACTAGCCAAGGGCTCCCTCCTGAGATTTGTTCCATCCCCGGTCGAATCAAGGAGCACCTATGCAGGTCACTTCTAGTTTTCTTCCAAGGAATGGACAACACACACAAAAAATTTTAGTAAACTTAACTAGGATAGAAATAAAAAAAATAGGAAAATTAGTGCCCCTCCATTGTTACGAATCCTGGTGACTAGACTGACCTCATCCCGGTGTAGAAAATGAAAGTCGAAATGTCGTCCTGCCGGACCTTGGTACCGCGCAAGCCCGTTTGGTCACCCGTTCCAGATACGACCACCTGCTTTCCAAGTCGTTAACTGGTGGGAATAACGCCGGCCCCGATCCTGCAACCAACTGCCTCCGGTGCCCCCGCCAGGGCTCTTGAGCTCGGCCAAGAGAAGCATTCATCTTGGCTAAGCTCTGGAGTATCGGAAGCAGGACGACATGAACTCAGTCCGCACGATGCCGCATCCAGATTGGAAACCCCGGCAGGTCCTTAGGACAGTTAGACATGACCGGCGAAAGCCGAGCACACCTAAAGTCCCAGAAGGGGCGCAATGTCGGTACCTGCCCTCTCTGGAACTCTGTTGTAGCCCAATCCCGAAATTGGAACCGGCGTCAAACAAATAATAACTCTCAAGTCATTGATCAGTTTTTTAATGCAGCTACCAAAAAAACACATTTATCTTACATCTGCATGAGTAGTTATATCATTTTTGTGAAAGAATCATTTTTATTCTCTTCCTGCTAATAAAAGTATGAAAATCTAAAACTAAAGCTTCATAGAAAATTGCTATTCGATCGGATGCCATAAGAAAAAAAATCGAATTATAGTTTAGCATTTCTTCAGAAAATCTGAAAAATCATTTTAAAAAGGCACAAGAATGATGAAGAATGATCGTGTGTTAAAAAATATCATATATAAGTAATTTTAATTTTTAATAAATTTCTCATGGTTTTCGCATTAAATTACTCATACAGAATTGGATTATACTGCTTTATCTCATAAAGAAAGTAATTTGATGTCATTTGGGGCATTCCAATTAATGAAAGAAACCAAAAAACTGAAAAGATTCTTCGCAAATTATCTTATTCTGTGGATAAGATATTTACCTCTCGTTTCTCCAGAATTTATTTCTGAAAATATATAAGAATGGTAAAAAATGAATTTTTCTCTATTTAAATGACATTTAAATTAATCGTGAGCGGATAAAAAGAACTGATATAAAAAGGTTAATGGGGAATGTTCGTAAATGTATGAGATCTCAATTACCTCTTTTCTCAATGGAGCATTATACAACCGTAATGATGCATGTAATATAGTAATCTGTTTCTTATTATCTGGCAAATGAAATAGCTTATGGATTAATTTTCATATACTGTTTTACTTTCCAATATTAGTTGTTTGTTTCTTTATTGTTTTGATTGCATAATAAGTAATATTAATCGGAGAGGGTAATAAGAAATTTACTAAGTCAAAGTTCTTTTGTTTGATGTTCAATGTTTTTTTAGGAATTTGGATGTTTTCCCATTTGCCTAAAAAAGCTTTTGAAACGAAATACATACATACACTATATATATATATCAGAGTTGCCAAGTCTCCGGCTTTTTGGACACCAGTATTATCTTAGAAAAAATGTTGTTCTTTTAAATCGCAGAAAGTTCCGATTCCATAAAACAAAATTTTTTGTACTAAAATACTGGTGTCCAAAAAGCCGGAGACTTGGCAACTCTGATATATATATATATATATGTAGGACGCGTGGTTGAATCTCGCGTAATGCAACATGGTAACTGAGTAAATTTTGCTTTTTAAAGTTTTTTTTTTTGTTTTGCTTTGTTTTGTTTTTATCGTTTCCTTTTATAAATGCGATATATTTGGTAGAAATATACTGTTCTCGGCAAATTATGACAGTATATTTTAAGAAATATTGCATTATTATTTCACTTGTGAAATGTACTACTAAACTGACGATTATTCACATGTCTTTTTTCGAATTCCTTTTTAGAATCATATGATGTGCAAATTCCATTTTTTTAATCATATGTGCTTGGGTTACATTATTTATCTGGCATATTTTATCATTTTATATATTAATTTTTTCTGTTTTTTTCTTTAAAACTATTATATATGTATTACTACATGATATCTCTAAATTGGGGTTTCGGTAATTTGTTGTTTGAATGTGTTAATTATTTATTAAGTTAATAGTATTCTATATACACTGTATACTTACCATCTTTAAATTGGAGATTACGTAAGATTTTGTCGATAGAATTTGTTTGATGCATTTTTAATTCAACGGTATCATATTTATATATATATATAATCTAGAAATAACATCTGGCTAAATGACGATTCAATTTGTTTCATTTACACTGCGTGATATTTTGCGGGAGAGGGGAGGGGAGGAGGATAAGGAGTCTAATTTTATAATGCAAATACATCTAAATATATATATATATATATATATATATATAAACTCAATTTTATTAAATTTTATAAAAGTAGGTTTTCCATGTTCACATTAAATTTTAAATGTCAGTTATGAAAATTACATATTAGAAAGTACTCGATTTGGAAGCAATTAGATTTAAACGTCGCGGTTTTATTAGTGAATACGCCCGCTTTCAATGAGGTTATTTTCAAATTTCTGTCTATACAATTAAAAACTATATTTTCTTTTAAATTTAAATTTGAAAATGTCATAAATAAGAATATCGAAATGTGTATAATTTTTCTTTTTTTTTTACCTTTATTTTATAACAATTGAAAAATCAAATTCCCGCCATTTGAAATAATGAAAGAAATAATTGTAAAAAAAGAGGCTATTACGAAAATTAATTTTAATTTCGAAATTTTGAGGACTGTTAGGGCAACTTGCATCCTTACAAAAAGCTGATATTCGTTTCAGCTTTGTCATATTCTTTGAAATGTAAATTTAAAATGCAAGCATACAAAGAGACTTAAATATACAATATCCTTATTTTAAAAATTAGAATATTTATTTACTTTTCTAATGACAAAATAAGAGAAGTGTTTTGGACTATTGTCCTTCTGAAACTTTATTTTATCATTCATGTATTTAACGCATTTTTGTTTTAAAGCAACTATGAAATATTTATTTTTTAAGCTCTATTATTGTTATGCTAACTCTTGTTTTTTATTTCTATATAGATATTATCCCTTTATATATATAAATGCGGATTTGCTGGGAGGATATGTATAATTAACTATAATAAAATATTTCAAATTAATTTATTTTACTTACAAATGGCGTTCATTCCAAATTAAAACAGAATTACCGCTGAATTACAGGATAATAACATTTAGATGAAATCATTGAAATATTTACTATAAATAGTGTAAATCCAAGTTAGATGCCCCATCGGGTTAGTTGCCCCAATAACTGCATTTCAGCTGCTGGACGTTAGCTGGAGCTAGTGATGTTCTTTTACTCTCAATTGTTATACAAGAGCTTAGCAGACGAAGTTACACCGATTTATTTCTTCAAATAACAATTATATTCATGAATGAACGATATGTTTGGCTTTTATTGTATGTTTTTATAAGATAGAGACATGTAGATGAGGACATATAATGTATTTAGTAGAGATTTTTCATGAAATATTTAGTGAATGCTATTGAAATAGGTATCGACTAATGAGTTAGTTATAGGTTACAGCCATAATTGATCCTACTTTCAAACCAACCGGCTGGGGCATCTATACCGGATTAAAGGAGTACATGCCCCACCGCCATCGGGAATATATACCTCACTTGTGTTTCAGCATAAGACGTCCATTTATAATTATAGAATAAAATTGATGTGTCAAAAATTTTTTAAACCTTCAGAATTATGAGAAAATTTTGTTTTTTCTTTTGTTTCACCATAACCCTTTCGAAAGATCATTACCTAATAAGTCAGTAGGCGGTGTTAGTAGTGATAAATTCTTCATTTAAGCAATGATCTAAAAAAATTCATTTGTTTCATTTCAGAGAGTTGGTTCAAAAAATTGCATTTTTAAGCGAAAAATATTTAAGTGTTTGGTATTTATAGCTGTACTCAAAACATTTCAATTCACACATTCCGCATTTTGACTGGCTTTATGTCAGAATGTATTCAGAAGAACTATATAGAAATCTAAATACAAAATAAAAAAGTAAATTCCTTACGTATATCATTCTCACAGTAAAAATCGGAATGATGATACCGGGGCACCTATTAGAGGTATAATCCCTCTTTATGCTTATTATTGATTTAAATAATACTTCTTGATTGTTAGTAATTTTTCTGCCCCTACCTGTTTAATTTAATTTACATAAGTTTAACTTTGCTTAGAATTTATAAAATATTTTCAACTCATTCATTAGGAAACTTAAAAATATAACGCATTTCATTTGAGAATTTTTAATGCGCTTCCGTAATTAATTTTTAGATTTTTTTAGAGTTGAGATCTTAGAGTTGCTTCAGGTTGTATCTAGAATGTAAGAAGGTGGAGGGGTAATCCCTCTTAGTTTAGATTAAACGATATTAGCCTTCGTTAGAACTATCCGATTTGATTCACATTTTGAATATCGTCTTATTAGGGGAAGGCTCTTTCCTAATTAGTTTTTAGAGTTTGTACGTCGAATATAAGAAAGGAGGGATATCCATTTTAGATTAAATTAATTTTAGATTGAGTTTAGCCTTTGTTGGAATTATCCGATTGACTTCAAATTTTGTATACCCATTTATTCGAAGAATTTGGAATATCAAATATCCTTTGAAGTGGGAGTGTAATGCAGGATTAGTACAGAGAGCCTATTTGCTCAATGCCAGCAATTTAACTGGGCATACTTTTATTATGTATTGAATTCGCGTTTCTATGATGTTGTGATATTTCTATTTTAGGATACCGACGAAATTCAAAAGTAAGCCAGATTCCAAAAGAGAAAATTGGACTAAAGTAAACCTATGAGAAGCAATTAATATGATAGAAGCTGGTGAAATTGGTGTAGATGAAGCGGCACGATATTATGACATTTCGTCTATAATAATCAGGCGAAGGAAGGAAACGGGCAACCTGCACAAATCGTATCTTAGACGTTATACTGTACTAAGTTCTAAAAGTGAAAAAATGCTAATAATTCATATTCAATCATTAGAAAGAGCTGGTTTTCACCCTGATAGGGCAACTGTTAGGCGGATTGCATATGCATTTGCTTAGGGGTAAAACATACGTTCAATAAGGAGAAATGTAAAACTGGATATGATTGACTGAACTCGGTTCTAGACAGAAATAAGGAGTTAACAATTCAGCAGGCAGGAGGGTTTTATATATCTCGTGCAAAGGGTATGAACAGAAACGATGGCAACGGTTTATTTTGATATTCTTAATGAAATGTATGGAAAATATGGATTCTTCTCAAAATCAAGTCATGTCTTTTAAATGAATGAAACAAGATGTCAGTTTGAATAATGAAGTAGGGAAAGTAATAACTACGAAAGAAGACAAAGATGAGCAGTCTTTGATTGAGGAGAGAATGTGTCAGTTGTTGCATGGATTTATGCAGAAGTCTTGGTGCTCTCTCCTCTATTTTTTTAAGTTGTGAGAGGAAATCCCGGATTTTCAAACGGTCTTCCTCCGGGATTAAAATTTTATATAATATTTATATAAACGAAATGGTATTTCATAATCAGGGGGATGGGATACAGTTTATGTAATACCATTACATTTAAATAACAACGGTCTCATGTATTATATAGGAATGACTAAGCGGAAATTTTGTGACCGATTTAAAGAGACAAGGGAGACATCAAATTTGGTAAACTGAACACAGCATTATAAGGACTTTGCTCCAAAAACGAGATCAAATCAATTGATATTGACAGCGTGAGAATTATTACCCAGCAGTAGAATCCCTACAAAGCCAAGACCTCAGAGTCATTAGAAATAATTACAAGAAATAACCAAGTCTGTAATGATGGAGTCTCTTATATTGTATCGAACATATGGACAGAATTCATCAAATCACTACTTATCTTCCATTAAGAGGCCTTAAAAGTTATAAATCGAGTACGATACAGTAGATGGCATCACGACCACTTCTTTACATACGGGGTTTTTGGTAATCACCGCCCTATGAAAATGATATTGTTTGTTTTGAATTTGGAAAGGTACATCGTACACATAAGATTTCCATAACTCTATAAATACTTCAAACCGCCCTGACGATGGACAAGTTATATTGACTCGGAACTGTTGAGATATATTTGTTTTTAATATTGTAAGTAATTTATATATTTTTTTGTGAATTTTAATCTGTCTACTTATACACTGGTTAGTTCATTTCGCCCTTTACTCATATAAAATGCAGTGTAAAGACCATTTAAGTAAGTAAGTAGTATAATATTTAAGTTTCACATCTATCATTGTTATGATAAAACATGCTTTTTTTATATATAAATATTATCCTTTTATATTTATAGATACAGATTTGCCGGCAGGGTGTTTATAGAGATTATAATAAAATAATTTTTTAAATAAGTTGTATTTAAAAATCTCGTTTATTCTGAAAGAAAACTGAATGACCCACGAATGACAGGATAATAAATTTTAGACAAAATCATTGATATATCTGTTATAAATATGAAGTAATAAATTAAGAAATGAAATTATATAAATAATAAGGTATGATAATAGTTTTAATGAGACATTTTATTATTTCATTGCTTCAGCATTTATTCAATAAAATATGTACTGTACGTAATACAAATGGCATTAGTGATTTTATAATTTTAATTAACATTGTTTAAGCTAGATAAAAATATAGCATTTAGCATTTATTAAAAAAAAAAAACTTTAATAAAGAAAATAAAGTAAGAATAATATCAAAATAATGTACTTAAAAATATTTAATAAGATTTAAAATCAGGAAGTAAAATGCGAATTTTATAAGCTTAAAGAATATTTTAAAACGAATTTTTATTTTTTTATTCTGCGATGGATTCCTCCATTTTTAATGCTATTATTATCACGATTTGTTTCGTTTTTAAAGTTGGAAGTAGGATAAAAATTTTATAAGCTTAACGAATATTTTAAATGCATCTTTCTTCTTTATTCTGAGATGACATGTTTAATTTTTAGATGTATGGTTGTTATGATAGGACTTGTTGTTTCTACATAGATTTCATTCTTCTATCCTTGGAAAACAGATTAGCTGGTAAGATATTTAGAGATACTATAATAAAATGATTCAAAGTAAATTACTTGCCTTTAAAAATGTCATACATTCAAATGAAAACTGAAATACTGCCAAAGTATAATAACTTTTAGAGCTAAACAACAACACTAATAACTTGAGCTGATAATAACTTTCAAATGAAAGTATGCAACTATCTGCTATAAATATGGAGTATGGAATAATTATAAGTAATAACTTGAGAAATTATTAAAAAAAATTTAAAAAAAATGAGTTATAAATTAGGATGCTATTTTAATAGCAAATTTTATTGCTTCTTTTTTCAGCATTTATTAATAAAATCATTATGAAATACATTCGAAATTATATTTAGATAGCAGCGTTAGTATTATTATACTTTTAATCAGAGTTCGGAATAACTACTTTTTTATTGTAGCGAACTACAACTACAACTACTTTATCAAAAATGTAGTTAACTACAACTAACAACTACTTGTTTAAAAAAGTAGCGACTACAAACTACTTTTCAAAAGTAGTTACTACTTCGCTAATTTCAAATTTTGTGAAAAAGTTTAATTTACACTAGAAATGGAAGACACGGATTAAATAATAAAGCAACCCCTTGTTATATCGCGTCTACCGGGATACATTTAAATAAATACGACATAACCGAGGGCATTAAAAAATTAAGAAAGATAAGATACAATAAAATGCTTTGTGTTTGCCTCCAAAATGTTAGTTTATACACTCACTACAAATTTTGTAGCAAAATTTAGAGAGATATTTATAATCTAGAACTTGATTTTAGAAGCGAGTGTCTATGGGAAAAATCTATGACGTCATGCGATGCGTTGCTATACACTATAGCTGGGATTTGCTGCTGAGAAAAACAAATTTTGTGTAAAGAAGTAAGTTTCGGCCACGTGATTTGCAGAATGACACATTTCCCCCCCTGAAGCAGCGTTAAAAGTAGCGTCAGTTTACGCTACAAACTACTGATTTTTTGTATCGCGCTACTCGCTACACTACATTGTTCAAAATGTAGTGCGCTACACTACAAACTACAGTAAAAAGTAGAGACTACTGTAGTTTCGCTACTTGTAGCGCGCTACTTCTGACCCCTGCTTTTAATGAACTTTGTTTAGGCCATTATTTTAAAGGGGGGGGGTGCGGATTTCCTTGCAATAAGATTTGAGTAATGCACTTGACAGTTTATTTAGTTTCTAAATAAAACCAATACGTAGTTAAATGCGAATTTTATTAACTTAAAAATACTTTAAAGTACATTTTTCTCATTTGTTCTGAAATTCATTATTTAATTTCCAACATTATGAATGTTATAATAAGTCTCACGTTTTTCTACACAAATATACTATTATTTTTTTTTAACTGATTTGATGGAAGAATTTTTATCGAACTTGTAAAAAATAATTCAAAGTTAATCTCTTTCTTTTTAAAAGTTGTTCATTCCAAGCGTAGACTAAATTACATCCGAATAAGAATATAATAAGACTTAAATAAAATGATAAAAGTATGTACTATGGAGATAAAATGCAATAAATTCAGTACATATTGAAGTTAAAATTAATTAAAAAGATCTTCCAATATACTTAAAAAAGGTTTTAATAGGCACAATAAAAGTAAACGGACTGTAAAAATTCAATTTCTCAAAGTAAATCCAAGTTAAAAATATAGAATATGTAATGTTAAAATTTCATTTTAAAAAATAAAATACTATGGAGAGAAACAAAAATAAATTATTATAATTTATTTTAATGGGACATTCTATTTCTTGAATGTTTTAGAGTTTATTAAATATTTTTAGATTTGAGCGCATGCATAGAAAAAATACTTCTTTGTAAAACAATAACCATAATTTACTTGGAAGCATTTATTTTTCGAATTTATTTTCTTTTCTGAAATTAAATGTGTATAGGGTAAAATTTTGAGTTACTTTTGATGTATATAGACAACTGAAACCCGAGCATCTTTATTCTATTTAATTACGAAAGTAAACTATCAGAAAACATTTCACAGAAAATAATAAAGAGGATTTCTTCTTTTTCTTTACTAATAAATGATTCGATCCCAAGCTATGCGTACGTGGAAATCTGATTGGTTGTTGAATGTTAGATAAAAAAATATGTCTGCATTGATCTATTTTATGTTTTAATATTATTAATTCTTTTTTTTTCTTTTTAAATGCTAAAAGGTGTAAATTATCAACATAATATATAATAAAATAACTTTTATTAGATTGTTTACATGCTCACTTCGAGTCATTTTCAAAAACAAATGAGAATATTCTATAATTGTACAGTCTTTGAAGTTATTATTTGAAATTCTATCACTTAATTTTCATGTACTTTTTTAAAAATTATCCACGTTATCTTTTATTTTTACTTGGTTGTTTATTTTCATACTTCTAACCATGGAGAAACTCGCGCCAAAATTTCGGTAAGTTAAAAGATTCGGCACCGTTACATATTGTATTTTTGCGTGTTAGTATCTATAAGTTTTCTCTTAATATGGATGGATAGTATAGATTGGAGAGAAGGAAAAAAATATTTTACTTTCATTGAAATTTATTTCGATGGTTTCTTCTTGAAATCAACTTGCCAGGACTGTGGTGTTTCTATTATAATTAATATCAGCTATATGCTCCTTTTTTCTATAATTACATTTCCTGCTTGTCATGCCAATATAGTAATTCTTAGATCCGTCTTCTTTAATAAAAGGTATTTCATATACTCCTGAATAATTCTCAAAATTAATTAATAGAAAAACCACAGCCCTGGCAAGAGTATATCAAGAAGAAACCATCCAAATAAATTTCAATGAAAGTAAAATAATTTTACTCTCCAGTCTATACTATCCATCCATAATAAGAGATACCACGGATATACTAACACGCAAAAAACAATATGTAACGATACAGCATCTTTTAACTTACCGAAATTGTTGCTCGGGTTACTCCATGGTTACAAATATGACAATAAACAACTAAGTAAAAATAAAAGATAACGTGCGTAAATAAAAAAAAGTACAGGTAAATTAAATGATAGCATTTCAAACAATAACTTCAAAGACCTTACAATTATAGAATAGTCTCATTTGTTTTTGAAAATGTCTCCGAGTGAGCCGAAACATGTCATCATTCTAATAAAAGTTATTTTACTGTATATTATGGTGTTAATTTACATCTTTTAGCAGTTAAAAGAAATATATTATTACAAGGTGTTATAATTTATTATATTATAATTTATTCTTGTTAAAATATGCGGCAACGTGCTTAGTCTAACTAATATATTGCATTTTACATTCATTTAGATTACCAAAACGGTAGGAAACAAATGGATTACATGTCGAAATATATATTAATTCTAAGTATCGAAAAATCAATTTCACATCAGTAAAATCACCTTTATGTGTATTCTTAACGAGTCGCTACTTTTATTGTTCTCACTCTTCTAACTGTAAAAGAACATACATAAAATTTAACTACGTGAATTCACGTCTTTTCATCATTGTATTAAAAAAAAATATTATTTCGAAATGCTTAAATTGAATTACAGAAATCTTTCAGAGTGGAAAAATGCATAAAAGTGATTAAAAAAAATTACATATCAATGTTAGAAAGGGAAAAAAAACGAAATATTTACAGAAAAAAATATATAGACAGAATAAATACTTTCTTCTTGTACAGTTTATACTATATCGGAAAACGTAATTAGCTTCAAATAATATTTAAAAAAAAAACATGCAATACAAAGTTTTCTTTTTGAATAAAATATTTGTTTGCTAAGTAGAATTATTTATTGAAAAACGTTGTTTGGTCTGCATTTTTTGTTTATAACTATATTATTTTTATGAACAAGGAAAGCATTTCAACATTAAAACTTCACTGATTCAATACAAATATGTAAACAACCTACAGAAATATTTTTAAATGAATAGTTTATTAGCGGATAAATATATTTTCTGTATTATACTATCCGAAAACATAATTGGATATAGTTTATTAAAATTGTATAAAGTTACGACATTTATTTGTTTGAATTAGGATTGTTATAAAAAATCATGCAAATAAGTATAATTTTTTTTTGAATCAACTTTATGTATTTCTTAACGAGTCGCTTTTTTTTATTGTTCTCACTCTTCTATCTTTAAAACAGCTTGCAGAAAATTTATCCACGTGAATTCACGTCTTTTCATCATTGTATTGAAAAAAAAACGAAAGAAAAAACGACTTACTTCGAAATTCTTAAATTGAATCACAGAAATATTTTAGAGTGGAAAAATACATAAAACAGATTTTTAAAAAATCACATATAAATGTTAGAAAGAAAAAAAAACGAAACATTTGCAGAAAATGAAAAAATATATATACATAGAATAAATATTTTATTATTGTACATTTTATACAATATCGGGAAACTTAATTAGCTTCAAATAAAAAAACATACAGTACAAAGTTTTCTTTTTGAATAAGATATTTGTTTGCTAAATAGAATTATTTATTGAAAAATATTGTTTGGTCTGTATTTTTTATTTATAACTATATTATTTTTATGAATAAAGAAAGCCTTTTAACACTAAAACTTCACTGATTCAATACAAATATATGAACAACCTACAGAAATATTTTTAAATGAATAGTTTATTAACGGATAAATATATTTTTTGTATCATACTATCCGAAAACATAATTGGATATAGTTTATTAAAATTGTATAAAGTTACGACATTTATTTGTTAGAATTATGATTTTTATAAAAAGTCATGTGAACAAGTATATATATATTTTTTGAATCACCTTTATGTGTTTCTTAACGAGTCGCTTCTTTTAAGGTTCTCACTCTTCTAACTTTAAAACAGCATGCAGAAAATTTATCCACGTGAATTCACGTCTTTTCATCATTGTATTGAAAAAAAAAACGAAAGAAAAAACGACTTACTTCGAAATTCTTAAATTGAATCACAGAAATGTTTTAGAGTGGAAAAATGCATAAAACAGATTTTTTTAAAAATCACATATAAATGTTAGAAAGAAAAAAAAACGAAACGTTTGCAGAAAATGAAAAAATATATATACATAGAATAAATATTTTCTTCTTGTACATTTTATACAATATCGGGAAACTTAATTAGCTTCAAATAAAAAACATACAGTACAAAGTTTCTTTTTGAATAAGATATTTGTTTGCTAAATAGATTTATTTATTGAAAAAATATTGTTTGGTCTGTATTTTTTATTTATAACTATATTATTTTTATGAATAAAAAAAGCCTTTTAACACTAAAACTTCTCTGATTCAATACAAATATATGAACAACCTACAGAAATATTTTTAAATGAATAGTTTATTAGCGGATAAATATATTTTTTGTATCTTACTATCCGAAAACATAATTGGATATAGTTTATTAAAATTGTATAAAGTTACGACATTTATTTGTTTGAATTAGGATTTTTATAAAAAGTCATACAAATAAGTATAAAAGTAAAATTAGTTTCTTTTTTATGCACCTTTGCAGAAGCATTCAATATTTATCTTATAAATCTCGCCTAATTTCATAACTGCAATTCATGATTTTTTGAAATAAATTTCTTTATATTGCATTAGATTGGCGGAGACGCCGTACCCGGTTATGGAATATTAACAGCTTATATTTACGCTTGGTAAAAAGCTGGAGCTAGTGAATTTTTTAAAAGTTTATAATTTTTTTTTCAAGATATTGCAAAAAAAAAAAAAAAAAAAGATTGTTTAAACTCTACTTTTAGGATTTCTAATTTGATTTCTCAACGTATGATCATAATTTAATTAAAATAGAACTATTAATCGATTAAAGCATATTGTTTTATAAATATATTACACTACTTATCTTTTATTTAAATTTCCTACTTTTTTGTGTTTAAAATATTTTGTTGTTCCAGCTTCACCACTAGGAGGCCTTTTTTGGCGAGATTAGTTTGGCGCTTAATTAGATCCATTGTTGTTGTAACTCGTATACAATTGTTACCATAAGGAATGTTTGGCGATTTATCACCTGTTGAGGGTTAACGGGAAAATTTCTTAAAACGAATATATTAATTTATAATAACTTCTAAAACTTATCAAAATTTTGTATTGTAATCGTAAACACACTTTTTAGATAGTTTTTAGAATTCTAACAAATCAGAAAATGAGTGGAAAATCTATTACTTGGAAAATCCAGGTTGAGTTATATAAAACAGTAAACAGTGTAATAAAAGCTATTTTTTAGCTAATTTACATTAATGATACATAGAAAAACGTCAAGTTAAAAATTTTTGAACTGTGTCCCTTAATAAAGTGTCGTAGGACACAAGTATGCCGTATATATTTTTTTTTATGCGACGACGATTGATGTGAAATACTTAACAATTTTTAAATTTTTAATGTTCAATATTCTCTATTTTTGAATTTGATTTACTTTGAGAAATTGAATTTTTACAGTTCTTTAAGCTTTATTAGCCTATTAAAATATTTTTAAGTATATTTAAAGTATTTTTGTACAAAAAAAAAAAATAATAAATAAAAAACACTATATTTTCTTTATGTGCTAATTTTTAAAACAGACGGGCTTTTCTTTTTCATTATTTTCCCCTCCATTGGCCTGCTTTTCAGGATTTACTCTTTTGAAATATTTTATAATTATATGGTTGACCAGGCCGAAGAACAATTATTTATGTATTACCTCAAAAATTAGAAAATATATGTTATGTAAATCTAAAAAAGTAATTGTTTTCGAGTTGAAACTTTCATTGAAAAATATGATATCAAACATGACCCAGAAAAATGCGTCTAGTACTTCTCTAGATCAGTGGTCACCAAAAGGCGGATCTCGGTCCGCATTCAACTTTTGTACGAACCGCATACGAAATTGTGATTAAAAACTCTTGGTAGTGACCAATTTTGGATTAAAAATATCTATGAAAGAAAGTATCCAGAGCTAAAAGCTTTAGCCATAAAATTGTGTACGATGCTGGTTTAACTTAAGCGTGAGAAGTATCATTCACAGAACTGAATTACATTAATAACCGGTTAAAATCTCGACTCTCAGATGATTACCCTAATATCTTCATGAGAATCAGCTGCACTAATTTGAGCCCAAATTTCAGGCAGGTTGTGCAAAATGAAGCGTTCCATTTATCCCATTGAAAATAACCCAAAATGCACTTTAATGAGTACTCTTTTTAGGTGCGTTCGTAATTATATAAATACGTAGCACCTATAGTCGTCGTCTGCTCCGTCCGTCTGTCTGTCTGTCTCTCCGTCCGTCTGTCTGTCCATCCGTCTGTTTGTCTGTCCGTCCGTCCGTCTGTCCGCATATAACAGCGCAAAAACTACCCAACCAAATGGTTGGAAATTTAAGATATATTCTCTTTGCAGAATTTTATTGAGACTATTTCAAATTTTATGAAAATCGAATCAAAACTTTAGAAGATATTAATAAAAATATTTATCAAGAAATTTGAATTATATATATATATGTGTGTGTGTGTGCTTTCTTGTTATAGTAGCTTCCGAGGTTTAATCGTCAAGCAATCGAGATACTTATTTTATTACAGGAATGAATCTGCAGACGATATAATTCATTTCACAGAATTAAAAATTATCAAGATCTGAATATTTATATAACTAGCTATAGTACGAACGCACCTCGTTTGTCACGTTTGACGTACAATTTCCAACTTGTTGAATTTATGTGTACTTTGTATTGTTTTTCATGTATTCTAAAAATAACAATAAAAACTCTTCATTTGGTATTTATGCACATCATTTCACTCGTATCCATTGTGTTTTGCATGTAAGATAACAACTGATTTCAAAGGAAAGTTTTAATAAGCAAAGCTTGTAGCCTAGATTCTTAGAGTATTTTGTAGCTTGGAGAAGGGGGCGGTATAGGGAGTTCGAGTGGAGAAGCTTAAGTTTTCTAGACTGCGGAAGTTAGACAATTATTTGAAACGGACCTACCGGAAAAATAATTGGTGTCCACTGCTCTAGATATTCGAAAAAATAAAAAAAAATGAAAGAGACTGGATACTTTTGATCACATAGCGTAAAAACCAAAAAGCTATATGTTGTAACATTGTCCATACGTTATTATTATTTTTAAAATAACTTCTTGCTGATTATCTTTTTAATGTATGGCAACAGGAAAATATTTACATTTTTAAATTATAAAAAAAAAAAATAATTTTTTGTAAAGATAAATTATGCAGGTGCTTGAAAAATGTATAAGGTGTGGTTTGGTACGTTTTTAAAGTAACTAGTTTTTCGCGCCGGATCCCAAACATATGTATGCCATATTTGGTTCAAATCGGTTAAAATTGTAGTCGGTTTGTAAATTATGGCAGGAAGTCAAAAAATGGAGTAATGAGTAGTCTGGTAAGTTTCCAAAGTAGCCAGCATTTTTCGAAGGTTTCTAATATATATATATGGAGCGTTTCGTGCTAATCGTTCAAAAAGTGCAGATTTTTATACAGAACATATACACAAACGTTCACATTTTTATTTTTATGTAGAGATAATCTGAGTGTAATACAGATTCTTAAAATATGATTTTTGAAAGCATCAGTTTCATGGCAGATTCTGCAAATACAATTTTTTTTTTTTTTTTTTTTTTTTTTTTTAAGTTTCGATTTCTTTGGATATTTTATAAAAGGCCTTTTTCTTTGATACACAATTAAATGCTCTGTGCCGCTTACATTTTTTAACATTCTAAATTTTAATTATATATTTATTATTTATTTTATAAAGATTACGATTCATACATATTACATTTCAATTTCAACTTTCAGTACAGTACCGTATTTATATAAACGAAAAAATGAGATAATTTTAACCATTTTTATAAAAAAGTATTATGTGATTTAAAATCAATCTAGTTTTTTTTTTTTTTTTTTTTTTTTTTTTTTTTTTTTGTTAAATAAATAAATTGAATAATAATTAGTTATTTTCTTCATGGAAATTACTAAAAAAATATTACATGCTAATTTAAAAAGTTTGATTTGTCAAAATTGAAAATGAAATTAATATATCCGAAATAAACATTTTTGAATACTTCAAATAAAATGAAAAATACTCTTATTTTTCTATTTTATTAATGAAAATAATCTAGAGCCAGAAGCTCTAGATTATTTTCATTTTTTAAATAAATTTATTTTTTTAAATATATTTATAATGAAATTATAAATTTACTTAAATACAAATGTTACAATAACATTTTCCCCTATTTAATATTTAAAATGTTTCTGTTTCACTTTCTGAAAAATTAGAAAGTAAATTAATCATTTTAACGAGTCCACCTAACATAGTTTTTATTTTAAAAAATATTCTTCCATTAATTTTACTACTATGAATAATATATTAATTATATATTTACGAAATGTGTTTTGAAACAACACTTATTGAGAAAATTAATGTTAAATTTCGTTAATTTATTTTTCTATATTTGACGCTTTTTATAGTTTGCTTTTACAGTCATTTGTATTTCATTTTACAATATGGAACAATTTTTTTCATATTTTATTCCATTATTTCTAGAAAACAATAGAACATAATTTGACACCCATTTTTTATAACACTAAACTTACCGTTTTTTTTTTTTTTTTTTTTTTTTTTTTTTTAATAAGGAAATATGAATTTAAGTAAGTATAGGAAGTGATTAATGTCAAATAGTCAAATATAAGTTATATTATTCAGACTGTTGAATAAATTATAAAGTGACTAAATTGTTGCGATTATAGTATAAACGCAGAAAGAAATGTTTACATTAAGATGTCAATTCAACAACACAATATAAACTATATCTATGTTAAACACTGGAGTACATTTGACGATACACATCATTGCTTTCTAAAAAATAATTTTAACTGAAAGTTTCATGTTAATGGAATGAAAAGTTTACTAAAACATGCATTGTAATAGTCACTTGAATATTCGGTGTTTTTCAAACTTTTAAAATCAGAAAAAAATAGTATATATTAAGAAACTGAAGATTACACACATATACAATAAAAATCTTTTTTGTTATTTTAGCTGTTCTTAATGTAATTTATAGTGTTGAATTTAAAATTCATAATAAAAGTGGTGTCTCACTTACATTTTGTGCACGAAGTTGACTTTTGTGATATGTTAGCAATGCATTAATCTGCTTATTCCAATTACTTTGCACAATTTAAATTAAATGGATAAGTCTTTTTAAAAAGTAATTGTATTCCTCAAAATTAAATATATGTAGTGTTACACGTTTTATTACAAAAATTTATTTCACCTATTTTGGAGTGAAATTTTTGGATTATTATAGACCGCAGGTTCCGTACAAAGATTGCTATGTTACGGTATAAGAATTTAAAAAAATTGCCCAAAGTCAAAAATAAACATTAAGGTTTGTTATCCCGTTGATATGCAGGGGGAATAAACTCTACAATGATGGTTTTTGTTGTTGTCTTTGCTCATGTGATGTTATAAGCCTAAATTTTTCAATTTCATTTAGTCAAGGTACATTTAAAAAAATTTAGCCACAAATGTAGTGAGTTAGAAATACAAATGGTATAAATATCTGATTACATTTTTATTGTACCAAAAATTACTTACATATAATGACAAAAAAATAATAGCTTAAGGTACTTGAACCCATTGATTATTTTCTCTGCCCTTCCATTTTTTATTGAACGGATCAGTTACCTAGTTTTATAAACAAGGTTTGACTTTTCTATTCGTTACTTAGTAATCCTGATTTTATATAAACATGAGAAAAATATGAGTCTTAAAGTACAATATTTTGGAAATGTAAAATATATTTTTCTAAAAAATGTCCTCTAATCATAATTAATTTTGTCTGAAAAACACATTTAAGAATGTTATATTCCCATTTTCATCTGATTTTTTTGGAATTATTCTTTGAACGGCGTCCTGTGTAGTTTTAAAGCAATTTTTATCATGTACATATTTACTAAAATATGGCCTGTCTTTTTAATAAAAATCTGGCGAATTCGCCAAAATACTTATAATAAAATCCTGACTATCTCTGATGAAAATACTTTATTCAAATTATTGCGATAACTTTAAGCATAACTATAATAATAATAATACCATGATTGTTAGATCATTTTTGTAACACTACATTGTTGTAAAATTTCATTCCTTTTGAAAACAATATTGCCAAATGAAAATCTTTCCAGATAAATCTTTTTAGTATTTTACAAACCGTTGACAGAAAGAGTATATAACTTCTTCCTTGCCAAGGATTGACTAAATCCGATACAGTCGATAAAAGAAAAAATAAGGAACCCCTCAGCAATTATATCGCCAAATTGACGCAAAGAAAACGAAAAAAACCATTTACCTTCTTTAAAAGTATGTTATAAAAAGTAAAGATTACAGAGCTATCTTAATATAGAGATTGCATTAGACTTTAATATCTTCAATACGAGCACCAAATTTATACATCATATTCGCATTCTTCGGTAGATCATGCCGTAGGGTACTAAACAGAAAGTCATTCGGTAAAAGAGTTTCAGAATTATGCAGTTTATAATTTTTGAAATCGTAATGTTAAATTCCATTTTATGAGTTGAAAACAACCTGTTATACGATTAGATTTTAAACCATAACTCAACAATTTCTTGGCACGATATTAAGAAATTTTGTATGTGCATATTTGAAGCTTTTAGAAATAAGTTTTCTTTAAAATTGTGATACGTTACATTGAATATATTATTTTCGGATATTAATTTCATAATTAATTTTTAATCGCAATAATCCCCATCGGAATTTCATAGATACCATACTTCAAAGATACAAAAGATTGGTATAATATTGTACCAGACTTTAAATATTGTATTTTACTTCAGTTTAAAAACTTTTCTTGGCGATAAATACAAACAAAACTGTACATTTAAGTTTATCAATTCAATAAAAATCGAGTAGATAACATTCTATTTTATTACTCGTTAGATTTAAACTACATGTATTACAATTATGAAAAAGTTAAATGTCTATTAAAAATGAAAGAAATAATAATTTTTTTTTCAAAGGTTTAAACGACATCAATTTATAATGAAGATGAGATGCTTAAGCTTATGCTTCGCATTTTTGTCAATACTTGGAGCTACGCTGTGCCAAACTGTAAAATTTCTCAAGGTCTCAATCTGTTAAGCTGTTAAAAAGCGAAAGACAGGTTTGCGTATTCATGTTTTCCAGTTAATTTACTAAAAAAAAGTATTCATACAGGTAGATACAGCGTAGCACAATCTATTGAGTAAACTTTGAACTATTTTTTAAAGTAATGTATGCAAAATTTATGAGTTGTGTTTTAATCTTTATCATATATTTAATCTTCATTTTTATCGTAGTTCATGAATTATTAAAATTTTAATTGAATTTCCGGAGTTCTTTTTGGGGAAACTTGCATCTTTATATAGTTACGAAGGCATAGTCTTTTAAATATGAAACAACATAATTAAGAATTTAAGTAGTATTTGTATGAAACAAAAATTACACACTACATCAATTTTCAAAATCATTCAAGTCGAAAACTTTTTTTGAGATAACTATGCGAGAAATTCATCTGCATCACTTCCTAATATAAGCAAGGAAACTAAGAAAAATATATACATAATATAAAATTTATATATTTAATATATTTACAAATCAGTTTTAAAAGCATTCGTGCATGAGATACAAATAAAATGAGCGTCACAAGCTATTTTAATGAATATTTTACATTTTCTTATGAATGTGGCTATATCATTCATAATTAATATAAGTTAAAAAATTAAAACGAGCTATTAGCCCTTTTTAAAAAATATATTCAACATTCTATTAAACATCGATACTTAGTTATAATTATTTCCTATGAAAAAAAATACGATATTAATGAATGGTGCTGAACAAATTTGTCTGTGCAAATTATTTTTCTTGCATAAGTATTATCTGATTTCAATATATTTCTGTAACTGAAATAAATGATTGGATAGTAAGTTACATAATTCAACATAAAGTTAGACATTTCAAATAAAAAAAATTATATTGAACTATTTTTTCTTCTGTTTTCTTTAACCAATATCCTCTTTAGTACATTTTTTTTCATTGTAGGGTGAGTTTAAAAAGTGATAAAGGATGATTCGAAAAAAGCAATTAACAACTTTTTTACGTAATATTAAAGACTTTTTTCATACAACAAGAAATGCGATAAATAAATTGCTTGCTTAGAATACGAAATATTGTTTATTTGATTTTTCAGTTTTATTATTTACAATTATTTTTATGCTATATTTCACTGAATGTATTTATTATATATATATATATATATATATATATATATATATATATATATATATATATATATATAATATTAGGTAGGTTTCATTACAAAAAGTCCTTCCGACCTGTACCGGGAGGAAAAGGTAGCTTTCATAGTCCATGTTTTTAAAAATTCAACTCATTTTACTCAAACACCCGAAGCTAAAATGCTTGGAACCCGATTATAGAAGATTCAATCCCGGTTTTCGTCAATACTTAATTTAAATGCGAATTTGAGCATTAGAGTAATAGCATAACAAAAATCAGCTTATTTCAAAATGTCACCCACCCTAGATATTCAAACTGCCATATCTCAGCCATTTTTTAAGATAAAGCCAAAACAAAAAATGTTTCGGAATCCTTGTATCACGATATAACACTTAACGGAAACAACTTTTTCAATTTATAATTTTTTATACATATTTGAATTAAAAAAAATATTAAAAAAATTAACTTGCCGTCATTTTGAAACAAGAAAGAAGGCGCATGAAGCTGGCGAACGAACTCAGTCGAGACTTTGGTTCAGTACACATGATCAGTCACATCCATACCGGTTCGTAAATACGACTGTTCCGGCATAACATATATCAGATTGTTTCAAAATCTCAGCCATCCTAGAAATTCAAACAACCACATCGCATATTTTTTTTAAGATATAGCTAAAACAAAAAAATGTTCCAGAATTCTTGTATCACGTTCTAACACTTAACAGAAACATTTTTGTTCAATTTATAACTTTTTGTACATCTTTTAAAATTTTTAAAAATAAAAAAAAATAACTGGCCGCCCTTTTGAAACAAGATCAGCGGATGAAGCTGATCAATGAACTCGTTCGAGACTTTGGTATGTCCTATGCACTTACACAGTCACATCCAAATTGGTTCATAAATAAGAGCATTACAAAAAGCTACCTATTGCAGCCGTTCGGAGGAAAGCAATTCCAAAAAATTTTGGTATGTTTTCACCGATCATGACCCCCAGACTCCCAAACCACCCTCCGTTCAAATGTTGATTTATATCTATCTCTCTCTCTCTCTCTCTCTCTATATATATATATATATATATATCTGATACATGTCATGCTGTAACTCTCTTATTTATGATCCGATTTGGATGTAACTGGGTATGTGTATAGGACATACTAAGATCTCGAACGAGTGCGTTGGCCAGCTTCATCCACAATCTTGTTTCAAAATGGCGGTCAGTTAAAAAAATTTAAATTTTTACAAATTCAAAAAGATGTACAAAAAATTATAAATTGAAAAAATTATTTCAGTTAAATGCTAAAATGTGATACAAGAATTCTGAAACATTTTTGTTTTTGCTATATCTTAAAAAATGGCTGAGATATGGAAGTTTGAAATTCTAGGCTGGCGGAGATTTTGAAACAATCTTATATTTGTTATGCTGTAACTCTCGTATTTATGAACCGATATGAATGTAACTAATCATGTATACAGAACATACCAAGGTCTCGTAGGCCAGTTTTCATTCGCCATCTCGTTTCAAAATGGCGCCAAGTTAAATTTATTATTATTATTATTTATTTTTTTTAAAGGTGTATAAAAAATTATCAATTGAAAAAGTTGTTTCCGTTAAGTGTTAGATCGTTATACAAGGATTCCGGAACATATTGTTTTGGCTTTATCTTAAAAAATGGCAGACATACGGCAGTTTGAAATTCTAGGGTGGCTGACATTTTGAAACAATCTGATTTTTGTGCAATTCTCATGCTGAAATTCGCATTCAAATTCAGTATTAACGAAAGCCGGATTGAATTTTCTATAATCGAGTTCCAAACAATTTAATATTAAATATAAAGCCTGATTAAGAATGCAGAATGTTATGTAAAGTTCGTCCATGATATGTTTTCCGATGAGTAACACAAATTTAGTTGAATTTAAACTTTAATTAAGGTGATTTGCAACAAGGAACTAGCAGATATTACTTTTTTATTTCACAATTCGTTTTCTTAACCATTTGTGCCTGTTGGCTTCTTCCCTTGTATCATCGCGCACACTATGAAGGTCAACTACCAACTTAACATGGCTGGAGTAAAATTATAATGTAGAAATGTCGTTAATGAAAAAAGATTTGAAACTTAAGAAATAAAGTCTTTATAAAATAGGCTTTTAAATATTATGGTTTTATACTACACTAAATTAGTTTTAGCTTTATATTATTTAATAAGTTTACTGAAAATGAAATGAAAAAAATGAAGAATGTAATTTTTGTAGGGTATAAAAAAAGGAATACAAATCAGGAATTTTTTTTCTGAAAAATCGAAATTATTCTTTTTAATGAAAATTATTCTTTTCAATATTTTAAGAATAAATATTATTATTACCACATGCAGACTTATCTCCCATCCATTTTTTAATGTGTCATATGTTTAATATTTTAAAAACATTTTAATAAAGATTTCATTAAAGTGTATTTTTTCTATTTCAAGAGTTTTTTTCTTCTTTTTTCAGTAATTTATCACAAACAGAATTTTTTTTTTTGTCATGCAATATGAGCAGTAAATAAAAACAGAAATTGAATTTTTTATTTAAATAGCTTTGCCATGTTTTTATTAAATTAGGATAAATTGTTACAGTAATTCAATATTTTTGTTAATTTCCCCATTCTTTAATACTCATTAAAGAAATTCTAAATGAGCTTAATCTACATCTAAATATTTTTATTGAACGAAACGTATTTTTTTTATCAGTGTATGTTTTAAACTAAATTAAATTATGAGACATTTTTTTTTTTGTGTTTTAGCAAAGTTTTAAATAAATAAATGTCTTCTTTTACAAAAAACAATAAAATTAAGTAAAATAAAATTAAGACTACAGCTTTCATACTTTTACATAAATGCATGTTAAACATTATATACATTTTTATGGTGTATAAAAATTAATTTTACAATGAAATCCAAGGTCGCGATTCACTTGTCACGTCAAAATTATAATGTGTCCCGCTTTAAACTAAACCAGGAGTTTCTTTCGTTACTTTGGGAATGATGAAAGTAACGTAACGAATTTTGCAAGGGACTCAACTTGTTGATCTTGTTTTCTATATAATATGATTACACACACACACACACATTGGCTATCGGAATTAATGTCTATCAATTAAATCGCAGAATTTTCTCAAACGGCACGAATTTTCCGGACAATCCGATACTTCAAAGGTATATATATATATATATATATATATATATATATATATAATTATAAATCAATGTATGAATTTAAACTTATCCAGAATTAAGATCAAGTGTACAAATAAATCTATGAAAATTATTTGAACAGTAGCAAAAGTAGAAAAAAAATCAATATTATAAGTTGTCTGACACAACATTCGCACATCAATGGGTGAAAAGGCAGTTTAAAATCCTCGCCCTCTTATTTTCTTTAAAACAACAACACTATCAGCAGGTTTCGAAAAGCAAGCCATCAATCTTACATTAAACACAAAATAGTAACAGATGAAATAAATCCTTTACTGAATTGTAATATAAACAAAAACTATTTAGAAATTCTTTTTGGCTAGTCTTGGAATACTGGAGAAAGAATTGATAAAAAGTTTTTCAAGTTGCGAGTTGATGGACAGACGCTGAAGTCGTAGGAAAACATTTTTATAGTACTTTCATTGGGGATAAGGGTAGAGACGAACTACTTTTCATTTTACTTTTTGAAAATTATTCACTTTTATTGAAAATAAATTATTGAATATATTAAGTTTTTATACATTTATTTGTATTACTTTTTGGTTTAATGGGTTTAATTTGGAAAGTTATAGTTTTTATCTACATTGCTAGTCAGTAGAGGAATTATTTCAACTGTCACTATTTTGTATTTAATGTAAGAATGGCTTGCTTTGCAAAATCTGCTGATACTGCTACTGTTTTTAAGAAAATAAAAGGGGGGGAGGAGTTTAAGTTGTCTTTCCTCCACCTGTTGATCAAAGGTTGTGTCAGTCGACTTATAATATTGATTTGATGGTTTCGTGTTTCTTAATGCAGTGGAACTCCTGTTATACGTTTTGCTCGGGACCGGACAACAAAACGTATAACTCAGTAAAACATACAACTCAATTAATGGTCTACCGGAACCATTTTATAAATATATCGTAAAAATCACTAATCTTCTATTGCTTCTTTTCGGCAGAGCCAACATTGAACAGCAAACTTTGCAAAATTTGTGTTAAAATATATTCTGATGCCGTCTACAGGCAGCTTTGTCTAACAACAATTTATAAAGAATCTCCTATTAATTTCGCAAGTCTGTCAATTGAAAAATAAATTTCGGAACAGAAATTGCAATAATTGAATTTTATGTTTCTGTCGATACTGAATCTGAAAATGAAGTTTCCATCACGCATCACACTTTTATTATGCAACCTTAAAAAAAAAAAAAAAAAAAAAAAAAAAAAAAAAAAAAAAAGGTGACTAAGTGTTACATAACATGAAATATTAACTTAACTTGCGTATCTGGAAGAATAGAAGAATATATAAGACACTTACTATATCTCTCATAATTTTCTACAAACAAACATATGCGTTGATGACACAGACAGGGCGCATGATTTCAAACAGGCTGCGCAATGAATCAGTTATAGCGTTTTTTATTGGATCTAAGTGGATGATTTATTATTTATTGGTTCCATGTGAATGACTCATTGTTTTACAAATATCAGACCATTTATATTATGTACCAAAAAATGGTATAATAGTGATCTTTAAAGTTATATAAATAGAAAACATGATGAGATAGAATCTTTTTGATTGCATTTTATATTTAAGCATTAATTAATACTTTATAAAACACTTACTGACTCATCTATTCTGAAATTCGTGTAATTGCATAATTCAAGTTAACATTGGTTAAAGAGTTATTCATTGGTTCGAGGAGGACGACTCATTATTTTTTAACATAGCAAACCTTTTCTATTATGTGCTAAAAATCAACCCTTAAAACCTCTTAAATGATATAAAAATAAAATCAATTCAGAAGATCTTTCAAAAGTCATATAATAATTTATTTTTTATAAATAAACAATTTGACAAAATAATATAAAACCAAAAAGACGACGTCGTTGTACCATTTTTTAAGCTGTTATGAAATAAACATATAACTAACACGAAAAACAAACATTGGGCATAAAGTTATATAGTTAACTAGCAGCAAAAACACAAAGTTACATTATAAGAAAGAAAGAAATTTTTCTTCATCTAGCAAGAAGGTCCATGGTCATCTATTAGATTCATGTATTTATCTCTAACTTTCAAACATGAAGAAATATACCACTCTGACAGTAAACGACTCATTAAACAAAATATTTAAATGGAAATGCAAATTAAAGAAAACCAACAAATGAAATAATTAACTATTTAATTGAAAACGAATATTAGAAAATTCTTACACTGCTAACTTTCTTGAAGTTGTCAGAAAATAAGGCGAGTATGTGAAAGAAAGTAGTTTATGTTTTCTTAATTTTCTCAGAGAACTTTGACTTTTTATTCGTTTTTGAAAATATTAAAATGAAATTCTTAAAACAGTAATGAACTAGATGACTAGAGTTAATTTCCTTTTTTTTTTATATTATTACTATACTTTAGCTTTAATTTTTAAAACTATATTACTTTTGGAGCCATGCTATCTTAAACATAAGTATGCACTAAATAAACAATGTTAAATTTTTGAAACTGAAGAATGTATTATTAAATATGTTTTAGATTAAAAAAATGTGTTTAGATTTGAAAATTATACAAGTTTTACGATAACTGCAGAAACAGATGCAAGCCATATAAGAAACTCCATTAGTTTTCCATACACCTAAGCTCTACATAATGTATGCAAATGTTAAGCAATGGATTTTCTTATTTTTTAGGACTTTGTTTATGCATTTATGATAACTTATTAATTTTTATATTAAATTTTCATTTTATTTTTTCTGTGGCTTTTTTGTCATATGTATATGAAGAAACACTGATATACAATACAATTATTTTATATTAAAAATGAAAAAATAAAAATGAAATAGAACATTTCTTGATTTTCTAAATAATTTCATTAATTGGGCGAAAATAATGATTAACTTTATATCACCTTTTTACAGTAAAATGAACTTTTTATTATTTCAAAGAAAAATATTTTTCTTATCAAAAAACCTGATGATTCCAAAATTAATAAAAATAAATAATTTCTGGATTAAAGAATTATTATTGTTTCGGTAATTATCGTTTAATTTTTTTTTCTGACTGTTTATCGGGATTTTTAAAATTATTTTTTTACTTAAAATTTAACTGAAAAAAATTAGAAACTAATTATTGTATTTTTTAAACGCATAAAATCAAATGAATTTAATTAAAAATATTTTTAGGAACTGTATATAGGTTCATAAACGTTTTAATTTAATATTTTAATGCGTATTATTAAATATTAATATTTGAAGTCTTATTTTAGTGTAATTTTTAATTAAAATAGCTATACATATATTTGATTAAAACAATTTGAAATATTTTTAACTATGTTTATACAGTAATGTCTCATATTGTGAAATTTTAAAAGGCTGCTGCTGATAATGTAACAAAAATAGACAAAATACATTGCATACTTGAAAGAAAAAACCGCACACTAGTTTAATTATCTTCATAATATTTCATAATGATAAATGTTCAAAAAATACTTAAATATCGGTGCAAAATTTTAAATTAATGCGAATGTATTGTAAAATATTTTAAGTGCCCCTTCTTATATTACTGGTATCCAAAGCAATGAAATATTTATTTGTTCTTTGGTGTTGACAACCTTCTATTGTTTTTTTTCGCGACGCTCATGCTTTTATAAAGCGCTAATACAATTTACTTTTTTAAAAACGGTTGTGATCATACAAAAACGTTGATTGTAAGCGTAAACTTTTCTTTTATTAGACGCTAGAAAACATCTTTGAAATATCTATTTACTAAATATGATCGAGTATTATTCTTTAAAGGCGTTCTTTTATATATTTTTTTATATAACAAATATAATAGTCCGAGAGATCGCGTAATATTTTTGCAACCAAATTTTGCGTCCAAAATTTTGGTATACATGATAGGTTAGATGGTAGATATAGCGAAACTGCGAGCCAACTGACGCATCACCCGGGCGTGTTGTTATGAAAACATCACACACCCCGCTAAAATGTGATATGAGTGATAACCCGGCTACTAATGTTAGTATGAATCTGGATAGGGGGGGCGGAGGCATCATTAGTAATCCGAGTTTCCATTCATTTGACTACTACATTTTAACTACTTGGAGTCATAAACTTAAAACAGTTTTTCTTCATTTATTTCTGACATATCCTAACATGTGACATGACCTAACATGACATGACCTAAATGATATCTTAAATAAATTAAAATAAACTACTTAAAATCTATTTAAATATTAAACTGTAGTTTAAAAATAAAAGTACATGTAATCTTTTATTTTTCCAATTCATTTAATTCCTATTCTATTAAGTCTATAAATAAATATCATGGGAAAATGGAGAATAAGATTTGTTTTAATTACTTGAATTAGTAAACTGAATATATTTTCTCAATTTATTTTATTTCTGACATGTCTTGCTAAGTCATAGAAAGAAAAACAGTATAAACTACTTTAAGCCAACTGAAACATAAAACACTAATTTATACATAATATTACATAGAATCTTTTGTTGTTCCGTTTGCTTTGATTTCTATTAAATCTATAAATAAATATCATGGAAAAGGTAGAGAATGACGCCTATATTTTCGTTCCTAATAAATTCTTCGTCTCTTAACCTAAATATACGAAACAGAGTTTATTCTTTCATTATATTATTCTATCATTTCATTTCTTCTATATTCCAACCAAATGACTGAGAAAATAGTGACAGAAATAGTTGATAATAACATACATATATTCGTTCAAATACACTACTTATATTCTGAATCTGAAATATTAAACTGACAATCTTTTCTCAGTCTATTTCATTTCTGTCGCATACTTCTAAACATTTTTATACCTATTATTGCAGAGGAAAATTAATGAAAATCAAACATCTATTCTCAGTTCATTTCATTTATGTATTACTATCTACGCATATCTACATGCTAAATTTATAAAAGTTGTTTCTACGTATCAAATGAAAATTACATATTTACAAAAAATATGTCTTTGCATTTAACTCTACGGTCATTGATAGTGTAATGTCTAGTGGATTTTTGAATTTTATAATGAGAACTGAAGTTTCAAAGAAATGGAAAATATACATAAAATATTATATAATGTAAATTCACCTATTAGTACAGGCATTAGCAGCTCAAAAAGGGCAAATAAAATACATTTTTGGTGGAGTTTTCATATTTGCTACCTTTATGATTTTTGGGTCGCTGAACGAATTTGAGATTTTCCACCATTTTTTTTTTTTTTTTTTTTTTTTTTACGAAAAACGCATAAAAAAAAGACTTTTCTCTGACTAAGCCTTAGTCTGACTAACTGAGTCCGACTAAGTCTTAAAGAAAAGTAAATGAAAATCTGATAGTCATTTATTTATTTGTGATAAAAGATGCCAATTTTATCTAAGTTTATAAAAAATCGTTTATATGACCATTTGGTTTCATTTTTATTTTGCCAATTCCTTGAATATAAAAAAATAAAGGAAAAATACACATCATTCGTGACGTTTCAGTTGATGACGGTCCTATCCCTGACATTTCTATTTTTAACCTAAAATTATAGATGAAAACTTTCTCTTAATCTATTTTATTATTTTTTTAAAATCCAACAAACTAAATCTATGAATGCACAAGAACAAAGAATCATGCGTTAAACATAGCTTATGAAACACTCTCTAAGTCTAACACATTCAGAATACACTAACAGTACTTCACAGTTTACTACATACACAATAAAAAAACGGATAACAAATTTGAAAACTCAATTTCAGCACTTACTACAAATAGTCAAACAAAATATCCGAATTATTTTGTTCGCTCCTGTATATGATCTGTAGATTTGTGTATATACTACATAGAATGCTAAAATTTAGTTCAGTTGGGAAACACATAGCACAGTTGAAAACTCCCCTTCAGCAATTTCCGTCAATAAACTCAAATGTTCTTGAGATGTTTTGTGATGCCATGTATATTATCTATAGAATTTATACACTCTAATTAATACGCAAAAAATTGTTAAATTTGAAAACGCATACCGCAACTGAAAGCGGACTTCCAGCAATTATTATTAACAGACAGTATTTTACGCTTGTGTGACCTTATATAAATGAACAATTAAAGCTACACCACAATATTTTATAGTAAACCTCTTGTAATTCGCCTCAGTTATACATATAAATTTCAGTTGGAAATATTGAGACATTATTAAAATAAACCACAAACGATTTGTCCTCTTATACTATAATATAACGGAATTCTTTTGAGTGTCCATGTAAAAGAACTATAAGTGCTGTGCACACCATATTCTATTGTCAGCCTCTTGTTCTGCACTTCAGTGATATATAGCAATTCCAATATGTTTTAAATTGTATAACACTATTAAAATAAACAGCAAAGGATTTTTCCCACAGAGACCGTAATGTAACTGAATTATTTTGAGATTCCCTGTAAAGTAACTATAAGTGTTACACAGTTCATTTTCAATACTCAACATACCCAACATGCCATAGTAAGAAGCAATAGCATATTTCGATTCCGAGTATAATTACGCGAGTTAGAGAACGGATAGATGACACACAGACGGCAAACAGACACACAGACAGACAGACAAACCGAATTCATAAACAATTTTCAACTATGTTGGAAAGTGTTAAAAAATAGAGGAAAAAAACAAGAAATACAAAATTATTAGTTTGTAAAATAAAAGCTTATACTCTAAAACTTAGGTAATAAATTATGTGTTTATCTGTGCTTTTATTTCTTTTTATTTCTGGTCTGGAAACTAAACTAATATATATGATAAATAGAGAAAAATAACCAGAATTACATAAGTTTATTCATTCGACGCAAACATATATTCATTTTCTCTTGGGCTATAATAAATATGTGATTGATATTTAAAAACTAGTCAAAGCATACTCTCAAGGTTTATCAAAAGCTTTAAGATGAATTATGAATAAATGGTATTGCGTTTTGGAAATGAGCTTTAGAAATGTCATCATAGGAATTGCGTCATAAAAATACAGTTTAATATGATAAAAGTTTCATTTGAGATCTATATAGCTTTATTCGTTTGACTTCATCAGAAAAGTGAAATATCAATTAGTGAAGATTTAAAAATTACTTAGAAGAGTTATTTCGCTTAAATACTAATTTATATGAACTGACGAATGCTTTTTGCATATTACTTATGTAATGCTATTGTAATTGCAAAATTTCAACTGTATATAGATTAATTAATAAATCTTTTAAATGGAGTACTTTCCTACATATTTCATCTGTAAAGTACTTCCTATGCATTTTCAGGATTGCTTTTAAAAGTTGGAACTTGATATCTATGTATTAAATTTATAAAAGTTGTTTGTGTTCAGGTATCAAATGAAAATTACATGTTTACTGAAATTATATCTTTGGATTTAATGCTACAGTCATTGATAATTGACTAGTGCAGGGGTTCTCAAACTATGGTACGCGTACCAGTACTGGTACGTGTAGATATGGTTACTGGTACGCAGAAGTCCGTTACTGGTACGGGAAATAAAACACAAAATGTAGCATATTATTATGGAATCGTCTTTATTAGCTTGTAAATTTTCAAAAAAAATTCGACCGCAATTTCGGATCTGTAAACTCTTTTTCTATTTTTTTTATCAGAAATGTTTGTTTTAGAAGATTTGCTGAAATTTGCACACAACGCTTATGATAGAATCAGTTTTCCAGAATTAAAAACACAATTATTAGATTTATATAGATCAAAGTTGAATTTTGTAATAAAGACCTAATTTTTAAATTGATGAATGAATGAAGTAGTTTTAATTAGCGGAAGAACTGTTTTTAAACATGCTTTATAAATTGAACAATCTGAATGCTTGCAAGTAGGAGGAGCTTGTGTGAGTAGGAAAAATTAAAACAAAATAACATTTCAAGTGTAATTTATAACTCATTGTTCTCTTTGCACTAGAATAGCTTGTAGGAGGTTTTGAAATAAAAGTCTTATTTCAAACATAATTCATAAATTGATTCATTGTGTTGATTGAAATATTTTTCTTCTCTTGTACAAAAAGGTGTGACGAGAATCACATGGTTAAAAGAGTAAGATTATTTAAATCAAACTAAAACTGTGGTCATATGCAGTGCGGATTCCAGGTAAAGCATTGTACATAGTATGTATTAAGGGGACAGATCACCTTTAAAATGGTCAAAAATTCAATTTCAAGATTTTGATGTCAGTAAATAGTGCATTTTATTCTGAGTAAAAAGGTACCAATGTTTTTCAGAGGCGATAATTATTGACGAAGATATAAAGTAAAACGCAATCGTCATTCTTTGTTTTTGAATGGGGAGTAAAAACTTTAAATGCATTTAATTCACAACAATAATTTTCAAACTTGCGCGCACGATTTCTCCAAATATAATTTAGATAGAGCCTTAATTTTTTTCAAACTTATTAATGTTGTAACAATGAACAAAATGAACTAGAATCTTTTAATTTGGTCAATAAATTAAAAATAATTAACTGTAATTAAATTAAAAACGTATTTTGAATGCGCTTTTCGATGAATTTCGATGAATTCAATGTTTTTCGATGAATAGTTAATTATTTTTTAATTTATTGACCAAATTAAAAGATTCTAATTCATTTTGTTCATTGTTTCAACATTAATAAGTTTGAAAAAAATTGAGGTTCTATATAAGTTATTTTTGGAGAAATCGTGCGCGCAAGTTTGAAAATCATTGTTGTGAATTAAATGCATTTAAAGTTTTCACTCTCCATTAAAAAACAAAGAATGACGATTGCGTTTTACTTTATATCTTCGTCAATAATTATCGCATCTGAAAAACATTGGTACCTTTCTACTCAGAATAAAATGCACTATTTATTGACATCAAAACCTTGAAATTGAATTTTTGACCATTTTAAAGGTGATCTGTCCCCTTAAGATGGTATGTACATAAATGTATGAAGAAACTTGCAAGCGTTTGCCTACTGAGCGACATTATTGTCTCATTTAAAGGTATTCAGATTATTAGTACGGTTGTATTGAGTCTATGTTGAATGTTCTAACTAAGCTTTGGATAAGAAATTCGCAGTGAAGGATTAATGCAGAAGCCAACTAGGCCGTGGTCTAGGGCCCATCACTGAATAAATAAAATTGTTTGCAAAAAGTTTATTAAAAATGCAGTTTTTTGCAATTATTTCTCCCAAAACCAAAAAAGATTTTGTTTAACTTGGTAACCATATCACAATATCTAAGGCTAACCACCGAATACTCCCCCAAAATATTTATAGCTATTATCTTGGTTTGAGACTGGCTCCGAAATGGTACTGGGCCTTGGGCTCCACATGACCTTTATCAGGCTCTGGAAATTCGTTTCTCATTTGAGACACCCTGCCATTGTATCTCACGAGAAAGGAATGAAGTAAACTTATTCAGCTCTCATCTCCTGCGATGGATTACTGGAGTCCACATTCCAAAGTATGAATGTAACAGAATTTTCGCTGACGAGAATATCAGAGTACCGTCTAATATCGTCAAAGTCTCTTTGTGTTTAGCAAAACATATCTCTGTGAATGTTCTTTTCCGCTCTTTGTTATATGAAAAACAAATACAGGAATAAACTAAACATCGAATCTGACTTATGACTAAAACTTCTTAATATTGAGCCAGACATGAGGAAGTTGTGCTTGATGAAACAAGCCCACCCTTTTTATTAGCCTACTACAACAGTAGATGAATCAGTGTGCGCCAATATGTTATTAAGTATTGTGGCTTTTTTTACTATACCAAAATACTGTATTTTGATATTGTATGGATTATTAAAATTTAATGATGATACTACTTTTTACTTGAATGTTATTATAAAGCAGCAGTCAATTTAATAATATAATCATTCATTTTTAAATGCAATAAAATCTGCTATGAAGGAAATACAAAAAACCGGAGAGATATTTCGTTTTAGACAGGTTATTCTATATTAACTTTACGTTTGTTACCTGGTGGTACGCGGAAGTATGAACTTCGATTTAGTGGTACGTCGATCTAAAAGTTTGAGAACCCCTGGACTAGTGGATATTTGCATTTTATAATAAGAACTGGAGCTGCAAAGAAAAAGGGAAAAATATATAAACCATTATATACTGTATATTCACCTATAGTTTGTCATTTACTGGTAGTGATCTACAAATTTTTTTAAATAAAAAACAAGCCTCTAACGCATTTCTGGAAAAGAATAATAAATCATACGTCAAGAATAGACTATGAAACACTTTCCAGCACAGATATATTATAACATAGTAACATATAGTATAACATTCAGAATAGTATAACATAAAACTGTCAGAATACTGTAATAACTGTATTCAACCATCTAGATACATTTAGGTTCATCATCAAATCATTTCGAGTCGTCGTGAATGAATGTGCTTCGTTTTGTATATCTGCAGCGTACTATATATTTTTGATAATATTTGTGATAGAATATCTTACAGATTATGATATATTTATGTAGTTTCTTTGTACATATATTTAGTTAGCGTATAAATCGTTAATTGTTTTATAATATCAAACGAACAGCTCTTTGATAGTATGGATATTATGTCAATTGAGTTGTATTAGGTAAGCATAAAGTAAACATGAGTTTCAACAATTGATATTATATCTATTTTCTCATTATTATTTTTTTTTAAATCCAGAAGTTAATGGTACATAATATTTTGTATTAGGTACTCAAAATTCTTTAATTAAATGCATTTAAAATGTTTTGTTTATTTAACTTCTACAGCTGTTTAAACATGGATATCATTAATTTGTTTTTTAGTGGAAGAATTACAGCAACCCTAGAACTATCAGAAATTTTACGCAATATTGATAAAAATGTTTCACACCACAATTTTTATTTACAACTATTTAACATATTTATTTACTTTAATATACTGCAAGTTAAATTTGATTGGCTGGCTTACTTATTTCGGATTGGTTAATAAAGTTCTCAGTCTAATATTTTTCTGTTCTTTCGTTTTCTAGTGCTAATATGCTACATTTATACTTTTTTTTTCTAATGGCTCCTCTATAATGTGATATACAACTCATATACCAGGAGTGGAGTTGTTTTACAACTGGGAATCTCATTGAAATAATAAGCTGTTTCTGTGGTTTATATTTAACTTATTTTATGAAACAATTTCTGGTTCGAATAGCTATTTTGAATGTACCTGTCAGGTCCATTGAACCCGTCTTGTAGGTGGGTGGTTAACGAGTTTGAAATCAAGAAAAGAAAAGTAGATTTCCATATATTTCATTCGAATATGTATTTATAAAATTATGTATTTGCAGTCTTTGCAGCAGTTTCAAGATATTAAGCTAGAAAAGAACAACCCTTTAAATTTATTCTTTTGAAAAATATCCACATTTTAATTAGAAACAAAAGTACGTCGTTTTTAAAGATATATTTTAACTTTAAAGTGTTTTATCCGCGTAGACATCCTTATACGTTTCACCCGATATTATGCGTTAATAATATCCCAAAATTTAGTGTCAGTTAAAGTTAGTTAATTTTAGTTTACGTGTGATTCCCACGTCTTTAAATTTTTCTTCTAGTTCTTTATTTACGAGTAGGGATCATCTGCATACCTTTTGTGGTTCGTTATATGTTATTCAAGGTAAAATTTAAGAAGTTACTACATGAGTCGCACCTGTATATTTTGGAAATGCATGAAGTTTAGCACAAATTAATGTTAATTTTTTTAATCAACTTATATTCAGAAAGAATATTTTTTTTTATAATTTTATAATTCACGCATTAGTTTCTAACATATATTTTCCCTTTAAATACTACTTCCGTGTAAACATCAACGCACGTTTCATCTGATATTATGTTTAAATAATAGTCAGAAATTCGTAGTGAGTTAAGTTTAGTTTATTGTTAATGTCAGATTTCCTTTTCTAGAAATTTTTCCTGTAGTTTTTTTATTTATTTCCATTCTATCATTTGCTCGCGTAGGTGTTCATCTATATAGTTTCTGTGGTATGCTATATGTTATTCAATATAAAGAGTGAGAAGGTATTGCAGTATCTGCTTGCATATTTTGGAGATAAGAGGAATTTAGCGCAAATTAATGTTTAATTTTTTATCATTCAGACAATATATATTTTTGTAACGTTTTGAAATATTGATTAGTTGCATTGAGTGGGAACTTTATTTACTTATTTATTTGTTTTATTTTTTGGATCACCCTGTATGGAAAGTGAATTTTTAAAAGTTAATACACGGTGTTTCATAAAGTTTGGTTGGTTGATTTCGGGATCTAAAGTCATATTTTACACACAAGGACTGTTTCATAAAGGAATCCCTAACTTAAAAATTTAATAAGCCCTTTATTATAATAAATAGAAGGATGAATTATGAGTTATATTTAGCAGATAGCTTATAAATTTTATAAAAAATAATTTTAAAAAACTTAAACTATCCGCTAATTGATGGCGCTGTTTTATCTCGAATTGTTAAAATGCTCAAATTAAATTAAAAAAAGCCATGCATAAATCATATGAAAATGTGGACCAGGTAGAAATGTCTGAAATTTTGATATGCTGTAGCTCAATGAACACAACAATGGAAAATGGCTTGTTCTGATGCCATGATGAAGACAAAGGAAAGTAATTTGAATCAGAAAAATAATTTTGAGAAATCCATGTTATATATATATTTTTAAATAGCTTTGATTATTTAATAAAATTTCTGTTTTATATTGATATGAAACAAGTATGATATTTATATCAAAATATCATGGCTTTTAGTCTTTTAGATATTTTTTTCTTTTTTTCAATTCACTTAAAACGAGAAATTGTGTTGAAAATTAAAAGCTAATTAAGAGCCAGATACCAGCAAAAAATATTATATAAAATAGTTTTTTGTTCAAATTATTTTTATTTGACTTGAAAAAAAAAACGAGAGGTTAGCAGTTTTATAATATGTACTACTAATCCAAATATCGAGAACTCGAAAGGAAACGTTATCATTACAAACTTCTTACCTTTTAAAATAAATCTCTAAAGATTCTCGAATAATTGCTTTTATCGGATTGTCTTGTTTTGAGAGTATTTCGATAACGTCAAATTCAATAATCAAAGTATTACCTTTAACCCTTTTTATCCTGACAGTACTCATAAGTACCACTTTAATCAAACGCCTATATATTTGTAATATGACTTCTTTTTCTAACGCTCCTCTCATGGACACGAAGAGTGTAGTTCAGACAGCAGGCAGGAGATGGCAGAGCTAATCAGATATCCTTTTACTTTGCATTGTAGAGATTATTGCAGTATAATTGACTCCTGTGATCTTCATTTGAGTAATTTTAGTGGTTTATTACCAGTTATTTGGTACTATTATTTTTTATTGTCTTCTATACTCTACAGGTAAGTATTCCCTATATTTTAATTGAAATTTACTATTTTATTTTCTATAATAGAGTGAAAAATTTATGCTGGTACTGGAAAGTACCCCCAGGTCATGAGAGTTTTTTTTCATTATTTTCGGAAAGGGAAAATATTGACATAGTTATATTTGTATGTTGAAAATTTACTTCGAATGTTATACAAAATATAGGGGAGAATTTTTTACCCGAAAGAAAACTTACTTTTGGTAATCATTATTTGATTTTGATTTTCGTTAGTAGTACTTCGTTAGTAGTTCGTGCAATTTTGTAAAGCATTTTAAAAAAAATATATATATATACGGTAATCTTTATTTGATTTTACTTTTCATTAGTAAGTTCTCAATCTTATAATGTTATTTTTTTATGAAATACATATTTCCAGGCAAAAATGCCTGGCAAAAGATATCAGACTAAGGGAGACTAAGGGAGGGGACTAAGATATCAGACTATCAAATATCTGTTGATTAGTGCCAAGATAGCGTACACAATATTGCACGTACTACTATATTTACATACAACCCCTCATCTTTTTGCTTCCTTTTGGGAACAACGGATTTTGACCTTATTCTATCGACGATAATTTACAGAATTTTCAAGCTATGATTTTGAGACTTTCACAAAAGTTGCTCTGTATACTTAGCTAATACATTATGCATATTATATTTTGATTGCATTCGCGCATGCGCAGAGAAATATTTTTTAGTAAACCTGCTCATTTTTCATCCAATTTTTATTATTTTTTCATTCTGATTGCAGAGTATTATGTACAATGTTGTTTGTCATATTTTCTGAAAATAATCTTTTTTTTTATATTAAAAACTCTGCAAATTATAAGCAAAAAACTAGGCGAAATTTGGGACTGTTTTTATAAAAACCTTAATTTCTCTACGAGTATACATGCTATCTTCATAAAAATGAACACAGTACATTACAATAAGCCACTTATTAATAATCTCGAGTTTGAACGCTTTTGCTACATTAGTTTTTACAGGGTTATCCAAAAGATATTCGCTCTTTTTCAATTTGTTGACAGTTCCCTATGGAGTTTCGGGAAAAAATCTTCACGGAAATATATAACTTATACTATACTGTTTACACACCTGCAGTTTCAGATTAATTCCTCATGTATGTTTCTAGATACTGCTCTTTTCACCATTTCCATGAGTGTTCGTATTATTTTGTCGACCATCTGTATATATAAAGGTAAACTAATGATGCTCTGTGATGCATTATTCTTGCATTTGTTATCATTTACTTTTTTTTTTTTTTTTTTTGAATTGTTCAGTTCATTTTATTATTAAAAATATCTGCAGTGATACTTAGAATAAAAAAATCATCTTTAAACGGATACTTTTTTGTTGTTCTTCTTCTGTCTTTGCTAATGAATACAGATTTGGATAACAATTTTCTTGTTGGATAACCTAACACATTCTCGTTGCATTTTAATTTTATGAGAAATCATGTTTCGGCTAACGAAGGTTTCAGCTAGCAGATTTAATTCCAGACCGATTTATCTTAGTCGTTAGCCCTAAAATAATAATAATAATACTTATACTACTACTAATAATAATTTTCAATCTGTTAGTTTCAAACAGAAGCCTAATGTGATAGATTTATGAAGAATTTATCTCTGAAAATTAAAATGATTTATGAAGAACAAAAAGAAAATACTCTAATATAAACAGCTATTATAAGAGTTGGCATTAATTAACTTCATTCATAGAAATAAATCCTAATGTAAATGTATTCATTTTGAATTATTTCTGTTTGTTGTATTTATATTCACAAGGGTAAAATATTAAAGAAGATTGTTTATTTACACAAAAAAAAATTAAATTGACTGCAAAACTTAAAATAACAAAAATAGAATGTTTTTGTATTTAAAAAAAAATGCAAACTGAAAATTGCATTTTTCCTAAAAGGGTACCTTTCCTGATTATATTTACATTCTTACAAAAGAAAATGCTGATAATATTGAAAAATATTCACTTTTATCTAAATTGAAAAGGAATTTATTAATATCTTCCATTTTTAAACAATTCTAAAACCTTCTCTGTAATCTGATAACTCAATTTTTCGAAAAGTATATGCATCTTCATTGGTTTTCTTATTATTAACTCTTTGTGATATATATTTATTTGGATATCTTTCTATGTATTACAAATAATCAAAGTCTCATGGTAATGAAATGGAAATTTTAGAAAATTTACATTTAAATAATATGACACTGCAATTGAAATGTTTAAACTTATCTACAGGGTGATTTTTTTTTAAAGTAGTGAAAGTAAAACCCTATAACAAAAGAACCACTGATCCAAATGACCTGTAATTTCACCAGTATGCTCCCAAAGCAATGGGTATTTTTTTTGGTATGGTTAAAAAAAACTTAAAATCGCACCGACAGATGTCGCTCTAAGGTAGCAGAAACAAAGAATATCGCCTGTGTGAGGAAAACAATGGACGGTACTTTGAGAAACCATCTTCCATAGGCCATCTGTCGTCATTGGACCTGTTCTTAAATTCTTAAGTGTCCAAAATCCCATAAGGGCAGTTGCTGCGCTGTCATTATTCTGATAATACAGTTTCACTAACAACGCACGGTCCGTCAATGGCGCAGTCATTGCGAGGATTTCCGTAGAATAATGAACACGAGGTATGCATACTTCACCTTTTTACCGCCAATGTGCGTGTGCCGGGCGCAAGTTCGTCTCCCGACTTTACTGCATGTACAGCGCCATCTGTCGGTGCGAAGTTTTTTTTTCACCAATCCTAAACAATTCCCATTGCTTTGGGAGCATACTTGTGAAATTTTAGGTCATTTGGATCAGTGGTTCTATTGTTATAGGGTTTTACTTTCACAACTTTAAAAAAAATCACCCTGTATATTAATAAAATAAAGTTTCGCTCTGTGTGTGTGTGTGTCTGTTGGCGATGGCTAGCAAAATCTAGCCCACCTAGAAGTCTGGAAATTTAGGTGTGGATAGTCCAAGGTCTGGCCATGTGCACCTGAGCCTCAGAATTTTAATATTTTGATAATTAGCCTAGATATTAATTAGATTCTCATTAACAATCGCTTCTAAAATGTCATCTTTTAAAACAAAATGGCGAAAGAAACGAACTGGCGCGTTGGATTTGCGAGCGGAAATGAACAAATTCGAAATTATTTTACTAATTAGCGAATTTTAAGAAAACTAATTGAGATATTAATTTGAAAACTTCTGAGCATATGTAAAAAATATTCTGCATCTGACCATGTGATTTTTAAAAAATTCGGTCGATAATTTTTTTTAATTTATGCAAAAAACTGCCAAAAATCTGCCTGCGCCATTGAAAACGATCCGAGAAATCTTTCAGACAGGGATCTGCTTTCATTAAAAACTGAACTACAAAGAGATCTGTTTCTCGGGCCGATCCCTCTCATTTAGTTTGCGAAAATGAAAGGAAATAATAGCCAAATTTTACTAATGAACAAAAATTTAGGTAACTAATTAAGATATAGATTTGAAATGGAGGTCGGGAAGGGGGTGTCATCTGCCGGCTATTTTAGCATAGCGTCTTCGTTATGTTGTAATTATCAGAAAAATGTAATTCTTTTTTTAATGATCGCGTTAATGTAGGTGACGGTGGTTCTCTTGAACAAATTATTCATTATATTTACGGGTATGGGGAGGGAGGGGGTTAACGCCTTTCTCTGAGATTGTAATTATCTCGGGCCCGGGCAACGCCGGGCGGGTTAGCTAGTATATAAATATAAAAAAATACTTATTTTTATTCTGTTAGTTTCAAATATAAGAATAATGTGAAGTAATTACAGAGATTTGCTTATAATAAAATTCATTAAAATATCAATATTTATATAAAAGGAAATACTCTGATATAAACAGAGTATATAAGAGTTCGCTTTAAATGGGCTGCCTCATAATAAGTTCCTCAAAATAAAGATTGATATAAACATATGAAGTTTCAATTATTTCTATTTGTGTTTATTTGTATTAGACACGATTGTTTATTTCAATTTTTTTGTAAGTTAAAATATATATACAGTGTTACCTCAGATAACAAGGCAACTCGTCAGATTTACAGTGTTACCTCGTATAATAAATGCCTCTTCAAACGAAGCTTCTTTTTCTGGCTCTGCTAGCGAATATGGATTCGGATAACCAAGTTTTTATTAGATAACGCAACACATCGTCGTTACTTTTAACACATTACCACAACGTTGAAAAGAGTTTATGAATTCGGTTTGTCTGTCTGTCTGTCCGTTTTCTAACTCAAGTGAATGTTTTCGGATTGCCATGCAATTGATATATGTTATTGCAGTTTACTATGGCATGTTCTGCATTGAAAATGAAGTGTGTAGCACTTATATCTTTTTTACATGGACACTTAAAAGTATTCCATTACATTGCGGTCTATGGTAAAAAATCATTCGTGGCTTATTTTAATGCTATTAAACAATTTCAAACATATTGAAATTGATATATAACACTGGGGTACACTAAAAGAGGCTCACTATAGAATATGATGCACATAGCACTTATAATTCTTTTACAGGGACACTCAAAAAAATTCCCTTACATTAAGGCCTATAAAGAAAAATCGTTTGGGGTTTATTTTAATAATGTTTCACTATTTCAAACATATTGAAATTGATATAGTATATTCTCTAAGGTGCTTGACAAGCGGCATACTGTAGAATAGTTTGTATATAGCATTCGTCGTTCCTTTACAGGGACACACAAAATAATTCGGTACTGAATGTTAACAATAATTGCTGGGAGTACGTTTTCAGTTGCTGAACACGTTTTTAAATTTAATTCATATTTTGTCTATTAATTGGTATGTATAAATACTATAGATCATATACAGGGCATCACAATTGTCCCCGAGTTCATTTCCGTTTATTGATGGATATTCCATAAAGGAAATTTCAAACTGTGCTACGCTTTTTCTAACTGAACTAAAATTTAGCCTTCTATGTAGTATCTATACAATTGTATAGAATTATATTCAGGGCTATGTAAAATAATTCGAGTATTTTTTCGAGTATTGTTGGTAAATCCTGAAATTAATTTTTTATATATGTTATGCGTTTTTCAAATTGTTTACTTAGATATGGGTGGCTCGCCCGGATTGACCTTAACCTTGTTTACTTAGATATCATCTTTCACCCTATTAAACAGTAAAAGTTTTTTAAATTATTTTGGAAGTGTTGAAAGTGTTACATAATCTATGCTTGGCGCATGCTTTTTCGTTTTTGTTAATATTATCAACGAAGTTTTGGTTAACGATCTAACAAATCTAATTCCAAGTCGATTTTTCTTCCTTAGCCAAGCTACACAGGTATGGGAAAAAAACTGTCTGTTAGGCAATACTCCAATATAAAACCTTTTCCAAGAGTTGCATTTCAATGAATTCTTTCATAAAAATAAAGCCTGATATAAATGGATTCAGTTTCAATTATTTCTATTTGTTTTTATTTCTATTCACAATCGTGAAATATTAGATACGATTTTTTATTTTAAAAACAAATTAATATAAACCTTTTCTTAGAAAATAATATAATACATATTTTTGTATTTTTAAAAAATTACAAAATGTATGTTTTTTCCTAAAAGAGTTCATTTCTTTAATATTGTTTTATAATCAAAAATTTATGTTGATAATATCGAAAAAGATTATCTTTCATTCAAATCAAAAAAGAAATTATTAATATCTTCCATTTTTAAGCAATTCGAAACAGCCTTACTGATCTGATATCTCAAATTTTCAAATGTTTTTTATGTTTTATTTTTATTAACTATTTATGATATAAATTTATTTAGATATCTGTGTATGCAATAAAATTAATCTAAGTCTCATGTAAATAAAATAGAAATCTTAGAATATTTGCATCGAAAATAATATGACACTCTGTTTACATTGCAGCTGAATAATTTAAATGTATATATGGATATGGAAGTTTATTATTTTCGATAACAAACTCCAAAATAATTCTGTCACTAAAAACCGACTAAACTGCATTTTTTATTAAACTTAACTGCGCAAGAAACGTAAATTATTTATTAATTTTTTTATCAAAATTAAATTAGATAATAGGATTTAATACTAAAAAAATGTTTAATATTGGAATTCTACTTAAAGTAGATAAGAGGATTACAATGTACAAAATCTTCAGCATCATTCATTTTTGCTTTTACAGATTCAACCTCTATTTGTTTTTAATTAAAAATTGCGATTTCATTTTATTTTAAAATAATCATATATTTAACGTATTCTATTATATCTGGATGCTACATATTTTCTTACATAGATTCTTTTTTATATAACGTTAATTCATTTTTTTAGAAATAAAGTTTCTTATACTTTTCCGGTCATACTGATAAGAAAAATTGTTATTTGGGTTCATCTACAATGACTATTAAGTGTCGTTTTTTGAAACTGCTTCTCTTGTTTTTTATATCAGGTAGTATCAGGCATGTAGAGTTGTAGAAAACTTGATTTATTTCCAAATAAAAAACTTTTTATAAAAAAAAAAACAGGAAATATATGCATTGAACTAATTACATTTAAATATATATATACAAGGTGAACCAACAGTTCGTTAAAACTTTAAAAATTTATAAAAAATGAAGAAGTTATGATAAAGAAGTGCGGTTTGCAAGAAAGGGGTCACAAGGTAGTCGGATTTTTTTAGCAGCAAAATAAATGTTTAGTTAAAAATGTCACTGCTAGAGGGCGCTGACGACACTAAACACAATGAACAGTACAACGGTACGCTCCATCCATTTATTCTTATAATAACAATTGTTCAACATGACCTCCAGACCATATACGCGTCTTCAGTCCTTCGCTGCGCGAAATTTTCGCAACGCAACAGTTACTGACTCTCCATTCAAATAGAACAACTTCACCAACAACGCTCGATCGTGTATTAATAACATTCTGAAAGCGAATGTTAAATCCTCATGTATCCCGGTCTTTTATTGCAGGATTAATTTGCATAATTCTCCTGAATCTCTCACATTTTAGCGCCATCTACAGGTGACTTTTTTAACTATTTTTTTTTTTTGCTACTAAAAAACATCCGACTACCTTGTAAGGCCTTTCTTGCAAACCGCAGTTCTATATCATAATTGCTTGCTTTGTTATGAATTTTTAAAGTTTTAACGAACTTTTGATTCACCCGGTATATATAAATGCATTCCCTAAAGTTTATGAAGAACAAAAAATGTTTAAGAATGTAGTAAGCTCTATATAAACTAAAAGTTGTACGAAATAGCAATTTTACCTCCTCTATTGTCCTGAGATTGACTAATATTTGTCATGTAAAAGAATTTTAAATAATTTTTCGCGCTAATACTTTTCCCATTGGAATAAATTTACAGAAATTAGAACCCCAATTGTAGTAAACTGAGTAAGACATTTATATTTACTACTTTTAACCCAAGTTATTGCATTCTTATTTCTTAGAGTTCTTATCCCGGAATTTTGCATATATATAAAAGTTTATATATAAAAAAGGACATTTTGAATAATGTCAACAAAATTATTTTAAATGGCTTCATTACCTTATGAATTTTACCAAAAAACGATATAAACCTAATATCCCATTAAGTTCTGTTGTCCTGAGATTGCCTAATATTTGTCATGTGAAAGAATTAGAAATAATTTTTCGCGCTAATACCTTTTCCTATTGTCATAAATTTACAGAAATTAGAACACCAATCTTAGTAAACTGAGCAAGAAATTTATATTTACTACTTTTAACCCAAGTTAGTGCATTCTTGTTTCTTAGAATTCTTATCCTGGAATTTTGAATATATATAAAAGTTTATATATAAAAAAGGGACATTTTGAATAATGTCAACAAAATTATTTTAAATGGCTTCATCACCTTATAAATTTTATCAAAAAACGACATAAACCTAATATCCTATTAAGTTCTATTGTCCTGAGATTGCCTAATATTTGTCATGTGAAAGAATTAGAAATAATTTTTCGCGCTAATACATTTTCCTATTGTCATAAATTTACAGAAATTAGAACCCCAATCTTAGTAAACTGAGCAAGAAATTTATATTTACTACTTTTAACCCAAGTTAGTGCATTCTTGTTTCTTAGAATTCTTATCCTGGAATTTTGAATATATATAAAAGTTTATATATAAAAAAGGGACATTTTGAATAATGTCAACAAAATTATTTTAAATGGCTTCATCACCTTATAAATTTTATCAAAAAACGACATAAACCTAATATCCTATTAAGTTCTATTGTCCTGAGATTGCCTAATATTTGTCATGTGAAAGAATTAGAAATAATTTTTCGCGCTAATACATTTTCCTATTGTCATAAATTTACAGAAATTAGAACCCCAATCTTAGTAAACTGAGCAAGAAATTTATATTTACTACTTTTAACCCAAGTTAGTGCATTCTTGTTTCTTAGAATTCTTATCCTGGAATTTTGAATATATATAAAAGTTTATATATAAAAAAGGGACATTTTGAATAATGTCAACAAAATTATTTTAAATGGCTTCATCACCTTATAAATTTTATCAAAAAACGACATAAACCTAATATCCTATTAAGTTCTATTGTCCTGAGATTGCCTAATATTTGTCATGTGAAAGAATTAGAAATAATTTTTCGCGCTAATATATTTTCCCATTGCCATAAATTTACAAAAATTAGAACCCCAATCCGAGTAAACTCAGCCAGAAATTTATATTTACTACTTTTAACCCAAGTTATTGCATTCTTATTTCTTAGAATTCTTATCCTGGAATTTTGAATATATATATATATATATAAGAGTATATATATAAGAAAAGGACATTTTGAATAATGTCAACAAAATTATTTTTAATGCCTTCGTTTCCTTATGAACTTTACCAAAAAACGACATAAACCTAATAATCTATTAAGTTCATGTTACGTATTCATGTTACATATAAAATGGATGAATTATATATATTACGTAACAACTTTATTAGATATGAATATGTCATATTAAAAAGCAATTATCTTTAACACGATATTTGACATTTACAAAAGGCAATTTTGCAATGTGAAATATTTTGAATATTTTTCAATATAAATAAACAAACTAAAGTCAGTTTGATACTATCAAAGCAATCATTTAATAAGAAAACTAATTTTGAATTGCGTTGCAGAAATATAAAATAACTTAATTATATTTATATGCAATTATATGATTTCTTTTGAAATTGTTTACGTCATTGCTTAGAAAGAAAACATATTTAATTTTCACTTTATTCGTTCTTTTGTATTTATTGAATAAGTAAAAAACTAAGAAGAGGAATCACATTGTACATTTTAATTCGCTAAGGATTATTTTGTACAAGTAATTTTTCATTAACTTACTTTTTTAAATTACCTAACATTATTCGAGACTGGTATAATGAAATTGTATTGAATATTTATCATTGTATAATAATGTATTATAAAAAAAAATATTGCGTTACGGATAACTAAACTATTTGAAATGTAAGTGTGCTAACTATCAATACTATAATAAATAAAGAATTTAATAATTACTAAAGAAAATAATTACGAAATGATAGCAAACTTTTAGATGAATTCTTAAGAATACAAAAGGCGAAACCATACAAATGATTTACAAGATAATTTGGTTGATTGCGATTGTGCTGAGGAACAGAACGAATAAAAAGATTTATGTAACCGATAAAAATTAAATAAGTTCAAATATGTTTTGAAAGTTTCTCAATTGTGTTGCAAAAAAATTATTCTATTTTATGGAGAAATAAGGCACTTGCATAACGTATGCTTCTTGTATATTAATAAATAGAAAAAGATATCTGTGTGTCTCTTTGTGTGTGCTCGCTGGCTATAGAAATTTATCGCACGTCTGCAAATTTGTTTCCGGATGCACGAAGACAGGTGTGACTACACATGGCTCTCAGATTTTCGATTTTTTAATTAGATATTTTTAATAGTGAACTGCGATATTCATGTTCCTAGCCTGCTGACGGTTTTATTTCAGTCATAAAAGCAATCCAAAATCTATCTTTCAGTCTACTATCGTACATGTTTAATTGTTTTCATGAAATTTATTCGGCATTCGCGCAACGAAATTTTGAATTTTTGCGTTTTTTTTTTTAAAGTTTGATTCCGTTGAAAAAGAGGACTGCGTTTTATACAAGAGGACTTTTATGTGATTCCTAAGCTTTCCAATGTTCTATTTGATATCCCTGTATGGAGGAAACCTTTAACAATAAATCAATAATTATTAAAAGTTTAAAAAATATTAATAACTTGAATGTGTACGAAATTTTAAAAACATTTAGAATTAGAAATTGCGAGTGCTGTAATGATGATGGAGCGAGTTGGTTTTATCAACAAATTATCTTCATAATATAGGGCTAGGTGGAAGATATAAAAAATTTTTAGTTTGAAACTCGAATTATAACGATTACTTCTCACAATATCTTGCTTCCAGTGAAAGGACTTTTCCGAATTAGCACTATACGAGATTCAGTTCTATATAAAAGCTGCGAAATAAAAGAAATTGGTAAACCATGATTTAAATAACGCAATATTGCTAATTTCAAAATCCAATATGTATTAAAACGCATTTTTACGAAAAAAGTTTAAGGGACAGCACCTTTAACTCTCTCAGAACGTGCAAAATTTGTCACGAGTTTGATTTTTTTTTTTTTTTAATGTAATGGTTCTAGAAGCGCCAAAATTTCAGAGTTTATGTAAGTAATGTTGAACTGTGTTTAAAAAAATTTAATTTGGATATAATATCATAAAAAAAAAACAGGAGGTGGGTTTCAAAGTGATAAATAAAATTTTTAATTTGGATAACATTTCACAACGCCCGCGATAACTCATGCAAATTTCATGGAATTTGCATAAACGTTATCTAAAATTAGACATAATACTCTGTACTATAATTTGAACTAAAGCTTTTGTAAACGGTTAATTAGATAAAGAATAATTAACTTTTAATTGGAAAAATTAGAAAAACTACTAATTTTTACATGCATTCAACCTCATAATTTTTTTATACTAAACACAGCTTCACCATTCTAGTTCATTTTCATGATTATATCAATATTTAACTAGGTTAAAAAGTTTGAAGCTGTACTTTAAACTGTTTCGGAGATATGATTCGCGCAAGAGTAAAAATATCCATTTTGAGAAAAAGTCGTTTACAGTTTTAATTGTATTTTTAAAATATGAAACTCATAATAAAATAAACAAAACTACTAATTTTATAGCCTGTTTAATTTTAATAAAGTAAGATGTTAGTTTAAATTGATAAATATAAAATAGTTTGTAAAATGCTGCAAAATATAGGAACAAGCATCAAAAATAAATACATTTATTTATATTTGACGTATTTTTGGTAAAAATGTAGGGCTTATACTTGCAAAAAAAAAAAATTTTAAACATACAAGTTAAAATTTTGTTTCGTATTGACTGCTATGCGAATTAAATATGCTCTCTTTATAAAACGCAATTATTTAATGCAAAATATAGGCCATATTTTAGGGATTCTGATATTTTAATATCTGATTCCCATACGTTGCAGCACAACAATTCGTAAAATTTAATAAAATAATATTAATATAAAAAAGTCCGTTTCCAAAACAGTCAATTGAAACAAAATAACTGTCAAACTTTTTAAAAAAGATAAATTAGCATCTTAGGACATAGTTTTATAAAAGCATTTTGTATAAAAATTACCATTAAACTGACGATTTCTTTCGTGCTATTACTCATTATAAAATGTGTAATAAATACTAAGAAGTGCATTAATATTGCAAAATTAGGAAAATATTATTCTGAAAAGAACAGTTATGTTTTAAATTAAACGTTTAATAGCGAATTAAAAGTAAACAGCTAAGCAAAAGTGTGATCATGTTTCAGAGTAAAAGTAAGTTATCAAAAGTATACAATCTTGGCGAAGGTGGAAGTTGAAGTTAATGTTTTATAGCTTTCTTATTATTATGTGCGGTATTCAACTAAAAACAATTAACGGATTTAAGCATATTTCCAAAGTTGTGATAATGTGAAAGCGTGATAACAAAATTTTAACAAGTCGCCATGACATTTAAATCGGAAATAAAGGAGTGGTATGTACATTTTCTCTAATATCGCAGCAAATAATTAGCGCACAGTTAAAAGATTAGTATCAAGTTATTCAGAATACAATTATCTTTCTAAAGATGTAAAAATCGATATTAGGACCATTTTAAAGGTGTACTTTCCATCAGGCCCTGACTATCGCACGGGCACACGGGGCCCATGCCCTGGGCACGAAATTTCTGAGGGGCACGAAATTTTTCATAATTTCATCCAATTTTCCATTTATAGAAATCATAATTGTGCCAACATTTTTATTTCTTTTAGTACTTTTCTTTGCACTCAGTATCAGTTTGGTTTTCTCATTTAATATCAATAACATCATTAATAAGTAGCCTTCTTATCATTATTTTCTAGTAATTGGTGTACTGTATTTATCAAGTCATTCAATTTTATCATATTGCAGATTTATTCGAAAAGTGACACAACTGAAAAAATGTGATATTTGAGATATTAATACGATAAAATGACAAAAATATATCTCAATCTGTAGTTAAAAGCACATTTCAATAAATAATAGAAAAAAATATTTTATTTTTATTCCTGGAACCGTTTTTTTAATTTTCCGGAAAACATAATTTTTTGAGTTGACACTTTTCGAATAAGCATGCAATATGTAAAAAAAAAAAAAAAACTAGTATCAGTAAATCAACCTATCTAAGGGGGCACGAAAAATTGAAAGTGCCCTGGGCACAAAAACTTGCTAGTCAGGCCCTGCTTTCCATACTTACGAAAATAGTGTATGTTTTATCAGGCATACAATAACATTTTCTATGAATTATATGATATTTTAAACCTTGTACGGCTCTCCTATTTCAGTGGCTAATTTCAAAATCCAATGTGTATGAAAACTCATTTTTACGAATAAATTTTAACATACTTACGAAAACAGCGTATGTTCTATGATGCATACAATGTTAATGTTTATGAATTATACGTCATTTTATTTCTCCTCGTACGACTCTTCTAATTTCATCAAGCTCGTCCGCTACTACAGTTCACGAGAAAATGCGGCCGAAAGTTTCCTATAGGCGAACTTTTTTTTATTATTTTGTCTACTATTATTTACAAATAATAATATATACAGTAAATTTTTATTTAAATGTAGATGAAGAAAAATTTATAAAAATCGTGATAATCTATAAAATGCTTGGACTTCTTTGAGTTCACAACATTATAATTTATTATTATTATTATTATTATTATTATTATTATTATTATTATTGTTATTGTTATTAAGTAAATTATAGTGAAATTTTACATTTCGATAAATATTCATATAAACAGAAAAGGCTCTGATATTCAAGTAACACAGTTTTATAATTTTTCTGTCCAATGGTGTGCAGGAAATGAAAAAAAATATTTGTATAACTGAATAATTATAATTATTACCCTAAAAAGAAGGTTATTGTATAATTTTTGAATGCGTTATTCATGTTAACAATAATATGAATGCTCTCAACTTCCTGATTCACCAAATCTCGATTAAATAAAATTATTATCAGAAAAATACGTGACTATATCAAATGTTCCATTAATATTTATGAAAGATTAATTCTCGGTATTTACCATAACCAGAAGCGGTTTTACAAAATTCCATTATTTGCAATATATTATATTGAAATATTTAGAAGATTTAACGATTGAAAATATTTTAATCTTACGAAAACATATGCTACAATAACATTCTTGTTATTTGCATGTACCGATTGGAAGTTTATAGCATACGGAAAAAAATAATAATTTAATTAACGTAAGATAAAACTCTACCGTAGAATGTGTAATTAAGAAAAAAAATGTGTGTTAATAGCCTGTAAAGCATTTTTCGTTTTTTTTTTTTCATATAAGCTTCTTTTCTCTAAAAGTAAAAATGGATTATTACTGTATGAACGCTGTTTTGTTTCTATTTTGTCTTTTATTCTGGGCTATTTATTTACTTGCTTACGATATTTTTTTTTTCTATTAAAACATAAATTTAATATGAAATTTCCTTTCATACGGTTTTATTGCAGATTAACACTAAGATTTTTTTTTTTGTGTAGTCGTAGCGAGTTTTTCTTCGCGAAAATTAGTTTTTGTTCTTTCTATAATTTAATTTTTATCGTAGTTAGTAAAAAATCAAAATGATGATATGCGATATTCGGCTTCCAGCCTGAATTACACCGCAAAGATCAAAACAGAAACTAAAGTACTATAGTTTTTATGTGCGTTCGTAATTATATAAATACGTAGCACCTGTTGTCGTCGTCTGGTCCGTCCGTTTCTGTACATCCGTCCGTCTGTCTGTCTGTCCGTCCGTCCACATATAACAACGCATAACTACCCAACCGAATGGTTTGAAATTTCAGATATATTATCTTTGCAGAATGTTGTCGAGACATTTCAAATTTTATGAAAATCTAATCAAAACTTTAGGAGATATTAATAAAAATATTTACTAAAAAATTTGAATTTAAAAAGAAAATTGGTTATTCCTTGTTATAGAAGCTTGCAAGGTTTAATCATCAACCGACCGAGATACTTATTTTATTACAGAAATTAATCTGAAGACGATATAATTTATTTCACAGAATTAAAAATCATCAAGATCTGAATATTTATATAACTAGCTATAGTACGAACGCACCTCATTTGTCACGTTTGACTTACAATTTCCAACTTGTTCATAATAAATATAGTAGTGAGCAAAGAATTCACAAAAATTCTGTTAAATCCAAAATCCAAAATTTTAGATAAATATTGCATATACCACTTTGCTTTCAATATTTAAAACATAAGCAAACAAAATGACAGTGTCTAGTTTTTTTTATTTTCATGAAGATTGGATTTTTATTATAAAGATACATTTTTTTAAACACAAATATCACATAATATACGAAAATAGAATATAACCACAAACGAAATAATACAATAACCTCTTCGCATGACTCCAAAAAGATAGCTATATCATTAGAAACATCAGAAACTAATATATTTTCGAAATTTAAAGAATCAAGAATTTATTTAAATAATCAGAAAAATAAAGAAATTTAAAGTTTTTCCTGTTGTCACTGATTTTCTGAAATTTATCCGGGTAGTTTTTATAGTGTAGTAATTATTGTTCTCAAACCAAAATGTAGGATTTTAAAAGGCTATTAATAACTCAATTAAACATTTTCAGCTGCTTTATTGAATTTAAATATGCAATAGTAACAAAATAATCTTAATGTTAATGTTAATGTGAATGTTGTTATTTTATTATTTTTGCGTATAAAACAGGCTTTTAAACATGAAATGTTTATTTGAGAATTGATAGCATCCGAAAAACATATATTCCTGGTTGAGAAAACTAAGTAATACGCTATAAAACTACTGAAAACCAGTGACAGCAAATGAAACTTTGTTTTCTTTTAAAATGATTCTTTAAATCTAGAAAATATATTCGTTTCTTAGTTTTCTAATGATAAAGGGAGCTTTGTGCGAGTATAAAAAAGATGCTACTCCGAAAATGCTCGAAGACGCGGTTAAGGCTCTTAATTCACTGATGAGGATTTAGAAAAAATAATAAAAAGGCTGGATTACGACGAAAGATTACTTTCCACACTCATGATCGACGTCGTCTGGAACAAATTGGGACTTGAATTGGGAGTTGATGAAGATTTAGAAAAAATAATAAAAAGACTGGATTACGACGAAAGATTACTTTCCACGCTTATGATCGACGTCGTCGGGAACAAATTGGGACTTTTAATTAAAAATAAAGCCTGAAATTTATTGTAATGCATGCAAATGCAATATGCAGATATAACACTTTAGTCTTTTGTTAGAATATTGATCGACTTTTCAAAAATGCTGGTTATTTTAAACGGTCCGCCTAAAAGTACAAAACAGTGACATTTCTTGAAAGTCATTAAATTCAACAATTTAATCACCTATAAATTTCCAGTTTTCAACCATATTAAATTTTAGCGAATTAACAGTAAAAAAAAAATTCCTGAAGAAAATTGAACCAGGATTATTAAACAGTAACTCTTTGTTGTGGATTTATGCGATAATATATATTCATTACTTTTAGAATCAGTTTTCATTGGTGTTAAAAATGCTTACAAGAGTTTATAATCGGAAATAGTGACAAGATTAAAAAATGAACGATTATATGTTTTATAAATGTTGTTATATAACATTTAAATGTTGTTTATATATGTTGGAGTTCCTCCAACAAAACTATTTAAGCTTAGTTATCATATAATGTTTTCCAAACATAGTTATGTCTATTTATATATTTCCAATTTTCCTGTTCTATACTATACAAAACATGTTTTACTTGGAGCAATTCTATTCGATAGAGGATAATATATAATAATTCCACACAACAGGAAAATCACAGTATAATGGGCTATATCTCTAGTAGCAAGAAATATATAAAATGTTTAAAAGAGAAATTAAGCTAAAAGATTCCGATTTTCAACGTCTTTAAAACTTTGTGTGCTACTAAAGATACACCACAATATATTTACTATTTTTTGTAAAGGTTCAGAAAATATGAACTTTTAGAAGTTCATTATTTAGTTCGTGAATTTTGACGTTCATAAACTTACAGTAACACTGAGACAGTCAGACAGAAATCAGCCCCAAAATAGTCAAATCATTTTTCAGAATATATTAAAACGTATACTTGCGTCAAAAATCAGACTACGAATATTTTATTAACTCGGTGCTTTCTTCTTATGAAAATATCATCGCCAAACACATTTCGTATTCTGGCAACCCAGACAATAACCATAAAAGAACGGCTTATAAACATTATCTTGCATCGCCATTATTTACGTATATATAAGCCGCATATATTTCTTAATATCTTCTGCCCGAAGAACAAATTTTATCATTATTTAAGAATCGAAAGAATTCGTTTGGATTGTTTTAAGGAAAGCATATAATCATTTCTACTTTTGTTTCAAGTGAAATATATATTTAAATCTTTCATTTTCGTTGTGTTTTTTCAAATACAGAAGAATTGTATTTGAGGCAAACAAATAGATAATAATTTTCGGCTTATAAATTTATGAAATAGTTTATCTAACTCATTTTTTATATAATATAAATTAAATTTTCGGTAAAATTTTGAAAGTTAGATATCAAGCATAAAAAATTTAATGTTCAAAATCAATTGTGAAAAACATATGAAAACATTACTTGTAAATAACACAGTAAAGTTTTGATTGCTTGTTAAAATTCTTATGTAGTTTTAGTTATTCAGAATTTTCGGATTAATAAACATACATTTAAATATATGATACATTTTAATATTTAAAGCTATACATTAAAATATATAAACATGTTTCAAAAGACCCCTTTTAAAGTGACACGAAATATTTACATATGCAGTAAATCATTTTCTAATTTCCTTAAAATACATTACAGTTGAATCTCTTTATTGGAATAGTCATATCGCCCAGTAGAAATTTTTTCACTTAGACACTACATTCTACTAATATCTATCACACTTTTACATTATAATAAAAATTAATAGTTTTAATAGTTCATATAAATATAGTTATATTATCCACATCATTAAAATATTTTCAAAATTTTTAAATAACTTATATTATCTTAATTATATATTATTAATTTAATTTTTATTTTTATATCAAGATTTTCTTTTTAAACAGTTGAACTGGAGCAAAAATTTAAATTATTCTTTAATTTAAAAATAGCTTGGAATATTTCATAGCTAAATATTACAATATAAAGAGAAAAAAATCCTGAAATAAAGACTAGTTTAATTAAAAGATAATTGTAAATCAATGTAAATAAAAAAAATCGTTTAGACTATAAAAATATAGTTTACGGTTCAATTCTTTAACATTAACCAAAACAATCTGTACCCAGTTAAACCAAAAAAGGCGTACACAGTTTTTTCACTTTCCTCTAAAATTGCAATTTCGGACCTGTAAATTCGACTGTCGTGTAATTAAATACTTAAAACATAATTTCTTTCAAATATGTATTAAATCAACTGGAGATCATAACATCAAAGCTGATTAGCGTTGCTTGAAATATTAAGAACTTGTTACACTAAGCAGCATGTTAACTAGAATTACAAGAAATACGTTCGATTGCGTATTCTCCTAAGAAACTTCTGATAGTCATATATTAAGTGTCAAATCTATTGCTTATAAATGTTAACATTTAGGAAGGGATCTATAACATGCATTAGTAAGTATTAAAATCATATTGGGTAATATTGTATTCATTTGTAATAATTTCGCTATATCATGAACGATATTAGCATTATTTGCATGAAATATTGTCTCATAATTGGTACGTATATGTTTGTCTAATTTATGAATATTAGTAAATAATATGTCCTCAATATATTACCAATCTTTTCAACGTAAAGTCAAAATAATTGCCACTCTCTCTATTGTATATAAATATATATATATATATATTTCTAATGTGAAGCCAATATTTTAGTATTAGTGTATTTCGTTACAGATATTTCCAATATAAAACAGACCCTTAATCAGTTATAAGTAACCAGTTTCATTATAAGTAGTTCCTATGAAGACAATGGTTACGCAATATTGGATGCAAATATAACCAATATGAACAATATCTGTTTTCTACTAGAAAATTTAAAAATGCATTTCATATTTCTTCTAAAACAGTACTTATTTATAGTATCGTATCCTTCATTAAAGAATATAGAATATAGAATAAAGAATATAGAATATAGAAGGTAGAAGTTCCTTCATTCTATTATTAATTTCTTCATTAAATTATACTTCATTAAATTATAAATACATGACAATATTTGTCATGTGTCACAATTTAAGCAATTACTATAAGCAAAATTTTATCTAATTGTAAATTAAACAACTTATTTCCTTGGACAATATAACAACCTTGCAGACTCAACGACCTAAATATATATTAATGATCAGTAAAATCTTGTTAAACTACGAATTTACATTGGTACCAGAAAACACTTCATGCTTGTTCCATAATTTGATTTATGTGTAATGTTTATGAACTACCAAACAAAGAACAGCAATACAATAATAACTCTCTAATAATAACTCTTACAATTATTCACAGTATTTTTGAAGCGAGACAAATTTATTGCATTAATATTATTAATAATATTTACGAAAGTTATTGAGCATAAACGAAATAATGTTACGTATGCAAATAAATTGTCCAATAATTATAAAAAGAATTTTTGTAAAATGAATTACTAAACAAATTTGGTATTAGCAAAAGTAGATGGAAATTTATTTATAATTTTTATATAATAAAAATTAAAGTTTTCTAAGTTATGTTATAAAAATATTTTAATGCAGAAAATTCATTTAATTCAATTTAATCATTCGTTTCTTTTCAGTAATTAAATAAAAAGAGAAAGAATAGATAAATTTAGTGCATAATAGTTTCGGTTTATTTTATTTATAAAAAAAAAAATCCATTGATATTTAAGATGTTAATTTTCGATGCAAATAACAAAAACAATAAATATCTAAAATTGTTATTGTTATATTTTAGACTTCTCTGTATTTAGAATTCGTAAGGTCAGATGTTCTGTATTTCCTTGGAATCTTAATATTTATAGAATTTTATTTTTCTTAGTTATTGCAAAAAATCATACTTAAATTTCGTAAAAATAAATGACTTAATAATTTTGCAATCCCTTCTTACTAATTCATGATGTAAGCCATTTATCAAAAAATGAAGAAAGCTATTCGAATCCAAATCACTTCAATAGTCAGGCTTGCAAATGACATGATTTTACATTCAAAAATGAGTCCATAAACATTTCAAATAGTCTCATGAGAAAAAATATTTTTTTGAGAAAACACATAAAAATGTAAACAGTAATTTGCTGAAGCACAAATACTTCAGTTAATTTTATAACTGATAAGTAAAAAATAATACTCTGCATAATGACAATATTCTGCATAATGACAATACTCTGCATAATGATGTTATACAAAAAATAAGGTACTTCTCTATTATCCCGTCGACCACTTTTCATAACAAAAAAAACTATCACCAAACTGTAACGCCAAATAAACGGGAGAACGTTTCCATTGGAATATCAAAATAAATAAATAAATAAAATATAAGAATTTAAGGACACAACTGTTATTTTAATTAATGAAATAACTAATAAATCAGTAAAACATAATGAAAAGTACACGCAAATGTCGAATTAAAAACCACTTGATGACATAACAAACACGTATAATGCTTCTGACATCAAGTAAATGGGACTGCATTTTTGGCCTTTAATCTTACAGTTTGGCGATAGTTTTTTTGTTATGAAAAGTGGTCGACTGGATGATAGAGAAGTACCAAAATTAACTAAGTTCCAGAAATTAACTAAGTTAAAAAAATTAGCTATATTTTTAATAAAAAATTCTGAGATCGATTTTATGATGCTGAAATGGGAATTAATTTAAATAAAATCCATGTAATTTTGCTTGATTATTAAATCATTATGTCTAAAGATACTTTATTATTGGTTTATTTTTTTTCTTCTTCTAGTAAACTATGTAGATACTTGTAGATAATTCTAACATGTATTTCTTTTTTATAGGTAAGCTAATGAATATGTCACAGCCGTTATTCGTTTTCTGTAAGTATAGTTATCATAATAATTGAAAATATATTTTACGGAGATAATAGATGCTTTTATTCATTTCACTTACCAATCCATCAATTTTCATGTTTGTGCATATATTTGACATATATATGTGCACATGTTTCTGCATGTATTGTGTATTAATTTACTTTATCGTAACAGAAAAAGTAAAATTAATTTTAGCGAAGCGTAAATTGTTTCAACTTTCAATAAATAAAGTACTAAAAAGTTTATATTACAAATATTTTGCATCTATTTAATTAATCTAAAACATTAATATACATTACCAGAGTTTATCTTTAAAAGATGGCTCAAAAATTACCATGCCCATTTATATTTATATATGTGAAGTTACATTTAAATAAGTGAAATTTAAATTCCTAGATCAATTGATGAAAAGAGAATAACAGAAAGTGAGTGTTAAAAAATATATACTTTTAATAGTTATAATAAGAAATAAGTATTGGAAATTTTGGGAATTTCGAGAGTTAATGATGAAAAAATTGCTTTTTATTTCAGATAAAATTACTGAAAATATATATTCTCTTCAACCTAGTTGCCAAAATTCATACATATTCGATGCTCCTATGAAACACTCAACCTTATTCTATCAACCCTTTCATTCTCCAAAAAATGACAGCTTGTAATAAATTTTGTATCGACATTATTTATCTTGTGACAGGTTTTCATTGCTAATATCTTTCAAGGGAAAAAAATGAATCATTGTTGGAGAAGTATGATATTATTTACTTGGTGTAGATAGAAAAGTCTCCAATAAAGATTATATAATTTTCATAAATAAATATATTTTCCTGCTTATCTAGAATACAATTTGTTTGTGTGTTAAGGTTTTTATTCTCTTAAGGAAAATACGAAGAATATTTTTGTTTTAATATTGAAATTTTTTTCGCCTATTGCAATATATATATATATATATATATATATATATATATATTCCGACATTTCAACAAAATTGAAAAAATAATTTAAAAAGTCTTTTTAAAGCTACAAAATTATTTTTAAAAATATCGTTACTTATAAAAAGTATCTGTTCTTACAATTTGAAATTTTGTGAAAAAAATTAAAAAAGAGTAACACTTGTATTGCAACTGATTGATTAATTAATACTCTATATCAGGGACTCGAACTTTTATATTATCCTTTTCGAATTTCAATTTTTAACATAATTTTGGGGATTTAACCCTCGCACAGAAATATTGACATAGAATGAAGCGTACATATCATAAAGTATACATAGTGAGGCGCACATATCACAAACATACACAAGTACTATAAAAGTATCGAAAAACTGGCGTCAGATAATAAAATACCTTCTATATAAACATTATCTATACTAATAAAAGAAAGTTTTGCTCTGTGTATCTGTGTGTGTGTGTTTGTGTTTGTGTTTGTCTGCAATGGCTAGGAAGATCTAGCGCACCTAGAGGTCTAAAAATTTAGGTGATGTTAGTCCAATTCCTCTCCTGGTGCACCCGAGCCTCAGAATTTTAATATTTTAATTAACCTAATTAAATTAAAAACCTCGAAAATTAACCTAAATATTAATTACAAAAACTTTAAGCATCACATCAAAAACTCATTAATATGTTCTTCGAAAATGGTTATTTTTATCTTAACCGCAAAATAAATTACCGTTTTGATAATTCCAGAAAACGAAATATCCTCCTTTTCAATTATACTCGACTATTAAAAAAAAATACTGAAGGTATCTATTTGAAACTCGCGGTAAACAAGTAGTCGATTTTTGTCATTTTAAAAATTCATTTTTTTTTATTTGGACGATAACTTCTCTTTTTTTTGGCAAAAAACTTACCAGACTTTTCTAATCGAACCCAAACAGGAAAGAGGGTTGGGTTTGCCATGTCCAAAGCCAATTCACTTAACTCGCATTTTGAAATACGTCGAAATAATTACTCCATGCCCACCAAAATTTTCAAACATATGAAAAAAAATTCGAGAACTCAGTGACACAAAATTCATAAAAATCGAACAGTAAATTTTAAAAATATCAATTAAAAACTTATTAATGAAAATGGAAAACCAAAAGGACACCTTTACCAAAAGGACATCTGCGCTTGATTTGCACATGTTTTTATAATTTCAATGGAAGAAATATTCTTATTATCACAATATAAAATGGCGGACTAGGGGCTTTCAGCCGTCTATAATTCTTTTTTTTTTTAATATTGCATTTATCGATTTGAAAATTATACATCTAAGCGTATTTTTCAACGACGAATCCAGAAATTTAATTTTCATAACGCTGAGTTTATTAGATTCTGAGATATGATTTTTTTTAGCACTTTCCAACCTAGTTGAAAAGTGCTTATGACTTCGGTTTGTCTTAAGTGAAAAGTGCTTATGACTTCGGCCGTCTGGCCGTCTGGCCGTGCTCTAACTCCCGTAAATATGCTCGGATTGCTCTGCAATTTTTATATGTTATTGTCGTTATCTATGGCACGTTCCCTATTTCAACTGAAGTGTGTAGCACTTATAGTTTTCTTACAGGGACACTCAAAAGAATTCCGTTACATTGCGGTCTATGGGGAAAAATCATTTGCGGTTTATTTTTTAAAAGTTTCACTATTGTAAACGCATTGAAATTTATATAGATCACTAAGATGCATTAGAAGAAGCTTAATATGGAATAGTAGGTGTATAGCACTTAGAGTTACTTTACAGGGACAGTCAAAATAATTCCGTTACATTACGTCTATGGAGAAAAATCGTCTGCGGCTTATTTAAATAATGTTCCACTATTTTAAACGCATTGAAGTTTATATATATAACTAAGGTGCATTACAAGAGGCTTACTACAGAATAGTGTGTGCATAGCAGTCATCGTTCATTTACAGGGACACACAAAAGAATTCTCTACTGTCTGTTAACAATAATTCCTGGAAGTGCGTTTTAGGTTACTGAACGCGATTTTAATATTAACTAGCTTTTTGTCTATTACGTGGTGTGTATAAATTCTGTAGATCCTATACAGGGCAGCACAAAAGTTCGCGAACACATTTCCGTTTATTGACAGAAACTCCAGAAGGAGAATTTAAACGGTGCTACGCGTTTCCTAACTAAACTAAAATTTAGCATCCTATGTATATATACAAATCTATAGATCATATACAGGGCTACATAAAAGTATTCGGATATTTTTCCGAATATTGTATATATTGAAAATTCCTGAAATTACGTTTTTAAATATGTTATGCGTTTTCCAAATTGTTTACTTAGATGTCATCTTTCAGCTTATTAAACGGTAATGATTTGTAAAATTATTTTAGAAGGGTTGGAAAGTGCTACATAATCTATGCTTGACGCATGATTTTTCGTTCTTGTTTTTAATTAATCGGATCGGTTAAAATATATATATATATATATATTTAACGTGTCGAAATTCGATGAGACATCGCGTCGCTTTCTGTGACAGCGTATGAATTGATAATTTTTATAGGTTAAATAAAATTTTTAAAAATAGTGGATTTTGGGATTTGAAAATTGCGCATCCTTGCTTAACATCAGAGTTTCAAAAAATTTTCGAATTCGGCCGATATTTTTTTGTTTTAGCAGAATCCTGATTTTTGTATAGAAAAAGAAATAAAAGGCTAAGGATTTTGCTATTTCATTTCAAATTATATCGGATTGTATGGGTTCGATCACGGCGCTGTTTATCTCATTCGACTCAATATTGATAAACTTTACCGATATTAATTCCGATTTTCACCTCCAGGTTTCTCCACCAGGTTCACCACCGACTTGATAAAGATAGCCTTAAATACTTTAGTTCTACTTTCTACCACCAGGGGGTGCTTTCCGATCTCGGGTTCTATGGGCTCGATTAAGACTGAGTTTGCCTCATTCGACTTGATTTCGATAGCCTTACATATTTCAGTTATTATATTAAATGTTTTCTGAGTTAAAACAATAAATATTAATTATAATTTTTTAATTAAATATAATATATCTAAATCTTAACAACCGTTCCTAAAACATCTTAATAAATTGAATCAACTTACACATATTTTCTAACTAGAAGAGCTTTAACTTTTAAGATAACGAAACAATTTATTCAACAATAGAAAAACAAAGTGTAAAAAGCAAAAAATGTTCTATCTGGTTATACTATTGTCAATTATTCAGCAAGTTGAAGAAATGATAATATTTACTTTTAAACCAGAATAAAATCTTTTGTGTTGGTGTTAATTAAATTACTTTCTAAAAGCTGGTTGTCACGTTATCTTTTCTAAAATGTTAAAATTATTATCGATTAAGAGTTTTGTTTTTGTTATGTAAAATTTTTAAATTATATATGGTTTAAAAGACAACCGGAACAAGGAAACGAGATTACCTATACTTACTTAAGTGTATAATTTTCTGTGAAATCTAACAGCATTTATTATGACAAAACATTATACAGTAAAACCTGTGAAAAAGGAGCCTCTTTTGATGTTCTGACTAAAACGGAAAAGATTTCTGAAGTCTCTGCGAAAAGAATACTCTAAATTTGTACCTGGTAAAAATAAGCTGCGCCGCCAGGAACCATGACGGGTGCCCGGCGCGTAGGCGACCACCGAACCCAAGTCCTGAAGGACTTTTAGCGCGCCAGCAAGGACTTTTAGCGCGCCGCGGCACTTCGGCCGGCCAGTCCCGGCCTGTTGGGGACAGTCCGGTGTCCACCAACAGTTTTGGAGCTGGACACCCAGAAGGGAACCAGGCCCTAGGCCTTAAGTCGGGTTTTTCCGACCCGCACTTGCTTTACCAGAACTCGATGGATGTGAAAACCTATTGAAGTAGTCACAGTTCCCTCTCGTAGTGGACCAAAGGGAAAAAAAACCCTTCTAAAGCAAAATTTTACTTCCGTTTAGCCGTTACTTTCCGTTTAGCCGTTAAACATACTTTGTTTGTTTAAAAACTAAAACACATGAAATATGGATATCATAAATTTGTTTTTTAAAAGAACGATTAACATATTTTTAATTACTTTAAAAACTTGGAAAATTACAAAAAATTTCCAAATATTTAGATTTTAAATAAAGATTTAAAATTATAAATTTTGAAGCACCCTTCATCGAAAGTGAATTTTTATGAGTTTACAGTTTTTCCACTTGTTGAAAAAAACTATGGTAGAAAAGAACATCCATTAAAAATAATAATAAATTAGATACCAAAGTATTTCATTTTTCCTTACATATATTTTTCTTGAAAGTGAATTTTTATAAGTTTATACTGATTGTCTCATGAAGGACTCCTTAAATTTCAAATTCAATAATTCTTTAATTATATTAAATATATATTTTGGGAATGGGATGAATAAAGTACATATTAAAATTTATCTTTTAATCCCCTTATATTCGTACAGGATATTTTTTATAATTTTATTAAATAATTATTAGTTAAACTAAGTTTAAATATTTATTTACTTTTTTAGTTACCTTTTGGAGCACCCATTATTGAAAGAGAATTTTATAAGTTTATATTGGTTGTCTCATGAATGACTTTTTAAAAATTAATTTAATAATTATTTAATTATAATAAATATATTTTTTGAGATGAGATGAATTAAGTACAAATTAAAGCTTATCTTTTAATCACCTCATATTCGTGCATGATTTTTATTTTTTTTAATTTTATTAAATTTTTATCAAATACTTATTAGTTAAACTAAATATAAATATTTATTTGCTTTTCTGAGCACCCGTTATTGAAAGAGAATTTTATTGATTGTCTCATGAAGGACTCCTTAAATTTAAAATTCTTTAATTATTTAATTATAATAAATATAAAGAGGAAATATGTGATATATTTTTGAGATAGTTTATCAATTTTATACGCAGTAATTAAAAAAAATAGTTGAAATTTTCTTCAGTTTATGGCGTTGTTGTATCTGGAACTGCAAAAATGCTCAAATTAAATTGAAAAGGACCATGACACATTAAATTGAAGTATGGTTTTACCGAATTTTTTTATATTGGATTAAGAAATTTTTATATGTTGAATTCAGGCGATGCTGAGCAGATGCCACAGAGTGTACAATTCTCAAAAATGGCTAGTGTCTATGCTATGACCATCAAAAGATCTTATTTCATAATACTTACCTGCAACCTTCTGTCTTTTAAAACCCAAATAAACATAATATGAACTGGAAAAATAATTTAACAAAATTTTTCCTGTTATTATGAGGGTTTTTTTCAATAAATTTTTATTAAGTAATGAAATTTTGGTTTTCATCTGGTTTGAAAAAATACACTTTTTGCATCATAATACCACAGTTGACAATATTCCGTTTTTTTTTTTTTTTTTTTTTTTTTTTTTTTATTATTACTTAAATAAAACTAAATATTTTACTAAATAATAAAAAATAATTTTTAATTACCTGAAATTAGAAAACAATCCGTTAAATAGTTTTCTGGTTCAAGTTGTGTTTATTTGACCTAAAAAAAAACCTTGAAAGTTTAAGAGTTATGTACAATAAATTCGGATCTTTTGACGGTCGTACCACCATACAGTACCGCTCAAATTAATTAGAACGCTCAATAAAAAATAGCAAATTTCTCTTAATACACAATTTATCGAAAATTAGTACAGACTTAGTTTATTTTAATAGTTTCTATTTCCGGCCATCATCATCATTATCTCCTGACAACGTTTAGGGATTGATTCAACCAATTTTTCACAGTTCATCGTCATGAAACCACATCTCATAGCAGCCAACTTTTACGCTTTTTTCCTACCACTAAAATTTTATAGTAAATATTATATTATTAAATCTCCAAAATCACGTGATGCAATAAGGCAAAAAATTCTATTAATTTTTAGTGGTAACAAAAAAGCGTAAAAGTTGGCAGCTATGCATATCTTGATACTAAAGAAATCATTTACCAGAGATTTTCGATCAGATTTACGTCTAGAGGCCAATGAGACCAGGCCAATGAAGAACATGTATACTTGTATACCACTTTGAGTGAAGAAATTTTTACAGTTTTTGAAGTCGCCCGCTGGATGCATTTTTTGTAAGAGTGAAACCTATCTTCTCTGAAGTAAAGATATGTACTTAACAGAATTCATAATTTCTACTACTAGAACCAGTTGTCCAGGTTCATAAAAAAATTTAAAAAAAAAATTCAAAACATTTTTAAAAAACATTTTTCTTCAAAAAAATTTTCTTTCAAGGTGGTTTTGGATGAAAAATTATTTCCAGCCGGCGACGGGGTTTTCCATCAAGATATTGCACCTTGACATACATCTAAAAATGTAAAAACGTCTTCGATCAAAGTCGTATAAATGTTATTCAATTGCCTGGTAACTCACCAGACCGAAAATCTCTGGTGAATTTATCAGAAAATCTTGCCAAAGAAGACTGTACAGCAAAAACATTCATCTTCACTCATCAAGTTTTATCACGATAAACTGTAAAAAACTAGTTGAATCAATTCCTGAATGTTGTCAGGAGGTAATAAAGAACAAGGGAGGACATATAAATTATTACAATAAACTAAGTTTGTACTATTTATAATAAATTGTCTATGAAGAGAAATTTGCCATTTTTCATTGAATGTTCCAATTAATTTGAGATGTACTGTAGTATCAACATTTGCCATATTTTCAGGATTGTGTCCATTGTGCCCATTGAGTGTCATTTGATGAGTTTCGCATAAACTACAGCATATTAAAATTTTAACCTTGGACACATTTACATATAATTTGTGGAGTTTTATTTCGAAATGCAAACCTTTTTATGTATTTTGATAATTAGATAGAATAAATACTAAAATCCGAGAGATTTTTGATGATGTTTTGCACAGAATATTTAGCATTTTTACAGGTGGAACAGAGGGATGTCATGTGTTGACGAAAATTAAACTTTTTTTTTTATTTTTAGATTACTTTGTGTAGCGTTTACGAACTATTAAAAAACAAATACCTTATTTCATCTTTATGTTTGCTATAGTTAATGAATTATTATACATCCTTTATGAAATACCTTTAAAAACACATTGTACAAATTCAAAATAATTTTATTTTCGCTGTATGACTGTAACTATGCTGATTAAGATTAACGATTAAACACCAACTTCCTGTCAATGATTGTACTCCGAAAAATTTCTATTGTCACATTTCAAGACACGCTTTGTGCTTTGTGGGAATCCTTTTAAATATCACAAAAATTGTAATTGGAAAATTACATGAATGTGGTACGAAAAACTATATATAAAGATAAATTATTGTTTTTCTATGATGCATTATTCATACAAGGTTTATAATTTATTATCTTTTATTATACACATATTAATAAGGTGATAAACAGTCATATAATATAAATAAATATATAAATACAGTGATACCTCGAATAATGAATGGATCTGCGAACGAAACTCTTTTTTTTCCTTCTGACTGTGCTAAAGAATATGCATTCGGCTAAGAAAAGTCTTATTAAAAAACGTAACATATCCTCGTTGCATTTTAATTTTATGAGAAATTATGTTTCGGTTAACGAATCTTTTTCGAGAACGATTTGTCTTCGTCAGCCGAGATATGACTTTTATCCTGTTGATTTCAAACATAAATACAATAACAAGAATTGCTTACATAAAAATTCATTAAAAGTTTTAACATTTATATAAAAGAAAATACTCCTCTATAAACATCTTTTACAAGAAATGGCATTAAATAACTTCTTCTAAAATTATAAAGCCTGACATGGATATATTCATATTCACTTATTTCTATTTTGTTATATTATTTATTCAAAACTAAAATGTTAGACACTATTGTTTATGTAAAATAAAAAAAAAAACGTTTTCATTGAAAATAACAAAATAAATGTTTTGTATTACTTTGAAAATTGCAAAAGCATGTTTCTCTCTAAAAATGTTCATCGACTGATTAAATTTTCAAAGTAACAATAATATGTTGATCATATCGAAATAGATTCCTTTTTATCAAAATTAAAAAGGATATTATTAATATCACCCATTTTTAATCAATTCTGAAACGCATTCAGTAATGTGATATTTCAGTTTATCGAAAAGTACATGCATCTTCAAATGTTTTCTTTTTATTAAATATTTATGATGTAAATTCATTTAGATATCTTTCCATGAAATAAAATTAATTAATGTCTCAAACTAATGAAATGGAAATTTTAGAAAATTACTATGGAAAATAATATGCTCTTTTGTATAGATTGCATTGAATACAATAATACATGATAATGTTTTTTTTTTTTTTTTTTTTTTTTTTCGTTAACAATGCCAAAAACATTTTCTCATTAAAATGAGACTGAATTGTATATTTCATTAAACATAAACTACACAGTAAACGTATATTATTTATTTTCTAAAAAAATTGCATAATGTAGATAAAAGATAATAGGATTTAATACTAAAAATCTTTTAATTCTAAAATGCTCATTAAAGCAGATAATAGGATTAAAATAGTAAAATTTTACACAAAATCTTTAGCATTATTAAATTTTATATTTAACAAATGCAACATTTATTTGTTTTTAATTATACATTACGAATTGGTTTTTAATTATACATTGCGAATTAGTTTTAATTAAAAACGAAAGAATATGCGTATTTAACATAATTTAAAACATCTTTGTACAATATAGTCTTTTAAATATAACGTTAATTATAAAATTTTAGAAATAGTTTCATATTTTTTCTGCTATACTGATAAGAAAGAGTATTTGTTTCATCTTCACTGTTTAATCATCACTGTGTCATCTTCACTGCGTGTTTAATGAATGGGTCATTCTCTGTAGAGTGAGTGTTTTTTTAAAAACATTGAACCCAAATGAAATTTCGCCAAAATAGATTAACCTTCCTTACGTTAATAATATATCTTATGAGTCCTTTAATATGCATTTTATTACATTAGAGTAGTCTTCTTTTATTGTATAGTACAAGTGGATTCAGATCATTGCCCCATATATTAAAATTATGAGGAAATGAGAACTTCTGTAAATCACTTAATCACAATAACGATTAGGTTTAGGTATATTTTCAGATGCTAAATATCTTTTGAAACACATTTTCAATAATATATTAAAAGAAAAAGAAATTTTATTTGTTTATACTAAAAAAATAATATATGAGGAAATGATGAGTAATAAAAATATTACTTTGATTTATTACATGAAAACCTTGTGCTAGGTAATGACGAATGTTGTTGAGCAAAAAAACAAGATGGTTTCTTTACTTCCCTCCTATTACTTTTAAATGTATTTTAATCATTCTTTATCAAAAAAATAATAATAATAAACAGAAACCGTAGCACATGACGTTAATATAGCTTTGAAAATAAATCTGAACTGTTGAAAATAGTTATGCTGTTTTATGTTCGTTGAAAAATGTACTTTATTTGACAATATTGTTGACTAATGAATTGTGAATTTAATCATTCGTAGAAAAACTTTCAAAATAGGTGTTTTATTGGTCATATTGAATATTTTTTCTAACTAATTTTCAAAGACTAAACGGCCTTTTTAAACAACTTAAATTCGATGAATTTAAAATTCTGTTTCAGTCAACAGTCACCATCTTAATTAAATAAACAGACAGAATTATTATTTTTTTTAATCTCGCCAATGAAATATTTATTGAAAAACAATTGCAAATAAATTCCTCAAATCCTTAAATGTAGCTACGACCGCATAGCTCATGTTTGTTTACATTTGATTCTACTTTCTCTGATTTCTGATGTAAGTGATTTTATATGAAATGAAATTCTCTCCTACTACCCTGTCTTGCTTCTCAAGTTTCACTCTGCCCCTGCAAGTTATCCTCTATAGTCTATAACAATGGTTGTCAATTCGTATTTAAAATTGGATTATAAAAAATAACCTTTGGATTATTAGTGATAAAATAGCTTATAAATGAATGATGAAATTACAACAAATAAATTCTTCAAATCCTTAAATGTAGCTACGACCGCATAGCTCATGTTTGTTTACATTTGATTCTACTTTCTCTGATTTCTGATGTAAGTGATTTTATATGAAATGAAATTCTCCCCTACTACACTGTCTTGCTTCTCAAGTTTCACTCTGCCCCTGCAAGTTATCCTCTATAGTCTATAACAATGATTGTCAATTCGTATTTAAAATTGGATTATTAAAAATAACCTTTGGATTATTAGTGATAAAATAGCTTATAAATGAATGATGAAATTACAACAAATAAATTCTTCAAATCCTTAAATGTAGCTACGACCGCATAGCTCATGTTTGTTTACATTTGATTTTACTTTCTCTGATTTCTGATGTAAGTGATTTTATATGAAATGAAATTCTCCCCTACTACACTGTCTTGCTTCTCAAGTTTCACTCTGCCCCTGCAAGTTATCCTCTATAGTCTATAACAATGATTGTCAATTCGTATTTAAAATTGGATTATAAAAAATAACCTTTGGATTATTAGTGATAAAATAGCTTATAAATGAATGATGAAATTACAACAAATAAATTCTTCAAATCCTTAAATGTAGCTACGACCGCATAGCTCATGTTTGTTTACATTTGATTCTACTTTCTCTGATTTCTGATGTAAGTGATTTTATGTGAAATAAAATTCCCCCCTACTACCCTGTCTTGTTTCTCACTCTTCACTCTGCCTCTGCAAGTTATTTGGATCCTCTATAGTCTATAACAATGATTGTCAATTCGTGTTTAAAATTGGATTATTAAAATTAAACTTTGGATTATTGGTGATAAAATAGCCTATAAATGAATGATGAAATTACATCCAGCGATTATACAGTTTCGATGATTTAGAAATATATTTCATAGATGTCTTCGGTTTTCCATGAAGTTTATATTTTAAGTTCCTCGAAGCCTTAAATGTAGTTATGACCATATAGCTCATGTTTGTTTACATTTGATTTTACTTTTTCTGATATCTGATGTAAGTGATTTTACGTGAAATGAAATTCCCTGCTTCCACCCTATCTTGTTTCTCATGCTTCACTCTGCCTGTGATAGTTATCTGGATCTTCTATAGTCTGTAACAAGGATTGTCAATGCGTGTTTAAAATTGGATTATTAAAAAATAAACTTTGGATTATTAGTGATAAAATAGCCTAGAAATGAATGATGAAACTTCAACAAGTGATTTTACAGTTTCGATGATTTTGAAATATATTTCATGGATGTCTTCGTTTTTCCATGAAGTTTCTATTTCAAGTTCTATCTATTATATAAATGCAAAATTTAATTATTATAAATTTTACTTAGAATATTTCAATGCCCATGCAATGGTTTTCTGTTGCAAATATTGTTTTTATTTACAGGATTCATACAGTCCATGAAAATATACACAATAATATGAAGTTTGTGTGTGTGTGTGTGTGTTACAATATTAGATGTAACGGGACTTTAATCTATAACTAATTAAATTTTAAGCAGATGATTAAATACTGCAAAGCAATGAAAATCATAAAAAGTTTAATTGAAACTTTTGAAAGTTTAATAAGAATCTCAATTATTATAAATATTATTTATTATCGCAATCTGGATGTAAAAACGTCATTTTTGATGACAAAAAATGATAAAATAAAGAAATGCGAAAAAAAAATCATGTTCGTTTAAAAATTAGTTTGCGAAACTAATTGATAAAAATAAATAAATCAGTTCCTCTAATGAAGCAATTTTTTTGCAAAAAGTCTTCAAAAAAGTGCGGGGGTGGGGGATTTTGCTTTTATAACTAGCATCTTAAAGAGCAACTAAAATCAAGAAACAAAATGTAAAATTTAGCAGTATTCTGCTTTGTTTTGAAGTGTGATAATCTATGTAAGAAACTCAAACTATTATCACGTGGAAAAAAAAAATTTAAAGATATTTTGAATCCGATTATTTTCGTAATAGTTACTAAAAAATAAATGATTATTCTTCAAAACTAGTTCTGCAATATAACCGCTTCATTGAAAATAATACCTATGTAAAGCCATTGTATCGCTAATAGTGTCATTTCATTGTAAATATGCCCAATGTAAAATGAGTACTTAACCAATATTTGTATTTCATTATAAGTAGTGCCTTTGAAGACAATATTGGCGCAGTATTGGATATCAGTATACTCAATATATCCAACACCTTTATTCTACTACAATAACTCAAAAATACATTTCATTTTTAATTTTAAACAGTATTTATTTATAATATTGTATCTTTCATTAAAGCATAATATTTATCACGAATTCAATTTTAAGCAGTTGCTATAAACAGAAATTCATCTAAATGCAAATTAAGCAACTTATTTCCTTTGACATTCTGACAGTTCGCAGAACCGGCGACATAAATAAATATTAATAATTATCGGTAAAATCCTGTCAAACTACAAATTCACATCGGTTGCGGAAAGCACTTCATGCTTGTTTCATAAATTTTACTTTATGTCTTATTAAAATGTTTATGAACTGTCAAACAAAAAACAGAAATACAGTATACAAAGACACAATTTACCCATCGTAGAATTTAAGCAGTGCTTATAGTGTTTAATAAATAAACTAATTTTTCAACATCAATAGATAATTCAAAACTACAAAATGAAGAAAGAGTTAACCTCATAATACATCTTAAAATTATTAATAATATTTCTGAAGTGAGACTAACATATTGCATTAATATTACTAATAGTGTTCAGGAAAGCTATTGAACATAAACGAAATAATATTTTGTATTCAAATAATTTTCAAATGAATTTTCATAAAATGAATTACTAAACAAATTTGTATTAACAAAAATAGAAGATTTTATTTTTATTAAAAAATTGTATAATAAAAAATAAAGTTTACTATATAATGTTATAAAAATATTTTACAGCAAATGATTCATTTAATTTAATTTAATCGTTTGTTTGTTTTGGGTAATTAAATAAAAAGGGAATGGATAAGTAAATTTATAGCATATTAGTTTCTGTTTATTTTATATTAAAAAAAAACATTGAAATTTAAGATGTTAAGTTCAGTTGTACAAATAACAACAATGATAAATAATATATCTAAAACTTTTATTATTCTCTTTGAAACTTCTTTGTATGTTCAAATTTTCAATGTCAGATGTATAAACCCTTTGAATTTTAATATAATTTTATATTTCTTAGCGGTTCTGGAAATTATTGTTGTGGATGTGGAAATTAAACTTTGAAAAATAAACTAACTTTGAAAATTTGCAATTTCTTCAGGCTAATTCGTAATGTAATCCATTTATAGAAAAATGAAGAAAACTATCCTAATCCAAATCACTTCAATAGTCATGCTTGCAACTGCTATGCTTTTATATTTAAACTAGTCGTTGGGGTCCGCCGTAATACTTACCCATCATGGATATGCATAACTTAAAATGCATTGCAATTCGAATGAAATCGTGGCTTGATGACGTCATAAACATTAAATGCTCTATTACTCCAAAATTGATAATCCTATTAACTAACAGTTTTCTGCGTCGGATTAAACGTCTCATTTCCAATTAAAATATATCTTTGAATTGAAATTCGAATGAAATACAGGGCCACGAAAAATCGAAGAGTGTGGGAAATAGGATTACAAATATCCCGGCAACTCATTATCCGATCAACTTAATTTTTTATGCAAAATTTGTGTTTTTTTATTGTCTTTTATATTCTCTCCTTAAAACAAACAATTTCGAAAAAAATTATATACCTTTTATCAGAACGAATATTTCGAGAGTCCCAAAAAACTAGTTCCGAATAATCGAGGTTACTGAAATTCAGTAGGCTTCTTCCCATTATTACATACTAAGTACACACCAAATTTCAAGTCTCTGTCTTGATTTGTTCGAGAGATAGACACACAGACACACAGAGAGACGGCATTTTTTTCTAAATATATGTTTTTCGGAATCTCCAGTGTCTGAAACGTGTAAATCCGTCATTTTTTTTCAAAACGATTACAAGACTTACCTTATACTACGTATGATGGGTAAGTAAAATGAATCCATAAATATGTCAAAAATGTTCATGGAGCAAAATATGTTTTGAGAGCACTCATAAATAATTAAAAAAGTAATTTGCTGAAACAAAAATTAATTCTGTGCATTTTTTCTCTCATGCTGAAGTGGAAAATAAATTAAATAAAATCCCTATAAATTTGATTAATTATTAAATCAATTCATGTATAGATACTTTTTTATCGTTTTCATTTATTTTAATTATCTTTTAGTAAAATATACAGATACTTGTAGATAATTCTAATATATATTTCTTTTTTAAAAGGTAAGTACACGAATGTATTTCAGCCGTTATTCCTTTAATGTATGTATAGTTATCACAATGCTTAAAAATATCCTTAACTGAGAAAATAGATGATTTTTTGAGTTTACTTAACAATGCATTCAAGTTTAATGTTGACATATATATATATATATATATACGTATGTAAGAGTGTCTGCATCTTTGTGTATGTATTTGTTTCACTTTATCATAACAAAAATAAGTAAAATTAATTTCAACGAAATGTAAATTGTTTCAACATTCAATCGGAAAAACTAAAACGTTTATGTTACTAATATTTTACGTGGATTTCTTACCCAAAAACCTTCATTAATATACATTATTAAAGTATATCCTTAAAAGAGAACTAAAAATTTACCATGCACATTTATATTTATCTTTTGTGTAACTGAAGTCGAAATTCTTACATCATTTCATGAAATGAAAAAAAAAAAAACTGAACGTTAAAACATATATACTTCCAATAATTATATTAGTATATTATAGTAATAAGTGTTAGTAATTTTTTGAATTTCTAGAGATAAAAAAATTGTTAATTTAGATAAAATTAGAAAAAAAAATGTATTCTTCTCTTCCTAGTTGTCAAAAAGCATACATATCGAATGCCTCTGTGAGACACTCATTCCTTATTCTGGCAACCCTCTCAATCGCCAGAAAATGACATCTTGTAATACTTTTTTGTATCATCATTATTTATCCTGTGACATGTTTTCATTGCTAATATCTTTCAAGGGGAAAAATGAATCGTTGTTGGAGAAGTATGATATTATTTACTTGGAGTAGATAGAAAAGTCTCCGCTAAAGCTTATATAGTTTTCATAAATAGATAATTTTTAATTTTTTTCTGGAATACATTATGTTTGTTTTTTAAGATTTTTTATTTTCGCAAGGAAAATTATATTTATAAGTATATTTAAGAAGGTTTTTGTTTGAAAGTTGAAATTTTCTTCACATATTGCAAAAAATATTTCGACGTTACAACAAAATTGAAAATATAATTTAGAAAAAAAATCTTTAAACTATTACCTTACAGGAAAAAAAAAATCAATTTTTCAAAATATCAATATTTATATCAATTCATATCAATATCAAAATATATATATATATAAGTCAATGTTAATCATGAAAATTTCTTAGGATTTTAAAAAGAGGATTTAAAAAGTCTAGATATGATAATAGCTGTATTGATAGCCTGGGCGGTACTTCTCGGACGAGAAAACCGAGTCTGTAGAGCATATATGTCCCTCCCTGTTCCCTTTATTACTTTTTTTAAATACAGTATTTATACTGAGCTCAATTTGCCGTTAAACAAATAAGATGTTTCCTATCTTATTATGTACCTGTATTGCAACTGATTAATTAATTACTATTCTAGAAGAACAATCTCAAATTTTATAATATCGTGTTCAAATTTCAGTTACATAGTGAGCCACACGTAGCATAAAAACATACACAAATACGATAAAGGCTTCAGAAAACTAGCATCATATAATACAGTACTTTCTATATAAACACCATAAAAATAATAAATTAAACACTACGGAACTACTTCAGATTATAGAAAGTGATTCATCCACAAGTGCAATTCATCAAGTAATTAGAAGGAAGTGCATAAGGCTTTGTACGCTTTCCTCCAGACCACTTGATGCTTTGCACTCAGGAAAGATAAATTTTGTCTCATCTGTAACAGATCCATTATGTTTTTCTTTGCAGTGTGTTCATATACACACTGTTCTATTTTAATAAATACACACACAGTTTCATGTATTTAGATATTGGGTGGATATTTGTATGCATGTTTATTAAATGCATAGTGTGCAAAGGGTAACAAAGCTTCTTTACAACTATCGATGATGCAAATAAATAATCTAATGCCAAAACTGTCTCGTTTTTGTTTCGTTATAAATGACTCGTTACTTTGATCACACCCGGTATCCGATAATACTTTGAAGTTAGGGAAAGCACAGTATCATTTTGGGGCCCCCTTTTATTCGACAAAAGTTTCTAAATTCTACATTACACAGACATTTAAACACTTTATAAGACTCTATTGAAAGCATCATGAGTTAAAATTGACAGTTTGAGATTGATGACTTTTCTAAACTACACTGCTCAAAACAATTAAAGGATATTTGAAGTTTTATATAAAATAAAGATATAAACGAAATTTTTTTGTCCGAAAATAGAAGAAGAGAATCACAAATACAAATTTTTCTGGTTTTCAAACTGTAGAGTATGCAAATTTTGAGTTCGACGTCAAAAACGTCGCTTCAGTGGCAGCGAATGAAATTTGACTTTCAACTGGATAAAAGAGAATGAAGACAAGGATGATCGGCATTCAGTGATTGCTTTGTTTCGATGAGTACGATGTCTCAACGAAGTCATTTGACAGATTAAGAAGCTTGGAGAATTGTTGGTAGGTTAGAAGGGGGCCAAACTCAAGCCGAAGTAGCGCAAGCCATTGGAGTGTCACAAAGTGTCATTTCCAGGATCTGGAACCGTTTTTTGGAGGGTGGATGTGCAGGCCGAAGACCAGGGCAAGGTCGTAGACGGGCAACAACGCCCAATGAAGATCGGTATTTAGCGTTAACAGCTCGGAGACACCGAAACATGAACGCTACTCTTCTCCAACAACACCTTCGCTCGGCTACAGGCACCACGATTTCAACTCAGACTGTCCGAAACCGGCTCCATGCTGTAGGTCTGTATGCTCGCCGACAGATGGTATGTGTTAGATTAACATCAAGGCATCGTCGCGACCGCAGGGAGTGGGCAACCGAGCATGTCAACTGGAGGAGAAATGAATGGAGCAATATTCTGTTTTCTGACTAGTCCCGTTTTTCTGTGCATCCGGATAATAGGCGTATTTTCATCTGGAGGGACCGTGGCAATAGGAATAATCCTGCGTTCGTGCACGAAAGTGTCAGATTTGGCGGTGGAGGAGTGTTGGTGTATGGTGGCATCTCCATTGACGGGCGCACTGACCTCTACATCATTCGAGATGGAGCTCTGACTGGTCGCCGATATAGGGATGAGATCCTCAGACCTATTGTAGTCCCTTACGCTGCAGCAATCGGAGATAAATTCATTTTAATGGACGATAACTGCAGGCCACATCGTGAAAACCTGGTGGAGGATTTCCTTTTCGAGGAAGGAATCGTTCGAATGGAATGGCCAGCGTGTTCTCCAGACATGAATCCAATCGAGCACGTTTGGGACACTCTAGGAAGACGAGTTTCTGGCCGCCAACAACCTCCACAAACTCTCCAAGAACTGGAAAGAGCTCTTCTGGAAGAGTGGGGCAGAATACCCCAACTCGTCATTAATAGCCTCATTGAGTCCATGCCTCAAAGGTGTTCAACGTTGCTGGCCGCCCGTGGAAACCATACCCCCTACTGAAAAGGATTTTCTTTGAAGAAAACACCTTTTCTTATTCTTTTTTTCTCATATGCACAAATTGTGTTTTTTTCCTTTTGTATACAAATGCGCAATAAAATGCATTTTTTTCTGCCAAACATGTGTAATTTATTCTCATATAACCTACTATGTCTGTCGACCATGTATCAATCAGCTAAAAAGTTTCCCAGATACAAAATCCACCTAAAACTGCAATATCCTTTAATTGTTTTGAGCAGTGTATATTCATGAAAATGCTGGAAACAGTCAAAAAGTATTTTTCAACATAGTGTTTTAATTAGAAATCTTAAAGTTATTATTCTCAAAATATGATCTTAATATATATATAAAGAAATAATTTTAAACTTCCTTAAAAAACAGCAATAAATTGTGCAAAAACATGCTTCCAATTAAAAAAATATTAAAGAGCAAATATTAATTATATAAATGAATACTTATCTTTTAAGCTAATTGGTTAAATAATTCCTTTTCTATAAATATAAAATATTAAAGTTTCTTCATAGTTTTATAGTATAATAATATTTTCTGCGTATCTTCTATTAACAATGATTAAATTTTCAGTAAACAGTTTCATTATTAGCAATATATATATTGATTTCAAGTTACGAATTTCATCTATATACATTTCTTATCCGCTTATTTTTCCTTCTAGGGAACAAAGATTTTATTTCTACCTCTGATGAAAATCTTATTCTCTAATGGGTAAACAAATTCGAGCTGGTTTAAATTCTCTCTCGAAATGAAAATCTTACTTTTATGTATAACATAGATGGTTAAGATAAAGTAATATTTTCTGACATAAAAAAACATTTGTAATCTTAAAGAATTTAAGTCACATTCAACGGATGAAACATATTTTAAGGGCAATTATTTATTGCTAAAATATTTATTCTCAGTTTATGATTTAGTTTTTAATAATAAAAACGCTGATTTGAGAATTAGTGGAGCTCATACTTATGATTTATGTCATTATTTTAATTATTAAATCATTGAATTTTATGCCAAAAATGTAGTCACCTGAAGATTGTTTACATTATGACAAATAAAAACTATAAGTTTATATATTCCTTAAAAGTAAGAAAATGCACATAAAAACAAATATATAAAGAAAGATGGTATTATAATATGATTTCAGAATATATTAATTGTATATATATTTTTTAAACTAATTTATTTCTTTATTTCTGTTTCAATAATTCAACATTAAATGTGTTAGATTGTCTTCACATTTTTAGCCTGTGCTTGACATAGAATATTGGACAGACATAAAATATAATCTTCTCTCATATGTTGCATCTATGATTGACATGTTTTGTGTGGATAGTTGTCATCCTGAAAACTCTTGCTTCACACAAATTGAAAATAAAATAAATGGCTTTAATTGCTTCTGTTTTATTTTTATTTTATTTTGTTGGACTAATTGAAAAACCCTTCATGGTAAATAACCATATCAGAAATCCAGTCCAACATAATTTGACATGTTTTTTTTTTTTTTTTTTTTTTTTTTTTTTTTTTTTTACCATTTCTTAATATGCAGCACTGTGTTTTGTCACTGTGATTGGAAATCACAGTCATGAATTTTCTCAGACTAGTTTAATTTCTATAAACATTTCGTTACAGAAGTGTTCATCTGTCATTAATTTTAGCTAAGTTTAAATTAATTTCTTCTACAGAAGATATTGCAGTGTCAAAGTTGGATAAAAATGCTTTTGCAAACAATAGAAACACTTAAAAATGTATCTGATAATTTTTTTCTTCCGAAAATTTCAAAGGGATTTTCAAATTAATCATTGCTATCACTTGCAGGAAAAGCGAGCATTTAAAAAGAACTTTATAAATCGATAAAGAAAAGTGATATATTTAACTTTAAGAATATATGCTATTGTAACTGCTGAGTTTTAAAGAACTAGTTTTGATTTATTTCGAATTAACATATATTAAGTCATCAGATAAGTGTGTCATTGTTTTTAAAAGTAACTGACATCATATAAACATTACAGCTATCTGATTTACTTATCAGATAATATATTTACACAATGAATGTAGGCATTTACACAATAATAATATGAAATTCTCAAGTGAATTGAAATTTTTTTATTAATACTTATCATGAAACATAAATTGAAAATATTACTTGGAGGCAATTTTGAGAAAACAATAGAAGTTATCTAGTGAAATTTAACTCATATTCAATTTGAGTCTTATTTAGAAAATTTGTTTAGTGCTAAAATATTCAAGTAAAATTGAAGAAGTGTTTATCGAAACAATACAAAATTTACAAATGTCATAAAGTGTACATAAATCATTAAAATATGTATAATTTTTTAAGAATTATGTCTGTTTTTATTAAAGATGAAAATAAATTAAAATGCGAATACATTAAGACATTTCAACAGACTGTTTTAAATAGCAATAATGAACATTAGTGTATTAAATTTTCACAAAAGAATTTTAATTGTGGGCAAATTATACTTTTAAATATAATTTTAATGAAATTTAATTCCTATCACTTCAAGTTTTTTTTAATTCAGCAAACCATGTTAATTTATATTTTTTTTATTCCTTTTTAAATCATAGTAAATAAAGTTTCTCATATAAGAAGATAAAAAATAAAAATTACAGTTATTATATTTTAAATAATCTTAAGATGTATTTTTTTTATTAATAGTATTTAAATCTTTAACCATATACTTTATTATTACTAATGTAGACTGACTTTATATTACAAAGTATATCTATGTACTTTTGTCTCATCATTCATTTATTCTTCCAAATAATAGAATCTTCCCCAATTGGAAGAAAATCCTTTTCATTAATAATTAAATATATTAGAGCTGTAACAAAATTCTCCCACAAAACTAAAATGCTTCTTCCATGCTTTTATTGAACATAAAAGAAAACTGTCATGTGGTGATGTCTTTCAGAAAAGGCGCGATATTATCAACAATGTAACTCTAGATTACTTTGTTAAATTTGCTCAAAAGCACTTATTTACGGATGAAATGTTCAATGTTAAGTTATATGTACAAGTTTGTTTTTCATTTAAAAGCATTGTTACTTATGTACGTGAGAGTAACAGTGTTTGATTATGGTACTGACGAAAGTTATACACGGGTGATGTGGTTTTATTTTGTTTCAAAATTAAGTATTAATTTAAAGATAATCAAAACTTATGAGTTTTAAATAAATTACAAATTTGAATTTAACTAAAATAATAATTTGTTTTAACAATTAATTATTTTCATTAGTTATTTGTACATTTGAAACATAAATGCAAAAATTGACTTAATAAACTTTAATTTCACATTTCCTTCATAACTTAGTTTATATTGCGGATCTTACTTATTAGATTTGATATAAATATTATTAAAATATAACCAAATATTGCATGTTTTGAAAGTACCAGGTGTAATTTGCTAACATGAAAAATATTTTTTTCGGAAATTTAAATATAGTTTCCAGGGTACTTGTGGGAAATGCTATCTGCCACATACATGCACAAGGAATAGGTTATCACCACCGAATTATGTCAATCTGCCGGAAATACTCCTAACAATTATACTTGCCCAAATTCTACGGTATGCAAAATTTTCCTTTAATCCAAACAAACATATTCGGTGTACATTTTCCTGCACCCTTTTTATTGTTTATTAAAACAGTTATTGTCTGCAAACGACACATTACATAAGCAAATTAACAAGATCCGTTAATGTGTGCAATTGGGAAAAAAGACCAGCATCGTTAATATTTAATCCTAAAATATTTTATTCGTTGAACAATAACAATACTAGCATTTTTATTTTATTATTCCTACATTTTTATGTGTTTCAAATTCAGTACAATCAATTAATAACATTATAAGTAAGGAGTCATTCATTCTAAACGAAACATTTAATGCGCTTTTGCATCATTAATAAGGTGAGAAAGCAGATTAAAAATAATTTATTAACCTATTTGTATGACAATATTATTAACTACAGAAAGACTACTCGTATATTTTTTTTTCAATACTTTATCCTTAGAACAGTTATAACGATACAATGATTTATTTTTACTTCTTCGATATAAGAAAAATACGAATAAAATAAATTTTTTTAACACAAAGAAAATATTTTATTCATTGAACAATAACATTACTAAAATTTTTATTTTATTATTCCAACATTTTTATGTGTTTTTATTCAGTACACTCAATTAAATATATTATAAGTAAGGAGCCATTCATGGTAAAGGAAACATTTAATGCGTTTTGCATCATTAATAAGGTGAGAAAGCAGATTAAAAATAACTTATTTGTATGACAATACTATTAACTACAGAAATACAACTCATGTATATATTTTTTTCAATATTTTAGCCTTTGCACAGTTATAACGATTCAATGATTTATTTTACCATCTTTGACATAAGAAAAGTACGAATAAAATAAGTTTTTTAAATACAAAGAAAACATTTTTTATTCAGGAAAGGGATTTACTTCGGTTTTCCTACACGTTTTTTGTTAATATTTAAGTTTGAATTTTCTGACTCTCTACATTTATTTTGCAGTTAGACAGAATTGACCCAGATAAATTTTTTGTGAGAATGAAGTAATTTATTGAATAACAAAGTTTATTACATCTGTGTTTCATTATTCAGGCGAGAAAGCAATTTGAAAAGAAATTCAAAACATTTATTAATTAAAGACAGAAAATGCGTATACCTTGTTTCAATAGTTGAGCTAACATAAAACTAATAACAATTCAGTGACTTTAGTTTTGTCTGTTTGTCACATACAACAAAGAATATTATGAATATTACATAAGTATGAAGTAATTTATTGAAAACCGAAAGTTTATCACATGTTTGATTCATTATGATTACTTTAGATGAGGAAACAACTTTAAAATATTTATTAACCACATACAGAAAATGCACATACTTTATTTCAATAATTGTGCCATAGAAAGATTTATAACGATTCAGTGGCATTTCTTTCACTTTTTTGCTTTTAGAAGAAAGACTATTATGAATAAAACATACGGATAAAATAATTTATGAAAAAGCAAGAGTTTTTTAGATCACTGCACCGTTAACAGGTGAGAAAGCAATTTAAAAAAACTTTATTGCATTTTTATTAACTAAGAAAGTAAGCTTGTACTTAATAATTTATTCACAGAAAAAGTTATCAAAGGTTCATTGGTGTTTATTTTGCTTGTTTCTAAAAAAATGAGTATTCGGAATAGAACAACTTTATTCAGACGAATAAAATTTTACCTTCCATAATGTTAAACAATTTCTCTGTGTTCTATTAGCTTATATTCGTTTTTCCTTTGTAATATTAACATTTAATTTGTTATGGTATATTTTTTTAACATGATAAAAATATAACTATATATATTTAATACTCTTTTGGGTTAGGCAAAACTATAAAAAACATGACTCTTATGAGACAATTTTACATTATTTAATAAACAAATACCTATCTATATTTCAAAACGATACAAGTAAATTCAAATTGAAAGAAATGTTGTCCATTACCATTGTGTTTCCTAAAGAAAAACTACCATGAAAGTCAATGAAAAAAAGAAATGGTGAATTTGAACTGCGTAATTCATAAAGTAGTCTCTCAATTATGAAAAAATAATATATTTTGAATGAAACGAAGCATATGGTTTGCACTAATTATTATTTTTAATGTATTTTGTTTAAAATATTAGTCTATCTAATGAAAACTCAAACAAATTACTTTTTTCCTTACTAAATTGCACTTATTATCAAAGAAACGTACATTAAACAAGTGAGTATGTGTGACTGAAGATTGCACAAAGGGTTTAGTTCACTATTCCTTTCAAAACACTTTATCCTTTAATTAATTAATCCTAATCATTAATTTATAACTATCCTTAACATTTATCGATATACTTTATCAATAAGAAAATAGGTAGCGATAGTAAGTTTAATAATAAAATTAGAACAGACGGAAGCTATTTTTAAAATCTAATTAAATATATTCAAAAACTGCTTCTCAGACAATTGCAACAGCATATGTCTGTGTATGTTTAATTACATGATTTAATTTTAGTTAAAAAAACCTTAAAATGACAAAAAATATTAAATTTCTTTTAAGTAAATTCATCGGACAATGAAATATAAAACCTAAAATGTAAACTTTCGTCATCGGGAAAGGAACTCGGAACCTTTGGGTTAGGAGAAAAACGAGCTACCACTATACCCTCTAGCCTACACGAAAAAGTCTAAAATTAAGATATATTTTTAGATATAAAAAATCGCAGAAATGGTCAGATGCCATTAAATTAATTCATTTAATTTAAATAATCTAACTTTTTCAAAATTTTATGATTTCTTGTGTAACAGGAGGTGTTCAGCTATAAATATGCAAAATTTTAAGTCTAACTTATAAAGTTTTTGAGTAAAAACTCTGTGGCAGACAGAGGAGTGACACGAAAAATAATCTAAAACGGTAAAAAAAAAAAAAAAAAAAAAAAAAAAAAAAAGAGTATTTTGGAATAATTCTTAACTAACAGCCAAAGGATGATATGATGTAGTTCTTTCCCAAGGAAATGTAACTCAATGACTGACACTACAGTTTTCCAACTGATAAACTAAGAAATTACTTTTTAGAATTTGTTTTACAAATTTGTTTTATAGTTATTATTAATTGTGGCAAATTAGAAATTCAAAAATTATAAAAGGGGCAAAATATTCGATACACAATTGTTATTAACCTAAGCCAAGGTTTGTCATTTTTCCGTAGCGCAATAGTTTGAGAGTTTATTTTATTTTATCATTCTTAAAAGCTTAAAAATAATTAATAATATATAGGTTTTAATTAAGTAAATATGAACTACCTGGATATTATAGTTTTACTTGTCATTGATTTAGAAGAAAGACTTTTTCTGAAAACTTACAATAGGATATCTCATTCTTTATTTGTTTTGTATTTTCCATCAGTTTCCATCACCATCAATTAAAGAAGATGATGACAGTGTAAAATAAAATGTTTTTATAAAAACATTAAAAATCATTTTGCTTCTAAGAAACAACTATAAATAAATTTATGAATAAAAGCTTTCTGATCAAGCATTCCCTTATGTCAAAAGAAGTGTAGGTATCTGTTTAAAGAAGAAAATTAAAAAAACGTAAAGCTAATCATACTCAAAAAACTTCCTCTTTAACAAAAAATAATAAACAAAATAATACAATAAACTCCAAAGAAAAGGGAGATAGTAATAACAGTATTAAGTAATAAATAATAATATCAGTGAAAACATCAACTTAAATATACTCTGGAAAAAAATTGAATAATTTTAATTTAACTAAATATTGTAGTTTCAGCTGCATTACTTCTTGCATTAGTCATTAAAAAACGATTAACTCACGAAACTTTAATTCAATTTCATTTTAATTTAACCTTTGAAGTCTAATTAAAGATGTTTTCCAGTCTTGTTAAAATTTTCATTCTTACATTCTTTTCTTGGTACGATACATTATCGTAGAATAAAAATGGAAGAAGAAGAATCTGATTGCATTTCGAGAGAATAATTAAATTCATGTGAAGGATACTTCTCTAAAAAATACATGTATAATAAAATGAGTGAAGAAGATTTTCTCAAACGTAATTAAGTAGTGTATGAAATTTAATTTAATTTAGTTATTTTTACTGAATATATTTTAACTGTATGGCATAAAGCCAACTTAGAAGCCTGCATTTCTTTACCTTATTTTTTAAAGAAAGCTATTTATATGTTTAATGCTTCAGTAAATTTATGCATTTGATTAAAAAAATCTTAATTCTTTCATTACATGTAATATAAATTCTTCAAAATTAGTAATATGAAATAATTGTAGGAATTTTTTTATCCATTTTTGCTACTTCTTTGTGAGCAATTTCATGAATAGATAACGTCGTAACACGTGCAATCACTATTTACAAATATGTTTTTTAATGAACTATTCAAACTAACATTGTTCATATAGCTATTATTTATCTTTTATCTATTACAAACTTTATTGTGATGAAAGTCTATTACGAGTTAACTTACACTAAATTTGTTATTCCTGCGTCATACTCTAAACCCTCCTGTGCCTTAATCTTCTCATTTAAAATGTTTCAGTTACACATACGAATCTTTAGTAGAATCTTTTCGATGAGGTTGGTTTTATCGATCGTGCGCGAGCTCACATTTTTGCTTATATCATTCTTAATAATAGATATATCAGTTTAAGTATTTTTGCCCATAATTCTACGCAATATAAGAATTTAATTTCCGTCAAAAAAAAAAAAAAATTTTTTTGAATGTTGAGAATGCATGTGACCCCTTCACACCGTAACATAGTTAAATATTACAGCAAGAGTTAAATAAATAATACTAGACTATAAATAGCCCATAAATATTAAAAAACAAACTAATGGTAGAATTAATGTAGGTAGATTTATGCATCTTGAATATTTTTTATTGTGAAAATAAAAAGCATTTTTATAAAAAGCGTAATTCACCGCAAAATATTTTCTTCATTTTTCACTTTCTAGATGTTTTAAAATATTTAAAATACGAACAAAATATTTATGATCTGTTTTTGCAGAAGAATTGTGTTTTAAGAAAACAGATTTTGTGCAAGTTATTTTCTTTTGATAATGGCCATGTAACATGAGGTGGCATATGGAAGATAATGCGATATTGAAAATTTTAGATTGTTTATGTTCGACAGATTATCTTTAATATTTTAAAGCCAAGAAATTAATAGTGATTTTTTTTAATTATGTGCGTACGAAGCGTTTTTTTTTTCGAAAAATATTTCATAAAAGATATAAAATTTTAACCATTATTTTATTTTTTTCATCCGTGCTTTCAAAATTGTATACAATATTATATGAATATTTATGCACATCTCAAAATTTATACAGAAAGTATATATAAATATATTACACTAGATTACAATAAACACACTTTTCCTCGGAGGTACAGGATATTGTAAAAGTAATGGAATATATTTTAAGTCCTAATTTAACAAGCATTTATTTATAATAAAAAGGATGACTTTAAAGAGAAACGATAGAAAAAATCTTGATATCTTTTGTTCTTTGCCAAGCCAACTTTCAAAAATAAAATCCTTTAAAACATTATTTTGGATGTATCAAATATTCTTGCGCTTTCTTAATAAACTCAAACTGATACTCAATTAACACTAGATTAAATTTTGCGCACGTGGTACTCTTTGATAATTTAAGTAACTGAACTAATTTAAGTAACTATATTAGGTAACTGAATTTTCATCTTTTTATTTTCCCAAAGTAGTAGATAAAATCAACTTTTTTTTCGGTAAATTAATTGTTAATATTTATTCAATTATACTTGTAATTTTTCCTCTCCTCGTTTCCTTAACGTAATAAGACATTTATATCGATTTTACTTGTAATTAATTCATTTAAATTCATTAATTTAACAGTTTTTTTAAACATACAAAACACAAAATGATTCATCAGTCAAATTAAAATTGTGCATGAACTTTTATTGCAATTAACTAATAAGAGAAAAAAATTTCATCAGAATCTACTATTTTAGTACTTAAAAAGGATAATTATAAAATAATATAACATAATAATACAAAATATCATGATTTTTTTTATTTTAATAACGTACTTGGCTAGACTATAAATTAAAACGGATGTGACTGTTTTATTCTAATACAACATAGAATAATCAGGTTTTCCAATTGGTCCATTTTTTTAATACCAATTTAATTTTTAAAATACCCTCATTTGGATATTTCTTGTAAATTTGGAAAAATCTACCCCGAAGTTTATTTTGTAGAAAACGTTGCATAAACACTTCCCGAAAAGATTTCTTAGAAAAAACTGTTATTCAAACAGCGGATCAATTATTAGATATTCCATTCATGTGTATCACGACTCTAGGCTGAAAATCATTATCTTCTTTTAGACACGGAATTAAGTTCCAAAGCGAACACCCTTTCCGCAGTTAAGGTTTTCCTTTCTGGCATGCCTACAGATAAGTAAAATTTTCCACCAGTTAAACATCTTGATGTAGTAATTATTAAGCTTTAATTAACATTTGAATCTCCTTTTTTTATTATCCTGAAATCAATATTTATTCTGTCGAGTAAGTTTTACAGACATCCGAATTATGTATATCACCACTCTAGGCGGAAAATCATTATCTTCTTTTAAACAGTGAATTGAGTTTCAAAGCAAACACTATTTTTCATAGCTAAGGTTTTCCTTTCTGGCATGCCTACAGATAAGTAAAATTGTTCACCAGTTAAACCTTTTTATCCTGACGGTACTTATATTATTAAACACCTATATATTCGTAATTTGACCGTTTTTCCTAACGGTATTCACAATGGCACAAAGAGTGTATTTCTAACAGCAGGCAGGAGATGGCAAATCCAAGCACATATCCTCTTTCTTTGCATTGTAGGGATTTTAAATTTGCCACGCTACATTTTAAATCCATTTTTCAATAGAATTGACATGCATGTTGTTCTTTATTTGAGTAATTTTAGTGGTTTATTACCGGTTATTTAGTACTATTATTTTCTACTGTTTTCTATACTCTACAGGTGAACATTTCCTATATTTTATTTCAAGTTTACTATTTGAATGTTACTATTTTATTTTATATCATAGGGTAAAAAATTTATGGTGGTTACTGATGCTTAATTAACCACTAAAACACTATAAAAATTATTTTCCTCTTTCCTATGTTTATTCTGCACCAAAACTTATCCAATGATGCAAAAATACCATTAAAAAGTAGCTGGAAAATCAATTCAGGATATAAAGGGTTAAACATCTTGATGTGGTAATTGTTAAGCTTTAATTAACATTTGAATCTCCTTTTTTATTATCCTATACACACTATTTATTCTGTAGAGTAAGTTTTACACACATCCCAATTATGTCAATCACCACTCTAGGCGGAAAATCATTATCTTCTTTTAAACATTGAATTAAGTTTCAAAGCAAACACTCTTTTCCACAGTTAAGGTTTTTGTTTTCGGCATGCCTACAGATAAGTAAAATTGTTCACATTTTAAAATTCTTAATGTGGCAATTGTTAAGCCTTAATTAACATTTGAATCTCTTTTTTTTACCTTGAACACAGTATTTATTCTGTCGAGTAAGTTTTACAGACATCCCAATTATGTGCATCACCCCTCTAGGCGGAAAATTATTATCTTCTTTTAAACATTGCATTAAGTTTCAAAGCAAACACTCTTTTACACAGTTAAGGTTTTCCTTTCCGGCATGCTTACAGATCAGTAAAAGTGTTCACCATTTAAAAATATTGATGTGGTAATTATTAAGTTTTGATTATTTTTTTTTTTATCCTGAACACAATATCTATTTTGTCGAGTAAGTTTTACAGACATCCCAATTATGTGTATCACCATTCTATGCGGAAATTATTTTCTTTTAAACATTGAATTAAGTTTAAAAGTAAAAACTCTTTTCCGCAGTTAAGGTTTTCCTTTCCGGCATACCTATAGATTAGTAAAACAGTTCACCATTTAAAAATATTGATGTGATAATTGTGAAGCCTCAATTAACACTTGAATATCTTTTTTTTTATCCTGAACACAATATGTATTCTATTGAGTAAGTTTTACATATATCCCGCTTCTGTGCATCACCATTCTAGGTGGAAATCATTATCTTCTTTTAAACAATGCATTAAGTTTCAAAGTAAATACTCTTTTCTACAGTTTAGGTTTTCCTTTCCAGCATGCCTACAGATCAGTAAAAATGTTCACTATTTAAAAATATTGATTTGATAATTATTAAGCCTTAATTAACATTTGTATCTCCTTTGTTTTCGGCAATAAAATAATAGAAAAACAACTCTAAATGCAAAAATCTGTAAATAAAGCAATTCCAAATTAAGAAATCCGACAATACAACATGAAGACATAATAACGAGTAAATAGACGATTGTTACCAGCAAGAAATAGTTTGTCAGAACTTTGTTTTACAAAGACTCACATTACCTACATACTTAGCACCAAATGTTATACTTAGTATGAAATGTTGGTAGAGGTTATACCAGCAAGTGTCAATGGAAAAATCTAACTTCATTGATGCGTTGCTAAACACTGCAGCTGAAATTTACCTCTGAGGTTAACAATTTTTTGTTGAGCAGAACACATATTGCACAAAAGAAGTAAGTAACGAAAGCATTATTTGTAGATTGACAATTTTTTTTTCTGAAGTAGCGTTAAACAAAACATCAGTAGTTTTTAGCGTCAATGTTAGCTGTAAACTACTGATTTCTTGTATCGCGCTACTCGCTATACGACACTCTTTAAATTGTACCGCGCTACACTTCAAAATATTGTAGAAGATAATGACTACTGTACTTTTGCTAATTTGTAGCACGCTAATTCCGAACACTGGTTTTAGGAATGCTTTGTCTAATTCGTTTTTAGGAAAAACGGAAATTTATGTACACCGAACAAATTAAATGTAGGAAAAACACTCAGAGTATATATATTATTTTTTTTACATCATTTAACGTTACGAAAAAATAAGTGGAAAATTTCGACAACAATATTCCTCTCGTAGAAGATCTACATCTATCCTACATCACTGGCTCTCCTCTCTGATCAAATACCGCCTCTGGAAAGCAAATTTTATCAATATCCTTAATAAAGTTAAGTTTTATATTTTGCTGCTTAAAGTTAAATTTTATATTTTGCTTGATATAGTAAGTAAAAGCATTACTTAACAATATCGAGATTCGAGACAATGTTATCTGGCTTTTAAACTTACAGCATTACTCTCCAGTCTTAACGATCTTTACTCGCAAGCAAGTTTTTCATAGCATTTCAGTACAAAATGTATCATGAAAAAATAATCAGTAAAATTAGATTAACTATATTATTAGTGTTCGGAATAATTTATAAATAATCTAAATGCCTCAAAATTATGTCAAACATATGGTAAAGGAAATTATATTATTATAGATAGAATAATCAGTGTTTTCAATAGATTCTTCTTGGTATATAGCTCCAAAAATCGGGATAGCCTGACATAATTAGACTTTCTGAACAAGTAACAAATATTCATAATTTTCTTGTTGCAACGGTATTGTAAAATATTGGGTTGTCCAGAAAATTCGTGCCGTTTACGAAAATTAATTCTTACCGAAAAGTTCTGCGCCCGTTAATTATTAGGCATTAGCTATCGTAATTAATGTCTAATAATTAAACGATAGAATTTTCCGGTACGAATTAATTTTCCCAAACAGCACGAATTTATTGGACAAGACAATAGTTAAGTAAATTATTGTTAGTCGATGTTTCACGAAAGCCTCGTTTTTACAGTCAAAAACAGATTAAGTTCGATGTCTCGTCTGGATAAAAGTGAAAGTGATTTTTTTTACTTCTAATTTTTTTCTATTTTTTTTTTTTTTAATTTAAAGTTTTATTTTTGTATGTGCGTGCTTTTTTTGTGATAAATGCCTCCCTATATGCATGCGCGTGAAAGTTTTTTTTTCATTTTTGATCTGAAAATACATATTAATAACGATGAAGCATGTTGCATATTATTTAATACATTTTTCATAATACAATAATCTTCTAAGCAAATATGCCATATTAAAAGAGAAAGTAGTAAAACATTTACGATGGACATTTGTGAATGTATTTTGTCTTTAGAATGCACGTTTGAGGCAAATTCTTTTCCTGAAAGAAGAATTGTATAGTAACATGTGATGCACAAAGGGTGAAACAAACATTTTCAGAACAAAAGGATTTTTCTTCAGAAAGTTTCATTGAACAGTTCTTTCTCTTAATGTAAAGTTTGCAAAATTTTTACTTTAAATTCTAAATCATTAACATTTATTTTGTTAAACGATGCACATGTTAAAACGTTTTTACTCTGAAACTTTTATAACAGTTCCTGAGAAAAAGTATACTTTTCGTGTTAAAACTCTTTCAGAAATTTATGCAATTTTTTAATTAAAATTAAAAAGAGAATCCTTTAATTTTTCAAAAATGTTCAGAAAGGAAAAATGTTGTTAACTAAAATAGAATTGTTATATATTTAAAGCAGTACAGTAAAATTACTCTACTGTTAAAATGACAGTACTGTTTTTATATACGTATATGCAAAATTTTTGTTTACGGGAGTTTAAATAATAAAATAGAAATTAGAGTACAACAGAGACAGTACACTATTTTGAAGCATCTATCTGGATGTATAAACAATTGTTCAGAAGCGGAAATGGCTGTAAAGCCTACGGATATAGTTTTGTTATGAAACTAGTCGGATGTGTCAATCCCAAAACTTTCTTCTATCTCACACACGTTTCGCATACACTAAAAAGAATCAGCACCAATTTATATCACGGTCTAACTAAATCTAAAGTTTTATTAAATTCCGTGCATTAGTTCTTGAGATATGACTATTGCTAAAATCGTGTAAATCCTGCAAAATACGGCATAGCAGCGCCACTTTTTGATAGATTTAGATCAAAACCTAATCAATAACAATTTATGTCAACGTATAACTGAATCTGAAGTTTGATGAAAATCCGTGCATTAGTTCTTGAGATATAGCTTTCGTAAAAATCATGAGAAAAGTGGTTTAGTGGATTTTCACCAAAAACTAATCAGCACCAATTTATATTAGGGACGAACTGAATATAAAGTTTCATTAAATTTCGTGCGTTAAAATCAGCGTCTATTTATGTCATGGTATAACTGAATCTGAAGTTTTAAGAAAATAAGTGCGTTAGTTCTTGAGTTATAGCTATTGCGAAAATCGCGAAAATGCAGCACAGTAGCGCCACCTGTTTCGATTTTCACACTGGCGTTTTCACCAAAAACTAATCAGCACCAATTTATATCAGGGACTAACTGAATCTACAGTTTTATTAAATTTCGTGCATTAGTTCTTGAGATAGAGCGCCCACAAAATTTGTGTCACATACAGACAGACAGACAGACTCACAGGCAGACATTTTCTAAAAACAGTCAAATCGTGTTCAGGACTTTCTAAAACGTATAAATCCGTCGAAAACCGGAAGTTGAAAATTTTCATGAATCCAATACTTTATTCTTGTAAAGATAGAAGAAAGTAAAAATATTATAGGAAAAGGCAATTATTACATCGAAATTTTAAGCACGACAGAATTATCCTACTAATGACACTTAATTCTGAAGACATGAAACGACAGATGTAGACGAAAAACATGCGGCTCTTAACTCAGCTTTAAAAGATATGAAAAGCAAGACAATTACAATAATGTACAAAAAAAGAATTGAAGTTTAAAAGTAAAATATTTGTAATACAAAGATGCAAAAAATGGAAAAAAACTCAATCTGATCTTTAAATATAAAAGTTCAGTTTGACTGCTAAACTCAAAAAATATTATTTTCAAAGGATTATACAGTATTTTACACTAAGTGATAAATATATCCAAAGATTATATTATACAGACTACGTAATGCAAACTATACATTATAAATTACAAACCCCAGTTTGCAAGTTTCTAATTCAATGTTAACTAGTGTCTTGCATACATTTCGACATATGATTTATGAAATATCATTTTCATATTGCGACATATATTCGTTATTCTAATTATAAAAATCCCTCATATCAATTAAGTATAGTATATTTGATTTTATTTTTAATCATTTCTTAATTGATAATATTGTTAACATGAATATATATTCAGTTTCTGTCCTTTTAGTTATTTAGAAGTATGTAGGCATATTAATGGAAGAAAACAGACCAAGTCAGTAGATTTTAAAAATAGATTTGTGATGAGAAACTTTGTGCAAACAGGGAAAAATTATATGATTTCATAAAAATTAACTAAAAGAGAGAAAAGAGTATGCATAAACCAGTCATAGAGGTTAATGCTTTCGTTCTATCTCTGGTAAAAGTAATATAAGTCCATTCAATAACAACATTCAACATTCCAAGCGAACTTCACCTGAATAAGAAAGTCCCTAATTATTTCTTCCAAAAAGTTGTTTGTGCTGATTTTATGAAAAAAAAGAAAATCATCTTCTATAAATTTTAAGAACATAACGAAAAACGAGACTCATAGAACGTAAGGAAAAACGAGACTCATAGAACTTAAGGAAAAGCCAGACTCATTGTGAAGAATTTACTCTGCTAAAATGTTTCTTAGCTGACCATTTGCAGACACCAGAAATATATACAATCTAAGTATTATGAAAACGTTTTTATAAATATGTGTTCAAATGTTCAGAAAACATTCTAGTGGTAAGTCAAACAAATAATAACTCTCCAGCCTAACAACAGTTGCCTTACATCTGGGTGAGTAATTCTGTCATTTCTGTCAAATAATTATTTTCATTCTCTTCCTGCTTCAAAAAATATGAAAAATCAAAAATAAAATCTTTAGAAAATTGTAATTAGATCAGATGACATAAGAAAAAAAAATCGCATCGAAATTTAGCAATTCTTCTGAAATTTTTAAACTGCATTTTAATGATGCAAAATAAAGAGAGGGGATTAAAAAAGATCATAACTAACTAATTGTCATTTATATTAAATTATTAATGACATTTTGCACTAAATTATCCATGAAGAATCAAATTTAAAGCTTTACTTCTTAAAAGAAACTAATTTGATATCATTTGAGACATTCCAATTAATGAAAGAAAGCAACGAACTAAAAAGATTCTTCCCAAATTATCTTATATTAAGGATAAGATATTCACTTCTCGTTTCACGCAAATTTACTTAAAAATGCAAAATAATTTATGTAAGAATTGTTAAACGCAATTTAAAAATATATTACAATGGTAAAAAATGAATTTTTCTCTACTTAAATGACATTTCAATTAATCGAGAGCGGATAAAAAGAACTGATATAAAAAGGCTAATGAAAAATGTTCGTAAATGTCTGAGATCTCAATTACCTCTTTTCTCAGTGGAGCATTATACAACCGTATTGATGCATGTAACATAGTAATCAATTCTTATTGTCTGCCAAATGAAATAGCTTGTGGATTAATTTTAATATACATTTTTTTATCCTTTGCACTATTAAATGTTCGCCTATTTATTGTGTTTGATGGCATAATGAGTAATAATATTCGGGGTAGATGTCTTAACGGGCCCGTACAAATTCCGGCCTGCGAGACGGACCGTCGAAATGAAGGCAATTCATAATGGGTCGGTATGGGTAAAAAAAAATAATAAATGGGCCGATGCGGGCCGTATAAATAATTAAATTGGCCATCTAGGCTGATAAAAAATAAATCAGGCCGACCGGCCCGAATAGCAAATTTAAAACGATCAAACTAGCTGACAAAATATGAACGATTCTCAATAGGCGTGACTGGTACGCGAATAAGTATAAATGTTTTGTGCAAGCCGATGATAGCTTGACAACATGAATACAGAAATATAACATATCCAGTATACATATCTTCATCGGACAGTTGTATCACGGCCTGGAAATTGGCCTGGAAATTCCGGCCTGTGCACGTGCAGACCTCTAATTCGCAAAGAGGAATAAAAAATTTATTAAATGAAAGTATTTTAATTGCTTTTTACGTAGTCTTCAAAGAAATTTTAGTAATTTTTTTCCAATTTGCCCAGAATTGCTTATTAAAAGGATACAAACCGAAAAAGTATATACCAGGAATAGCATCTAGCTGAATGACAATTTAATGTGCGGCACTGACACTGCATGAAAACTTCAGAGGGATTTGGCGGGGGGGGGGGGGGGGTAGATAGGACAAATAGTCTAATTTTGGAATGTGAGTACATTTATAAAATATATATATATACAATTATTTTATTACACTTATCATAAGTAAGAAACCATGTGTTTACATTATATCTTAAATGGAAGTTACGAATACTAGCTATTGAAAATAACTCGATATTAATGCAAGTATATTACAAAGTCACCGTTTTCTTAGCGAAAACACACGTTCTCAATGACGTCATTTTAACATTTATGTCTATTCAAATTAAAAATAATTTTGCTTTAAAATTTAATTACGAAATACCATTAATAAAAATATTATAATATTCATTTTTTTCTCCTTTTTTTTTGATTATTTAAAAATATGGAAAAACCTTTTACCTATATTTAAATTATTCCATAAATGATTTTGATTGAAATGAAATTTATAGAAATTTCAATAACTATTTTTTTTAAAAAGAGTACTATTTCGGAAATTGCTTCGAAATTTTAATAGCTTTTATGACATCCTCGGATGTACTTGATATTCGTTTCAGTTTACAATTCGTGATATTCGAAGAGAAGTAAGTAGTAAATTCGTGCCTACAATCCGGTTTAAATATTTAATATATTTATTTTCGAAAATAGTATCTTTATTTATGTTTTCAGTGACAAATTAAATAAACTTATGTAGAGTATTTACATTCAGAAATTTCATTTTTGCATTCATATATTTACATATGAATATCTATTTATTTGTCAGTATTTATATAAGAAATTCTAACTAATTTTTCAATGAATTTCATGAAAGAAATTCGCCCAAAACTGATGTGTAACAAACAAATGGATTCTTCATTGCTAAATTATTACATTGTTATATTATTACATTGTGCTTAGCGCTGATTATTTAGAGAACTAGAAATAAATTATCAAAGAATGTTGTTTTTGGTAATGCGATTGAGATAAATTCATTAAAGTAAATATGCACACCTTTCATTCTGTTTTACGTAGTAAAATAAAAATAAAACTTTAAGTTATTTATTTTAATCCCCTGATTGTTCATAACAGAAGTAAGTACTTGTAATGTTATTTTATCTGTATTTTATTTTAAATGCTAAAAAACAATATAATTCCTCCAACATTATGTAAAAAACTTTATTACGTCGACTTATTTCATTTGTAAGGCTTGGAATGCTATGATAGAGACTTCCGTTTTCTGCATAAATATTATCTTCTATACATATATATCTTTTAAAAGATGACTTGCTGTCACTATATTCATCCTGATTCAAAGTGAATATGGTTAAAAATAATGTTTATTACAAAGAAAAATTGATTTACTACCGATTTGGGAGATAATAACGTTTAAATAAAAATAGAAGTATCTCTGCTATAAATTATAGAAAGTTAAAGCAATAAATTACGACGATATTTTTAAAAGCTTTTTTTCCCTCCGATATTTAAGCATCCGTGTACTTTAAAATCAAACACTGTAAATGAATATAAACGATTACCGTGTAATATGACTAGAATAACGTACTTGAAAATATTTATTTATTTGAAGTTAAAAATAGGAAGAAAAACATAAATTTTATAAGTTTAAAAAACAGTTTTAAAGGCATTTTTATTTTTTATTGAGCTATGAAATATTTCATTTTTAGCTCTATGATCGCTATGATAAGACTTGCTTTTCCCTACGTAGATATCAAACTTTTATTTATATAAATACGGATTTGTTTGCAGGATATTTATGGAAACAAATAAAATATTTCAAAACAATTTACTTTAATTTAAAATGTTGTTCTCCGAATAACGTGATAATAACGATCAGATGAAATCATTGAAGTATCTACTATAAAATATGAAGTAGTAAATTATAAGTAAGAAATTAAGAAATGAAATGGTGTAAGTAATAAATTAAAAAGCGAAATTATGTAAGTAAGAAATTAAAAAAAATGCAATTATGTAATTAGTATATTAAGAAATTAAATTATGTAATTAATGAATCATGATGATTGTTGTATTATTTATTCAGAAAAATAAATACTAAATAAATGCTAAATGCGTATTTGTATAAAAATTCAAATGCTATAGTTTTTATACTTTTAATTAACGTTTTCCAAACCAATATTTTAAGTGAAAAAGTTACATTTTAATATGATTAGAGCAATGCTTTTGGAAGTATTTAGTTTTGACGAAAACACCACAATTTAAATTATTAATATTATACACTAATAAAGTAGTTTTAAACGTATTTTGCTTTTTTTATTTTGCAGTCCATGCTTATAATGATGTTGTTCTACGTGTTGACCTAGAAACAGGTTTATTCTTCTTTCAAATAGAAGAAAATTATATTGTTGGTATGTAATTTACTAAAATTCATATTCAAATAGAAGCTATAATATCGATGTCTTAAACATATTGAATTTATCTTTAAAATTTTCCCGGTAATCTTTCGTGATCGGGTATACCACTGTTTTTGGTGCCAAGTTTTTAAATGCTGAAAGGAACCTCTTGGGATGAGCGTGAGCCCCCTGCTCTGCGAATTCGCAGAAGTAAGCCTCTTATCCGCCTGACCCCTATCAAAACCGCCCACCCCCAATGGCCCCACTGGGTTATGCTTCTCCAAATATTCTGCAATGAATTATTAATTTATTAAATTCAGATTGTTATGATATATATCTTGTTTTATTTTTAGATAAATATTATTTACCATACTCTTTTAAAACTGATTTGATGGAAGGCTGTTTATCGAGTTTCTGATATAATAATTCAAAGTGTCTTCAAACCTTCTTTTAAAATGTCACTATTTTTCAAAATAAAAATTGAATCGCTTCCGAACGACAAATTAACAACGTTTTAAAAAAATGGATAATAGTATCTACTATAAATATGGAGAGAACAACTAATTAATTTTGTTGATATATATTAATGGAACATTCATTATCTTTAAAACACAATTTTTATAATTTTAATAAAGAAAATTAATTAACGTGATATTAAGAAGATAACAAAGAACTTAGAAAAGTTTATTAAGTTTTAAAAGCACAATGTAAAACAAATTTTATAAGCTTAAGTAAGGAAATTTTATTTCTTCACTGTTTTATAGAGTTTAAGAGAATATATATTTTTTTTATATCTAACATGAAAAGAATACTTCTTTGTAAAAATATAACCATAATGTACTTAGAAATAATTATTTTCCAAATTTACATTTTTTTTTAATTACATAGGTATCGGGTAAAATTTGAGTTAGTTTTGATGTATATAGACAACTGAAACTAGAACATCATTATCGTATTAGCTTACGAAAGTAAACTATCATACGACCTTTCACATAACAAAACCAAGAAGATTTTTCTTCTTCTTTACCAATATATAACTGAATCTTAATCTACGCGTTTATGGCTGTTGAAGGTTACTTGAAAAATTATGTCTGCATTCATCTATTTTATGTTTTAATATTATTATTCTTGTTAAAATATGTGACAATGTGCGTAATCTAACAAATCATATTGCATCTTAAATAAATTTAGCTTACCAAAACGGTTGGGAAAAAATGGATTACATGTCAAAATATGTTTGAATTCTAAGTATCGAAAAACCAATTTCAAATCAGTAAAATCACCTTTTTGTAATTTTTTTACGAGCCTCTATTTATTGTTCACCCTCTCGTATATTTAAAACAAAATGCATTATTTTTATTCAGATGAAAAATTTTTTCATTATTGTATTAAAACAACAACAAAAAAAACTTCTTTCGAAAAATAGTTATATTGAATTATAGAAATGGTTTAGATTGGAAAAATGCATAAAAGAGATTTTAAATAAATTACATACCAACTTTAGTATGAAAAAAAAAAAAGAAATATTTGCAGAAATAAAAAATATATAGAAGAATAAATATTTTCGTACTATATGTTTTTCAAAGTATCGAATAACTTAATTAGCTTCGAATGAAAAACATTCAATAGAAAGTTTTTTTAAGTAAAATATTTGGTTGCGATATAGAATTATTTATTGAAATACATTGTTTGGTTTGCATTTTTATTTTGATAGCTATATCATTTTTAAAGCATTTCAACATTAAAACTTCACTGATTCAATACAATATAAGAACAATCTACAGAAATATTTTTAAATGAATAGTTTATTAGCGGATAAATATATAGTTTTTTATCATATTATGAGAAACCAAAATTGAATATAGTTTTCTGTAATTGGATAAAGTTACGATATTTATTTGTTTGAATTACGATATTTATTAAATGTTATACAAATAAATATGAAAGTAAAATTGTTCTTTCTTTTATTATTATTATTTAAAAAATATACTCTGCTTTTAGAAGCACTCAATGTTTGTCTTAAATATCACGCCTAGTTTCGTGACTTTAATTCATGATTTTTCAAAAAAAAAAAAAAAAGAATACAATACGTTAATGTCGAATGGACATCAGACTCGATTATGGATAATTTACCGCATTTTCACGGTCGTTAGAAAGCGAGCTAGTGAAGCTATTAAAATATATATACTTTTTGCCCTGTTTCTTTTTTAACATATGGAAACAGGGAAGAGAAAAAAAAGCATTATTTAAACTAGATTTTTAGGATTTCTAAGTTGATTTATCATCGTATAAAATTAATTAACATGAAATCCTTAATTTATTCAAGCATCTTTTTTGTTTGTTTAAATGTTACACTTTTTATTTTTTATGTATATTTCCTACTTTTTCGTGCTTAAAATATTTCGTTGTTGAAGTTTCACCACCAGTTGGCCTTTTTCGGCAAGCGTGGTTTGGCACATAATTAAATTCATTGTAAAAAAATGTAACTCGGATAAAATTGTAACAACGATGAATATTTGGCGATTTATCACCAGTTGAGGAATAATAGAAAACTGCCTTAAAATTGAGTAATATTTGTACTGATATCAGAAATACCCCTTTGTGTATTTTGTTTATAATTCTAGCACATCAGGAAGTGAGTGAAAAATTGATTAGAAAATTCCATTTACATTCAAAAATCAAGGTGAGTTAAATTAAAAAGTGTAATAAAAGTTAATTTTTGAACTTAAATAAATTAATGGTTCTTAGAAAAACGTCGAGTTTAAAAATTTAGATCGGTGTTCCTTTATTGATGTGTCATGAGACACATGTACATAGGTGCATATTTTTCTGCAAAAATCGGACAATAATTTTTGTTTATTATTACGAAAATCTACTAGCGTCACAGATATTTACTTGTAAAATGGACAAGAGCGCAATACTAATCAATTAAATTAATTATGAGAAAAGAAATATGCTCTTTTCAAACTTTTAGCTTAATACAGTAAATTTTGTCCTCCTCGATATTTGAATTTTTAGTGATTTTTATTGATTTTTTTTTTAGATTTTTCGCGTTTAGCGGCAATTTTTTGACATTCTTAAAAGAATTCTTGCCAGAATGGCTTAGTTCACTACAGTAAATTTTTTTCTCTGCGATTTTTGAATTTTAACGATTTCTAATATGATTTTTAGTGTTTTGTCATATTCCGCAGCGATTTTTTGACATTTGTAAAAGAATTCTGGTTACAATGTCTCAGTCCACTATAGAAAATCTTGTTTTTTTTTTCAATAAAGTTTATTTGGAATTCGTATAGGTATCTTTGAATTTTTCGAGCATTTTTCATGCGATTTTTCTAGTTTTGCACTTTTTCCGGCGACTTTTCAACATTAATACAACTGAATTTGGTTTCAAACTTTTAGCCTAATAAAGTAAATTTTATCCTCCTGAATTTTTGAATGTTTAACTAATTTTATTGCTTTTATGGCAATTTTTAATTTTTCAAGGTGAATTTCTGGAATTCGTAAAAGGAATTTTGCTTTTAAACACTTAACCTAATATAACACATTTTGTCATCAGCAATTTACAATGCTATTTTTAGCGTTTTTTTTTCATGTATCGCGTCGATTTTGTGCTGTCGGGAAAGAGTTGCAGTTACAATAAGTCCATTGCAAAAAATTTTGTTCTATGCAAGTTTTGAATTTTTAGCAATTTTTATGCGATATTTAGCGGGTATTTTTTTGTAGTTAAGTGGATATTTCTCCATACCAGTTAAAATAGCCCTTTTTAATCTCTTAGCACAATATTGTAAATTTTGTCCTTTTTTCAATGATGTTTATTCCGAATTCATGCAGAGATTTTTTAATTTTTCTCAATGAGTTTTTTCGTGTTCCGCTGTGATTTTTCGGCATTCATAAAAGAAATCATATTTTAATCGTTTATCCCAATTCAGTAAACTTTGTTCTCAAAAGTTTAAAAATATATTTTTGTGAATGTTAGCGTTTTCTCACAATTCGCTGAAATTTTTCTACAAGTGAATCCGGTTACAAATTTCTAGCACAATATAGTAAATTTTGTTCTCTTTTCAATAAAGTTTATTCGGTGTTCGTTCAGTAATTTTTAGAGTGTTTTCGTATTTCGTGCATTTTTTTAACAGACTGGGCAGCGCTGGCCGCATCAGATAGTTTATAATATAAACACAATGATCCACAGACTCGTGTAGCAGACTTACTAACGCTTCATTGAAGGACAATTATTGTAGCGCTACAGTGCTGTAAAATGTCATTCTAATTATGAAAACGATGTTGCCAATTTGAAATCTTTGTAGATAAATCTTTTACGAAACTGTTGATGAGATTATAAAACTTTTCCTTGCTGAGGATTAACTCAATTTCATACACTCGATGAAAGAAAAAAAAAGCAATCCCTCGCTATTTTACTTATTTAATCTATGCTAGACAATTATTTGCATCCTCTCCAAATAACAGCAAGTCAAATAAGAAAAACAAAATAAAATACATAAAATAAAATTTATACATTTAATACGTTTACAAATCATATTTAAACAGAGTCTGTCATGACATACGAAAAAAATGAGCTTCACAAGATATTTTAACGAATATTTCATATACGAATATTTCATATATTCGTATGCATGTGGCTATGTCATATACAATTATTATAAGATTAAAGAAAAAAAATTAAAAAGAAAGAATATCGTTTTTGAAAAATATTCAACATTCTATTAAACATCGATAATTAATTATAATTCTTTCCTTTGAAAAAAATAATATGATTCGAATGAATGGAGCTGGGCAAATTTATCTGTGCAATTTATTTTTCTTATATAAGTATAAAATACAAAACCTTTCAATTTCTTTAACTGAAATAAATGATTGGATAGCAAATTACATAACTCAACATGAAGTAAGCCATTTCAAATAAACAAAAATGACATAGAACATTTTTTCTGCCATTTTTTAAAACCATTTTTCTCTTCAATACATGTTTTTTTTTTCTTTTTTGTGTGAGTTTGAAAAGCGATAAAGTGATAAACAATGATTAAAAAAAAGCAATTAAGAACTTTTTAAAGTAATACTAAAGACAGGTGTATTTACATATAACAACAAATGTGACAAATAAATTACTTGAGTACAAATAAGTAAAAATGAGTAATAAATTCTTTTGAGTATCCCTCTAAAAAACTACAAGTGCTACACACTTCCATTGAAATAGGGAACATGTTATAGATAACGACAATAACATATAAAAATTGCAGGGCAATCCGAGAATATTTACGGGAGTTACAGCACGGACAGACGGCAGACGGCCATACGGCCAGACAAACCAAAGTCATAAACACTTTTCAACTAGGTTGGAAAGTGTTAAAAAGAAAATATTTTAGCGCTAGATTTTTTTTCAGATAGTAAGACAAATGACATGTAATTTTGAATCACTTAAGTGTTTTTAAATAATATAACAGCTGAAAATGTTATTAAAAAGGATGATAAACTTATGCACTGCTATTTTCATATTTTTAGAGTGAACTAGTGATATTTTAAGGATTTCAGTTTTGTTAGGCTGTTTAATTTCAGTTAGACTAATTTAGCAATGTGCCACTGTACGAAAAATGTTTGGTCACAATGAATTCCTTACGGTCACTCATATCGCCTAACTTTTACTTATCTCTTTTTTTTTTTTTTTTTTTTTTTTGCTCGTATGCGAAAGTAAAGGAAAATTTGTTGGTTTGCTGCATCCACTTTCTTGTTATTTCCCAGTTTTAATAATGAATAAATTTTGAAATTATTAAACAAAAAAAAATTTTTTTTGTCCCTCTTTATGCAATAATCTGATGAGGACATTATCTCTGTGAGGCAGCTAGTGGAATTCGATTCTTATTGTTCTAAGTTTGAATGTGGAAAATTTTTATATCTTACAAGGAAACTTATATTGAAGACTTATGATATTGAAGAATTCCTTAAAGTGCATACTCAGTATATTTTTAAAAAATATTCTAATGAAACTACTCACGCACGTTATAAAAGATCAGTCAAATTTAGCTTCGGAATCCTAGTAGAAAATCAGTTTAACCCTTTCAGGGGCAAGCACTTGTGCTCCTGTAACATTGAATTCCCACCGAAATTTAGGAAACAATTTAGTTCAAAATAAGAATAAGCAATTTTTCAACTTTTTCTCGTCAAAGTTTAAAAAGTAAAATTTAATTAAAAGTTTCTGGTTTGAATCGTATTAAAATTAGGTGGTTTATAATACACTGCTCAAAACAATTAAAGAATATTTGAAGTTTTATGTAAAATAAAGATATAAACGAAATTTTTTTTGCCGAAAATAGAAGAAGAGAATCACAAATGCAAATTTTTCTGGTTTTCAAACTGTGGAGTATGTAAATTTTGAGTTCGACGTCAAAAACGTCGCTTCAGCGGCAGCGAATGAAATTTGACTTTCAACTGGATAAAAGAGAATGAAGACAAGGATGATCGGCATTCAGTGATTGCTTTGTTTCGATGAGCACGATGTCTCAGCGAAGTCATTTGACAGATTCAGAAGCTTGGAGAATTGTTGGTAGGTTAGAAGGGGGCCAAACTCAAGCCGAAGTAGCGCAAGCCATTGGAGTGTCACAAAGTGTCATTTCCAGGATCTGGAACCGTTTTTTGGAGAGTGGATGTGCAGGCCGAAGACCAGGGCAAGGTCGTAGACGGGCAACAACGCACAATGAAGATCGGTATTTAGCGTTAACAGCTCGGAGACACCAAAACCTGAACGCTACTCTTCTCCAACAACACCTTTGCTCGGCTACAGGCACCACGATTTCAACTCAGACTGTCCGAAACCGGCTCCATGCTGTTGGTCTGTATGCTCGCCGACCGATGGTATGTGTTGGATTAACATCAAGGCATCGTCGCGACCGCAGGGAGTAGGCAACCGAGCATGTCAACTGGAGGAGAAATGAATGGAGCAATATTCTGTTTTCTGACGAGTCCCGTTTTTCTGTGCATCCGGATAATAGGCGTATTTTCATCTGGATGGACCGTGGCAGTAGGAATAATCCTGCGTTCATGCACGAAAGTGTCAGATTTGGCGGTGGAGGAGTGTTGGTGTATGGTGGCATCTCCATTGACGGGCGCACTGACCTCTACATCATTCGAGATGGAGCTCTGACTGGTCGCCGATATAGGGATGCGATCCTCAGACCTATTGTAGTCCCTTACGCTGCAGCAATCGGAGATAACTTCATTTTAATGGACGATAACTGCAGGCCACATCGTGCAAACCTGGTGGAGGACTTCCTTTTCGAGGAAGGAATCGTTCGAATGGAATGGCCAGCGTGTTTTCCAGACATGAATCCAATCGAGCACGTTTGGGACGCTCTAGGAAGACGAGTTTCTGGCCGCCAACAACCCCCACAAACTCTCCAAGAACTGGAAAGAGCTCTTCTGGAAGAGTGGGGCAGAATACCCCAACTCGTCATTAATAGCCTCATTGAGTCCATGCCTCAAAGGTGTTCAACGTTGCTGGCCGCCCGTGGAAACCATACCCTCTACTGAAAATGATTTTCTTTGAAGAAAACACCTTTTCTTATTCTTTTTTTCTCATATGCACAAATTGTGTTTTTTTCCTTTTGTACACAAATGCGCAATAAAATGCATTTTTTTCTGCCAAACATGTGTAATTTATTCTCATATAACCTACTATGTCTGTCGACCATGTATCAATCAGCTAAAAAGTTTCCCAGATACAAAATCCACCTAAAACTGCAATATCCTTTAATTGTTTTGAGCAGTGTATGTAACACCGCCTCTCAAAGGGTTAAATGATTGTTTAAATACACAATTTAATGAATTCAAACTTAAACGACGAAATAGTTTATCATTATTTCTATACGTTTATATACTATAAAATCAGTTCTGTGTTGTTGCAGTTATTAAATTTTACAAGGTTTCGCTGCCTAGATAAGATTTAAGTATATTTTAAAAGCAACTGCCTAATTAACAGTTCTGTCGTTATAAATTCCGATATTGAATAAACCGTTGTTTCCATGGCAACAATATTGTTATCGTGTCTCCAACAATAACAATATTGAAGCCAAATTGACAGTGCTGAGAATAGAATAATAATTTTAAGCTTGAAACAATTTTAATCCATTTAAATTTTGTTCTAACCTGTATAATGCTAAGATTAAATTCCATAATATAAAAACATATAACAAAACTTTAGTTACAAAAGTGCATTTTTATTTAAGTTAAACTTACTGAAATTAGTTGAGTATGAAGAGTAGAAAAATATTTTCCTTAAACAGTATTTTTCATAAAAGCGTATTTTTTTTATTTCATTCTGTTGCCAACCAACGATAAATTTAAAAAAAGTGAAATTTTCATTATTTTTTTACGGTCGCTATATGGAGTTTCCGCAGATTTTTATCTACTATATATATAAAACACAAACGGAAATTTCGTTCCGTTCCTTTATAACTCGAATTATAAGCTGAATGGAATTTGATGGAACTTGCACTGATAGATAGATAATTTTTCTGGGAAGGTTTTAGTATATAACACATAGTTCTACGTACATTAGTTATTGAATTATGATGGAAAGTTCTCTTATTTTGGACGATAAGGTTACCATAGGTCATTTTTTGGCGACCATTATCGTTGGCGAAAGAATTGAAACGGCAATATCAGAAAATAATGCAAACACATAGAAAAATAAAATAAAAATTTCTGCTATTAATTTTATTTAAAATCACCCACCCCTCCCCGCAAAAAAAAAGAAAAATAAAGAAAAAAACTGTTTTAATCAGGCATAATATTTAATTTGAACCGCAAAGGAATGTTTGTAATGCTCAAAATATTTGCAATGTATGAGATTGCAATTCAGATTACGTCAATATTTGGCGATTTATCGTTTGCGTCAAGTTAACAAAGATGCATCTGATAATTTGATTTAATAAAATATGAGTAATTTGTTTTGTCTTTTTTTTCTTTCTATTAATTTTTTTATATATATATAACTCCCCTATCATGTGTCTTACAGGTGGAAGTAGCAGATGTAATTGTAAAAATGACTGCATTTATGAATTACATGTTATTTGTTTATTTACGGTTTTGATTTTACTTTTGTCGCCAAGCAATGTGATTTTAAGCCAAAAATACATAAGCGTGACATCAGCTTGAGCGGTATTAGCAATAATAGTGTTTTTTCGTGTATACAAGATCCTTTTTTGGAGTAAATTTTTATATTCAAATGCAAATTATGTAAATAGCAGTTATTGTTATGAATATGGGATCAAATATTTAAATTTTAGTGAATGTCTGCCACTCAAAAACATATTGTAAAATAATTAAATTTTAGACAGTTAAACATTTACTACGGAAACATGCCAGTTTTTTTTCTCCAAACATATTATTTTTATAGCCTCGAACTCAGACCAGCGAATATTGCCTATTATTTTATTTTTATTTTATTATTTTTTTAATATATCGCAATTTCACTTATATAAATTTCATTGTTTCAAAAGTTAGGAACCAAAGAATATTCTTAAGGAGATGTGTGCATTTATGCGTTATTACTATCACAAAAGGCTACATTTTGCAATAAAAATTGTTTGCTGAAATAAATTTTCGATGCTCCTTTTGATTCGTCATTTCTTTTTAGTCTTTTCTGCGTATCTTCCCTTCTTTCAGGATGGTTTTTAAAAGACATTGGCCGTATTCCGGTCACCTGCCAGTTGACATTTTTACTATATTGTTGGATGTTTCGTTTATGTTTGAAGGTTACTCTGGACGACGATTCAGATTACAGAAGATTAGACGACTTTTGAAATTAGCGATTGCTAAATTTATGGGTTTTTTTTCATTATGAAGCAAAGTTTTACCAAAAAAGCAATGCTTCCAATGTACGGTTGGTTGATTTTATGACGGCCGATTATCTACACGAGGGATATAGACCCTGGAGGAAGTGCCTCAGTGGGGGGGTCTTCCTAAGGGATCCTAACCCGTTTTTACGGTAAGGTTCGAAGAAAACCACGGAAAACTCCGAACGGTTATGTCAACGAGCGCGACAGGGGTTTGAAACCAGAACTTCTCAGAGCAGAACATCTCAGCCACTGTCTTGGCGCTTTCAATGTACGGAAAAACTTTGTAAGTCAATATTGGCGAATGGAATAAATATTATTTGTCGATTTATAATTTCAGGCTGAATAAGAAAAAACGGGTACCTGAAATTCTGATTAGATAATTTTTCGATCATTATAAAGCCTTTTCGACCTACACACATCCCTAGCAGCTAAACATAGTGAGAAATGAATTTATTTCTGCGTGTTATTATGCTCTTTAGAGAAATGCAAAAAAAAAATCTTCGGTTTAAGTATTCACCAAAAATAATATTACTAAACATTTTGCATAACTAACTTGATCATTGTCAGTTTTATTTAAGGTATGGAATTTTGTTAATGAAAGATCTATAATTGAATTAACAGTAATTTGACATTATTTAATGGAACATAGCTTGGCGCGTAAATAACTTCGTTTTGTAACTAACTCTGGTACATTAGTAACCATATCGTTTCAAGCACTTCTAATGTTCGACGTCAAACTTGGATATCGGCAAGATTATGGAAGATTAGGAAGATTTTCTTTGATAAAAACTAGAGGTTTATTCTTCAACCAGAGTTAAACATTGTTTGTTTTTTTTCAGATTAACGGTTACACGAATGCAACTGGTCTAAAAAATGGAAAGACAGTGAAAATGGCGTTATTTTAATTTTATTCATAATCAGCTTTAAAAATTCACTTTTTTATGTTTCACATTTTGTTAAATATGAAAGTTAAACGCTGTTCTTTATGTGCAAACAATTTATTGCAATTTCACTGTATTTACTTATACGCATAACATAAAAACTTAAATAATAGAAACATAAATAAAACTGCAGAAAACTATATTCTTCTAATTTTATTCAAAAAATACAGCAATACAAAATTTACTATGTTATGATGGAATCGAAAGATGAAAAACCGTAGTAGACTTGCCAGAAGAGGACGTATATTGCTAAATATAACGTAACATAGAGTGAGATTGTTCTTACGTTACCAGAATCTTACATGGAGACAAGAAAGAGGGACGGAGTTCAAGAACTTACAGACGAAAATGTATCACCAAGGCAACACTAGATACCGGGCTTGCTCATTCACTCTCAAAACGTCACAAATGGTGGCTGGCCGCGACCAGCGATTGGTCCAAAGCAACGCGCCCATCGTTTTGTGCCAATCGCTGTATGTCTTTCCTCCTAGTCAGCCACCTTTTGTGACGTCATCATAATGAATGAGCAAGCCCGGTATGTAGTGTAGCCCTGGTATCACCCGAACATTATTTAAGTTGAATGGTCTATCTATGCAATCATTGTAATACTTTCTCTTTTAGTAGTATGTTGACTAGAGAACATGTTAGTTCATGTTGTCATAATATCATAATGACTTCATTTCCCTACCAAACTCTACTATAAATGATCAACTAAATGAGTTGCTTCTTTTATCCCAAATTTTGTCCAATGTATGATATAATATAACGCAATGTCGTTCACATCGTTTACAGCAAAATTGAAGGAAAATCCAGGTGAACGTCACTATTGCTTTAAAAACAATGCTCAAATCCATTGATATAATTCGTTTGATTCAAGGTTCGTTTGAAAATATTTACTAAGGTAGCATCTGTAGGTGAAGATCCACATTCCTTTAAAATACAAAGCCATTTTGTTTGATTTAAGGTACATTTAGAAAAATGGCCCAGCGCAGCAGGCGTAGCATGCTAGTATATATAGATGAAACAAATTTTAAATTTTTCGCTTTTGGCCTCATCAAAGCTATAATTCTGTGTCAATCTTTATCTTGGCATCCTGCCCACATTCGGTAAAACCTACGTATTTTTTTTTTCTTTTCTTTCTTATTTGTTCGAAGGAATCCGATTGTTCCGAAACATTCTAGAATATTCTCCCGCGATTTTTTCAGCCTGCAGCCTGATCTCTTCAAAATCATAGCGCCAGAAAAATAGAGTCCCGTAACGCTATTTGTCAAAAGACTGTTTCGTGGGTCCGTATTCGTGAGCTTTAGAAAATGCTTATATGCTTCGTTTTCCCGCCTAGAGAGCAGATTGTTCCTGTATCTCGATGTACATGTAACTTTGCGACCGTAGAATAAATCTCCTTGGCTGCCCACAGACAATACGACGCTGCCTATTAATATCTTGTGTCTTCTTTAAGCATTGAATTTAATTCAACAAGTCTCTCCATGGTACTAAAAGTCATTATTTATGGAATTATCATGTGAAATAGTAAAGCATAGCCTCAGAGTTTTTCTGGATTTCTAATAAACTATGGATTGGAATCGACTGCCTTATTATTTTCTTCAGTAAGCATGTATATGTATATATATGTATATATATGTATATATAGGCATATCCTTATGACGAGAACATTCTGAAATTAAAAAAAAAAATATGAGTATGCGCTTATGGAAACCTATGAATTTACCTAGACCCACATTACCTACATACTTAGCACCAAATGTTATACTTAGTACGAAATGTTTGTAAATGTTTTACCAGCAAGTGTGAATGGAAAAATCTGACTTGACTGATGCGTTTCTAAACACTGCAGCTGAAATTTGCTTCTGATATTAACAAATTGTTGAGCAGAACACATATTGCACAAAAGAAGTAAGTAACGAACACATGATTTGTAGAATAGAATATTTCTTCTTGAAGTAGAGTTAAACAAAAAATCAGTTTTGTAACATTTTGTAGAGCTAGTGTTAACTATAAACTACTGATTTTTAGCAGCGTGCTACTCGCTATACGACATTGTTAAATTGTAGTGCGCTACATTTCAAGATACTGTAAAAGATAACGACTAATGTAGTTTCGCTAATTTGGAGCACGCTACTTCTGACCACTGGTTTTAGGAATGCTTTGTCTAATTCGTTTTTAGGAAAAACATCAATTGGTGTACACCGAACGAATAAAATGTAAGAGTAACACCGATAGTATATATATTAACTTTTTACAACATTCAACGCTATGAAATAATAAATGGAAAATGTCGACAACAATACTCCTCTCGTCGAAGATCTAGATCTGTTCTACATCACCGGCTATCCTGGCTGATCAAATATCGCCTCTGGAAAGCAAATTTTATCAAAATCCTTAATAAAGTTAAGTTTTATATTTTGCTCAATATCGAGATTAAAGTCAGGATTGGATAGCCTCCAATGATTAGACTTTTAGACTTTCCGAACAAAAAACGATTCTTTATAATTTCTTTGACGCAACGAAATTGTTAAATAGTTCAGTAAATTATTGTTAATTGATGCTTCTCGCCAGCCATATTTTTACAGTCAAAAATAGATTAGGTTCGATGTCTCGTCGGGATGAAAGTGAAACTGAATTTTCTTTTATTTTTCGGGTTCCATACTTAAAATGTAAAAACGGAACCATTAGAAGATCATTCTTGTGTCTGTTTTTCCGTCTGTCAGAGCCCTTTCTGTCGTAAACTATGGGACGTGGACAGTTCAAACTTGGGAAAGTTATAAAACCTTTTTACCCACATATTTCCAGATTACTAGCCATTCACAATTATGTTTAGGAAACATTTATTGGGCTAATAAGGTTACTTGGGACAAATGTTTTATTTTTGTATACCATGTGGGGTATCGAGTGAAAGATCTCGAAATATCGAACTCAAAAGTATATTTGTTTTAATATTAGGTATTATATTTTCAGAGATATCGTCGAAAATGCACTGCAAAAATATGCCCCCCCCCCAGACTCTACTGAACTAAAATTGTGAAAAAATTGGGGACAGTAGGAGATTACTTAAAAATTGCAGGAAAACTATAGCAATTTTTCTTCGTATTAAAGTTTTTGAGAAAAACGCATTTTTCTGTAACACACAAAGTTTACTTTTCGGACGGTCAGCGGGGGAGTTGACGGGCTCTCGAGGTATCTATCGGCGCAGAATCATCCAAGGATATTAGATAACGGTTTTCGGAAAAAATTGTCGGTAATTAACCGATATATTAATTAAGATACTTGAAAAAAAACTTTCTTTTTATGTATAGTGTAGGGTATCGATCGAAAGCTCTCGTAACATCAAATTCAAAAATATATATTTTTAAATTTTAGGTATTATATTTTCAGAGATATCGTCAAAAATATACTGGAAAAATATGTCCCTCTCCCTCCTATTTCAGAATCTACTGAAATTAAATTATGAAAAAATTAGGTGTAGCAGCAGTTTATTAATTAATAAATAGTAATTAACAAATTTAATGTACGGAACTCTTTGAGCGCTAGTTATAGTCGTACTTGACTGATTTATTTTATTTTTATTTTCTATGCTTGTTTTTTGTTTTGTTTTTAAATTTAAAATTGTCTTTTAATATATGCACGCTTTTTATTGATAAATTCCTCACTAGATGCATGCACGTGAAAGTTTTCTTTTATTTTCGATCTGAAAATGCGCTTTAATAACGATGAAACGTATTGAATATTATTTAATACATTTTTCATAATACAATAAACTTCTAAACAAATATGCCATTTAAAATAAAAAGTAATAAAACATTTACGATGGATATTCGTGAAAGTATGTTGTCTGTAGAATGCACGTTTGTCGAAAACTCTTTTCATGGGTGAATAGTTGTATAGTAAAAGGTGATGCAGAAAGGGCGAAACAAACATTTTTAGAACAAAAGGATTTTTCTTCAGAAAGTTTCATTGGACAGTTCTTTCTCTTAATTTAAAGTTTACAAATTTTTTTCTTTAAATGCTAAATCATTAATATTTATTTTGTTAAACGATGCACATGTTAAAACGTCTTTTCTCTAAACTTTTATAACAGTTTCTGAGAAAAAAGTATAATTTTCGTGTTAAAACTCTGTCAGAAATTTATTCAATTTCTTTTATTAAAATTAAAAGATAATGCTTTAATTTTTGAAAAATGTTCAGAAAGAAATATGTTGTTAACTCAAATAGAATTGTTAAATATTTAAAGAGGTACAGTAAAATTACTGTACTGTTAAAATGGCAGGGCTATTTTTATATACGTACATGCAAAATTGCTGTTTACGATAGGTTAAATAATAGAATAGAAATAAGAGTAAAACAGAGATAGTACAATATTTTGAATAATCTATCTGGATGTATAAACAAAGGTTCTGAAACAGAAAAAGCTGTAAATCTTAGGGAGATACATGGTAAAAAATATGGTAGGAAAAATAATTATTACATACAAAATTTTTAAGCACTTCAGATTTATCCTTCTAATGAAACTTAATTATGAAGAAATGTAATTTACAGATATAGACGAGAAATATGCGTATCTTAAATCAGCTGTAAAAGTTATGAATAATCAAGTCAATATAATAATATACAAAAAAAAGAGAAATTTAAAAATAAAAAATTTTTAATGCATACATGCAAAAAAATGAAACAGAACTCAATATTTCAAATCTGATTTTTAAATATAAAAAATGTGTTTCAAAACCAAATTCAAAAAATGGGATTTACTAAAGGATTATAAACTGTTTTACAATAAGTGGTAAATATATATGATGATTACATATACAGATTACTTAAAATACAATATATACATTATAAATTACAAAGCTCAGTTTGCAAGTTTCAAATTTAATGTTAACTATTGTCTTGCATACGTTTAGTCTTATCTTTTATGAACGTTTAGAGTGTTTCCTGCTAGAACGTTTCCTAGATCCCCATTTGCAGACAGCAGAAAGATATACAATCTAATTATTCTGAATACTTATTTGTAGATCTGTGTTCGAATGTTCAGGAAACGTACTAGTGGCAAGTCAAACAAATAACAAGTCTCCAGTCATTCATAAATTTTTGTCACAATTAGCTACCAAAAACAAATTGATCTTACATTTGTATGAGTAATTCTTTCATTTCTGTCAAATAATTATTTCAATTCTCTATGTCTTTGAAAAACTATGAAAAATCAAAAACCAAATCTTTACAAAATTATAATTAGATCAAATGACATAAGAAAGAAAACTCGCATCGAAATTTAGCATTTCTTGTGAAAATCTGAAAATTATTTTCAAAAAATGCGGAAAAAGGGATGAAAAAATATCATAACTAAGTAATTTTCATTTATATTAAATTATTCATGAACTTTTTGCACTGAAGCATTCATGCAGAAACAAATTGTAAAGGTTTATACCTTAAAGAAAATAATTTGATACATTCCAATTAATGACAGAAACCAACGAACTAAAAAGATTCTTCTCAAATTATCTTATTTTGTGGATAAGATATTTACATCTCTTTTCTTGCAAATTTACTTAATAAATGTGAAATAATTTATATAAGTAATTTAAAATTCAATTTTAAAAGTATATCATAATGGGGTAAAAAATTAATTTTTCCTTACGTAAATGACATTTAAATTAGTGCTCCCTATTAAACGTTTATACGAGTATACGTATAATACGTATTATACGGAGTGCAGATTTTCGATACGTATGATACGACCAAGGCGGTTATACGTATTATACGAAACAGCATATACGGTACATCGTATATACGGATATTACACCAGCGGTTAAACGTATACACGTTTAAACGGTTTACGTTAATTGCTTAAAAAATTATGCCTTTCTCCTGCTGGTTTGCGGATCAGAGACTTTGAGAAACACCCGCTGTGTCCTGTGCAGTCGGTACTAGCAAAAAAAAAATCTGAAAAATTTTCCTCAGTTTAGATTTAGTTTTCTCCCCTGAAATATAAACTATTAATTATGAAACGATTTACTATCAAATGATTTACCTTTCGCATATCTGTAACACACGCACATAGCTTATTTGATTTATGGCGTGGACATTTCGCCCGAAACATTAGTATTGCAGAACACAAACTTACATTGACTTTATATTTTATAATGACAATGATCAATCCAACTCCTGGGAAGTTTCATAATCTTATTTTTATTTTAAAGACCCGCACAGACGGCACTCCCTCCATCGATCTATATGGTCCTAGTGCAGATTATCGGCCGTAACAAATAACTAACTAAACATACTTTTATTTTATTTAAGAATACTTTTTCCTATATTAAAAATATTTTGAAAATACATTTCAGAGCAAAAAATAAATAAATAAACAGAGAAGGCAAGTTATTTTAAGCTTGTGTGATTGCGTTCTGAAACCTTCATTGACGATTATTTGTCAGGCTATAAGTAATCGAATTTATGAGGTACTTACACAAAAAATGAAATTTGTCAAGATTAACAACAGTTCTTAAAACGTAATATCTTCTAATGCACGTACACTTTGTATAAAAAATACCACGAGTGCCATGGTTAAAAATATGAAATTGCGTTATACATTAACACAAAGTAGAAAATATTAGCACCGTGGAAAGAACAACATTTCCCCAAATGCAGTTCAATTCAATGAATGAGACTGTTCTTCCAACCTGTGTTAACATTAGTGCCATCACATCCTATGGCAACTAATTTTTCAAGAGAAATACCACGACCAGACAGATAAGAAATAATAGAAGTGACAATATGTTCAGAATTTCCAGAAGTTGGAGTTACATGGCCGATGTAGACTGAACCAGGTTCATGAATTAGCGAGTAATGCTCTTCCTTTTTTACTCTACGGAACCTTTTTGAATGAGTTACATCCACCACTAACGTGTTGTATTTCCTCCCATCCAAATAGAGACCTTGTACTGAAAATTCGTCAGATTTATTACGCAATTCAGCTCTAATATTTTTTTTCTGTCTTTCATTTTGTTTTTGTCTATAACATGGGAGATGTCAGACTCGGTAATTAATCCAACGTCGTGTGGTGCAAAACACTTGAAGCGATTGCAGCGGTAGCGCGATCCATAACGATCGCTCCTTAATGCAGTAGATTTTAGCTGAATTCTCATCTAAAAGTTCTCATCTGTAAGTATTAGGGGGAAATTTTTCGGTACTTTGAACGATTTGTTTTACTAAATTTTTAATTCTCTAAAGTGTTATTGCTTCGAAAAAGAGTCGATAAGAGCTATTATACTTAAATATTGACAAGTTAAGTAAGATAAAAGATTATCGTAAAAATGTGATTTTTGCCAAATTTTGTCAAACTTTAGAGAACATGCGCGATCGGAAGATGTTGACGGATTTAAATAATATTTAAATATTATGTTTTGTTAGTGTAATAGATAAGAATTTCAGCTATTACATTCGTGAAAAGGCTAATTTAAAAATTTTAACATTTTTTGTAAAAATGTCAATTTTTCCAGATTTTAGCAAACTTTACAGCACATACGCGATCGGATGATATAAACCAATTTTAATTCTTTTATTACCCATTTTTTGTCTCCCCAATTGGCAACTTTTCCGCGGTATTACGACTTGAAAAACAATTTTTTAATTTTTTCGGCCCACCCTAATACGTATATCGGTTAAACGTATAACTGAAATACGTATCGCATCGGCAGCACTAAATCTAAATTTATCGAGAGCGGGTAAAAAGAGATGAAATAAAAAGGTTAATGGGAAATGTTCATAAATGTCTCAGATCTGAATTAACTCTTTTCTCAGTGGAACATCATACAACCATAATGATGCATGTGACATAGTAATATGTTTCTCATTCTCTGGCAAATCAAATAGCTTGTGGATTAATTTTCATATACATTTTTTTTTCTTTTCACTCTTAATTGTTCGTTTTTTTATTGGTTTTGACGGCACAATGATAAATATTACTCGTAGAGGAGAATAAAAAATTTATGAAATTAAAGTATTTTGATTGTTTTTGATGTATTCTTCAACAAATTTTAGGAAAATTTACCCGTTTATCCAGATTTTTTTTTTTTTAAAGGAAACAGAACCAATAAAATATATACCAGAAATAAGATATAGCTCAATGACATTTAATGTGTTGCATTCACACTGCACAAAAATTGGGGGGGGGGTACGGGGTAGAGAGGATAAATAGTCAATGCGAGTGCTATTTAGCAAATTATCTGGATAAACTCCATTTATTAAATTTACCAGAAGTATGAAAATATGTTTACATTATATCTTAAATGCCAGTTATGAATACCAGCTATTGAAAATCACTCGATTTTAATGCAATTATATTACAACGTCGCCGTTTTGTTACGGAAAATACACGTTCTCAATTACGTCATTTTAGCATTTATGTCTATTCAGATTTTTTTTTTTTTAATTAGGAAATACCATTAATAAAAATATTATAATATTCGTTTTTTTCTTTTTCATAGTTTATTTCAAAAGTGGGGAAAGTCCAATTACCAATATTTAAATTACTTTCAGAAATTAATTGAATTTAAAGAAATTTCATTAACTATTAAAAAAGAGGATGCTTCGAAAATTTCTTTGAAATTTTAATAGCTATTACAACATCCTCGGATATAATTGATTTTCGTTTCAGCTTGCAATTCATTATATTTGAAGAGGAGTAAGTAGTCAATGCTTGCCTACAATCAAGTTTAAATGTTTAATATCCTTATTTTCGTAATTAGTATCTTTGTTTATGTTTTCAATGACAAATTAAATAAACCTATTCAGAATATTGATATTCCATATGAATATACACACACATATATATATATATATATATATATATATATATATATATATATTAGTCTGAATTTATATTATTACACTGTGCTTAGTGTTAATTATTTAGGGAATTATAAATAAATTATCAAAGGACAAAATTGTAATGTTGTTTTATCTGTATTTAATTTTAAATGCTAAAAAAAGATGAATCCTAGAACATTATGTAAAAAACCTAATTAGGTATATGACTGCAATCCTTGAGAGTATTAATCATGACTCAACGTATTGAAACTGCATTATATACATAGAATTATATTAATTTAAATAATGATTGTATTGCAGTGAAACATGGAACTTAGTGAACGTCACTTTTTTCTGTCTTAATCTGTTTGAAATATTAAAATACGAATTGTACAAGCGAAAAAATTTGTTTAAAATGCATTTCTATTTATTATTATTATTATTATTCTGTGATGACTTATTTCATTTGCAACGCTTGCAATGTCATAATAAAGACTTCTTTTTTCTAGATAAATTTTATCTTCTATACCTATTAAAAACGACTGCCACTATATTCATTCAGATTCAAAGTGAATTTATTGCTTTAAAAATATGGTTTATTACAGAGGAAAACTCATTTACTTCCGATTTGGGAGATAATAACGTTTAAATAAAAGTAAAAGTATCTGCTATAAATATATAGAGAGTTAGAGCAATAAATTAAAATTATATCGTTAAAGTTTTTTTTCTTCAATACTTAAACATCATCGCACTTTAAAATCAAATATTTTAAATGAATATAAACGATTACTGTGTAACAATACTAGAATAAAGTACTTGAAAATATTTATTTATTTGAAGTTAAAAGTAGAGAGAAAAACACACATTTTATAAGCTTAAAATACAGTTTTAAACGCATTTTTATTTGTTATTGAGCTATGAAATATTTCTTTTGTAGATCTGTGATCGTTATGATAAGACTTGTTTTTTCCTACGTAGATATTAAACTTTTATGTATATAAATACGGATTTGTTTGCGGATATTTATAGAAACTATAATGAAATATTTCAAAATAATTTACTTTATTTAAGAATGTCGTTCTCTGAAAGACATGATAATAACGTTCAGATGAAATCATTATGTAAGTAATAAATATGATGATAGTTTTAATGAAGCGTGTTACTGCCTAATTGCCTAATTGTAAGCCTAATTGTTTTAGCATTTATTCAGGAAAATAAATGCAAAATAAATGCTAAATGATAATTTGTATAAAAATTCAAATGCCATTAGCGTTTTTATACTTTTAATTCACGTTGTTTAAACCAATATTTTAAATGAAAAAAAATTACATTTTAGTGTGATTAGAGTAATGCATTTGGAAGTATTTAGTTTTTGAAGAAAACATTACAATTTAAATTAATAATATTATATACTTATAAAATAGTTTTAAACGTATTTTCCTTTTTAGGTGCGTTCGTAATTATATAAATACGTAGCACCTATTGTCGTCGTCTGGTCCGTCCGTCTGTCTGTCTGTCCGTCCGTCCGCATATAACAACGCAAAAACTACCCAACCGAATGGTTTGAAATTTAAGATATATTATCTTTGCAGAATTTTGTCGAGACATTTCAAATTTTATAAAAATCGAATCAAAACATTAGAAAATATTAATAAAAACATTTATTAAGAAATTTGATTTTTTATTTAATCGATGCTTTCTTGTTATAGGAGCTTTCAAAGTTTAATCGTCAATCGACCGAGATACTTATTTTATTACAGAAATGAATCTGCAGACGATATAATTCCTTTCACAGAATTAAAAATCATGAAGATCTGAATATATATATAACTAGCTATAGTACGAACGCACCTCATTTGTCACGTTTGACGTACAATTTCCAACTTGTTTATTCTGCAATCCTTGCATGGAATAATGTTGTTCTACGTGTTGCCATAGAAACAGATTTATTCTTCTTCCAAATAGAAAAAAAAAATGTATTGTTGCTACGCAATTTACTAAACTTTATATTTAAATAGAAGCTATAATATAGATGTCTTAAACATATTGAATTTTTATCTGCCGCCGTTTTGCTGTCAAGTTTATAAAAACTGAAAGAGGCGCTAGCCGGCTGCTTTGCCAATTCTCCGCAGCAGACCATTCCCCCCCCCTATCAATAATGACCCCAAAGCAATTACCCCACTGGGTTATGCTACTCCGAAAATTCTGCAATCAATTATTAATTTATTGATTTCAGATTGTTATGATATATTTTTGCTTGCTTTATTTTTACATAAATATTATTTTCTATATTATTTTAAAACTGATTTGATGGAAGGATGTTTATCGAGTTTCTAATATAATAATTCAAAGTGTCTTCAAACCTCCTTTTAAAATGTCGCTATTTTTCGAAATAAAAATTGAATCACTTCCGAACGAAAAATTAATAAATTTTAAGTAAAATGGATAATAGTATCTACTATAAATACGGAGAAAACAACTAATAAATTGTGTTGATATTTTTTAAAGGAGCATTTTTATTTTTAAAACACAATTTTTATCATTTTTAATAAAGAAAATTAATTAAAGTAATAATAAGATGATAACAAAGTACTTAAATGTTTATTAAGTTTTAAAAGTACGATGTAAAGTATAACTTTTAAATTCTTAAAGAAAGAAATTTTATTGCTTCACTGTTTCAGAGTTTCAGAGAATATTTTTATTTTATATCTAACATGAAAAGAATACTTCTTTGTAAAAAGATAACCATAATGTACTTGGAAATAATTGTTTTTCTAATTTCTAATTTCTTTTTTTTTTAATTACATGGGTATTAGGTAAAATTTTAGTTACTTTTTGGTGTATATAGACAACTGAAACCACAGCATCATCATCGTATTTGCTTACGAAAGAAAACTATCACATGACCTTTCATGTAACAAAACCAAAAGGATTTATTTTTCTTCTTTACTAATAAATGATTGAATACCCAGCTACGCGTATGTAGCTGTTGAAGATTAGTTGAAAGGTTATGTCTGAATTCATCTATTTTATTTTAGGTTTTATTATTATTTTTGTTAAAATATGTGACATCGTGCTTAGTCTAACACACATATTACATTTTACATAAATTTAGCTTACCAAAACGGCTGGAAACAAATAGATTACATGTTTTCCGACTTTTGAGGGATATTTATTTTATGTTTAGAAATAATAAATATCATCATTTATTAAAACACTTATAAGTCATGTTTAGATTTTGTGTACCAGAACCATAGTCGGAATCTTTTTCATAATGTAAATTGAGAAGAAACAGGGAATAGGAAATTGAGTATAATATTATTAAATAAAAATTTATTCAATCGTAAAATTTAGTTTACAAACATTAGAATTCAAGACAGGTTTTAAACATTGAATAAGAAATCTAGAGATATAAAGTATAGTTAATTTTCTGAGAATGCGTAGATTTTGCCATCTATAAATTACGTCGGTTATTAGGAAGTTGGTTGCAAGGATAAATGTTAAAGTCACCCACTCGTCTCTTATCCTCCGGTAGATATCTGGTCATCATCGGGAGATCCAAGAGAAGGGCACATAAAACGCAGTCCCTGTAGTTCAGTTCGAGTTATCCAAGGGCCCTAGGTCAAGATTCTTGTCTCGCCTTTTCCATCTTCATCTAAGTCATCTTTTTAACTTATCGCCATTCACTCTACTCCACCAAAAATCCTAACCTCATCTCTTCGTTTTCTCTTCAACATCCCCTTTTCTTTCTCTCTCCATCCCTTTTCCGACCGCGCTGAAACTTTTTCCTTTCCTATCAAATCTTCTTACTTAATCCCATAACGTATAAAAATACTGTATTTCTGACCTGTGTCTCTCTTATTCGCCAATTTGCTATATTCTATTCTACTTGGTACTTCCCTAACACACACGCCTTCTATAACATTAAAATATTATACAGGGTGTCCCAAAAAGGAGTATCTATTTTTAAAAATGAATAAGAAATTAACGAATTGAGTTATTTAAAAAATTCTTGCAGGAAACGGATGTGTGAAGTCTGGAATTTTGTTTAGAGTACTTTATTATATTAGTTCAAATTCTTAGCGACAGATGGCACTGCGACTACTGCATTCCTCAGCAATAGTTGAAAATTAAATGACAATATTTTCAATATATCCTCCATTCATCACAATAACATGTCGGAGTCTTAGAATGAAATTAGCACACACCTTCTGCGACGTCTGTACAGAAATGGCTGCACACTCTTAAGAGATTAATCGCTGGAGCTCAGCTACCAAAGTGGGATTTTGGCAGTAAACCACATATTTCAGATGGCCCCAAGAAAATAAATCACACGAATTTAAATGTGGTGAGTAAGGTGGCCAATTCATACCCTTGCCGGTTAATTTCCGGTAATCTAAGGCAATCACGCGGTTGTCAAATTATTGCTCGAGAAGGGTGAAAACCTCAGATGTTCGAATGAGGCCTTGCACCATCTTGGATGAACCAGGATGTTTCGGGTACATCTTCCAAGGCATTATGGATGGCCACGAATTCATGCAAAGTCACAGCGTAACGACTGGCATTCACTGTCTCCTGGTAAAAAAATGGATCCAATAATGCCTCTGCTGGATAAGGCTTCCCATACAGTAATTCTTTTTGCATACAACGATCGTGGAACACACACATGAGGGTATTCATAACGCCAATTCTGTTTCTTGACGAAGCAATCCATGTAAAAATGTGCTTCATCAGAAAACCATATTTAGCTTGCTTTAATGTCACCACCATCAATAATTTTCAGCATTTCGTTTGCAAAATCGATTTTTCCATCAATGGAAGTACCATGTAGTGGCTGCTGCGTTTGCAAATTTTATGGAAACATTTCCAGGGATATTCGCAGAATTATGTGCGTAGTTGTTTTGCTTATCCCGCAGACAGCTGCAGTCTTACATACAGAGGTTTTTGGAGTACGTGCAATAGTATTCTGAACAACCTTAACATTTGCTGCTGTTCTTGACGACCGTTGTCGTCCAACGGTCCCCGTCAATCCATCCGCAACACTACCAGTTCGCTGAAACTTTTCACATAACTTCTTTATTGCCTTCGGCTGCGGAACTTTCTTTACATTAAATCTTTTCTGGAAGCTCCTTCTTGTTGATGTGAAACTTTCACCCAATCACAGATATTCTAAAACAATGAAAATTCCCTCTTCCAACGAATACAACATTTTGAAGAATTTACGCAACGACAACTACTGTTTCCCTTGAAATGGTTACTACTGTACTTTCACTGACCGGCAACTGCATTCATCAGCAATAGTTGAAAATTAAATGACAATATTTTCAATATGTCCTCAATTCATCACAATAACATGCCGGAGTCTTAGAATGAACTTTCACTGACCACGTCTGCTTCTGTCTGGTCTTCACGCATGCTCCGTTTGTTCATACAGCCACTTAAATGTGCTGTCGCGCCATCTGTCGGTCAGATTTTGAACTATCATAATAAAATGTTCTAAACAAAATTCCAGACTTCACACATCCGTTTCCTGCAAGAATTTTTTTAATAACTCTATTCGTTTGTTTCTTATTCATTTTAAAATATAGGTACTCCTTTCTGGGACACCCTGTTGTAACACTAGATTCTTACCGCACACTAAGAATATCTGCCCGATTTCTGTCATCTGTTTGACATTTTTATCACTTTGTTTTCTTCCAACCTGAATTTTATAGCATCGGATGGTGTCGCGTCAATTCATCTCGCACAATTCGTCGCGGAACAATTCATCGCGCAAAATTCGTCGCAGCGTCAATTCGTCGCAGTGTCAATTCATCGCAGCGTCAATTCGTCGCAGCGTCAATTCGTCGTGGCGACAGTTCGTCGCGAGCTCAATTCGTCGCGACGTCAATTCGTCGCAGCGAAAACGTCTTTGAAAGCTATTATGATAAAAATAAAGATAATTCTGTAAAATTACTTAATGATAATTTGTTTTTTAGATTTATAGAATTGTAACTAACATTTTACAGGCAATTTTGGAGGAATCTTTTTTCATATGTGATTTTTGTGAATTTCCCTGATGAGAACATGAAGGTTTAACGAATTAGAACAACTCATTTCTTATTTAAATTAGAAATCGAATAAATATAGCTTTAGATTACTGAAAAAATGGCGGAAGATTTAGGATAAAATCACCCTGAGCATGAAAAAATGACGAATACAAATGCTAGAAAAAAATTACATATGCGTACACAGGGTAAAAAAGAGGACCCCCCCCCCCTCCTCCTTACATTTAAAAGAATTAGGAAGTAAAAAAAGTATTTAGAGATGTAAACATAAAAACTTTTTGTGATTGTGATTGAACTGATCGCTTCATGAATGCAATTTCATTATATGATATTTTGGCTTTAAAAGTTTTTTCATTCATTTCATCTATACTAATAAAAGAAAGTTGTTTGTTTTTCTGAGTTCTGTGTGTGTGTGCGAAATGACAAGCGAAATCTACCGCACGTAGAAGTCTGAAAATTTGGGTGCGGATAGTCCAAGGCAGTCCCTGAAGACCTGAGGCTCAGATTTTTCATATTTTAAGACCCGGGGTCTTTTTTAAGGTTTTTGCATCTAAATTGTTAATAATTTGCCCCGGTTTTATACAATCTCCCTTGTTTTCGTGACCATTTCTCCATTAAGCTTTCCCCCCATTCCCACATTGCAGTTAGGGCCCTGGCACCCTGTGGCCCGATGTTCACTTGAACCTTTTGTGTGCCCAGCATTTTTCACCCTCTCTAATTGTGTCACTCTCTCAATGCGTGACTTTTAAGTTGAGTCTTAGACTCCTCTCAACGGGCCACCACCCTCATATTTCTATTGAAGCCCTAGGGGCCCTTTTTTAGCATTTCTTTCAAATTTTATTCTAACGATTAATTTATAACCTATGCTTAATTTCGACTAATTGAAGATGTAAAGCGCTACGTACTAGGATCTTTTAAGATGTTTTCTTCTTAAGGTCTTACTCAAAACTATCAGATGGCCCTTTTTGGGACCTCTCCCTTAAAAATTGACCAATCCACTAAGCTTTTGTTTACTGATAACTTTTTAGGATTTCCAGCTACAAAAGGACGACAAAATTTTCTCGGTCAAGTCCCGACCCTTCTGGGCACTTTAAAATTTTTGTGCCCTAAATTGTTAATAATTAGGACCAATTTTAGAGAGGGGAGAAAAAGAGGGGGAGATGAAAGAAAATTTGTCGAAATCATGTTAACTAAATGAATTGTGCTAGATGAATTGACGCGACACCTTCTCCCCTATACTGAGTCCCAGGGGGCCAGGGTCCTAACTGGAACGTAGAAATGGTGAAAAGCTTAATGGAGATAAAGCCCCAAAAATGAAGAAGATCGGGTAAAATTGGTCCTAATTATTAACAATTTAGGGCACAAAAATTTTAAAGTGCCCAGAAGGGTCGGGACTTGACCGAGAAAATTTTGTCGTCCATTTGTAGCTCGAAGTCCTAAAAAGTTATCAGTAAACAAAAGTTTAGTGGATCAGTCAATTTTTAAGGGAGAGGTCCCAAAAGGGGCCAACTGATAGTTTTGAGTAAGACCTTAAGAGGAAAACATCTTAAAAGATCCTAGTACGTAGCGCTTTACATCTTCAATTAGTCAAAATTAAGCATAGGTTATAAATTAATCGTTAGAATAAAATTTGAAAGAAATGCTAAAAAAGAATAGAAATATGAGGGTGGTGGCCCGTTGAGAGGAGTCTAAGACTCAACTTAAAAGTCACGCATTGAGAGAGTGACACGATTAGAGAGGGTGAAAAATGCTGGGCACACAAAAGGTTCAAGTGAACATCGGGCCACAGGGTGCCAGGGCCCTAACTGCAATGTGGGAATGGGGGGAAAGCTTAATGGAGAAATGGTCACGAAAACAAGGGAGATTGTATAAAACCGGGGCAAATTATTAACAATTTAGATGCAAAAACCTTAAAAAAGACCCCGGGTCTTAAAATATGAAAAATCTGAGCCTCAGGTCTTCAGGGACTGCCTTGGACTATCCGCACCCAAATTTTCAGACTTCTACGTGCGGTAGATTTCGCTTGTCATTTCGCACACACACACAGAACTCGGAAAAACAAACAACTTTCTTTTATTAGTATAGATGAAATGAATGAAAAAACTTTTAAAGCCAAAATATCATATAATGAAATTGCATTCATGAAGCGATCAGTTCAATCACAATCACAAAAAGTTTTTATGTTTACATCTCTAAATACTTTTTTTACTTCCTAATTCTTTCAAATATAAGGAGGAGGGGGGGGGTCCTCTTTTTTACCCTGTGTATGAATATGTAATTTTTTTCTAGCATTTGTATTCGTCATTTTTGTTGAATTTTGTAAATATATCCCTATCGTTCGCTATATGCGAAGACGCTCCTGAGTCAATTAACCAGGTTTTATTAGCGGGATTGACAATTATGAATGCTGCATCTTTATGTTCACTTTTATTTATTTGTACCTGTTCATCTGTTTTTGATTCATTCATTTTATTTTTACTATCACCTTTTGTATTTTCAAAACACAACGATGTGTACTTTTTGTATTTGTATTGTGTTTTAGGTGTAGTGGTCTGTGTGTTTCTGTTCTTGAGATGCCAGCATTGTTTGTAAGTGTGATTTGATTGTTTACAGTAGGTACAATATTTGTTTTGCCCTTTAAAATCTTGAGTGTATTTCTTTTGTGTTTTAAACACCTTTTGTGAGTTTTCTACTTGCTCACTATTTTCTACCCGTTTATTAAATTCATCAGTAAGTTTGCTCTTGATGAATTCGGGAGTTAATTCAATTTCATTTCGGGCTTCGAGAGCTGTTATTAGAGTATTATAACTCGCAGGTAACGAGCGCAATAGAAGTGCAGATAAATGCGAGTCGGTTATGTTCTCTCCTATTGCGGAGAGCTTATCTTTTATTTCCAGTATATTAGTAATGTGTTTGTGCATGTTCCCATTTTCGGGAAGTTTTGCACTATACAATTTTCGTAACAAATACAATTTACTGGACAAATTGGCTCTCTCGTGAATATTTTTTAAACTATCCCATGTCTGTTTTGCTGTTTCTAAATGTTTTACATGAACTATTTGCGTATCGTCTATACTCAGGTTTATTAAAGCGCGAGCTTTTGCATCCTTTTTTCTCCAATCTTCGTTAATTGGTGACGGAGAAACCTTTTTTATGCAGTGAATAATCTCCACGTGCAGCGAACGATTGAAATAAGAACATGTTAAAAACCAGACCCCAATTACCAATAAGTACTTCAAGTGCCGCAGCTGAAAAACATAGTGAACAAAACCAGAGACTGTCGAAACTAACTAATTGGAGAAACTCTGCAGACCTCCCTCCTTCAAACTACAGCTGTCTTATCCCGCGCGTGTGCACAGAACTTAAAAACATTCCCTTCAGTTTCCAAAATGTTTCTGAGCAGTTAAGACGCTCTTGTACATATATGATGTAAATATATTTAATATAATGTAAAATTGGAGCACTTATACGCAGCCTCCAAACGCGACTTAAAACATGTACATCTAGCTAAGAATTATATTATATTCAAAGGAAAATGAATTTTCTGTTTATTTTACACAATTGTCATTTTCTACTAATACTATTTATTATTCTTCCAATATAAGTGAATCAATGGATCAGATAAATATCGCTACAACACTTTGGATTACTACTGTGGGTGTATTCAGCGCAAAAAGGAAAATCTCAGGTAAGCTGAACAAACTTCTTTAACATATCAAAAGATGAAAATGTATATTAAATTTGAAGACTGATTTAACTATTTATAAAAATAAGAAAATTTATTACGCTACCGACGGTTCCCCTAACAATTGGTGTAGGGGGTTCCTGAGTTACGAGTTCGTACAAATCTTCCTTAATTAACAACATATTAATTTTAAACTTCCATATAGAATAATTATTATTGTTTAATTTATCTACTATTTGCATTTCCTTTATTGTCGCCATCTCGGAGAACTTGTTTATACAGTTTTTAAAGTTTTATTAGTTTAAATAGTTTATTAAATTCAATTATGTTTTCTTGAATTTTTAATCTAGCATAAGAGCTGAGTATTATTTTTATTAATTAGAGTCAATTATTAATCCTTAAGAATAAATTCTGAGTTCATATATTCATCAGGCTCATGATCACTGTTGAAGGGGCGAGGCCAACGAGGTAAGCGCGTAACATCAGAATATTAAATTCTTCAAATTAAAATTAACTCTGGTCTTCAACATGCAGAAAGAAAAGGAATTGCTTACCTTTTCTAAGGTCTATCCAATTTATGAAATATCCACTGGTTTATATATTTCAACTATTTGAGAATTTATTATAAACACTTCTTGAATAATCGTGTAGATGTACCACTGCTGAAATAAGACTTGTAAAAAATTATATTAATGCACAATTCACATTGAATAAATAAGTTCACGTTTGGATTGATTTTAAAAATTATATTTTACATTACTTAAAATTTTAAAAGGTTTACATTTAGATTAATTTTAACATCAGGAAACATTTTTTCCTGTGACTTTACAGAATGAAGGATAGTAATACACTGACTCATTTTCACAAAGTTTGGAAAGTTACGAGTAAAGTTGCATCATTTCTTTGAAACAAATTGACGTTGAATAATTGTCCTTTTAAATGTTTTAGTTCTGTAATAAGTTTATAATGGCATAATCACAAATAACAAATTATAAACATACTTCACATTATTAGAAGAGAACGATTATAACGAGGTAATAAATATCTATTGCTTGATAAACTTGAAACTTAAGAGTCATAAATTAGGTCACTTGTTTTGAAGAGATGAGAGAAAAATTATCGTTGGGTTTTTATCTGCGTGCTTCATCATTTTCTTTATTTATTTATTTTACTTTGAGTGGAAAATATTAAGTGATTGAAATGAATGGATTAGTTTTCTACAATTTTTTCATGCTCTGGGTGACTATATCCTAAATCTTCCGCCTTTTTTTCAGTAATCTAAAGCAATATTTATTCGATCACTAATTTGAATAAGAAATGAGTTGTTCTAATTCATTAAACCTTCATGTTCTCATTAGGGAAATTCACAAAAATCACATTTGAAAAAAGATTCGTCCAAAATTGCCTATTAAATGTTAGTTACAATTCTCTAAATCTAAAAAACAAATTATCAGTAAGTAATTTTACAGAATTATCTTTATTTTTATCATAATAGCCTTCAAAGACATTTTCGCTGCGACGAATTGAGCCCGCGACAAATTGACGCCGCGACGAATTGACGCTGCGACGGATTGACGCCGCGACGAATTGACGCTGCGAAGAATTGACGCTGCGACGAATTGACGCTGCGACGAATTGACGCTGCGACGAATTGTCGCCGCGATGAATTGACGCCGCGACGAATTGACGCCGCGACGAATTGACGCTGCGACGAATTGACGCCGCGACGAATTGACGCTGCGACGAATTGACGCTGCGACGAATTGTGCGCGACGAATTGTTACGCGATGAATTGTGCGTTTTCGCTGCGACGAATTGACGTCGCGACGAATTGAGCCGCGACGAATTAAGCTCGCGACGAATTGACGTCGCGATGAATTGACGCCGCGACGAATTGTCGCCGCGATGAATTGACGCTGCGACGAATTGTGCGCGATGAATTGTTCCGTGATGAATTGTGCGCGACGAATTGACGCAGAACCGCATCGGATAATGCCCTTCTTGTTAACTGACGGGAAACTCACTCAGGCCACCGCCGGAGTCTAGGGCGTTGCACCCCATTCCGCTATAGTCCCTTTAACGAAGTTAGAACATTGATCTAGGATTCCTGGAGGATCTCCTCCTTTGAAAGTATACATTTCAGATCTCTCAGACATGTTTATTACACTGTAAAAAAAATTCATGATGTTACTAAAAATGTTTTAGTAGATTTCTATTTCCCAGAATTTTTTAGTAACCGGTATTATAAATCGGAATCGTTGCTAGCAGTTTTCTAGTAATTCTTACAGATTTTCTTGTAAGAATACAAAATTTTTTTAGTAATTGCAAGGATCAATCAGAAAAACTAATTTTTTTTAGTAGATCGACCTTTTTTTTTTTTTTTTTTTTTTTTTTATAGAGTGTACCGACTTTAGTCCTCACCGCTGTATTTTCTTTTATTTCGACAATTTTCTCAAAGCCCTAATTTCTGTCGCTAAAACACTATCCTTTATTTATTTTTCTTTGACATGTTTGTTGCAATTTCTTTCCCTGTGCTTTGTCACTGCTTAATCCAACCATATCGAATTACCTTCTTTACAGTAAGGAATGTTATTAGCAATTTCCCTAAAGCTTTTCTGAACCCCTATGCCAAGTTCAATGACTTGGCAATGTCGAAATATATTTTAATTCTAAGTATCGAAAAATTAATTTCAAATCAGTAAAATCACATTTATTGTTCTGCCTTTCGTATCTCTAAAACAAAATGCATTCTTTTTATTCAGAAGAACAAATTTTTCATTATTGTATTAAAACAAAATGAAAAAACAAAGAAAAACAAACAAACAAAAAACTCTTTCGAAAAATAGTTATATTGAATTATAGATATGTTTTAGAGTGCAAAATGAATAAAGGGGATTTTAAATAAATTACATACCAATGTTACTTAGAAAAAAATGAAATATTTTCAGAAATAAAAAATGCATACAGAATAAATATTTTCTTACTATAGATTTTAGAGAATATCGGATAACTTAATTAGCTTCAAATAAAAAACATGCAATAGAAAGTTTTTTTAAGTAAAATATTTGGTTGCGGAATACAATTATTTATTGAAATACATTGTTTGGTTTGCATTTTTATTTTGATAACTATATCATTTTTATGAATAAGGAAAGAATTTCAACATTAAAACTACACTGATTCAATACAATATGTGCACAACCTACAGAAATATATTTAAATGAATAGTTTATTAGCGGATATATATATATTTTTTATCTATGAGAAAACAAAATTGAATATAGTTTATTGTAATTAGATAAAGTTACGATATTTATTTGTTTGAATTAGGATTTTTATGAAATGTTATGCAAATAAATATGAAAATATTTTTTTTAATATACTCATTTAGAAACACTCAATGTTTGTGACTTAATTCAGGATTTTTTCCAAAATAAATTTTAGAGTATGTTAGTGTCGCTTGGGATCCGGGCTCAATTATGAATAATTTACGGCATTTACACGATCGCTAGAAAGCCAGCTAGTGAAGCTATTAAAAAATATATAATTTTAACACTATTTGTTTTTCATACGGAAACAGGAAAGAAAATAATACATTAATTAAACTATATTTTTAGGATTTCTAATTTGATTACTCAGCGTATAAATTTAATTAACATGAAATTATTAATTGATTAAAGCATCTTTTTTTTTTCAGAAAAATTATTACACTCTTTATTTTTTATGTATATTTTCTACTTTTTCGCGTTTAAAATATTTCGTTTTTGAAGCTTCACCACCAGTTGGCCTTTTTTTGACGAGCGTGGTTTGGCACATAATTAAATTCATTGTTGTTGTAACTCAGATAAAATTGTAACCATGATGAATATTTGGCGATTTATTACCTGTTACGGAATAATAGAAAACTGCTTTAAAATTGCGTAAAATTTGTACTGACATAAGAAATACACCTTTGTTCATTGTGTTTATAATTCTAGCATATCAGGAAGTGAGTGAAAAATCAATTGGAAAATTCCATTTACATTCAAAAATCAAGGTGAGTTAAATGTAAGAGTGTAATAAAAGTTAATTTTTAACTGAATTTAAATTAATGGTTCTTAGAAAAACGTCGAGTTTAAAAAAATTTTAAGGGCGTCCCTTTATTGATGTGTCGTGGAACAAAAGTACATAGATGTATATTTTTTTGTAAAAATCGGACGGTAATTTTTTTTTAATATTAGCGAAAATCTAATGGCGCCAGAGATATGTACTTGTAAAATGGACAAAAGCGTAATGATAATGAATTAAATTAATTATGAGAAAAGAAATATGCCTTTTTAGAACGTTTAGCTTAATACAGTAAATTTTGTTCTCCTCAATTTTTGAATTTTGAGTGATTTTTATTAAAATTTTTATTTGCATTTTTATTTCTTTGCATTCAGTGGCAATTTTTTGACATTCTTAAAAGAATTCAAGTCACAATGGTTGTGTTCATTGCAGTAAGTTTTGTTCTTTGCGAATTTTGAATTTTAACGATTTTTAATGAGATTTTTAGCGTTTTGTCGTATTTCACGGCGAATTTTTTACATTTGTAAAAGAATTCCTTTTACAATGTCTTAGTCCACTATAGTGTTTTCTTCTTTTCAATAAAGTTTATTTGGAATTCGTACAGATATCTTTAAATTTTTAGCGAATTTTTTATGCGATTTTTATAATTTTTTCACTTTTTTCCAGCGATTTTTTAACATTAATAAAACTGAATTCGATTTCAAACTTTTAGCCTACTAAAGTAAATTTTATCCTCCTCAATTTTTGAATTTTTAGTTAATTTTATTGTTGTTTTTGGCGATTTTTAATTTTTCTTGGTGAATTTCTGGCATTCGTAAAAGGAATTCGGGTTTAAACGTTTAACTTAATATAACACATTTTGTCATCAGCTATTTACAATGCTATTTTTGGCTTTTTTTTCATGTATCGCTTCGATTTTGTGCTGTCGGGAAAGATTTGCAGTTGCAATGTTGTAGTCCATTGCAAAAAAATTTGTTCTATGCGAGTTTTGAATTTTTAGCAATTTTTATGAGATATTTAGCGAGCTTTTTTTACAGTTAAGTGGAGATTTTTCCGCATTACTTTCAATAACCCTTTTTTATCTTTTAGCACAATATTGTAAATTGTGTCCTCTTTTTAATAATGTTTATTCGGAATTCATACAGTGATTTTTTTTTATTTTTTGTAATGAGTTTTTTCGTGTTCCGCGGCGATTTTTCGACATTCATAAAGGAAATCATATTTTAATCGTTTATCCCAATTAAGTAAACTTTGTTCTCAAAAGTTTTAAAATATTTTTTCGTGAGTTTTAGCGTTTTCTCACAATTCGCTGTGATTTTTCTACAAATAAAACCGCTTACAATCTTCTAGACCAATATAGTAAATTTTGTTCTCTTTTCAATAAAGTTTATTCGGAATTCGTTCAGTGATTTTTAGAGTGTTTTCGTATTTCGTGCAATTTTTTATGGAACCGGGAAACGCAGGCCGCATCAGATAGTTTATAATATAAACACAATGATCCACAGACTCGTGTGGCAGACAAACTAACGCTTCATTGAAGGACAATTATTGTAGCGCTACAGTGCTGTAAAATTCCATTCTAATTATGCAAACGCTGTTGTCATTTAGGTATCTTTGTAAAGAAATATTTTTAGTATTTAATTATCTCTTGGTGGACTGATTATAAAACTTTTTCCTTGCTGAAGATTGACGCAATTTCATACACCCGATGAAAGAAAAAAAAAAGCAACCCCTCACTATTTTACTTATTTAATGTTTTTTTTTTTTTTTTTTTTTAGTTAATGAATTAATAAAATTGGTAATTAATTTTAGAAGTTCTTTTTGGAGAATCCTGTATACGTTATATAGTAACTAAGACGTGGCTTTTTAAATATAAAATAGGATAATTAAGAAATTAAGAAGCATTTGTATGAAAACAATTTTATATTTAGTTCACTACCTTCATTTTTAAAATCCTTCTAATTCGAAAAATTGCTTTAAAAACATATTCGAGACAATTATTTGCATCCTCTCCAAATAACATTAAGAAAATTTAGAAAAATAAAATAAAATACAAATCATATTTAAATAGATTCATTCACGACATACGAATAAAGTGATCTTCACAGGATATTTTAACGAATATTTCATACATTCTTGTGCATGTGACTATGTCATATACAATTATTATAAGATAAAAAAAAAAGAAAAATTATCGCTTCTGAAAGATATTCAACATTCTATTAAACATCAATAATTAATTATAATTCTCCCCTTTGAAAAAAAAAATATGATTCGAATGAATGGAGCTGAATAAATTTATCTGTGCAATTTATTTTTCTTATATAAGTATAAAATACAAAACATTTGAATTTCTTTAACTGAAATGAATGATTGGATAGCAAATTACATAACTCTACATGAAGTAAGCCATTTCAAATAAACAAAAATGACATCATTTTTTCTGCCATTTTTTAAATTATTTTTCTTTTCAATACATGTTTTTTTTTCTTTTTTGGATGAGTTTAAAAAGAGATAAAGCGATAAACAATGATTAAAAATAGCAATTAAGAACTTTTTAAAAGTAATACTAAAGACACTTTTTTTTACATATAACAACAAATGTGACAAATAAATTACTTATTCAGGTTACAAAAAAGGTTTTATTCTTTACTATATTTTTCTTTCGATACGATATTTACACTGAATGTATTTCATTAAAGTAGATCTGTTGTAAAAAAAAAATTATGTATTTTGCTTCCTTAGATATGTTACATTTAAGGTTGTTCTCAAATCCAAATGAGCTACTTTCTGACACATTTCTAAATTCATTTTTATACGTAAACGCATAAAATTGGCAGTTGTTGTTATTTATAAAATATGTAATCGAATAGTGTTTGCCATTTTTTGTAATGACAGAAGATTTTTTTAGACGAAAAATGTTTTATTATTTACTAAATGTAATGTTTCTTTCGGTACAATATTTACACTGAATATATTTCATTAAAGTAGATCTGCTGTACAAAATTGTGATATATTTTGCTTCCTTAGATATTTTACATTTAAGGTTGTACTCAGATCCAAATGAGCTACTTTCTGACACGTTTCTAAATTCATTTTTGTTCGTAAACGCATTAAATTGGCAGTTGTTCTTATTCATAAAATATATAATCGAATGCTATTTTTCATTTTTGGTAAAGAAAGAAGATTTTTTATAAAATTCTGTCACAATTGGCGCTTTGAACAAAATTTTCGGACGCAAAAGCACGGGGAAGGAGAAAAACCTGTTGTCAAGTGACAATAACCGCTTATACGTCGATAAGAAATTTATTTATTAAAACATGGAAAGCACCATTTGATTCTAAATCGCTTCAATAGTGAGGTCTACCAATTTTACGCCTTTGCGTTTAAAATTGAGTCAGAAAATGTCTTATAAAGTTTCTCGTTGCTAAGCAGTTTGAAAACTGAATTAAGTACAAAAATTCGTAAAGAATGTTAAAGATAAAACCTGAGTACAAATACAGAATGTTATCTATAGTCCGTCCACGAAAAGTTGAGCGATGAGTAACAAAAGTTTAGATAAAGTTAATCTTTAATTAAGGTGATAAATGCCATTAGCAACTAGTAGAATTTACTTTTTTATTTAAAAATTCGGTTTCTTCACTATTTGTGCCTGTTGGCTAATTTCTTTCCCTGTAGCTTCACCTACTCTACAAAGATCATCGACCAACTTAACATGGCTCGAGTAAAATTATAAAATAGAGATGTCGTTAATGAAAATAGATGTGTAACTTAAGAAGTAAAGGCTTAATAAAAAAGCTTACATAAAATTATACCTTTTTGCAACACTAAATAAGATTTAGCTGTATATTGTTTATATTAAGCAGTTCATTGAAAATGAATTACAGATATAAAAATAATAAAATTTACTTAGGGTTCAAAAAAAGTATAGTAAATCAGCAAAAAAAAAAACTTTTTCTCTAAACTCTAAATTATGCTTTTAAAACAGAATTAATAAGTATTATCATTTCCAGACGCATACTTATAATACCCAATTCCTTTTTAATACTTCGTTTGTTTAATATTTTAAAACACTTTTAATTAATATTTCATTTCAGTGTATTTTTTTTTTACTACAATTGTTTCCTTTTTCTGTAAGTAAATGATCAAAAACAGAAGAGAAACTAGTTTTTTTTATATTTATTTATGCAATTTTAGCAGTAAATAAGAAAACAAATGCAAGTTTTCAACATAAATAAGATAAATTGTTATAGTAATTCACTTTTTTTGTTAATTTTCGATCCCATTTTATAAAACTGCGTAATGAAATTCTAAATGAGCTTAATCTACATCTAAATAATTTTATTGAATAAAGTCTCAAAAAACGTATTTTTTATCGATGTATTTTATAAAATAAAATTAGTTATGAGACATTTTATCTTTTAATATTTTCATTTTAATATTCTTTTAAATATTATTATGTTATAAGGTTATAGTTATTACATAATTTGTTTGTTTTATAGCACATATGTTAATGAATATGTAAACGTCTTTCTTTACCTAATGCAAAAAATAAAATTATTTAATTTAATTAAAAAAAAAGACTACAGCTTTCACACTTTTACATAAATATATTTTGAAAGTTATATACTTTATATGTTGAATAAAAAAAACATTTTAATATGAAAAGTATTAAATCTTATGAAATATCGCTGTTTCAGTTTATTTAAAATGTTAGAACTAAAATAATGTTATTTTATAAAAATCCGTTATCCTGAAATAACTTATCTTTGCAACAATAATTAATTTTTAGAAATGTATATATGTATATATATATATATATATATATATATATATATATATATATATATATATATATATATATATATATTATGAAGGTATACATTATATAAGCATTTTTTCTTTCCTAATTTCTTGTTCATTTGTTTACATATAATCCATAAAACTTTGCATATTTTATTATATATATATAATTAGTATATAAATTAACAGACAGTTGTGCAAGTAAAAGTGGGAGAGATAGTGACATTTTTTAATAAAGACATATAGATAAATAGGGATTAATGCTGAAAGACAGAGATACATACACATGCATGTACAGTACACGGATTGTTAAGTTGTTCTGGCAACAAATATAGCGGGGTCTTAATGCAAGCAAATAAACGCTAATATTCCCAATGGAATCCAGGGTCCTAATTCACTTGTGTAAAAAATATAATGTGTCCCATTTTAAGCTAAACCTGGATTTCCTACCATTACTTTGAACAAGATGACGATGTAGCGTCGTTAAATTAAAAGGCTTGCTGGTGCAACATTAATTTTAATAACACTACTTCACAGTACACAGAAAATTTACAAAAGAAGCGACACACATTGGTTTCCAGTTTGTGGGTTTTAAAGTTTTTTGGTTGTCAGGACGTCCGCTATTCTGTGCAAAACTTCAGCTTTTCACGGCATTCGGCCATCGGTCTCTCTCAAAGAGAGAAAAATTCTCCAGACTGCTCTGCGCAGAGCAAGTCACAAAATTACTCCTTGTCGCCTCTCAAAAATTGAGTATATACTGTAGATGAATTTCAAGTAGTTCAATGACTTAATAAGCAGCTGAAGCGGTTTCCAGTGGTTGAGGAATGCGAAACGTCTGGTCTCAAGTACTACGAATTTATTGGGCAATATAAGTCTGTATATAGTTAGATCAGAGAAAGCTAGATAAAATGTATATGCACATGGCAAGTCTTATAGTCTCTTGAGAATATTTACGCGCGCACATCTGGAACCGATTTTCAGTTTCATAAACAGGAGGTAATACTTAACTGTCATTTTGTGTACAACTTATTCTTCCAATTAGTGAGTCAGACTTAAAGCTTTACAACTACAATAAGTAATGTAAGGAAATTTGCAAGGGTTTCAACATGTTTACAAAAGGCACAAGATTTTACTTCACATGTATTCACAGACCCTACTTTGGGGCAGACGCTTGTGGAATTATGTGATAAGTTCCAAAAACCTCACCTAATCACTACACAGCTCTTCCCTGCTCGTACTTTATGAAACACTTATTGACTCATATGTTCCGAAAATCGTTGTCCAGTGAAATTTCATATGTTAAGATACCATTGGTTAGAACGTTGTTCATCGGTTCTAGGTAGATGATTCATTACTTTTTAATATAGTATACCGTTTCTATCATGATCTGAAAATAAACACTTAGAACCCCACAAATGATATAAAAATAAAATAATATCAGAAATTCTTTCAAAAGTCATGTAATGACTTTTCTATAAATAGATAATTCTACAAAATAACATTAAACGAAAACAAAACGCCGTTGGGCTATTTCTTAAACACAGACATAAAGCAGTTAAGACGTATAATTAGCTAAAAAAACAGATAATGAGCACAAAATGTTACGGTTAACTAGCAACAAATACACAAAGCTACATTATATATAAAAATTAATTTTACTCCATCTAGAAAAAAGATCCATGACTCGATGATCCATGACCACCGACTAAGTACCTGCATTTTACGTTAATTTTGAAAAATAACGACTTAACCACTCTGCTTGCAAACAACTCATAAAACAAACTATTTACATGAATATAAAAAAATGAAACAAACAAATGAAATAATAAACTTTTTTAACAAAAAATGGATATCGACAAATTCTTATGCCCCCAGCTATCTGTCGGAAAATTTTAGAAAATTCATTAAAAATAATGCAATTATATGTAAAGAATAAATGTATGATTTCAGAATTTTCTTAGAAAACTTTGACATTTTAGTTGAAAATAATAAAATGAAATTCTTAGAATAATAATGAATGCGACTGAGGTTAATTTTTGTTTTCTATTTTATTGGTACAATTTAGCTTTTTTTTTTTTTTTTTTTTTTTTTTTTTTTTATTACGTTTGATGCCCTGCTATTTTAAATTTAAGTGTTTGCACTAAGTACACATTGGTAATTTTTTACAACTGTGGAATATATTTATTATATTATTAAATACATTTTAGACAGAAAACTTTAACCCAGATTTTGGAAATTAAACATGCTTTTCTATAACTCCGTAAACAAATATACAAGCCGTATGAGAAACTTCACTAGTTTCTCATGCGGCATAACACTACCTAAATACATGCAAATGTTAAGTAATGGCTTTTCTTACCTTTTTAAGACTTTATTTGTTCTGCATTTATTACACCTATATTAATTTTTATATAAAATTTTCATTTGTGATTTTTTTTTCTTTTTTTCTAAGAGTTTTATTTTTATATATGTCAGGAAACGTTTGGAAACAATATCCTTATTTTACATTCAAAAATGTAAGAACATAAAAATGAAAATAAAACGGTTCTTGATTTTCTAAATAATTTTATTAATTGGGCCAAAAGAATGTCTAACTTATTCTTTTTTAACGGCAAGATGAATTTAAAAAAATTTCTTTTAGACAAAAAATAAGTTTCTTATCAAAAAACCTGATGTTTCGAAAATTGCTAAAAGGAAATTAATGTATTACCTTTTCAGTAATTATCGTTTATTTTTCTTAATGAATGTTTATTGCAATTTTGTACTTTTTTTACTTTATTGAAAACTTAATTGAAAAAAAATACGAAATAATTATTTCATCTTTTAAACGGATAAAATAAAATGATTTTTATCAAAAGATTTTTGTGGAATTTATGTTTTCATAAAAGTTGTAATTTAATGTTTTAATACATATTATTTAATATTATTAACTCAAGGCGTATTTTAGCACCGTTGTTAATTAAAATAGCTATTAAAATATTAGACATATATTTGATTCACAGAATTTGAAACAATTTTTATCTAAATTTTATATAATGCCATTGTGTCCAAATGTGAATACCCATAAATGCGACAAGGGTTTTGTACTTAAATTGTGAATGCAAGCATTGTATATCAGTGATTATAATGAAACATCCAAACTTCTGGAATAGAACGTGACAAATTCCACTGTATTTAAGATGTTTTCTTAAAACAAAATCTCATTACAATACCCATCGTGCATTATCTAGCGTCCATATAACTCCCTAAATGCGGCGAATAATCACGAAAATGGAACAAAATTTTATTTTTTTAACTTTGAAGATCAAATAACTTTATCAATGTCAAGACCTTGAATGTCTGTTTCATTTACCTTAAGTGGAAGCTCGTTAAAGGATGACAATTTTTCAAATTAGAGTTTAAAAATATTCTACGCATTTTAGTGGCGGATTTTTTTTTTTTTTTTTTTTTTTTTTTTTTTTTTTTTTTTACAGATCTAAAAGCGACGAGCTGAATCCCTTAAGTGACTACTTCATTCTGGCAAAAACACTCGCTCGCTAATGTTAATCCTATGGGAGAAATATTTTACGATATCTCGTTCGCATTTCTATATTTTTAAATGATTTTTTTTTTGCATTGGATAGCTGAGGTCAATGTCTATGCACGCTCCTTTGTACTTTTTCGATTTTTGTTGCAGTATTTTTTTTTTTTTTTTTTTTTTTTAGAATACTTTCACTTTCGAAACCGGTTCCAAAAGTGAAAGTATCAATAAAAAAAAACTTGTAATCAAAATCCAAAAAGTACAAAGGAGAGTGCATAGAGCTTCACCTCAGCTATCCAATGCAAAAAAAAAAAATCATTTAAAAATAATGAAATGTGAACGAGATATCGTAAAATATTTCCCCCATAGGATTAACATTAGCGAGCGGGTGTTATCGTCTGAGTGAAGTAGCCTCTTAAATGCAGAGATCTTATATGAGATTTACTGTGGGAAGTTTATTTGGTATTCTCATATATTGTATTAAAATTACGTTTAAAGCAGGAATTGTGTTTAGTTAAGATTTGTTGAGTTAATAAATTATTAATTTGCTTATGCTCATGCAATACTGTTTTTATTTGTCCAGATTCTTATATATGTATATTAAATGAGCAAAATAGAAAAATAAATGTCTTTAAATATTTTAATCAAACATATCATTTACTAATAGTATGTTTGGTGTATATTTAAGCAAAGAATAAAGAAATAAGTTCACTAGATTATTCAATACTCATACATGACTGAAGCCGTGAAATCATTGTTGTATAGATTCAAATAATTTCAATTTAAAACGGGTTTTTAAAAAATATGGCATTTTCACATGAAAATTAGTATTCTGTTCCAGAATCATATTTTTATCCAAATGCCCTTCAGCTCTATAAAAAATTACCAATCTAGAAAGCTGAATTATGTAAATACTTCTAGTCGAGATATGCCTACCAATGACATAGCTCACGACAGTTAAGCTAATAGAGATGATTTGTGCTTTGACATGGTTCCAACCAATAAACAAATTTTTACCAATAGTTTTCTTGTTAATGCGAATCAACCTTCAACCCATTTACTACGGGTCTGGATGTATATATTCCAGTGGACTATTTTGTTTATTCTACCCATACTACTTTTTGAAGAATAATCTTCGTCATTATAACAATATTTTATAATTTGGCAATGTTTTTAAATATTTTTTTTAATTTTTTAATAAATGAATGGAATTACAAAAAGAAGAAAAGAATACGCAATTACCAATGTTGTAAAAATAGCTCTAATGTTTACGTGGTCTACTGTTATCTGATCGGAGCAGGGCCTAGTATTACCCCTGCTCCCGCCCACTCGTCCACTCCAAAGGTCAATCTGCTGCACTACATAATTAAAACACTTTATTTTAATGTTTGAAAATAGATACATAGGTTGCTGAGGGGCTAGTGAATGCCAATATAACAATATTTTATAATTTGACAATGTTTATGTATATATATATATATATATATATATATATATATATATATATATATATATATATATATATATATATATATATATATATATATATATATTACAAAATTAATTTTTTTCCGCAATTTGCTAAATTATGTTATAGCATTTTTTCCATTTAGTAATGTTCCGTACATAACCCCGGCTTATTAAAATAATTCTTATTCTTAAAATAATCCTTTACTACCCATTAAAAAGCCATATTTTATCCTAATCCACTTAATAATATTTATTCGAAAGTAGTTAGATCTAAAAATGGCGATAGCTTTTTTAATTTACTCTTTAAATAGAACTTCTTTATTTTTAAACCATTATTAAAATTCATTATTATTATTCCCGTGTAGTCAAATTGCTATAACTTCTTTATTTAAATTCTAAAATATCAGATTTCTTAAATTATTCCGCTCAGAAAACCCTATTCCCGTAAAATTATTCTATTATTAAATATTAAATGTCTATTAAAATATTTCCGGAAAGCTTTCGTCCTTTTCTTTCTACATTAAAGATTCATTTTCTTTTTTTTATGCGTATTAAATTCGAGCTAGTTTTAAAACACACTCTCAAAACAGAGATGACTTTGATTTGTTGACAAAACATGCATGTTGGTAAAACATGCATGTGTGGGTTTTAGTATAGAAACGTGTAGAATATTTTCCCATTGGGAAACAGTGTTACGTCAAGATAATTTCACCGGAAATGCGAATAAAGTTCTTTAAAAAATCTGGTGATTCGATGAAGGTCGGTCACGTGACTTTTTTATGCTCTTGCACAGGCGAAACTACTCGCACATCCTAATTCCGAGAGAATTTTTACGTTTAGCGTTGGCTAAAGAGCAGAGTAAAAATTGAACTGGCTTCTGATTCGCAATATCGTCTTTACAGTTAGTAATGTAAAGATTTTTTGACGATGGCTAGTGCTGAAGGAAAGCAAAAAAGTTTCCTTTTTCTTTTCTTTCCTTTTTTTGGGGGGGGGGCGGTGCGGGAGACTGTAGCAATGGAATGTGTTAATTCTTCGAGATTATTTTGATCAGTCGAGCATTCCCCATGACTTGACGTTTTAAAATGTCAATAAAACCTTTATTTCTAATGAAAATTGTCTGATATGTTGGTGATACTACACGGCCTCCTAATAGCTATCGAGAAGGGAAACCTTGCACAGAGTGGGACATGTTTATCGACGAGCTTCGACTGCCATTCGGACCGAGTTCGAGTCTGAATACACGACATATATATATATATATATAATAAATGAATCGACTTACAAAAATAAAAGAAGATTACGCAATCAACAATGTCGTAAAAATAGCTCTAATGTTAATGATGTACGTGGTCCACTGTTATCTGATCGGAGCAGGGCATCCTGTAGTCCACCTCTATAATCCATATTATTGTGTTTGAAATATCGTAACATCAATAAAATGCGCCGAAAAAGAATTCTCCCCCTACAGTCCATTAGTAATGGAATTCTTTTGTGTGTCCTTGTAAATGAACTATTAACGCTACATAATTCATTTTCAGTGCAGAACATTCTGTAGTAAAATTCAATAATCTTTAAAAATTTCATGACAATCCGAGTATCAAACAAGAGTTAGAGCACGGACAGACAAACCGAATTCATAGACACTTTTCAACTATGTTAGAAAGTGTTGAAAGAGAAACATATCTTAATCTAATAAAATATAATTTAATCAGGAATCATAGGCAATAACGTTATCCCAGTTACTCATAATTCCGAAAGAGTTCTTTACATTAAAAACATCAGAAACCAATATATTTTTGTGATTTTAAGAAACATTTATAAAAAGTAGGTTCCTTCCGTTGCCTCCAATTTTCGTAAACGTTTCAAAGTAATTTTTACAGTGTAGTAATCAGTTTTGTCAACCCGGAATGTAAATTTTTTGGATGCTATCAATTCGTATGTAAACATTTTCATGTTCAACAAACATGTTTTACAGACAAATACAAAACATGTACATCCTTAACATTAACATTAAAATTAATATTATTTTGTTACTGTTGCATATATATATTCAATTACAAAGCTGAAAGTGTTCAATTATTTAATTGATAACATCCGAAAAACCTATATTCCGGGAAGTGAAAAATGATTAACAGTTTATACAAATTACTGGTAAACGTTTCCTGAAATCAATGTTAATAAGAAAAAATTTGTTTTTATAAATGCTTCTTTAATTCTTGAATTTATATTGGATTCTGGGGTTTCAAAAGATAAACAACGCTTTTCTCCGAATCGTGAATAATTCGAAAGAGGTTATTGTATACCTTCGCTCGTTGTTATATTATATTTTTATAGATTACGAAACATTTGTCTTTTTTTTTTTACTGTTTAAGTCGTACATATAAAAAATATTATAACATAATACTTATAATCAACATAGATATGAGACTCTAATTTAAGCAAAATATTACATAGAATGTTTCATTATTTCATTTCTATCCTGTTAAATGTGCAAATAAACATTATGAAAAAATTTGAAACTATCGAATATATTTTCATTTCTAATAAATAATTCTTCTCTTAACTTGATATTCGAAACCGAGTATTCATATTTCATTTCATTACATTTATATTTCAACTAAATCACTGAGTATAAAATAGTGATAAAAATAATTCATAATAGAACATATATATGCGTCGAAAAGTAATACTTACATTCTGAATCTAAAATAATAAACTGAAAATATATTCTCAGTCTATTTCATTTATGTCGCATATTGCTAAACTTATTGATACCAATTATCATACAGAAAAATCAATGAACATCAAACATCGATTCTCAGTTCATTTCATTTATGTAATACATTGCTAACTAAGTAGTAAAGAATAGTAAATGGAATTCTGATACTCAGTTATTTGTGATAAAAGATTCTAATTTACTTGGGTATATAAAATCTTTTATATGTATGTTTGATTTCATTTTTATTCTGCCAAATCCATAAATATATACGGAAAAAAATTATAAACACGTACCAGTCGTGACGTTTCTATTGATGACGGTTATATCCATGGTATTTCTATTTTGAGCCTGAAATTACAAAACAAAACTTTGTATTAATCTATTTTATTTAGAATAATATCCACTAACTGCACATAACAATAATAAAATAGAGGAAAATAAGAAACATATATTTATTTATTCGTAAAAAGCTTATAGTCTTAACCTGAAATAATAAATTATGAGTTTATCTGTGCTTTTATTTATTTTTATTTCCAATCAAGAAACTAAAATAATATATATGATAAACAGCAAAAAATAACCAGAATTACATAAGTTTATTCATTCCACGTAAACATTTATTCCTTTTCTCTAGGGATATAATAAATATCTGATAGAAATTTAAAAACTAGTCAAAAAACATACTCACAAGCTTTGAGTTGAATCGTGAATAAATGATATTAATTCTTAGAACGGATCTTTAGAAATTTCATCATAGCAATTTCGTTGTAAAAATACAGCTTAATATGATAAAAATTCCGTTTAAAATCTATATCGCTTTCTTCGTTTCTCTTCATCAGAAAAGAGAAATATGAATTAGAATATTAAAAAATTACTTGGGAGACTTAGTCCATTTAAATACTAATTTACGTAAACTGAAGAATACTTTTTACATATTATATAAGTAATGCTATTCTCCTTGTAAAATTTCACTGGAATATAGAATTATTAACAAATCTTTTAAATGGAATATTTTCTTACATATTTCATCTATAAAGTACTTCCTAGGAATTTTCAGGATTGCTTTTAAAAATTGGAACTTTGATAACTCGTATTAAAATTATAAACATTGTTCGTTTATAGGTGTCTAATGAAAATTACATGTTTACAAAAATTATATCTTTGGATTTAACTTTACAGGCATTGGTAATTTAATGACTAGTAACTTTTTGACTTTTATTATAAGAACTGTATTTCGAAACAAAGAGGAAAATAAAAACATTATATAATGTAAATTCACTTATAGTTGGCCAATGTCCAGTACACATAAAAAAAATAAAACCCAAATTGGGTTGAAAGATCCTTAGGTATGAGGCAAAATTGGGCCATGCCTGTTTGGTTACCACTGTGTATCCATTTTGTGCACTGTTAAATACCCATGTTGTGCACTGTTAAATACCCATTTAACCAAAATGGGTATTTAACAGTGTCCAAAATGGATGATTTACTAGTGAAATTATATAATGAAATAAAAACTGCGAAAACTTCTAAACTTCTAACTGCGTTTTCATTATTGTGTATATTAGTTCTAGAGCTGTAAAATACATTAAAAGTTCTGTATGGTACACCTTAAACTCAAGAATTGAGTGGCTCACATATAGGGGCCAATTACGGGTGCATCAGAAATTTACTACATCTACTACTGGAGCATAGAAGAAGATAACAGGAAGATACCATTTGTGACTTTTGAATTTTTCCAAGAGATATTTTAAAAATTTGAATGTTTATTCTGATCCTTCAGTGGGCGACTGTTGATACATGTACCTTATGTAAATATGAAATACTTTTCCATTTCATAGTAAAGTGTGTTGACAAACTATTGACATATTACTTCGGGCAAGCAATTTATTCGTATAGTCACTTGTTTTGCAGTCGAAATGTTCAAGATGGAAGGCGATGTTTATAAAATCACTGGAAATTTTCCCGTCAAAATAAAAGGAAGCGGCATTTTCATCAATGCATTTATTGACTTCACAAAAGCACCCTTTTAAAATTTATACCTGGGCTGTGTTACGCCATAGAAAAATAACGAAGATCTTAAATATTATAGGTACACCAATTTGGATAACATCTCCTCCAAATGACGGTATTTATTTAGCAAGTCGAAAAACGTAAAAAAATATGCTCTTCAAGACTGTGTAGGCATATTATATACTAGCAATTTGCTCAAAAATATGTTGACGTGCCGTGGAAGCGCAAACGGGTTGTTAGTTAGGATGGAGGTAGGGCGAAAAAAGAGGAGTGGCTTGCTTATTGATTAGTTAAAAAGGATTAGCGAGGCGAGCAAATACTGACGTAAAGTCGGAACTGTTTATTAAAAGCGTAAAAATAAAAAGGTGACTAATTAGACGCGGGATTTACTTATATAGAATGCTGGGATATCGAATGATAATTTGAATTAAAATAAAATGGTATTAAGAAATATTCCGAAGAAATAAATATTCAATGTCTCAAATATGAAGGAATAAATCAGGGGTTTTTACAAAGAAGTGCCGCTTATAACAGATTAATATTTTTAGAATAATAATTAAAAGAATATGTTGATTAAAAGTATGGAATTAAAATGTAAATTATATTTAAAATATTATTAAAATTCAGAGAAAAAGATAGATATTGTAAGATTTTGAAGTAAATTAATTAAGGTAAAATGGCGATTTTTTTTTTATTATTACAAACATATATATATATATATATATATATTAAATATATCAAACATTCTACTTAATGCTATCAAAATATTAAGCATAAAAAAAATAATTCGATTTGCTAATAAGACAGATAAAAAGGATTGATAAATCCTCAAAAAATGTATCATTTGATATTATATATGATTATTACATAATCTAATATAATATTTCCTATTAACTCACATAATATGGGTATATATATTCAACCATCTAAATATATTTAGGTTCATCATCAAATCATTTCAAATCGCTGTGAATGAATAGGCCTCATTTTAGATTGCTGCAAAAGTCGCACTGGCATACCATATATTATTCCGATAATAAATGTAGAATACGTTATAGATTGAGATACATTTAGATAGCTTCTTCCTACATATATATTTAGTTGGGATTTTCGGTAATTTTCCAATAGCGCTATATAAACATGGATATTATGCCAATCGACTTGTATTATATACAATTACAGCAAGTACGAGTTACAATGATTGATATTATATTTATTTTCTCTTTTAATTTTTTTTTTGTATTTATATTCGCATGATAGTGGCACATAATCTTTTGTGTTAGGTTCTCAAAATGCAGACAAAAATATTTGGTTAATTAAAAAAAAAAAAAAAAAGTCTGATTTTATAGTTTTTTTTTTCAAGCACATTTAAAATGGTTTGTTTGTTTAACGGCTGCTGCAGATCGAATAGGGATATCATAAATTTGGTTTTTAATGAAAGGTTAATGGTTATCTAATTAGTTTGAAAACAAAAGAGTATAAACAAATTTGTGAAATATTTAAACTTGAAACAAATTTATAAAATTATGTGTTTACAATTTTTACAGCTGTTTAAACAAGAAAAAGCTAGAGAAAAACAAACATTGAAATTTATTATTTAGAAAGTATTCAAATTTTAATTACACGCCAAAGTCGTTCATTTTTAATGACATGCATTTTTCCTCTTTTTTTTCACGTAGACAACCATTCACGTTTCACCCGATACAGTAGAAAGCCACTAATCCGCAAAGCTTGGTTCCAAGTGTTGTGCGGATTGGAGGCTTTTACAGGGATTACAGGCCATGTCTATTTAATCTTTGTTTACATTTTTTTAAATTCATATTTTGGACAAATTTAGATTGCTAATGCTAAAAAATAAATAAATTACACATTTTAATATATAGATAAAGTAATAACTATGTAAAAAATAATTTATTATTTTTTTTAATTTCTTAAATATGGCATCAATTGTTGTCTGTTTTAAGACATTTGGTTTATAGTGTTGAATTTTATCTTTAAGTAAGAGTTCAAAAGCAATATATATGTATTTTTTATGTGTTTTTCAATTTTATAATTACGATTTAATGAAAAAAAAATTATAAAATATATTGTCTAAGTAAGGATTTTTTATCATTAAAAAAATAATAATAAAATAAAATAAAACACAAAAGCTTAAATTGTATTTTACAAGTATTGTATGAAGAAATGAATACATAAAATAATATACTAATTAAATGTGCTTTCCTTTTAAACTACAAAGAAGAATGTTATATGATATATAATACTATAAAGATAAGAAAAATGCTAAAATTGGTGAAAAAAAATTTCAAAATTCAAAATTTTGTCACCATTAAAGCATTTTTCAAGAATTAAATTTCTTTGTTTACATTCATAAATTGATTGCGGATTAGAGGCCTTTGCGGATTACAGGTTTGTGGATTAGCGGCGCTCTACTGTATTAGGTTTAAAAAATATCCACAAATTTAAAGTCTGTTAAAGTTAGTTGAGTTTAGCTTAAAGTTTAGTTTAGATGTGATTTACTTGTTTTGTATATTTTTCCTCTATTTCATTATTTATTTCCATTCTATCTTTCGCTCGCGTATCAAGTCATCTGCACAGTGTATGTGGTTCGTTATATATTATTCAGGGTATGCAGGGTAAATGAGAGAAGCTACTACAAAAGCCACCGGTATATATTTAATATGTGAAGTATTTAGACCAGATTAATATTTATTTTTTAATCATTTAATGTTCAGACAAGATCTGAATGCCTCCGCCAATTCGAGAAAGCATGGACGTAAGCATCCTTCTCTGGCAGAAGATCAGGGCACTTTTGACCCCTCCCCCCCCATATGCTAGCGACGGAGTTTCACTAAAACCTGAAACTTCGTTTATCCACAGTACGTAGCAAATGGGTCCAATTGTTCAAATTTCACGTTTCTATCTTTTCTAGTTCAGAAGATATATGAACTCAAATTTTAGATTTTTGAACAGTGCCTGACATACTCACACTCTCACTCACTCATCATCAAAAAGATAAATACATCCTGTAGCTCTAGAAACTTGAAATTTGGCATAAGAATAGTGTTTAGGATTTAAAAAAATTTACAAAATCCGACAAATTTGAAAAAATTGAAAAATAAAAAATAGTTTGATCTGTTAGCCTTAGAATCTTAAAATTTGGCACAAAGATAGTCATGAGGATTCAAAAAAAGAAAATAATAATAATAATAATAAATTGTAACATCGAAAATAAATTCGAAAAGAATAGAAATTTCGAAAATAATTCGAAGTAGAACTAGAAAATTGAAATTTGACATAAAAGTAGTGTTTAGGTTAAAAAATAAACGAAAAATTAAAAATTCCGGTAATGTAAAAAAAAGCGGAATTTTTGAAAAAAAAATCGAAAATATTTCGATTTGTTAGAATTTTCCTGAATTTTTAATTTTGTCTCCGCAAACAATTTTTTCCCATATATCATAAAGTAAAAGAATTATTTTGTACGTCCCTGTAATTGAACTATAAATGATATTAATTGTATACCCCAATAATCATCCTGTAGTCCACCTCAATAATCCATATTATTGTGTTTGAAATATCGTAACATCAATAAAATGCGGCGCAAATGATTTTTCCCTATAGACCATTAGTAATGGATAACTTGTGCGTCCTTGTATATGAACTAGTAACACTACATACTTCATTTTCAATACCAAACATTCTATAATAAAATTCAATAATGTATAAAAAATTCATAACAATCCGACTATATTTGCGAGACTTAGATCACAGACAGACAGACAAACCGGATTTATAGAGACTTTTCAACTATGTTAGAGAGTGTTAAAAAGACAATCATTCTTAAAATAAGAAAATATAATTTAATCCCCAACCATAGGCAATAACCATAACCATAAAAAATAACGTTGTCCCAGTTACTCATAATTTCGAAAGAGTTCTTTATCATTAGAAACTCCAGAAACCAATATATTTTCGTGATTTTAAGAAACTTTTATAAAAAGGAGGTTCCTTTCGCTACCACCAATTTTCAGAAAAGTTCCAAGTAATTTTTATAGTATAGTAATCAGTTTTCTAAACCCGGAATGTAAGTTTTTGGATGCTATCAATTCTCAAGTAAACATTTTCATGTTCAACAAACATGTTTTACAGACAAATATAATAAATTTACAGCATTAACTTTAACATGAATTGATAACATTAAAAAAACTTATATTCCGGGAAGAGGAAAGTGCTTAACAGTTTATACTGTAGCGTCACGACCAGTAGACGGAGTCAGAATGGCTTTTTTAAAGGTTTTTATTACACCTCTAAAAAAGTCTACAGAACAGCACAATGTACTAAACAACTAGACAGAAAGATTTTTTTAGAAAATAACAACTAGACTACATTAAATTAGTCTGTCAACAGAATTATATTCTGCCCGTGGGTTTGGTCTCGCTAACGTTCTTAGCAATGTTCCTAATTTATACGGGGACAGCTTATTTCTTCCGGTAAAATTGAGCCTACGTCCAGGCTTCGTACACTTCGCATGACCGGGCCAAGTTCCGCTTTTGCTTTCTCAAATCACTAGCGACAGAAAAGAAATTTAGAGTTGCATCTAGCTCTCTATCTTGCGTTCAAGTTCTGTTTTGGCCTGTTTTCAGCCCTGTATATGTCCAGGCTTTACCATTGCATTCCGAGTGGAGGTTGAGTACTTACCATATGGTCTCAAGCATGTGGAGAATTATTACATTATCATATCAGGAGAGCCTTCAGATTTTCCAAGTGTTCATAAAATTATGGTACTCACGCTTGTCAGATTTGAGTTTGGTCCAACACTGGAAAACATTTTACGGCCTGCGAATAAAAAGTTATTTACAGAAATTTCACTCTTATAGAGGGATAATTCGGGTTAACCTAAGAAAAACGTGACCTTTTACTTTTCTCAGCAAATCGAGTGGAATATCTTATAATACAAATTACTGGGAGACGTTTACTGAAATCAATGGTAATAAGAGAAACTTTGTTTTTAAAAATGCTTCTTTAATTCGTGAAATTAGATTGGAGTCTGGGGTTTAAAAGGATAAAAAACGTTTTTTTTCTGGATCGCCGGTAATTCAAAATTAGGTTATTGTATATTTTCGTTCGTGGTCATATTATATTTTCCTACATTACGAAAAAATTATCTTTTTTTACAGTGTAAGTCGCAGATATAAAAAGTAATATAAAATACTTGTAATCAACTTAGATATGAAACTCTATTTTAAACATAAGATTACACAGAATCTTTCATTAATTCATTTGTATTCTATTAAATCTGCAAATAAACGTCATGAAAAAATTTGAGATTAACATATATATCTCCATTTCTAATAAATGATTCTTCTCTTAACTTGATATATGACAACTAGTATATTCTTTGTTCATTTCATTACATTAATATTTCAACTAAATCACTGTGTATAAAATAGTGATAAAAATAATTCAGAATACAACATATATATTCGTGGAAAAGTAATACTTATATTCTGAATCTGAAATAATAATCTAAAAATATGTTTTCAGTCTATTTCATTTATGTCCCATATTGCTGAACTTATTTATTGATACCTATTATCATAGAGAAAAATCAATGAACATCAAACATCGATTCTCAGTTCATTTCATTTATGTAATACATTGCTAACTAAGTAGTATAGAATAGTAAATGGAAATCTGATACTCAGTTATTTGTGATAAAAGATTCTAATTTACTTGGGTATATAAAAATATTTTATATGTATGTTTGAATGTTTGATTTCATTTCTATTCTGCCATATCCTTAAATATACAAGGTAAAAAATGAGAAACACATGCCAGTCGTTTCTTTTCTATTGATGAAGATTCTATCCATGACATTTCTATTTTGAACCTGAAATTAGAAATCAAAACTTTGTATTAAACTATTTTATTTATATTAAATTCCGCTAACTAAATATAAAAATAATAAAATAGAGGGAAATAAGAAACATATATTTATTTATTCGTAAAAATATTTTAGTCTTAACCTGAAATAATAAATTATGAGTTTATCTGTGCTTTTATTTATTTTCATTTGCAATCTGGAAACTAAACTAATATATATGATAAATAGCGAAAAATAAAAAGAATTACATAAGTTTATTCATTCCACGTAAACATTTATTCCTTTTCTCTAGGGCTATAATAAATATCTGATAGAAATTTAAAAACTAGTCAAAGCATACTCATAAGGTTTATGAAAAGCTTTGAGTTGAATCGTGAATGAATGATATTAAATTTTAGAACGGAGCTTTAGAAATTTCATCATAGCAGTTTCGTCGTAAAATTACAGCTTAATATGATAAAAATTCCGTTTAAAATCTATAGAGCTTTTTTCGTTTCTCTTCATCAGAAAAAGTGAAATATGAATTAGAAGATTCAAAAATTACTTAGAAGATTTAGTCCATTTCAATACTAATTTACATAAACTGAAGAATACTTTTTGCATATTATATAAGTAATGCTATTCTCCTTGTAAAATTTCGCTGGAATATGGAATTATTAACAAATCCTTTAAATGGAATATTTTCTTACATATTTCATCTATAAAGTATTTCCTAGAAATTTTCAGGATTGCTTTTAAAAGTGGGAGCTTTGATAAAAGCGTATTAAAATTATAAACGTTGTTTGTTTATAGGTACCAAATGAAAAATTACATGTTTACAGAAATTATAGCTGTGGATTTAACTTTACAGGCATTGGTAATTTAATGACTAGTAACTTTTTGCCTTTTATTATAAGAACTGTATTTCGAAACAAAGAGGAAAATAAAAACATTATATAATCTAAATTCACGTATAGTTGGCCAATGACCAGTACACAGAAAAAACTAAAATCCAATTTGGGTTGAAATATTCTTAGGTATGAGGCCAAATTGGACCATGCCTGTTTTGTTTACCACAGTGTGTCCATTTTGGGCACTGTTAAATACCCATTTAACCAAAATGGGCATTTAACGGTGCCCAAAATAGATGATTTACTAGTGATATTATATAATGGAATAAAAACTTCTAACAGAAGTTCTAAACTTCTAACTGTGTTTTCATTATATGGTATATTAGTTCTAGAACTGTAAAATAAATTAAAAGTTCTCTATGGTGCATACTAAACTCAAGAATTGAGTGACTCACATCTAGGGGCGAACTATGTGTGCATCAGATATTTACTACATCCACTACTGGAGAATAGAGGAAGATAACAGTAAGATAACATTTGTGACTTTTGAGTTTTTCCAAGGCATATATTTTGAAAAATTGAATCTTTAAGGCTGCTCGTCAGTAAACTTTCCAATTCCCCTCGCTAATGTTATTCCTATGGGCGTAGGATGCATTCATATTTTTAAAATATCTCCCCAGGAAGTTAATATTTTTATCTTCTGTTTTCTGTGTACTGATCTTAAAGAATGTCTCTTTTTTTCTTAGTTGTCAATTTGTTTCTAAAATATATACTGAATTTTATATGAAATGTTAAAATATAATTCAGTTTCGCTAAGATTTTAACACATAAAAATATAAACTAAGCACATAGTTTAGAAATATTTTGATAACTAAGAAAAAAAGAGACATTCTTTAAGAATAGTACACAGAAAACAAAAGTTAAAAATATTAATTTCCTTGGGAGATATTTAAAAAATACGAGTGCAACCTACGCCCTTAGGAATAACATTAACGAGGAGAATCGGGAAGTTTACTGACGAGCAGCCTTGACCTGGTCCTTCAGTGGGCGACTATTGATACATGTACCTTATATATATATATGAAATACTTTTCCATTTCATAGTAAAGTATGTTGACAAACTATTGACATGTTACTTCGGGCAAGCAATTTATTCGTAGAGTCACTTATTTTGCAGTCGAAGTGATCAAGATGGAAGGCGATGTTTCTGAAATCACTGGAAATTTTCCCATCAAAATAAAAGGAGACTGCATTTTCATCAATGAATTTATTGATTTCACAAAAGCAGAGACAATTCCACTAATTGTCCCTTTTAAAACTTATACCTGGGCTGTGTTACGCCATAGAAAAATAACGAAGATCTTATATATTAGAGGTACACCAATTTGGATAACATCTCTTCCAATTGACGGGATTTTATTAGCAAGTCGAAAAACGTAAAAAGTATGCTCTCCAAGGCTGTGTAAACATATTATATACAAGCAATTTGCACAAAAATATGTTGACGTGCCGTGGAAGCGCCAACGGGCTGTTAGTTAGAAGGGAGGTAGGGGGAAGAGAAAGGTGTGGCTTGCTTATTGATAGGTTGAAAAGGATTAACGAGGCGAGCAAATCCTGACGTAAAGTCGGAACTCTTTATTAAAAGAATAAAAATAAAAAGGTGAATAATTAGAAGCGGGCTTTACTTGCAAAGAATGCTGGGATATCGAATGATAATTTTAATAAAAATAAAAATGGTATTAAGAAATATTCCAAAGAAATAAAAATTCAATGTGTCAAACATGAAGGAATAAATCAGGGTTTTTTACAAAGAAGTGTCGCTTTTAACAGATTAAGATTTTTATAATAAGAATTAAAAGAATATGTTGATTAAAAGTATGGAGTTAAAATATAAATTAAATTTAGGATATTTAAAGACAGGGAAAACGATAGATATTGTAAGAATTTTAAATAAATTAATTAAGGTAAAATGGCGAAATCTTTTTATTATTACACATAGATATATATATATATAAGAGAGATAAAAAATAACAGAGAGATAAAAAATAACAGAGAGATAAAAAGAGAGATAAAATAAAAGAGAGATAAAATAAGAGAGATAAAAAGGATTGATAAATCCTCAACAAATTTTATCATTTGATATTTTATATGATTATTACATAATCTGATATAGTAATTCTATTATCTCACATAATATGAATATATATACTCAACCATCTAAATATATTTAGGTTCATCATCAAATCGTTTCAAATGATTGTGAATGAATAGGCCTCATTTTACATTGTTGCAAATGTTGCGTTAGTATACCATATATTAATCCAATGATAAATGTAGAATATGTCATAGATTAAGATATATTTAGATAGTTCTTCGAATATATATTTAGCTAGGCTATAAATAGTTGATTTGTTGGTAATTTTCCAATGAATAGCCCTGTGTAAGCATGGATATTATGTCAATCGAATTCTATTATATAGAAATACAGTAAGTACGAGCTACAATGATTGATATTATATTTTTATTGTAGATATTTTATAAGGTAAAAGTATTTGTTACATAAGATATATTTATTTTTTGAGTCCCTCCTTTTATGTGGAACTACAATCCAAAGTTTGACATGCTTAAAACAGGTAAAACATTCAAACATATGTCATCAATAATTGGTAAATAAAATATACCATTGTACCATGGAATAAAATGTTTATGGAATAAAATGAACAATATGTATGCATTATAAAAATAATTATTAAAATTAAACAATATTCTTTTTATTGAAACTTTCGTGCCAATAAGTTACTAAATGTTGAAATATTCTTTTAAATAATACTTTAAAATTAACAATTGTATATACTTAAAGTTATTGTCTAAATATGAAAATTGCCTCAGTCATCCACACTCTCCCCTACTTGTTAAATTATATAGATTTATTGAATATAAAATATGTCTGTTGTGATGAAAATGAAGAAGTCGGTGTGCAAATAATAGATAATTTTCTGCTGTGAATATGTAGAAATTGACATACATCATTACATCCGTGGGGAAAAGTTGAATCATCGGAACAAAACTACGTTTTTCACGGTTTTTATAGAAATTGAAAAATTTGTCTTATTTTTGAAATGTCGTACTGCGCTTGCTATTGAGTATATAAAAAAGATGTAAACACGAAAGTTCTAGAAAATTTTGTCTTCTTTAACATTGTAATTAACAAATAATAAGCTACGACAACGGGTCTCGAGATATTTCCCAAAATTTTGTTGTTTTTTGGCCACAGAAAATTCTCCCTTAAGAAATTTTGTTGGATAATTCGGTTTTTCTATGCTGGTCTAAATATATACAAGTTGGAAAAAAAATCTTTCCCCCCACCTTTTGCAAGGTAAAATGTACATTTCCCCTGGACTATAGTGTTTAGGATAAAAAGAAAGGAAAAATTAAAAATTCCGGTAATTTTAAAAAAATCGAAAATATTTTGATTTGTTGGAAATTTCCGTAATTTTTAATTTTGTCGTACTTTTTTTCCTAAACACCACTTTTATGCCAAATATTAAGTATCTAGGGCGGCGAGAAATAGCAGCAACTGACAAGGAAGGTATCCATAAGCGCAGACTCAGAAAATTTTGAAAAAATTACAGAATATTCTTCTCATGAGGATATATACGTTTATAAAAAAATTGCTGCGGAACCTCGATATAACGTCCTTAAAAAAAATTATGAAAATTTCGTGTTTTGACGATTTATCGCTGGGTTGGCGACACAATGAAATAAAGAAAAACATGCATTTACGATAAATTCTCTTTTAGGAAAAACGTTTTCTACTCTTTATACTAAACTAGTTAACGTAAGTTTAACTTAAATAATTTCACTTTTATAACTACGGTTTTGCCATTTATATTTATATGTACATCTAAAAGAAAATTAATGATCGCATTCTACGGTTTAGAACAAAATTTGAATTGATTAAAATTGCTTTAAACTAAAAATTAATTGTGTGATTCTGAGCACTGTCAATTTGTCATCGATATTGTTAGACAACTGGAGAATAGTCTTGTTGCCATGGAAACAATGACTTATTCAAAGTCGAAATGTATAATGAAAGAGTGTTTAATCGGACATTTACTGTTAAAATACACTTAAAACTTAACCAGCCTTCAAAACGGTATAAAATTAAATAACTTCAGCAATAGTTAATTTGTATATGTGTTACTTAATTTTATAGAAAAAATAATAAACTATTTAATCGTTGAAGTTTAAATTCATAAGTGCTACGCATTTAAACACTCATTTAACCAGAAATTTTCAAATACTATAAAATCGCTTGCATTTGGCGACGAAAAAGTTTTGCTCGCCAAATCGCGTCTTTTTGCGTTAAATACTCAAAAGTATTTTATTTTTTTTGCAGATTTTCTGCTGTGATTCCGCAGCTAAATTTGACTGATCTCTTATTACGTACATGAGTAGCTTAATTAGCATTTTTTTCAAAATATTCTGAGTATGCGCTTTAAGGAGACCTTCCTTGTGAGAGTATTTTTCATCCTCCACCCTTAACTTAGGAACCTGAAACTTATTTTTATCTAGTGGACATTGCAAACGGAACTACAGCTCCAAATTTTTGGTACCTTCAAATAGCGATGCTCCAAATACCAAACTATTCGGTCTGCCGAATATTAGATTCGGCCGAATATCAAACTTTTCGACCAAACAGTACTTAAAGAAAACGCCTTTATAAATATTTTTCGAAACTTTAGATAAATTTTATTTTTAACTGTCAATAAATAAAGATATTCAAGAAAGTTAAAAAATAGAATCATATTAAATAACAGAGATTGCTTTTACATTATTTGCTGTTTGAAAAGTAACAATAAGAAAATTAAGTGTTAATGACAACATTCATAGGAACTAATGATGCATAAATGCAAGTTCCTGAATATTGTTTACATTTTCACAACAGGATGTTTCTGAACATAATCGAAGATAATACGTAGCTTTCAGGGATTATAATAGGTAACAAGACAAACTGTTTTTGTATGGGAAACCAGGATCGCAATCCACTTAATCAAAATTACAGAGTATCTCACTCTAACTCGAAATTGCTTTTTCGTTTACTAATAATGAAGATTTCTTAACGATATATTCAAACATCAGACTTACTTTGCTATATATGAAATATGTCAAGGAGTGCTAGAAATTGGCACCATTGCATTGCAAACTACATCACTAAGCTAGACTTTGTATTACTCAGAATGCAGCTGACAGTACATACAGGGTGAATCTAAACTCTTGGGCAAAACTTTAAGGGGTGATAGGACATATCAATACAAACAATATTAAATAGGAAACTAAGGGTCCCAAACGTCTTCTGGAAGAAATAGGCGCCATTAAAGTTTAGGGTCCAAAATTTCAAATGATTATAAAAAACGGAAAAATTGGTCGATTCGTTTGCGGTTTTTGCTAAAACTATTCTTTATGTCAGTATTTTCTTGAAAATACATTTTAAAGATAAAGTTAAAAAAATACCGAGAGAGGAAGCTTTTGACTTTGGAGTAACGAACAACTATTTTTTAACGTTATTTTTTATATCTCATTAAATGCTTTCAAAAGCTTAGACTAAAACTTAAATTTTGAGCTCAAAATCTGAATCGTTGGAAGTGGTTAAGTAGCGCAAACTGAACTGTGTTCAGGAGTTGAAATTTTAAACACTCCTAACCCCCCCCCCCCACCTGAATACAGTTCAGTTATTCCCGATCTTGGTGTCGTAGACCAGGCATAAACTACTACCCCCTACACGTAAAATAAACGATAGAGGGATGACAAAATTAAATAAAAATTTTATTAATGACAGACAGGAGCGATTTTTCCGCGCAAAATAAAAAGAAACAATTTGATGTACGCAATATGAATGAAGGTTGACTCGTAGAAAATGGTACACGCATGATGTTCGTGCGGAATCGCAAAAACTGCTCGAAAGATTTCCCACCAGCAACAATGCCGGCCTCACACCGCCGGCGGAGGGAGTAGCGAACATTAGGGAATACCCCGGGCATCTCTCGGATGTCGCCTGCTACGACGGCAATCCTCTTAGCCAAGTCCTCGTCGGAGTCGATGGGGCTTGAGTAAACAAGACTCTTCATATGACCTGAGAGGAAGAAGTTTAGGCAGAAGAGTCAATGTGCCGGCCAATTTATCGGACCACCCCGTCCAATCCATCGCCCTGGATATGCTGTATCCAATGCATTTCACACTTCCCGCTGAAATGTGCAGGCGCTCCCTCATATTGGAACCACATACCAGCCTTTATGTTGCCTGGAACACTTTGCAGTATAACTTGAAGCACCTCTTGCAGGAATACCATTACGAACCGCCGTACAGGCGCCTTGGCAGAAGATATGGCCCGATTAAATGATCGTGGATAATTCCGGCCCATACATTGACGCTGAAGTGCCGTTTATATGAATGAGGATGGGTCGCGTGTGAGTTCGTGTACACCCAGTTGTGTGCATTGCGCGCATTGAAAATGCCTTAGGGTGTCGTAGTTTCTGCCTGGTGTACGACATCTAGATCGGGAATAACTGAACTGTATTCAGGGGGGGGGTTCAAATTTCAACTCCTGAATACAGCTCAGTTTGCGCTATCTAACCACTCCCAACGATTCAGATTTTGAACTCAAAATTCAAGTTTAAGTCTAAGCTTTTGAAAGCATTTAATGAGATACAAAAAATAATTGTTCGTTACTCCAAAGTCAAAAAGCGCCCTCTCTCGGCATTTTTTAAACTTTATCTTTAAAATTTATTTTTAAGAAAATACTGACATAAAGAATTGTTTTAGCGAAAACCGCAAACGAATCGACGAAATTTTCCGTTTTGTATAATAATTTGAACTTTTGGAGGCTAAACTTTAATGGCGCCTATCTCCTTCGGAAGACGTTTGGGACCCTTAGTTTCCTATTTAATATTGTTTGTCTTGATGTGTACTATCACCCCTTAAAGTTTTGCCCAAGAGTTTAGATTCACCCTGTATACTGCGTCATTGACTAAAATTTAATCACTTCCACAGATTTCATCTCATTTCATACAAAGCATAGTTAATATGACGAAAATATCGTTAAATTTAATTCATTATTTTTAATTTCGAAATTTCGGGTTCAGTTTGTGGTGAAACACCGAGTATTTTTTATTCAATAAATGATTCCAATGATGGTTTTCAATTCAGAAAATGATTATCTTGATCATATTATCTCTCTTGAAAGTCTGATCTAAAATTTTAGAAACACCTTGTACATTTTCAACTTCTGAAAATAATCGTTCACTTTAGACACAGTTTCACTTAATACCCTCTGGTACATTCAAAAACTTTCTTGCTAAGTTGCCACCATTTGAGTATTTTTTTACTCGCTTCCTCGCAAATAAACACAATATGACTGTAAAACAACTCTTCAAAAATATATTTGATTTGAAAATAATTGTTTTAAAATATAAGAAAATTTTATTTATTCACTTTAGTTCACAAAAGAAGCCGTGTTGATAACTTTTTCATCAATTAAAAACGTTTTAATACTATCTTTCTTAAATTGTAATTCAAAGCATAGTTTTATTATTACTATTATTATTATTGTGAAGTTTTAATTATAAAAATGTTTTGTTCATCAAATTTGTCTTTATGTTAAAAAAACACTGAAATATTGGGCTAGCCGAATATTCGGTATTCGGCCGAATAGTTACTATTCGGCTATCCCATTATTCGGTATTCGGCAAAATAATAACTATTTGGCTGGCCTAATATTCGGTATTTGGTTCACCTGAGTGCCGAAAATTCGGTATTCGGTATTCGGCCAAAATCAATATTCGGTGCATCCCTGCCTTCAAATAACAAGGACAGGGAGAGAGCTTGACGAAAACCAGTGGATAATATGCAAATAGAGCTTAAAGTCAAGAAAAGGAGGATTATTTACAAAAATAATTGAAATTCCATCAAAAACATAACACGAAAAAATGTAACAAAATCTCATGACTCTTTTACCGTATAAAGTTTTGAGATCATATAGATCCCAAATTTATCTCTCGTATTAACTCTGAAATTTTCATTAAAAAATCACTCTTAGTCGCTACATTTTTTATGAAAGTTTACACTTTAGATTGAACATTCTGACAGTTAAAACAGCGAAATACCATTTATTTATGAAATTTCAACTATTTTGTAACTCATTGTAAGTAAAATTTATGAACTATTTGAAAAGTATGTAGCATATTTTGTTTTCTGCATATTATAGTTAATGAATTATTCAGTTTCAAAGTTAGAATATGCTTTATCAAACACCATGTAAAACACCATACACAGATGCAAAAGAAACCCTCATATTTGTCGCTGTATGATTGCATCTACGTTGAGTATGATTAATATTTCAACACCAGCTTTCTATCAACTGTTCTACTCCGAAAAATGTCAATTGTTACATTTGACTGCACGATATTATACTCTTTGAGAAAGTTTTTTTAAGTATCACAAAAATTTTAAATAGCAAACTACAGCAACGTAGTACTAAAACTGTATATAAAGATATATTAAGGATGATCTGTTGTGCATTATTGTTACAAGTTTTATAATTTACTATATTTTCTTAATAGTTGAATATATTTTATTATAAATATGTATATACACTGCTACCTAAGACAACAACAGCCTCTATAAACGAAGTTTTGTTTTATTGTTCTTATGACACTACTAACAAATGTTGATTCAGCTAAAGGATTTTTTATTGGATAACATATTATTGAATAACATCCTCGTTGCATTTTATTTTTATGAGAAATCCTCTTTCGGCTAACGAAGATTTCAGCTAAAACATCTAATTCCAGATAGGCCGAAATATCTAAAATATATATGTCAAAAAATCGTTTTGTTTGTTTGAAACATAAGCATAATATGAAAGAGTTATAAAAAAAACATCAAATAGAAAATTTAAATTTTTTTACAATTATTTAAAAGGAATATAAACAGCTCTTATAACAGTTGGCATTAAATGGCTCTATTCATAAAAATATAACTTCATATGGATGGATTGAGTTTAAATTACTTCTGTTTGGTTTTATTTACATTAACAGGGATAAAATATTAGACTAAACACGTTTATTGAAAACAACAAATTAAATGTTTTGTATTACTTTGAAAATTACACAATACTTGCTTTTCACTAAAAGCATTCATTATGTTGATAACGAATGAAATATGTTGAAATATTTATATTATAAAGAACAAACGTGTCCGTGCGTAATGCTGACGTCATTTTGCGAATGGCAACAGCTGACGATTTAATTTCGGTTTTACGATTTTTGCTATTGCAATTTTTTTAATTTCTAAACATCGCACATTTTTAATTTTTACATCGTTATATAGGGAAAAAAGTTTACTTTCGTATGCAATTTGTTTGAAAACTGTATCTTAATTGACTGATTTATTATAGCAATTAAGTTAAATTTCAAGTATGATTTTTTTTTATCTATCTCTATTGCTTGCAGACGATTACAAAATATTAATACGTTTGCACTTTAATAAACAATATAAAAAGTTCAGCATGTGTCTCCAGCTAATATTCAATAACGAAATTAAAACTTCATTAAGGAGTAAATAAAATAGTATAAGCAAAACACAGATTTAACAGACATGTAATTGAAATAAGCGCTTAAAACTGCTGAAATTATCAGAATAAAAAAAAAAACTGTTGTAGATAACAAAATTTTTTAAAGATTTCTTCGGCTATTAACGGAGGCCAATACGAAATTACCGGTTTTAATAAATTTCAAAATTTTATTTGAATATATAATTGACATATTTCATATAAAAATGCTCTTTGGTGTTGTTAGGGACAATCTAAAAAAAATATTAAATGTATAAAATCTATTCGAGTTTTTAATAAAAATAAATAAATAAATGGTTTTCACATACATTCTCTATCCCGGGAAGCCCGGGTTGGATGCCCTAGTATTGATAATATCGAAAAAGGTTCTCGTTTATCTGAAACAAAAAGGAATTTATTAATATATTCCCTTTTTAATCAATTCTAAAGGATCCTTAGTAATCTGATATTTCTTTTTTTTTTCGAAAAGTATATGTATCTTCATATGTGTTTCCTTTTTATTAATTATTTGTGATATAAGTTTATTTAAAAATCTCTCTATGTAATGAAAATAATCAACATTTCAAAATAATGAAAGGGAAATTTTAGAAAAATATCATGGAAAGTAATAGGAGTTTTTGTATTTATTTCAATTGAATAGTTTAAATGCATATACGAATAGGAAAAAAAACTTTCATTCTGTTAGTTTCAAACATAAGCATATTGTGAAAAAATTTTGAAGAATTGCTTATATAAAAATTCATTAAAATTTTAAAATTTATAAAAAAATGAAAAATTCCAATATAAACGATATTCCAATATCGACTCTTATTAGAGTTCGTTGTAAATGGATTCATTCATACAAAATGCGTCATATGAACGCATTTAGTTTCAATTATTTCTATTTGATTTTATGTATACTCAGAAAAGTGAAATATCAGACACAATTGTTTATTTCAAACATTTTTAAAATCCAACTTTTTATTGGAAATAACAAACTAAATGTTTTTGGTATTATTTTCAGAAATTGAAATGCATACCTTTTCCTAGAAGAGTTCATTTTCTGATTATATTTTTATTCTTAAAAATTTATGTTGATAACATCGAAAAAGATTTTCTTTCATCCAAATCAAAAAAGAAATTATTAATATATTCCATTTTAATCAATTCTAAACATCCTTAGTAATCTGATATTTTGGTTTTCAGAAAATATATGCATCTTCGTTTGTTTTCTATATATATTAACTATTTATGATGTAAATTTATTTAGATATCTTTCTACGAAATATAAATAATAAAAGTCTCGTCATAATGAAATGGAAATTTTCGAATATTACCCTGGGAAATAATATGAGATTTTGTTTAAATCGAAACTTAATGGTTTAAACGTATATATGAATTTAGTAGTTTATTATTTCGATAACAATGTCGAAAATTGTTTTATTACTCAAAAGCCACGTAACTGCACAATCATATGTAAATCATTTATTTTGCATCAAAATTAAAGTAGATAATAGGATTTAATACTAAAAAAGGATTTAATAATTGAATGCTACTATACTGTACATAAGAGGATTACAAAACACAAAATCTTTTTCAAATCAAAATCGCAAGATCAAAATCACTTTTACTTGAACAGATTCAATATCTATTTGTTTTTAATTAAACATTGCGATTTCGTTGTAATTATTTTTTTAATCACGTATTTAATGTATTTTATTATATTTCAGCGCTGCTTAGATTCTTACATATATTCTTTTAAATACAACGTTAATTAAAATTTTTTGGAAATAGATTTTCTTATATATTTTGTTGGTCGTACTGATAAAAAAAAAGTTGTTATTCGGGTTCATCTACAAAGTCTATTAAGTGTCGTTTTTCGTTAAAAGTCTCGCTTATTTTTTTATATCAGGAAATATAAGGATGCAGAGTACAAAAAACTTGGCTTATTTCCAAATAAATCGGTTTATTCTCTGTTTTAAATCAAGGTTTTTCCAATCTTCAAATTTCTACGTTCAGATTGTGCATATACAATATATTATTTCTGTCGGTTATATGTCTTCAACAGCATATTTTTAGAAAAAGAGAAAAATATTTTTGTAAACATCCTTTATTAATACAAAATTAAAACACGAGAAACCTGTATAATGACACAAAGCTTGATGTTTGTTTAGAGTTGAAAAGACTGGAAAAAACAAAGTTTGAATCTTGAAATATACCGAGGTTTTATTTTCTTTTAAACTTCCGTCATTTTTATTTTAGAATAAACTGGAATTTGAAGGAATGAAAGGGGATTTTTTCAACTGTAGCTCTTATAAATAGAATGATTCAAGGATTTTTAGAAAACTAGCTTACCCGCCCGGCGTTCTCCGGGCAGACTGTCATTGAAAAAATATAAGAGTGGAGTAGACTTCATAAAAAAAGACTGAATAATATTTATTTATACTAAATGCTTGTAAAAAAAATTAATAAGAGCTAACATTTCAAAAGTATAACAGTTACGTTTAAAAAATGAAACGGTCAGGTAAAATTATTACACTTACTTTTTCCTTTTCACTAAAAATCCCTTTTTAATTTAATATTGCTAATTGTATTTTTTAAATTATAAATAATAAATGCTTACAAAAATCAATATTTCAAATGAAAATGTATAAAAATATATCTAATCTATTTTATTATAATTACAATTTATTTGCACTATAATCAATAAATCATTATTTGTTTCGCTTTTATTCCTGTAGATGGCTGCACCAACCAATGAGATGCGTTTTATTCGGGCGTTGCCGTTAAAACAACTAACAAATAATAGCGATTTCTGTGCCATGTATGATAGCGTAATATTTAAATAGAATATCTTGCGAAATGGAATATATACAGATTAGGTTTAGTCAAAAAATATTATGAAAGCAAACAGTTTTCCTTAATAAGTTATAAGAAAATGCTTTAAAAAAAATATTTATATATACACAGCTATTTTCAGGTAACACATGCAATAAAATGGAAATTGAAGAAAAATAATAACAAGCTAAATTTAAGAGTTCTACAAAGTATTGCTTTTGAATTGTCACTGATGTACATGTCACCAATATGTATATATTTCACTCATTGTTCAAAATAGTTTTGAATTGTATACGTTTCGTTTGGCTTCGAATTTAGTACAGAAATCCTTCTAATTAGATAAACGAATATAGAGTTATAATTAAAGGTAGAGAAAAAAATCACAATCCTTACATGTATGTGAAAAGAAATTATTTATTTTCAGAGAAGTTTGCATCTATTAGTGTTAAAATCATTATGATAATTACATTTCATATCTTTAAAAATTCATACCTTAAAACAAAGTTCACCAGAAATAAATATTTTAGCTGAAACATTTAAGGACATTATTATTAATAATTTCCTGGTTGGAATTAACTGGGTAACATTTTTCTTAGCAATATGTTATATTTCCCAAAAATATAATATATTTCTCAAAAACAACTTTTACTTTTCACAAAAAAAAAAAAAAAAAAAAAAAAATGACCTCTAGATTTATATGCACTCTAAAAATGACATTTTCAAAACTGAGCAAAAAATACTCAAATTTGAGTATGTCGCATAGTCAAATCGGCTCTGAATTAAAATTACTCAAGTTTGAAACATGTATGTATATACTCATTTTTGAAAACATGCACACACTCAAGAATAAAACATGTGCTCATTGAGTATGTCTATGTTTCAAAAATGAGTATGAACTGACTTCTATGTCCTCATTTTTGAGTATATACATGTTTCAAAAATGAGTTTGAACTGATCGCTATGTGCTCAGTTTATAGTATGTTCATATTTCAATATGCTGGGTATTTCTGGTATTTCAGAATTGAAATCATTGAAATCAAAATAATGCGATTTGAAACATAAAGTTTCATACAAAATGAAAACATCAATTTACTCAAATTAGAAACTGTCATTTTTATCAGTGTGTGTGCTATTTTGTTTCTCTGTTATTTATTATATATTAAGTTTCGCGCAGTTATATCCGATAGACGCCTAGATATAATTATCCGCCACACCATTATAATTACAGAACATAATAGCAACATCTAATATCTTTAGTAGCAAACGATGTTTATAAAATGTTTTAAAGCGAAATTAGACAAATAATATGTTTTGATGTTTAGCACATTTAAATCAGTGTGTGCTACTGAACATATATCAGAATCTAAAAACTAATTTTTGTACAGGTTTATAAAAAAAAATTCAGAGAAATCAATTAGTTTATGAATTATGGCGGTCACAAAATTTGTATAGCACACTAACAGACAGATATCAATCCAAATATAGTCAAATCGTTTTCAGAAACGTATAATATCATCAAAAGTTAGAGAATGAAAATTTTTAGGATCTCAACTGTTTCTTCTTAAGAAAATAGAAGAAAGTAAAAATCATCACCAAATTCCTTCGTATTCTGGCAACCCAAAACAATAACCATAAAAGGACGGCTTATAAAAATTATCTTGCATCGCCATTATTTACCTGAATATAAGCCAAATATATTTCTTAATATCTTCTGCCCAAAGAACAAATTTTACCATTCTTTAATAATCAAAATAATGCGTTTGGATTGTTTTAAAACAAAGCATTTAATAAGTTTTACTTTTGTTTCAAGTAAATTTATATTTATATCTTTCAATTAGTTGTGTTTTACTAATTTCCCGAGATTTTTATTTGAGGCAAACAAATAGCGAATAATTTTTAGCTTATGAATTCATAAAACAATTTTTCTAACTCATATTTTATGTAATATGAATTTAAAGTTTCAATAAAATTTTGAAATTTGGATATAAAGTCGCAAAAGTTGAAATAAATTATAACAAACATATTAAAATGTTACTTGTAAATGATATAAATATTAAATAATAATTTAAATATAATTAAGATACATTTGAATATAGTAGATATTTTATAATTTAAAACAATGTATTAAATTAAATAAACCTTTTTCAAGACACTCCATTTTAAAGTGACAAGGAATATTTACATGTGAGAACGTGTGTTACTGATATAGCCATATTGTTCGATAAAAATTTTCAGTTATAACAAATATTTACATGTGAGATAAAACATGTTTTAATTTAGATAAAGTATTATTCAGTCGAGTCCTTTTACTGAAATAGCCATATTGTCCAATAACAAATTTTTCTCTTACGACAAAATATTTACATGTGAGATAAAACATGTTTTAATTTAGATAAAATATAATTCAGTCGAGTCCCTTTACTGGAATAGTCATATTGTCTAATAAAAAAAATTCAGTTACGGACAAATATTTACATGTGAGATAAAACATATTTTAATTTCGATAAAGTATAATTCAGTCGAGTCCCTATACTGAAATAGCCATATTGTACAATAACAAATTTTTCTGTTACGAGAAAATATTTACATGTGAGATAAAACATGTTTTAATTTAGATAAAATATAATTCAGTCGAGTCCCTTTACTGGAATAGTCATATTGTCCAATAAAAAAAATTCAGTTACGGGCAAATATTTACATGTGAGATAAAACATATTTTAATTTAGATAAAGTATAATTCAGTCGAATCCTTTTACTGCAATAGCCATATTGTCCAATAACAAATTTTTCTGTTACGGACAAATATTTACATGTGAGATAAACATATTTTAATTTAGATAAAGTATAATTCAGTCGAGTCCCTTTACTGAAATACCCATATTGTCCAATAACAAATTTTTCTGTTACGAGAAAATATTTACATGTGAGATAAAACATGTTTTAATTTAGATAAAATATAGTTCGGTCGAGTCCCTTTACTGGAATAGTCATATTGTCCAATAAAAAAATTTCCGTTACGGACAAATATTTACATGTGAGATAAAACATATTTTAATTTAGATAAAGTATAATTCAGTCGAGTCCTTTTACTGAATTAGCCATATTGTCCAATAACAAATTTTTCTGTTACGAGAAAATATTTACATGTGAGATAAAACATGTTTTAATTTAGATAAAGTATAATTCAGTCGAGTCCTTTTACTGAAATAGCCATATTGTCCAATAACAAATTTTTCTGTTACGAGAAAATATTTACATGTGAGATAAAACATGTTTTAATTTAGATAAAATATAGTTCAGTCGAGTCCCTTTACTGAAATAGCCATATTGTCCAATAACAAATTTTTCTGTTACGAGAAAATATTTACATTTGAGATAAAACATGTTTTAATTTAGATATAATATAATTTAGTCGAGTCCCTTTACTGGAATAGGCATATTGTCCAATAAAAAAATTTCAGTTACGGACAAATATTTACATGTGAGATAAAACATATTTTAATTTAGATAAAGTATAATTCAGTCGAGTTCCTATACTGAAATAGCCACATTGTACAATAACAAATTTTTCTGTTACGAGAAAATATTTACATTTGAGATAAAACATGTTTTAATTTAGGTAAAATATAATTCAGTCGAGTCCCTTTACTGGAATAGGCATATTGCCAATAATCAATTTTTCAGTTACGGGCTACTTTGCAGTAATATCTATGACATTTTTATAGTAATAAAAAAAAAATTGGTTCACAATAATATAGTTATATTATTAGTTACACTCTTTTTTAGATTCAGGTTTAAACTTCTAAAGAAAAATAAAGTATAAAATATCTGCAAACAATAATATTCAAGCCAGAATATCATCTCATTTATTCCATCAAAGTTACAGTAAAAACTGATCGAAGATAGCAAATGGCAAGTGCGAGAAATGAAATTAACAATCGTATTTTAACTGTATTAGATGATTACGTCATCATCAACCAGAAAAACACGAAATAAAAAAAAATCAATACATATAATTTAATTTATTATAGCAAAGCATAGATTGTAGACTACACGTGGAATACCTCTGTTTCTATCGATCTATGGTGTGTTTTTCTTCTAAACATTTGAATTTGAATTTTGCTTTTTAATCATAAATATAAAAAAAAAGAACTTGTGCGGATACGTCTCACTTTACCTTTTTGGTACTATTTGTTTATATATAATCATTCTTGGGCACGATATAATGAGGTATTTTATTTTTGTGGCAACATTGATTTGAGAAAAACCTTTCCTTTAATATATGAAAATAAAGCTGTTTTTTTAAATTAACTGCAATTTTTAATCTATATACTTATTCATACCGTTCTAATTAATTTATATTATTTTAAATATATATTTTAAAAGGGATTTTTTCCAATTCTAATTAATTCTAGGCTTCATTTTTAAAAAGTAAGCTGTGAACAACAACAAAAAAAAAAAACTTTAATACAATAAAAATACGTCGGAATATTTCATGTTAGTTAAATCTTCTTAATATATATATATATATATATATATAAATTTAATTCTAAAAAGTCATTAAATAAGAGTATATAGTTAATTGAAAAAATATGTTATTTAAAGTAGATAAAAGTTAAAATCTTATAGATCATTTATTTTACGTTCTATTACGCATTACATTGCTCTGCTTTTAATATCGTTTCTGAATTTTAACTTAGTTTACAAGGATGGATTTTCGCGATAAGCGTAGATACGATGTGAATGATTAAATTAAAAAAATTCCTTCCGGCTTGTACCGGGTTGAAATAGTAGCTTTCTTCATCTTCGTTTTAAAAGTTTATTTAATGTTGCTAAAAAACAGCAAGCTAAAATGCAAAGAGCCCGATTACAGAAGATTCGTTAATACTGAATTTGAATAAGAAATTCGTCAAATTAGTCAGCAATAGCCAAGTTGGTTTAATTTATGGAAGCTTATATTTAGTCAACAAATTTGGCGGTATTTCGCCAAGTGTTGCCAAGTTTGGTGATAATTTGACATTAACGGATACGAATACATAGTTTTATGCGTATGATTGGGAAAATGATTGCAACAATAAAAGATAATAATTTGCGATATAAATCAGGTTCACTAAAACTCATCAATTAATCCGTAATTTTTTTCAATCTGCTGTTTTGTTTCAAATTGTCTGCCACCCTAGAATTTCAAACTGCAATATCCCAGTCATCTTTTACTATAGAGGCAAAACAAAAAATTATCCGGAATTCTTGTATCAAGGCCTAACGCTTAAGCACCTTCTAGTTTTAAATCTTTTAGTGGCCGCCATTTTGAAACAAGATGGCGGGTCAAGATGGCTAACGCACTCACTCGAGATATTGGTGAGCCGAATAGGGATGATTAGTCTCATCCAAATCGATAAATACGACTGCTATCGTATGACAAAGATCAGATATATATTATATATATATATATCAACATTTGAACAGAGGGTGGTTTTGGGGTCTGGGGTTTATGATTGGTAAAATTATTCCGAAACTTTTCGGAATTGCTTTCCTCCTTACGGCTTCAATAGGTAGCTTTTTACCTTTTGTAATAAAAGCTACTTAATAGTAGGCGTTAATATTACGAATGAAATACATTTTTCTATAAGTGCTCTTAATTTCGACAGAAATTTACCGATGGGAAAGTATGTTCGTAAAAATATGTTTAATTTGTAGAAAGGGGGCAAATAAAGTGTATTTCAAGGAAGTATTTGGCAAGTGTAAAGATTCGTGTTCAAAAGCTGCATCACTCGAAGGTGCTCACGTTAATATTTTTGTTGTGATTGAGTCAAGCAGGAAACATTTTACAGATTCAAAGAAGATATATGCTGTGATCTTCCTAATTTGTTAGTAAAGTTATTATACTTTGATTTGCATTGTAAAAGGGTATTCAAAACTAATTATTTTACATTATTAACTCATTCATTAGTGGCAGTATAGTAATAGCGGAAAATTAAACAATCCCTATGTAATCTTATGTGTCCCCTATAACTCGTTTTTTTTTAAGTACACATATTTAATCCAAAATATTGCATCATCAGTGACAATTTTCGAATCATTCCAATCTCTTCTTAAAATATTTTATCCATATTTGTATATTCTACGATAAATATGATGTGATTCAATTTTTTTTAGTTTATGAATGATTTCTAAAACTACCACATAAAACTAATTATAGGCATAGCTTTGAAAATTAGTTCCCTAAAAAGAGTTTACTAATTCTTTCTGATACATTTTTATATAATTTAGCTCAGCACTTGCGCAATGTATCAGATTTTTTTAGTCGTATTACGTACTAATATTTAATTTAATCCAGTATACATTTAAACAATTTAGAAATTTGCCCTCTCCCTCATCCACTTAAATAACATGTTACTACAGTACCAAGTCTAAAACGCTATTATAATTGATACTTAAACTTTTACACTTTTCTAACAAATTATTAAGGAATGGCTGTGAATTCATATATTCAAAAACTTGATTTGAAACCGATTGCAAGAAAAGAAAACGATTTGGACTATTGTGTAGTTAAACATATTTCTTAAAATAGACTTGATTTAAAAATGCATTACATTCTGGAGAGTCTAACATGAAAGTTAATTAGAGTGGCTTGGAATATTGAGAACATGTCACGGTATAACGGAAATTTAATAAATTTACATCAAATAAGCTCAACTGCGTTTTCTACTAAAAAACTTTAATAAACACATAATAAGTGTAGAATTCTATTATTTATCAATGTCCGTTTTCAGAAAGAAATATATAGTATGCATTAACAGTAAAAAATATTGGTCTAATATGTTTTTTTTTCTTTGTTATATATTATCTACAGCTTGGCCAATATTAGCAATGTTAGCTTGAAATAATGCTTATTCATTGGTGTGTAAGTTTGTCTATTATCATACGAATATTGGTAAAAAATATTTCTTCTAATCATTGCCAATGTTTTTAAGATAAAGCAAAAATTTCTGCAATATAACCGCTCTATTGGAAATTTGTTTTCATGTAAAGCCAATGTTTCAATAATATTGGTATTTTATTCTAAATATGTCTAAGGTACATCAGATACTTAACTAATAAAGATATTTCATTATACGTATTTTCGATGAAGATAATATTCGCGCAATATTGGACGCCAATATACTCAATATATCCAATATAAACTACATCTGTATTATACTAGAATAACTTAAAAATACATGCCATTTTAATTTAAAACAGTATTTATTTATAGTATTTATAGTATTTTTTATCGTAGTTCATTAAAGCACAATATTTGTCATAATTTACATTTTAAGCAATTGCTATAAATAGAATTACATCTAAATGCAAATTAAACAACTTATTTCCCTTGACATTCTGACAGCTCGCAAATCCAGTGACATAAATAAATATTAATGTACGGTAAAATCTTGTTAAACTACGATTTCACATCCAAAGTACGAATTACTTCATGCTTCGTCACATAAATTTTACTTTGTCTATTATAAAAATGTTCATGAACTAACAAACAAAGAACACAAAAGAATTCAAAATACAAAATTTACACATCATATCATTTTGCACAGTCTTTATAAAGTTTAATAAATAAACTCATTTTTCAACGTGAACAGATAATTTAAAACTATAAAGTGAAGAAAGAGATCATCTAAAACTCTTATCATTATCATTATTTTTGAAGCGAGCCAAATATATCCCATTAATATTACTAAGAATATTCAAGAAAATTATTGAGAATAAACAAAATAATGTTATATATGTAAATTGCTTTCACATTTTTATAAATTCAATTACTATACAAATTTGGCATTAACGAAATATTTCTTAAAATAGCAAAAAAAAAATATTTATGATATTTATACAATAAAAAGTCAAATTTTACTAGTAATGTTGTAAAAATAAATTAAAGCTGGAAAACCATTTAATTTAATTTAATACTTTGTTGGTTTCAATTAATTAATAATAGCGGGGCAATATAGATAAATTTGTTGCATAATATTGTCTGTTTATTTTACATAAAAAAACTATAAATTTAGTTTCAATATAAATTTAACAGAAACATTAAATAAGATATCTCAAACGTTTATTGTTCTATTTGAGACTTCTATACATTTGGAATTTTTAAAGTCAGATGTTGTACATTTTCGTTGAACTTTAATACTATTATAATCTTATATTTGTTTGTGATTGCGGATACCATACTTAATTTTTGTAAAATAACTGACTTTGATAATTTGCGCTTCTGTTTTGCATCTGGCATTCAAGTTATGAAATGCTAGTTAGATATTGTTATCGTGAAATTATTAAATGGGTTCAGTGCATTGATATTTCGTATTCCAATAATGTTTTTACGAAAATAGAACATGAATTAAACAGCTTTGAATAATTTTAACTTTGGCATACAGATAAGTAATAAAATAAAATCCTACTTCATCAAGGAATACAGGTTAGTGGTATTTATTGTAAATTTAATCCACGAATACTTGAGTATATAGATCCTCATTTTAACAACATGAACGTGAAAGATATTCAAGTTCATTTTAATAACTTCAATGTTCTTAGTAACAGTAAATTTTAGTATATAGTTAATTTTTTTATTAATTTATAATTAATTTACTTAAATATTATTTATGTTTTTAATTAAAATAAAACTTTTATTATTTAGGAAAAATTATTTACATTGTTTACATATATGTGTTTAGTGTTCTTTGCAAGTAGGATTATTATTACATATATCTTTCTTCGCTAATCAGAAAAAAAAAAACTTTTTTTTTCTTTTAAGGTTTGCCTATTTTTTAAATGATATAAATTTACCAATGTCTTCTAAAATTTGTGTAGCTTTTTAATAACGTGTTTGTCTGTTTGTCCAACAGATTTAAATTTACCAAAATCTTCTAAAACCGATTTCTGAAATTGCATCACCATTTTATTTGATTGGTCATTTATTACCCACAACAATAAGAGAGGAATTTTTTTCTTTTTGTTTCTTGGAAAATTAATAATTATTATTTTAACTTCGTATTTTCTGCTTTTTTGAAAACATAAAAAGAAGGAATGTCTACAATTGTTTAAAATTATCTGTTACATTGAGGACCAAAATTAACTTTCGATTTTAGGCGGGTACAAAATACTTGTGTGATTCATCCTAGAGTTATTGAAAACAGAAAAAATTATATTCCAATGAAATATCACAATATCAAATCCTTTATTCTCTATATGGGCCTGTTAAATTCTTATTAGTGATGTAGACATATTTCCCTAAAAGTGTTTGTATGAAATTTTATAATGTAATCCAAAGCGATATTTTCTGATAAGATGTACAGGAATATATCCGAAACTGTGATTTATACTGTTTTTCCTATAAACAGTTTGATATGTCTAAAAAACCTTCGTGAACTTCGCCCAAATTTCAAAATTGGTTATTTAACATTTGTAATTTTAACAGGCTTGATGTTATCTCGGAAGATATTTAATACTTATGAAAATTATATTACTTTTGTCATACATTCATTATTTTATTTAAAGTAGAATACTGTATTATTTTTATTTAATAAAACGACATCGTGCAGAATCAAATCAATTAAAATAACTTTTGATTCCTTGATGCAGGACTATATGTGTTATCTTGCAGGAAGCTGCTTGCAATCTACTTAAAGAAATAATGAAACAAGTTGTGGAGAGGTGTGATTTTCAAATTGGTCTTAATAGATAGTGGTATTTTAGAAATTTTCTGTTGAGTTGTTTCTCCAAAAATAAGTATTCCGTTGAAATCTTTGTCGATCTCTCAAAAATTGGTAACGATATATATGTCGTAGCTATGTTTAGTGGATTTTGATAATGTTCAACAGTCCCCAATTCTAAATACCTGGACAATTTTGTAAAGCCATTTTGGGATTAATTTTTAGTACCAGTAGACTCTATGTACACTGAGAAAAATAACACTTTCAAATCTGAGTAAATCGATGTTTTCATTTTGTTATGAAATTTTTTGTTTCAAATAGGATGATGTAGCGACGATGTAGTATTCACCCAATGCTTTCAGTTCTGAAATACTAGAAATACTTAGAATATTGAAACAAAGACACACTCAAAACGAGCTCATAGAAATCAGTTCATACTCAATTTTGAAACATGGACATACTCAAAAATGATAACAATCTGTTCAAACTCATTTTTGAAACATAGAAATACTCAAAAATCAGCACATAGAAGTGAGTAGTTCATACTCATTTGTGAAACATGGACATACTCAAATATGAGCACATGTTGTTCTATTCTTGAGTGTGTGTATGTTTTCAGAAATGAGTATATACATGTTTCAAACTTGAGTAATTTTGATTCGGAGCCATTTTGACTATGCGACACTCAGACTTGAGTATTTTTTGCTCAGTTTTGAAAATGTCCTATTTAGAGTGTATTTACTAATACTTTGATCTCACCAGTCAGTGTTTTGTGCTTAGTTTTATGCATTGTTTTATGCTTAGAAAAAGTTCTGAGTAACTTCACTAATATTTCAACAGTCTCATTCCAACTTAAAATTGTTCCAGTATTTGAAATTAGACTATCAAATCACACAAGAGATTTCGGCCATGTTCTCTCGACATCACACTTATACTGTTTTTTTTAAAAAGCTTAAACAGAATCATACACTGCAAACTTTAAATAAATAAAATTTTTAGATATTCATCAAAAATTTTGCATCTTGCCAATCAGATATTGTGACGGCTGTTCGTAAATCCAAACTCCTTTCTGACACTTTTCTGAATTAATTTGTGCTGATAAACGCATGAGATTATCTCTTATTCCAGAAACTGTGGAATCGATTTTTTTTCCTATTTTGGGATAAAGTCAGACTATCTCGAAAATAAGATGTCAAATTGGGGTTTTTAACAGCTTGTCCTAAAGCAGCAGCCCGATAATGGTTTTATTATGGCATGGCTGTGCAAACGCTCAGAAATTTTTTAGAAATTTTAAGAAATTTCTTGATTAGTTACATAATGAGAGTGTTCTTTTAAGCGGATTTCGAGATTTCTTTTAGTTTGACCAATATAAGATAAATCACAGCCATTACAAGGAACATAATAAATTTCCTATTTACGAAGATCAGGAACAGGAGATTTGGTGGAGGGGAATTTGAATAATTGACAGGTTTAAAGATAATGTTAAAATTGAAGCGTCTTAAAATTTTAGCTAATTTGAAACATAAAGGAGGATAAAAATGGAGGACGACCAAATTATCAGGTTTTCTTTTCACAGATTTAGAAAGAGTAGATTTATAAGACGGTCTATTGAGTTTCTTCACAGGATTATTGATAACAGAAGGATTGAAACCTCTTTTGACAGCAACAGTTTTTAAGTAATTAAGTTCATCCTTAAGGGATGCAGAGTCGGAACAAATTTTGAAAGCACGATTTACATACGTATAAAATACACAGACTTTTTGGTTAACAGGATGATTTGAGAGAGCATGAGGTGGGTTAGAGACAGAAAAAGGTTTCCTATAAACACAAGTTTTGAAAGAAGAATCACATTTGATAACTAAAACATCAAGGAAAGGAAGTTTCTTACAATTTTCTAACTCAAAAGTAAACTGAATATGTGGGTCAATAGAATTGACAGTTTGAAGAATGGTAGAAATATCAAAAGGATTATCAACTAAAACAAAAGTATCGTCAACATAACGCATCCAACATTTAAAATTAACCAGATTTAATAATTTTTCCTCAAAATAATGCATATAAATATCACAAAGAATTGGAGATAGAGGGTTACCCATACTTAAACCGTCTGATTGTTTGAAAAAATTATTATCAAATTCAAAGGTAGTTTGAGAGTTGCAAATTTTAGTTAAATTAACAAAATCATTGACTTCAATATCAGAGAAATGAAATTCACGTAATCTTGTTTCCAAGCAAGAAAGAGCACCTTCAATCGGAACATTAGTAAATAAAGATTTAACATCAAGAGAAAGCATAGAACAATTGGATGGGTTAATATTTTTTAATTTACCAACAAACCCATAAGAATTTTTTATCGTATGAGAATTAGAAATGCATAATGGAGAAAAAATGGATGTTAAAAATTTGGCAAGAGGATAAGTAACAGTACCAATATTAGAGACAATAGGTCTTAAGGGGACATTGGTTTTATGAACTTTAGGCAAAGCATAAAAACGAGCACAGATGGCTGAAGAAGGAATAACACAATGTTCAGCGTTTTCATTTAAAACAACAGAATTCTTAACAGCTTTCTTGAGAGTGGAAAGATGCGAATTAGTAGGATCTTTTTTAACTTCAATATAAGGACCTTCAGATAAGAGATCATAAACTTTATCAGAATAATCTTTTTTATCCATAAGAACAATTTGACCACCTTTATCAGCTTTAGTAATAATAAGATTATCATTGGACTTAAGCTCATTCAGAGCGATATATTGAGAACGTGAAATATTAGGTTTATATTTTGAGTTATTATTAGAAATAGTATCAGCAAGGATGTGACGAAGAGTTTCTTTTTGAAAAGGAGTGACTTTACTATGTTTAAAGGAAGACTCAATAGGAGCAATCAATTTGGTGAGAGAAGGTTTGCAAGACTGAGAAAAATTTAAAACAAGATCTAAAATGCTTTTTTGTTCAGGAGTTAAGATATGAGAGTAGAGATTAACGATGCAGTTCTCATTCGATAGATTCTTATTTGAAAATTGAGACTTTTTTTGCTTATTGCACAATGAAGAAAACTTATTATCAAGCTAATTTTGATGAGCAGTTTTGAAAGTAAGTAGAGAAGGCCAACATTTATTTTCCATATCACAGAAATTGTTAAGATTTTTACTAAGGAACAAATGAAGGTCATGAAACTCTTCTTCAATTTTGGAGCGAATATGCCGAACATCTTGAATACAAGCTTTAAAATAATAAAATGTGAACGAACCATAGCTTCAGAAATTCTGACAGAGCTACTAACAGAACACTGAAGTTGAATAAAATTAGAGATAACATTATTTTTCTTGCAATTTTGAAGAAAATTTAATTGGTTAAGAAATTTTATACGCTTATGTCTGAGTTTAGTAAATCTGTTAAACTGAGCAGTAAACATAATAGCAACACAAAAATAAACACAATACAATTATAGAATACTAGACTATAAATAATACATAAAATAAGTAAGCAAATAAATTCATCAATAAGATAAATAAAGAAGATAAACAATGCAAAAATTAAGACAAAAAAGTACTTACATACGAAAGGGGAAGGGGATGAAAAAGTAGTTGAAATGCTAGAAGAAGCACAATTAAATAAAATAAGTTGAAACTGGTGTGAAACACTAAGAACTAAAATAACTTCTTAAAACACCATCAAAAACTTTAAAATGAGCTAGGCCTTTCGAAAGATCTGGGTCTTTCTTCGTCAGGCGCAAAAAGACGTGCGTCTACTATGAAAACAGCAGCAAGACTGAAATGAGAGATGAGGGTGAAGAAACAAGCTGAAGCAACAACCAATAGGAAAGTAGACATCAACAGCCAATAGGAAAACAGAAGACAACAGCCAATCACAGAAGAGTAAAATCAAAATAATAGAGAATACAAAATAGAAGGAGAATAAGGAAGTGAAAAATTAAAATAAATAAATAAATAAAAAATAAATAAATAAATAAAAAATAAATAAAATAGAATAAATAAAGAAATAAAATAAAATGAATAAATAATAAATAAATAAATAAATAAATAAATAAATAAATAAATAAAGCACACAAATATATTTTAAAAAATGGAAACAGATGAAAATTAAGAATTAAATAAGTAACCAAAATAAATAAATATGTATAAAAACAGACTAAAATTAATTAATACAAAAATAAATTATATGGAAGTACTGAAGAGGTTTTTCCAAGCAGCAGAGAGCATTGTGGAATCAGATTTATCATTAACAATAATTTCACGATTAAGATAAATAGCTAAATTTTCAAGAAAGTCCAATTCAGAGATACTATTAGCATTAAAGGTAATTTTAGCATTTTTAAAATTAAAACAAAGGCCGGAATCCCAAAAGTGCTTTCCGGTAATTGTTTTAATTTTAAAAATGCTAAAATTATCTTTAATGCTAATAGTATCTCTGAATTGGACTTTCTTGAAAATTTAGCTATTTATCTTAATCGTGAAATTATTGTTAATGATAAATCTGATTCCACAATGCTCTCTGCTGCTTGAAAAAACCTCTTCAGTACTTCCATAAAATTTATTTTTGTATTAATTAATTTTAGTCTGTTTTTATACATATTTATTTATTTTGGTTACTTATTTAATTCTTAATTTTCATCTGTTTCCATTTTTTTAAATATATTTGTGTGCTTTATTTATTTATTTATTTATTTATTTATTTATTTATTATTTATTCATTTTATTTTATTTCTTTATTTATTCTATTTTATTTATTTTTTCTTTCTTTATTTATTTTTTATTTATTTATTTATTTTAATTTTTCACTTCCTTATTCTCCTTCTATTTTGTATTCTCTATTATTTTGATTTTACTCTTCTGTGATTGGCTGTTGTCTTCTGTTTTCCTATTGGCTGTTGATTTCTACTTTCCTATTGGTTGTTGCTTCAGCTTGTTTCTTCTCCCTCATCTCTCATTTCAGTCTTGCTGCTGTTTTCATAGTAGACGCACGTCTTTTTGCGCCTGACGAAGAAAGACCCAGATCTTTCGAAAGGCCTCGCGCATTTTAAAGTTTTTGATGGTGTTTTAAGAAGTTATTTTAGTTTTAGTGTTTCACACCAGTTTCAACTTATTTTATTTGATTGTGCTTCTTCTGGCATTTCAACTTCTTTTCCATCCCCCCTCCCCTTTCTTATGTAAGTACTTTTTTGTCTTAATTTTTGCATTGTTTATCTTCTTTATTTATCTTATTGATGAATTTATTTGTTTATTTATTTTATGTATTATTTATAGTCTAGTATTTTATAATTGTATTGTGTTTATTTTTGTGTTGTTATTATGCTTACTAATCAATTTAATAGATTTACTAAACTCCGACGTAAGCGTGTAAAATTTCTTAACCATTTAAATTTTCTTCAAAATTGCAAGAAAAAAAATGTTATCCCTAATTTTATTCAACTTAAGTCTTCTGTTAGTAGCTCTGTCAGAATTTCTAAAGCTATGGTTCGTTCACATTTTATTATTTTAAGAGCTTGTATTCAAGATGTTCGGCATACTCTCTCCAAAATTGAAGAAGAGATTTATGACTTTCATTTGTTCCTTAGTAAAAATCTTGAATATTTCTGTAATATGGAAAATAAATATTGGCCTTCTCTGCTTACTTTCAAAACTGCTCATCAAAATAAGCTTGATAATAAGTTTTCTTCATTGTGAAATAAGCAAAAAAAATCTCAATTTTCAAATAAGAATCTATCGAATGAGAACTGCATCGTTAATCTCTCCTCTCATATCTTAACTCCTGAACAAAAAAGCATTTTAGATCTTGGTTTAAATTTTTCTCAGTCTTGCAAACCTTCTCTCACCAAATTGATTGCTCCTATTGAGTCTTCCTTTAAACATAGTAAAGTCACTCGTTCTCAAAAAGAAACTCTTCGTCACATCCTTGCTGATACTATTTCTAATAATAACTCAAAATATAAACCTAATATTTCACGTTCTCAATATATCGCTCTGAATGAGCTTAAGTCCAATGATAATCTTATTATTACTAAAGCTGATAAAGGTGGTCAAATTGTTCTTATGGATAAAAAAGATTATTCTGATAAAGTTTTTGATCTCTTATCTTAAGGTACTTATTATATTGAAGTTCAAATAGATCCTACTAATTCGCATCTTTCCACTCTCAAGAAAGCTGTTAAGAATTATGTTGTTTTAAATGAAAACACTAAACATTGTGTTATTCCTTCTTCAGCCATTTGTTGTTGTTTTTATTCTTTGCCTAAAGTTCATAAAACCAATGTCCCCTTAAGACCTATTGTCTCTAATATTGGTACTGTTACTTATCCTCTTTCCAAATTTTTAACATCCATTTTTTCTCCATTATGTATTTCTAATTCTCATACGATAAAAAGTTCTTATGGGTTTGTTGGTAAATTAAAAAATATTAACCCATCCAATTGTTCTATGCTTTCTCTTGATGTTAAATCTTTATTTACTAATGTTCCGATTGAAGGTGCTCTTTCTTGCTTGGAAACAAGATTACGTGAATTTCATTTCTCTGATATTGAAGTCAATGATTTTGTCAATATAACTAAAATTTGCACCTCTCAAACTACCTTTGAATTTGATAATAAATTTTTCAAAAAATCAGGCGGCTTAAGTATGGGTAACCCTCTATCTCCAATTCTTTGTGATACTTATATGCATTATTTTGAGGAAAAATTATTAAATCTTGTTAATTTTAAATGTTGGATGCGTTATGTTGACGATACTTTTGTTTTAGTTGATAATCCTTTTCATATTTCTACCATTCTTCAAACTGTCAATTCTATTGACACACATATTCAGTTTACTTTTAAGTTAGAAAATTGTAAGAAACTTCCTTTCCTTGATGTTTTAGTTATTAAATGTGATTCTTCTTTCAAAACTTGTGTTTATAGGAAACCTGTTTCTGTCTCTAACCCACCTCATGCTCTCTCAAATCATCCTGTCAACCAAAAAATCGGTGTATTTTATACGTATGTAAATCGTGCTCTCAAAATTTGTTCCGACTCTGCATCCCTTAAGGATGAACTTAATTACATAAAAACTGTTGTTGTCAAAAGAGGTTTCAATCCTTCTGTTATCAATAATGCTGTGAAGAAACTCAATAGACCGTCTAATAAATCTACTCTTTCTAAATCTGTGAAAAGCAAACCTGATAATTTAGTTGTCCTCCCTTTTTATCCTCCTTTATGTTTCAAATTAGCTAAAATTTTAAGACGCTTCAATTTTAACATTATCTTTAAACCTGTCAATAAATTCAAATTCCCCTCCACCAAATCTCCTGTTCCTGATCTTCGTAAATGGGGAATTTATTATGTTCCTTGTAATGGCTGTGATTTATCTTATATTTGTCAAACTAAAAGAAATCTCTAAATCCGCTTAAAAGAACACTCTCGTTATGTAACTAATAAAGAAATTTCTAAATCTTCTATTGCAAAGCACTCTTGGGATTCCGGCCATTGTTTTAATTTTAAAAATGCTAAAATTATCTTTAATGCTAATAGTATCTCTGAATTGGACTTTCTTGAAAATTTAGCTATTTATCTTAATCGTGAAGTTATTGTTAATGATAAATCTGATTCCACAATGCTCTTTGCTGCTTGGAAAAACCTCTTCAGTACTTCCATATAATTTATTTTTGTATTAATTAATTTTAGTCTGTTTTTATATTTGTAGGATTTCAGTTGAAACACTTCACGTAAATGATCATCAAATGAACTGATACTGAACTGACACTCTATTATTGTCCATGACTTTTTTGCGCGTGTTGTAAATAGTTTGAATCGCGAGATTTGGCTAAGAGCCAGTGTTCTAATTTTTATTATGAAGCGAGATATAAAAGGAATATAGCTGGTAAAGGTATTATTAGGCCTCGCCGGATTGTTGTAAGCTAAATTGTGGTTATATAGTTTTTACTAAAAGTGTATTAGTTGAAATTAAAGTTAGTATTCTGTTGTTCATCGATTATTTGTCATATTGGTTCAGTAAAAGTGACTGTTTATATATCATTTACTTACATTTTTGGGGGGCTCGGATGCCAAGATTATTTTGTAAGAGCCACTAGTAGTGAAATGGAAACCGTAACGTAAAGTATTGTAAAACGCCAGTATCAAAAGTTGGTTTACGAATCAGTAAGGTGAAACCGTAATCGTATCACTTCAAGTACAATTTTTGAAAGATGGGAACTCTAAATAAAGCCAAGAGAATTGATCTAATAAACCTCTGCGAGGAATGCGGAATTGAAGCAACAGAAAAACCGACAATACCTGTCCTAATAAAGCTGATCAAGAGTTGGGAGAGTTACGAAGAAGATTTTATAAGAGATCGATTGGAAGTAGTGATAGCAAATAGAAAAGAGAAAGAAGAAAGAGAAGAGAAAGAGAAAGAGAAGAAATTACAAGCAGAACTGGAAGAGAAGAAATTACAAGCAGAAGGAGAAAGAGAAGAGAAGGAATTACAAGCAGAACTGGAAGAGAAGAAATTACAAGCAGAATCGGAAGAGAAGAAATTACAAGCAGAAAGAGAAAGAGAAGAGAAGAAATTACAAGCAGAAAGAGAAAGAGAAGAGAAGAAATTACAAGCAGTGATTGAAGAAAATAGATTGAAATTGAAAATGGAAATGGAAATGGAAGAGAGAAAATGGAAAATAGAATGGGAGCAGAATTTTGAAATTAAGAAATTACAGATACAAGAAAATTCAAGAGAACATATTAATGAAGACTCAAAGACAAATCCAGGTAAGCAATTTGAATTGCTTAGATTATTAACTAAATATGATAGCTCGAATGATATCAGTTTATACTTAGCTATGTACGAAAGGCAAATGGCGCAAACGGGCATTGATAAAAAAGAATGGGTAAATTATACAATTAATCTAATGCCGTTAGATGTGATCAATATAATAACAAGGGAAAACGAACCTGAAATTCACGATTATGATTATATAAAAAATATTCTACTAAAACGCTACAAGCTATCACCAGAGGAGTTTAGGCTGAAATTTCTCTCATCTAAAAAGGAGCCATCAGCCAATTGGCGAGATTTCGCTTATGAGATAAAAGTGTATTTTCAACAATGGATTGAAGGCCTTCACGTAAATAACTTTGAAGATTTGGCGGAATTAATTGTTGTTAATCAAATCAGGCATAATTTATCTACGGAAACAAAAACACATTTCATAGAGGAGTTATTAGTAATAAAGAAAACTGATGACTTAGTTAATAAATTAGATAAGATAATTACGAAACAGCACAAAGGGTTTACAATAAACAATCAGTTAAGGATACAAGTAGCGATTTTGATGACAGAAGATCGCGAGTGGCTGATTACGCCAATTTGAAAAGACGCCAAATTGACAATAGACACAGTATGAATTATGGAAGCAAAGAGTCGCATATAATCTGTTTTACGTGTGGAAACCCTGGTCACGTGAGTGCGAAATGTACCATGGCGAATAATACAGAACAAGAATATTCAAATTTTTACCCGCAACGTAATCAAAATTGGCGAGAAACAAAATATCAAAATGAGACCCAAAACGCGCAAAGAAAAATAGTTAATATGGGCATGTTAAATGGTAAAAAAGGAAGAATCTTAGATATTAGCGGAATAAAAACAAGCGTAATAATTGATACAGGAAGCGATATTTCAATCGCCAGTTCAGGATATCATACTGCAATAAACGCGCCAAAACAAACCAGAGACAATATATACATATCAGGCATAGGTGGAGAAGAAATTAAGCCAACAGGTTTTTTCTGGCATAAAGTCTACGTGGATGAAACAGAAATCCAGGATAAATTTTACGTGGTACAAGAGGCGGACTGCGATTTAATAATAGGTAGGAAAGCAGTAGAAGGCATGACGTTAAAAGTAACGGTAGATAGTGTTAGAATAACAAGCGGCAACAAAGTTCGAGTAGGATACATTAAAATTAACGAAGTACCGACAAAAATTAATGAAGCAAGTATAAACAACGATAATCGAGGTTATGAAGATATGGTTAAAATCGACTGCGTAAATGACGGGGTGAATTTGACACAGATTACGAATTTAGTGAACAGAAAGAAAATAAGGAGACTAATAAAACCGTATAAGCCGAATAGGACAAAAGATACAGGATTATCCGATGAATGGAATGCATCTCCAGAAGAAAATTATGAAAGCAGTAGTCCTGCACATGGTAGAAAAGACTATGTGAAAGATCGCAATAGGAATTTTGATCATAAGGGAAAGAACAGAAATTTTAATAGGCCATTTGATAACAGAAGCAATAATGGATATGGTCAGAGATATTTTAAACAGTTATTTAACCATGGAAATAACAATAAATATGGATATGGGAAACAGAGTTCCGAGAATTCTTACCAAAATAAATCTGAGGTTTCTGAAAACTTTGAAACTGAAAATTCTTTGATACCTCAAGACATAGCAGAAAATACTTCACCTAATTCAAAAACAAGGTATAATCCAAAATTTTCCCCTACATATATGAACAGAGGCTACTATCATGGTCGAAATAATTATAATTATGGTGGCCGACGGTCGTACAAGGCTAGTTATAATGAACAAAGATATTCACAACCATCACATAAGAATAATTCTCATCATGGATTTAAAGGAGCTTATAGTGGACGAGATGCTTATTCAAATTCTTATCATTCTGGAAGCAATAGTTATGTAGTTTGTAAATATAGAGAGCAATATCCGGAAAGGAATCACAGAGATAGTAGATATGCTGATCCTAAAGACAGAAAGCAATACTCAAAAAGAAATAAAAATCTCAAAAAAAAAACTGTTAGGCGTGAAAAAAACATAACAAATCAAGTTGCTTATGTCGAGACGACATCACGTCAGGATGACCGATTTGTAGGATTTCAGTTGAAACACTTCACGTAAATGATCATCAAATGAACTGACACTGAACTGACACTCTATTATTCTCCATGACTTTGATGCGCGAGTTGTAAACAGTTTGAATCGCTAGATTTGGCTAAGAGCCAGTGTTCTAATTTTTATTATGGAGCGAGATATAAAAGGAATAAAGCTGGTAAAGGTATTATTAGGCCTCGCCGGATTGTTGTAAGCTAAATTGTGGTTATATAGTTTTTACTAAAAGTGTATTAGTTGAAATTAAAGTTAGTATTCTGTTGTTCATCGATTATTTGTCATATTGGTTCAGTAAAAGTGACTGTTTATATATCATTTACTTACATATATATTTATTTATTTCGGTTACTTATTTAACTCTTAATTTTCATCTGTTTCCATTTTTTTAAATATATTTGTGTGCTTTATTTATTTATTTATTATTTATTCAATTTGTTTTATTTATTTATTTATTCTATTTTATTCATTTATTATTTATTTATTTATTTATTTATTTATTTATTTTATATTTTTACTTCCTTATTCCCCTTCTATTTTGTATTCTCTATTGTTTTGATTTTACTCTTCTGTGATTGGCTGTTGTCTTCTGTTTTCCTATTGGCTGTTGATTTCTACTTTCCTAATGGTTGTTGCTTCAGCTTGTTTCCTCTCCCTCATCTCTCATTTCAGTCTTGCTGCTGTTTTCATAGTAGACGCACGTCTTTTTGCGCCTGACGAAGAAAGACCCAGATCTTTCGAAAGGCCTAGCGCATTTTAAAATTTTTGATGGTGTTTTAAGAAGTTATTTTAGTTCTTAGTTTTCATAATGTCATAAATGTTTAAAATTTAATTTAGTTGCAGAGGTATTTTTTAATAGAAACTTCTGAGATCGATTTTCTGAATGACCATTCTCTGATGCTGAAGTAGCAGTTAATTTTATTCAAAAAAAATTATATATTTGTGCAATTATTCAATCTTACATTTCTAGACACTTCAAAAAAATTTTATTTTCATAAAAATGTAACAAAGCTTAACGCCTTGTAATAAAATACTACTTTTAATTGCTAAAAGGCCTAAAATATAAACATTCTAAACAGTAAAATAAGTTTTAGTACTGTTGACATGTTTCGGCTCCATCCTAGCCATTATCAAAACAAATAAGAATATTCTATAATTGCATGGTCTATGGAATGACAACATAAAAAATTAAATAACAGCGTTTCGAAAAATAACTTCAGGAATTGTTCAGGAATTGAAAATAACAAAACAATGAATATGAAAAAATATATAATTTCAATTGCTATAAAAGTATAGAAAGTCTTGCAAATTCCTCCAATTTTCGGAATAAGAGAACAAAAAACAGTCATATATTTCAGATAAAATTACCTAAAATATATTTTCTCTTTATTCCAGTTTCCAAAAATCATACATATCGCATGCTCCAGTGAGAAGTTCATTCCTCATTGTGACAACCCTCTCAATCGCCAAAAAATGACATCCTGTAATAAATTTTTGTATCGTCATTAATTATCTGGTGATATGTTTTTATTGCTAATATCTTCCAAGTGAAAAAATTGAAACATTGTTTTAGACAGAGAGCAAAAAAATCTCCAGTAACGTTTTTATATTTTTCATAATCACATATTTTTTAATACTTATCTAGAATAGAATTTGTTTGTCAGTAAAGATTTTTATTTTCCCAAAGAAAATGCTGAAGAAGATTTTTATGTTGATACTGAAACTTTCTTTTAATATTGTAAAACAATATTTCTACGTTAAAACTGAATTGAAAAAAAAAAAAATTTTAGAAAATATTTGAACTATATTTTTAAAACTACAAAATCATTTTTGAAAGTAACATTAGTCATATAAAGTATCTGTACTTAGAATTTGAAAATTTGTGACAAATGTAAAAAATGATGATAACTGTACTGCAACCGACTAAATAATTAATACACTAGAACAAGGATGGCGAGCTATTTGCATTTCTATTTTTTACCTAGTTTTGTGTGATTTAACCCTTCTTACGCAGAAATATACAGAAATTATAGGGTATACATGGTGTGGTGCACAAAGCATGCACATAAGCAAGTACTATAAAAGCAACGAATAACTGGTGTCAAATAGTGCAGCACTTTCTGTATATAATAAATTGAATAGTACGGATTTCTTTTTTGGATTATATAAAATGAATTATATCCACAGGTGCAAAGTTGCACGAAGTTAAAGCAACTGCTTAATGCTATAACCTTTCCTTCAAACAAACTATTCCCGGATTTGCATCTCAGGAATTGTAAGTATTCTATGACTCGCAAAGAACTCACATTGTTTCTTTTACTAATTTCATGGAATTACATACAAAGTGTTCTATATTGATAAACATACACAGTTTCGTCTATTTAGATTTTGTATGGATATATATGCATATTTATTAAATGGATCATGTGCAATTGTTAACAATTTTTCTCCGCAACCATCAAGAATACAAATAAAGAAACTAACGCAAAAAAAATTTGGCGATTTTCAGTACAAGTGAGAATTTCTTTATTTTGGTCACAACAGCCTTTATTTTATGAAACATTAGACAAAGTAAAGATTTTCTTTTTCTTTAAAAAGAGTATTTTTTATCTTCGAATGCAAAATGTGTATTTTTACATGTAAGAAGCTATGTGTACGCGCTCTTACCCGCGCTTAGTCGCAGGTGATCGACGTACAGTGTTTGGATAGGTTCAACAATAATTTTACATTAAAGGCCAGTTGATTATGCGATTTAAACCTGTGCCACATATATTATTTAGGATATGCTCAAGGTTTAGATATAGTTTCTCTTCTAAACAATGAAAGAAGTCGTACGATTTAATAGCTTATATAAGACAGAATACTTTTATTCTAATTACCTGCTAAGAATTCCTCATTGATATAGAAGAAAATTTTATTTTTTTTAAATATTATCCTGACAGATTTGGCTATTATAGTATTTTAATTTATATGGTATTCATTTTCCTTCTTTCCACAATTGCAAAGTTTTAAAAATCAAGAAGAGAAAACTGAAACTGTTGTATATACATCATTATCAATAGATTTTATAAGAAATAACTTACCAACATCATAAATAGTAATAGATGCGTAAGTGTGACTATATGCAATATATATAAGTAAGACATATATATATATATATATAAGTAAGCCATACAATGTTTTTAAAATGTTATATTCAACTCTCTGCTACGACTCTGTAATATTTCGAACTTTTTAGAGAAGTTAACAAAATTTATCTTCCCAATACTTTACACAGAATCAATTTAAGCATTGTACTTTATATAAATTTTAATAATTTTTTAGCTTTTAGGAAGGATAAGCATAAAATCGATTTCTTAATATTGCAAATTTGATCAAATAAAATATTTGTGTTGAAATTATTTTTTGACATTAAAATTATATGATTTACAACGCAAAGTTATTTCTAACTGTTCGCAAGTTTTTATAAAAGTTATTTTTATTTACCTTCACTGGAAGAAGTTTTTTAAAAATTTTCTTCCAATGTATAAAAACATTTTATATTTCTCTATAACAAAAATAACTATTTATCTTTATGATAATCTGTAAATTCATTCACAATTATCTTTAAGTTTTCACATTTTCTAGATCAATTTTAAATTTTTAGTGAAGTTCTGTATATAAAACAAGTTTAATCCGTATACATATTGCTGCTAATGGTGTAAAATCTCCTTATTTTTCTGAATTTCTCTCAAGACTACCACATTTGCTAAATATAAAGACAAGGCATTCTTTTTATTACTTTGTAGCCGTCACTGTTGCTTCAAATAGTTAACCGAACATGTTACATCATAATAAAAACTAATATATACAATATAATGTTTATAGTATAAAGCATATAATACTATAATAAAAAATGTAAATTTTAATAAAATAGACTTTGCAGAAGTTTACAAGACTGTTTACAACAAGGCGCATTTCTTCCTTTAAAAATACTTTTGTGTGACATTTTTGAACCGCAATATATATGCCCAAACTAACAAATGGAGATAAAATTTAGTGAAGATATGAGATATAAATCTAGGTAGCCTTTACCTACCTGCACAATTTCGTTGCAAGCGGTGTATCGCACTTTGTGAGTGTACCTTGTTAGGAAAGTTATTTCCTTTAAATATAAATTTATTTACACTGTAGAATACCTTTTCATGTTACTTAAGTATTGGAATTTTTAATTGGCATTTTACTTCTATTGGCATTTTGAAATTTCATCTACCTATGATTAAATTTTTTTGCAAATGGAATACATCCTTACATTTTTATATGTAAAGTTCTTTCTAAGAATTTTTATGATTGCTTTTAAAGCTGCGATATTCGATGTATATGTACTAAAAGTAAACGTTGTTTGTTTATAGAAGCGAAAAATTACATTTTTGCAGAAATTATAACTTTAGAATTGTCTCTACAGTCATTGATCATTTAATGACTAACACAATTTTGCTTTTCATGACAAGAACTAGAGTTACAAAGAAAAAGAGAAAAATTATATAAAACATTATAAATATGTATTATTTTCTAAATACAGAAAACATTCTATTAAACTCTTATAAAATAATTAACCATATAAAAATATTTCAACTTCCTCTAAAGAATGGTAAAAATGATTGTTGCCACCCCACAACAAAATGTTGTATTAGGTACCATATATGAGCATTCTCTAATATGAAATAATGTTAACTGTTATCTCACTTAAAATTGATATATATATATATATTCAAGCATCTAGATATATTTAGATTCATCACCAAATCATTTCAAATTCCTATGAATGAATATGTCGCATTTTACATTGCTGCAGTAATCATACTATATATTTGTCAGATGATATATGCAAAATATGTTATAGATTAAGATATATTTAGGCAAATTCCTTATGGATATAATTAGTTATTATATGAATAGTTCATTTATAGGTAATTTGCAAACAGATAGGACTTCCTAAGCGTGGATATTATGTTAATCGGATAATATTACGTAGAGTTACATTAAAAATGAATTATAATGATTGATATTGTTTTTAAAGTACACTTATGTGTGCGACTTAACGGTACATAATCATTTTGTTACTCAAAATGCGGTCTAAAAGTATTTCAAGGTCTGTTTTGATAGTTTTTATTCAAATACAAAAAATGTTTTGTTTATTTTTGTTTATTTAACGAATATTGCAGATTAAATATGGATATCATAAATTTCTTTTTAAAGAACGATTAACAGAAGCTTAATTATTTTTTATATAAAAAAATTGTAAAATAATTTATCAAATAATCAAAATTGAAATATATATCTTAAATATTGGGTTTATATTTATTTTCGTATATTGAGAATAGAATAAGCTATAAAAGAACAACCATTTAACCTTGACGCCAAAATATTTCATTTTTAGCTATATTCATTTTTCTTCCGCAAAGACGTCCATTTCCATACACTACCCGATATTATGTGTAAATAATATCTAGAATTTTAGAGTGAATAAAAGGTAGTTGAGTTTATTTTAAAGTTGTAAGTTTTGAACCAAGTAGATTCAGAACCCGTGGCTTCCTAAAATTTCCTCCCACCGGTGTCAATTTCTTACCCCCACCAGTTGTTCTAGATCCGGCTAATGCATTCAAAACTTGCAAGAGGAAAATAGTGTCTTGTATCTCAAAGGTTACACATGCAACTTACGCATATTTTTTTTCTAGTTCTTTATTTTCTTCCATTCTATCTTTCGCTCACGTAGGAGATCATCTGCATAGATTTTGTGGTATATTATATTTTATTCAGGATAAAATGGGAGAAGCTACATCTGCATATGTATGTTTTTGAAATAATAGGAATCAAGCCCAAATAAAAGTTTGTCTTTTAATCACCTTATATTCAGAGAAGATTTTTTTTTTTACATAACTTGATGAAAAACTCATTAGTTGCACCAAGTAAAAACTTTATTTATTTATTTATTTTTGGATCATCTGTTATAGAAAATGAAGTTTTATATGTTTATACTGATTGTTCCATGAATGTCTCCTTAAATTTAAAATTTAGTAATTTAATTAGGTGCATTTTCGTTATACGAACATCATTGTTTCCAAACGTAATAGTTGGCACATAATGAGATTCGCTTGAAAAGAAATACGTGAAAAAATTAACATTGATGATACAAAAACATTTAAAAATAGAACATTTGAAAATTACAGACTTTCATGAACTATTTTTTTAAATCAATACTAAGAAGTTCAAAAACTTTTTTTTCCAGAATTCTAAAGTCCTGAAACAGTTTTATTGCAGCTTCCTTATCATAAGATAACTGCCAAATGATAAAATCTATCTAAGCGATAGTAATAAATTTAAGTTATAACATAATAATAAGCTAGATGGAACCCGTCAAAACATGACGGAAAAAATTACTATAACAATATCAGTAAAATAATCTTCTTCATTATTTAAGAGGGGGAGAGTAGAAACAGTGTTTCAAAACTTTTATTTAAAAAGTTTTCCTCCCCCGATTAAATACAGTACTATTTTCGATGCAAACTCCAAACAAAAAATCCGTAAAAAACTGTGTAATGCAAATCACTTCGACATTACCGCCATATTCATCACTGCAAGAAATAACATTTTATGAAATATCATATAAATAGTATATTCTTACTTCCATATCATATTCAGTAAATAAAAGAAGATAGTAAATAAAGAACACATCTCTCCCTTGTGATAATGGAACTGAGTGAGCTCCTATGCGCATGTGCATTGCATCTGTGAAACGTATCGTCGAAATTGGACGTTAAAAAATGTTAAATGTTTAAATAAACAGTTTTAAAATGTCCTCTTCAATCATTGTTCGTTTCAAATCCATATCTCCTAAAACGCACACATTGTTTTAAGCTAATTATTTGTTATGTAAAGATGTAGAAATTTGTTTACAATAATAACATTAAATCTGCAGATGAGGAAGAGTTTCAATGTTTTCAAGTGTAATTTATTTGTATGGTTTCTTTGGTCCCTTTCCATAAACAGGATTATTATCCCTTTTCCTCAATCGGGGGTCTTTTCCCCCTTATACAATGAAATACCCAATAGACCTTTAAAAACAGTAATAAAACACAATTCCTAGTGTAGTCTGATGCAACACATACATCAACGAATTCAACATGATATCAATTTAATGATATCAACTAAAAATCGTTTTTCTTTTAGCGCCAAATTGCTCTATCTTTGGATAATCAGATCTTATGATTTATCAGGGGTGTATTTTTTTTTCAATTTTTATGTTGGTTATAGAAACCAATTTCCAATTGTGGCAACTTTTTTAAGGGATATTTTTTATTATTGGAGAAAATTGATCGCCATAGTTGAGATAGATATGTAAAATAATTATGCTTGAAAATTATTTAGATAGTCGTTAAATTAAGCGGCAGTTTTCAAATAAATTTCATTCGTAAGTTAAAAGTTTTCTAAATGATAAGTAAGAATTGAAATTGTACGGTATTCAGAAGAGATGTAAGCGCAATAAAAGTGAAAGCGATAGTACCGTTTGTTGTCACAATCGTTGTACATTTCTAAAAATTGCCCCTGGGGTTTGGATAGCGTCCAAAGGTAGACTATTATTTTTTTATGTCGACAGAGAAATCCACAGTTAGAGAAATAGGACTTTGACGCTAATAAGGAACTGTTAAATAAACTTATAATAAACCTACAAAAATAATTCCTGTAAAATATTAGCCTTACATTATTCATTCTAACTCAAAAAACAGTCATTATTTCAAGCTTTTTTTTTACCGTAACACTATTTTTAATAATTTTAATTTTCCTGAAATATTTTACTTTTGTGAATTTTTTATTAAAAAATAAAATTCTCTAACCTATAATAATAATAATAATAATAAAAGTAATTGGTAACATGTAATCAAGGTATGCAATCAAGATGAACCAATCGAGAGAGGCTCCAATTCTAATCTTTATAATTAAGAATAGAAAAATCAGTAAAAGATACGTTATGTTGGCATAATCACATAAATTTTTCTTATTAATTTTATCAATGTAAAAATGCATTCTATGCCAAGTATAACGTCATATTCAACGGCGGAAACTTTTCACACGTACTCTATATACGTTACTTTTATGCTTAATCACCAGGTATACAAATTAAAATATAGTTTGTATTTAATTGTAATAAAAAAATGGCATCAATAAAGTTATAATGCATAAAGATAAAATAAACCCAATGGAGAACATTCACGTGACATCACAATAAATATAAATTTTTATTCGCTTATAAAAATAAAGTGCACGCTCATAAATATGTTTACCGAAATTTAACTTTCAAATTAAAAAATTCGGCCAAAAAGCCACGTGTCAGAATATTTTTTTATTATTATAATTTTTCTTTTATCCTCGCAACAATGAATGTAATCCGATTGCCACCATTTTGAAGAAAGTAAACAAAAAACATTTAAAATTACAATTCTGCTAATTAATAAAAATATTGATTAAACCCATGCACGATAACAAATCTCTAGCCAAATATCTTTCATTTAAAATAAGAATCATGTCATTTTACGAAATAGTTTTTGCTCACGAACTGTCGAAAGAAAACGCTAAGCGTTTTAAATATATAGATATTCTTGAGTCGAAAAATAGCAAAATAAGATGTCTTGCTAAGTTACGGTTAAATAATCCTCTTTAATAAAAAGCTATGCGTTGCTGACGACTGGGATTTTCGATAATCGTTGCCATAGATTAATCTTGGAAAATGAAAAATTTGAAGTTGCTGTAAAAATTAATAGATCAAAAAGTATTTGTCAGAAAATTGTTAGACAAACTTCGTTAGAAAGGTAAAAAATTGTATTTTTCTTGATATAAATTTTAAATCTAAATATTATGCCGTTTTTCAAATATTGAATTCTAAAAATTACCAAACTTTACCATGGCATAATATTCCCTTTCAATTAAAAAATCTATTTACACGTGACTATCATAAACAGAAATAAAACTTTAAAAATATAAGTAAATAATCAATTGTTAAAAGCAGTAATTGTAGAAAATTACGCAATAAAAAATATAATAGTGCGTGAATATTAATATTGCGTGAATCGCCATAGCGAAATCTTCACGCGTAAATAGATAATGATAACGGCCATGTGTCCTGACGCATACTGGCTAATAGCACGAGTCACTAATTATAGTAGTCTTACTATTGTGTTAAAATACAAAAGTGAATTATGATGCCCCGAATGCGTGATTTTTATTTATTTTTAATATAATAATCTCAGAAACAAGGTTTTGGAAAAAATTTCGAATGGGATTAATAAATTGGCCAAAACTCTATATTATTTTGTGTTTAAAAGAGGAAAGGTGGGAGAGCGCTTTATATTATTTAGGTTTCCTCAGGAACTTTTGGTCAGATTTGAAAGTTTAATATATCAAAACGTCAGAAATTAAATCGACATTAAATCGGCAATAACTATAATGACTGTCCTTCAGTTCGTTTCTATAGATTTTCATTTAAAAATATAAAATCATTCAACATTGATTTTAGGTATTTTTAAGGTTATTATCACGGGCCCGAGCAACGCCGGCCATGTCAGCTAGTAATAAAATAAAATGAGTCCCGTTCAATAAAATGCAAATCACAATATTTGACACGGTTTGTAATAAAAATCATTTGCTTGGTTAGGTTGTAATAAATGGCGTATTAGCATACATTTTGGCATGGTGTTGGTATAACGGAAAATTACCTTTAATTATGATAAATATAAAGATGATATGTGTGATATATTTATCATATAACTTATAAATTTTATATACAGTAATTAAAATATAGTTAACGTTTCGTAAATTGATGGCGCTGTTCTTCCTCGAATTATACAAAGCCATAAATTAACCTTATAAACTCCCCGCACAAATTAGAGGGAAATGTGGAATTAACTAATTATTATTATTTTTTTTTTGTAGTTCCTGTTGTCAATAATTTTTCTGAAAAATAGCTAGTTTTGATATTATGGCCATCGGAAAATCTTCTTTTCGTATTAAATATGCTGCCAGAAGTTTTTTGCATATCCGCGAACATAGCACATCCGCGTTGAATTTTAATTTTACGAGAAATCATGTTCACAGTTAACGAGGATTACGGCTATCGAATATTCTCCAGAACGATTTATCTTCGTCAGTCGATATAATCACTGTATATACATAACTAACTTTGATCTTCACTGTTAAATATTTGCAACAAACCATCGAGTCATTCAACCATTTTTAGAGAAAACGGTAACATGACCGTAACTCTATTATGACCATAATATGGGCAGTAATAAGGTCAGCATAGCGTTAAATTAGGTTTATATAACCGTTTTGTATAAAAACGGTCAAATGGCCGGACAGTTTGCTACAAATTTTTAACAGTGTTATTACTTTCAAATAAAGTATAAAGTGAAAGAATATAAAGAATTCTTTGTATAAAAATGCATTAAAAATGTTAACATTTAGTTAAAAGGTAATACTCCTCTATGAACAACTCTCACAAGAATTCGCTTTAAATGACTTCTTTCATAAATATAAAGCCTGCAATGAATACATTAAGATTCAATTATTTCTATTTAGTTTCATTTTTATAATTTATTCAAGAGTCAAATATTAGACAGTATTTTTTTAAAGAAATTTAAAATCAATCTTTTCATTGAAAATAGCAAAAAATATATTTTTGTATTATTTTTAAAATTGCAAAATGAATCCTTTTACCTAAAAGACTTCATTTTCTGATTAAAATTTCAATCTAACAAAACATGTTGATAATATCGAAAAACATTCTCTTTTATCTAAATCAAAAAGAATATTATTAATATCTTCCATTTTTAATCAACTCTAAAACATCCTTAGTAATGTAATCCGATATTTCAATTTTCGAAAAGCATATACATCTTCATATGACTTCTTTCTTTATATATAAATTTATTTATATACCTTTATATGAAATTTTTATGACAATAAAAATAATCACTCTGATAGTAATGAAATGGAAATTTTAGAAAATTATTTTGGAAGATAATATGAGTTTTGCATAGCATATTTAAAATGTATGTATAATTATGGAAGTTTATTATTTTCGATAACAATGTCGAAAGACATTTTCTCATTGAAAAGAGACTGAACTGTACTTTTCCTTAAACGTAAGTACGCATTAAAAGTAAAATATTTATTTTCGATCAAAATTAAAGTAGGTAATAGGATTCAATACTAAACAAGTTTTTAATACTGATATGTTTTTTTAAAGTAGATAATAGGATTAGAATACCAAATTCTTACACAAAATGTTTGACATTATTATTTTTTATCTTTAACATACGCATCATATATATATTATTATTTATATAGCGATTTAGTTTTAATTAAAAACCAGAAAATTTACGTATGAAATACATTTTAATATACACTATATTGCCAAAGGTAACCGGTCACTTGCGATTTTAGATATTTTGTTAACTATCTAGAAAAATACATGAGGAATTAACCTGAAACTGCAGGTGTGTAAACAGTATAGTATAGGTTATATATTTCCGCGAAGAATTTTTTCACGAAACCCCATAGGGGACTGTCAACAAATTGAAAAAGAACGAATATCTTTTGGATAACCCTGTAAAAACTAATGTAGCAAAGGCGTTCAAACTCTAGATTATTAATAAGTGGCTTATTGTAATATACTGTGTTAATTTTTAGGAGGATAGCATGTACACTCGTAGAGAAATTAAGGTTTTTATAAAAACAGTCCCAAATTTCGCCTAGTTTTTTGCTTATAATTTGCAGAGTTCTTCATATAAAAAAAAGTTATTTTCAGAAAGTATGACAACAACATTGTACATAATACTCTGCAATCAGAATTAAAAAATAATAGAAATTGGATGAAAAATGAGCAAGCTTACTAAAAAATGTTTCACTGCGCATGCGAATCAAAATATAATATGCATAATGTATTAGATAAGTATATAGAGCAACTTGTGTAAAAGTCTCAAAATCATAGCTTGAAAATTCTGAAAATTATCGTCGATAGAATAAGCTCGAAAACCGTTGTTCCCAATAAGAAGCAAAAAGATGAAGGGTTGTATCAAATATCTGTTGATTAGTGCCAAGATAGCGTACACAATATTGCACGTACTACTACATTTGGATACAACCCCTCATATTTTTTTTGCTTCCTTTTGGGAACAACGGATTTCGAGCTTATTCTATCGACGATAATTTTCAGAATTTTCAAGCTATGATTTTGAGACTTTCACACAAAAGTTGCTCTATATACTTAGCTAATACATTATGCATATTGTATTTTGATTGCATTGGCGCATGCGCAGTGAAACATTTTTTAGTAAACCTGCTTATTTGTCATCCAATTTTTATAATTTTTTTTAATTCTGATTACAGAGTGTTATGCACAATGTTGTTTGTCATATTTTCTGAAAATAACTTTTTTTTTTATATTAAGAACTCTACAAATTATAAGCAAAAAACTAGGCGAAATTTGAGATTATTTTTATAAAAACCTTAATTTCTCTACGAGTATACATGCTATCCTCATAAAAATTAACACATTTTATCATACTAAGCCATTTATTAATAATCTCGAGTTTGAACGGCTTTGCTTCATTAGTTTTTACAGGGTTATCCAAAATATATTCATTATTTTTCAATTTGTTGACAGTCCCCTATGGGGTTTCGTGAAAAAATCTTCGCGGAAATATATAACCTATACTACACTGTTTACACACCTGCAGTTTCAGATTAATTCCTCGTGTATTTTTTTAGATAGTTAACAAAACGTCTAAAATCGCAAGTGACCGGTCATCTTTGGCAATATAGTGGATATATATTCCACATATATATTTTTATGTAACTTTAATTATAAAATTTTTATAAATAAAGTTTCATATTTATTACAGTTTTAATTTTTTCTGTAATGTTAATAATAAAAAATGTTATTTGTGTTAATCTTCACTGTACTGTATTAAATATCGTTTTTCGTTATACATTTCTCTTATTTCGTACCAGAAATAATAGTTTGCAGAGTTAAAAACAAAACTCTGATTATCCTTCAAAGAAATCGATTTTATACTCTGTTTTAAATCGAGATTTTTCCAATCTTCTCACTTCTAAGTTCGTATTTTGCCTCGATAAGGCTGCCGATTTTATGCTTTTAACAGCGTATTTTGTGAAAGAGATAAAATATTTCTGTAAAATCTTATTATTAATTCAAAACTAAAATGCAAGAAAATTGTTTAATGCCACAGACCTACATTTTTGTTTACAGTTAAATGACTAAATAAAAAACACAGTTTAAACCGGGAGGATATTTCTTTTATTATTTTTTTAAGAATAAACTTGATTTTTGAGGAACGCAACGAGTTTTTTAAATCGGGACTTACTATATAAGGTGATTCAAGGATTGTCAGACAGTTATTTTTCGCAATAAATTAAACACATATCAGTTTTTTTTTAATATTATGAAAGCAAACTTTTGTTTAATAAGTTAACAAGGTATGCTTTTAAGATATACGTACATTTTAATGTCTGAATTTAATCAATATTTAAACTAACTATGACCCATTAGATTGATTTGAATACATTAAAAACAATTAAATTAAAATATATACTTAAAAACATATAAAATTAAAATCCAAAACATACAAAATATACGTCTCGGTATTATGTCATCACATAGCATCTTCAGTACTTACAACCACAACAACAAAACATCGAACACAAATGGATTCAGTTAATGTTAATTTTTTTCTTTTAGAAACAAGAAATATTCGTTAGGAATTGAACCTAATTCGTTCATGTATATGTATATAGCGTAGTGAGTCATTCCTCCATGAAAGTTTCTTGTTTGCATGAAAATTTCTTCCCTAATGAATATTTTTTTTATTTCTAAAAGAAAAAAATCAACTTTAACTGAATGCATTTGTGCTCGATGTTTATTTGTTGTTGTTTATATTAGTACTGAAGAGGCTATTTGATGTCATAGTGAAACGTATACTTTGTATGTTTTGGATTTTTATTTTGTATGTTTTTAGGGAAATCAGTAAGTTGGTTACAAACCGATATGGAAAGTCGAAAATTACTAGTAAATTTTTTCCAAATATGCTGATAGGTGGCAACACTGTTAAACTGTAAGATGTTAATTTTGAATTTATGAGACAACAGTTGTACAAGATTAGCAGCTGTTTTTGAAAATGGCGACTGTGCTCGAGGATTGTTCCCTAGAATAGCATCTTCAACATCTACCTTACAGACCAGATATTTCTCCAATCGATTATCACATGTTTGGCCCGCTGAAATTGCATCTGGGCGTCAATCATTTCGCGACGGATGCAGACGTTGAATGTGAGATACATACATGACTAAGAGAGTAGTCCAAAGACTTTTATGCAGCAGGTATTGGGAAACTCATAAACAGATGGGACAAATGTATCAACGTAAATAGCTATTACATAGAGAAAAAAAACATGCTTTTCAAGTATGTATCTTAGTTTCCCATTTTTGTTATTGGCTTTTGTAATCTACTTACTGTCTTGCCCTCGTATATATTTTAATTTAATTGCTTTTAAATGCATTCAAGACTGTTTAATGTCTCATAGTTAGTTGAAAGGTATGATTTAATGAAAAATATTTCTATTTACACAACTATTTTCTACACATTCTGTAAATTTGAAAATTAGATTAAATTACCTACTAAGTACTGGTTTTGAACTGTCACTGCTGTGCATCTCATCAATGTGAACTGTAACGAACTAGGGAGAATATGAGTAGTAGCGATGTGTCGATAAATGATAGCTAACTTAGACAACAACGCAAAAAATTAATGAATATAAGTCAAGTTTGGGGCCTTGATTAGTGACGAAATCCTCAGAGCTCTTGGTTACAAAACTATATTTTATAAAACTCACTAGTTCCGTCAAGTAAACTTCTTCATACCATGTTATTTATATTTACAAAAGAACAGAAAAAATTATTGAATATAAGTCAAGTTTTTGGCCTTGATTCGTTACGATATCCTTAGAGACCTTGGTTACAAAACAATATTTTATACGATTCACATGTTCCATCAAGTAAACTTCTTCCTAATTCTTCATAAGCTGAATAAAGGGAATCAAAGATAACACGAGACGCAAACCCTTCTTGATAAATTAGTATCCAGGAGCTCTCGAGTACACCCAGCACAATTAATATCCAGCACCTCCAAGTTTGGTCTTTACAACGACCAGAGTTCTTGTAAAAGACCGCTCTCAAGCTATATCTGGAGTTCGTTAAGCCAACCACCTAATCTCATCACGAATTAATGATTAATTGTTTTAAATTTTTTTCTTAATCATTTCAGCTCGCTTTTGTGGTAAGGATTCTTTCCATCCAGCCCAATTGTTTCACGAGCCTTCAGGTTGAACCTTTTAAACTGGTATTCTTAATGATTTTTTGTTAGGCATTAAGTTTTGTTCCAACGTATGGGGGAGAGGAGGGGTATTTCTCCACTTCATAACTCTGCAGCCATCATTGGTAGATTAACTTGCCATTTCTTTCTATGACTTTCTTCCATTGCATACTTCTGTATTAATCAAAGCCAAGGCTCGCTCGACACAACTTTGGTGGGCTTTCTCCATTGCACTCGGTTTTTCAACTGTTCCCGTATGAGCTTAAAAGGTATAAACTCCCATTCCTCCCCAACTTTAAGAGAATGTCAGAGTATATATTTCACCCATTGTTCAAAATAGTTTCATTTTGCATTAAATTTAGTACGAAAATATGTAAGATAAGTTATATTTAAAATATGTTACTCATCAAAATAACAATAAAAATCGTTATAACATTTTACTTATGTATAATTTAAAGATATACATAATGGATAATTAAGTATTACATTTAATTGTATAAAACTTTTAATAATTCTTTATTATAAAACAGAAAATAAGTAAAATGGACTAATTACCTTCTAAAAAATTGAAATTTAAATAAAGAATATAAGTTCATTGCCTTAAAGTACATCAAGTGCAAAAATAGTTTCAGTAAGTAGTAAACTTTAAATGAACAGAAAGTTGCACAAATTTGAAACCTTTCCTGCAATATAGTCCTGATATTTCCTAGTATTTTCCATGAAAAAAAAATGAAACTATTTTTTTTTCATCTATGCCCTTTTCCCATTGTTATAAATGTCATTAAATTATTTCCCCAATCGTAGTAAATTGATCTAGACATAAATATACATTACTGGTAACCCAAGTTTTTGCCTACTTATTTCTGAAAATTCTTATCTTCGAATTTTAAATATCTATAAAAGCATACAATTAAAAAATATTTAAAATTAAATTTTGAATAAGGTAAATAAAATTAATTTAAATGCCTTCTTTTCTCTGTACTAATAATTTTAACGAAAAAGCGACATAAATCTAATGGCCCAATACCTGTTACATATAAAATGAATGAATTCGAAAATTATGAAACAATTTTATTGGATATCAATATGATGCCACATTGAACAGCAATTATTTTTAAGGCAATATTTGACTTGACATTATACAAAAGGCAATATGTAATGCGAAACATTTTGAATATTTTCCCACATAAATGAACAAAATGAAATAAGTTTGATATTATCAAAAATTTTATTTAATAAGAAATCTAATTTTGAACTGCGTTGTAAAAAAAGATAAAATAACTAAATTACATTTCAACGCAATTATAGGATTATTTTAAAATTGTTTACGTTATTGCTTAAGCAGAAAAAAAATATTTAATTTTCTCTGCATTTGTTATTTTGCATTTATTTGATAAGCAAACAACTAAGAAGGGAAAGCATAGTTTGCAATTTAATTCGCTGAGGATTATTTTGCAAAAGTAATTTTTCATTTACTTGCTTTTTTAAATTATCTAAAATTATTTGAGAGAGGTATAATGAAATTGTAATTGAATATTTATCATGGTGCATTAATGTATTATGAAAAAAAGATGTCACGTTAGCAAAAACCAAATTATTTGAAATATTATTCTGTTATTACTATAAAAAATGCTACGAAAATAATTACTAAATGATAGCGAACTTTTCGATCGATGTGTAAAAATGCAAAATGCGTAACCATACAAATGATGTACTAGATAATTTGGTTGTTATCATGTCGAGAAACAAAACAATTAAAAAGCTTTATGCAACTGATGAAATTTTAATGAGTTAAAATATGATTTGAAAGTTTTCCAACTGTGTTACGAAAAAAAAAATACTATTAATTTAGGGAAAAGTATTTGCGATTGCATAACTTATGCTTTTTCTATATTAAACAAGAACGAAAAATTATGCGTCAAGCATAGATTATGTAACACTTTCCAACACTTCCAAAAATAATTTTACAAATCTTTAACGTTTAATAAGGTGAAAGATGATATCTAAGTAAACAATTGGAAAATGCATAACATATTTGAAAACCCAATTTCAGGAATTACTAAAAATATTCGGAAAAATATCCGAATTCTTTCGTGAAGCCCTGTATAGGATCTATAAATTTGTATATATATTACATAGAATGTAAATGTTAGTTCACTTGGGAAACGTGTAGCAACGTTTAAAATTGTCTTTCTGGAATTTCCGTCAATAAACGGAAATATACTCGAGTACTTTTAAGCTGTCCTGTATATGATCTATAGAATTTATACGCACCAAATAATAGACAAAAAATGAGTTAAACGCGTTCAGCAACTGAAAACGCACTTCCAGTAATTATTGTTAACACAGAGTACCGAATTCTTTTGTGTGTCTCTGCAAATGAACGAGGAATACTATACACACAATATTCTATAGTAAGATATTCTCTTGTAATGCTCCTTAGTGATTTGTTTGAAGTAGTGAAACATTGTTAAAATAAACCGCAAACGATTTTTCTCAGTAGACCGTAATGAAACGGAATTCTTTTGAGTGTCTCTGTAAAGGTACTATGAGTGCTATGCACACCATACTCGATATTCAGTCTCCTTTAGTACAGAGGAGTGATATATATTAATTTCAATATGTCTGAAATTGTGCAACATCATTAAAATGAACTGCAAATGATTTTTCCCATAGACCGAAACGTAATGGTATTATTTTGAATGTCCCTGTAAAGAACTATATGTGCTACACATTTCATTTTCAACACCGAACATGCCATACTAAACCTCAATAAATCAATTGCATGACAATCTGTATCTATTTACGCGAGTTAGAGCACGAACAGACAGACAGACAAACCGAATGCATAGACACTTTTCAACTATGTTGGAAAATGTTAAAAAGGAATGAATTATGATGCATTAAAATTTTATTTAAAATTGAATACACTGAAAGTAGTATTACGTGTCAGTTTATTATATATTATATTATATTATATTATTATATTAATAAATATTTTTAAAGACACTTTTTTTTAATTCTGAAAAAAATATTGTTGGAATAAGTGATCTCAGAATTCTAATAGAGTAATAAATAATCCCATTAATCAAATTAAATGAATCAAGGATGATTACATAAACAAGTTAAAACCGTCTCTTTCACCCACGCAATGCAATAGCGTGATTACTACTCTGGTGCAATCACTTTGAACTTTGGCACCGGGATTATCCATAATAAAATGAGGACATTAATATAGAACATCTGATGAATGAGCTTTCCAATCTAATTAAGAACTCTAAATGATACTATAAATACTGATGTATGAAATAATTCTGTTCTGTTAGTTCTCATTCAAACCTTGTAACAGGCGAAGTAAGAATGTTCCTGTATAAGCCCCTAAGGCAACTAAAACACAATATTTTCTGTTTTATTTTTCTAACGTAACAATAATTGTAAAATTGATAAAGTGTACTAAATTTATTAATTATATGTTAAATATATTTAAAAGGGAAACAGCTTAATTCATTTCGGAATACTGTGCAATCAATTGATATGCCAATATCTCATTTATGGAATATTACCATTGAATTTTACTGCGATGCCCCATACCTGGAGAAAACAAGGTAAGGGATTTCTCTTACCTTGCTGTAGTATAACTTAGAAGAACAATAATAAACTCTTAATGAACATTTAACAACATAAATAAACTCACGTAATTTAAATCGAAAGCATCAAGTAACCAAATTCAGTGTTCGTAATTTCTAATGAATATAACCTGACAATTTCCAAACCATACTATGGACACTGCTGTCCAAAAAATAAGGGACAGTGACCGGATCGTTTTGCTTGCTACATGGTTTGTCAAATATTTACTGAAATTCCCCTGACAAATTGTCCTGGAACTTCGAGGATGTAAAGCACATGTTTGACTTCAAGAGTAGTAGAAACACTGCAGTTAAAAAAATTTCTTTAAATATTGAATATTTGATGAAATATGGGAATTTGTATGAAATATTTTTTAACTGCGCATGCGCGCAGTATACAAAAGATTTTTTTTCTCATGAATTGGAAGTCAATTCTATAGAGCAACTCATATAAAAAGACCAGTCAAATATCGTGAAAACTCAAAAAGATACAGGCAATACAGTGAACTAATTCACAAATTGGGGGAAAAATTCCCTTGGATTATAAGGGATTTTCTCCCCATTTTTTTTTCAGATTTTGGGTTCGACACCGACCTGGGCATTTTTTCACTCAGTTGGAAAAAATCAGTTCGGACGAATTATTAGTTGAAAAATAATTTGTACTTTAACTTGATAATTTTTATTTCATATCAAATGAGAAAACATAATGGCACATTGCATAAGAAACTAACATACTAAATGAGAAAACAAATAAATAAGAGTAATGATATATTAAATGACAATTCTCTTTGAAATAAAGCAGAGAAAAATGATTAAATATTTTCTTTTCTGCTACACTAAGATGAATGACCAGCCAAAGCTTTCGCTGAAGTAGAGAAAAGGAAATGTTTAGTATCTAGATTACACTTTTCAATAAGCGTAAATCATTTTCTATTCAGCGCGTTTACACTATCTTAAAGTCAGTGAGAAGTATTAATATCTATAATATGTTTTATCTGTACCAATTCTTTTATTCCAGAAATATATCAACGAAATGCATAAAAATAGTGAAGATCAATTGGTTTCAGGTGGCCGATATGATAGCATTTTTTAAAACAAAATAATAAAATGATTTAAAATTAGTATATACTAATTATACTAATTAAAATTACTATATACTAAATATGCTAGTTAAGCTAGAAATTAATGAGTATAACATAGGATGTGAATTTTCACTTGCTACACTGTAAAAAATTGCTGCATTAAAATTACTGCAGCAGAGATTCCAGGCAATGGCCATAAGAAAACGAGTTTTGTCAATAGATAAACGAGCTTTGTTCTTACATAAACTTTTTTGCCCGTAAAAACAAGAAATTTATGGAAATTGACCGTTTACCTTGAAAATGGGGCATTTTCCGTAAAATTACGGCAGCAATTCACGGAGAATACCCGTAAATTTACAACTTTTTACCGTGTACGCATCGTACAACCAACAGAGTTAAAAATGTGATGACCGGGAATCGAACCAAAAACGCAGACCCCTTGATATAACGCACCAATGATCTACCATTTGAGCTATCCGGACGACATGCAATCTGGCATTTCCTACTCTTATATCTTGACAAGGCTGCAACTTTGCAGCAGAAGATGTAAAGTCATTCATGAGCATACATCTTTAGTGGCATTCATGAGATGAACCAAATCCCAGCATCGGATGATATAGACGTGATTAAATTTTCAAAAGATGTTTAGAAAAAGATTCAGCTCTGCTGAAAATTTAATTAGATAAATATTCTCCGATGGTGGGATTTGGTTCGTCTCATGAATGCCACTAAAGATGTGTGCTCATGAAGGACTTTATAGAATAACATGAAGTGACAATATTCGTGTATCCTTTAAAGATATAAATTATTATAATTTAATTATTTATAAAGATGTTACAGAAGATACTGGTGGTTCGAACTCACCAAAGTTTTTTTTGAGATTGCTGTAAAATGAATGCCACTAAAGATGTGTGCTCATGAATGACTTTATAGAATAACATGAAGTGACAATATTCGTGTATCCTTTAAAGATATAAATTATTATAATTTAATTATTTATAAAGATGTTTCAGAAGATACTGGTGGTTCGAACTCACCAAAGTTTTTTTTGAGATTGCTGTAAAATGTATGCCTTAAAAATACAGATGCTGTAAACTACTATTTAACAATATAACACTGGGTAAAATTAAATTATATATCTTATTATTTTCGTGCATTTTTCATTACTTATGATTATGATGTACGACATGGTGCAGTTCGTGGTGCTATAAGTTTTAGTTTTACTGGTATAAATAGTTTTCTTGGTGCTGTACCATTTTACTTAACTTGGGATTTAAATGTTATTTATCAACAAAAGGTATCAACTGAGAGAAATGAAGATAGACACGCAAAAGTACTGAAATTTGATCTAAGAAAAACCTGCTGTTAATCGTGATAATGTACGTGAAATAAAAACAAGCACAAATAATGCTTAGCAAAGAAATTTTATTAGAAGTTAAACATTTAAATGTAAAATTTACATATGCAGTACAATTTATAATAATTTGAAATGGATATTTTAATTCTTTGTCAGGAAAACAAACATTGTCGAAAACATTACCGATTGTACTATAAGACCATCATAAACCAGGTATACATAAATTCAGTTTTTCGGGTTCAAATACTTTCAATAAACAGTCTTAAATTGTCAGTGTCCCAAGGAAAATTTTTGACTAAATACTTTCTCTTCTACGTGTCTAAGAAAGTGGCTCCATAATAGCTTTCAATAAAGTAGTGAAAAGAGATGTTGTTTAACATCCCGATTACATTTTCAATAACAATAAATCATTCTGTTATCAGCGAGTGTACAACACATACGTCCAGATTACATTCAATTTTCATGTATACCAAGTCTAAAATACGTCTATAGATGTCGTTTGGATGTGGGTGACCGGCTAAAGTATGTCCAGATTTTGTTCATTGTTTGACATATAAGTATGGACGAAATATCTACAAAATATGAATATCAGTTTAGGACATTAATTGGATGAAAACCAAACCTGCTTTCGCCATGTACATATCGACAAAATATCTACAAAATATGGATGTCAGTTTAGGGCGTAAATTGTATGAAAACTGAACATGCCCTTTCCATGTATGTATCGACAAAATGTCTACAAAATATGGACGTCCATTTAGGAGCGTAATCTAGACGAAATATGAACAAGTCATCCGCCATTTTCTGTATGTTTGTGTACGCTGATTTGTGTATCGTTTCTGCATATTGACTGTAAAATTATGACACAAAGGTTTCCTGACTGCTTCATCTACTAGTAATTGCATTTTTTTAAGCTATGAGAGTTAATACCAGCAACCCTTGGATATTTGTTTCTCGATGTGATATACATTTGTCTTCTTTTTCAACACTGCCAAGCATAACCTGCAGAAACTTTTAGAATTGACTTTAAAATTCTTATTTATATTATAAATCTAACTAGTAGCAAAGTCTTCTTTATTCAACAAAATTTAAATAAACGGATTATAGCTCCACATCAGCAAAACAATCAATCAAATCTTGTAATATTTGTTTTGAACATGCAACGAAGGTAACAATGTAAGTAGTTAAGTAGATATTAGGTTTTGTTTTCTCGATTTATCGAGATAGAGTGTATACTTTACATGAAGTATTTTTTTAAGCACTCGTTTTTGTTACTTATTTGATTTATTATTAATGCCCCAATTTTTTTAGACATGCCGTAGAAACATAGAAATAAATCGACATCAACTTTTGATTCTGTAGATCAGAATGCTTATATGCATGTTTCTATGATTTTTCTCAGTCATAATGTATCTTAAAAGAAAACATACAGACATTTATTCTTTTGAAATGAATCTTTCTTTGCAAATGGGGGAAATTAACAAAAATGTTTGAAAATTATTAAGCGTTTCTTATTATTTAATTCTAGCTACTGCAGTTCCTTTATAAAACTTCAAATTCAATGATATCTTTTAATTTTTCTTTAACCTTATTTATACCCAATTCTTACTTGGACCATAAAGTTTTTATATTTTAGAAATTTTTAATATTTCTCCTCTAAGGAAAGATTTTACTCAAATGTTATTTATTCATTATCATATTGTGCATCAGAATTTTCCTATTATATATATAAACTCGGTTTATGGTGTCAGGTGCCGCCATTCTAAAAATCTATAAGATACCACTACATTTCTTCCGGTCAAGGGTCCATTTCTCCTCCAGACCCCTATCCCTCATGGCTTTTTTTATATTACTTAATAATAATAATAATTTTACAAGTAAGTCTGAAATATCCTTCTAAACAACGAAATGTATTTAATATGAATGATATTATTGTGTACATGCTTTTAAACTATGAAAGTAATAGTAATTTATATAATTTTAGTAATCATATCATAGGAAAGCAGATAAAAAATAAAATCAAGAAAAATAACTCTTTCTATACTTTACATTACATAACATTATTTTCTTGAGGCCCTTTTTTTGAAGAGTAAAATTTATTTTTGTAAAATTTATTATATTGTGAAAAATAACATTTTGTATTGGGAAGTTGAATAAGTTCTCACTGTTTCTTCCTGAAAATGAATGCTTTATTTAAAATAATTAGACAAATACGTCATTGAAAGTATTGTCAATCGCTAGCCAATGCTTTTTGTCATGTTTCTGGCAGCATTTGAATTCCGCGTCGGAAAAACAACACGTCTTTTGAGGCTATCGAAGAGTCGACCCATTTTTTGGCATTTTTCATAAGAATGGAAGTGCTGCTATGTCAGACTATGTTCCATCGATTGGAAAAAGTGATAATAGGAAAGGATAATGTCTGGTGAATACGTCGGTTAAGGTAGGACTTTCCATTTAAACGTCTCCAAATATGTTTTCACGGGTTTTGCAACATGTGGGCGAGCGTTGTTATGTTGTCATCCGTGTTTCCTTCAATGGTCAGCTGAAACACATCAATTGTAGTTGATAGAGATCTCCCGTGTAACGGTAAATAAACTACACCCAACTTATACACCAAATGCAGAGTAGAAGCTTGGAACCGTGGATATTCGGATTTGCCTACGATATTGATGCATGGCCAGGTTTACCCCACGATTTTCGACACTTGGGGTTATCGTAGTGTATCCATTTTTCATCGCCAGTCACGATACTATGTAAAAAAAGTTTTCCTTTTCTGCCGTTAAAGCAGCTGTTTACACGTGAAAAGGCGCAGTTCGACGTCTCTCGGCTTCAACTCATACGGCACCCAATGTCATTGCTTTAAAATAATTACTAATGCTTAGAAACGTTCAGATAGCGTCTAATTAGAATCTTCATAAAGTAATGCCTCCAGTTGTTCATCTTGAAACTTTTTCGGTGCACTAGAGCGTTCTTTATCTTTAACATCAAAATCATTATTTTTGAAGCGTCGAAACCAATCTCTGCATATTGTTTCCAACAAAGCATGGTTGCTGTAAGTCTCAACAAGAATTCTGTGTACTTTAGCTGCAGATTTTTTTTCATAAAGTAAAATTCCTGTAAAATTCCCTGCAAATACACTTTTTTGGCAAGAAATTCGCATGTTTAACAGTATGAAAAAACATGTTGTTTCCACTTCAGCGTAAAGACATACATTGAATTTCAAGCTTTCTTATAGTACTTTTTTATACATACGTTACCATCTTAAACTACACGCGCACAGTTCTGTTAACGCCGTTTGTTGAAAAACAGTGAGAACTTATTCATGAAATATTAAAATCAGTTATTCAAATTCGAATTAAACACTTATCCTAATCCTAATCCTAATAATATTATAAATCTGATTGTGTGCAAATGTTAGGATGAAGCCAGCGTCAAAATGAAGCATTTAATTATCCTGTATCTTTGCATATAAGTTGATTATAACCCTCAAATGAATATAGGCTGGTTTTCATTTATTTTATTTCAATATTTTTCTTAAAAATTAAAATTTTCATTATTTTCATACAGAATAAATGGACATTTTTTCGTATATTTTACAATGGTTGGTTGGTTTGGTTGGTTTGGCCCAAAGGGCCCGGTTTTGCAGCTTTTTTTAAAATGGTTAAATTTATTTTACCGTTGCTAATACTTTATCGTTGCCAATATAAAATAAAACCCCTGAGTAATAATTTTTAATCAACAATTTATTTTCAAGTGAAAATTTTCCACGTGAAAAATGAAAAGGAAATGAATTATTTAAGAATTAAACAGAATATGAAATGATGTCATATTAGAAATAAAACGTGCGTTTTCAATTATTTGATAATAATACAAAGTGCATAAATACGAGTAAGTATGGAAAGCAAGCGAATATGATGTTATATAGAGAAAAATAAAACAGATTTGTTTTGATGTTGAAATAAAATGATCTTGGGATATCAAATTATTTGTGATTAATTTCTTTTTTTTTCTTTTTCTTTTTCACATGACAGGAATTATTTTAAATGTGCGTAATATATGTATTTTAAATGTATTTGTTGTAAAGTAAAGTTCTGTGTTTTAAATGAAATGAGTGAAAGATTTATATTTTTAATGAATTCAATACGAATGATGGGATAGATTGGCGATTTATCGTCGGCACACGGCTAACATAAAGATACCATATTTTTAATTTAAATTATAAAAAGTAAAAAAAAAAAAAAAAAAAAAAAAAAAAAAAAAAAAATGGATGGCAAATGTCAATGATATGCATCGCAAAATTATCCGTATCGAAAATCAGAAAATCTTAATGAAAATAACTATATTTTTTAAAAGAAAGTTGCTTTTCTCATAAAAGCTAAAGATTTAATATGATTGTGTCGAAGTAACAGCATTTTTCCTCTATCATTTTCCCACAATCGAAAACACATTTGTAAATCGTCGTTTCGAACCGGAATTTAATTTTACATTTCTTTTAGTTTTAAAATAGGAAAAACTTTGTTTTTTTTTTAAATATAGCTTTTTTTAAAGTTGTTTCATAATAGATTTTTGTAAAGTCGGATAAGAAAAATTGCATAGATTTTAAAGCAATGTTTAAGTAAAATTATAATATTTTTTAAACTTAAAAAACAACAATGTTATCGAAAAGAAAATCGATTTTACCAGCGCGTATTTATTTCGCAACGATTTTATTTCGCGTAAATTCGCAAAAGCAAAGAAGAAATAAAAAAGTAATGAATCTTTTCTTCCAGCCGAATTGTGTAAACTTGAATAAGCCGATCGTGCCAATTCATAACATTATAAACGTGAAAGCGCGTTCTATACAGTAGAATTTTTTTTTTACATATAGGTAGAACATTTGTGAGAATAGGAAGGTTAGGGGTCTGTAATTAGGTCCATAGTCAATTTGATTTTTTTTTTATCAAGTGAAATTTGGCGCAAAATTAAATACATTGTTGTAACCAGATTTGTTTTTTGCTTGGTAAACACTTAATGATATTTTAGATGATCATTTCCCCGCTCACCTTTGATGCCAACTATGACTGTAAAACATATTAAAAAATATTAGCCGATAATTTTCTAATTTTCTTATTGCTTCATGATGTAAATAGACTTCCTGGTTCATACTTTAAACCTGAATCGGTCATGCCATTATCGTTCAATTTTTATTCCTAATCCTAACCCTAATCGAATCCCATCCTAATCCTGATAATAACTTTAAAGAATATTCTTTGACACGAATATGTAAATGAAATCAATATCCATAAATGGAATGAATGGAAAATAGAATAAATAGAAATGGCAAAATAAAATAACAAGAAAGTACATTTATTCGACACCTAACCCTAGAGAAAGCGTAAAAAATTTCAAGCGCATGAAATAAATCAAAATAATCCTATATATACTAACAAAAATATGTAAATTTAGATTATCAGATTTGTGTCGTCGGTATTTATTTGCTTATAGTGTTCTTGACGCGATAGAGAAAATATCGAAGTTAAATTGGGCAGAATTTAAAGTACTTTCTAGCAACCTTTATTTACATTTTAGAATCGCATCAGATTGTTATATCTTTGTGAAATATCTATCAATTTATAAAATCCACAAGCAGTTTGTTCACTATTTACACCACTTAGCGTGAAGCACTTAATTTAATATATACATAAACAAGATAATGTAGTAAGAAATATATAACATATGTCTATGCAAATAAACAATATAATAATGCCCATTTAGCAATGCACACATATATAAATTGCACACCAAATACCACCTAAAATGCACTGTTGTATAGAAGAATTCTGCCAGTGTTGTTTTTCGTTTTACGAAGAGGGATTCCTCGATTTTCACGATTTTACTTGGTCCTCCTTTTTTCATTAGTTGTAGTTTCATTTTCGCGATTGTATATATTATTGGGCATGAAATTTCACTTTTTTAAGACTGGGTTATGTCAAGGCCCCTATAGCAAAAAAATACCGTATGGTCTCCTATAAAATGTGATAAAGCTTTGGTTAATTATATATGTTGTTAATTATCAAGTGAAATGTTTTACTAAGTTAATGCATTTATTCTTTTTTTAATGTTACGTGAACGAAGTCACGGGTAACAGCTAGTAATATTATAAATCTGATTGTGTGCAAATGTTAGGCTGAAGCCAGCGTCAAAATAGAGCATTTAATGATCCTGTATCTTTGCATATACGTTGATTATAACCCTCAGATGAACATAGGCTGGGTTTTTTTCATTTTATTCAAATATTTTTCTTAATAATTCAAAATTTCGTTATTTTCATAGAGAATAAATGGACATTTTCCCAGAAAATTTAACCATTTTACTTTATCGTTGCTAGGGCTTTGATCGTTGCCAACAAATAAAAACACGGAAAAATAATTTTTCCTCAAAAATTAATTTTCAATTGAATGATTTTCACGTGAAAAATGAAAATGAAAAAGAATTCAAAAGAAGATGAATTTCCGTGATATTTGAAACAAAAATATTAAGTATTTGTTATTATACATGAAGTATGAATATCGGTTACATTAAAAAGATCTTTTTCTGTCAAAAAACTGCGTTATAATTAGAAGTAAAAGTGAACAATAATTATTTTTTTAAAATAGATTTCGCTTGGACCATGGAACTATGAAAAGGATCCTCCTCGGCTTGGACAAATATGACGTCATAAATAAAACATGTATTTTCAAATAGTCGTAATAATACAAGGAGCATGAATATCAATGTATAATGAAAGTAGATAGATAATGGACGTAATGTTTAAGATGAAAAACTGAAACATTTTTTATCGATACTGATTAATAATTAGCTTGAGTACCAGTTACATACAAATGTTAGTTTTCCGCTAAAATTTACGTCCTGATTGCCAGAAAAAGAAAATTAACAAGAATTATGGCCTTAAAAAGAGATTTCTCTGAGGAAAACGTGACGTCATATTTGATATAAAACGGGAATTTTCAAATGTGTTTTACAAGGAACGGAAATTAATTCCGTACATTAATAATACAAGGATCAGTAAGTATAGAAAGAAGTATAGAAAGTAGATTAGTTTCACGACATTTTTTGAAATTTTTTTTATCTACAACGATATCAGTTACATACAGATGAGAGTTTTTTGCCAAAAACCACACCATGATTATTAGGGAAAGAAAAATAAATACGAATCTATTATATTAAAATCTGACCGCCTGTTTGTATTTCGCAACTACACTTTTCAGATTGCCGAACGCAACGCGATTTACTTAACACCGGTTATCATTCATTCGAGGATGTCATAAACTCTCAGAATTTAAAAAAAGGATTTAAATTCCGAGATATTATTATTATTATTATTATTATTATTATTATTATTATTATTATTATTATTATTATTATTATTATTATTATTGTAAATTTTAACGAAGTTTCTCTAAAAAAGGCAACTAAATTATTCCATTTTTCACAGAGTAAGAAAATTTAAACAGAGTCCCAACTTTGCCTGAAAAGACCGACTGCAGCGGATGACTTAAAAACTAAATCATCGCTTTGGCGATTTTTATCTTCGTGATTTCCCTTTAATTGTAACCCTATTCTGCTTGGCACTTTTTGCTGTTGTCATTTGCAACTATGCAAATTTTCGGCGTTCGCTATTTGATTTTTAAATCTTAATTAATATTCATTATTAAAATTATTCTTATCTGAATTACTCTTATCTTATTCTGAAGATCAAATAGGTCATTATAATTCTTCAAAATGCTACGAAGATATACGTTTATTGTTTGTAAGAACAAGACTGAAGAGTTATTTTTTAGTCCCAAGGATCGGTAAGTTGTGATTTCTTTTCCTGTGTTATTTTTGTTCTTTTTTAGGTCATAATGCTTTCCTAAGGGGATGCAGACGAATTTCCAAATTTCATTTTTATGCATAATGGATTTAGAGGTAAAATTATGAATGCTAAATTTTCGATATGGATTTCCAATAGTTTTAAAATTTTACCGATAAATTCAATATAATTTAGAAATTAATTGCTTAAAATATTTGAAAATGTTTTTGCATCTGTTCGGAAAATATAAACGTCTTATTTTCCTATTTTTTACGATTTTTAAAAGTGTTTATTTTTACTTTCCACTTTAATTTCTTCGCTGCTTAGTAACCGTACTTCAAAGAGTATATAAAATAATAAAATTCAAGGAACTCGCATTATTTTGGTGAAATATCTTTTTATTTATTTATTTTTTAAAATCAAAACGAATGTAAATTTAATGAGACTACGGTGGGATGAATACCTGTTTATTTAAAAAAAATTAAAAGAATAAGCAATTCATGAGAACGTCAGAATATCATTGTATAACACTGTGTTTAATTTAATGATTCTAATTTCTGGAACATTTCATATGCTTATAAATATGCATGCAGTTGAAAAAATAATAATTGCGGATTGTACTATGTTAAATGATATGAAAATGAGGTTTAAAAAACAAGCAGCAGCAAGCAATCGCCGTTTTTTTCCCTTCCCTCATTTGTCGCCAAGAAAGCGATATATCGCCGTATTAGCAACCATGCTTCTGTTATGGCCGTAGTTTCCGCGTCATCCGCAGATATCGCTACTGCCTATGTGTAATCCCATGTTAAAGAAGTTTCTATCGCAGTGTATGAGAGTTGATTCTCTGTTTAAATCTTCTTACTCTGTGCCATTTTTGTGGATAAAAAGAAGAAATAAAACGGATTAATATATTTTTTCTCATTAAAACTGAAAACAAAAAGAATTTATTTTCAATTTGAATAGATGGTGAAAGAAAAAAAAATATTGAATACAGTAAAATTTTTGAAAAATAAAAACGTATTTTCACATATTCAAACTTCATGAATCAATTTATTATGGAGAACAAAAATCGTCTGTCAACATATTTTCATTTAGAAATAAAGATTTTTTTTTCAGTTATAGATTAAATCAAGGAGGCAAATTTAAGCTCCTTGCATTTAGGTTTACAATAATGGCTCCCTATTCACAAGAATTGAATTTAATGAAAAAGAACATACTATTTCCATTATCTTTGAAGGATTGCTATTAAAACGTTTCACAAAGGCGTTAAAAGTAAAATGGTTTACCAGATAAACTTGAAATATGTTTTTACATAATTCACCGACTTACACGATTTTATTTGGACCGCCTTTTTTCGTTGGTTGCAGTTTCCTTTTCGTGATTATTTGTCACAAAATTTCACTTTTTTCAAACTTAATTATGTCAAGGCCTCTATAACATAGAAATACTGTATTGTCTCCTATGGAATGTGATTAAGCGTTAGTTAATTATTTACGTTTCTAATTATCGGGAATGAAATATTTTGCTTAATTAATGCATTTATTCTTCTTTTAATGATACGTGAACGAAGTCACGGGTAACAGCTAGTAATATTATAAATCTGATTGTGTGCAAATGTTAGGATGAAGCCAGCGTCAAAATGGAGCTTTTAATGATCCTGTATTTTTGCATGTAGTTTGATTATAACCCTCAAATGAACATAGACTAGGTTTTATTTATTTTATTCAAATATTTTCTTTAATAATTAAAAATTTCATTCTTTTCATAGAGAATAAATGGACATTTTTCAATAAAATTTAACCATTTTACTTTATCGTTGCTAGGGCTTTGATCATTGCCAAAAAATAAAAACTCGGAAAAATAATTTTTCCTCCACAACTAATTTTCAATTGAGCGATTTTCACGTGAAAAATGAAAATTAAAAAGAATTCAAAAGAAGATGAATTTCCGTGATATTTGAAACAACATTATACATGAAGTATGAATATCGGTTACATTAAAAATATCTTTTTCTGTCAAAAATTGCGTTATAATTAGAAGGAAAAATGAACAATAATTATATTATTAAAAATAGATTTCGCTTGGACCATGGAACTATGAAAAGGATCCTCCTCGGTTTGGACAAATATGACGTCATAAATAAAACATGTAATTTCCAAATGTTCGTAATAATACAAGGGGCATGAATATCAATGTATAATGAAAGTAGATAGATAATGGATGTATTATTTAAGATGAAAATCTGAATATTTTTTTATCGTTACTGATTAATAATTAGCTTGAATACCAGTTACATACAAATGTGAGTTTTCCGCTAAAATTTATGCCCTGATTGCCAGAAAAAGAAAATTAACAAGAATTATGCCATTAAAAAGAGACCAGAGGGCCCGTGCGAAGATTTCGCACTGAAATCTAATATTTTTTAGGTACTTCTCTATTATCCCGTCAACTACTTTTCATAACAAAAAACTATCGCCAAACTGTAAGATTAAACGCCAAAAATGCAGTCCCATTTACTTGATGTCAGAATCATTATGCGTGTTTGTTACGTCATCTAGTGGTTTTACATTCAACATTTGCGTGTATTTTTCATTATGTTTTACTGATTTAGTAGTTATTTTATTAATTAAAATAACAATTGTGTCCTTAACTTCTTATATTTTATTATTATTTTTTTTTTATATTCCAATGGCAACGTTCTCCCGTTTATTTGGCAATAGTTTTTTGTTATGAAAAGTGGTCGACGGGATAATAGAAAAGTATCATTTTTTATCAATATGTAATATTTATTAGATGCAGGTTTAAACTTCTAAAGAAAAATCAAGGATAAAAATATCTGCAAACAACATTTAGTTGTTAGTCAAGCCAGAATATCATCTCATTTATTCCATCAAAGTTAGACTAAAAACTGATCCCAGATTGCTAAAGGCACGCACGCGAAAAAAAATTAACAATCGTATTTTGACTGTATTAGAGGATGACGTCATCCGCTTCGGGAAAACCATGGGACTTAGAAATATAAATCTAAACATTTCAATTTCAATTTCGCATTTAATCATAAGTATAAAATAAACCCGTGCGGTGTTTTTTATAATAATTGCTATGAGCATCATATAATGTGGTATTTTATTTTTTTGGCAACAATAATTTCAGGAAAATCTTTCATTTCTTTTATGAAAGCAATGCCGATTTAATTTTTATTTTTCAGCAAATTTTAATCAAAAACATGTTTTAACGAATTGTTAAGTGGACTATGTCAGAAGCCGGTTCTAAAACCTTTCATATGGTATCCCATTCGTTGTTCTGCGTTTCATATTTTCTGAGAAAAATGGATGTTGACAGGAGAAATAATATATAAGGATTTCTCTGAGGAAAAAGTGACGTCATATTTGAAATAAAACGGGAATTTTCAAATGTGTTTTACAAGGAGCGTGAATCACTACCTTACATTAATAATACAAGGGTTGGGTTGATTAATGACGGCCAATTATCTACACTTGGGATGTGCCCTTCGTGGGGGTCTTTCTAAGGGAACCTAACCCGTATTTACGCATGGATAAATCCACGGCTCGAAGAAAACCACGAAAAATCCGAACGATTAGGCCGACGGGCGCGATTGGGATCGAACCCAGCACCTCCCGTCTACCAGCTTCGAGAGCAGAACCTCTCAGCCACTGGTGGGGCGAATAATACAAAGATCGGTAAGTTTTGAAAGTAAATGAGTTTCACGCCATATTTAAAACGAAAAATTTGAAATATTTTTTTTATCTACACCGATTATTAAGCATGAATATCAGTTACATACAGATGAGAGTTTTTTGCCAAAAACCAAAACGTAATTATTAGGAAAAGAAAAATAAATACGAATCTATTGTATTAAAATCTGGCCGCCTGTTTGCATTTCGCAACTACTCCTTTCAGGTTGTCGAACACAACACGATTTACTTAAGACCGGTTATCATTGATCCGGGGATGTCATAAACTCTCAGAATTAAAAAAAAATGATATTTAAACTCCGAGATTTTTTTTTTTTTTTTTTTTTTTTTTTTTTTTTTTTTTTTTTGTAAATTTTAACGAAGTTTCTCTAAAAATGGCAACTAAATTATTCCATTTTTGTGGATAAAAAAGAAGAAATAAAACGGATTAATATATTTTTTCTCATTAAAACTGAAAAAAAGAATTTACTTTCAATTTGAATAGATAGTGAAAGAAAAAAAAAATCTTGATTACAGTAAAATTTTTGAAAAATAAAAACGTATTTTCACATATTCAAACTTCATGAATCAATTTATTCTGAAGAACAAAAAGTCGTCTGTCAATATATATTCATTTAGAAATAAAGATTTTTTTTTCAGGTATAAATTAAATCAAGGATGCAAATTTAAGCTCCTTGCATTTAGGTCTGCAATAATTGCTCCCTATTCACAAGAATTGAATTTAATGAAAAAAAATATACTATTTCCATTACCTTTGAAGGATTGCTATTAAAACGTTTCACAAAGGCGTTAAAAGTAGAATAGTTTACCAGGTAAATTTGACATATGTTTTTACACGATTTTATTTTTCCGCCTTTTTTCATTGGTTGCAGTTTCCTTTTCGTGATTATTTGTCACAAATTTTCACTTTTTTAAAACTTAGTTATGTCAAGGCCTGTATAACATAGAAATACGGTATTGTCTATGTGATAAAGAGTTAGTTAATTATTTACGATTCTAATTATCGGGAATGAAATATTTTGCTTAATTAATGCATTTATGCTTCTTTTAATGATACGTGTACGAAGTCACGGGTAACAGCTAGTAATATTATAAATTTGATTGTGTGCTACTTTTAGGCTGAAGCCCGCGTCAAAATGGAGCTTTTAATGATCCTGTATGTTTGCATATAGGTTGATTATAACCCTCAAATGAATATAGGCTAGGTTTTATTTATTTTATTCAAATATTTTCTTTAATAATTAAAATTTTCCATATTTTCATAGAGAATCAATGGACGTTTTTCCATAAAATTTAACCATTTTACTTTATCGTTGCTGGGGCTTTGATCGTTGCCAATAAATAAAGAAACGGAAAAATAACTTTTCCTCAACAATTAATTTTCAATTGAACGATTTTCACGTGAAAAATGAAAATTAAAAAGAATTCAAAAGAATTCAAAAGAAGATGAATTTCCGTGATATTTGAAACAAAAATATGGAGTATTTGTTATTATACATGAAGTATGAATATCGGTTACATTAAAAAGATCTTTTTCTGTCAAAAATTGCGTTATAATTAGACGGAAAAATGAACATCCTAATCCTATCCTAATCCTAATAATATTATAAATCTGATTGTGTGCAAATGTTAGGCTGAAGCCAGCGTCAAAATGGAACATTTAATGATCCTGTATCTTTGCATATAGGCTGATTATAATCCTCAAATGAACATAGGCTTGTTTTTGTTTATTTTATTCAAATATTTTTCTCAATAATTCAAAATTTCGTTATTTTCATAGAGAATAAATGGACATTTTTTTCATAAAATTTAACCATTTTACTTTAATCGTTGCCAATAAATAAAAACGCGGAAAAATATTTTTTTCTCAACAATTAATTTTCAATTGAAATATTTTCACGTGAAAAAGGAAAATTAAAAAGAATTCAAAAGAAGATAAATTTCCGTGATATTTTAAACAAAAATATGGAGTATTTGTTATTATACATGAAGTATGACAATTGGTTACGTTGAGAAGATATTTTCTGTCAAAAACTGCATTATAATTAGAAGGAAAAATGCACAATAATTATATTATTAAGAAAATATTTCGCTTGGACCATAGAACTATCAAAAGGATCCTCCTTGGCTTGAACAAATATGATGTCATAAATAAAACATGTATTTTCAAATATTCTTAATATTACAAGGAGCATGAATATCAGTATATAATAAAAGTATATACATAATGGACGTTAGACGTAAGATTAAGAACTGAAATATTTTTTTTATATACTGATTAATAATAAGCTTGAATATCAGTTACATACATATGTGAGTTTTCTGATAAAATTCCCGTTATGATTGCCAGGAAAAGAAAATTAACAAGAATTATATCATTGAAAAGAGATTTCTCTAGGATCAAAGTGACGTCATATTTCAAATAAAACGGGATTTTTCAAATATGTTTCAAATGGACCGTGAATCAATTTCATACATTATACAGTGAAATAATAAAGAGGCTGTCAAATAGGTGAAAAAATAGTGAACCGTGAAATCGACTTGCAATATGAAGCCGGTTATCGCTCAAATCATTAAGCCCAAGGGCTTACTTCATTAGACGGGGAGAGGTTTTCAAAGCAAGCCGTCAGTTGTTTGGGATAACTGTAGTGTTGCATTTTCAGCATCACGCTAAACATAAATATTTCATATCTATTTATTCTCTGAACTCTGTGATTAATAATACAAGCATCAGTAAGATTATTAGGATAAGAAAATTGAACACAAGTCTATTATTTTAAAATCTGACTGCCTATTTGTATTACGCAACTACTATTCTTAATGCAATGCGATTTACTTAACACCATCATTGATCCAAGGATGTCATGGAAACTCTGAGAATTTAAAATTTTGAATTAAATTCCGAGATATTAATATATATTTTTTTTTTTTGTAAATTTTAACGAAATTTCTTTAAAAACGGTAATTAAATTACTCCATTTTTGTGGATAAAAAAAGAAGAAATAAAACGGATTAATACATTTTTACGCCATTTTCTCATTAAAACTGAAAAAAAAATGATTTTCAATTTGAATAGTTGGTGAAAAAAAAAATCTTGATTACAGTAGAATTTCCGAAAATTAAAAATATATTTCCACATATTCAAACTTTATGAATTAATTTATTCTGCAGAACAAAAATCCTCTGTCAGCACATTGTCAAGAAATCAAGAGTTGTTTCAGCTATAGATTAAACCAAGGAGGCAAATTTGCTGTTACATGCAAACGTAACACTTGCAATTGGAAAGCTTTTTGCAACTCCAAATTACACGCTAACGTAACATTTACATGTAATTTGCATTCAAATTAATTTTAATTTTAACCCTAATAAATGTTAATTTTCACTCAAAATTACATGCAAAAGTAATGTTTACATATAATTTGGGGTTGCAAAAAGCTTTGCAATTGCAAGTGTTACGTTTGCATGTAACTGTTACTGTTACATCCAAACGTAACACATGTAAATGTTACGTTTGCATGTAATTTTGGGTTGCAAAAGGCTTTGCAATTGAAGCTCCTTGCATTTAGGTGTAGAATTATTCCTCCATATTCACAAGAATTGAATTTAAAGACAAAGCATATACTATTTCCAAAGAATTATTTTTAAATGATGGCTGTTAAAACGTTTTTCAAAGTCGTTAAAAGTAAAAAGGCTTATCAGGTAAAACTGACATTTGTTATTTGACAAATTGCACTTTTTTAAAAACTGAGTTATGTCAAGGCCCTATAACAAAGAAATACCATATTTTCTCCTATGTAATATGATAAAGAGTTAGTTAATTATTTACGTTTTTAATTATCGGGGGTGAAATATTTTGCTTAATTAATGCATTTATTCTTCTTTTAATGTTACGTGAACGAAGTCACGGGTAACAGCTAGTAATATTATAAATCTGATTGTGTGCAACTGTTAGGCTGTAGCCAGCGTCAAAATGGAGCTTTTAATGATCCAGTATCTTTGCATATAGGTTGATTATAACCCTCAAATGAATATAGGCTAGGTTTTATTTATTTTATTCAAATATTTTCTTTAATAATTAAAAATTTCAATATTTTCATAGAGAATCAATGGACATTTTTCCATAAAATTTAACCATTTTACTTTATCGTTGCTGGGGCTTTGATCGGTGCCAATAAATAAAAAAACGGAAAAATAATTTTTCCTCAACAATTAATTTTCAATTGAACGATTTTCACGTGAAAAATGAAAATTCAAAAGAATTCAAAAGAAAATGAATTTTCGTGATATTTGAAACAAAAATATGGAGTATTTGTTATTATACATGAAGTATGAATATCGGTTACATTAAAAAGATCTTTTTCTGTCAAAAATTGTGTTATAATTAGAAGGAAAAATGAACAAAAATTATATTATTAAAAGTAGATTTCGCTTGGACCATGGCACTATGAAAAGGATCCTCCTCGGTTTGGACAAATATGACGTCATAAATAAAACATGTAATTTTCAAATGTTCGTAATAATACAAGGAGCAGGAATATCAATGTACAATGAAAGTAGATAGATAATGGACGTATTATTTAAGATGAAATACTGAAATATTTTTTATCGTTACTGATTAATAATTAGCTTGAATACCAGTTTCATACAAATGTGAGTTTTCCGCTAAAATTTACGCACTGATTGCCAGAAAAAGAAAATTAACAAGAATTATGCCATTAGAAAGAGATTTCTCTGAGGAAAAATTGACGTCATATTTGAAATAAAACGGGAATTTTCAAATGTGTTTTACAAGGAGCGTGAATCAATTCCTTAGATTATAATACAAGGATCGGTAAGTTCAGAAAGTAGATGAGTTTCACGCCATATTTAAAACGAAAAATTTAAATATTTTTTTATCTATACCGATTATTAAGCATGAATATCAGTTACATACAGATGAGAGTTTTTTGCCAAAAACCAAGACGTGATTATCAGGAAAAGAAAAATAAATACGAATCTAATATTAAAATCTGGCCGCCTGTTTGCATTTCGCAACTACTCCTTTTCAGGTTGTCGAACGCAACGCGATTTACTTAACACCGGTTATCATTGATCCGAGGATGTCATAAATTCTCAGAATTTAAAAAAATGATTTAAATTCCAAGATTTTTTTTTTTTTTTTTTTTTTTTTTTTTTGTAAATTTTAACGAAGTTTCTCTAAAAATGGCAACTAAATTATTCCATTTTTGTAGATAAAAAAGAAGAAATAAAACGGGTTAATACATTTTTTCTCATTAAAACTGAGAAAAAAGAATTTATTTTCAATTTGAATAGATGGTGAAAGAAAAAAAATCTTGATTACAGTAAAATTTTTGAAAAATAAAAACTTATTTTCACATATTCAAACTTCATGAAACAATTTATTCTGGACTACAAAAATCGGCTGTCAACATATTTTCATTTAGAAATAAAGATTTTTTTTTCAGGTATAGATTAAATCAAGGAGGTAAATTTAAGCTCCTTGCATTTAGGTCTACAATTATTGCTCCCTATTCACAAGAATTGAATTTAATGAAACGGAATATACTTTTTCCATTATCTTTGAAGGATGCTATTAAACCGTTTCACAAAGGCGTTAAAAGTAAAATAGTTTAGCAGGTAAATTTGACATATGTTTTTACACGATTTTATTTTTCCGACTTTTTTCATTGGTTGCAGTTTCCTTTTCGTGATTATTTGTCACAAAATTTCACTTTTTAAAAACTTAGTTATGTCAAGGCCTCTATGACATAGAAATACGGTACTGTCTCCTATTGAATGTGATAAAGAGTTAGTTGATTATTTACGTTTCTAATTATCGGGAATGAAATATTTTGCTTAATTAATGTATTTATGCTTCTTTTAATGATACGTGAACAAAGTCATGCGTAACAGCTAGTTAATAATAAATTCTTTAAGACCTTCTGCTAAAGTTTTCCTTTCTAGTGAACTTGGTTCTATACTTTTATTCTAGCTTTTTTAAATACTTCTATAACAAAACGTTACTGCATTAATGTGAATTTTGAATAAGATCAGCAGGGAACAATCGGCCATGCACGGATCGCACGTGCGACCACAGGTTTATCAATTTAGGTATAAGTATATGTAATTAAACATATTGTTACCCATTTTTATCGCAGATACATTATTTCAGTATTTTGACTTCCAGTTTTCGACAGCTTTTTATGTTTTACAAGGCCCTGTGAACACGATTTGACTGTTTTTAGAAAATGTCTGCCTGTGACAAAAATTTTGCAGGGGCTCTATCACAAGAAGTAATGCATAAAATTTCATCAAACTTCATATTCTGTTGGACCTTGACATAAATCGACGCTGAATACGTTTTGGTGTAAATCGTCTAAAAGGTGGTACTGCTATGCTGCATTTTCCCCAATTTCCGCATTAACTATATCTCATAAAGTAATGCCAGGAATTTCAGAAAACTTCCTATTCCTTGACGAAAATAAATCCTTATTAGGTTTGGGTGTATACCGCCCAACAGGTGTCGCCGCTATGCTTTGTTTGTTTTTGGGGGTTTTTTCGGTTTCCTATATCTGTAAAACGTATAAATTATCATTTAAATTTTTCTGCAGACGATTAGATTTACATAGAAGAAAGTTTTATGATGGCCACAGCATACTAGTCGGCAAATGCCTGTGTGTGAAACAATTTTTGTACCCGTTCTACATCAAGAACTAATGCACGGAATTTCATAAAACTTTATATTCTGTTGGACTTTGGTATGAAGTAGTGCTGAGTAGGATATACCGCCAGCAGATGGCGCTGTATGCTGCATCTTTTACGATTTTCGTAATAGCTATATCTCAAGAACTAATGCACAGAATTTCATCAAATTTCACATGCCTTTAGAGCTAAACATGAATAGATCATGATTAGGTTTTGGTGTATATCGCCCAACGGGTGGCGCTGGTATGCTGTGTTTTGCACTATTCTTGTCATAGCTATATCTCGGCATCTATGGAATAAAATTTCATTAAACTTCGTAATCAGTTAGATCTTGAATAAATTGGTGCTGATTTGTTTTGGGTGTATATCACCCAACAGGTGGCGCTGATATGCTGTGGTTTGCCTGATTCTCGTCATAACTATATCTCGGCATCTATGGAATGCAATTTCATTAAACTTCGCATTCCGTTAGATGTTGAATAAATCGGTGCTGATTTATTTTGGGTGTATGCCACCCAATAGGTAGCGCTGCTTTAATATATAGTGCAAAATTATCATCATAGCTATATCATGGCATCTATGGAATAGAATTTCATCAAACTTTATACACAGTTAGATGTTGAATAAATTTGTCTGATAAGGTTTGGCTATATATCGCTGCTAAACGACATCTGTTACTGTTTCCGTAGTAGCTATATCTCAAGAACTAATCCCCAGAATTTTATAAACTTGCACATTACCTTATACCTTGACATGAACATATGCCGATTACATTTTGGTGTATATCGCCCAACAGGTGGCGTTGCTATGCTGTGTTTTGCATGATTCCCGTCCTAGCTATATCTCAGCATTTATGAAACTGAATTTCAAAAAACTTGGTAATCAGTTAGACCTTGACATGTTCGAACTGATTATAGGTTTGGGTGCAACTTGCTCAATAGGTGACGTTGATGTGCTGCGTTTTTAACAATTTCCCTGATAGCAATATCTCGAATTCTTATGGGATATAATTTCACCGAATTAAATGTGTACGCCATTTATTCAAAACTAGCAGGCTACGTCCGCTTCGCTGGTCGATTTTTCCAAGCAACCTTTGAATGAGTAAAACAGTGAACAGGGGACTCATTCTGTTTTAAAAAAACCTCTTTTCGAACGAACCTATATACCTGATCTATATGCCTTTAACATTAACACGATATTTTAATTACTACCGAACTCCCCTCCGCCCCTCAAAATTTAATCAGCGATCTTTAACATTAACAAATATCGGTAACTTTTGAAACAAAAACAAATTGGCGCATTTTTTGGTTTGATTTCGTACTCTATTCTTTCCTTTTCAGAAAATAGCTATTTTAATGTAAAAATTGAAAAAAAAAATACCGGCAGATTTTAAGAAATATTGTATTTTAGAATTAAGAAATATTGGATGCAGAAAATTTTCTACATGTGGGAGGAGTTTTAACTCGATACCTTGAATGCCTAAGGGGGGCCACTCGGCCCAGCAAAGCCAGGCCGTAGAGCGTTAGCACCTCCCCCGGGATGTTCCCCGGCACGCGGGGATTCGTTTTGGGTGATTCCAGCCACCGGCGGAAGGGAAGGCACGACGCCGAGACCGCCAGCGCACGCGCAAACGGCCCAAACAACAACAAAAAAGAAAAGAAAGAAAATACAAACTAGGCCAAAGGCCGGCACTGCCAGGACAAGCCTAAGCGCGACAAGGGGCAGGCAAGAAAGCTAAAAAAAAAAAAAAAAGAAAAAGAAACTGAAAAAAGCCTGAACCGCTGGAGCCTGCACTCCCTCGCGACAGACAGCGGCAGGTGCAGTGATGAAGAACTTGTAGGTGAACAGTCCTTAACGCTCCTGCGTAATGACACACAGTTCGCGGCCAAGGCGGTCCTTGGATAATAATGATGCGCCGGAATCTGAGAAGCTCAGTTCCCACGCGACAGATGGCGCCACAAGTTGTTGCGTTGGAGAGATGAGGCCGCTGCTAAAGACTGCGAAGGGAGCACAGCAAGGTGCTCAAACACTGACAAGGTACAGCCAAAATAAGGAAAAGTCAGGAGAAGGAGGTAGGAAGATCAATTACAGTACTGATTGGTGGTGAAGAATTTAATATGTTTAGTTAAAAATTTGATAAAAGCTAGAGTTGGTTACTCAATTTGTTAAGTTCGATAAATCCATTAAGAAATTAAAAATATTTTTTAATTTTTTTAGTAAGATTGGTCTTGTTAGAATATTGGTTAGCCAAGAGGGTGGGGGAATTTCGGGAGATCTGAGATGCCAGGCAACGGTCAGTGGGCAGTCAAAATAGTAATGAGAAGGCAAGCCCCGCTGGCCACATGGACACACATTGGAGGCTGCACGTTTATAATATTTGAGGTAAGTAGGGAATGGACCATGTCCTGTGAGGAACGCTGAGGTGTGGGGGGCGAGGTTAAGCAGGTTTAGGGAGACAAAAGGGAGCAATTTGTGGGTATGTCGACCTTTATCCGAGTAATCCCAGTGGTCCTGCCACTGAGGAATGATTTTAGACTTTAAAAACCCTCTAATGTAGGATGGGGGAACAGGGAGGGAAAGATCAATATTTGTGCTTCCCGTAGCTTCTTTTGCCAATTTATCAGCTAATTCATTGCCAGCAATGCCAATGTGTGCCTTCACATGGCCCAGGGCTACTCGCCGTGCAAGGTCTTTTAAAAGTAGTTTTATTTGGAGTACAATGGGATGTTTTGTGCGGTGAGTAAAGATTGCTTGTAGGCTGGAGAGGCTGTCTGAATATAGCCTGTAAAATTGTACTGTTGGGTTAGAGACAATCCATTCCAATGCCCGCAGAATCGCGAACAGCTCAGCCTGGAAGACAGTGTTGTTATCACCGATTCTGCAGGCCCACTTATGGGTCACGACCTCGCCTTTCATGGCACAGAATGCTGCTGCCACGCCAGTCTCCGTGCGTGACCCGTCAGTGAAAATGGTCGGACAGCGGGGAGAGAAGCTGTGTTCAAAACCGTGCCTGGTTGTGTTTATCTGTAAGTGAGATGTCTCTTCTGCGGGATGTATTCTCCAACTGGGAACCTTCCTCTGTAGTTGTATTTGTGGAAAAAGTGCTGCACACGTTGGTTCATGTTCTAGGTGTGTGATCCTGTTTTTCTGGTATTCATATTGGAGTGTTATTGTTATGGGAGGAATACCTGTTATTACTGTGAGTGCGTCCGTTGAGATTGTCCTGTATCCTCGAGCAATTTGCAGCAAAAAGAGCCGTTGCATCGAGGTCAATTTGTCCTTCACGGCTTGCGTGAGGTTACCTCCCCAGACGCCCACACAGTAGAAAATTATCCGCTCCACTATTGTGTGGTACCAGATTTTTAACATTGTTGGCTTTATTCCCCAGGATTTTGACGTTAGTTTACGTGCGTTTAAGTGTAATTTTCCTACTTTAATCCTGAGGGTGTTGATATGTTCCGTCCAGCTTTGGTGTTCATCTATGGTGAGGCCAAGAAGTTTGAGGTGTGAGACATGCTCGACACTAACCCCGTTCACTCTTATGATTGGTTTACGTTCAAGTTTACGTGGTTTGGAAAATGTAACTGCTTGTGATTTTTGGCTTGATAGCTGGAGGTTGAGGTTTGTTAGCAGTTGGCAGAATACGGGGAGGGCTTGAGCCGCCATTGCCTCCAAGTCCATGCGCCGCCTGCCCGAGAAAATAAAGCTGAAGTCATCAGCGAATGCAAAGAGAATGAAGCCTCTAGATTCTAGCTCTTTTAGAATTATGTTAGCTATGAGTAACCAAAGTATTGGGCCAAGGCAGGAGCCTTGGGGGCAGCCCTTTTCGAGCTGATGTACCGAAGTGCCTGAACCCCAATTGATCATTATGCTACGAAGGCTTAAGTAGGATGCGATGGTTCCAGCTATATTAGCCGGGCAGCGAATTTCAATTAGTTGCTGGATAATGTCCCTCCATTCTACATTATCGAAAGCACCTTTAATATCTAGTGAAACAAGTGAGGTGTAGTCTCCTTTGCTGATGGTTTCATTGCAAGTGGTAAGAATGTCATAAAGGGCCTTGTCACATGACCGACCCTCTCTGAACCCATATTGCCTATGATGCAAGATGCCATTCGTCTCCATGAAGTGCACCAGTCGTGTGACTAGTAGTTTTTCTAGCAGCTTCCCCAGAGTTGGTAGGAGACAAATAGGTCTATAGGATGTGGGTTCTGAGGCATTCTTTCCTTTTTTCAGGAAGTAGACGGCCTCACCTTGCTTCAGTGTTTGAGGGAAGTAATTGTGATTGAGACACAGATTGGCCCATCTGGTGAACAACTTTGGGATGATTTTGAAAGTTAATTTTAAAATTTTGAAGTCCACACAGTCTGGGCCAGGGGCTTTTTTATCATTAAATGTATGTAGAGCAGATGCTACTTCAGCTTTAGAAAAGGGTTTATCATTAGGTGTCGAAAAATTGAGGTCTGAATTGTCCCTGTTGGGATACGAGGATGGTCCGAAAAGTGCTGCAGTTAGGTGCTCCATATTTGCTTGCCTGGATGAAATGGAGGGTGGAAGCTCAAGTTTAATTTCGTCTGGTGTGAAGAAATTTCCTGTAAAAAATTTTTGTGCCGTGCCAAAAGGTTCTGATTGATTGCTGCAGAAATTCCGCCAGGCTTTGACTCTGGCATCCTGAACACTTTTCTTGAATTTTGATGAGAGTATTTTGTACTGAGCGCCAAGGTTTTCAAAATAAGGTGTGTTTCCGTGTGTTTCTCGTAGATGTTTAATCTTTCTCCTTAGCGCTGTGAGTTTGTTTCGTTGTGTCTTTAGTTCGGTGGTCCAGAACGAGAAGACTGGAGTCCTCCGAGTATTTTTTAGTCTAAAGGATGCTCGTGCCGCCTCTTGCATGGAAGCAATAAGTTTTTTTGTGAAGGAGTTAATGTCGGTGATGTTTGTTGCATCCCTTAGGTGTTGTGCAAGGAGTGGTCTGTGTGTTTTAATGATTTGTGTAAACTTTTTAAAATTTCCTCGGGTTGTGTTGAAACGTCGTTTAGTTGTAGTCAGTGGTGTAATGTCAAAGCCGAAACGTATGTATTTATGGTCCGAGGCATTGTGGATGTCCATTACTCGCCAGTCCCTGATTTTTTGTGCCGCCTTCGGATTCGCCAGCGTATGATCTGGGAATCCTTTGTGTGTTATAATACCTGTGTTGTTCATTCTGACAAATGTGTGTGTTCTGTTATCAATGTTAACAATGGTTAAATTATGGACTGCGAGATGCTCGATGAGACTGTCTCCGCGGATGGTTTCCTGTGGGCAACCCCAAACAGTGGAGTTTGCGTTGAAGTCACCTCCGCAAATGAAGTACTGCTTATGAGTTATTAAGTGTTGCCACTCCATAAGGGTTTCATCAAAATTGAAACGCGGTGCTGCGTAGGTAGAGCCTATAATTAGCTTTCCTTCCTTCGCCATTATAGTGATGAAAACACAGTTGTCTCCTGTGAATAGGTGTGAGTATGCCAGATCCGTATTCTGGACGACCAGATGAGCGCTGTTATCTTTGGACGCGAACTTCGCCCAATTTTTCGGAAAAATTGACAGCAGCGCTCCATCATTGCCACAGTAGGCATCCTGCAGCAATGCAATGTCTATATTTTCTGATATCATGTAATTTTTTAGGCTGACATTAGCTGCCTTGCAGTGATTTAAATTAACCTGAATGATTTTGATGTGGCCAAATGGAGGGGGGTCCGAAGGTGCTAGAAGAGACATATTGGTTTTCTGAAAAGGTACTTAATTAAAAGGTACTTAAATAAAGGGTTCTTGGTTAAGTTAGTAACAAAAATTATGTTAGATTCAATAGAAGGGCCTACCTTGCCAGTCATGGTGATGCCCGTTGTGGCCTCCTTGATAGAGTGGGTGGTATTCATTTCTATATGAGCGATTACCATACCATTCATCGTGATGATAGGGGCTATTTGCTGGTGTTGCCTCTTGTATGGTTGGGTGCTGTGTGTTGAATTGTTGATGTCTGTTTGGTTCTTCTGGTGTTAGGTGAACTTGCGAACTGTTACCAATTTGGAAAAGCAGGTTAAGTCTTTCCCGTTCTGAACTATATTTTGAGCGGTAGGCACTGCAACCAGAATCTGATGCTTTGTGGCTTGTTGGAAAATGTGTGTTGTGTTGCGTGTTATGTTTGGTGCAGTTGATGCATCGTGGAGCTGATGCACATGATTCTTCATGGTGTGCTTCGCCACAGCATGCACACACAGACGTGGCCGCCTTGCAGTTCCGTTCGTGGTGGGTAAGGCCTTGACAGCGGCGACAGCGCAGGATGGTAGTATGTGGTCGGAGGCGACAGGTCTTTAGGCCGATGACGATGCCTCCATCATTTATGAGCTCTATGCCAAGTGACTTAGGCAGCAGAAGAATCAAATCTTTTGTCGCCTCGTTGTGTCTATTAGGTAACTCCTTGAGGACGATGATGTCTTCTTCAGTTATATGGTATGTTTTGCCAAGAATATTAGTGAGGGCCTCCTTCGTCAGCGCCTCTGGGACACCCAGGAGAATCATTTTATGCTTTGGAACTGCCTTCTGCAGAAAATTAAGTTTTTTGTTGAGAACTTGATTGCGCTGCAGCTCTGTTTGTAGGCGCTTTAGGTCCTCTTCTGTTTTGCAGGTAACTTCTACGTGATTTCTCCTGGGGGCCACCTTATCCACGTGTATTGGCGTTGCAATTGCCTCTTTAGATAGCATTATTTCGATTTCTTTTCCCGGTGTTATTGATGTACCTTTAATGATGAGGGTTTTGCGGTTAGAGCTTTCCAGAACAAACTTTTTGGCTGGTTGTGCGGCTGTTTGACTGTATGTTTGTGGGACTTGAGGTGTTGCTGTTTCTGTTGGTGAAATGGTGGTGCTTTCTATTGCCGCTGCTTGGTCTGCTTGATTTTGTTTTAGTGTTGATCTGACTGCTTCTATAAGTGTGACGGTGTCTGGGATCCTTTCAATTATCTTCTCATTCGTTTGGCGTGCGTGAACTAGGCTTTCTTGGAGGTGCTGGCAGCTTGTCTGGAGGCTTGCTTCATTTATTTCTAGTTGGCGTATCCTGGACTGCAGTGCCTCTTCTGTATTTTGAAGGAACTCAAATACATATCTCAGATTTTTTAGTGTTTTTTCTGTGGGGAGTTTTTTTATAGCAATGCTGTTTTCAGCTCTTGTTACGTAGCACTTTCCCATCGTAATAAGTTCTGCCATCGTATATGTTTCTGTTTCTGCATCAGTGTTTTCATGTATTGTGGATGCTGCTGAGCTGTGGCTGACGCTTCTAGACAGCTTTGCTCTGGTATTTCTAGTTGATGACCTGCTCTTTCGAGCTGCTGACTGAGAGCTAGAGTTTTTGTCAGAAGGAAATCTTCCGTTGCCTGGCGACATGTTAGCAAGGGAAGGAACAGGATGAGAAGCTTCTACTACGAAACGATAAACAAAAGAAAATTATACTAAGTCAAAAACTAGGTCATTGGGCACTCACGCCACTTGACTGAATAAACCCATGAATGGCTCTACAGGTCTCGCAGCATGTTTCAAAATGGAAAAGTATAGGAACAAAAGCTTGCCGTTTGTCAAAAACTCGTGACTGCGCTGAAAAAAAGACTGGAATTTGGGTTCGACTTTAGGGTAAAGAATAATGATTGACCAGTATCAAAAAGCTTAGACTTAAGGAATTGTTGGGTGAGAAAGGGAAGAGAAAATGAAACGATTGGGGCTCGCTAAGGTGATGAAAGACAAATTGCTATTCCTTGCTATGTAACTTATTAATAGTACATGTTTAAATATGGGTAGAGCAGAACTTGTTGCGATAGATGAGGAGGATTGTTGTTGATGATGATTGCTATTAGAGGGAGGGACGGGAGACACAGGCGCCAGCCAAGGCCAGCCGCAGCGCGCCACCCCGACCGACGAGTGGTAAAGGGGAAATGCTGTGCAAAAAGCAAGAGAGAAAAGTCTTGCGGCATTTTGCGAACACAGGGGAGTCTGAGAAAGTCTAAGAACGTACTTTGATGCAAGAGTAAATTAAAAAGTAAATAAAAACATTATTCTACTCAGAAGTGTAAGAAAAATGAAGAAAAATAAATAAAAATAAAACAAAAAAAAGACTTTAATACAACAAAGGAAAAAGAAACATACTAAAGCTTATAAAAATGTGGGCAAAAAAAAAAAAAAAAAAAAAAAACTGTAAATGGGAAATGATTGTAAAAATAAGTTTGGTTACAGTTAGATGTTAGAATTGGTTATATGGTCCGAAAATGTTAAAGTCCGCAGATAGGTATTCTAATTTGAAGAAGATAGTGAAAGAGGGAAATGGAATCTGATGAAAAACAAGCCCCCCCCCCCCCAAAAAAAAAAGAGAATTTCAGGATTGTGTAAAAAATGATAAAATTTAATAGAAGCGCTAGAGAACATAAATTCACTTAAGTTTATATGAGAGGACAAAAAAACGGTATATAACAGTATGAAAAAGGAATAAATTGCGAGACCTAGCCATATTTTCGTGAGAAAAAAGAGTGTAAACAAATGATGAAAAATGCATATATTTAGGAAAACTAGACAAAGAAACTTAATAAAAAGTGGGGGGTATGAAGAGTAAAATGTGTTGATTTACGAAAAGAATTTTATAGTTATTGAATGTGAGGAAGATTAGTTATGTAGAAAAAAGTGTGTTTTGCGACAAACACACACACACAAAAGGAAAAAAAAAGAAAAGAAAAGAAAAAAAAGAATCCGCTAAAACTAAAATTGCTGCAGGTGTGTTGTATTTTTTATAGGGGGGGGGCTAAAAACTTGGGGGTTACTAAAGCTAATTATGATGAAAAAAGTATGAATTATTTACAAGTTAGAAGCAACTAGTGAAGAGAAATGGGGTTCAGCCTTACCCCAGCACCTTGGTCCGGCGCCGGCAAATGATCCCAGTGGTCCGGTGGAAGGCAATACGCCGTACTCGGGAGAAGAAAAAAGAAAGTATGAAAGAAATATTTATTGGAGTGTGAATAATATGTGTTGGGAAGTAAATTGACAAATTTTGATGAGTTTTACAGAGTATTTTTTCTAAGGTGAAAAAAACCACAAACTTAACACTAAGTGCAACTAAAAAGCCCCCAAAAATGCTGAAAATAAACTGTTATATAATGTGAGAATTTGCACGTAGAGATAGATGGGAAATTATTGAAAAAATAACAGTTTGGTAACAGTTAGGTGTTTGAATTGGTTACATGGTCCAAAAATGTGAAAGTCCGCAGCTAGGTATTCTAATTTGAAGAAGAAAGTGAAATAGCGGCCTGGACTTGATGAAAGACGGGCCCAAGAAAATTTCAGGATTGTGTGAAAAAAAAAAAAAAAAAAAAAAAAAAAAAAAATTAAACGCACTAGAAAACATAGATGCTCTTAAGTTTATATAAGACGGCAATAAAACAGTATATTACAGCATGAAGAAAAAAAAAAAATAGCGATATTGACGTGAGAAAAAAGAAAATAAACAAGGTAAAAAAAACATATTTTTAGGAAAGCTTGACAAATAAAATAGTAGAAAGTAGGGGGGAGAGGGGGGTAGAGAGAAACATTTCTTTAATTAAGAGAACAGTTTTTGTAAATAATGTATGCGTAGAAGTACAGTTATGTGGAAATGAGTATGTTTTGCGTCAAACACAAAAAAAACGCTAAAAAAAAATTAAAATGTGGCGGATGTGATGCTTTGTGGTGGGAAGAAGAGTATTATGTTTGGAGGCTTCCTAAAACAATTTTAGTGAAAATGTATGAATATATTAAAAGATAGAAGCGTTTAAGAGTGATAAGTTGGAAAACCGCCTTGCACCGGCACCGACGGTGGCAGCGGCAAATGGCAAATGGAAAAAAAAAAAAAAAAAAAAAAAAAAAAACCTGTAAGAATTTAAGCAGCACAAAGTAAATGGCCAACAACAAGAACATCCCCCCCCCAAAAAAAAAATAAATAAATAAATAAATAAATAAATAAAAAATGTGAATATGTGAAAAAAAAGTTGACAGCTGTGAATGTTGGCCAATAAATACCAACATCACTGAACATCACCTTTTGACAATAAGTGAAAGAAAATTTCTGCCATTGCTGAAAATTAACATTTGATATTGAGCGAAATAATTACTAACAAACCTGAAAAACATCCTGAGTTTAAAAAACAATAATATACAAAAAAAGCGTTAAAATATAGTATAATGTACTGGAGAAGGTTTATAATGTTAATAGAAAATAGTAAGTAGAAAGAGTGTAAAAGAAATGCGAGTCATGTCGATGATCTCGAAAAAGGATTTAAAGTAATGCGAGTAACCTACGAGAGATGGCGCCAAACGTTTAAAAAGTGTCTAGATGATTTTAGGATATGGGCTAGAATAGCCATAGGGAAAGAACAGGGCTTGGGGAAGGCGATAGATGGCGCTTCATGACCAGTTGATGATCGAGGAGAGAGGTGTGGCTAAGGAAAGTTAGAAATTAAGAATTACGAGAGATAGAAGTATAATTCAATGGAAAATGAAAAATAAAATTGTTAGCTGTTCGAAAAAACGTTTGCAAGTGTATACTGGATGGCATAGTGATAAAGTGAGATTCTCTTTAAAAAAAAGGGCGTCTTTTCATGGCCATACATTTATAATATAATGAATAAAATTATGTATAAGTGTATTAAAAAACATAAGTTTTTTTTTTTTTTTATTTAAATGTATTAATAATACATTAGATATTAGATGTTTTTTAAAGACTTGTTATAAAAAGCTGGTGTGAGTAGATTTCTCTGTTACTGGAGTAAAAGATGTGTGACAGAGACAAAACTATCATTAAATTAACTTGTAATATTCAAAAACAAACGACATATTTATGACTCGATACCTTATAAATACTTCTCTTAATATTTGCAAATTAGTGACAACAAACCACTCGTTGCTATCGGCAAAGGAGAAATAACCGCTTTTTGGCCGCCAAGTACCTTACAGTTATATATGCAGGGTGTTTCAAAACTATATGTCAGAAATGTAAAGGCAGGTACAGGGGACCTAAATAAGCGAATTTCGAATAGGAATGTGGTTGCGGAAATGCAATGTTGAGGCAGTAGAGGGCGCTTTTGATTTCGGCAAATGAATGTGTTTCACTGACTTGAATCGTCATTCCCCACATGGATTTCGAGCAATTTGCATCGTTATACCAATGCGGGGCTTGCCAACATGCATTTCATGTGTCTGGTTGCGCAAAGAAATGGAGCGGCTGCTCAAAGGATGTACATAGAACGATTCCCGTATAAGAATCTGCCGGATCACCGAACATTTGAACGTCTTCATCGGGAGTTGTGCGTTAGTGAATCGTTTTATGCTAACAGGCGGATACGGGCACTGTAAAATATTACAGAATTCTTGCAGTGGAAGAAGGAGCATTACGCACAGTAGAGAATAGTCCTTCAACAAGCTCGAGAGCTGTTGGACGTGCTTTGGTTGTGAGCCATGTAACTGTTGGGACGAGTTTACATGAAGAAGGAATGCACCCGTATCATTTGCAAATAGTGCTAGCATTGCAGCCTGACGATTATCCTCTGCGTGTCAACTTTGCCCTGCTAGTACCTACAGCCGGCTGCAGGATGTTTTATTCACTGATGAGGCTACCTTAACTCGGTCAGGAATGTTTAACACCTATAATTCTCACCTTTGGACTTATGATAACCAACTTGGCAGAAGAACACATGACTACCAAAAAAATTTCTTCTTTTGGGATCACATTAAGAGAAAGGTGTACGATACTCCCATAACATCTGAAGATGATCTGGTCGCCCGATTGTATGTTGCTGCTGAAAATGTTCGTGACATGCCTGACGTTTTTACTAATGTACGCCAATCCATGCGCCTCCTCTGTGAATTTTGTATCGCTGTTGGTGGTTACTCTTTTGAGCAGCTATTGTAAACTGTTTGATAAATAAATTGTTGCTTTCCTTTGTATTTCCTTGTCTTTTCACATATCTGTTGTTAATACTGCCTTACGTGCTAGCACTTCAACGCTGCATTTCCACATCCACATTTCTATATGAAATCTGCTTATTTAGGTTCCTTCTACTTGTTTTTACAATTCTGACATATAATTTTGAAACACCCTGTATCTGTATTATGTTCTTGCAGTATTTATTGGCCTTGGTCATACACCAGAAGTCAGTGCTATGCGATGTTTTTACTATAAAATGCTCCCTATTTTATATTTGAAGCTAATTATTAAAAGTATATATGTTGGTCAAATTTTGAATTTGAATATCCAACTGGAGGTACAATTGAAACTGTGACATTTTTATGCAATGATCACTATCACTAAGTTAAATTCAAAGAAATGTGCCCTACTTCGTAATTATTGGTGTGTAACAATACTATTAAATTAATATATTAGAATATACAAAAGAAAATTTTTGATGACCACAGCATACTAGTTTATTCATTAGAATTCTTCACTATTACGATATTTTTCTTCGACTATATGCATAACATGCAAATGGGAATTTCGTTCCGACTGTTTATACCTTGAATTCTGCTGAATGGAGTTTGATTGGACTTGCACTGTTAGTTTGATATTTTTTCAGAAAAGGTTTTAGTATATAGCATATCGTTGTACGTTGCTTAGTTATAGAGCTAAAGTGGAAAATTTTATAACCAGGTAAACCCGATTGTGAAAGATTACCATTTTTAAAAGGTTGTACTGCACATATTTTGATGAGACTTGCATTGTTAGGTACATAATGTTTCAGAATATATATTGTTCAATCGTTTTTTTTATCAAATCCTACTGCAAATGATCAACTAAAATAGTTGGTCCATGACAGCTCAAATTTTGTCTACACATTAGAAAATATAATAGCGCAATGGAGTTCGTATAGTTTCCAGCAATGCAGAAGGACATGTAAAAGTCCATACTGCATTAAAACACAAAATAAAATTCACCTATAATATTTCATTCAAGGGCCGTTGATTGAAGATTCGTTTGTAAAACCCGAGCAGCGTAGCGGGCGAAGCCTGGTTGTATAGAATATAACCTGAGCGAGAAATGAGATATATGTTTAAACTTCTTAGGCCACTGAGCCCAGTTAACTATTCTGCCTATTTCGACAATTCAGATCTGATCGAGAATAAATTGTATTCTCAAGGCACACTAGTGTAGAATATTATGGTTATTATTCAAATATAATTTCTGGAAATATTAGTTTTTTACAATGAAACTTGATACACACTCGCGGAGGGATTTTTTCTCGTTTCGGTATTACAGTGAAAACCTACGTAAGAACCATTCAGTGGCGAACTGTTTAGGTTGCAAACTTGCCCAATATCAAATGGGGCCCTTTTAGACTTTAGACAAAATGTGCCCTAAGGCTATGTGTAATGTAGAGGAACTTTCGGTATTATGGAGCAGTCGGGTAATATGGATTACCAAGGTTTCTGTTTTGTAAAGTGCTGCCACCAAGTGGCAATATCATAAACTATTTAAGAACATTTCCACAATGCCCCACAGAACATACACTCCGTCGGTCGGCCGGCGTCAGGACACGTTGTGTGAATAAATAGTTGTTTTTCGTCTATGGAAAGTTTTAAGAGATAATTTTTTAATATTTTTTATTCATTATTAGAAGATTTTAGATTGAAATTAAGCATAATGTACATCAAAATACCAATAGTTTATGAATTAATACTCGCTTTTGATCTCGCGGTTCACACCAATAAAGATAGAGTAATTTTTTTCCAAACCAGCGGTGTCGAGTTATATGGAATACCAATATATCATAATACTCCATGATTTTAGTGGCGCAAAGACAGATCATTTTATTTATGACTTGTACAAATCTGAAGTATGAACTGAAATAAATTTACTGACTACCTAGGCACTATATTTTGATCATGCACTCATGAGACCATTACATATGTTTTTTGCCAAATTTTGTTCGTTTTCTTCATATATCACCCCTTATTCCATATTTCCCGACTATCTCATAATACCCTCCAAAATAGTTTTTCGTTATTATTATTTGTTTGCATGGGATGAAATTTCGTAAAACTATTTTTGTCTACAAATAACTAATCACAAAATTTTGAAGTTTGTGATTATGTTCAGTTTTCAGGTTTTAAACACTATCGAGCTGTGATATTGCCTCAAACGTAAATGGTATTCCATAACACCCGAAGTTCCTCTACGATGCAGAGTAAGTTTAAAATGCATCTCTCTGTCTTGCTGCATTTATACATCAGTATTCCAATTGCATTTAATTGTATGATGCAGCCTCCCGGTATAAACTGTGCAGCACATATATTGCGTTACTTTTATTAATTTAAATTCTTAGTACAAAGCATTTTTAACTTAAATACAGTAGAACCTTGATTATACGACCCTCGTTTAACCGGAACTCTTCGTAAACCGACGTCGGTTTCCTGACCTTTTTACAGCTTTTTTTTTTAACTTTCATAATCCTTGTGTATGCAAGCGGTCCTTTCCGAACTACGAGTACAGATAAATATTTCGGTACCCCTTTCTTAGAAAACATTTGAAAATAGCTTGAGCTCCCGCAAGCTCCGGTCCCTCTGTCTGTGTACACGTCCCTGTTCTAAAAAAACACTCCCCATTTCGAAATTTGGAAGATGATGATGAAGGCGAGAATGAATCCCAAGTAAAGATTGGTAACAGTGATACTTTTGAGTGTTTCTCAAAAGGCCTTGCTTGGTTGGAACAACAAGAACAGTGTGATTCCTCTGAAGTAATAATTTTAAGAAAACTTCGTGACAGAGCTGCATGGCAAAGGATGGCCAATTTACACCAGATGAATCTTCCATTTTAAGTTTTTTGTTTCAAAATAAATTTATTTTCATGTATAATTTGAATTTAGATATTCATTTAGTCAGAATTATTATTTTTAATAGTCGTAATCAAGATATTATTAATAGTCATAATAGCGGTTCGATAACGATGTTACATATTAAACTAGATGATTATTCATAAATTCTCGATAATCCGGAAATTTCTATTATCTGATGTAGGCACGGTTCCAATTACGTCGGAAAATCGAGGTTCTATTGTACTGGTTGAAGTCCCTGGTCCGGAATGATTTAATATAGAAGAATGCATATCATACATTTCTGTACTTTTGAACTATTTGTTAATGTTTACAATAAGAAGTATGCATTAAAAATATTGAAACTGGCAGACGTTATGTTCAATTTGGTTAAAAATTCCAGAAACAAAGGTATGAGCTCAGAATAAAATTATTCTATATATCCAACAGGAACTTATTATTTATAAAATTCTCTATTTACTGTGGCATTTCTGTTTACTGCCGCAACATATTGTGAAATGTTATGTACTAGGCTGGATCGAAGGTGTAGTAGTAGCGTGAGACAGATTATTTAATAATGTAAATAATTCACAAATAATTCAATAATGTAACATTTATTAAAGTAGAATATACAATAACAAAGATACATTAAGTCGAATATTATAATTAACATGCAGGTTCGAGATCAGTTCTAAACTAAATATGCAGGATGCAATCGAGAGAAAAAGTTATATTTAAATGAAGAGTCTCTCTGGTTCTCAAGAGTTTTTAAAGGTAAGGATAGTTTAAGTAAAACGCTGACTGTTTTCAGCACGCCACTTGGAGTTGATAGTTACAGGTAATGTCCGTGGAGATATTCTAATCACTGGAGAGTTCACTATTAGCACTGAGGTGCTCTTCGGCTTATTCTAAGTCTCTGATGAAACTAAAATCACAATAAGTGCAAACGCGCCATTCCTTTCCTCTTAGAATCACAGGGTTGATATTTACCTAGACACTCTTTCGCCTAATTCTGACTTCCGACGATTTCTAGAGCAAGGGAGGTTTCTCACGTCTTACTCTAACCACTTCGCATTTCAAGTCTCGGGCGAGATATTAGAACCAGAATGGTCTAAATTCTCCACTCCGTCCAGTCTTTTTAATAAAAAGTCCTTCCGGCCTGTACCGGGAGGAAAAGGTAGCTTTCCTATATCTTCGTTTTAAAATTTTAGCTAATGTTACACGAAAACAGCAAGCTAAAATGCAAAGAAACGTTTACAAAAGATTCGTTAATACTGAATTTGAATAAGAAATTCGCCAAATTATTGAGCAATAGCCAAATTGGCTTCATTTATGAAGACTTATTTTGATCGCCAAATTTGGCGATATTTCCCCAAATGTCGCCCAATTTTGTCGCCAATGTCGCCAATTTTGGCGTTAACGGATATGAATATATAGTTTTATGCGTATGATTGGGAAAATTATTACAACAATGAAAGAAAATAATTTGCGAGTAATCGCGTTAATGTGCTGTTTTGTTTCAAAATGTCAGCCACCCTAGAATTTCAAACTGCTCTATCTCAGCCATTTTTTAAGATAGAGGTAAACCAAAAAAAGCTCTGGAATCCTTGTATCAAGGCCTAACACGTAATTAAAAAATAAATTGGAATTTTTAAATTTTTTGTATATTTATTTTAGATTTTAAGTTATTTTACATCTTTAAATGGCCGCCATCTTGAAACAAGATGGCGGACCAATTTGGCCAACGAACTCGGTCGAGACATTAGTGACCTTAATACACACAATTAGTTTCTTCAAAATCGATTCATAATTACGGGCGTTATCGTATGACATAGGTCAGATATATATATATATATGGATATATCTATATATATAAATCAACATTTGGACGGAGGGTGGTTTTGGGGTCTGGGGGTCATGATCGGTGAAAATATATCGAAATTTTCCGGAACTGCTTTCCTCCGAACGGCTGCAATAGGTAGCTTTATACTTTTTTGTATTGAAAGCTACCTAAAAGGGGGGGATAGGCTTTTTTCCTTTGTTTTACTATGTCTGGGATCGTTGCCAAAACATGTCTGCGCAATCTGGGTAGGGTGTTTAGTAGGCGTGTGCTAACCGATTAATCAGGGCTGAGCCATGGCTAATTTCTAGCGCGAACCGTTTCAATTTCCCAATCAGGAACTGTCATTAGGAAAGACTGGTGATGCCGTTGAAGTTCTCTTCTTTTCCCTCTGCTATGGGTCCTTCAGCGTGGGAACAGAGATAACTAATAGATTATCTAGCTGAAAATATGAAATATATTGAAGCATACACGTAGATTACTACGTGTATGCTTTAATTAGTTTTGTTGTTGTTGTTGTTGTAGTTGTTTGTTCCCATTCATGTACATTAAAAAAAATTATTATTTACTTTTGCTATCAATATGAAATGTTAGTATAGTACACGTGGGTGGCCTTCTGTTCTAGTAACCAATATTTTCAAATCTATTCAACCATTGGCACCGTCTGTGTTAGGTAAAGAAACTACACTGTAAAAAAGATTCGTTCCCGTTGAATGATTTAATGGTGAAGGGGAAAAAATGCAGAAGCACAAAACCCTGGCTCATTTGCTTTTACAAAACTTCTGATCATGGTGAAACTTCAACAAGTGTTTTATTTTCACCTTCCTATGACAATATGTAACAGCCAATCAGAACAACTAGTTCTATGTATTATCAATATGCTGCTTTAGAGAAAGATGATGTCCGCTTACTTGTCTAATTGTTAGAACACTGGCTTCAAGTCAAAATGTCTCAGAATCAAATCCCGAACCAAGTTTGTGTGTTCGCAGTGTGTCGGATTCTACTTAAACAAAAGCCGTGATCTATAAGCCCTTGTCTGCAAAGGAGATTTGTGGTCCGACCTCCGGATCTACATAATGCCCCACGTTGGACAGAAACGTTTGAATTAGATGCTGATGTATCACAAAATAACAACAACAACAACAAACAGAGGAAAATAAGAACAAATAAACAAAACATAAAAACATCATAAAAAGAATATCTTCCCCCAGAAAATATACAGTAGTTCCATCGTTCAGGTTACAATTCAAAGCGAGTGGCAAAGCATTTTGTGGAAGTGAACGCTACAAATTTGGAAGACCGTGATCGCATTGAATTTTCTTCAACAGAATTTCTTATTCATGGGGCCAACTAAAAATTGTCGACTCACCTAAACTATTTTGTACTTGTTACTTTGTTTCATTAAATTAACAGTTTTTTGGGCCGTTTTGTTCAAATGTCACCTTACAAAACTCTAGAACATCACCCTAGTACAAAATTCAATACAAACACTTTCGTTAATTCAGCTGAGTAAAGTTCAGAGAAGCAACTTTCATAAAACATTTCAAAATTTATTTTTAAATGCAGATTGAACGATGGGATCATTGTATATAGACGAGAAATTGGTAAATAAATTATCTTCATTATTTGACGAAGGTTGAAAGATTTAGGAAACGATTTTTGGTACTTTTCCACTATAGCGGTCTTGGCGTGAGAAGGAAATTTGGCAACATATTTTTTGGCAACCTAGTCACTATTTCATATATACAAGCACTTTTATTAAATATTTATGCAATCTATTTAATATAAATCATCAATTTATTTGTTTTATAAACAAATAAAAGTAGATTGTCTATAAAAAAAACACTAATTTATATACATATAGTTTATGCATATATAAATTCATATATAAGCAAGCGTAAAAGTTTATTTGGTTTGTTTTCATAGCTATTTATATCATTTGGCAACAAATCTCACTTTCTAAAATCCGAATTGTGTCAAACTTTAAAAAAAAAAACCAAGGCTCTTATAGTGGAAAAGTACCCAATTTTTATTGGAGGTTGACAGTAGTTTAACAACATCACACAGCCCACTGCAATGTGAAATTAATGGTATTCCAATTAGGGATGTTAAACCGACTACTTTATTAGTTGTCCGTAATCGGTATACCATTCACTTCGCTTTGGAACTGACTGTGCAGTGTTGCTGTGTCTACTGTTAAATCGTTGGCAACTTGCCAGCTCATTCATACGTATTTAAGTTATGCTAGAAAAATCGTTTCTTAAATGTTTCAGCCTTCATCAAGTGCTTCAGTAAATTCCTTCATCACCAGCTCTCGGTCTAGTATCATTTGATGTTTTAAAAATATGTAGGGCATTTTCGGTACTTTTCCGTTATACCAACACCACGCCAAAGTATATGATAATGCGCCATTTGTTTGAGTCCTAACCGTACAAAGATTTTTTATTGCAAACAGCGTCAAACATTTTGATTCGCTATTTATTGAACAGAAACATATATTATTATTATAATTATTATTACTTAATCATAACCATGCAAAACATCTTGATTTGCTATTTTGTAGGGAAAATATTTTTTTAAAGTTATAACTTGCATTTTTTTTTGCTGACGCCATAGATGGATTTAACCACATGACAGTTACCCGATGATGAAGAAGCTAGAATAAAATTGTTTGAGGTCTATATACAAAGAAAAACTAGTCGTTGGGGGCCACCGTAATACTTACCCATCATGGAAATATATAAAGTGCATTGCAATTCAAATAAAATCGTGGTTTGATGACGTCATAAACTTTAAAGTCTCGATTACTGAATTGCTTGAAAGAAACATCCTTATAACTCCAAAAATAATAATCCTATTAACTAGCAGTTTATTGCATCTGATTAAGCGTCAAATTTCCAATGAAAATATATCTTTGAACTGAAATTTGGATGAAATACAGGGTCATGAAAAATCGAAGAGTGTGGTAAATAGGATTCCAAATATCTCGGCAACTCATTATCCGATCAACTTCATGCTTTATGCAAAATTTATGTTTTTTTATTGTGTTTTATATTCATTTCTTAAAATAAACAATTTCGAAAAGTTTTATATACCTTTCATCAGAACGAATATTTCGAGAGTCCGAAAAAAATTGTTCTGGTTAATCGAGGTTATTGAAATGAAATAGGCTTCTTCCCATTATTACATACTAAGTACATACCAAATTGCAAGTCTCTATCTCAATTTTTTCGGGTGATAGAGCGTTTACAGACACACAGACACACACACAGAGACACACACACAGACATACAGACGGACGGCAAATTTTTTTTTCTAAAAATATGTTTTTCGGAATCTCCAGTGTCTGAAACGTGTAAATCCGTCAAAAAAAAATTTTCGAGTTTCAAAACGATTACAAGACTTACCCTACACTACGTATGATGGGTAAGTAAAAGATTCCGCGATGCCGGCAACGACATTTGAGCAATAAAAAACAAATTTCGTTGACCCTAACACATAGGCAATCATTGTCATTTGCAATATTTGAGAAACTATTGGGCATCGCAAAATGGTAAAACAAAAGACAGCGTGATTTAAATTTCTATCCTATCCTATTCAAAATCCTACCTCATTGAATTCATGTGGACGTCTTTATTAAAATATTGAAAAGTTTACTGCAATGCTACGAGACACTTACAATTTCATGCCTGCAGTTTAAATTGAGCTTTTTCTTATTACTTTATTGTGTAATATTTAATATTTATTTGTTCATTTATTTTAAGCATATATTTGTATTCGTTTAATAAAACTGTTCGTTACAATCTGTAATTTTGAAATGTTGTATATTTTAAATGATTACTCTTATACCAACAATGTTATTATTTTTTTTTTCAAATGTTTCATTTGGCGCTAACTATTACGCTTGGCGACAATAGTGTTGGTGTAACGGAAAACTACCGCATTCTTTTCTGAAAACTACCGCATTCTTTTCTGAAAACTACCGCATTCTTTTCTGCAACCATAAATTGTAACATTTTTATGATTTTACTTTCATTTTTCATGGAAAGTGCCTTCTGATAACATACGCTGTAACAAAAAAAAAGTCCATTAATTGCCACTACAATTTTTAGCGGACTTTCTTTTTTACCTATAAAAGTTACTTTGTGAAAGAGTCAAAAATTAATTTGAGCATGGAAGTTCTTTTGACAGATAATGTTAAATTTTCATTTTCTCTAAAGTTGTAGGATTTATTTTTTATATTACATTGTAAAAGAAAAAAATATATATATGTAAAAAGGCGGAATTTGTACTGGCAAAATATGGAAATTCTTTTTAGAGAGTAAAAACATAAAAAAAAAACTTCAAAGCGCTGACGAAAATGACAAATTTAGCAATATTATCTTTTACCAATATTATCTATCACAGATATTTTTAAATTCATATACGCTGCTTTCTGACACATTCACGAAATCTTTTCGCCACGAAAAACAATCCGTAAAAATCCGAAAATATACTGGGAATCAACGGAATATATTTTAACACTGTACCTGATCCTCCCTGCAAAGATTCCCTGCATTGCATCCGATTTCAAAATCAAAGTGAACAAAATTAAAAGATGCATATATGTTTCTAAAAATTGTTTCCTTAAACTTTAAGTATTTAAAAAATCTTTATAAACTATGAAATTTTATCGTCTTGGTAACAATTCTTAAAATTTACGAAGACAATTTTTAAAAACGCATATCGTCGGTATCTGACGTGTACTTTATGATGGTAAAAATCGCATTTTAATAATTATATTAGGTAATGAGTAATCGCGGTTCTAAGTTTTCCCATAGGTTAAAATGGGATTTAGCGATTGGGGAGTTTCAGTGAAGCGGCCCCTTAACCAGAGCATGTTTTCATATATACCCAAATCTTTCGCATTTGTGACTCCGCGAGGTAAACCGATATGGTCAAATGAAGTGTCGTTGGAATCAAATGGTTCCCCTGGGTATCATTGAGAACAGAACGCAACGATAACACCGATATAACGGCAAATATGTGTCGAAATATCAAAGAAGAAATCTATCTCACCGAGATATATATAAAAGAAAAGTATATAATTAACCCATATTGAACCCCACATAAAAATTCCATCTTTAAAGACATCAATAATAGGGAGTACTAACAAAATATTTGAAATTTTGTTCTGTATTTATTACACAGGCCTCCAATAGTTAAAGTCAATGGTTGGAAAATCTACTCTTTTTTTCTTTTAAAAAATATAGCTACATGTACTTGATTTAACATGTAGTTAACTACAACTACAATTACTTGTTTTCAAAAGTAGTGATTACAAACTACTTTTTTAAAAGTACTCACTACTTCACTTCTTTTAGCAGACATAATGCTATCTATACTCAAAGTTGAGTAAAACATGATACTCATATATATTTATGCATAACCATGCACTGCATAACATTTATTTACTGTTTTTACAGTAAATATTGCATGGGATCATAAAATTAATGCTTACTACTCGTGTATGTATACGAGTAAGAATGAATAAATATTATATATATATATATATATATATATATATATAAATTGGAAAAACTACTATTTTTTTAGAGAACTGTAACTATACATACTTTAAAATATATATATATATATATATATATATAGTTAACAACAACTGCAATTACTTGTTTTGAAAAGTAGTGATCGCATACTACTTTTTTAAAAGTACTCAGTACTTCACCACTTTTAGCAGACTGAGTTTGTCAAATAATTAAATAATTCTATCTGTAGTCAAAGTTGAGTAAAACATGATACTCATACAAATTTATACATAACTTTTATTTACTGCCTTTACAGTAAATATTACATCGGAACATAAAATGAATTCATACTACTCGTGTATGTATACGAGTAAGAATGAATAAATATTATATATATATGTATATATATATATGTGTGTGTGTGTGTGTATAAATTGGAAAAACTACTAGTTTGTCTTTAGAGAAATATAACTATATATACTTTAAATATGTATATATAGCAACAACAATTGCAATTGCTTGTTTTGAGAAGTAGCGATTACAAAATACTTGTAATCGCTAGTATCTAAAGAAAACTTCTAGTTTGTCTTTAGAGAAATATAACTATATATACTTTAAATATGTATTTATATATAGTTAACAACAATTGCAATTGCTTGTTTTGAGAAGTAGCGATTACAAAATACTTTTTTTAAAGTATTCACTAATTCACTACTTTTAGAAGACTAATTTTGTCGAATAACATTATCTATACTCAAAGTTGAGTAAAAAATGATATTCGTACACATTTTATGCATTAACTTTTATTTTTACTGTCGTTACAGTAACTATTGCATCGAACATAAAAATTAATGCTTACTCGAGTATGTATATGAGTAAGAACGAACAAATATTATACAAAGAAAAGTCTATTTTTAGCAAAAGTTGCATTTCAAAATTACCAATCGTGCAGGTAAGAATATTTTCCTACATACGAGGTAACCTAATGCTTTGCTAAACGCTAAAACTAACATTTGTTACTAACATGAGCAGATTGTTACACTGAACACAATTTTTGCTCAGAAGTAAAAAGGGTGACCACATGATTTGTAAAATGGTCTTTCTACGTGTTTGTTTCTGAGAGAAACATTAAAAGTAACGTAAACATCGATTTTCGTCATATAAACTTACTAATTTTTTTATATTGCGCCACTTTCTATATCACATTTTTCAATAAGTAATGCGTTACATTACTATGAAAAAAAATAGTGACAACTGTAAATTCGCTACTTATAGCGAACTACTTCCAATCCCTAGTTAAGGTATATACAATTTTTTTCTAAAATTTAAACGAAATTTATTAAAACTTTAAATTGGTACGTAAGCGCCTCAAACTATGATACATCATACAGCAACATAACGCGACTTTTGTAATATAACAGTATAATCAAAATAGTCAAATCATGACGCATCATGATCCCAGAGCAGGCAGACTCATATAAATTGTAGTCAACCCGAACAGCTATTGTAGGTCATACAACGAGTAATCATTCTGTTAAGAAGATTGCTGATGACAGTTTGTGGCAAAAAAGGTCACTCATCTAACAGGGTGGAATTTAAGTCCCGGTGGGTACTGGGAGAGGGTAAACGCCATGCCATGGCTATCTCGAATATCCGAAACATGTTAAATGGTTATCATTACATTTAACGTTTAACAATTTATTTCTGAAATATTCTGTTTATTTTCTTATGAAACTATTTATTAATTCTGGGAGTCTGACCTCCAGAACTCTCCGTTTTCTCATTGATTTGATAATCGCAGCACTTTAGAATACAATTAACTTAAACTTTCGCTAAAATAATTAAAATATTTATTTTATGATAACAGCATAATTAATTAGCTTCAACGGTTAATTAACCTCATAAGTATTTTATTAATTATTGACAATCTTATCAGTTCAGTTTATTTGAAAATATCTATACTTGAGCCCCTCCCATATTTTTTTATTGATGCACCACTGTCTGAATACTTTATTATTTATTTACGCCTTGAAAGCACGTATTTTCTGCCATTGAGTTCAGGAATATTTGCCGACTAAAAGTGTCCTGCTCGTTTGTCCCTTTCATTTTAGGGTTAACATTTCAGCCAAACCATCCTGAGTTAACATTCGGTTGGTTCCAACCGAAAGAAATTACCCGTGTGACTTGGAAGAGGAAGGAGAAAAGTAGGATGCCTGCATAAAAGAGCCCTACATACGCACAGTATCCTCAGATTGAAATTTTTGTTCAAGCTAATGCAACCCATGTTCCAGAGTTAAGCAATACTAGCTTGGATGAGTTCGATTAGACCAGTGAGACAAGTCTACAACATTATCTTCGCAATAATGGTAGACTCTCTAAAACGCTTGCTGTTAGTTTTTATCTAAAATAGTCTGGAAATATAAAATTTTATTTTCCCATAAGTCACCATTTTCTTATAGACTAAGTGACATTTTACCGTCGTATTCATCATCTATCTCAGATGACAGCTAAACGCGAGAATCTTGGTCGAACACCCAAATGATTTTCAGCATTAACTTGACTGGATGTGATCGTGGCCGAAGTCCAATCTGGTTAAGGTTGAATATGGTTGTTATTAACAGAAAAAAACAGTGCACATAGTATTGCCAACTTAGCCCTTGCGGAATTAAATAATAGTTCACTTCTTTTTGTCTCGCTTAGGCCTGGAAATGTTCTGTTAGCCCCTAATTACAAATCCAGCCCATTTTATTATTACATTTTTGGAACATTTACAAAGCAGCGCTGGAAAACGGGCTAAGATGAAGTTAAACTAGTCCCCTTTAAGCCCATTTTAAGTCGCCATGTTTCTCCTTTTCTTGATGAGTTGGCAACACTGAGTACATTATAAACAAGGAAAATATCACTCTCGCAAAATTATTGCGGCCTTTTTATATACAAGACTAAATTTTGTATGTAAGGCTGAATACTGTACATATGACTAAATTCAATCATGTGTCAAAGCCAACGTTTGAAAATTGATTAAACATTAGATCGCAACATGAAGTTGTACAACTCAATGTATTTTGCCGTAGTAACCAGAAACTAGGAATAAGATAAGATAATTATGCTTTTTAAGTGCCAGTCTCCTCCGCCCCAAAAAACTGGCCCGTTCCTCTCCTCTAACAAGATAATTATGCTTTTTAAATGCCAGTCTCCTCCGCCCCAAAAAAACTGGCCCGTTCCTCTCCTCTGACCTACTCTTCGAAGAAGAGAAATGGCCTTCTTTAACCTTCACCTGCGGAAACGGACCTGCGAACTTACAACCAGTCGCACTTTCTGATGGTAAAAAGATGCCATAAAACCTGCCATTATGTTCCAAGAAAAAATAATAAATGAAATGAATCTCTCTCCCTTTTTTGTGTGGGTGTGTGTTTGCGTATGTAAGTGTGTGTTAAAAAAGGAGAGAGAGCGACCTCAGAATGCTCAGCAGCGACCTCAGAATATCTCAGAAGCAGATTACCCAGACTACTTTTAATTATTGCATTACTTTTTATTAACTATTTGGACTATTATCTATTGTATTATTTTACTATTATCTATTGTATTATTTTACTATTATCTATTGTATTATTTTACTATTATCTATTGTATTATTTTACTATTATCTATTGTTACTATTTATTGTTATTGTATACTATTGAACTATTGATATTATATGGAAAATTTTGAATTTAAGGCCGAAATATTTTTAAAATTTGAAAAGTAAAAATATATTAATGAGAATTTAGTCATATATACATACACAAAGGCCGGAATAATTTTTATATTAATCAAAGTGCAATGAAACTTCAATAAACTAAACTTCACTGAAGATCATCGAGTAAAACAACACCAAGAAGTTCAAAATTTATTCCATTAATGTCGGTGAAATCGGAAGAAAAACAAACGTTAAATGCGACACAAATCGCTGAATTTTCAAACTGACCTGCAAACAAAGTTTAAATTTTTTTAAACAAATTTTAAAACCGTTAATTAAATTGCAGCAAAAACAATTAATTACATTTTTTAAAACTGAAAACGCGTTTCCACTCCTGTGCCAGATTAGTTTAGAGAAGTTTCATTACAATAAATCTTAAATACTATCTTAAAACTACACTTAAATCTACACTTAGAAACTACATACTTAAATACTAAATAAGAAAAAAAGATTTAGATGCCACCACCTTCAGCCTTCCGACCCATTCAACCCCATTTATCCGAAATTTTTATCGTTTTTCCTCAAACACCTATTCGCTGATGCCCCCTGATGGGTTTCTACCGGGTTCCCAAGCCTAACGGCAAATGGGTTTCTAAGGATCTCAAGCCTTGAAAACTATCAATAACTTAAATATTACGCAACATAAATTTAAAATGCCACGCATTAAATCCTATTGATGTTGACTCTTTCCTCAAATCCTTATTCGATTTTGAATTTTAAAAAACAACAGAATCCATACCAATCCCTACTAACTACACCGTTTCTTGATTTATTTATTTCACTGGATTAAGAAACAACACGCCTGATTTTATTGATTCGCTTATTAATATAATTTTTTTAATTTTTATTTTTTAAACTTCTTTTACTTTAATCTTTTATTACATCTACCTCGTTTCCCTGACACAATTTTTTTTTTACCTTAAATTGTATCATTTGACAATTTAACTTTCATAACTTTACCGTTTTTCATAACCAAATTTCAACTTTTTCTTTTCAAATCCATTCTATTCATATTCACAGTCTTTAACACACAGAAATTCGCAAATATAAATCAATTTTTAAATTCCCTCCCACTACATCCCACTCTACACTATCGCCCCCCCCCAAAGGTGAGCTGCTTTGACTGCAATGGTCCAAACAGCTGCTCACACTCGACCCTGACCGCGCCTCAAAAAAAGCAGTAACCAACCCCCCGAAAACTTTCAAACGTGGCCTGATCGCGAATTCCCCAGAAACCGCAGAGTCGTCCGTGCATGAGTGCAAAGTGACAACTGCCTCCTGCGACCCATCCTGACACCCTACCCCCCAAAGGCAAGCTGCATTGCCTCCAATGGGCCAAAAAGCTGCTCACCCCCGACCCGGACCATCGCAAAATTCCCATGAACGGCAAAATCGTCGGTGCATTTCTGCATAGCGACGATTGCCTCCTGCAAGCCCTCCTGACGAACGCCCTCCCTTGTTCCCTCCTGACATGCGCCCTCCACTGTCCCACCCTGACACCCCACTTTCCCAAAAAAAGGCCTAGGACGTACACTGGGCCCATCCCAGTGCACCACGCGTTCCCCTTGCCTAACCGGCCATTCCTCAGCCAATACCCTACGGACCATCCTAAAGTGCTCCCGTATCTGTTCCTTTATGCCCAACTCACGCGCCCCAGAATCCCCCTCTCCCTCCTCAACTAAGCCCCCCTTCCCCCCAGAATCTCCCACTACCCCCCAACCAGGAAGCCCCCCCTCTCCCTCCTCACCAAATCCCCCCTCTCCCTCCTGAACGTCTACACTTCCCTCTTGAGCCGAACCCATACTTCCCTCTAACATACCATCCACATTCCCAACTGATCCCTTGCGAGAGCCCCGCCTGCAACAACGAAAACTAAAGCACCCGCAAAAAAAACGATCCTCACCATTCCCACTCCCAGGTCCCTCCCTCTTGCCAATCCCTAACTCCCCTCCCCCCACAATCCCTCCTGCCTGACCGGCCTCAGATGATGACACCTTATTACCTGAACGACAACAGCGCTGGAAGAACGCCGACCTGTGTGAAGAAAGAAGAAATTACACTTAATATTACTCATCCAACAACAATACATACATTTACATAATCAAGAATGAAAAAAGTAATATTCAGACTTGAATATGTCTTTACAGAATATATATTAACAGACTTACGTAACGCGTTAAATATACCAATGATAACATTTCAATTAAACAAATTCACTAAAAAAACTCTTACACAATAACAATGTGAGAATATAGTATATTCAGTTACCAATATACTTTTTCAGGTATACATTTATTATGTTCAGTCAATCAATCTTATCTTATACCCGTACATTTAATATGTGTATATCTGTGGATTGGAAATTTATATTAATTTATACAATTCGATTAAAACATTTCATACTATTCGAGACTAATAATTACAATTATATTGCTAAATAGTGGCGGAATGGTTGGAATAGTACCGGTTCACAATCTCTTTGACTTGAGTAGCACTTTCCGGAATAAATTTTTCTGGCATAGCCTCTTAGGTTTATCGTACCATACGTCTTATAATATTACGGTTTTTACAAGTAATATTACGTAGTAGAGCTGCAAAGGGGGATAGTTAGTAAGGGTATATAAAGTATCATATCTAAACAAATTTGCGATGTCATGCAATGTAATTACAATTTGGTACTTCTGTGTTGTATCGGATCTCACAATTACGATTACGCCAAGGTTGCAGTCAGTTTCGCAAAGGTCATAGCCAAGCTCATGAAGTGCAAACGTAACATGCATATGTAATAAAGATATAAAAATAAATACCACAGCATTAAATATTAAAATACTTTATGTTAATAAGATTGCATTATAATGATTTCATAACAAATTACCGATGTTTGAGAACAATATTTTTACAATGTTTCATAATAATAAATCATTTTCAGCATTCAGTGTAGACTGTTGATCCATTTCCTACATTTAAGCAAATTTTTACCATGAATGTACTAGCATCTCTTTTTGAGATTTGAACAAGAAAGCATTCGCCATTTTCACGGCATAGGCCTTCAGAAATCTGCTATTGTGGGAGTACACTGCCGTTGTTGTTTTTTCTACGTGCAAGCAAACTTCTGGAGGTCTCAACAACTTTATAGGCACTGCCAATTCGACCGTTGAATCTTTGTAGTATTGGGAAGGGATTACACTTCTATGATGCTACTATTACCAATCACTTGTCACATTTTCAGTTATATTTAGGCTGCGATTGCGATTCCTGCCTCGCTTAAGATCAACCCAGAGCGTAAGTTCTGTCTTGCGATATAAACATAGTGTAAACAGTATTGCTGTGTCTCGTGGTCTAACGATAACATGAACGCAATCAGTACTTTCGGCTTATAGCTGCCCCCGAGGATGAATCGCCAATCAACAAAATTTATCGACAAATTATAAAGCATGTATGACTTTATATTAATATATCATATATAACATTTCGAGACGCATATGGCACAGTTATAGTCATATATGGCGCATTTATAGGGTGATTCAAAACTGTAGGAACAAACTTCTAGGAGGGGTGGTGTACATCTAGACGACTCGGAATCACATCACAATGCAGGTTCGGAAATGCAATCCTAACGAGATCGAAGTTGTTAGGGGCTCAATCATCGTAATCGAAAAATGACATTTAAAGACTATAAGCTTAAAATAAGTCATGACTTTCCTGATAATGAAGTTCCCCGAAGTTTTCGGCCTACGTGCCTCTTCTTACCATTTACAGTTTTGCACGTTTGACTGCGCTAGTTATCTGCGTGAGGGTGTTTTTCACTAGAACTGTAGTTGGATTCCTCAAACGTGCAAAACTGTAGATGAAAAGTATAAGGTACGTGGGCAGAAAACTTCGCGGAACTTCAGTATCAGGAAAGTCATTACTTTTTTTAAATTTATAGTCTTTCAATGTCAATTTTCGATCACGATGATTCACCCCCTAACCCCTTCCTATCTTGTTAGTATTGCATTTCCGAACCTGCATTGCTGTGTCATTCCGAGCCGTCTAAGTGTAAACCCCCCCCCCTCCCTGCTAGAAATTTTTTCTTCCATTTTTGAATCACCCTGTATATGACAAGCGTATAAGATGTATATGATGTATATAGGGCATATAAGACGTAAATAATATGTATATAATGACGTATATTTCACATATATCAGTGTTAGGTGTATATATATATATTATATATATGCGTATATATGATGCATTATATAAGCTTTACGATGATTTTGGCAAACTTTTAACTGCAATCTTGATATCATCGTAATTATGAGGGACGCTATAACCCAAAAGTACCAAGCTATCTTAAGATGAAGCACTTCTGAATGCGCGCGCAATCATAACACACTTAATTACAACTTCTGATTAGCTGATTGTTTTTCCTCGGGGGAACTGCTTGAGGCATTGCAATACAAAGTTAAGCTGGATTGCAGGAACACCACCGGTCTATGAATGTCAATTTCTCTGTCCAGCAGTACATAAACCTTAAAAGCAGTTACGAATGGTATTTTCGAAGTAGTAAACAAATTTTCAACACGGAAGCCTCATCTTTTTTACAACTTTTTACGTTTCTTCTCCACATAATTTCATCCTTGGCAACATACAGTTTCAAAGCATGGCCATTTTTCTTGGATATAAGCCCTCGCTTTTAAAAAAATGACATTGCATACATCTCAGTACTAGGTAAATCAAAGATTGTTTCTATGTATTTAAAATTAAATGCCGGGGATTTAAGAAAAAGAATACAACATACCATTTAAATATATATATGAAATATACAGGGTGATTCATAAGTAAGTGTACAATTTCCAGATGCTGTAAAACACGAACAGCTTAAGACACGTTCCCCAAATGCAAGCTGTAAGTTAGGTGTACTCATAAAGTTTTTTTTTTCGCTGCTGTGCGAAGTGATAAAGGCGATAGGTAGCGTGTGATGCGAATATCAGTAGAAATCGCTGCCTCTGCAGTGGAGAAGGCATTTTGTGTTCTTGAATTGAGCAAAACGGAATCTGTTAGCATTGTGCAACGGCATTTTCGAACACGATTTGGAAAAGAAACTCTTACCAGAAAATGCATTTACGATTAGTTAAAAAAATCTGAAACTACGGGCTGTTTGTGCAAAGTGGACAGAAATGGATTACCGGTTTGATGTGTGTCATGTGACTTTTTAAACCAATCATAAAGGGAATATCTGGTTAGAGTTTCTTTTCCAAATCGTGTTCAAAAATGCTGTTGCACAATGCTGACAGATTCCGTTTTGCTCAATTCCAGAACACAAAATGGCTTGTCCACTGCAGACGCAGCAGACTCTTGATATTCGCCTGACAAGCTAGCTATAGCCTACGTCACTTCACACGGCAACGGGTAAAAAAAATTATCAGTACACCTAAGTTACGGCTTGCATTTGGGGAACGTTCCTTAAACTGTTCCTGTTTTACAGACCTGGAAGTTGTATACTTACTTATGAATTACCCTGTATTTTGGAACATCGACGATAGCATAAACACAGAGACCGATCAATGGTATGTGGGGCTCGGAGCACACATACTATTTGAGGGTACCTATTCCAAATGAATCTCAAGTTACAAAATTAATTCATTACAAACATAACATACAGCCTACGGGCAGTTAACATTTTACACATTGTTTTATGTTTAAAAAATTCGTTATTTTTTCGTTGTGATGCTGATTTTAGAATCGTAATGACTTAAGTTATTTTGCACAAGAATGTTTGACGTAATATTCAATTTTTAGAAATGTGACTATATGATATTAATTGTGCAGTTAGAAAGAAAAAAAAGGGTTAGTGCAATTAGTATTATCGGCGATATTGTTGGCGTGGTGTATCTGACATAGCACAATAATATATAAATACCAAAAATTTTGAATGCTGTAACCATTGTATTACTGTCATTCATTTGAAACCACATTGTTCTCAGCATCACTTATGTTTGACGCCAACTTTGACTGTAGACCCGATTACGTGTAAGATTAGCTGCAGCTGCATACTAATATAATGTACAAAAAATTGAATCTTAAAATTTGTGAAAACAACATCAGTAAGAAAACCGATGATGTAAGTAAAATATATTTCATACCCGTTATAACCATTATGGTCCTTTTCCGTTATACGGATACCATGCCAAAATGTATGCTAAAGCATAATGTATGTAAATGTATGTATGTATGTAAATGTATGTAAATGTATACATGTAAATGTATGTAAATGTATGCAAATGTATTTATGTAAATGTATATGTATGTATTAAATGTATGTAAATGTATGTATTAAATGTATATAAATGTATGTATGTATTATTTGCATGTAAATGTATGTTTGGCCACAATGGTGTCCGTATAACGGAAAAGTACCCACATTATTTACACAATTAAATAAATTATCCTGTTTTAAGAAATTGCAATAACTAAGAACATTTCTGGGGAACATTTTTATTAAAGTGCTGATAACACTAAATACAGTAACCCCCCCCCCAACACACACCCATTTTTTTTTCTCTTTCTACGTATTGTAATATAGTTAATATTATATAGTTGATATATTAAAGGCAATTTCAGAACTATTTATAATCAACTATATAATAATAAACAGATAGATAAAGTTATATGTATGTTATAGTCATAATATAGTAAGCGCACGGGATATAAATATTATATTCATTCCGACGAAAATAACACTACAATTGTAAATACTATATTTATTGCTAAAAACCGTCAATCTTATGTTACGTATTCAATAAATGTATACAACATTACAGTTTTGTATAGTTTGCTTTTACATTAATTACAATTTTAAACGATGTTATGTAGTTAATAATGTCAAATTAACTGTTTAAACATGCTTAGCAACGATAAACAAGATTGGCAATTGGCAGCAGTTTTTGGCGATCTATCTCCTGTTCCGGATAATACGCAAGTATCCAAAATAATATGCAGAATGCAGAAATACAAAATACATAATGCAGAAATTTACTAATATTGTAAGAAAAAGAAAGTGAAATCAGTATATTATAAGAACTTAAACACAACTAAATTCAGAATTTGAAGAATTTAATATTAAACCTGAATGTCAGATGATTTGAAATGCTAAGCTATTTTATATGGACAACTTAAGGAAATAAAATAATAATAATAATAATAATAATAAACAACTTAAAGAGGTGGAAATCTTGTATGTATTATATTATAAAAGTTTAAATAAAGTTTAAAAAGCTGCTTTAAGCTAGAGGAACAAATTATTGAAGTTCGAAAATAAATTGACTTCCATTGTTGGAATGTCAGCCATATTGGAATTAGGCTTAACGCATTTTATATCGTAGAGCGATTTATGCAAAAATACGGAATTTGAACAGAAAGTTTTACGATAATATTTAGATATATATGTCGATTCATCATTTATATTACAAGAAAATAAAAATATGAATGTATAAATTTAAATTTTTAACATGTAAAGATGTTTAAGTTGCGTTACATGTATCGCAGTATTTAAAACCTGATTTCACTTTCAGTGTTGCATGAATATTAAATTTTATTAAAATAAAACATCAAAATAAATAAATTTACTCACAAATGGCGAAAAAAAGCCATGATTTTTTATTGAAATTTTAAAACTTTTTAATCAAAAATTTGCTATCTCAAATAATGCAACCAACAAGGTCGAGAGAATATAGCAAAAGAAAGCTAAATTGAAATCGCAGAGTAATTGTCAAATTTTAACAAGAAACCAATGGGTCATTGTTCGATTATTAGAAACACTAGATCACTGTTGGTGCCAATGAATATGACGTCATCACTGACACAGTTATAGCAAAATATTTTATACTCACGGATGAAAATGCATCATTTGTTTTCCGAATGACGTCATTTCCTTCATCGAAAACATTACGCTTCACATATTACTTATTATGACAAATTATTTTATTTTATTTTATTTAAACAGATTACTTAATATTATTTATCACAAATTAATAATCTGTGTTCTGCTCTTCCGTGATTAATGCATAATTAAACGCAATCATTTTAATATGCTTACATTTTATAAAAACATTGAAATTTTTTCATTTAAATATGACGCAAGTTGCAGTGTTGAAACCACGCTTCCGATTGGTGGAATGTAATAATGCAAATTAATTTTATGTTACTGACGTTGTTTCGAAACGCCCAACTACAAATTCAGACTTATTTTTGCGCTACATAAGAGAAATATACAGAGAGAAGATAAATGAGTGAAAGTCATGTATTTCAAATGTATGTATGTTAAATGAAATGAGTGAAAGATATATATTTTAAATGAAATGATTGGCAAATGCATATGGTATAGGAACAGTATTACTTGGCGATTTATCACCTGCACCCGGTTAATTTTAAAGTAACAATATTACAAATGATATGATGTACGCGAAATGAAAGGACTAATTATGTTATAACCACTATTCGTACAAGAAAAATAGCCAATATTTCGCATTCAGATGTACAGGTAAGATTGGCGTCAAACAAGAATACTACTAGCAACAATATTGTTTTAACTGTATGAAACTTATAATAATAATATTCAATACTTAAAATTGGCTTTGGGCTCGATTACGGAAGTTTCTCCTAGAAAACAACCACAGAAGGAGCCTTTTATATTTGTTTCGGGTGAAGCTCTGTCAACAAGGTGCTAATTAATTATACAAACAGCAATATAAATATGGAGGCAACAGTTTAATTCAATTGAAAGATTTGCACCCCCTTCCCACAAAAAAAAAGTTACAGCAACGAAATTGAATTAGCGTTAAACCACACTTTCTAAAATATGGAATTGGTTTTAAACCTGATTATGGAACTTTCCTCCACAATTAAAAATATGAAACCATTTACAATGGATCACAGTTTATGTATTACTAAAATAGGTGCAAAATAAAAAGGTTCTAAAACATTAAAAACCATTCTAAGATGTTAAAACATTCGTCGGAGTCCCGAGCGCTTTTGACCAGAACATCATTCAAGGGCGAAAATGAGAAAGATTTTGAGAATTTTTCTCTCATTTTCGCCCTTGGATGATGTCAGGTTCTGGTCGAAAGTGCTCGATATTCTGACGAATGTTTTAACATCTTAGAATGGTTTTAATATTTTTTAACCTTTTTATTTTGCACCTATTTTAGTAATATAAACTGTGATCCATTTTAAATGGTTTCATATTTTTAATTGATACACAAAAGGGAATTAAAGTTCATATTTTAAAATACACTGGCCTCCAAAAATTAAGGTACAACCGGTTTTTTGCGTCTAACTTGCAAATGAATGAATATAAAAACAACAAATTTGGAGGAAATGTGCGCTAAACTGTTATTTATTAAATGCGACATAGAAATTTACTTAAGTTAAACGTATAAATGAAATTACAACAAAAAAGCACTCATGGTGGAAAATTCCATTCTTGGAGAAATCAGTACATCGCAGTATTACACAGTAAAATGTGACAGAAACATTAACAAAATGGTTCTAATACGGAATATGTCCACTCCGGACTTGAATGCATTGGCGGCATCGACTTTCCATGCTCTCAATTAAATTGTGGGACACCGAAATAGGTAACACTGACCAGACTTGGAGTAAGCCTTGTTCCAGCTCACTTAATGACTTTGGAGAAGGACTTAAAGCTGCATCCTGTATTCCAAGATAGTCCCAAAGATGTTCTATCGGATTCAAGTCTGGAGAGTGAGCTGGCCATCCCATTCTCTCTAAACCATGATCCTCAAGATAATCCTCAAAAACCACAGCTCGGTGTGGTCTCACATTATAATCCATTAGAATAAAACCATTGCCAATAGCACCGGCATATGGGCGCACATATGAATCATGGATCTCATCCCGATATCTCGCACCAGTCACAGTTCCTACATGGAACGCATGCAGGTCAGTGTGGCCTCCGAGTGAGATCCCTGCCCAAATCATGATTCCACCGTTTCTGTACCTGTGTGTTTCGACAGTGTTTGATTGATGGCATCGAGTGCATTGTTATCGCCAGATCAGAAGACGTCCTTAATCGCTCTCCAATGTGAATCTGGACTCGTCTGTGAAGAGTGCAGAAGCCCACTGTTGCCCGGTCCACGAAACATGTTCTCTTGCCCAACATAAGCGGGCACTTCTCTGTCGTCTGTTGAGGGGGGGGGGAAACAAAACTGGTCGCCTTGCATAGAGACCTGCATTATGAAGACGTCATCGCACCGTAGTAGCGGAGATTCTTCGACCTGATGCTGCAAAGTGGTGTGCAATGACTTGCGGTACAGTAGTGCGTCTTCTCCTTAGGGCCGAAAGAGCTAGAAACCGATGTTCTGCAGGTGTTGTGACACGTGGGCGGCCTGGAGCATGTCTTCTGGCTTCAGAACTTTCGGATTCATACTGATCCCAGAGTCGTTGGACTACATTGCGAGACACATTGAGCCGTCTAGCAGTATCGGCCTGTGACAACCCCATTTCCATTTACCCTACTGCCCGCCACCTTAATGAATCGGGCAAACGACTTCTTTTAGACATTTCTAGACTACTCTACTGGCTGTTGTGAACAAAACTGACAACAGTAGTTCGAATACAACAAAACTTACACGCGAAATTACGAAAGCTTCGTAATTGCATACTTTCTCCCATTCCCAAATACCTATTCTTTTCTATAAAATAAAACTGGTAGCTGTAATTTTTGCATATGTTTTTTTTAAGCTTATTATTGTCATTCATATAAACTATGAAGTTTAATCTTACTGTCATTTTTTGTCTGGTGAGCTTCGAAAAACATGTTGTACCTTAACTTTTGGAGGCCAGTGTAATTTTTCTATATATTTAGGTACCTCTACAACTTGAATAATTAATATGTATCTAACAGTCCTGACGGTTATTTCCGGTTATACGGGCCTGACGCTTTTTAAAGAAGTTTAACGCAATTCGGGTTTAAGAAAGTGCCAAATTTGTTGCCAAATGATATAAAAACTATGAAAATAAAACTGATGAATATATCACGCTGGTTTATTAATGTATTTTAATAAGAACTAAAAATCATGCGTCAAGCATAGATTATGTAACACTTTCCAACGCTTCCAAAATAATTTTACAAATCATACCGTTTAATAAGCTGAGAGATAACATCTAAGTAAACAATTTGAAAAATGCATAACATATTTAAAAACATAATTTCAAGAATTTCCAACGTATACAATATTCGGAAAAATATCCGAATACTTTTATTCAGCCCTGTATAGGATCTATAGCTTTGTATATATACTACATAGGATACTAAATTTTAGTTCAGTTAAGAAACGCGTAGCACAGTTTAAAATTCTCCTTCTGGAGTTTCTGTCAATAAACGGAAATGTGTTCACGAACTTTTGTATTTCCCTGTATCTGATCTACAGAATTTATACACACTACGTAATAAAAAAAAGTGAGTTAAATTTAAAATCGCGTTCAGTAACTTAAAATGCACTTCCAGGAATTATTGTTAACAGACAGTAGAGAATTCTTTTGTGTGTCCCTGTAAATGAACGATGACTGCTGTACACACAATATTCTGTAGTAAGCCTCTTGTAATGCACCTTAGTGATATATATAAATTTCAATGCGTTTAAAATAGTGAAACAATATTTAAATAAACCGCAGACGATTTTTCTCCATAGACGTAATGTAACGGAATTCTTTTGACTGTCCCTATAAATTAACTATAAGTGCTATCCACACCCTATTCCATATTAAGCTTCTTGTAATACACCTTAGTGATATATATCAATTACAAAGTGTTTGCAATTGTGTAACATCATTAAAATAAACCTAAAATGATTTTTCCCCATAGACCGTCATGTAACGGAATTCTTTTGAGTGTCCCTGTAAAAAAACTATAAGTGCTACACAGTTCAGTTGAAATAGGGAACGTGACGTGCTATAGATAACGACAATAACATATAAAAAATTGCAAGGCAATCCGAGCATATTTACGGGAGTTAGAGCACGGCCAGACGGCAGACGGCCAGACGGCAGACGGCTGACGGCCAGACAAACCGAAGTCATAAACACTTTTCAACTAGGTTGGAAAGTGTTAAAAAGAGAAAAGTACCATACAAATGATGCATTATTTAATTTGGTTGACTGTCATTATATAGATGAATAAAATTAATAAAAAATTTTTGAGTTGAAATATATTTTGAAAGTTGCTCAATTGCGTTACGAAACAAATGATATTATTTTAGGGAAATATAGTTGCGATTGAATAACTTATGTTTCATAAGCTTATGTTTAATATTATAAAAAAAGATATATCTGCACTAAAAAAAATGTATCTTAGTTTACAAAAACATAATATATCTAAATTTCCAATTAATTTTTCAGCAGGACTGAAACGACGCCATAAATTTTTAAATAGCACTGCAAAGTATGTGAATTTTTTTTCACATTGCTAAACAGCGTTCAACCACAGAGAGAAAAATGTATCGGGGATCGAACCCAGATACTTTGGTTTAAGCCATCTGGATGACATCCAGTCTGGCATTTTTCACTTATAGGTCTGGACACATTTTTCACTCTGTTGATTGTACGCTGTTTATCAAAAGTAAAAAAAATGGCATCCTATATAGTGCTATTTAAAGATTTATGGCGTAGTTTCAGTCCTGCAGAAAATTTAATTGTACATTTAGATATATATTATCCGATGCTGGGAACTTATTCCTCTCAGGTACGCCAGGGAATAGTGTGCTCATGTAAGGTAAAGCTAGGAGAGTCTGCGCAAAATTCAAAAGAATAACAATAAAAAATCTAAATATTAATTTGTTAGCTAAACTATCCATGGATGCTTTTTACTTGATTTGTTTTTTATGCATTTCCATTGCTATTTTGTTGTTATGTTATAATTTAATAGAACACTTGTAATAAAACCAAGAAAGTTATTTTGCGCAATCTTTCCTTACAGGGTTAGTGTGATTGCGCACCTGGGTAGGAGAGATGGTTACTAATAATAACTGCAATTAAATTGTTAACTATAATAATTACACTTAAATGACATTGTTGTAAGGTTTTGTGAACAAATATTATTGTATTAGGAGTGAATTTTTCAAACTAATGATTAAAGAATCAGAAAAGGGAAATACTTTTAAAAACGATTAAAATATTTTAATTAAAGGGGAAAAAATAATGAATCAGAAAAAGCAAGTCCAGATAACATTACAAAATAACATTAAATTATTTGATAACACGTTTAACTTAAAATTAGTCTATTTTCATTTTTCATTTTTTTATGCAAATTTACCAATAAGCTGTGTAATCTCTCCTAGCATAGAAACTAATGGGAACAATGTGCCATCTCTCCTAAGTAGCAGATGCGCACACTCTCCAATTTCGGTAGGAGAGATTGCGCGGTCTTTTATTTAAACATGGCTGCTACTAAAACGAACCGTGGACGTTCGCATTGTTAGTCTGGATTAGAAGCCTATGAGAAATCGTTTAAGTTTAAAATATTTTGTATTACTGACATTGTATAGATATTCTGATGAATAGCTATGAAAATTCAAGCACTTACTTTGGGGAAACAAAACAAAATAGCAATGCTTTATCTTAGACGCTCAAAACAATCAACGTGCACTTTCAAGTAGGCACTCCACTACTGCTGTTGTACAACTAACTCTACTCCTTCCGCCCGAACCTCGATGAGCGCAATCTCTCCGACCGCGCCATCTCTCCTGGCTTTACCTTATGACGCTGCGAAGTTAAAGTCTTGCCAACATATATATAAGTGAAAAATACCAGACTAGACGTCGTCCAGATGGCTTAAATGGTAAAGAACTTGGTGCGCTATATCAAGGTATCTGGGTTCGATCCCCTGTCTGGACACATTTTTCACGCTGTTGGTTGTACGCTGTTTAGCAAAGTGAAAAAAAAGTTCACATCCTTTGTAGTGCCATTTAAAAACATAATGTGACCACGTAGGAAAATATACATTTGCAAACTTCCGATTTGCCCACGCTTCCGAAAAGTATTCCTTAACTTTTAAAACTAATATATTTTGGAAATTTAAAAAACAAACTTTCTTTTGCTGCCATTTATTTTCGAAAACTTTTACGAGAAATTTTTTATTGCTTTAATCATGTTTCTTAACTCGGAATATTGTTTTTTTCGGATGCTGTAAATTTTCAAGAAAACATTTTCATGTTTAATAAGCATGTTTTACACACAAACATGATAAAAGAACTTAATTAACTTCCATGTTCAAGCTAATATTAGTTTGTTTCTTTTGAATGTATGCATTCAGTTACGCAGCTGAAAATGCTTAATTAAGAATTGTTAATATCGTGAAATCCGATATTCTGGTTTGAAAAAAAATTATTAATACACTGTAAAAGCCACCCGGACATGTTTTCGAATATCCCCGGCAGCAACAAAAATTTTGTTTTTATAAGTACTTCTTTAACCTTTCGCCGGGCGCGCAAATTTTCATCACTTGAGCGGGCGCGCATTGTAAATTGTACAACAGGGGGGAAATATTCAATTATTGCTCCTTTATTTTAATTTTACAGATAATTTAGCATACAGATATCATATATGTTATCTCTGATCACAATTTATGAAAGTATTCCGCAATGCACTTAGATTTATTTTGTTAAAATATATTAAAAAAGAAGTTTAAAAGCAGAAGTTTGCAGTAGTAAAAAGCTATTTACTACTACAATAGCAAAGTATAAAAACTAATAATGAATTACTAAATAATAATTAAGTAATTTTGGACTTACAGAATTAGTCATACATTTCATCTATATTATTCGCTTCACATGGTAGGCATAAGATTTGCTAATTTAATTGCAGTTTACAGATAAACCTTACGCATTTGTTGCACTTCATTGTAGAGGAGGATTTTTTTTTGCCCTCACATGTAACACGAACCTCTCTTTTGTGGACAGATAAACTTATTTGAAGTTTCCTCTTCCAAATTTTCTGTTGAACGATATATATCAAGGAAAGCCAAGACATCTCGAGGTAAAGACGGAATTTGAGCTCTGGATATGAGACGCTCTTTCATAACGAATTTTGAAAGTGTTCTCCAAAAAGTAATTCTTCGGCTTGGCTCTTCATCAACATTATTCAGTAGAAATAATACACGTGAGTTTATCCCAGCGATGTTCATCATAGTATAAAATATGACGAGAGGCCATCTTCTTGCTATTCGAGATACAGAATAAGCTGCACACATTTTATCGCAGGTGTCAACACCTCCTTTGGTCATATAGTAATCAAGAATTCGTTCAGGTTTTCCGCTCTCTGGATCAATTTCAACTTTATCATGAAGGCTTGATACTAATACCACTGTTTTGTTCTTTTTTGGTACATATGAAACCAGTGTTTTATTTTTCTGAAAACCAAAGATAGAAGTACCCACAACTCTGTGTCTCCCTGGTAAAAACTCTAAAGGAATGTCTTTTTTATTTTTCTGTACTGTACCAATGAATGTGATTTTCTTCTCTAATAAGTAATCAACTAGTGGAAAGCTTGAGTACCAGTAATCGGTTGTAAGGTTTTTATTAGAGTTTTCAATAGATGTTACTAAACGTTTGACAATGTCTAATGGTCTGTTCTCTACAGTAAAAGGTCCAGGAGGCAATGTCTTCATTCAAAATTTTCGTTAAATAATCCACAATTTCTTTGTTATCTTTAAAATACTGCTTTCGTTCGACATTATTCTTAGACGAAACAACTTAGAAAGAGTTTCACTTTGAAAGATTCTACTCAGAGAGTATTTCACAAGCAGACGCGCGTTGCATAAAGTACAACACCGCAGATGTTCACAGATTAAAATGACAGGTACAGCTAATTGAGCAATTTCAAATGCGAATAACTTTCCGGAAGTGGGTAGGGAGATCCAATAGACGAATACAAATGGTTATTAACGCCCTCTACTGCTTGAATTTTGTTTTAAAGAAAAAAGAAAGCTCATGTTGTACTTTTTACAACGGAGCGCCCGGCAGAAGGTTAAATATAGAAAATACATGTGTTTCTTCGGTTTCTAAAGCTAAAGAACGCTTTTTAGAATCGTGGATAACTCGGACGAGGTAACTGTAATATTTTCGTACATGGTTATATTATATTTTCGCACATAAATATACATTTGTCTTTTTAAAGTTTATTAATTTTTATTGGTAAGATTTTGAAAAAAAATAGTACTATGTGTTGAAAAACTTTTAATTAATCTTTCTCATATACAAGAAACCTGTAAAGTAACCTTCACTTTTTTTAAACTAAACTTGAAAAAAAAAATATTAAAGCCGTATAAAAGATACATTACGAGAGTAAATATTCTTCCGTAATTATCGGATTTATGTTTGAAATTATTTACTTCATTACTTGAACGAAAATGAAAAATTCTAATTAGCTGCTTTTAATTATTGATTAAAAGAAAAAAAATTAAGTTTAATCATTTGATACATTTTAAAGTAAGAATAATTATATAGAATACAGCAATTTACTTTTTTTAGTCACTGCATATTGTTTTTGTAAAGCATTTTTGCATACATAATTATATCTCTGCAATAACATTAATTATGGACTATCGTGATAATTTACAAAATACCTGGATTTTTTTTTTAATCAGAGCATTTTAATTTTATTACTATATTTTTAATTAACTAATCTAATGTGAATTTTTGTATTTGGATAAATATTCATATAAACAGAAAATGCTCTCACGTTGAAACAACATAATATTTTTAATTATTTTATTCACTGATGTGCAGAGAAGAAGAATTAAGAATGAAATGAAAGAAGAATTTAGAATGAAAAGAAAGAATATGTTTGCATAGCTGAAAAAATAAAATTATTGCCCTAGTTAAAAAAGAATATTACAGTCAAAACTCGTTAGTAAGTCACCTGGATAATACGTCTTTCCGCATATTACGTCATGTTTCAGAAGTCCCGAACATTCTCATACGGCTTCTAACATATTGTACTCCGCTTATTGCATCGCAATTTTTTCAACCACTCCGCTTCAGTCGTCACTTTAAAGATTGCAATAGGCAAACTCGGTCCAATTTCTTTCTCATGGTTTCTCCAAAAACAATTAGTTTTTGTTAGGCAGGACTGTAAGTTTAAGTTGAACAACATTCCACATGATAGAATTTTTCCTTACTAAGTTTCTCTGCCGTATCAATAGAATCTTTGAAAGCCTTAGAATACATTGATGAACTAAGGAACTATATTTTGTCTTCGAATGACACTTCATATAGCGAATATAATATGCTATATTCCTTAGAGAAAAAAATTATATTTAAAACCTCGTTAGTAAGTAACCTGGATAATCCGTCACTCCGCATATTATGTCAGGTTTTAGAAGTCCCGGCCATTCTGATACGTCTTTTCAGGCACTGTACTCCGCTTATTGCATCGCAATTTTTTCAACCACTCTGCTTAAGGCGTCGCTTTTAAGAGTGCTATAGTCAAACCTTGTCATATTTCTTTTTCATGGATATCTCCAAAAACAAAAAAACTTTGATGTGCACGACAGTAAGTTTTAGTTGAATAATATTCCACAAGAGAGCATTTTTCCTTACAAAATTTCTCTGCCTTATCAACAGAATCTTTGAAAGCCTTAGAGTACACTGATGAACTAATTAACTATATTTCATCTTTGAATGACACTACAGATAGCGATTATAATATGCTCTATTCCTTAGAGAAAAAATTATTTCAGAAAGCAACCGTCAAACAAAAATGTATGCTTTGTTTCTAAGCCATTAACAACTGAGTACGAATTGAATTGTAAAATTAAATACTACATAACATACTTAATTACTATGTTTTCTTTAATTTGGCATCAATTTCTTGAACTCTAATTCTTATTCTATTTATTTATAGAATTTAAAATGTAATTTAGTTATAGGTATACTTATTATATGAACATGTGGAACTTCATTTAACATTTAATATAAACTCCGCTTAAGAAGTCACCCCGGTTAGTAAGACATTTTTAAGTGAACTCGAGAGTGACGTACTAAAGAGGTTTCACCTCATATTGTGTAATTCCTGAATACTTTATTAAATGTAACAATAATGTGAGTGTTAATAAATTCCTGATTCACTAAATCTCGATTAGATAATTTTGTTATACGGGAAATACGTTGATATATCAAATATCCAATAAATATATATGAAAGAATGTTTTTTTTCACAGTTGTGTATATAAGACGCCTTAATTTCCAATATATTCCCAATATATTTCGTAACGGAACACGGTGTTACAAAATTCCATTATTTGCAGTTTATTTTATTTAAACGTTTAGATGATTGAACAATAGAAATTATTTAAATCTTGCAAAAATATTCACAGTGCAATAACATTCTTGATATTTACATGTATCGACTGGACGTTTATAATCTAACGAAACAAATTAATGAATTTACTTAAAATAAAAATAAAAACTCATGTGGGGGAAAAAAATGCGACTTTTAATTAATAGTGTGCAAAACATTTTCCTTTTGTGTTTGTGCCTTTTCTCTAAAAAGAAAAATGAATTATTGCTAGTATGAAGGCTGTTTTGTTTCTTTTTTTGTTTTTTATTCTGGATTATTTATTTACTTGTTTATAATATTATTATTTTGTGTCTATTAAAACATATATGGAATAGAAAATTTACTTTCATAAGTTCTTATTGCAGATTAGTACCAAGATATATATATATATATATATTTGCAAAATGTTTCACCACGAAAACTAAATTTTTGTTTTTTTCCATAATCTAATTTTTATCACAGTTAGTAAAAAGTCAAAATGATGATTTCTGAAATTCTACTAACAGTCTGGGTTATAACAACAGTTGTGTATACTCTGGCGTATTAAGTAGCTTATGCTCTGTTAGTAAAGATCAAAACAGAAACTGAATTAGTATATCTGAATTAGTATGTTTCATAATAACTACAGTAGAAATGAAGAAATTTCCAAAAACTCTTATCATACAAAAATAACAATTTTAAAATAAATATCGCAGTTACCACATTTCTTTAACTATTTAAAACATAAGGAAATATATTAACAGCATCCAGTAATTTTATTTTCGTAAACGATGGATTTTTATTATAAAGATATAATTACACTCAAAATGTTATGAAAATAGAAATAAATATAAGGCTTTTTCCAATTTCTAAGAAAATGCGGTATTATTCTGGTTACACTGTAAAAAATGACCAATGTTTCTTATCTTATGAAAATATACTATAACCACGAACGAAAATATAATGTAATCTTCTGAGTTATCTGAAATTCCGAATAGCGCGTTCCATTGTCTTTTGAATCCCCAGAAACAAACACATTTCCAAAATTTAAAGAATTATTTATAAAAACAAAGTATCTTTCGCTGCCCGTATTTTTCAGAAACGTTTCCAAAGGGTTTTTATAGTGTATTAATTAGTGTCCTCAGCCTGGCATACCTGTTTTTCGAATGTCATCAATTCTCAATAAACGTTTTCAGCCGCATAAGTTAATTGATACATGAAAGAGTAAAGAAATAATCTTAATTTTAATTTTATTGTTAACGCTGTTAATTTTGCATGTTTGTCTGTTAAACATATTTTTTGAGCATGAAAATGTTTACTTGAGAATTGACAGCATTCGAAAAACAGGTATGCCAGGCTGAGGACACTAATTAATACACTATAAAATCCCTTCGAATACCTTTCTGAAAAATACGGGCAGCGAAAAATACTTTGTTTTTAAAAATAATTCTTTAAATTTTGGAAATGTATTGGTTTCTGGGGATTTAAAAGACAATGGAACACGTTATTCAGAATTTCGGATAACTCAGAAGATTATAATATATTTTCGTTCGTGGTTATAGTATATTTTCATAAAATAAGAAACATTGGTCATTTTTTACAGTGTAGAGAGCAAAAAGAAGAAACTATTTTGAAAACCCTTTACGACACATAACCCAGTGATGAATGTCTTTCAGTAAAATAAAGGCGTTTAGTCAAAGGCTATATTACGACGGAATACAATTGTTGTTGACTCAAAGGGTTGTCTGGATCAAAATGGGTTTTTTTATGCAAAATAAGGCCTGAAAGTGATTGCAATGGTTTCAAATGCAAAAGAAAAGCTGTAATCATTTGTTTGACTATTATTTGACTAACAAAAATTAATTTTCAAAAATGCGAGTTATTTTAAACATGTTTTCGAAAAAGTACCAATCAGTAACATTTCTTAAGAATCCTGAAATGAAACAATTTAATTCCAAACTTCGGTCATATTAAAATTTTGCGAGTTAAAAAAGAACAACTTTTCCTAAAGAGGATTCAACTATTATTTTCAAATGAAACTCTTTGTGTAAATTTGTGCTATAATATGTGTTCATTACTTTTGGAGTCACGATTACACGTTTTGTAAATTAGAGTTTCTCGAACACAAAAATGTAAGCTTCGTTATAATAAATGATTTCCTAACGTATTTATGGTTATACATATGTTTGTCCATTTTTCTGCTCCCTACTATATATTATTATTAAATATATATATATGTCTATTTTATAGACGCCCAGAGATATTTATCCCAAACAACTTGAAATCACAGCATAGCAGCCCCACATAATGTGCTATATCCGTAGCAGCATGCAATGTTTTTAAAACGTTAAGAGAAAAAGTAAACTAATATATAACGAATTTCGACGTTTTTAAGATGTTGTGTGCTACTAAAATTCACCACTATCTATTTACTATTTTTTGTAAAGGTTTCGAAATTATAAAATTTCACAGACGTCATGCATTAATTCGTGAATTATAGCGTTCACAAAATTAGTGTAATACATAGACAAATAAACAGATATCAGCCCAAAAATAGTCAAATCGTTTTCAGAACATGCCAAAACGTATAATTTCATCAAAAATCTGAGAAAAAACATTTTATGAACTCAATGCTTTGTTCTTATGGAAATATATTCTTAGCAGCAAACAATGTTTTTAAAACGTTTAAAAGTGAAATTAAACTAATATATCTAGATTTTTAACATATTTAAATCGGTGTGTGGTGCTAAAAGATACATCAGAATCTTAATTTTAATCAGTAATTCTTGTAAAGGTTTAGAAAAAATAAAATTTCAGATAAATCCATGTATTAGTTTGCGAATTACGCTGGTCAAAAAAGTTGTCTAACACAACTAACAGACAGATCTACTAGACCTACCAGTCCGAAAATAGTCAAATCGTTTTCAGTTTGTCCCAAAAACGTATAATTTAATTAAAAGTTAGAGAACGAAAATTTTTGTGAAAACAACGATTTCTTCTTAAGCAAATACAAGAGAATAAAAATCATCGCCGCCAATCTCATTCCGTATTCTGGCAACCCAAACAATAACCATAAAAGGACGGCTTATAAACATTATCTTGCATCGCCATTATTTACGTGTATATAAAGTATATATATTTCTTAATATCTTCTTCTCCAAAAGCAAATTCTATCATGCTTTTGGACTGTTTTAAAACGAAGCATATAATCTTTTCTACTTTTGTTTCGAGGAAACAATATATTTAAATCTTTCATTGTCGTTGTATATTACCAAATGCAGAATGGTTTTATTTGAGGCTAACAAAGAGCGAATAATTTTCGGCTTATAAATTTATGAAATAGTTCTTTTAACTCATAATTTTGTATAATGAAAATCTGAAGTTTGAATAAAATTTTTTAATTTGGATATCAAGTATCAAATATTTAATGTTGAATATAAATTACTCGTAAGTGACTCGATAAATATTTAAATGGTTGTTACAATTTCTGTTCAGCTTATTCAGAATTTTAGAATTAATAAAAGTATATTTTAAAATATGAGGTATTTTAATAGTTTAAGCAATATATGGAAATGCATAAATCTCTTTCAATACACTCCTCCTTAAGTGACATTAAATAGTTACATATGAGATATTTAATTTACATAACATATATTACAGCCAAGTCCCTTTATTGGAACAACCATATTATCCAATAGGGCATTTTTTACTTACGCACTACATTGCATTAATATCTACGCCACTTTTATATCGTAATAAATATTAATAATTTTTACAGCTCATATACTGTGTGGCTATGATTAGAAAAATCATGTGTGGGTTTCCTGTTTTCGAAGGTTCCAAAACTTCTAGGGAGGGAATTTCTTCCGTAAGAGCGGATGGACCAAAGACTCCGATAATTCTCAGAATGACCGATTGAACGGGAGAAAATTGGCATGAAAAGAAAATGCCGGACTTCCCTAAAATAAAGTTTACTGATCAGTTACTCTGGCAACAGGACCGGGCCGAGACCGGTTCCAGAGTCTTTCTTAACGTAGCTACGCAGTAAATATAGTTCATTATTCATATCATTATAATGATTTCATATCCTTATAATTAATTTAAATTAATTTAATTGTACGCATTTAATTAAACTTAATAGTTCTACCAAGGTTTTATATTTACACAGCAAGCTGATACAAAAAAAATATATTGTTTTATATAATAAAATTACTTTGTAATATTTCATTTTAGATAAATATTAAAAAATAAAGAAAACTTATTTAATCTTAAAAAAGCTATGAAATAAAATGCAGTTTAATAAAAAACAAAATATATTGTTTAATGTACAAAAAATTTAAAATCTTACAGATTATTTATTTTGTGTTTGATTACGTATTACATTACTATGTTTTTCGTATCTTTTCGGAATTTTAAATAGGTTTGTAAAAGTGGATATTCACGAAAGGCGACGATACGACGTAAATGAATGAAAAGAAAAAAAAACTGACTTTGAAATTGCGAATCACATTTTTCTATAAATACTCTCAGTTCCGACAGAAATCTAGCGATCGGAAACGATTTTAGTAGAAATATTTATGTAAGTAGAAGTTTAAGTTATTTTAGTAGAAGGCAAATTTATTTTAGTAGAAGGTTAATGTAATCTTACGTATCCACTATACTTCCTGCTTTATTAAAACCCATTTTTTCAGTTCCAAAATACTGCATCATCAGTGACTAATTTCGAATTTCTTCAAGGTATAATTAATATTACTTATTCGTAATTGAAATTCTAGGATAAATATAATTTGTTTATTTTTTTTTCTGTCTATAAAAGATTTCTAAAATTCGCCTCATAGAAATAATCATTGGCACAGTTTTGAAAATTCTTTCACTAAATAGTTTTTATTAATTTTTCCTCACACATTTTATAAAATTTTGCGCAATGCATCATATATTATTTAGTCTTACCTCGTAATATTTTATTGTACACAGTACATATATATACAAATGAGAAAAGTTCACTTCCTCTCCGCCCTTTAACCCTTAAATGCCTAGTGTATCATATTTGCAACACTTTTTATTTAGCTTTTAACAAAAAAATCAAGTTCTACTCAACCACTATATTTATATCGAAATATTAATCCTCTAAAAATCACATAAATATGCTACTAAATAAAGTGAAAATATATCTTAAATTTCTGGTTTATAATCTTTAATATAAGTAAAAAAAAAAAACCCACGATTCTAAAAGAAAGATTCATGTATTTAAGGGATTTGACACCAGAAATTTTAAGATATATTTTTAACTTTATTTAGTAGCATATGTATGTGGCTTTTACTAGATTAATATTTCGATATAAATATAGTGGTTGCAAAGAACTTGATTTATTTATTAAAAGTCAAATAAAAAGTGTTGCAGGGTTAAATAGCATACTTCTACAGTATCATGTCTAAAACACTATTATACTTTATAGTTAAATTCTTAGGTGGGCGGTCTTAGCAGTACAAATCAGTTTTTAGTCAAATTTGTATATTTGAATTTTCACAGCAAAAATATGATATCTATGAGCGGTTAAAAGAGTATAAATCAAGGTGGAAGGTAATGATTTGTTTTAGCTAGTTATCACAACAGTACCAGAAAGAAATGTTCTAAAATATATTTCACGGTTAAATACTTTGATATTAATCAAAACAACCTGTAACCAGTTAAACCGAAAACAGGCGTACACAGATTTTTCACTTTCCTCTAATATTGTCATTTCGAACTTGTACTGTTAAGATCGCCCACCCAAGAATTTTCCTATGATATAACTAAGGAATGGATTTGAAATCATATATAAAAAACTTAATTAAATCGACTGTGAAAAACAAAAATAAATTCGACTGTCGTGTAATTAAATGCTTAAAATGCTTAAAATATACTTTCTTTAAAATATGTATCAAATTAACTGGAGATCCTAACATCAAAGGTGATTAGAGTAGCTTCGAATATTAAGAATTCGTTACATAAAACAGCATATTAAGGAGAATTAGAACAAATGAATTTAGATTGCGTATTCTCCAAAAAACATCTGATAAACATATGTTAGGTGCGGAATCCTATTGTTTATCAATGTTAAGATTTGCGAAAGGATCTATAACGTGCATTTGTTAATAAAAATCATTGAACTCTGTAATGTGTGTTACTATATATTGAGTAGATCATATGGTTATTAGAGTAGATCATATGGTTATTGAGTAGACAAATGGTTATTTTAAAATGTTTGATGATGAATAATACAGTCAAAAAGAAGAAGGTAAGATATTGCTTATCTGTATTCTTCAAATGTATCGCGGCATCAGAGACTATAGTAAATACGGGTTAGGGTACCTTAGAAAGACCCCCACAGAGGGCACTCCCCCGGGGCCTATATCCCTCATCTTGATAATCGGCCGTCATAAAATCAACCAACCAACTACAGACTATAATAGTGCAGTTAAGGGTTTCTAATATTTTCAAAATGCTTTCTTCATATCGTTTTAACACACAAAATGTATTTATTTTATTTCACACGTTTTATAAATATTTTGAAGATCTTTTCCTGTAAAAAATTTTAATATGAATTAATTACTATTACAATATATATTACGTTTTACGTTAGAGAATATACTTATGGCCTTAAGATCCTATAACAGAGTACATCTTTTATACGCGAGTTATATCCTTAGAATTAAAAATAAAAGTTATTCAGTCTATAAAAGTCATATGATGATGATGATTACATAATAAAGAGTAAGAGTTTATTTCAATGGGGGAAAAAACTGGAAAAACCCGTTACATAGTTTGAAGTGCAATCTGATGTTTCATCATTTCAGGTTGCGACACTAATTTATTGCTCCGTGTTTTTCTAAGTTGATTGGTGATTACTCCTTAATTGCTGTTTCGGCGAATATGTTTATGATTTACTTGCGTGATTATAAATGGAAAGGATTTCCATCATTAGTAGCAAAAATATATTGGATAATATTGTATTAATTATTTGCCATACATTCACTATATTTTGGCCAATTTTAGCATCATTCGGATGAAATATTGCCTCATCAGTTGTTTATGTTCGTCTAATATTATACGAACGTTGGTTAAAAAAAAAATGCCCTCAATCTATTGACAAAGTAGTTAACGTAAAGCCAAAATCTGTACAATATTGAAACTCCATTGGAAATAGTTCTAATTTAAAGCCAGTGTTTCAGTAATAGCGCATTACAATTGTAAATCTTTGCAATGTAAAAGACATACTTAACCATATTGGTATTTGATTATAAGTAGTTCCTGTGAAGACAATATTCGCGCAATATTTGCTGTCTATAAACCCAACATTACCAATATCTGTAATCTACTAGGATAACTTCAATACACTTCATTTTTCTTTTAAAATAACGTTAACTGATATTGTTTTCATCATAAAATCCTAATAGTGTCACAGGTTTCATTTTAAGGAAATGCTATACATAGAAATCCATCTAAATGCAAATTAAATAACTTATTTCCTTTGACATTCTGACAGCTCGCAGATCCAGTGACATAAATATATATTAATGATCGGTGAAATCTTGTTAAACTACGAATTCACATCGGTAGCGGAAAGCACTTCTTCATGTTTGTTCCATAAATTTTACTTTATGTCTTACAATTTTTTTTTTATAAACTACCAAAGAAAGAAGAGGAATACAATATACAAATACACAATTTATCCAACATGTAATTTTAAGTATTTATACTTTAAGTATTTATATTTTAAGTATTTATATTTTAAGTATTTATTTTTAAGTATTTAAGTTTTATTTTAAATATTTATTTTTAAGTATTTAAGTTTTATTTTAAGTATTTATTTTTAAGTATTTAAGTTTTATTTTCAGTATTTATGTATATTAAGTGCTTATAGTGTTTAATAAATATACCCCTTTTTCAATGTCAACAGATAATTGGAAATTACAAAGTGAAGAAAGCTTTAATTTAATAAATCTTACCATTATTCACAGCATTTTTGTATCGAGATAAATACATTGCATTAATATTATTAATATTATTTAAGAAAGTTATTGAGCATGAATGAGATAATGTTATCTATGCAAATTGTTCATCCAATTTTCATAAAATAAATTACTAAACAAATATGGCACTAGTGAAATTAGAAGAACATTTATTTATTATTTTTACATTATTTCAGTACTGAAAGTAGAATAATAAACAATATTTTAAAGCAGCAAATTCATTAAAATTAATTTAATCCTTTGTTTGTTTTAAGTAATTCAATAAAAAGTTACAGAAGGGCTAAATTTATTACATAATATTATTTTATGGTTATTTTATATTGAAAAACACATTGATATTTGAGATGTTATATTTCAATTCGGTATACATTTAAAAATAATAATAATAACATACCGAAACTTTTATTGTTCTGTTTTCGACTTCTTTATATTTTGCATTTTCAATGTCAGATGCTGTATATTTTCTTTGAATTTTAACATTTATATAATTTTATATTTCTTATAGTGGTTGCGAAAATCATACTTAAATTTCGTAAAAATAACTGCTTTTGAAAATTGGCAATTCCATCTTAGAAACTTATAACGTAATCCATTTATCGAAGAATGAAGAATACCTATACGAATACAAATTACTTTTACAGTTATGCCCGCAAATTTTATTCTTTTGCACTTAAAAATAAATCCCTATATATGTCAAAAGTTTTCATGAAGATTTTTTTTTTAAATAGCCCTAAACTAATTAAAAAGTAATTTACTGAAGCACAAATACTTCTGTGAATTATATAACTGAAAAATAAAAATGATGTATTGCTTAATGTCATCTATTTTTAAAAATAATAATTCAGTTGCAGAGTTATTTCTTTATAAATAGTTCTGATATCGATTTCTTGAAGGAACATTCTCAGATGCTGAAGTGACAATTTATTTAATTAAAACACCTATAATTTTGATTAATTTTTAAATAATTACTACATTTATAGATACTTTATTAATAATTTACTTTTTATTTTATTTTTTATTTTATTTTAGTAATGTATACAGATATTTAAAGATACTTCTAATATATTCTTCTTTTTTATAGGTAAGTGAGAGAATATAGTTCAGCTGTTATTTCTTCCTTGTAAGTATAGTTATCATAATGATTAAAAATAATTTTACTGATGTAACAGAAACTTTTATTCAGTTTATATATGTTTATATACATATAAACACACTCACACTTATATACATACGTACACACACATAAACAGATGAGTATATATATATATATATATGTGTGTGTGTGTGTGTGTGTATAAAAATAGTAGTATAAAAATTTTATACTACTGTAATTTTACATCTATTTCTTAACCTAAAATTACCATTAATATTCATTATCAGAGTATATACTTAAAAGAGGACTAACAATTTATCATGTCCATCAGTTTCTTACATTTAACTTTTATGTAAGTGCAGCCGAAATTTCTACATAAGTTCATTAAATGAAATAAACAAAAAAAAGAATGTTAAAAGATATATATTTTCAAATGTTAAAAAATATATTAAGTGTTGAAAATTTTGTGAATTTTGATAGTGAATGGTTAAAATGTTATTTATTTATGAAAATAATACTGGAAAGATATGTTTTCTTCATCCTATTTGCCAAAAGTCTCACATATCGAATGTTCCTGTGAGACACTCTTTCTCTTTTCTGGCAACACTCTGAATCACCAAAAATGACAACATCTAATAATTTTTTGTATCGTCATTATTTATCTGGTGACATGTTTTCATTGCTAATATCTTTCAATGGAGAAAATTGAATCATTGTTGGAAAAGAATGATATTATTTATAAGGAGTAGAAAGACAAGCTTTTATATTTTTCATAAACATAGCTTTTATTATAGTTATCTAGAATAAAATTTGTTTGCCAGTAAAAATATTTGTTTTCTCAAAGAAAATATTGAAGTAGGTTTTTTATTATTTTTTTTTAAATATAGAATTTATTTTTCTTATATTTAAAAATATATATATTTCGAGGTTACAACAAAATTTACAAAATAATAATTTCAACGAACTTCAATCTATACTTTTTAAACTACAAAATAATTTTTCAAAACTATTAGTAATCATGAAAAGTGTATGTATTTAGCGTTTGGGAATTTCGGAAAAAGACTAAAAATTGATAACAACTGTAGTGCATCAGACTAATCAGTAAATACTCATTTACAGAGGTCTTCCACCTTTATATTATCTTCCACCTTTTCACAATTGGATTTTTTAACCAGTTTTGGGGACGTAAACCTTTTTCGCACATAAATATACACCTAGTTTAAAGTGTACACAGCAAAAGGTATACATAGTAAGGTGCACATAGAACTAACTTATACAATTTCTGTAAAATAATCGAAAAATTGGCGTCAGATAATAGTGCATTTTCCATATGAACAATATGAAAATAAAAAAATTAAACTCTACGTATCTATTTCAGATTATATAAAATGATCCATTATCAGGTAGTGTGTCACGTAGTTAGAAGTAGTGGAAAATAGGGTAAAACCAGGTACCTAACAGCTTTCCTTTGTTGACAAAAGTCTGGAAAGGACGAAAAAATCGGAATACCCTACAAAAATTTGTTTGGGAACATCTGGGCTATTGAAGAACCTTACCTGTTGCCACAAGAAATTTCGTTTCTACATGGGGAAAGGCGTTTTCTATTACCATCTGAAACAGCTCTGAATTTTGGTAGCAGGGCAAAATAGAGTATTAATCATAAATTAATGTTTTTCTACTTCCAATAACAAAAAGTATTTTTGTATTTGATTTTGAATCAAACTTTAAAACATATATACATTTTTTAAGGTAAGTAACTTTTTTTTCAGGTTTTCAAGCAATTTTTAATGTTGTCATGTAATGGATTTCTCAGCTTTTACTTTTCGTATCCGTTTCAATCCTAATGTGCCCAATCTTTGCAGAGTGAACATTGTAGGCTTCATTGACCATCTGTTGAGTTTAGAAACAATTCATTGCAGAATGCAACTCAAAAACATGGGTACCCAGTTTTGCTCCAACAGACGACCAAAAATCTACATGGTCTTACACACTTATATTTGGCATCAAAATATCGTGTGAAAGCTATAGAAAACAATGGTTTATTAACCTAAATCTATCTGTCAGGCTGGACTTATTTAAAGAACGGAAAATACGGCAAAAAATTAAAACTTTTGAGGTGAATTTCTTTCCAATAACACTGCACGGACACAGAGATTAACTCACTTAAACAACCGATGGCACACTACTAGGGGCCGTTAAGGGATGTAGTTTAGACGGAGGCTGTCCACGGAGCAGCACCCATCAGCGAGAAAACGGGTTACCCGATTTGACTCGCCTACCCGGTTTTACCCTACTGTCTCCCAAGTACACAAGATTTGCACGCTTTCCTCAGAACTACTTGCAGCCACGTCAAATATAAGTTTGTTCTGATCCGAAATAGATACGATGCGCAGTGTTATTTTTATTATTATTTACATGGTGTTTATATACACAGTGTTCTATTTTTCTAACCATACAAAATCTCGTGTATTTAGATGTTGGACATATATATGCACATTTGTCAAACATTCCATGTGAAAAGATTAACAATGCTCTTTCAGAACTATCAAGAGTGCAACTAAAGAAACCAAAGCCAAAAATGTTTTTTTTCTTCAGTATAAATGAGACTTTTGTTATTTTGTTCAAAACGGATTTTATTTTATGAAACACTGTAAAAAGTGAGCAAAAACAGTTTTTTTTCTATCGAAGAATGTAAAATATGCATTTATATACATACATAGGCTAACGGTCGCAAAAACAGTGACACATGCGTTATTGACTAAAGTGTCTGAATACATTCAATGATAACTTCATCATGTAAATTAAACCAGTTCTAGACATATTCTTTAAAATATGCTCAACATTTAGACATAGTGTATGTTCTAAACAATGAAAGAAACCATACAATTTTATACTTTTTATAAGGCAGAATACTTTTAAAATAATTTCCTTCTTGGAATTCCTCATTGATTCGAATGAAAATATATTTAAAAAATATACATAATATCTCCATATTTACAAATGTTTGTACATAATGTATTTTATAATTATAGAATTTATGGTATTAAATTTCTTCTTCTTCTTCTTCTTCTTTCTTTCTTTCTTTCTTCTTTTTTTTCAGAAATGGAAAATTTTAAAATCTGGTAGAAAATCTCAAAAACTGTTGTTCAACAACAGATTTTACAAGAAATTACTCAACCACTCTGAGGCACACATAGAAATATTACCAACATTATACATAGCAATAAATGCATAGTTTTAGATGCCAAAACATAATTTAAAAGATATTGTATTTATCAATTTTAAGCTATCTGCCACCACTCATTGATATTTCTTTTTGTGATATTTCTGCGACTTTATATAGAACTAGTCGTTGGGGGCCACCGTAATACTTACCAATCATGGATATGCATAATGTAAAATATTAAAATAAAAAATGTGTAAACTACTTATAAAATGCATTGCAATTCGAATAAAATCGTGGCTTGATGACGTCATAAACTTTGAAGGCTCGATTACTGAATTGCTTAAAAGAAACATCCTTATAACTCCAAAAACAATAATCTATTAACTAGCGGTTTATTGCATCTTATTAAGCCTCTCATTTCCAATTAAAATATATCTTTGAATTGAAATTTGGATGAAATACAGGGTCACGAAAAATCGAAGAGTGTAGAAAATAGGATTACAAATATCTCGGTATCTCATTATCCGACCGACTTCATGCTTTATGCAAAATTTATGTTTTTTTATTGTCTTTTATATTCACTCCTTAAAATAAACAATTTCGAAAATTTTTATATACTTTTTATCAAAACGAATATTTCGAGTGTCCGAAAAAAATAGTTCCGGATAATCGAGGTTACTGAAATTCAATAGGCTTCTTCCCATTATTACATACTAAGTACATACCAAATTTCAAGTCTCTATCTCAATTTGTTTGAGAGATAGAGCGTTTACAGACACACAGACACACAGACGGATGGCATTTTTTTTCTAAAAATATGTTTTTCGGAATCTCCAGTGTCTGAAACGTGTAAATCCGTCAATTTTTTTTTTTCGATTTTCAAAACGATTACAAGAATTACCCTATACTACGTATGATGGGTAAGTAAAATAAAATCCACCCCTGCATTGACATTCCTTGTTACATATTCCCTCTTTATTTAAAATTAACCATTCACCCTCTAATTTCAAAAATCTATTTAACTTTCCCTTTTTTTAATCAACCGTTAAAAATTAATTTTGTTCTAAGTTTCTTCATTTTTTAGTCAATGAGATTTTAATATCCGCTTTAGTGCGGTTGTACTTCATTTTCCATTTACGCAATTTTCTCCTGTCAGTTTAATTTCTCAGCCTGCAAAAATAAAAGAATAATATAATCACACCCATACACTGTAATGTTCTCTGCCTCTTTTTTGAACGCCAGCCGGCATTCGTAAAAATAAAAATAATAATAATGATAGCTCTATGTCCATACTTACATCCCGGCTGCATTTTCCTTAACTAATTTCATGATATATGTGTAACCTCGTGTAAATTTAGCACGTATTACTGTCTATGTTCGAACGTACATCCATTTCCATTCAATAATCCAGGGTCCTAGCTGCACCTCTTTAACCACAAAAATTAGCACCAAAACCCCTGTTTCCCATGATATCTTTTGCCGGGACTTCTCTTTTTCAGATAACTCATTTTATTCACCAAAATACTTCGTTCTTTTGCATGTATCCCGCCAAATTCACAGAGCATTGGCGGTAAAGTGAAGAAACCGCACGTCAATTGTAAAATATTTTTGAAGAATTTTTGAATCAATGTCTCTTTTACTTCCATTGTAATCATCTCTTAAAACTTACGACCCTCCTCTTTAGTGATATATCTGTAACTACGAACCTGGTTAACGAATCAACTGCTTAATAAAAAGTGCTTTGGATATTTAATAATGAAAGGAGTATTCTTTTACACAATTCTCATAAATAACTACTACTTTGGTTTCAGATTCATGAAAGTTTTCTACAATTTGCCTCATCCTGAAATCGCAGATTCTATAATCATCCATGCAACAATAATAATTCTACAGCATAACCCCAGTACTTTAAACGGAAGCAATTTACACGTTATATTTTACATGAATTTTAGTAAATTTTCAGCACTAGAAGGATACGGATAAAATTGATTGGTTAATACTCAGACTTTGAAAATAACATATTTGTGTTATACTTCAGAAATTACAAGAATTACTTCTCAAAGTCATTTCTAATTGTACTCAAGGTATTATTATGTAATCATTATTATTTATGTTCACTGGAAAGATTTTTTTTTTCATGTACCCCTTCCACTATATAGAAACAGATTATGTTTTTACATAACAAATATACTTGTTTATCTTGAAGATAAAACTGTAAACAAATTTACGATTAACTTTAAATTTGCAGCTTTTATAAATACAGTTTATTTTTTAGTTACATTCTGTATAGAAAAAAAATCTTAATCCGTGTACAACGAAATTTCATTATATACAGAGGTTTCTTTCCCTTTCTCCTTTAAAAATATCAGATGTTTTATACAAACGAAGGAAAAATATTAAACATTTTCTGCTGTAACGCATTGAATACGCGCGGAAATATCTTTAAAAGTTAGAAATTTATTTGACAACAATGCTTTCCTTTATGATACTTTACAAGGAATCAACTTACACTTATTTTCTTAATATAAAACCGTTAACCTTTAATAAAACTAAACAATTTGTTCAACAATAGACAAAAGTATAAGGAGAAGAAAAACATTTTACTCTTCTTATTTTTAAACAAGAATAAAACCTTTTCTGTTGATGTTAATTAAATTAGATTCTAAAACCTGGTTGTAATGTTAACTTTCCTAAATTTTTAAGTGTTTTATATAGTGTTTTCTTTTTGTTTTGTAAAAGAGTTAAGTTAAATATGGTTTATAAATAAGCAAAACAAGGGAACGAGATGTAATTACTTAAGTATATAATTTTTCTGTGCATGTAAAAAAAATCATTATCATGAAACATTATTGAACCGGGTAAAACGGAACCGACCAATGACATATTTCAGCCTTAAACAAAAAAGATTCGTAGTCCCTCCTGAAAGTATACTCTACAGCTGTACCTGCTAAAAAGGAAACCTGCTTAATTATATTTGTTGGTTATGTGCGATTCCCTCTTAGTAGGTTTTACTGTATATGCATTTAATTTTTCCCCAAATGTTAAGATTCTCTGCATTTTGAATTTAGTATAATATTTATAATGAAGCTAACTTTGACTTTTAATGTGTAATACTAAAGGGATTTTTTCAATGTAAATAGAAAAACATTATCTCTAAGTAAACGAAATAATTGATTCACTAGTAGATAAAAGTGAGATAAGAAAAACATTTTAAGACCTAATATACTACTGCCATTTCAAAACAAATTGAAGAAATAACCTTATTTAGTTTTAAAAAGAACTAAAGCGCTTTGGTGTGAATTAAATTTGTTCCGAAAAGCTGGATGTAATTTTTTTTTTTATATACAATTTATTATAGTATCTTTTTAGATCTTTTTGGCTTGTGTAAAAGTTAAAACAAATACGGATCATAAAACTAAACGAATCAAGGAAAAAATGCATATGTTTACTTAAATATACATATGTTTTTATTTAATTGTGATTGTTTTAAAATGTTAGTAACCTTTATAACACAAAAATCCATGTATGAATTTAACTTTCTATTAAATATGAGATGCTAATTAATTCTGTACTTTAAATTCAGTATAATATCTATCATGAGATTAATTTACACTTTAAATTTTAATATATAACTATAAAATGCATATTTTATTTTTGAAGAATCAGAATAATTAGTAAAATTTAAATGCAAATACAAAAAAGTATGATGTGATAGATTGTGTTTTATTTAATTGTATATAATGTGCATTTATATTGAAATAAATTGTTTATGTAAAGATATTTAGTTCCAACGGAACAATGCCTGTAGTTAGCGCAGGCAATTTTTTTAACCTGACAAAAAGAAAGGCTTTTGGTTTATGGCTAAAACATAAAATAAATGATTGATTCTAAACGATATTGCCTTTCTTTTAGCCAGTCTTAAGCCTGGATAAATATGGTGAAGGAAAAAATAATGCTATTTTGATTTTCATTAAAAATTTCAGAGAAATTCCAGGCTTGCTTACAGTAGCATATGGGAGTGTGCATGGCTTGGCGGCCAGTGTATGCTGTCTAAGGCACCCCAACATTACTTTTGTTTAAAAATAAAAAATCATTCAACACTGATTTCAGGTACATGAACACATCAGGTACAAGGTTGTTGGCACGGACAACGCCGAGAGGATAAGCTAGTATATACATATATATCATCATATATTATTATATCATATATATATATATCACCATGTATCATATATATTATAGATATATATCATCATATATCATATATGTCATATATATATCATCATATATCATGGTATATATATGTATGTATGTATCTATGTATTTATTTATATAATTACATGTTTTTATAGCGTTTATGTGTTTAATTTCATACAATGAAAAATGCTCAAGTCAGCCAATTGTTTTGAGTATTTTCCATGACAGAAATTCTGTTATCATAGTTATAACAGCATTTTCAGATAGTTGGAAATTATAACTACGTTTTTGATAAAAGTTATACGTTGTACTTGAGGTAGATACAAACAAAAAATTGCGTAGTTTGTAATCAAAACATTGGGTGTCAATGTAGTGAAGTAATGTATTAAAATTTTTCTGCAGTAGCACAAAAAATACATGAAACTAAAATAAATGAAAATAAAAGTATTTTAAATAATTCATCATTTTTCATTGTTATTATCCTGTGTGGGTCATTATCACTAAATAATGTTTTCAAGAGAGGTTTTGCATGGTTCACACAGTATGGCACTGGTATCGATTATATTAAACTGATAATATATTCACATGATTTCCACTAAACTATTTTGTAAAATGAAGTTGATATGAATGATTCAATGCTTGTATTTCTTTTGCTTTAATATTTTGTATCTTAGAGTACAAAAAGCATTAAGAATAAGAAGTACTAAAGATGCCAGTTATGCATTTTTTTTTTTTGGAAATCTACAAGGATAACACAAATCACAATAGAATGTACCAGGTTGTTTATAAGTATTTAGATATCCGCGATTACTTTCGCAGAGGATCCTCATCAGGTCAATAAAATGATTTGAAATCAAAAATCAAAAATTAAATTACACGTATAAAATTAAATTACACGTATAAAGAAAAATATAGATAATCAAAATTAATTTTTTAAAAGCATACATATATTTGTACAAAAATATAAAACTTTCACAATTTACTCAGTAAAGTTTTATTAAATCATTTGATAAACTATACCTGCAGTGTACAATAACAGAAAACTCAAAACTGCATATGCCATTATTTAACTGCTAGAAGTCATTGAAATTAATTTAAATTACGAAACTGTTTAATATTAAATTTGCCAAATTTGTACTTAAAGCATTACGCGATAAATCTTTCGTCTCTTTTTAGAATGCACCCTGGTACGAAATCGTCATTCTGATCACGAATAAAATGCTTTTCTCAAGACCATCAGATTTAAATGCATAAAATTCTAAATTTAATTATCTTTGTGAAATCCTTTGTAAGGTAATTGTGAAAGGTATGTCACGTGTTTACGGTTTAGGTATTTGAAAATAAAAGAATCACATATTTTTCTGAAAACAAATAAACTGTCATCTTCTAAGGAAAATTAAACGTTTCTAAGTTTTGTCAGAATTGATGTTATTGCAGTTGTGATGAAAAATTATAAAACTAAACCATATTTGCATAAAATCGTTTTAAATATTCATTAAAAATGACTAAAAGTTTCTTAAATTATAAATTAAACTTCTTAAACAATAATTACCTTGCATGTAGGTAGGATTCGGATTCTGCATCGGGTCGAGTAACCACATATTTTACCCGGACCTGATTTCTTTTTGCTGCCGGTCGGATTCGGATTTCTAACCGTCATCGGGATCCGACTATCCGACCCGACCCGGATATATATATATATATATATATATATATATATATATAATATATATTTATATACATTATATATATATATGTGTGTGTGTGTGTGTGTGTGTATGTATTTTTTCTGTCTCTAGTGCGGGAAGGAAGGAATTCTGGTAGGCGGGGGCTCCCTGCTAGCCGTCTCCACATCGGTCGTATGGCGTACTCTCATAGAGCACTGGCGATGGCAGGAACGATTCGGGGCGGTAAATATCCACGTGCGGTCGAGAGATCAAAGTCATTTTTTTTTGTCATGGGTGTTAAAGAATACTTTACGTTGCAGATTGGTAAATAGAGTCCAGTTTACTCATAGGCGATGGAGAAAATTAAATCAGGAGCCGATGAATATTTATGGAGCATCACAACATCAAAGTATTTTTGCATAATAATGCGGTTGAAGTCTAGGCTAAATTTTATGTCTTTTCTACATGCACAACATTTACATGGGGGCCATCCTCAGTTGTAAAAATATCAGCTCTCGTATAAAAAGGCACCAAAGTTGTATGGTAGAGCTAATCTCAGAATTATGTTAAATTAGTTCCTTAAGCCGTAGATCGAAAATTGTTATTGTGGGTGTAAGTAATTTGCCGACAGATAGATTACATCGATGCGTGCTTTTCACAAAACCTTCAGAGGCGTAATCCTACAAGCGAACAAGATTAATCCACACTAATAATAGTCCAGCCATTGTATTCTTTGCATACTGTAGGCTTTATTTTTCTAAAACAAGAACACTTCAAATATATACGGAATAGAACAACCGAAGAACATGAGATGGCCTCATAATCGCTTTCTAGTTAAATGCTTTTTATCCGAGGAGAGCCGGTGAAGTCAATAAAGAATCGTGGTTAAATTTTACAGCCAAGATTAGAATATAGACTCATGGCAAGCTGTGTAAATATGCCAAAGAATTAACAGAAAAGGTTCGTTAATGTTAATATGTATTACATGTGCATGTTTATGAGTACAGTTTGAAGAAGGAACAATCTGCTTTTCCTTTATTCAAATTAGAACTACGGAGAATAATGTTGACATGTTGGAGTAAAACCTCTTACCAGAAGCACCTCATATCAATACTGGAGACTATTGTTTCAATAGGACAGAGTGTCGATATACACGTTTTAAACACTGCTAAACTATAATTTAAATCATATTTTGTTAAATTGATTAATTATCTAATCTAGAGTACTTATCACACCCTCATCGAAATTGTGCTCACCTGACAGGATTTAAGATTTAAATTCAAATCCGACCTGTAGCAAAAAAGCATATATACATATATATGTATAAGTATATATACATAAAGGGTGGCTATAATATAAGTATGTCTATTTGGATCTGTCTGTAGCTTGAAGGAATAACCCGAATGAAACAAAAATCGGTACACTTAATATTTGAGAAGGGGGGAGAAGAATGAAACAATAAAAAAATATAATTGCAAAAATCGCCAACAGGTGGCACTTTTGAGTGTGAAATGTAATGTGTAGTACAAGAACAAAGAATAAAGGCTTAAAACCGGATGACATACCTAATTTATTGGAAAATGTCACAGTGAACGCGGTTACACTTTCGCATTGCGGTGCCGATCATGTTCAGGTCCCACATGGCCATTGTGCTGGAGGACACAAACCAGGCGGTGCACGACGTGCTTAACTGCGGAATGTAACGCATCATTATTGATGTTTCACACATGTTGTGATGTGTGATATTTTTAGGTCATTGAGGTTTGTGACACCTCCACGGTATACAATATTACACATTACATTTCACACTCAAAAGCGCCATCTGTCAGCAATTATTGCAACTATTTTTTTATTATTATTCCATTCTTCTTCCCTCTTCTCAAATATTAAGTGTACCGATTTTGGTTTTGTTCGGGTTATTCCGTCAAGCTACAGACAGATCCAAATAGAGATACTTACATTATAACCAGCCAGTATGTATACATACGTATATATATATATATATATATATATATATATAGGTATATATCTTTTTTTACTACAGGTCGGATAAGAATTTAAATCTTGAATCCTGTCAGGTGAGAACAATTTTGATGAGGGTGTGATCTGTAGTACTCTAGATTAGATAGCTAATCAATTTAACAAAATTTTATTTAAATTATAATTTAGCAGTGTATATCGACACACTGTCCTGTTGAAACAAATAGTCTCCAGTATTGATATGAGGTGCTTCTGGTAAGAGGTTTTCCTCCAACATGTCAACATTATTCTCCGTAGTTATAATTTGAATGAAGGAAAAGCAGATTGTTCCTTCTTCTTCAAACTGTACTCATAAACATGCACATGTAATACATATATGTGCTTTTGGTTGTAGTTGCATTTGCGGAGATTGTTAAAATGCTGAAATATGCATACGTCAGTAAAAAGTTTGATGACTCTCAGTTTAGTATATTTTCTATGTCTGTAAATACTTTGTCACCACATTTGTGATGTAACTATTTCAAAGATAAATGGTGTTTAAAATTTAGTATAACGAAAAAAATGCATAAATAAGACTTTATTATACACTACTATTATACATTTCTCTAAATGAGGAGATTTTATGATATTTTATTTAAAACGGCAAACTCTTTTTGCGATAAAGCGGTAAATGATTACATCAACATATCCTTCATAAAAATATTTTAAAAAAAGCTTTGCGATGAAAAATTAAGAGCAATCCTCTCAATAAGAACATTCTAAGCTTGGTTAAATATGTTCTCTAAATCAAAAAGAAAAAAAGTTAAGTCACAAAGGAAATAAATTCCAATAGTAAAACGACAGTTGTCGGATACAATTTCGATTTATTTGACAACTTAAAAGAGGATTTCATTTTAAAAAGTTTCTTTGATATCGGATTTTATTAAATTAATTTAAACACATTCGTTTGTTTAGAGGTGTTTTATATAATTGAAAAGAAATAGAAAATTAACAGGAGAAATATGTTATTAGACAAAGCCACCAATTTAAACCTTGACTTATTTCAGAAATTTATATAAAAATAAAAGCATTCGATAGGATCTTAAAATTCAAAGGTGTATTAGCTGTTTTATTTGAATATTTTTTTAAATACCTGTCGAAATGTGCACCCAATATTACAAGAAAAAATCTTATCTGATATCAGTTTTCAATCAGATTTTTCCTGTATCTACTATTTCTACTTCGGATTTAAAAATTGATATTTTTTAAGATGAAAATGAGCCTTCAAAAATGAGACAAATGTTAAAGAAATAGAACCCGCCTAACTGCTGCAATTGCATACGTTATAGAAGCTGTTTTGTAGAGTATCATAAATTTAAAATTCGGTTAAGTATATTTTTTTACAATTAAATTTTCCCATACTTAACTTTACTGATTTTACCAAAAATAAAACAAATAAAAATTAAATATAAACTAAATAATCTGTGAGTTTCAACATCCTGTTTTATGTACTTATTTTTATAATACTTTGCAAATGTGTCAAGATATCATGTGTAGTTAATTAGTTTTAAACTTATCAATTACACAAGGCAACAATAAAAATTGTCTAGTGACTGGAATATTTTAATGAATTTCTAGGTAATTTTCGCTGTTAAATTCGGAAGTAAGTAGTTCTGATTTTCTCTATCAGATCTAGTTTTCTGACTGTACTGATGTCCATTTGGCTCCATTACATTGTAAAACGTCTTTCCTACAGTGTACATGGACTGACATTAGTAATGCATTTCGATGTTCATATTCGTCCCAATATCACGAAAAGTTTACACCAGATTACAAAGTCTTTGTAGTTTTCAATTTTGTGTTCCCCCAAGGAAATTTTGCGCGACTTCTACAAAGGCTTGCCAAGCTAATGCTTCATTCTCGTGCATCGTTTTCACGACATTTGTGTCCTTTATAAGCTTACGGTTCATTGGTCCATCAAAAATCCCTGCTTTATATTTTTCCACCGTCACTTATAAACATCATGGGCTTGGACTAACACCTGATACATAACAAAGGGATGTTACGTATCTTAAAACCTAAATCTGATATGTCAAAATCAAGGTCCTATTTGGATTCAGGTGGCTAATTTCATACAGAAATGGTTTTTATTTCCTAAATACCAAAATCATTGTTATCCAGTGTTATCGATAAAATGCTGAATTCACAACAATTATTATTTTAAAACTTTTCCTTATTTCATTGTGAAGCCCGCTGTAGTCCAAAGATTTGCAAACCAGTGTGCTTGGATTACACCACTGGGATACTTCTTTCGTCTCTTGATTATCTTCTCTATCTTGGGGAGGCGAATGCCACCTCCTGATATTCTGTGATACTATTACTATACTGTTGCTATACTATTGTTATACAATGATATACCTCCTGAAAATACATTATTAATAATCATATCGTTGTTTTCTTCTTATAAAGAATTTACTATTATACGAATTATACTCATAAATACCGCATCTTACAATGAACTATCTCCCGTTTTATTACTTTTTACTTTTTACTTGTCCCAGCATTCATTTAGTACAGTAATAAAAATGTCTGCATAATTTGATCTAATGCAGTATGCATAATGTGACCAAGTTTTATTACCATAATAAGAAATATTAACGTTACAAAATTATTCAAAATTAGCAAGAATAAAATAATCAATTCGGGGAAACTACAGCACTTATTCATAGAACAATTAGCAGATCTTTTATGACATTCGACTAATAAATCATAAAGTCTTTAGCATTTTCTTATATGTCAGGTGTAGAGCAATAATTACCAACGTGAGAAGAGACGGTGAGTGGTGTTTATTTCTTCACATGACGCAAAACATTTGTTTCATACATTACATATTGCATAGTTTTTTAAATCAAGAGAAAACATTTCAAATCTGAAAAATACTTGCATTTTACCAGAAGGCAAAAAACTTTCCTATTGTTTATAAAACCTTTTGAAAGAGCCTCCACCATTACATACAAATTTCTTTATATTTATGGCAAAGTTATTTTAAACTGCAAATATATGCAAACTATAATTATAAACTTAGTTATATATGAGACTGCCAAGTCACATTTTTCAACTTCTGAGATATTTCAATTTGAAAATTTGATCAAATACTCAAATCAAGATATATAACCTAAAGTTTTTTCACCAATGTCTTAGTAACATTTGAGATGTTCTGAGTAACAATATGGCATTACTTAAATGATATTACTATTACGTTTTTTTTGTAAATTAGCCATCTTCATTGGGGGCATAAACATCGGGGGAAAAACAAAACCTGAGACATATGCTGCCACCACGTGACATTAGAAACAAATTATATGTTGGATATTATAATTTACAATATTAAGCAATATATTACAGTGTTAGATTTATTTCACCAAAAATGTGGCTTGGCACTTTCATGCTCCGACCCTCTCAAATATGTGTGTGTGTGTGTTTGTTTATATACAGTCAAAAACTGATATATCAAGCTAGACGGGAGGTAAAAAAAAATGATGTATCGAAAGTTTAGCATATCGGAAATCATAAAATTTTAAATATTTTAATCATATTAATAACTGAGTAGTTTTTAATGTTTTCCTTCTCTCATTTCTTGTAACCGTCACAGCATTATTCCAGTTTTCTGGTATATCTGAATTCTCTAGATATTAGAAAACGGTATTGCTAGCATTTTTGCAAATTCCTTTTCTGCTTCTTCGAGAAGGTCACTTATGATTTCATTCCAAAGGATTATGTTCAATTCCATAAAACTTCCTCTTTCATCACTGAGATTATCTCTTCAGTTTCTGTCGTGTTTTTTCTCATTAGGTATAGATTGTTTTGTCTTTGTTTTTCATACTTATATAGATCGTTATAGAATTTTTTGACAAAAGATGTTCAATTCATTTCCACCAAAAAAAAGGTCGTCTAAAACAGCACTGAGATTAAATAAACAAATAGAAATTGTACGTTAAACATGGCAAATGAGGTTCGTTCTTACTATAACCAGTGTTACAATGTAAAAAAATTATCGTTATTATTTCAGTGAAATGCGTCTGTTATAAGCGTAATGAGAATGCCTTTCTTTTTTTCTTATTACGTATGCCACATTTACAGATGCGATTTTTTTTCGATACCAGACAGCGCTGTAAAAATCACCATGGAGATCTTACTTTGCGAATGATTACCTCCATGGTTTAATATTTCTATGATTCACGAAGAACGAATATATTGTGTTTATTTACTTTAATGGATATTGGGATAAATATTGGGCTGTTAACCTAATTTCAACTGAAGTTATCTCAGAATCTATACATATTTTAATGTAACACATCTCTCAGGCAAACAATTTTTTGGATAAGAAGTTAAACGAAATATTTTGACATAATCGAGGGAATTAAACGGTTAAAATGGAAATTGGCTGGGCACATTGCAAGATGACAAGATTATAGATGGTGCACAAACACATTACAGTGGTATCCAATATATGTAGAACAACTAAGAAGACCACATCAGGTAAGATGGAGCGGTGAAATCAGAAAAGTGGCTGGAGTTAAAAGGATGACCGAAGCAACAGACAACAAATAATGGAAAAATCTAGGAGAGACCTACATCCAGTCGTAGTCGGGAAATGGGTGATGATGTACACACATACATACACACACACACACACACACACATATATATATATATATATATATATATATATATTGCTATTTTCACTAACGAAAATATCATCTGTATAAAATAACTTTTTATTTTCTTATTTCAAATTAAAACTTTTATGAACACATAATGATTTTAAAGGATCTGAATGGTATTTTTAAATAAAGGAATCTTTTAACGAAATATCTTGACGAAGAAATAATAGTTAGTATAATTGAGGAAACGGATAGAAAATGATGAAGAAGAGATTTATTTGTTTAAATTTGTGGAAGCTAGAAAGAATGGCAATTCGGTGTGAACTAAATTTCATTGCGATTCTTTTGTGACTGAATTCGTTTTCGCTGAAAACTTTTCGTTTCCATATACATAAATGCTTCATTGTTGAAGATTTGTAATCACACATAAAGATTTAGACTACAGTTTTTGTCTATAGCATGGAATAAGCAAATAAAAAGTGATTTTTTATTGACATCAATTTTATCCAGTAAAAACATTATTATTTGTTTTTTGTGCATTAGGAAATCATTTTAAAATTTTATTTGGACTATCTGAGTGTGGTCCATATACATATATGCTTCCGTGTTAAAGACTTTTAACTACACACAAAGATTTAAACTTTAATTTTTTTCTATAGCATGGAATAAGCAAATAAAAAGTAATTTTTCATTGATGTCAATTTTATACGATGAAAACATTATTATTTATTTATTTAGTATATTAGGAAATTATTTTAACATTTTATTTGGAATATCTGAGTGTGGTACGTTTAATTATATCAATTAATTTAAATCAACAACAGTCAAGAATGTTTTTTTCACTGTCTAAAATATCATCTGCGGAAAATAACTTTTCATTTGTTTATTGCAATAATTTTATTTTATAAGTACAATATCTATTTTAAAGAATCTGAATTAGATTTTAAAACAGGGAAATCTCCTAAAAGGAAACACTTATTTTGTGAAATATTGTTTAGAAAACCCGTAAAATAAAGATAGAGAACAGTTTTATTCCTCTCAATCCATCCAAATAAAAGGAATTGTTATTCGCTGTAAAATAAATTTATTGCGAGCCTATCGTGTCTGTATTTGATTTCGCTGAAAGCTTTTCAATTTTTTTCTTTTTACTAAAGGTCGCAATTTAAAAGATTTGTAATATCACGTGAAAATTTAAGCTGATATATGTCAGCTAATGTTTCAAATAATATAACGATACTTGGATATATATTCAGGCTCTTTTATAGAATGTTTTAGTAATGCATTTTCACTAAAATATTTCATGTTATTAAATGATCAGTGTAAAGCAAAGCTTTAAAGCTGTAAAAGATTTTTTATGAGCATACACGACGGTAGTATGTTTAATAGCTTTTATTCTATACTAGCAGATCTGCCCGGCGTTGCCCGGTCCCGTCAAAAAATAATACGAAACGCGAAATCATTCTAAAAATCGCTGCACGAAACCCTTCCTCAGGTACCTCTTTGTATTTCGGAAATTAAATAGAGAGATAGACCTCAAAGCGAAAGTAAATTCAACATCACCCCCTCAAATGTCTGGATAATTTGATTCAAAACGGATCAGTTTTTTGTCAAAATAAAAAAAAATGGTTACCGTCTGATTTCCACAAAATTTGCATTTTCGGAATGAGAAAAATAAATTGTGAGTTTTGATTCAAATAATCCAATACTATTCTAAAAACTCAAGGATGTGTGAAAATGAAACTTGTTCGTTGTCTGGAATTATAAAATCAGTAACTTTCTTTTGCAGTTTCAATAAAAATAGCCATTTTTAGAGCACGCGCAGGAAAATATTTTTGTTCCACCGCCTGTGGATGCATTTTGTTCTAAACAAATTATCCGACACGTGTCCCCGGTGCCTACGATACTGTGTATAGCAGACGTGCTTGGCACGCGCTGCAAAATATTTTAGTTCCAGTTTCTACCACCAGGTGGAGCATTCTGTTCTAAATAAACCTATTTCCGAATGAAACTCCAGCACTCGTTCCTGCTGCTTACGGCACCGTTTAGAAGGCAAATGCATTAATTTAATGCAAACGAATGCATTAAACATGATAAAACTAAACCGCAATATCTTTACTGACGCATTATGCATTCTAGCTGACTTTATTTCAGTAGGCATTAAGCTAATAAATCACAATACCTGCTACCAAATAAAAAATATACGACAAACCTTCAATGACAATGGTCAAATTTAATAAATAAAAAAATATTTCTAAAGGAGAAACATATAATTTCACAAAATACAATCAATTTAAAAAAATCTAGACATTCTAGATGAAATTTATTTAAAAATTTTAAATAACTAAGACAGAAATCCATACTCATGGCCCCCTCAAGGTGTATCCTCAAGGAGTCCCTCAGGGTACCGCTTCAGCGTTTACGAGGAATACCACAATACATGTACTTACGAAAATTCAATCATATCGTATAGCCAGAATTCAATTTATGAAGCAGAACTGAACGACTTTTCCCATGCATTAAATTGGTTCGCATCTTCGCAAAATAATTATATTCTCATCTGAATGGATTGCCACTCATCAGTCGATGCCTTCAAAATTGTATTACCATGAAATTATATAACAAAGAATGTATATAGCATAATAATATTAATTCCCAACAAACAAGTAACAATTACATGGATCAAATTGCACGTTTGAACAGAAGGTAATGAAAGAATTGATTCACTGTTGAAGGATGGATTCATCGATGACCAATATTACTGCTAGAAAACTCTCTTATTGATGGAAAATATTTGTGTTTTTTCTTAGTAATCGGCAGTTGTAGGTATCTCTTAAATCTTGAAATCAATAAACTTTAATTAAATAGAGGTAAGGAAGTTTCCATTTACCCTTTTCTATTCATTGATGTGATAATCCATAATCCATGTTCCGTTTAATCCAGTATGAGGTATTTATTATCCACATGGGTGTATAAATCCACGGTTTGCACATATCCACACCTTTATTCTACTTAATATGAAGAAAATATAATTTAATAATCAATTAAATGTTAAATAATATTATGCAGTCAATTTACACTGAAATAACTTTTAATTTAAATTTTAACTTTTTACAAAATACATTTAGGTTTAAATTTACTGTAGATAGGAGCGTTAGCATTTGCTCCTTCTATCTATGTTACATTTCGAGACTGTGTTTAAGAAATGCGTAGAAACATAAAACATCTGTATATATATATATATATATATATATATATATATATATATATATATATATATATATTAACTATAGCGTTCTTAAAATAGATGGGAGAAAACGTTTCATTAGATATAATCATTATTACACTTGGAGAGTTCGTTATTTAATGTTTTTAGTTTATTAGTTTATTATGAATATTGCCATGAAACTTCAACCTTTTTTTTCCTCATAGTAGGTAATTACTTTGTTGCTTTGAGTAGATGAAAACTGAAAGAGATTGTTTTTACGTAATCACCTTCATTCATTTATTTGATTAATTGATTGCTTATTACTTGATATTAGAGTTTCAGGGATTACAATTTTCAACACTTATTCCCACTCTCAAAAGTCAAATACTTTTTCTTACAAATATAGTTACCGATTGGCATCAAGATTGGGCCTATTCATTAAAAGCCCGCGATACTTTTAATATGCTACACTGTTAAAATTTGCAGCAAACTGTAGAATCGTTTGACCGTTTTTATAGAAAACGGTTACATAATCATAATTTAACTCTACTCTGAACATTATATGGGCAATATTATGGTTAGAATAGAATTTAATTGCGGTTATGTAACCGTTTTCGGTAAAAACTGTCAAATCACTGGACAGTTTGCTGCAAATTCTTAACAGTGTATGAAAAGTTGATTTGAATTCCTATTAGAATAAATCAGTCTAAACCAGTCTTATTACATTAGTGAACACAGAAGATTTCAAGCTCATTTAAAAAAAAAAGGAAAATGCACAATCCTAAAATGTATATGCTTATAAAAATCAGAAACTTTTCTACATTACATCTATGGAAGCTGTTCACTAATAAGACATAATTTCAATTTCATAGAAAAACTAACAGGGATACAAAATCTGAATAAAACTCTGCCAGTTTAAGATAATCTAAAAGAAAATCTCAACATTTTGAATAAACATTTTTAATTTGTAAAATAGAATAAATGCTCCTTTTATCTATTTTTATGAATTGTAATTTAATAGTATCTATATTGTTTTCGAAAATTGCATATTTGTAATTCACATTGCGTTGGAATCTTCGATTTTTTATAAAATCTGTTACTTAGCATACTTCACTATTTTAGTTAGAAACTTTAATGGTATTTTCTTCTGAAATTATATTCATCCTTGCAATTAATAATTATCAGTTGCATTCCTTGATGGGATATGAAAATTTTATGCAAAATATTACTAGCAATGCCATGCAAAAGATTACTAGAAATGTTATGCAGTTAATTACTTTTTCGTAAAAAATTGTAAGCTTTTTTTGTTCTTTTCTTATCAAATAATTTTTTTAAGTTTTGTTATCGCACTGTGACCTTATAAACAGTTTTGTTTTAAGTAATTGGTTCAAGAACTTTAATGGGTACGCAGATCTGCCTTCTGTCTCTCTTTCTCTCTCTCTCTCTTTTTTTCTTTGTTGTTAAGAAAACGTTGGGATACTGAACTTGAATTGTAACAATTAACGTTTTTATTAATTTTGTAATATTTAATATATAATATAATATTCAACATTTTTAATCTCTCATATGCGTTTCCATTTAACAATTTCATGGAAAAAAGTTCCTATTCTTAACGTCTTGATCTTCAAGAATGGGTGATTTCATCTCATTTCTTTTCATTTCTAAAGTGCAGTTGAATACATATCACGTAATCTAAAAAAAATGTGTATCTTTCATTAAAGTAATCTTTAATAATGCCACCTAGGTGAGAAACTGTGAACTATTTTTTTTTTTGACATGAAACAACCGACTTTTTGAAAACCTTTATGCTAAAAACCACGAAAAAAAGAAGATCCAGCTGAAAATTTTTAAAAGTGTTTTTTTGTTAAACTCATTGTCCAATCTAAACAGTAAGTTTTATACGGTAAGACCGGGGAAATTGGACGACCGAGGCGGTTTCTATCTTTATTTTTACTCTCCGGTACAGCAATTGGTTAAGTTTTTATGGTATTTTGATATGTGAAAGGACTTATATGGCACCTTTAACGTAGAATCGGAAGATAATCCACCTTCTATGATTATTGATATCCGTCTATGATTCCACCTAATTCATATTATAACGTAACGCTTAGAATATATCCCTTTTTTTCAACATTAAATAAAAAGGGATTTAAAACACTGTGACTTTAACCGCGTCATATAATATTTGAATAATATGTAATTTAAAACACTGTGACTTTAACCGCGTCATATAATATTTGAATAATATGTGATTAAAACCACTGTGACTTTAACCGGCTCATATAATGTTTGAATAATATGTGATTTAAATCACTGTGACTTTAACCCTCTCATATAATGTTTGAATAATCGTGCCATTTTCTAAAATTCGCGACATTAAAGGGGGAAAAATCAGCCACCCCAATGCTGAAATTCCCGCCGTCACGAAACTATCAAAATTATAACATAAGTGATTAAAAACAATTATATATATTTCTATCTCTGTGTGTGTCTGTAATCATAAATATTATAGATATTTATAAGGAAACCTGGTATTAAATAATTCACAGTATTATGCAGGATACATAACTGTGTTTCATAAATCCACCTTGGAAAGTTTCTCTAATAAATCACTTCAGGCTCTACATTAATTATGTCCGGAAATAAATTACATAAATATTTAAGTTTAAACTACTCATGAACTTCTGAAGTACTCAATTATCCGCCATTTATTTCATCAAAATAATTTTCTCTAACAAAAGTAAACGTTTTCAGAGATAGAGGATCGCACACTAATAGAGCATGCGGAATAAATATCATATTTGTAAGCTACAAAATATTGTAAAAGGTTCCTTTCTCGCTTTAAAATAACTTAAAGTAGAATGTTATATGTTTATAATCATATAAATAAAGTAAATATTTTTATAAATGAAATCCAATATCATTATTGCATCTCTTACGCCCGTTTTTACCACTTTCCTCAAGGTGGAAAACCTCGGTTAAACGCTCAAAAGAAATTCCCAATTAACCTGATTGGACCTGATTCCGACCGAAGTCCAGTCAGATTAATGATGAATATCATTTTAGCGTTCTACCCAGGTTCTCTAGGGTGATATAGGAGGTGAATATGCCTTTATTGCATTCACCTGCTAAGCTAGTGACTCACAAGCTTACACTCTCAGAAAAAAACTGTAAATTTGTGAGCGTTTGCCCTTCAATTTTCACGGGCAACAGCCTTATTTGATGAAAAACGGTCTGATCCACTAAATAAGCGGCCTTATCCCTTAGATACTTAGAAAATTAAGAGCAATCCGCATATTCTTACAGTTCTAGCCCATATGTTAGCAAAAATACGGTACGACCCCATACATTGTCCTCCGCTACGGTGTAACCCTTCATTTTACTCGTGTTTCGAAAATTTTCACCCGCCAAAAGAGCGATTTTGTGATGATTATCTAACGTGCTACGTGCTACGGAGCAGTAAATAAAGTGTTATTGTGTTTTAAAGTGTATTATATCCTGTGCATTATAACGCTGCATTACTTTGCCCCGTAAAATTACGGACTGCACAAAATGATGGACATGGATTTTTTTTTTTTTTTTTTTTTTTTTTACGGGGTATGACTGGAATCTCTGCTGCCGGCCTCTGCCCGTAATTTTACTGCAATTTTTTTTACAGTGTATGTTAAACGAAATTTATATATTTTTTCGAATTGCTCCTTTGCATTTAAATATTTTAAATGTTTTTTTTTTTGCATAGAATATTTGAAATCAATGTGCAACCGGGATTTTTTTTTTTTAATTTTGGTTTCAGTTTTTTTTTTCTTCTAAAGACATTTTTGCTATCTAAACTGGTTCTGAAACGGAAGATGTGCTCAGAAAAAAAAATAAAACTACAACCGAAATCGAAAAATTACGAAAACGCCCAAGTAGTCACCGACCAAAAAAAAAAAATCATTTAAAAATATTGAAATGCAAGCAAGAAATTGCCATTAGCATTATCATTGGTTTAACATAGCTCGGGAGTGTTTCCGAGTAACTAGCGTATGCTCTTAAATTTCACACTTCAAAATTTCAGAAATGAATCAATTTACTTTTTTCAAACTATTCTTACAGAAAATAAATCATGGAAATATTTATATTTGAAACTGTTCGGATTTAATTAACTTTTGAATAATTCAACTAACAGCCAGACTTTTATTAATTGCATAGCTTTCTCAAAGAAATATAAATATAATAAAATAATAACTCACTTGCACTCAAATTAAATATAAACAAAAAGTGTTATATTTCATGATAGAAAAAGAAAATTTCGTTTTGTCTTGAAATAATTAGAGTTTGTGTACATTAAAGAATATTATTTCCTTTATTTAAATGCGTAGTAAAAAAAAAAAAAAAGAATATTTTTACATTTGTTTTTATTGCTTGGCATTTATCGTTATTATTCAGCTTTTTAAGCACAAAAAAGAATGGTAGTTATTAAAAAGATTAGATTTCCTCTTTTATTCAAAATATGGCAGTATTTAAAGTATTTTGAATGTTTATTGTTAATATATTTTAATTTTTAGATCAATTTATTAATTTTTTAATTGCAATTAAAAATTGTAAAATGTTATCTTAATTAAAATAATTGTTTTACATTTTTATTAAAGATGAATTTTTTTTTAATTTTTTGTTTGTTATTTATGAATTTTTAAAAATATTTATACAACCTATTCTGTACATGGATTAGTAATGCCTCTTATTTTTACGATAGTTTCGTACATCACAAGCCCCACCAGTGGCTGAAAGGTTCTGCTCTCAAAGATGGTAGACGGGAGGTGCTGGGTTCAAACCCCTGTCGCGCTCGTCGACTTAACCGTTCGGAGTTTTCCGTGGTTTTCTTCGAGCCTTTCCGTAAATACGGGTTAGGAACCCTTAGAACCCCCCCCCATTGGAGGGCACTAGGGCCTATATCCCTCGAGTAGCCAACCAATCGTACGTTATGAAAGTAAACAGAGCGTTCCAAAAAAGTTGAAACGCGCTTTAACTTTTAGCTGTCGCAGATTAGTAAATGGTGTAAATAGAAAAAGTTTTCAAAAAAGGGTAGGAAATATAAAGTTATAATACGGAAATAATTTTGCTTTTAATTAAAAAAAAATATGCAATTTAAATTTTATACGGACCCTATGTCAATTAAAAAATATTTCATTTTGCTGCAGCAAGACCATTAAAAAAATATCATATGTCTATCTATTTTTGAATTTGAATGAGTTATGCATAATTAAAAACTCAGCATTGTGAATGAGTACCTCTATCAAATTAAAAATGTAAATCTCTGAGATAAGATAAGATAATACAGACAATAATGCATATTATATTGACATCCAATAACAGATAATCGATGCTTCAACAATATGAATGGCGGGGAATACCAAAATACAGAAGGTGTTCACACATTTTTGTAACGATTTCGATAAATTATATTAAAAATGCAAATATTTTGGAAGGAAATTTTCCGGCAACAGTTTATTATTTGTAATTAAAATTATCGCCTGTTACTTTAAAATTTATTCTTCTTTCAAAATTACACATGCAAAAAAGCTGTGTATCGAAGAATACCTTTTTTTTCGTTTTCTGAGGAAAATATTCATATTCCGCAATTCAAAAAATATGTATTTGAAACATGTGGCATAAAAGTTCCTAAATACAAAATAAATAATATTATTAATCGGAGCGGAAAATTCCGTTAATCAATACTTTGAAAAAAAAAAGATTCCACATAAAAAAACGACATGGAAAAAAGACTCCATCCCGATACTGAAAAGGCAGTTTCAGTAAAGGATTTATGATTGTCACATGTTTTCTCTTACAATGAAAAAATAGAAATAATAAGGAGAATGGGGGGGGGGGGAAATGTTAAAATCAACTCACCATATTATCCAGAGAATGAGTTACGTCCGACATTTACAGAAATAATTCAACTTCTTTAACCAAACAATCCTCATTGTGTTCAGTGCCATCAGGATAAGAATACTAGCCATGTAGCTCAGTTTATTTCATTAACTAGAAAAAAAATGGATTCCTCAATCATTGAACAAAAAGAATAAGGTAAGCAGTGTTGAATTCAGACACATTTCTCCGGGGAGAACATTCATTCTAGAGTTACGGTAAGGAGAAATTCCCATTTTCAACTATTAAAAGTTTAAAATCTTAAATCTTCGGGCGGGGGCATTTCAATGCTCCGGAGGGAATGTCCCTCGGGCCACACCCTGCATTCAACACTGCAAGTAAGCATTCCACTCACCTTTTATCATAATCCATGTGTGTTACTCATCTTACGGCAGTTTCTCTAATACGTATATGTGTGTATATTCAATGCCATCTGCTTAGCTGCTGAAGAACCCTTAGTGATTTCTTTCATGATTATTTGTGTTAGATTAAAACATACTACCATTTATATATTAATAAAACTTATATCCTTGTTAAATTACAGCTAGTTTACAGGATAATATAATTCATATTAGAGAGAGCTTTAAAACATTGCTCCTCTCTTATTGAGTTACGTTTTGTCAAATAATAAGTTCAAAAGTTCTTTTATAAAAAAAAGAATAAGATTAATTTGATGCGTGAAAACCAATTGCGTCAGAGCTTATGACGTAGGTTATTCCATCGAGTAGAGAAAGTTGGATCGTCCTAGCATATGTGTGATTAATTACAGTCTATTGCACGTAATACTGCTGACGTAATACTACTCATGTAATACTGCTGATTGATGTTATCAGTTCTCTTACCACACTTTTATTAGATTGAATAATATTGTGAGTTCAAACCCGTTTAATTAGATTACTTAATGATGGGTTTTTGCATTAAGCCATACCTCTAAATGTACTGCGAAACTTTTAGAAAAAATGAGAGGTGAAACCGGAATTGAGGCTGTTCCATTAAAATGTATCCCACCCAACTCCTCTGACATGTCTCCCGCGGATTACTCTGCATTTGAATATTTAAAACACGCTCCATTTTTTTGAAAATCTCCTTTATACTTCCAATATTACGTCATATTCATCCTTTTTTTTCATTCTTGAAACTTTTTATTTCATTTTCACTTTTCTTGTGGAAATCTTTCAATAGAAAATTAATTTTTGTAGAAATAATTTTACTGTAGATACTTAATTGCTGGTAACGGTTATAACTAAAAAATTTTTAATTAGATATGAAATGGCTGTTAGATTGGTGGTTCTTCATTAATTAAAAATTAACAATAATTTATTTCGATTCCGGATTACTTTAGTTGCCTCGGCCGTGTTTTAATACACCTGTACGTAAAATTTAATAATTCTGCCTTCCAAACTGTGGATTTGTTTATAAATACAGACATTTTCATTTATATATATATATATATATACATATAGATAGATAGATAGATAGATAGATCAATCAGCGAAAACACAGTAAAAAAACAGAAAAGAAAAAAAAGTGATAAACAGCAGTATTTTCTTATGGAAAAATTCGTGTTGTTTATATTACTTTTAAATGCTAAAGGTGTAAAATTAACAACTATAATATAAATTAAAATAACTTTTATTAGTTGTTTTACATGTTTCGACTCTTCTGAGTCATTTTCAAAAACAAAATGAGAATATTCTAAAGCTGCACGGGCTTTGAAGTTATTATTTACATGTACTTTTTAAAAAATTACGCACGTTATCTATTATTTTTTACTTGATTGTTTATTTTCATATCTTTGAGCATGGAGTAATTCTAGCCACAGTTTCGGTAAATTAAAAGATGCCGCATCGTTACATATTGTATTTTTGCGCGTGAGTATCTCTATGGTTTCTCTTATTATGGATGGATAGTGTAGACTGGAGGGAAATAATAAGAGAAACCATAGAGATACTCACGCGCAAAAATACAATATGTAACGATGCGGCATCTTTTAATTTACCGAAACTGTGGCTAGAATTACTCCATGCTCAAAGATATGAAAATAAATAATCAAGTAAAAAATAATAGATAACGTTTTAAAAAGTACATGTAAATAATAACTTCAAAGCCCGTGCAGCTTTAGAATATTCTCATTTTGTTTTTGAAAATGACTCAGAAGAGTCGAAACATGTAAAACAACTAATAAAAGTTATTTTAATTTATATTATAGTTGTTAATTTTACACCTTTAGCATTTAAAAGTAATATACTATTACAAGGTGTTATATTTTATTATCGTGTTGTTTATTTGAGCGATTAATAAGTCCAATTTTTTTTATAAGAAAATACTGGGTTCCCTTATTTTGGGCTGTGCATTTTCCTGATCTGTAGCTACCCTGTATAAAGTAATGTTTTTACAGGAAAAATACTGTTTAAAGTTTATGCCAGAATATCGTACAGGAAACAGAAGCGAAACAGTTGCCAGAATATTGTACAGAAGGTCGTTCGCACTTTATGGAAACGATTTTCACAATTACTTTCTGAACATATATGCCATAATCTTTGCGACAATTTTACTCTACTGTATAGCCTGACTCTCGACTATAACACTGGATCGAAATTTTCATCATAGTCGATTTTTCTCTTAATACAATCATATCAATTTTCTCCAACACCTCTTGCAAAACTTTCCAAAGTCTTCCAATGTGTTGTGGATAGAACTTTTTAACGCACGCTTTAACAAACACATAGGTGGTGATAAATAAAAATTTTATTGTATCACTGGATGAAACAGGGCATTATTTAAGTGCGTGTATCAAAAGAAGAGCAAATTTTATCAATTAATAGAAAAAAGGGAAAAAATGTGTTGGTGAATGTAAAGAAAAAATTTCAAAAAATTTCATGATTGCTGCTGGATTGTGATATGGAAAAAATTGTGTGATGGGTAAAAATTGCAGTAAAGCTAAAGTGAATTCACTTTATTATCAATAAAATACTTTAGAACCCATTTTTGAAGAAGAAATTCCAGCTTTATATGAAAAATACATTAATCGACCTTCATATGAACAAAGTCTGCCAGTCGTTCTTCCACAACTCACTTGACGCATATTTAGCAAAGAAATAATCCCAAACGGAAATAAATTGTGTATAAATAAAAAAAATGCATGTAAAAACACCTGACGCACCCTTCCCCTTCTCATCAATGACTTTTTTCTGCATTCGGATTGTTTAAATGAATTCAAGAACATCGAAAAGACTTTGGAAAGTTTTTACAACAGTTATCGGGAAAAACTGACATAACTATAACAAGGAAATTCCATTATCATATAAATTTTGAGCCAGAGCTATAGCTAAATGTCAAGGCTATCCTACAAACTCAAACTGTTTCAAAGAGTATGTCATTTATGCGTAGAAATTAAGTTTTAAAATCGTTTCCATATAGTGCGAACGACCTATATATTACTTTCCAGCGTATATGCCTTATCTATTTATAATGAAAAATTGTTTAATATTTAACTTTTATTTTTCACTAAATCCCAGAGTGAAATTCCCACTTATTGGAGAATGGTCCAAATGTTTTAATTCCATAAAGTTTTTATTTTTAACATTTGCGCGAATGTAATACTTTACCTTCTCCAGTAAGCAAAGCTAGTCACATAAATGTTTAAATTTTACACACTTTAGATTCAATTAATTTTAGTTTTCCGTGTAAGCAGTCAAACTTTCATCTAAATAATTTTCTCCAAGTACGTCGAGGAAATTATTCCTTGCATTTAAATGGAAATTAGAGAAATAAAGTGATTCTGGCAGACCATTGTAAAGTAAAATTCAGTTCTCATCTTTAAATCATAATCTTGATCATATCCATGAAAACATTATTGTCGCTTGAATTACTAATTGTATTGCTTGAATTTTCAGCGTTATTATTATGAATTTTAAGCAAAAAGGAGCGGTAATTATTAAAAGAATTCCATTTCCTTTATTAATATGAATAAATATAATATTTAAAATGTTAATGGATTACTTTACTTTTATTTCTTTTTGTTTATTAATTATATCTCCTTTCCATTTAAATAGAATTTACAGAAAGAATGATGAAACATATATTCGCGCTTGTCTTTCCATTTCCATTGCTTGAATAAACAGCAACGATACAGAGCTTTCTAAACCAAAATGATAATCATTAAATTGATTTCCTTTTCTTTCATAATTGGAATAAAACTAGTATTTTAAATTCATTTTTTTTCTTATTATCATCCATCCATTCATTATATCTGCCTTACATTTAAATTTTAATTTAATGAAATAGTAAGATCTTTGTAGACTATTATAAACTGAAAACAGTTTTCTTCTTGAAATCTTTTTTATTATTATTATTGTACCCATGGAAACATTATTAAAGCTTGTTTTTCTGTTTCCATTGCTTGAACTGTCAGCTCTATTATTAAGCTTTTTAAACACAAAAGAGTGGTAATTATTAAAAGATTGTTAAAGCTGTCGCAGACGTATCGAGATATCTTTTTGGCGCCAAAATGGCTATTTTATTCCAGAGCAACCCGGCGACATTGGCGAAATTTTGCTTTGAATGGCAACCCGGTAGAACATTTTCCGTGTGATTTATATTGAATTAAACATTGTGTATTTTATAATAAATTAATCATTTTGTGTGTGTTTTACAATAAAATAATTTGTGTATTTTACAGTAAATTAATCATTGTGTGTGTTTTATAATAAAATAATTTGTGTATTTTATAAAAAATTAATCATATTGTGTGTTTTATAATAAAATAATTTGTGTGTGTTTATAATAAAAATTGTGTGTGTTTTATAATAAAAATGTGTTTTTTATAATAAAAAAAACTGTTTCATAATAAAATATAAATAACATGCTGATAAGCAAGCTAGGACTAAAGTGTACTTATCAACAGGGTTTTCTCGCATAAACAAAAATCGCGCCCATCCTGGTACGTCTGCGACAGCTGCTCATGTTCTTTCATTGTTGTAAATGTTTATCCACGCACACAAACTATCACAATCTCTTGTTCTCTTAATAACCGCAACACAGTTTAACTTAAAATTTATAGTAATTCGGATAAGATTTATTTTAAAACCAAAGAGTAGAACTACGTTTTTAAATAAAAGCTAAAGTCAAAAATACAAAAACTCGCAACTGTAAACACACAAAGTACAGAGGAAAATCGCGCACCTGAAAAACACGTAAAATCAAGTACAGAAGAGTGTAAAAAGAAGAAAAGAGTCACATTATAAATTAAATTTTTTGAATTATTTATTTTGTAATAATCATCTTTACTTGATGCATATCAGATTATATTTTATTTTATATTTAATTGTTGTAATTATACTTTTTATGTATTCCAAAAATACAAATAATATAATCTCAAAGTACCTCAATCATCACAGCACACAAAATAAATCTAATGGGCCTAAGAGAATTACAGCGTTATATTATTATTATTACACATATTATGTACTTCAAATATTTAAATCCCAAAATACATAGCTAAAATTTTAAGGAAGACGAATAGTTATAGGTAAATGAAACGACTCTTACCAATAACTTGTAAGCAAGAACGTAGACAGATAGGTCGCAGCAACTTTGTCATAAAAAAGTGTCACCCAAGTGTCAAAAGATCTATTTAAGCTGCCTACAACTAGAAATTCAGAATATCTCTGAACATCAAGAAGAAGCATCAACTGGTAATACCATGTAATTTTGGAATTTCTTGCGTCTATAATGGTAAGCCTAGCGTTTGGAGTTGTGTGCAGGCTACCTCAGTGGTGAGAACTTGGGTCCTCATCGTCCTGTGTGCAGCTAGCTCAGTGGTGAGGACTTCGGTCCAGAGCTTTCAAAGCATTCATGGTGATTCCGGTTACAGATCATCTCCGAAGTTTTTCCAACTGTGAATATAGAATCCGACCTGAGAGAAGTGGCGATGATTGAGAGTATTGAACTTGAGATTAACAGTCTCATAATCATATATGTGTACTCGGAAGTGTCATCTTAGGTAAATACAGGTAAGTAAATAAAGTTCGCTTACCACCATTTTTCAGCGGGTCTAGAAGGTTTATCTGTTAGAAGTATCCAATTTTACGTGAGTCGAGGTGTCCAGCTTGTAACGTAAATCACTAATACTGTTAAGATGGAAAAATATGATTTGAGTATTCGTTATGTATTAAATGATTCAACTCTTTTATTCTTCACTAAGTTAATTTTAATTTTACTTCAAAGATTATAATAATACATTTAATTTTAAGCTTACTGGGATATATGCATATACTTAAATTTAGCATTTTGGGGAGCACATATATCCTCTCCGTCATATACATAAACATATTCTAGAATATATAAGTAATATTAAAGAGTTTTTCAGTTAATAAGAAGTTTTTTACGTCATCAGGAAAATCATGATTGAATGTCTTGCATCTCAGACAGGAAACCGTATTCTCCGTTCAGATTTGAATTATGAGTATCAGGTCCTTTCTCTTTTTCTAATGTTTCGCTTGTAAAAGATCAATTTGATGAGATTACATTTGTTTTTTACTAACAAATTTTGTTGAGTTGTTATAAATCCCTTATTGAACTAACTGTCCAAATTGCTGCTAACGTTATCTGTAGAAAAAATTTTAAGACTTTGGTGAGAGCTGATTTTTTTTCTCAAATTTCTATGCATTATTATAATAATTGTGAAAACTCACATTCCATAAATACGTATACACTAAATTAATATAGATTTTACATTTTGTTATTAAAAATATAATTCATTTGTACCGATATACACATATGTGATTATTAAAAATATATAATGTAAATCCAAAATTCTAATGAATGCAGGATTTAATTAACATACATGATTAAAATTAAAATAAATAAAATAGCTTTTGAGAATTTCTGCACAACATTTATTATTGGGATTACGCTAATATTTTAAAGCCTAAATATTATTTATTTGCTTCTATTTTGTACATACTATTTCTTCTTACACACATAAATTAATAAATAATTATATTGACAAAATTGATTTATTATTGATCAATAAGTTCACTTTCATCGCATTCCTCGAAATGGTATTAATGATTTCGTTTTTTCTTTTTCTGTGCTTGGATTATTATCTTAATTCAAAAACTTTTTAAACGCAAAAGAAATGGCAATTATCCAAATGATTTCCTGTTTTTCTTTTTTCATTATCGGAATGACGCTAGTATTCAAAATACTAATTGATTTATTTTTTCTATCGTTTACATACTATTTTCTCGTGCACAAATAAATATAATGAATAAATTATGTTACTAAACATTTCTCGTTAAACTTTTAAGACCTAAATAAAACTAGATTTATTTTTTTATTTTTTTTTTACTTTCAATCTGATGATTTTCACAAGAGTAAAATGTTAAACCAAAATAAAACCTGTCAAAACAAGATTTCTCCTATGAACAAATATGTAAAGTTTTACTTTGCACCATCTCTTTCTGGGTCAAATAATAGTGTTGTTGTAAAGGTAAATTACAAAAAAAATTTCAAAAAAATTTATTTTTAAATAAATACATGGCGCAACAACATAAGTTACAATTACTTTATTAGGGTTAAGTTTTTAAACACAAAATTGTTGGTGATACTAGAAGTATTTCGTCCTTAATTTAAGCTGTAATGATATTAGTATTTTAAATTTAAATTTATTCGTCCTTCTATTTTTATTTACTACTTTTTTGCATATAAAAATAACAAAAGAATATTAAAAAATGAAAAGACTCTGTAGTCTTGTAACCATTTTTGTTTGATTCTATCGATGGAAATATTTACGACGTTTGCGTTTCCAATTTCATTTTCAACGCAATTAGTAAGCTTTTATCGAAGAAAAGAGGAGATAATTATTAAAATTATTTCATATTCTGTCTTAATTAGGACTGAGCTATTATTTTAATGTTTAATTAGTTAGTTATGTATGCTAAAATTAATTAAAAATTTTCCCTGCGTGTATTAAAATAATACGTAATCTTATTTATGAAACTGTACGGCAACCAACAGATATCCATAAAAGTTGTTTTTGTTGCTGTTTATTATTTTTAGTAATGTGACGGTTTTCGAAAGGATAAAAATAGAAACAAAAATATCATTTAAAAGGACAAAGAATTTGAATTATATGTACAAGAAACAACAACACTTATTAACAAAAATATAATTATTGTCTTAAAAAGTAGATTTTTATTGTAATATAGAAACGAAATTAATGGATATAGAATACGTCTTAATTTCTTAAACTATCTCCGCAATTGTAGAGCAAATAAATTACATTGCTTCCTCCAGTAATCTTCTCATCAAATAAATCACGTAACTATATAAAATTTACGTTGTTGTGCTCCAGTTAACTCTTGTAATAAATAATAAAGTCAAATGTTCATCCAAATAATTTTCCCCATGAATAAATATCTGAAATTCTTCCTTGAAATTAAATTGAATTTAGAGAAAGAAAATTAACTTTGCAAACCATTAAATAATCCATAATATAGTAAAAGATAATTTCGTCTCAAAATAAATTTTCCTCGTCGTATCCACGGAAACATTATTAAAGCTTGAGTTTCTATTTTCATTGCTAGGATGTTCAGAGTCATTATGAAGCTTTTAAGCACAAAAGAGATGGTAATTATCAAAAATGATTTCCTCATTCTTCTTAAATAGAATGACGTTAGGCTGTTGAATGATGATTTATTAAAATAAAATTTTCGAATTTGTCAAATTTAATTTAAAAACCGTATTTAAAACCATGCACACACCGTTAAAAAATTTTCAGCAAACTGTCCGGTGATTTGCCCGTTTTTAGAGAAAACGGTTCACTGTTAAAAATTTTCAGCAAACTGTCCAGTCATTTGACCGTTTTTTTAGAAAACGGTTACATAGCCGTTATTTAAATCTATTCTGCCTATACTATTCCCTATATTATGGTCAGAATAGACTTAAATTGCGGTTATGTACCATTTTCTGAAAAAATTGCGGTCGAATGACAGGACAGTTATGTTAAAAATTTGCAGCAAACTGTCCAGTCATTTGACCGTTTTTATAGAAAATGGTTATATAACCGTAATTTAACTCTACTCTGACCATAATATGGACAATAATATGGTGAGAATAGTGTTAAATTACGGTTATGGAACCATTTTCTAAAAAACGGTCAGTTGACTGGACAGTTTGCTGCAAATGTTTAACAGTGCAGTGTTTCATAACCATAATTTACCTTTATTTTGACCATATTATTGCCCATATTATGGTCAGAATAGAGTTAAATTACGATTATATAAACGTTTTCTTTAAAAACGAAGAAATCACTGGACAGTTTGCTGCAAATTTTTAACAGTGTTTGGAAAATAACACAAATAACGCAAATATTTAAAATATGTTTATCTAGAATTACTCTCCTGCGAAAGTAAATCTTTTTATGTAGATTTCTTTCAGCTTTCATTCTTTAATATTGTATTTAATTCATAAAAATAAGTTAAAGTATGAAACTTACTTTTGTAACTTTGGTGATGTGAAACTCGTTTCTTTATATGAATGAATTCAGAAGCTTTATCACACATATTTAATTTAACATTTATCACGCACATTTCTTTACATTTACTAGTAATATTTACATGTGTATCATATAAATATTGCTTGGAGTCGTAGATGGCGTAAATACTAGTTAAAAAGAAACATATTTCGTGCGTACATTACTTTATTTGGTACTTCTCTATTATCCCGACAACCACTTTTCATAACAAAAAACTACCGCCAAACTGTAACGCCAAATAAACGGGAGAACGTTGCCACTGGATTATCAAAATAAATAAAATATAGGAATTTAAGGGCACAATTTTTATTTTAATTAATGAAATAACAAATAAATCAGTAAACCATAATGAAATATACACGCAAATGTCGAATTAAAAAGCACTTGATGACATAACAAACACGTACAATGCTTCTGACATCAAGTAAATGAGACTGCATTTTTGGCGTTTAATCTTACAGTTTGGCGATAGTTTTTTGTTATGAAAAGTGGTCGACGGGATAATAGAGAAGTAACCTTTATTTAATTCAGTATAAATCCTAGGAGAGCAGACCGCAGTATTTTTACTATTCTTCGGTACTCAAGTATGAGTTCTCAGCAGTCCCCGACATCTGAGCTCACGACAGCATTTTCCAGAAAACAGCCTAGCCTTAGAATTGCCTACGAGAGACTCGCACACTTGAATAGATACTTTATTGCGTTATATCATTATAGGTTTTCCTCTTAAACAGATGTTCGATAGTAAATCTTGGATAATTGGAGTCTACTTGAGTATATGGTATGAGTGGCCATGAATTTACAGCTATAAACAATCATAAATATGGATAATTATTGGATTATTGGCCATTATATTCAAGCCACTTGTGATTTTAATTGAGGCTTGTAGTAGAGGAAAAATTATGATACTTAACATACATATGCAGCCTGTGTCGGCATTTTAGCAACGAGAAATATTTTAATAAAAGTTTGAGGTAATATGATTAAAGATTTTAATATCGAACAAGCAATTTAGAGTTAATTTAATATAGCATCTAACCTGTTACATAACATATACATTAGAAACAAGAAAGAGTTGATATAGATGTATTGATAGTTCGATGGATTTCAAAATGGAAAAACGATAACAATAAAATCAATTGTTGTAACTTCTAACAAGTTAATTGTCCAGCAAAGACTCAAAACAAGGTAGATGTTCAATAAAATATTTTATAAGAATATAATACTTATTTCGATTTTTAAACATTTAAGTCCTTATTATTTGCATTTGCCACGACCATGATTACCATGAAACACTGTCCCAATAATACGGTATTTAATTTTTTAAATCATTGCTTCAATATTGGCAAGCAATTATAGAAGTAATATTTCAACATTTCATTACCAATATCTGAGACCTTTTGGTACTTCATTGCAACTATTTCTTTTTCAAAGACAACATTTCTCTAATTGCGGCATTTAATAGCAAATATTTCCGAAATTACGCCTACATATAATCAATACTATTATTTAATTGGAAGTACAGGGTGTCCCAAAAGTCCTTCACACGTTTTAAAATTCAATACAAGATCAATAAATTGGTGTATGGGAGTGCGGTTTGGACGAAAATGCTTCTTATGATCTGAAAATTTTTTTAAGCAAATAAAAAAAAATCCAAAAATTTCTCATACATGGCGCTGCTGCTGGTAAGTTATTGAATAGTTATAATGCCTTTATACGTAACAATGCCGAAAGACGCACCATGCGTATGCACAGTTTTTGTTCAAACTATAACATCCGACATTCCAGAAGTTAAAAATACCCGTCTGTCCATCTTCACTCGTTTAATAGAACTCAAGAGGGCAAATATTTTTATGTTCTGGAATGTGGGTTGCTGTAGTTTGGACAAAAATTGTGTATACGCATTGCGAGTTTTTCGCCATTGTGTCATGTATAAAGGTATTCTACCTATTCGATAACTTTCCAGAAGCAACGCCATCTAAAAGAATTTTTTTAACTATTTTTTTTTATTTGCTTAAACGAAATTTCAGATCATAAGAAGCATTTTCGTCCAAATCGCACTCTTGTTAGCCAATTGCTTAATCTTTTATTGAATTTAAAAATGCGTCCAGGACTTTCGAGACACCCTGTATTTCCAGTAAAAGCAATATTGCACTCTAAAAAATTGTATGTATGCCCTTTGTTCTCGTTACATATGTCCTTAATAACAGAAAATTTTGTCAAACAACGTGGATGTTTCAGCAATTGTGCTACAAACACTCTTATGTTTCAGAAACGTTTATTTAAGGTTTGTTCTTTTTTCTTAAAACCCCACAAATTTCGTACATCAAAGCTCAAAAGTTTCTGTAAACCTGCAATCAAAAGACGGTAATTTCAGTAATTAAAAGATTTTTTTTTTCAAATAACGGGAGTATTCTGGAAATTCTGGCAGTCACTGGGTTGATTCAATAATGTTTCGGTATAATACCAGTTCTTTATGCATGCTATAATCATTTATTTGTTTAAAATTTGATTCTCGTCATAATCAAGATCACATGGAAAAAACCCAGCAGTTGTTTATGTTTATAGTTTTTTTAAAGAAAATGATGGAATTTTTTGTTATGATGGGAAAAACCTGATGTAATTACATTCTGAACTCATAAGAGGTAATTTATCGTCTTATAATGATTTTCAGATAAATTATTGGTCTATAATTATTTTCATATAAATTATTGGTATATAATGAATTTCAGATAATTTATTGTCTTATAATGATTTTCAGATGATTTTTTGTTTTATAACGATTTTGAGATAATTTACTGTTTATTATTTGGCAGTAAGTATATTATGTCAACATTATGTTGCAATTTTTTAGATTGATGATGGTTTTTTTGTTTTTTAAATGTAAACCTTCATGAAGGTTTTTTAGTCTTGTTCTGGCTCTTTTGAAAGAAAGATGTAAAAATGAACATGGAAAGTTCAGCATTGGAAGCTGAACTAATTATGAACAAAATAGTTCATCGTGCTTCTAGAATAATTCTTAATTCTTTATATATTTAATAATAAGCTATATTTATCTAATGTGCTCGCCCATCTCCTGACTTTGTGGATACATACACATTTCTCGTGGATACACTTACATTTTTTTTCAAATAAGATATATTTTAATTTTTAGCAGAATACTGCTGTTTTATCAATAAGATACTTTTAATGGGACACATAACAACTCTTACGCCATTGTGAGGAAACTTCAAAATAAAAATACTTTTAATAGATGACAGACAGATTGGAACATTTTCGGTCATTTGAAATATATTTTTAAAGTACTTAAGGGCGGGAAATAATATGAATTTCACAGTTCATTAAGAAGAGGAGAATAAAAAATATATAAACATAACAATTATGCAGCAAATAAATATACAAATAACAAAATCAACAAATAACAAAATAAAAAAAATAAACAACCAAATAACAAAATAAAAAAATAAAAAAATACAAAATACCCTTTGTAAATATTTAAATGCGCAATACGTTCAAATATTCACATTCGACTTAAAATAACATTACTATATCGTTCTATAACTATATTATATACTCGGGCTTTGTCTGTATTCTTTCACTTTATCTTCTGTTCAATTTTTTATTAAAAAATGTTTGTTTAATATTTAATAAGTTCTAGTTACAGAAATACCTTTGAGGTTCCGGATCTGAAAATTCAATAAAAATTATTTAATATATATTATTTTATAAATATTTATTTAGCATGTAATATGCTTTATTATATTTATCGAAGTAAATATTCTAAGAATATATTATATTATGGTAATTTGCAGGATACATAATTGCACTCTTTAAAATTTATTATTCAAAATTTTCTTCTATAAACCACATTTCATTATTTATGAATCGCTTTTATAACTAAATCACAAAATATTAAAATATTATGCATTTTGGATGCTATTGATTTATCGCTTATTGTTTTATAAGCCAAATATACAATTTTCTCAAATAACAAATATCTTTGTTCGCATACAAATTGAAAAGGAAAAACAAATACGATTCTTTGTACATCATTAGAATTGTAAAGACTCTCTTCTCTCAAAAACACTTATTGTTTGTTTCTATAGAAATGAATTTTATTGTTGCTTGAATTTCTATTTTTATTGTTTTCTTTTTTATTGATTTCTTTTTCATTTTTTCTATTTCTATTGATAAAATAAAATAGAAATTATTTGATAAATTTGCTGTTATGTCTTAAATCGTGTTTCTAAATGTAAATACTCGAGTTTATATTTTATTTCATTCCTATTTTTAAGTTATTAAACATATCCTGACATATTCTTTTTCGTGTCCGAATGATTCTTTCAAAATCAAATATCAAAATACAATTTTTAAAATATAGTCTTAGCATAATAAAAGAAAATTGTCTGAAAGAAAGAAAATTTTCTACTAGTTTTTGGAAATATATATTTTAAATACTCATTTTTCTCTGAAGGCATTTAGAAAAAACTAATATAAATATTGCTTCGGAAATTGCGAATTGTAGAAAAGAGAATAAGTTTTTCTCCATCAGTAACTGCCACAAACATATTCTGTTTAATATTTTTACCAAAAAAAAAATATATATATTTTATTCTTTGAAAGCTAAAATGAATTTGAATATTTTAAACATTTATCTTTAGTGTTTATTTTTTTTCACATTTATGAATAATAGATTAATAATGACTCTACATTACGATCATTATCATTAAGTTTTTTTTTCAATTAATAAAAAGAGCTTGTGAGGAAGCCATTCAAATGAATATTTATAAGATAATTGATTTCCATTTCAAGAAATAGCGCATTAAGCTTATGAAAATTAATACATATGTATAAAATATTGCGCAGCAATTTTATATTATTTTTTCTAATATATATAAAAATACCATTTTTGTAAAGTATTTGTGAAACTTATTTGACTTTTTTAATTAGTAAATAATAAAGGTATAAATAAAAGATCTAATGAATTTAATTTAAGTTAGAATGTATTATTAATTGAAGAATACGTTATTTCAGACTTACTTACAAATTTATACAATAACCCAACAAGAGGGAAAAGTTAGCCGGGGCCAGGACTCAAACCTGGGTGTACAGTGTAATGTGCTGTTGCTCTAACCACTGAGCTTAACCCGACCGATGTCCTAGTTCGTCAATTTCTCACTATTAATCCATGTAGAGGAACGTCACCTGTCGCTAACAGACACCACAGGATGACTGAACAACGATGAATAAATTGTTATTATATCGGTACCCAATATACAGGGTGTCCATAATTAAACGCCCCTACTTTAAAGTTATCTACAGACGAAACTATTGGTCAGAAAGTTGTGAAATTTTGTGAAGGACATAATGAAGGAATGGGATTTTGCTTAAGCGAAAAAAAATTAGTTCAAAATTTCACCTCCAGAGGGCTTTTTAATGAATTACACCTTTAGCCTACATTTACGGTAGTTTACATATTTTATTGCAACAAAACATGTTCCACATGACGGCTATCATTTTCAGCTACCGTCTGGAATCGTAAGATAGCATGTTCCACAGTTGACCGCAGTGTTTTCTGGGAAATGCTAAAAACATGTCGCGAAAAAAGTTTTATGTAACATGTTTTCTTGTAATAAAATTTGTAACCAATCATAAATGTATACTAAATGTGTAATTCATTAAAATACGCCCTCTGGTGGCGAAATTTTGAACTAATTTTTTTTCGCTTAAACAAATTTCCATTCCTTCATTATGTCCTTCACAAAATTTCACAACTTTCTGACTAGTAGTTTTGTCTGTACACAACTTTAAAGTAGGGTCGTTTAATTATGAACACCCTGTATATATTAATGCACTTAAACACAAGTTTGAATTCAGTAAAGGTATAATCAATTAAACAACACGTTATTTCAGACTTACTGATAAATTAATACATAAAACTAACACGAGTGAAAAATTAGCCGTGACCAGGGCACGAACCTGGGACTACAGTGTAACGTGCTGATGCTCTAACCACTGAGCTAACCAGAACGATATCCTACGAAAACAATTTTACTCTATTAATCCATGTTGGAGGGCATCATCGGCCAGCATGTATTAGAATATATTACTTACATTTTACACATACAGTATTATTAAATACATAAAACACACAAGCATAATTGAAAATATTTACGTCAAGATGTATTTAGTGAAAAAAAAATGTTATAGATACTTTTTATAGAAATGTATTCTATGGATACGTTTATAGAATGTTTATAGAAAATAGTTTATTTATAATAATAATGAATAATAATCTATAGCAATTAGTATTGCTTTCATTTTCATTATTTAGCTTTCTAATCATGAAACGATATGACAATTAATTAAGAGATTTCCTGTTCTATCTTAACGTAAAGCATGCTACCATTTATTTACTTTTATTCAATAATTTGTGTTTCTATTTGTAAATACTTGAATTGAGATTTACACATATGTCTGGATAGGTAACGGTATATTTGATTATTTATTAAACGGTGGGGAGAAAGAACAAAAGTCTTTACATCAAAAAATGTTTTGTGTTTGTTTTCTTTGAAACAGAAAAAATATTTTATGATTTCATTTATGTTATTATTGCTTGGAGTTTCACTTTCATTGTTTACCTTATTAATTGCAGAATATACGATAATTATATACAAGAACGAAAGATCATGCACCACGGCATACATTATGAAACAATTTCCAACACTATCAGCTTATTATTAAGAAAAGTCATTTTTGTTCATACAATGAAATGCGATAACTGAAGAAAAATTGGTATTTCTCTATTATCCCGTCGACCACTTTTCATAACAAAAAACTATCGCCAAACTGTAAGATTAAACGCCAAAAATGCAGTCCCATTTACTTGATGTCAGAAGCATTATACGTGTTTGTTATGTCATCAAGTGGTTTTTAATTCGACATTTGCGTGTATTTTTCATTATATATTACTGATATATTAGTTATTTCCTTAATTAAAATAACAATTGTGTCCTTAAATTCTTATATTTTAATTATTTATTTATTTTGATATTCCAGTGGCAATGTTCTCCCGTTTATTTGGCGTTACAGTTTGGCGATAGTTTTTTGTAATGAAAAGTGGCGACGAGATAATAGAGAAGTACCGAAACATTAAACACTAATCACAAAGCAGTAAAAATTCATTTTCAGGAATTGCTGAACCATAGCCGTCAATGTGTGCCAATTCTAAATCGTGCAACACTGTATATGAAATACACACTTAATAATACTCTAAAAATAAACATTTTAAATTCATATCACAGCTTAAAACGTAAATCCAGTAATTACGACTCGTAGTCGGTTCTGTAACCGAAATTTTTTTAGTGTCTCTCTAAGTGAACGAAATATTCTGTGCACTCAATAAATCTACAGAAAACATACTCTAGTGCACCTCAGTAATGTATATCAATTTCATTAAAATACACTGTAAACGATACTTCCCCGTAGATATTAATGCAATGGAATATTTTTGTGCGTTTCTGTAAACGAACTATAAATGCTACTTACTCTATACTCTATATAAATCATGTTGCCAGCCACCTCAGTGACGCTTATAAATTTCCTTATGATTGAGATAATGCAAAATAATTAAAATGCACTGAAAACTATTTTTCCCATATGGACCATAATGTATTGGAATACTTTTGATTGCCTCTGTAATCTAACCATAAATGCTACACATTTCATTTACAATACCGAACATGCTATGGTCAACCTCCATAACATATACCAATTACATGGCAATCCCACTATATTTACGCGAGTTAGAGCTTGAACAGACAGACAGACGGACAGACAAATCGAATTCATAAACACTTTTCAACTACGTTGGAAATTGTCAATAAAAATACATTTCTTTTCTCTTCATATTTAAAAATTATAGCATATACATTTTATTTCAATAACTTATTGTTGTTTATTACATTTTTTACAGAAAAAAAATGTTAGATGAAGATAAGTTAGATAAGTTGGAAACAAATAATGTTGGAACAGTATTGCTTTTATTTGTTAAATCATGGCCAATATTGCTATGGATAATTTGTCCCAATAAAACACTAAACATTTAAATACAGAAATATTGTGGTTTACAAAATTTGGAATTTACATATGTGAAATATTTTACCACTTCGTGACCAATATTTCTAAAGCAAAGACAATATTTCTCCAATATTGGTATACATGCTACAGTTATTTTCAAATTAAAGCAAAAATTTCTACATGTTTCATTAAAAGTATTTTCGATAGCTCAAAGCAAATATTTTTCTAAAAGTGGCATTTGATTATTAATTATTTCAATTTAGAGGCTATATTCAACATATTATGCTATTCTATATTGTCCTATTTCTTAATAACTATTTTCCGTTCGCATATGCAAATAGTAAATGATTATGATAAAGTAAAACAAATGTCAGTGGACTTTGTTACGCCCGATTACCTACATTACGAATATAGACTATGTGGGAGGAATTGCCTCCCATGGAGGTCTTTCTAAGGAATCCTAAACCGTATGAAGTAAAATAAAGTTCTTGTCTCGAAATCATTAACTCCTTTGTATGCAAGCAAATGTTACTAACACGCGTGTTTCTAGTACCACAGCTTCGATTTTTGGCGACATTATTAACTTTTAACCGACAACGTGAAAGTTGTCCCTGCAATTTGCTGCCTATGCTGCCATTTCGTTCCTAGCTCGCATTTTAACTTATAGAAAAAAAACAATGATTTTTTTTTCAAAAACAATGCTATTTTTAAATGACTGTATTTGTTAGTTGAATAAATCATTAAGTATATCACGTACAGTCTTTATTCTTTTTTTTTTCTTAATATTTCGTGAAGAAATTGCAAGAGTATAAAAATGCGTGAGGACGAATAATAAGATTGAAGCCACAGCGGTCAACCGACATTCAGAGCCCCGGCCCTACCTTTTCGCTTGTCAATGCACTAAACTTGTGGAATTCAGCATTTATTTTTTCCGGTAATGTATTACATTATGTATAATTCTTTATTCATAAAAATATCTAATCTAACTTTTGGCAACATTATTACTACAACAACAGTAAAGGGTTAGTTTTCAAACACAAATTTGATGTTGATTACTTAAACTATTTCGTTCTTCTTTTCAGGTGTAATGACATTAGTATTTTAAACTTAAATTTATTCTTCTTTCAATTTTTATGTACTAATTTTTATTTTGTATATGAAAATAGCAAAAGAATACTATAAATTGAAAGGATGTTTTAGCCTTGAAACCATTATTTTTTATCCATCACATGGAAATATTATCAACGTTGTTTTCTACTTTCATTAGTTAAATTTTCAGAGTAATTAAGAAGCTTTTAAGCAGAAAAGATGTAGTAATTATTAAAAATATTCCATCCTCTGTCTTAATTTAAACTAAGGTATTATTTTAAATTTCACTTAGTTTACTTATTTATTTTGTAATTCATTGGAAATTTTCCTGACATATATGAAAAACATAAGTAATTTAGGTTAAAATTATTATTACTTGGTTTATTAAAATTTTCAATATTGCCATCAGCCATTGTACATCAACCATATAGGTATTCATAAAAAGTGATTGTTTACTTTTTTGGTTATTATTATCAGTATTGTTACGGTTTTCAAAAGGGTAAAAGTGAAACAAAAATATCGTTTAAAGAAACAAAGCATTTAAATTAAACTACAAAAAAAAGAAGAAATAAAACACTTATTGGCAAAAATATACTTAGTTACTAGATTTTTATTGTAATGTAGAAACGAAAATAATAGATATTAGAATATATATTCGTTCTTTAAACTATCCTGTTAATATTAGAGGAAATAAATTACATAAAATTTTCTCATACTTTTTCTCATCAAATAAATCATGTAATTATATTATTTTTTCTCAGTTGTGATCCAGTTAATTCTCGTATTAAATAATAATCAGTCAAATGTTAATCCAAATAATTTCCCCCAAGAATAAATATGTAAAATACTTCCTTGAATTTAAATTGAATGTAGAGAAGGAAAATTATCTTTGCAAACCATTATATAGTAAAAGATAATTTCGCCTCGATACCAGATTTCTAAGCTTAAAAATTCCTAATCGTATCCATGGAAACATTATTAACGGTTGTGTTTCTATTTTCATTGATTGGATGTTCAGCGTCATTAAGGAGCTTTTTAAACACAAAAGAGATGGTAATTATGAAAAGGATTTCCTCATTCTTCTTAAATAAAATGACGCTAGACACTTGAATGTAATTTATTTAAAGTAACATTATTAAAATTTACCAAATTTGGTTTAAAATCCCTATTTATCGGTATAGAGAGAGAAAATTATAAAAATAACTGAAATATGTTTATCTAGAATTACTCTTCTGATTTTATTATTATTTTTTTTTTATATAGATTTTACTTTAGCGTCCTTAATTTGTAAAAATTAGTAGGAAACTTACTACTTTTTTAAACAAAACATTAAGCAAATACAGTGAAACTTCCATTTTACGAAGTCTCATCGTTACACTTAAAAACTTCGTTATGAAGAAAATTCGTTAAATAGAAATTAACTTAAATTCATGAAATTTTTTCTTGAGATATGACAAACAGGTACTGGATTCAGAAGCATTTGATTCAGTTTTAATTATGAAGCCGTCTTTTACAAAACAGTTGTGTACGGTCGATGAAATCACGACACATTTCCAAGCTTTGGCCCAAGCTTTCATCAGCTCTGATACACATAATCTCAAACTAATGTTTTCACTACATTGGCTTTTTTCTGTCTTTTTCGATAATGTACTTCAAGATTTTTTATTATTCCTTAGACTAATGATTGAAGTTTAGCTGTATTGGCAGGAACAAAAATAACTTTGATGTTCTTAGATTTGTATTTTGAAGAACGTTCTTTTGGATGTACAAAGCAATTGTCTATCAGCAATGGAGGTCAGAATGGTTACCTGTCTGACTCTAATAGATATTTTTTGTTTCAATGCATCTGACGCCATTGCGACACCTCATCTTCTATATCATTGAAGGTAAAAAAGGGGATTTTGACTCCCCCCAACTGTCAGCGCTGGAATCTCGGAGTGGGAGAATAGTGATAACAAGTGTTTTTCTCAGTGTGAAAAAGAATTGTTTTATTTAGCACCAAGCAGAATGGAAATTATTTAAATGTGTTCGTTTTCATACAATCGAATCCGCTGAAATAAATTTGAATATCCTTCGAACAGCAATCGCTTAATTTGAATTCTGTACACGTACAAAAGTGGAATAAACTTCGTTATATAGAATATATTTTTCGTAATGTGGAGATTAGTTTACATGCTAATGGTGTTCAAAGTCAAAGTTCTGCAGAAAATTTCGTAAAGTGGAAAACTTCGTTAAATAGGGACTTCGTTAAAGGGAAGTTCCACTGTACTATTTTTATTTGCAATATCGTTCTCGAGTGCGTCCTTTTGCAATTAAATCTAGGGTTAGGACAGAAATTGAATATTTTTAAATGAAATGCATTTTGATTAGGTAAAGTTTGAAAATTTGCTCTAGAGGGGAAAAAGGGTTATTTTAAAGTGGGCATAAGCAAATTTAATGGGAGGAAATATATAAATTTAAAATATGTTATATATACATATGAGTATATACTTAACTCCATTATTTTCATTAAATAACATGTTATCTGCGACAAATTATTTTTCATGTCCTTATTCTAAATTATTTTTCTTGTAAATATTGAAGAAATACAATACGAATTATAAATATTTGAATGAAATTCCATATACGAAAATCTTTTAAACATTGGGGAAAAAGAAATAATAGATATATTTAGAAATATAGTTGCAGAAAGCTTTAAAGAGAAACGGAGATGAGTTTTATTATTCTGAATCCGTCGAATCAAAACGAATTGTTATTTGCTAAAGAATAAATTCCGCTAAACTTATTGGACTGTAATCGATTCTGATGAAAATTTTCCTATTTCTTATTTGCAAATGTTTCATTTCCGAAAATTTGTAAAAAATCACCTGAATTTTAAAATATATTTTCCATCTAACGATTCAATAAAAATAATGATAGAAATAAATTGAAACTTTTTACTGGAATGTATTAATAATTTATTTTGTGTGTCTTGTACTCGGCATCCGGAAAATTTTGCGCGAAACTGGGTTCATGTTGGCACTTCGTCTACAGCTAGTATCAAAACTTCATAAAAACAATGAATTTTAAAAAACCGGTATTTTTCCATGGCTATATTTGTCAGTTAAATAGAACAGTAAGTATATTTCTTATAAAATAATTTATTATTTTTAATGATAGCTAAAGAAAATACTCGTCTAGCAAACTATGTGTTGACTGAATGTTGCCACCAGTTTTACTAAATTTTATTTTGCATATACAAAAAATAAAATAATATTATAAAATGAAAAAAAAAATTAGTCTTGAAATAATGTCTTCGTCCTATCGATAAAAATATTAACGACATTTTTTTTTCCACTTTCATTAGTGGAATTTTCAACGCAATTAAGACGCTTTTACGCAGAAAATAGTTGATAATTATTAAAAGTATTAAACCTTCTGTCTTAATTAGAATTGAGCTATTATTTTAAAATTTAATTAGTTATTTACTTATGGTACAATTAATGGCAAATTTCCTCTACGTATATAAAAATAGGAAGTAATTACATTGATGAAATTGTATATCATCTATACACGGATGCATAAAAGGTTATTTTGTTGGTTATTAATATTAGTAATGTGATGGTTTCCGAACAAGTAAATAGTGAAACAAAAACATCGGTTAAAATGATGAAAAATTTAAAAAATGAAACAACACTTTTAGGACTAATTAATATTTTTTTACCTAAAACATAGCCTTTTATTGTAATATAGAAACAAAAATAACAGATATAGAATTTATACTTGTTTCTTAAACTAACCTCTTACAATTACCGCAAATAAATTAAGTTACATTCTCCAGTGATTTTCTCATCAAATAAGTCATGTAATTGTATAAATTTTACGAAGTTGTCCTCCAGCTAGTTCTCGTATTAAACAATAAACCGTCAAATAGTCATCCAAATAATTTTCCCAAATAATAAATATGTAAAATTCTTCCTTGAATTTAAATTGAATTTAAAGAAAGAAAATTATCCTTGCAAACCACTTTACAGTAAAAAATAATTTCATCTCGAAATCAATTTTGTTGATCGTATCCATGGAAACATTATTAACACTTACGTTTCTATTTTCATTGCTTCGATGATCAGCGTCCTTATAAAGTTTTTTAAGCACAAAATAGTTGGTACTTATGAAAAGGATTTCCTCAATCTTCTTAATTGGGATTACTTTAGACTCTTTAATACTAATTTTTATAAAATAATTTTTTCCAATTTGTCAGATTTGGTTCGAAAATCATATTTAATGTCATGCATAGAGACAAAATATAAATAACACAAATATTTAAAATATGTTTATCTTGGATTACCCTTCTGCGAAAGTAGATTTGTTTCTTACGTCAATTTATTTCAACTTTCGTTCTGTGGAACTTTATTTAATTCCTAAAAATGTGTTGAAATAAAAAAAAGACTTCTTTTTTAAAGAAAACATTAAGCAAATATTATTTGTCTTTGTTATATTATGGCCATGATTAGCCAGACATACTGTCCCAATAATAAGGTATTTTATTTTAGAAAATATTGTTTACGGAATTAGCAATTCAATAATTCAATATTGGCAAGTAATTTTAGAAAGTAATCTTTCAACATTTCATTACTAATATTTCAGAAATATTAATTTTTTTTTTTGCTAATACTTCAACTGCAAAGACAATATATCTGTAATAGTTGCATTTGATTGCAAATACTTCCAATTTAAAGCCTATATAGCCAATACTATTATTTAATAGAAAATATTTCCATTGAAAGCAATATTGCCCTCTCAACAAATCCGTGAATTGACATGTATAATGTGCAAAGCTACTATACCAAAAAGAAAAGCTTCAATTTCATATAAATACATGGTTTAGTGACATCATCAGCGTTAGTCGTAAACAGGTGTGTTTTTATTTAAATTATTTTTGAAATTATTTATTTATTTAGTTTTTTGCAAACAGATTAATTCTTCTTTGAACGATTATATCTTACGATGGCTACATTTGTGAATTGAAATTTAAAGATTTTTACTCCACTTAAGGTTATTTTCTACCAAAATTTGTTAAAAGGTATTTGCAACTAAAAATTACGTTACACGCGTGGGGAGTACTGAAAAGCAACTAGTTCTGCATAAAAAGAGAATATTTTATATTGTTGTTATTATCAAATGGAATATATCTGCAAATAAATTTAATAATCAATAATTAAATATAGCTTTTTCTTATGGCAGTTGATTAGTTAAAATTGTCATTCCTATTCGTATTGCTTTTAACTGCTTTTACCTAACACACTTTCTATATTTAGTCGATGCATCTTATTATTATCGTACACAGTTAAAAATATACGCGGGCGAGAAACATTAAAGAAATAAGTATAAAAAAGTATTTTGTTTCAATCTTAAAACCATTTTCTTGAACACATCCATGAAAATATTATCACCGTTTGCATTTTCACTTTAATTGTTTGTATTTTCAACGTAATTAAGACACTTTTGTGAAGAAAAGAGGAGGTAATTTTTAAAAGTATTTTATCTTCTATCTTAATTATAACTGTATTTTAAATTTAAAAAGTTTATTCGCTTGTGTTCCAATTAATTGCAAATTTTCCCTACGTATATTAAAATAATTAATTACATTTATGAAAATGTTTATCAAGCAAATAGGCTTACATAAAAGGTGATTTTTTTTTGTATATAATTATTAGCGTTGTGATGGTTTTCGAAAGAGTAAAAAGTTAAACAAAAACATCGGTTAAAAGCATAAAAAATTTGAATTACAACTAAAAAATAATAATAATATTAAAAAAATTGCCGAAATTTAATTATTGACTTGAAACATAAATTTTTATTCTCATATAGAAACAAAAATTATAGATATAGAATATACATTAATTCATTAAACTATCCTCTTAATATTAGAGCAAATAGATTACAGTACATTCTCCAGTAATTTTATCACCAAATAAATCATGTAGCTATATAAATTTTACAAAGTTGTGCTCCAGTTAGTTCTCGGATTAAATAATAAACCATCAAATGTTCATTTGAATAATTTTCCCAAAGAATAAATATGTAAAAATCTTCCTCGAATTTAAATTGAATTTAGAGAAAGAAAATTATTCTTGCAAACCACTTTACAGTGAAAGATAATTTCGTCTCGAAATCAATTTTCCTGATCATATCCATGGAAACATTGTTAACGCTTGCGTTGTTATTTTCATTGCTTGGATTTTCAGCGTCATTATGAATCTTTTTAAACACACATTTTATGGTAATTATGAAAAATATTTTCTTATTCTTCTTCTTATTTGAATGACGTTAGACTCTTTAATATAATTTATTTAAAGTAAAATTTTCGGATTTGCCGAATTTATTTAACATTGTTTAGAAACGTTCAGAGAGAAAAAAAATAATACAAGGAATGCAAATATTTAAAATATCTTTATGTTGGATTACTCTTCTGCGAAAATAGATTTTGTTTTCCGCAGATTTCTTTCAGCTTTCTTTCTTTAGCACTACATTTAATTTATAAAAATAAATTAAAATAGAAAACGTACTTCCTTTAACAAAACATTACTCCAATACTATTTGTATTTGCTATATCGTGGCCATAATTAGCATGAAATATTGTCCCAATAATAGGGTATTTGAATTTTGGAAATATTGATTTAATATTGACAAGAAATTTTAGAATGTAATATTTATACATTTCACTACCAATATTTCAGAAATATGGGTGCTTCATTGGAAATATTTCGTATAAAAAGCTGATAGCGGCATTTAGCGGCATTTCATTGCAAATATTTTCAATATAAAACCTGTATATAGACAATATTATTATTTTATTAGAAGTATTTTCCTTGAAATCAATATTGCAATCTAAACAAATTCATTAATTTTTCGTGCATCAAATACTGTTAATTCGCGAATGTTTTCCGTTTTTATTTCATAATTGTCCCTCAAAATATTGAAACTTTGCCATTCAAATTTAAACAAGCTGGAAATTGTAGCTCAACCGTGGCAAATGAGGTCCGGTCGTACTACAACTAGTTTTATAAATATTCAGATATTGGTGCAATAGCTGTTGCACTCTTACGCAAAAATGCATGAATACAAAATTTATTTTATGTGCAGATTTTCATATTATAGATATTAATTTTGTTTTATGAAATTTAGTTTTAAAACACTTTTACAAACAATTTATTAATATTCTGTTACATTAAAATTATAGTATGCGCAAATATCCAATACAAGACAATGTAAAAAAAAATCATCGTTATTATCTCCCTGAAAAAATGAATTATATCGTCTGATATTATGATATAATTAATTTCCGTAATAAAATAAGTGAATTTTAAGTTGGCAACATTTTATCTTTTGTTGACATTTACTGAAAATTCAAATGGGAAACTTAAGCCTAGCTTTGAAATTTTCAGAGCTTGAAATCCATATTTAGACTCTTCTTCCATTTAATATATATTTTGCCGGAAACATCTATCCAAAATACTGTCGGTAGATTATACGATTGCTATATTTAAACAATTTTAGTACACAAATTCGGTTTTTAAATTCAGTAATACGGAAATAATATGACTCCATCTTAAATACGACGTAATCACCATGGCAACCAATAATCGTTATCTATCATGGGATATTATTGGATTAATTACGTATGATGAGATTTAATAGAATGAAGAAAACTTTTACTAATATCTTTATACGTTTTGATTCGATTTTCATAAAATGTAAAATGGCTCGACTAAATTCTGCAGCGATTACATATATTATATTTCAAACCATTCTGTTGGGTAGTTTTTGCGCTGTTATATGCAAACAGACGGAACAGACAGATGGACGAGACGACGGCTATAGGTGCTACGTATTTATATAAGTACGATCGCACCTAAAAATTATGTAAAATAATCTAAAGTAAACTACATTTTCGTCATATTTCAATTTGCTCTAAGAACTTTTCTGTTTCAGAAACATAATTTTTAGACATGTCTTAAAATCACAGAATTTCACACATCAAAACCTCAAAAGATCCTGAAATCTTGCAGTCAAAAGACGGAAAATGTCCCTTCCCACCCTCACCCCCCAAGAAAGAAAGTCATCAAACAAAAGAATTTGCTTTCCCAAATCACAGTGTTGTTCCTCGAATTGCACTGCAAGCATTCTTCTGTTTCAGAAACAAAATATTAATGTGTGACCCCTTTTCTTAAGTTTACAGAAATTTCGTACATCTAAGTTCAAAATTTCATGAAATCTTCCTGTAAAAAGACGGAAATTTTATCCAATAAAATAAAGAATTCAGCAAATAAAAAAAAATTGCAAGAAAATTGCAAGAAACTTTTTTTGCCAGTACTTTTTACGTTTTAGATGAAATTTTTTATAATGTGGGCTCGAATATAGCCAATATTTAATTGTTAATAAGATTGGGTCGATTTAGTTTGATATATTTTTATTTTCAGTAACTTACTGCTGTTTTTATCAGTGAAATATTCCTACTTGAACATATAGCAACTGTTCGGTTCAAAATAAAAGAAATTTTAATAGATACGAGAATAACGGAATTTTTTCTGTCATATGAAATATATTTTAAAAGCCTCCCTGTCAGGGAGTCATATGATTTTTACAAGTTCACTAAGGAGGAAAGATAAAAAAAAATGTATAATCATCTGGGAAAAAAAAAAAAAAAAAAAAAAAAAAAAAAAAAAAAAAACAGAAAATATTTTTTGCAAATATTTAAATATGCATTGCGTTCGATGCATTAAAATCCCATTTTAAAGAATACTACCATATCGTGCTATACCTAATATTACATATTTAGACTTTATTTGTATTAAAAATCGTTTTTTTGTATTAAAAACGTTTTTTTCTATTAAAAATCGTTTTTTTTTGCATTAAAATATTTGTTTAGTATTTAATAAATTCTTGTTGGAGAAATAACTTTGGTGTATTATATATTTTTTTATGAAGCATGTAACATGCTTTTTTCTATTTTAATGAAGTCAATATTCTAGAAAATTATTAATCTTTCATTATTTGCAGAATACATAAATTCTTTATTTAATTTATCTATTTTAAATCACATTTCATTATTTAACAATCACTTTGCTACTAAATCAAATATTAAAATTTTATGCAATCTGTATGCTATTATTTTTTCATTTATTGTTTTAGAAGCCATAAATATTCGGCTGTAATTTTTTTTTTCCAAGAACAAATAAATTTGTTAATGTTTGTCCGTATACAAATTGAATACGGAAAACAAATATGATCTTTGTTGATTATTAAAATTCTAAAAGATCTTTCTTCTCAAAATCACTTGTTTGTTTCTATAGCAGTAAATTTTATTGATGCTTCTATTTATATTTCAATTGTTTTCATTTTCATTATTTAGCTTTTTAATGATAAAAATATAATTGAATAAAAAGATAATTCATTGGTATTTATTTAATGACATTTTAAATATTACAAATTATATTGCGCAACAAAAATATGTTGCCTCTAAAAGTGTTAAAGCTTATTTTTAAGGAATAAATAATCATTTCTTGCTGTAGAAATAAAATTATTTGAAGCAGTAAATAAAACTAAAATTACATTTATATTAATTAATTTTATACCAATTAATTCGTCATTCTTCGTGTGTTTTTTAATTTAATTATTTAACTAAACATTTAATTTCTTTTCACCTTTTAAATTCATATTACATTTTTAAATAAATTCTAGATTTATTAAAGCAATTTTCGCATTTTTAATTATAATTTCTATGCATATTTTTTTAAACATCAGCAACCACTGCTGATAGTGTTTGCTTACTTATTCAGATTAACAAGCGAATAATAAAGGAATTTCATTGTTAAATTATTAAAATTGTCTCTGGAAATTACAGTTCCTACTTTTAAACATATTGAAACATACTTAATGTATTTCAAAGTAAAACACTAATAAATACATTTCTTCGTAAATAAAGAATATAAAATCATAAATTTGTAATTTTTCTCTTGTTTATCTAATTGTATTATACTATATTTTTACTGCTTTACTCTCCAAAAGATTAAAAAATAATTTGTCTGAACGATTTATAATTGGTCCATAAAATATATATATATATATACTGACATTATATTCGTATCAAACTGAGTTAAAAAAATAGAATTATTATACAACAATAAATTAATTAGTGTAAAACAACCATTTGGAAAAGAGAAAAGACGTTCAAGCTTGAACTGTTATTATTCGGTCAATATTAGCGTTACAAATAATATAAACTTATTGTTTCATATTACAGTGTATGAAAAGTTGTTTTACTACATATAATTTGCAGAACACAACAACAGTCTAAAAATTTTAATGTGGTCACCCAATCCCCTAGCATGAAATTTCTGTACTTAGAAATGTATAGTGATCCAAAAGTCACAAAATAAATAGTTCGGAAACTATAGACAATAACACGATGCGATTTGCACTGATATATGTAATAGTGAAAAACTTTATTAACTAGGGAAAACGGGTTTTTCCTAGCGCTGTAAGTTAGAACGCGTTCTAACAGGAACCATTGACTATTATAGTCAATGGTTAAAACGCGTTTTAACTGGAGCTCTCAATTGAAACTTTCCTTAGCGTTTCCTTGGCGTTTCCCTTAGTTAATTCTGGTTTAGACTGATTTCGAGTTTTCACTATAATATATATACAAATTAAAATATGGGATTTGTTTTATAGAAAAACAATTGTTCTACTATAACAGCATTTGTAATCGACAGTAAGCATTGTAGTAGTTCCAATGCTTCTGCTTTTCGGTATTTAAGCCATCATTAGACAAGAATCACAGCAGAAATCTTTTCCAATGCCCTGCACAGCACACTGTAAATAAATAAAAATGTTTCTACATATAATATAGGCCATTTACGAAACTATATTATAACGTCATCCGTGTTACCCACGATTTCGAAAACCGTTCTTTATTTTTAGAAATTTCAGAAACCAATGTATTTTAAGGATTTAAAGAAACATTTATGAAAACAAAGCTTCTTTTGCTGCTACTGATTTTTGGGGATGTTTCCGAGTAGTTTTCAAAGAGTTTTTAAAGAGTTTCGTCAAATGTGAATATCAGTTGTTTTCAGGATGCCTTTCCTTTCACAATTAAACATTTTCAACTACGTAAATTAATTTATACATGCAAGAGTTAGAAAACAATCATAATCTTACTGTTAATGCAAAAAAATATAATATTAAGTTTAATGTTAATGTTAATGCTGGTCATTTTTCATGTTTGTATGTAAAACGTGTTTGCTGAACATGAAAATGTTTATTTGATAATGGATAACTTCCGAAAAACTTATATTAACGATTTGAGAAAACTGATTAATACATAAATCCTTGGCAGCAAAATAAATATTGGTTTTACAAATGCTTCTTTAATTCTCAAAAATATATTATTTTTTCTGGTATTTCTAAATCAAAAAAGGCTTTTTAAAATCGTGGGATAACTCGGAAGGGATTATTGCATATTTTCATATGCGGATATATTAGACTTTCCTAGCTAGTGTCATTTTTAGAGTTTCGTTCATCTCACGAAACCCTATTGCTCCCGCTCCGTTGTCTGTCTGTCACAGAGCCATTCTCGAAAACTATGTAACTTACAGAGTTGAAATTTTGTGTATAAATCAGAATATCAGCTGTGAAGAGCTGAAAATATTAAAATTTGAAAAATTCGTATTATTTTAATAAATAGAGATAAAAAACCAAAATTCTAACAGCCTTTTCCCATTAAATTTAAACACTTTTCGTTATAGCCGATGCCAACAATTAAAAATCAACGATAAAAATCTTTCTACAATAATTATTTTTCTATCAGACGATTTCCACGTGAAAAATGAAATAAAACGTTTCACCAATTGAAAAAAAGATTAATATGAAATAAAATTGATTGACGTCATAGTGGTAATAAAACATAAAACGGAAAGATTTCTCAATAATACAAGGAGTATGAGTATGTGTATGTGCACAAAACAGATTAATCTCACGTCATTAGAGAATTAAAAAGAAAATCTGACGTCATATCGGAAGTTTAACGGATTTTTCAAATGTTTCAGAATAATACAAAGCGTGTATCAATATGAGTAATAGAGAATAGTAAATATATGAGTTTGATAAACATATTGAATCATGATAAAAATCTGATTATGTAAATATTCGCATATTTTAACATTTTGAAGGTGTACAACATGTTTAATTTTGAAATTATTTTTTTTTAAATATCGCATTTAGTCCGCATGACAGATATTACAGTGAGAGAATATAATAGCGGGCTTAGACCGCTATCGGAATGTTTTAGATTTTCGAAAAAAAGAAAAAATAGACCGGTAAATTTTTACTTTAAAGGAATATTAAACGAAACCCTTTGAGCGATCTTCGATCACACTTACTTGTTTTAAAAAGTGTATGTTGCCACGTTTCACAGATATTTTCACTAATATCATTAGTCAAATGAATATATGTAATCCTAGCTATGTTGTGAACTTAGTTTTACAAACTGTGACACAACTGACTAGTGACAAGTTTTACACAAGTGAAACGATGTTTGTTGGTGGCAAAAGTAATGAATCTGGTAATAAAATTCGCAATATTAAATTTAATTTCCATTTATTTTTGTACATTTTAGTGAAACCCCATCATTAAACTTTCTATACGTTTTGAATTATTGTTTTTTTTTTCTATTTTTGTGCTTTTTGAATCATTTTATATGCAGAGTGCGTCAGAAAAAAATTATTCATACTTTGAATGATTACAATTCCAGTTCAGGGATCGGAAGTAGTGCGCTACAAGTAGTGAAACAAAAGTAGCCGCTACATTTTACAGTAGTTTGTAGTGTCGCGCGCTACATTTTGAATAATGTAGTGTAACGAGTAGTGCGATGCAAACAATCAGTAATTTGTAGCGAGAACCGACGCTACTTTTAACGCTACTTCATGGGGAAAATGTACTATTCTGCGAATCACGTGGCCGAAACTTGCTTCTTTTGTGCAAATTTTTTTCTGCTCAACAATTTGCGAATCTCAGCCGCATTGTATAGCAACGTATTGCACGAAGTCATAGATTTTTCCCATTGACACTTGCTGCTAAAATCAAGTACACTAATCCACCAAATGAATGAATTTTCTTGCGTGCAACACTTGTCTATTTAGTCATTATAAATTCTTCATGTTTTAAGACTGGGTTTCTTATTATACATGATTGCTTTATTTGCATATTTATTTATTGTTTGTATTTAGAGTTGTTTTTCTGTAATTTTTTAGATTATAATATCTTTCTTAAATTTTCTACGAAATTTGTAATATGTGTACAAACTAACACTTAGAAGACAAACACAAAATATTTTCTTGTATGTTATCTTTTTTAATGTCCTCGGATATGTCACATTTATTTAATTATGTTGGCAGACACGATATAATGAAGGATTGTTTTATTATTTAATTCGTGTCTTTGATTTCTAATGTAAATAGAATCCTTTGACAAAATCTGAAACTAGCAAAGTAATGACTTACTTTTGAAAAGTAGTTTGTAGTCGCTACTTTTTTAAACAAGTAGTTGCAGTTGTAGTTCGCTACAATAAAAAAGTAGTTTTTCCGCCCCTGCAGTTTTAAATCACATATAATTAATATTTAAATTGCAAAAGAATCTACATAAAATGTATAACTTTTCTTCCTACCGCAGATGTTCAAAATTATTACCGTTCTGTTTAATGCACTGCTTATATTGGTGGGCTAGTGATTCACAAACTTAAACAAACATTTCATTTGGTGTTGTGGCGCATTCTTGTGCTCAATTGCGGCTTCGGAACGTTGTCTACGAAGATCCAGTCGTTTCAAACTTATCTTTTATCCGATGAATTGTAAGTCGCATAGGTGAATCTGCCTGAATTATAAAATAATCAACTGTTATATTGTTTATCTGAGATATTGTTTTTGTACCGCAGATGTTCAAAATTATAACCTTTCAGGTCAATACACTGCTGATAACGGTGGGGCTATTGATTCACAAACATCAATAAATATTTCATTTTGTATTGTGGCGCATGCTTGCTCAATTGCGCTTTCGGAACGTTGTCTATGAAGATATATCATTTCAAACTTATCTTTTATCCTATGAATTGCAAGTCTCAGAGTCGGATCTGCCTGAATTATAAAATAATCAACTGTTATATTGTTTGTCTGCGATATTGTATTTGTACTTCTGCTAAATGTTCATGCTTACAATAATATTTTAAAATAATTTTCTATTTTTCAAAAGTTAATCTTGGTCCACTCATTATTTCCAATTAATGACACTTTAAAAAGAAAGAAAAATTAGAAAGTTGTGACCCGTTAAACAGTGTGTGTATACATTTTTCTGACGCACTTCGTATATCTGTCACTAACAGTTTAGAAATTAGTTATTAAGCAACGATAACTATAGACACTCGAACATAACAATATTGACAACATTGTTTTGAAGGGGCGAGGCCAACGAGGTAAGCGCGTAACATCAGAATATTAAATTCTTCAAATTAAAATTAACTCTGGTCTTCAACATGCAGAAAGAAAAGGAATTGCTTACCTTTTCTAAGGTCTATCCAATTTATGAAATATCCACTGGTTTATATATTTCAACTATTTGAGAATTTATTATAAACACTTCTTGAATAATCGTGTAGATGTACCACTTCTGAAATAAGACTTGTAAAAAAAAATTATATTAATGCACAATTCACATTGAATAAATAAGTTCACGTTTGGATTGATTTTAAAAATTATATTTTACATTACTTAAAATTTTAAAAGGTTTACATTTAGATTAATTTTAACATCAGGAAACATTTTTTCCTGTGACTTTACAGAATGAAGGATAGTAATACACTGACTCATTTTCACAAAGTTTGGAAAGTTACGAGTAAAGTTGCATCATTTCTTTGAAACAAATTGACGTTGAATAATTGTCCTTTTAAATGTTTTAGTTCTGTAATAAGTTTATAATGGCATAATCACAAATAACAAATTATAAACATATTTCACATTATTAGAAGAGAACGATTATAACGAGGTAATAAATCTCTATTGCTTGATAAACTTGAAACTTAAGAGTCATAAATTAGGTCACTTGTTTTAAGAGATGAGAGAAAAATTATCGTTGGGTTTTTATCTGCGTGCTTCATCATTTTCTTTATTTATTTATTTTACTTTGAGTGGAAAATATTAAGTGATTGAAATGAATGGATTAGTTTTCTACAATTTCCCCCTTAATCCGTTCATGGGGATTAACTAATATTTTCATTGAATTTCTGTGTTCGATGAATCGAGGCTTGGGTAAAGGTTTGGTAAGTGCATCAGCTATCATTTTTTTTTACAAGTCTTATTTCAGAAGTGGTACATCTACACGATTATTCAAGAAGTGTTTATAATAAATTCTCAAATAGTTGAAATATATAAACCAGTGGATATTTCATAAATTGGATAGACCTTAGAAAAGGTAAGCAATTCCTTTTCTTTCTGCATGTTGAAGACCAGAGTTAATTTTAATTTGAAGAATTTAATATTCTGATGTTACGCGCTTACCTCGTTGGCCTCGCCCCTTCAAAAGTGATCATGAGCCTGATGAATATATGAACTCAGAATTTATTCTTAAGGATTAATAATTGACTCTAATTAATAAAAATAATACTCAGCTCTTATGCTAGATTAAAAATTCAAGAAAACATAATTGAATTTAATAAACTATTTAAACTAATAAAACTTTAAAAACTGTATAAACAAGTTCTCCGAGATGGCGACAATAAAGGAAATGCAAATAGTAGATAAATTAAACAATAATAATTATTCTATATGGAAGTTTAAAATTAATATGTTGTTAATTAAGGAAGATTTGTACGAACTCGTAACTCAGGAACCCCCTACACCAATTAACGAAGATTGGAGAAAAAAGGATGCAAAAGCTCGCGCTTTAATAAACCTGAGTATAGACGATACGCAAATAGTTCATGTAAAACATTTAGAAACAGCAAAACAGACATGGGATAGTTTAAAAAACATTCACGAGAGAGCCAATTTGTCCAGTAAATTGTATTTGTTACGAAAATTGTATAGTGCAAAACTTCCCGAAAATGGGAACATGCACAAACACATTACTAATATACTGGAAATAAAAGATAAGCTCTCCGCAATAGGAGAGAACATAACCGACTCGCATTTATCTGCACTTCTATTGTGCTCTTTACCTGCGAGTTATAATACATTAATAACAGCTCTCGAAGCCCGAAATGAAATTGAATTAACTCCCGAATTCATCAAGAGCAAACTTACTGATGAATTTAATAAACGGGTAGAAAATAGTGAGCAAGTTGAAAACTCACAAAAGGTGTTTAAAACACAAAAGAAATACACTCAAGATTATAAAGGGCAAAACAAATATTGTACCTACTGTAAACAATCAAATCACACTTACAAACAATGCTGGCATCTCAAGAACAGAAACACACAGACCACTACACCTAAAACACAATACAAATACAAAAAGTACACATCGTTGTGTTTTGAAAATATAAAAGGTGATAGTAAAAATAAAATGAATCAATCAAAAACAAATGAACAGGTACAAATAAATAAAAGTGAACATAAAGATGCAGCATTCATAATTGTAAATCCCGCTAATAAAACCTGGTTAATTGACTCAGGAGCGTCTTCGCATATAGCGAACGATAGGGATATATTTACAAAATTCAACGATACTGAAAAAACTACAGTAACAATTGCTAATGGGAATACATTAAATTCTTACGGAACCGGCGAAACACAAATAATGACAAAAACATCTGATGGATGTATAAATAGAATTACACTTAAAAATGTGTTATTTGTTCCACAATTGGAATCAAATTTAATTTCCGTAAGTAAAGCCACAGAACATGGCTACAAAGTATTTTTCGAAAATGAAAAATGCATACTATCGTGCAATGGAAATATATACTTAGAAGCATTTAAGAAACATAACTTATATCAAGTTGAAACACTAGAAGAAAGTTCTCAAAATAAAATAAACATTGCACATGATTGCAGAAATAAAGATTGCCTCGAAATTTGGCATAAACGCCTTGGCCACAGAAATAATGAAAGTATAAAAGAATTAGTCAAAAATGACTTGGCCAGTGGGATAAAAATAAATAACTGTAATCATAAAACAAACTGTGAAACCTGTATAAAAACAAAGTCAACAAATGCACCGTACTCTAAATCTATCGAAAATAAAACAACAAAAGTATTAGATTTAGTACATACTGATTTATGTGGGCCTTTTAAAACACCCACAATAGGAGGAAAAAATTACTTCCTTACATTCATAGATGACAATTCTAGATTCACAGTTATTTACTTATTAAAAAGTAAAGATGAAGTTTATGAAAAAATAAAAGACTATGTACAAATGGTCAAAACCAGACAAGGAAAATATCCGACGGCGATTAGATCGGATAACGGTGGGGAATATATAGGAAATAAAACAGAAGCCTTTCTAAGGGAACATGGTATAAAACATGAATACACAGTTCCATTTTGTCCCAGCCAGAATGGCATTGCTGAGAGAAAAAACAGAAGTTTAATTGAAATGACACGAAGCCTATTATCCGAAGCAAATTTACCTCATAGGTTCTGGGGTGAAGCGATAAATACTGCTAATCACCTCCAAAATAGGCTCCCCACTAAATTGACAAATAAAACGCCATATGAAATTTGGTTCAAAAGAAAACCAAATCTCTATTATTTACGTGTATTTGGCTGTAAAGTATACACTTACATAAACAAACACAAAAGATCTAAACTAGATGACACAGCAGAAGAGGGTATCTTCATGGGCTATGATAATAATACAAAGGGATACCGCGTTTTCACTAAAAATGGTGAAATAATAATTTCCAGATCTGTAAAATTTCTGGAAGAAAAACTGAACAATTTAAACGAGAAAATTAATGATCACGAACAATTAATTGAAGATAAAAAATACATTGAAATAGAAATAGGTGACACACCCTGTACACCTGACGCGCCCAAACAATCAGAAACACATCAACCTCGTAGATCTGAAAGACAAAACAGAGGAGTACCACCTCAAAGATATACTTCCGACAATTTTATTGCTTTAGCAAATGATTGCGATACAACAGCACCTGAAAACTGGAAACAGCTTATCAAAATAAACAATCCACTAGAAAAGAAAAACTGGCTTAAAGCCACTGAAAACGAAATACAATCGTTAATGAAAAATAATACATGGGATCTAGTCGATCCTCCTCTTAATAAAAGAATCATAGGAAGTAGATGGATTTTCAAACGAAAAATTGATAGTTCAGGAAATACACAAAAATATAAAGCACGTTTTGTTGCCAAAGGTTTCAGTCAAAAATATGGGGAAGATTATCAAGAAACATTTTCACCAGTAGCACAACATTGTACCATCAAAACACTTCTTTTAGCAGCAGCTTATAATAATTTGAATGTGCGACATGTAGATATTGACACCGCTTTTCTTCATGGGAAATTAAATGAAGAAATATATATAAATCAACCTGAAGGCTATGTAAACGAACAATTTCCTGAAAAAGTTTGCAAGCTCAAAAAGGCAATCTATGGCCTCAAACAGGCCGCCAGAGCTTGGCATATTAAAATCGCTGAAACACTAGACAACTTGAACTTTATCCAAAGTACAGCAGACACATGTCTTTTCACTAGAAAAGAAAAAGATCATACATCATATATAATAATATATGTTGATGATATACTCATCGCCAGCAAAGATGAAATAATAGAAGAAATCGTAAATTCTCTAAAACAAGAATACGAATTAAAGGATCTAGGCAATATTAGTAACTATTTAGGTACTCAAATTCAGAAATTACCTAACGGTTATTCTCTTGATCAAAAAATTAAGATTGAAAATTTAGCGAAAAAGTTCAATCTTGAAAACTCCAAACCGTGCAAAACTCCAATGGAACCAGGATATAACAAATTAAATGATGATGATAATTTAATGCCAAATAATATTAAATATCGCCAGGCACTTGGTTCATTGCTTTATATAACAACCATAACGAGACCTGACATTTCAGCAGCAGTAAACATTTTAAGCAGAAGAAATGAGAATCCTCGCGAAAAAGACTGGCAAGCCGTAAAAAGAATAATAAGATATCTATATCATACTAAAGAACTAAAATTAAAAATTAACACTAATGAAGAACCAATATTAAAGGTATTCGCTGATGCCGATTGGGCAGGTGATACCAAAACCCGTAGATCAACATCGGGAATATTATATATGTTGGGCAACAACCCAATTCAGTGGACGACGAAAAGGCAAAGTTGCATTGCCTTATCTTCAGCAGAGGCTGAATATGTGTCCGCAGCACATGCTAGCCAAGAAATAATTTGGTTATTGAAGTTACTTGACGATCTAGGCTTTCCACAGCAAAAACCAATCACTTTATATGAAGACAATCAAAGTACCATAAAAATGGTTGAATCAGAAAAATTCACGAAAAGATCAAAGCACATCGACGTCAAATTTAATGACATTAAACAATATAGCGAAGAAGGCATAATTGAGTTAAGATATCTTCAACACATTGTTGTCGGAAAATAGATACTGACAGCATATCAGACACTGAATAATTTATTTACAGTTCCAATTCATGCAATAAATTCTATTCTTTGTTAAAGCGCTCAAGTAATGGAATATTCAAATTAAACATTTAATTCAACTTGGTTAAATAAACATACGGATAAATTGTAAAGTAATATCTTCATTTTAAATTAAATGAGTGAAATATCAATAAACATTTTAAAATACAATTGAAAAGGGTAAAAAAATAAAATACACTTAGTTTCGCAACTAATGTATTTGTTGCGTTCGATATTTCATTCAACATTATCTACTAAATTTGATTCTAAAATTAATTTGATATGCTTTAAAATGTTTTGAAATAAACTTGTTAGGTGCGTTCGTAATTATATAAATACGTAGCACCTATTGTCGTCGTCTGGTCCGTCCGTCTGTCCGTCCGTCCGCATATAACAACGCAAAAACTACCCAACCGATTTTTTTGAAATTTCAGATATATTATCTTTGCAGAATTTTGTCGAGACATTTCAAATTTTAACAAAATCGAATCAAAACTTTAGAAAATATTAATAAAAATATTTATCAAGAAATATGAAATTAAAAAAAGAAATCGGTGCTTTTTTGTTATAGGAGGTTCCGAGGTTTCATCGTCAAGCGACCGAGAAACTTATTTTATTACAGAAATTAATCTTCAGACGATATAATTCATTTCACAGAATTAAAAATCATCAAGATCTGAATATTTATATAACTAGCTACAGTACGAACGCACCTCGTTTGTTACGTTTGACGTACAATTTCCAACTTGTTTTTACATCGTTGGAAGAATTATTTTATCATTTTGCAGGAAAATATTTTTTTGTATCTTTAATACATTGGTTACACAACAAGAAATACTTCAATGATTTTAAAGGCTTATTTCTATATTAGAAAAATGAAATCTACCTATTTGAAAATTGCTTTAGTTCATATTTTAAACGTCATGTAAATTTTTTGCATGGAATCTGTTGGTTATTTTTAAATTTATACAAGGTGAAATTTCAAGTTTTTTATAACTTAATTTAAAGAACAAATTAAAAAACGTGGAATTACAAGTAATTTATGTTTAAAAAAGGTATTTGATATCCAGAAATATGTTACTCATATGTCTGTTTATGTTCATCAGTTATCAATACCGTAAAATCCCGATTGTAAGCCCTCTCCCTCGAAAGTAAGCACCCCCCCCCCTCCGCTTACGTTTTAGCAATTTTGACATTCTTTTCCATCCCCAAATATAAACCGCCCCCCCCCCCACACACACACACATCTACAGACACAATTTTTTGCCCAAAAAATTGATTAAAAAAATTCAAGGAAGATAATTTTAAATCTTATGACTTTTTTGGCAGATTTCCAGCTAGTTTTTATATAATATTAATGAAATCCCCCCACCCTCCCACAGGAAATATCCACTTCCCTTCTCAAGATTTTAAACTTTTTGTGTTGGGGAGGGCAGCTACCCAATACAAAAACGTTTAAAATCTTGAGAATCTGAAATTCTTGTGTCCTTCTTGTAACGTAACAATAAGAAAAAAAAATCAATCCTCTAAACTACATTCTTCCCCTCTATCCAAAATTTATGCTTCCCCTTTCCCTCTCAGTATACAAAATTAAAACTCTTTATAAAAAAAAATTATGCTCTATTTGTTGCTCTCTAGTAATAAATAAATAATCAGACATTTAAATTATCTCTCTATCATCAAGACGTCTGTTCTTCCCCCCCCCCTTTTTTTTACCTCCCAGAAAAGAAAATCTGTAAATGCATTGTGTTTTTCCAAAACCGTCTAAAAGAAGAACTAAAAAATATGGATTATTTTTGTCAATTAGTATGATACAACCAAAAATAAAACAATAAAAATAATTTTCCTATCCTAATTGTTTTTTCAACAGAAACCAAAAATAATAAATCTTTGCAGAACTATTATAAAACTGAAATTTAGTATTTTAAAAACACAAATTTCACAAATTGTGCCTATTAGTTGCTAAAATCAGAGTAAAAATTGTTTTAAACTCATAAAAGAGCTAAAATCCTACATGTTTCGGATTTAAACTTAAAGCCATCATCGGGGAAGAAGAACAACACAAACGACTACGGACCTTTTAATTTTCGACACGAGAAAATTGAAATCAACAGCTTGGGAAAATTTAAATAAAATAAGCGGGCGCTCTCTGTTGCCAAAGAGCGAAAAACTAAACTATGAATTAACAAGGGGTTAAAAATGTATTCCATAAACTAGGTATATTGAAAGAAAAGTTATCATTACAAATACAATCCTTCCTAATTTTAATCTCCAATGATTCCCTAATGGCGGCTTTAAATGGGTTATTGAACCTATAGATAATTCTTGCTTTATCGAAATTAATTACAGTATCATTATTTTTAGCGCAAAACCGGGAGAGTGCAGTGGATAACTTTCCAAATTTTATGTCGTTTTTATGCTCTTTTAACCTTTCCAAAAACTTTCTTTTAGTCTTACCAATGTAAACAATTATACTATTATTATTTAAGCTAATGGGGATTTCATAAACATCTGCGAATTGATCAGGGGGGATAGGATCTAATTTACATGAAACTAAGTCAACCAATTTTCTGGGAGGGACAGCAATAAGATGGATATTGTATTTAATGAGGGCCCTTTTAATCCTTTCAAATATAATAGGTATATATTGGAATTTCCGATAGTTTGGTTTATTATTGCTAGGGACAGGATGCTGAATTAAATGACCATTGAGTTTATCTATAATTTTCTGTACGTGATGAGCAGGGAATGCATGGTCAGTGTAATGCATTTTTACACTGATTTTAGCAACTAATAGGCACAATTTGTGCAATTTGTGTTTTTAAAATAACTAGTTAACAGTGTAATGTCCAAATGGATTCAATTGTGAAATTTAGTACTTGTGATAAAATGATTACCTTTTGTTTTTATGACTATTCTCCATATTAACTAAAAAACTGCTAAAACTAGACAACACAAAAACAGATGGCTTGACTCCATGAAACACATGGTCTAAGGAACTCACTGGTCATGAATAAAACAAGAGAATGCAGAAATCAGAAGAAAGTAACAAATAAATAGAACTGAAATCGAAAGAACGTTGGCCATTTCTTTTCAAATGCGTTTAAAAGCACATATAGGGAGGCTTAATTTAATATCTACAAGAGGGGAAAATAAAAATTGACAACATAACCAGGGCAAAGAAGGACGAATAAATATCAAAAAGCGACAAAATCTGTCTATCTTTCTCTTCTTGAAGGAAAACATACACGAAGCGAGAGACACAGAATATTAAGACGCGGGATCAAAGAATTCTACTGTTGCTAATTTAGTGGGATTTCTTATTCAAATATGTACCACTATTTCCAATTTAATTAATCTTCCATACAATAAGGCGAATATTACTATTTGGAAATATTGGTATATACTTGAATAGTCCCACTAAAATGGCAACAATGGAGAAGAGATAAGAAATTCGCATCTTGATCTATGAATTCATGTTATTAAGTGAGATTTTTTGCCTCAAGAGACCGAAACTTTATCGCGTATTGAGCGGGATCGCGTAATAACCGTTCGCGTATTAAACGTGACATTTTTTGCATTCATCTAATGGGTGATGTTGAAGGAGTCGGAGAAATCCGCGTATTAAGCGAGTTCGTGACGGAGAAACCTTTTTTATGCAGTGAATAATCTCCACGTGCAGCGAATGATCGAAATAAGAACATGTTAAAAACCAGACCCCAATTACCAATAAGTACTTCAAGTGCCGCAGCTGAAAAACATAGTGAACAAAACCAGAAACTGTCGAAACCAATTAAGTGAAAAACTCTGCAGACCTCCCTACTTCAAAAACTACAGCTGTTATCACGCGCGTGTGAACTGAACTTAAAGACATTCCCTTCAGAATCTAAAATGAATCCGAGCAGTTAAAACGCTCTTGTACATATGTGTTGTAAATATATATCTCAAATATAATGTAAAATTGGAGCATCTAAAAGCAGTCTCCAAAAACGCGATTTAAATGTAAATATCTAGAAAAGAATTATAATATTATACTCAAAATGGATCTACTTCTTATTTCGTGCATCTCTACTTACTAATAATAATAGTTCTTATTACTTCCATATAGCGAATACTTCAATCAGTCGATAAGATAAATATCAGTGCAAACACTTTGGATTACTGTGGAAATATTCAGCGCATAAGGAAAATCTCAGGTAAGCTGAACTATCCTTCTTTACCATTATTAAAAGACGAAAACGTATACTAAAATATAGAAGACCAATTTAACAATTCGAAAAAGGAGAAAATTTATTACGTTACCGACGGTTCCCCTAACAAAGATTATGAAAGACTGATTCTGAAAAAAGAATATTATCCCAGTATCAAAAACGATAATTTAACAAATTTCTAAAATATAATAATAAATAAAAGAACGCTAAAGAAAAAAAAGAAAAAAATGAATGCGATAAAAGAAAATACTCAATTTATTGAAAAACTCAATTCTACAAATTATAGTACATGGAAGTTCAAGATGCAGATGTTCCTGATTAAAGAGGAACTCGACGATATTATAGTACAAGATCCACCAGCTCCACCTGACCCCGCATGGCACAAAAGAGACCGCAAGACTAGAGCTTTAATTAACTTAAGCATTGATGATTCTCAAATCGTAAATGTAAAAAACTTAGAAACTGCCAAATTAACATGGGAAGCTCTGAAAAATATACATGAGAGAAGCAATTTATCTAGTAAGCTTTACCTGTTACGAAAATTATACAGTACTAAATTAGCGGAGGGCGGAAACATGATCTCACATATCACTAATATCTTGCAAATTATAGATAAACTTAATGCCATTGGAAAAAATATTAGCGATTCACATATTTCCGCGCTATTTCTGTGTTCTCTTCCCCCCAGTTACAATACTTTGATAACTGCGTTGGAGGCGAGACCAGAAAATGAGCTCACCCCTGATTTTATCAAAAACAAATTAACGATGAATATAATCGTAGACAGGAAATGTCAGAACAATCACATAGCGGATATAACAACAGCGAGAGAGCATTTAAAACAAATAGGAGATATACACACACTGAAAATAGAAGAGAACAAAAATATTGCAACAACTGCAAAATGAAAAATCATTCGACTTACGAATGCTGGCACTACAAGAGCAGAAACACGGTACAATCCGGAAATCCTCGTAACAATCAATTCAAAAGTAAAAAGAATTTCTCATCTTCATTATGTTATGAAAAAACGAAACTCGTAGAGAAAATAAAATTCCAAACGAAAGAAAATACGCAAATGATCAGACACAAAATAAAGCATTAATCACTCAAAAAGTAGGCAAAAATAACTGGATTCTCGATTCAGGATCTACCTTGCACATTTGTAATGATAAAAGCCTATTTAGTAAATTTATTGATTATAATAAAACTTCAGTAACGATCGCGAATGGTAATAAACTGACAGCGTTAGGTTCAGGAGAAGTTTTTATAAAAACATTAACCCCCGAAGGAAAAGAAAAACTAACGAAATTACGCGAAGTGCTTTATGTCCCAGACTTAGAGTCGAACCTAATTTCGGTTAGTAAAGCCGCTAAAAACGGGTGTAAACTAATCTTCGACGATAATAAATGCGATTTGATCTTTGATGAAGAAATATATATTAGGGCGAAAAATGAGAAAAACTTATACATTATTGAGGAAATAGACGATGTGGAAGAACCACAAAATTATATAAACATAACGTATAACTGTGACAGCAAACAATGCATAGATCTCTGGCATCGCAGACTAGGTCACAGAGATTATGACGCGATTAAATTAATGATAACAAATCAACTTGCGGACGGAATAAAGATAGGAAAATGTAAACATCAAAATAAAACATGCGTAACTTGTATCGAAACTAAATTAACTAACATGCCGTATCCTAAATCAGCAACAAATCGAGCTACTAATATTGCGGATTTGATCTACAGTGACGTGTGTGGACCTCTAGATACACCGACCTTAGGCGGAAAAATATATTTTATGACTCTTATTGATGATTATTCCCGATATACTACGATATATTTATTATCTAAAAAGAGCGAAGTTGCTGAAAAGATAAAAGAGTACGTAACGATGATATACAATCAGTTCGGTAAAAAACCTAAGGAAATTAGATCGGATAACGGTCGTGAGTATGTAAATCAAGAGATCGATGAATACTTAAAACAGAACGGAATTTTACACCAATTGACTGTCCCGCATAATCCGAGCCAGAATGGAGTTGCGGAGAGAAAAAATAAAAGTTTATTAGATATGACTAGAAGTATGCTATCACAAGCAAAATTAAGCAAACATTTTTGGGGTGAAGCCATAAACACTGCAACATATTTACAAAACCGACTCCCAACTAAAGCAAACAACAGAACACCTTACGAATTATGGAAAGGAGTTAAACCGAATTTAAAACACTTAAGAACATTCGGTTGTAAAGCGCTATTTTACGTCGATAAAGTAAATAGAGGAAAACTCGATAACAGGGCTCAAACCGGAACGTTTGTAGGTTATGATACACGATCGACTGGTTATAGAATTCACACACAAGGAAAACAAATTATAATAGCGAGAACGGTGAAATTTCTTGAGAATGAAAATGTACATTCAGATAACATTGAGGAGATACAAATCACCGCAAAAACATCTGATGACAATACACAATTACCGGATAGACATGAAAATCACTTAGAAATAAAACTTGACAGTGAAGAGACACCATCCGTGCCCAAACAGCAACCAATTGAACCAAGAAGGTCTAATAGGACAAATAGAGGCGTTCCTCCTGACAGATATGTTTGTCTCATAAATAGTTCATCTGAAAACATTCCCGAAAATTGGGAAGATATCGAAAAAATGGAAAATACTAATGATAAACAAAATTGGATAAAAGCAACACAAAATGAAATCCAATGCCTAAGAAAAAATAACACTTGGACTTTAACAGATCCACCACCCGGAACAAAAATTATCGGTTCAAAATGGACTTTTAAACTAAAAAAGGACAATTTAGGAAATATTCAAAGCTATAAAGCGCGTCTAGTAGCACAAGGATATAGTCAAAGATTCGGTATTGACTATGATCAAACTTTCGCACCTGTAGTTTCGCACGCTACAATACGAGCATTTCTCATCTCTGCATTGCACAAAAATTTGAACGTGAAACATGTTGACATAACCACAGCATTCTTGCACGGTGAATTAACTGAAACTGTTTATATGAGTCAACCAGACGGGTATATTAAACCCGGCGATGAAAGAAAAGTTTGTAAACTTCAAAAAGCCATCTACGGTCTTAAGCAAGCAGCAAAGGCCTGGTACACTAAAATATCGGAAACACTCACAAACAATAATTTCTTACAGAGCAAAAATGATCCATGTCTGTACTTTAAATCAAATCAAGAAAATCCGATATACATCATCATTTATGTAGATGATATCCTGATAGCAGGAAAGGACAGTGATATCGAAGAAACAATAAACCAACTTAAGAAAGAATATGAACTAAAAAACTTAGGAGAAGTGAATAATTACCTAGGCATAAACATTAATAAAATCAACGATACATATTACCTAAATCAAAGCAATAAAATACAGGAACTAGTGAAAAAACTGAATTTAAACGACATGAAACCTCATTACACACCCATGATTGCAGGATTCAACAGACTTGAGAACGATGATAATCTTTTACCTAATAACACGAAATATCGACAAGCCACAGGCACATTACTTTACATATCAACAATCACGCGTCCTGACATATCCGCAGCAGTCAACATATTATGTCGTAGAAATGAAACACCACGCCAAAAGGACTGGTCAGCAGTGAAAAGAATCATTTCATACCTTAAAACTACAGAAAATTTGAATCTAACTCTTAACGCAAACAGCAAGCCCATCCTAACAGCATACGCCGATGCAGACTGGGAAGGTGACTTGAAAACACGTAAATCAACATCAGGAAATCTATTCATGCTAGGCAAATCACCGATTTACTGGATTACAAAAAGGCAAAATTGTATTGCACTTTCGTCAGACGAAGCTGAGTACGTTTCAGCTAGCAACGCAGCACAAGAATTAAGTTGGATAACAAACTTTCTTAGCGATCTCAACATTCCACAAAAATTACCCATCACGAGTTTTGAGGATAATATGTCCTGTATAAAAATGACTGAAAACGATAAAGATACTAAGCGATCCAAACACATCGACATACGTTTCCACAACATCAAACTGATGAAAGAAGAAGGAAAAATCGATTTACAATACTGCCCCAGTGAAGAAATGATAGCCGACACTCTCACGAAACCCACTCCCAAACCTGTGTACGAGAAACACCGTAAGAAACTGAACGTTCAACCATTCCCCACACAGGAGATTACGGGGGAGTGACGGAGAAACCTTTTTTATGCAGTGAATAATCTCCACTTGCAGCGAATGATCGAAATAAGAACATGTTAAAAACCAGACCCCAATTACCAATAAGTACTTCAAGTGCCGCAGCTGAAAAACATAGTGAACAAAACCAGAAACTGTCGAAACCAATTAAGTGAAAAACTCTGCAGACCTCCCTACTTCAAAAACTACAGCTGTTATCACGCGCGTGTGAACTGAACTTAAAGACATTCCCTTCAGAATCTAAAATGAATCCGAGCAGTTAAAACGCTCTTGTACATATGTGTTGTAAATATATATCTCAAATATAATGTAAAATTGGAGCATCTAAAAGCAGTCTCCAAAAACGCGATTTAAATGTAAATATCTAGAAAAGAATTATAATATTATACTCAAAATGGATCTACTTCTTATTTCGTGCATCTCTACTTACTAATAATAATAGTTCTTATTACTTCCATATAGCGAATACTTCAATCAGTCGATAAGATAAATATCAGTGCAAACACTTTGGATTACTGTGGAAATATTCAGCGCATAAGGAAAATCTCAGGTAAGCTGAACTATCCATCTTTACCATTATTAAAAGACGAAAACGTATACTAAAATATAGAAGACCAATTTAACAATTCGAAAAAGGAGAAAATTTATTACGTTACCGACGGTTCCCCAACAGTTCGCGTATTAACTTTGAGCGTTTTAACCGTGCCCGACTGTATTATGGAGTAAAAAAAAACCGCATAATGTACACCTTTGCCTTTTTCTCATACTTAATTGCCATAATGTTATTTTAAAAGAGAAAGAATAATCAATTAAAGCAATATCATAAATAATGAAAACAGATGCTCCTTTTAAAGTGTAATTCTAAAATATTTTCAGATAACTATTATAAAAATGTAACTAATATACAAGAAATTGTTATTAATTACTGAGCTAAGCCCTTTCATATTTCAGCAATTCATAATATTTACATAATAATTAAGACTAGATTTTTATATTTGACTTCTATTTAAATGTTTAGAGTGCATACAATGCATTAGAAACTTTTAATTTATAAAAAATTCCTTTACAGAGTAAATATTTTAACTTGTAGTTAATCGTCTGTGAAAATGAAATTAACTTTCATATGAAATATTAAATGAAATAGTACCACGGATTAAAGAAATGAAAATATATGAAATGGAATAAAGATAATAAAATGATAATAATTCATACATTATACGGAAAATGGAAGGAAAATATATTTTAAAATATACATTTTATACATGAAATCATAGAGGAACAAATTTATATTTTACGAACCATTAAAAAATGAGATAAAACCAAATGGAATGTAAATAAATATTCAGTAACAAAAATGTATTTACAAACTTTTAAAATATATATCTTTGCTTTTAGCTTATTTTGTTCTGTAGAAATAAAAATGTAAATCTCCAAATTATAAATTAACCTATTTTTAAATTGATTGAAAAGACATTTTATTAAATAAAAAGGTTATTAAAATGATGTTTATTGAATTTTTAGATTTATCAAATCTTCTTTAAGAGATTTAAGATTTTACTGGGATTGGAGTTAGAAACTCAAGCAAATTTTATATGAAATATTAAACGAAAATTTATGGAATTAAATAAGAGCAGTAACATGAATATAGCCCCTACATTAAATGGAAGATGAACAGTAAAACATACTTAGAATCTATATATTTCCTACTTCATATCACAACGTATTGAAAACCTATTTTGCAAAACAAAAAAAAAATTGTTAAAAGGTATAAAGCAAAATGTAAATAATTTGGCAGTAACAAAATTTTATGTACATATTTCAAGAAATATTTTTTTCCCTGTAGTTTTCTGTTTTTGTTTGTGTCCTTTGTTATCTGTCACAAAATTAACGAGATTTTCTTTTCTTTTAAAGCATACATCGGAATTTAACTTCTTAAGAAAGATTTAATTTAAAACATTAATTTATAATGTACTCTAAAAAAATATGAATTTAATTGCATTATAATCTCTTCTTAAATAATGAAATTGTTCATAAAACATTTATTCGTTCCAATAAAAATGTATAGTTGCTATTTTTAAAATGAATAGTTTGCCTTATATAACTACTTTTCATTACTAAACTCATTTGAGCTAGCGTAATGTTTAAGTCCTTTTTAACACTTAGCAGCATAGTTAAAAAAAATTATGATTTTGATTTATCTGCCAACTATCTTCGTCTGTCTGTCCAACAGGATATAAATACACTAGGATTGGAATGTAATGTATATTTATTATTGCGGTTTACTATGGCTTGTTTACTGAATGGAGTTTGTAGCATTTAAAGTTCGTTCACAGGGACACTCAACAGATTCCCTTTGCATTTTGGTATATGGGGAATAATCATTTTTGGTGTACCTTAAAGATGTTACATTATTTCTATACTGTTTTGAAGATTAATTTATTAAATAAATAGAACATGATTGAGGCGGACGCATAAATTACTTTTCACAATTTAATGCACATAACAACACAAGTAGTACTTACACATGTCTCATAACAGAAATACATCTACATTCGATAGGTACTGCAGTAAAACAATAACATCTGAACGATAGGTGGCACTGCTGACTGGAGAGACATATTCCTATGGTGCTGCTATCTAGAGTTTATTATTAAAAGTAAAATACCATCATTTCAAGCATACGAAAATGATATGCTATTCTGAAGTGCTCTAAAACATGCTTTCTGTAGAACATAGAATGCAAAGTATTTATCATTCATTTACCGTGTTACACAAAGTAAATCGGTTACAATGTGTCTATGGAAAAAAAATGTTTGCGGTGTATTTTAATGATGTTAGATTATTGGGGCAATATTATGGTCAGAATAACGTTAAATTACGGTCAGAATAACGTTAAATTACGGTTATGTAACCGTTTTCTGTAAAAACGGTCGACTGACCGAATACTTTGATGCAAATTTTTTACAGTGCATGTTTCGGCTCACTCCGAGCCTTTTACAAAAAACAAATGAGAATATTCTGTAATTGCACGGTCTTTGAAGTTATTATTTGAAATGCTATCATTTAATTTTCAAGTACTTTTTAAATATTACGCACGTTATTTTTTATTTTTACTTGGTTGTTTATTTTCATATTTGTAACCATGGAGTAACTCGAGCCACAAATTCGGTAATTTAGAAGATGCTGCATCGTTACATATTGTATTTTTTCGTGTTACTATCTCCATGGTTTCTCTATACTATCCATCCATAATAAGAGAAGCCATAGAGATACTAACACGCAAAATTACAATATGTAACGATGCAGCATCTTTTAACTTACCGAAATTGTGGTTCGAGTTACTCCATGGTAATATTTAAAAAGTACATGGAAATTAAATGATAGTATTTCAAATAATAACTTCATATACCGTGCAATTATAGAATATTATCATTTGTTTTTGAAAAGGCTCAGAGTGAGCCGAAACATGTCAACACCCTAAAAAAAAGTTATTTTATTGTATACTATTTTGTTGTTAATTTACACCTTTTAGCATTTAAAAGATATATACGGTAAAGTACCATTTCAGTATTCTGAAATTGTTGGAAAGTGTTTCAGAATCTATGCTTGGTTAGATCTTTCTTTCTTGTTTTATCTATATTTTTAAATTTTCAAAATAATTACAAAAAAGTATTTTCTTGTTTTGTTTGCAATGTTATAAAAAAAGTTTTAGTATGCCTGAAGAATACTTTAAGTATGCTAAATTTTTTTTTTTTTTTAAACAACTGACTTTTTTGTCGAAACAATCTCCAGTTTTCCATTTAATTTTATAACAGTTTTTTGTCCACGATTTTATTTAACTTATTAAACATTCAAACATAACATTTTAACAAAAAACTTCTCTTTTTATTTCCAAAAATCACATTAAGGAAAAAATTTCAAAATATATATTTTTTAATCTAAGCAAATTTAAGAGAGAGTTTTCTTAACGATATATATATGTATATATATATATATATTATTTTTTCAAAATAGAGAATTTTTTAAATCCTATTTTTTCTCTGAAGGCATTTAGAAAAAAAACTAATCTAAATATTGCTGTGGAAACCATTTGACTGAATATGTATAAGACAATTAAATTAAATTTATATAACTAACTCATTTAGATTATGGAAATGAATGAATATGTATTAAATGTTGCGTACCAATTTTAAATTACATTTATATAATTCTGATAATTATGTTAAATTTACAGGAATAACGCATTTATAGATAATGAAAATGAATAAATATGTATTAAATGTTGCGTATCAGTTTTCTATTAAAACAAGATTTTATATTTTTGAAAATGAATAATTCAAATTTATAAACATTTTACAAAAAATACCATTTTTTAGTCTACTTGTGTAATTTATTCGACTTTTCTTATTACAAAATAATAAAAGGTAACATAATATAAATTCAATAAAAAATATTCAACTTTCTATATATTAATAGAATAAAAACTATAAACTATTTTCTTATTTTGTAATGGAATAAAATATCGTGATTAATGGACATCAGAAGTTCTTCAATAAATTAAGTAAATTACTGAAGTAATTGCTACAACACGTGCTCTCGTTATATAGATAAACAGCAAAAAAACCAAGCTTTAGCCATAGATTAAAAAATGCTTTCCAACAACAGGACATAATAATTTATAATGATCCTCTTTTATTTAATGCTGGAATGGATTTCAATATCTTAAATATTTATCTTTAGTGCTTATTTTTTCACATTTATCAATAATATGATTAATAATGATTGAATAATGGTTTTCATTATGTTACACATTCAAGATCGTTCAGAATTATCTTGATTTCTAACTGCTTATTTTTAATTTGCCTCAAATCCTTGATTTGGTGGCTGATTTTAAAATAATTAATAACTCTGAAACTTTTTACAGAAATATTATGAAAATTGGTATTGCTATTAATTAAAAGAATCAGAGAATTTCAATATCTGAAATATTTATCTTTCGTGCTTATTTTTTCACATTTATCAATAATATGATTAATAATTATTAAATAATGGTTCTCATTATGTTACACATTCAAGATCGTTCAGAATTATCTTAAATTTTAACTACTAATTTTTAATTTGCCCCAAATCCCTGATTTGGTGGCTGGTTTTAATAACTCTGAAACTTTTTACAGAAATATTATGAAAATTGGTATTGCTATTAATTAAAAGAATCAGAACGTTTTTTTTATTTTGTCAAATTTGGGTTTTACGCTTGAAAGTTTAAAGTTAAAGCTCATTTTAATATTGTATGGCCTTTTAATATTGCAATATGATATCCCGTATGGAAAATTTTAAAAATGACAATACTTTTATATCTGATCAATCATTGTCAGAATATTTTGTACTGTTATTTTTCAAGGAATTGCTGAAGGGACTTGAATTTTTATGTTCCATGAGTTATCTTGATAGTTATAATGGATCTAATTTAAGTTAGAGTGTAATACTGAGTACTTTTTACACAGACTGTATTATTAAAAACATAAAAAGACGCATGCATAGCTAAAAATCTTTAAATTAAAAATACAGAGGGTATTCAAACATTTTTGTAACGATTTATACATTATCTATGATTTAAAGTTAAATGAAAAAAAAATATCCTATATGGCATCAATTCAGAATAGAGTTTAATTATCGCCTGCACGATAGAAAATATGCTTTGCTTTATAATGTCGCTGGAAAAAAAATAGATCAAAGGCTATGTATTTGCGCTTTACGAAGAAAAATACTCGGTAATTTCGTGTTATAGCGGCCCCTAAAGATGAATCGCCAAACTATAAAGCATATATGACATTATAATAATATATGATATATAACACATTTCATGAAGTATATGGCCAAGTTATAGTCATAATATATGATGTATATATATGATATGTGCATAAGACCTATATATGATGTATATATGACATATAAAACGTAAATAATATGCATATAATAACATATATGGCACATATATGAGTGTGTTTGGAATATAGCGTATATATGATGCATATATAAGCTTTGCGATGATCTTGGTAAAATCATAGCTCCAACCTTGGCATAATCGTAATTCCGGAGCCACTATAACACGAAAGTACCAAATACTCTTATTCGTTTATTAACGAAGGTAAAAGTATGGTTTTAATAATTCTATACTTAGGAAAGTGACATAATTAATAAAAATGGAAAGAAACGTAAACGTTTATATTTGACTGCGAAAAGGGTAAAAAATGCATACCTAACAAAGGTGCGTTCACCTCTTACCATATCTAAAGTCGCATTTTATGTCTTAAAAGGAAAACCAATTTCCCAAAAAACTATTGCAATATTTTGTCATTTTGTCACTCTTTAACATCGTTATATTATAGACACTATAAGCAAAATTATAAAATCTTATTTAAAGCTAAAAAAAAGAAAAACATGATACTTACCGTGTAATCTGAAAACATGTTTCACGTCGTAAGGCTATGAGCCGAGTTATTTGGCCAGAGGAAAATGGAAATATGTAGTTACAATTGATGATGCTTGGATATATTTACTATCGAAAAAGAACGAAAAATACCAAAAATGTTGGTTCAAAGAAAACAAAAATTTTTGCTAAGAGTTTAATGATAAATTTAGTAAAGATATATAAAGATAAATTTATAGACGATATGTTATATAGGCAGGACTTTACAAATTTGACAAAATCTGGTAGCCAGAAAACATTACTAGTCGCCAGTAAAATATATTTACCCCATCCTCCTCCCCGCCATTGATTTAAAAAAGGGAAGTTTTTATTAATTAATTGAAAAAAATATAACAAGCGTAGTTTAGAACTATTAGTTACATAGTTTCGAATAGTACATAATTTAGAAAGATAATATAAACTATGTTTTCTAATGAAACTTATAAAACTTATAATCACTTATATTATGTTGACAACTTATATAAACACAAAAATAAGATTTGTAAACTTACAAGAAAAAACTCGAGCATTTTTTAGCATTGTATCCAATTTTAGATGCCACAGAGGCTGAATCGATACTATTTCTTGTTATTTTATTGAAATATCCTCTCTCCCCTACATTCTAATCATAGTCTAATACATTCTAATCATAGTTCTAATCATCTTATAAAACTAGCTGATCTATAGCTGAAAGAGTGGTGTTTTCTGGCATCAGTTGGAAAATGCCTTTTAAATTTAGTTCTTCGTTTTAAAGTACGACATAAGCGGAAGATCACTGCTTGCCACGCATTAGTAGGGGTGGCGGGAGAGAAAAAATGTCATTTGTGCTCATTTTTTATGTCACTTTTTTTACAAAAATCACCCCGAAAGATTAAATAACTTGGTCGCCAGATCAAAAATCTTGGTAGCCAGCGGCGACCTGGTGACTGCATTTTTCAAGCCCTGGTTGTAGGACCTTATATGGAGATGTTATCTGTGGATTTGCTTAAATAATATGTATAGAAAGCATCTGTAACTTTTAAGTTTTGTATTTAAACTACTCATTGCACAAAAGTGCATTTAATTCTATACGTTGTAAGTTATCTTCCTCGTATTTAAACTCATCTTATTATAATGCCTAAGGTTGTTTAATTTGGATTAGCAATTTACTCTTTCACCGTCATATTTTTTGAAGATCGATTGTTGAATAACGGATGTCGTGTAATTTAAATACGTAATAAATCAGAAACTATAAAGTGTGACCTATATTTATAAATTTCCAGCGACACACTCACAGTTGTTATTCCTGTTTCTAAATCTTCCTTTTACTTACCCATCATACGGAGTATAGGGTAAGTCTTGAAATCGTTTGAAAAATCGAAAAAAAAAATTGACGGATTTACACGTTTCAGACACTGGAGAATCCGAAAAACATATTTTTAGAAGAACAAAAAATTCCCGTCCGCCTGCCTGTGTATCTGCGTGTATGTCTGTAAACGCTTTATTTCCCAAACAAATTGAGATAGGAACTTGAAATTTGGTATGTACTTAGTATATAATAATGGGAAGAAGCTCACTGAATTTCAATAACCTCGATTGTCCGGATTTATTTTTTTCGGACTCTCGAAATATTCGTTCTGATAAAGGTATGTAAAAATTTTCGAAATTAATTATTTTAAGGAGTGAATATAAAAGACAATAAAAAAACATAAATTTTGCATAAAGAATGAAGTCGATCGAATAATTAGTTGCCGAGATATTTGTAATCCTATTTTCCACACTCTTCAATTTTTCGTGACCCTGTATTTCATTCAAATTGCAATTCAAAGATATATTTTAATTGGAAATGAGACTCTTAATCCGACGAAGTAAACTGTTAGTTAATATGACTAACATTTTTGGAGTTGAGGATGTTTCTTTTACGCAGTTCAGTAATAGAGCATTTAAAGTTTATGACGTCATCAAACCAGGATTTTATTCGAATTGCAATGCATTTTATAAATAGTTTACACACGTTTTATTTTCATATTTTATATTATGCATATCCATGATGGGTAAGTATTACGGTGGCACCCAACGACTAGTTTACTAAAGCCTTTGGAAGCATTTTCATACTGGAAACTCAATGCAATGATTTTATTATTTACAGTATGTCCATAAATTATTGTCGGTATTTCCTAACCTCATAACTTTTGATTTACTAGCATGGCAAAAAATATTATTACATATTCGTAAAATACAACTCAAAAAGTTATTTTAATAGCATAAAAAAAGTTACGTATGCGTAAAGTTGCAACTTAAAACGTTATTAATCAAGTAACGATTATAATCAAATAATAATTGATATTAAAATTTTATCAAATTTATCAAAACATTATAAATTGTGATATCTATCTATCTAACATTGTCGTCATAATTTATTAAAAACGTTTTGATAAATTTGATAAAATTTTAATATTAATTATTGTTTGATTATAATCATTATTTTATTAATAACGTTTTGAGTTGTAATTTTACGCACATGTACATTTATGTGTGTTATTAGAAAAAAATTAGTTCTACTTTCGAATATGTAATAATATTTTTCGTTATGATCTTAAATCAAACGTTCTGAGGTATGGAAACCTCGATAATAATTTATGGGTACCCTGTATATATTTTACATTAAATGTAATATCAATTTTGATTTCATACGTTTCATTCACATATCAATGTTAGGTCTATGTAGTTTTCAATATTGTTCTTGCTGTATTTATTCCGTATTCTTATTTCTTTTATTTTTGTATGGATAAGTAATTTTTCACTACTTTATGTAATTATACAGTCTTGATGAAAGTTGTATGCATTTAATTTTTATTTCTAGAATTTTGAATGTAAACAACCTGTTTTATATTATATTTTTCATAAATGTTTTATAGAAATTCATGTTCTGTCATGCATGGAAACAACTATTTTTCCCTTTTGTATCTGAAAACACTGTATCTTGAAATAAATTGTTGAATTTCTTTTGTGTTTCTTTCAATTTTTAATACAAATAATTTGAATGCTGATTACAAATGATGCAAAAAATATTACTGACGATTGATGAAAAATATTAATTGATTGTAAAGGTAGCTCAAAACACTAATATTGTTTATTCTATATGTTTCCCCGCAGAAAGTCTATTGTCAGAAGAGAAAATTCTATATAGAAACATTTTTACACTTTATTGAATTTATTCTCTAAATCCGAAAGAAAAGAGTAAAATCACAAAGGATTAAATTCCAATAGTAAAATGCTGTTTACTTAATATGCTTTCAAGGTATTTTACAACGTAATCAGCTACTGCAAATGTAAAGAAGATGTTTTTTTTAGTCTTTTTGATATCAGGTTTTAACAAATAAAGTTTATTTATCGAATTATTATTTAGTTTTACAGAAGCCTAATAGTATACACTGTTATGTACCAAAATTTGATTCATTGAATTAAATATCAATTTACACAATAACTCTTAAAACTTTCACATCCAAAACCTACCTTTGAAGTACACTTTTCAAACAGTCTATTTAACCGATTTAAACATTTAAAAATTGTATTAACAATCCCATTGAAATATAAGAAAGCATAACGTGGTAAATACATTTTTAATTTAGCCCGTAAACTATCATATATATATATATATTAAATACATAAAATTATTTATTCTAAATAAAACATAATTTCACTTAAACGTTTTATAATATTATTATTTTAGTTTTACGACTATGATATTATATCGTGACTCATTATTTTCTCGTAAGGCGAAATTTTCTTTTTATATACAGGTATAGTCCAAATGTTAATCGGTTTACTTTAAACTTCAATACAAAAATCAGAAATTGACCTTCAAGTGTTTGGTTTTGAATACAACACTAAAAATGACTGTCTAAACAAATAAAAAAAATCCAAATTTTGCCGGTAGGTGGCAATATACTTATAAAATCAGAGAAAAATCATCAAGCACTCGTACCAGATATTTACAAAGCATTTATCCTATGAAATCCAATATCATACTTCAGTGTATGCACATGCACCTTTTTTAAATCAAAGCAAGTCAAACAGTATTCAATTTTAAATAACGTGAAAGCTAGTACTGATAATATAAGAGACTAATTTATATGCACACTCGTTAAAATATCGTTGTTAGATGTGAATTAAACAAATAAGTTCCATATAAATGCTTGTAACAAAATAAATGCTCTGTAACTGCTTGTCCTGTGTGTATGAAGCATTTTTAGTTATTAGTGACCCCCAAGGAAGACATTCAGATTCACTATTAGTTATTTATTTTTTGCTCCATCCTTCGGGATAATTAAGAGCTATTTTTTTTTAACTTATACAAGAGTTTTTATTGTGAGAAACATGTTAGTCCAAACTGCATAGGTTTATGTCAATTAATAGATTTGTTAGAAGTTTAAGATGTTCCAGTTACTTTTTGAACATCCTGAATTTCGGGGAAATTTTGGCAAAACTTCAGGCGTTAATTGTGCATAATTTTTCTGAAGAAAGACTGCTGTATTAGTGATGATAATTGCAACAGCGTTATTCATAATTAGTACACTAATAATTATCTTGAGATATGCAAATACAATTAATTTTGGAACATTCATGCACTTTATAATTCATCGTTAAACAGATAATGCAATAAAATTTTTACTACTTTAGGAAATGTCAGATGAGAGACTCGGATTTATCCTTTCGGGGGATAAGAATTAGAAACACTTTTTTTCACATAATTTTGATATTTTGAAGATGAAAATATTTACTGTACTTTTTGTCTATTAAATTACTTCAGACATGCAATCTAACAATTAAATATATATATATTATTTAGCGCACTTTACAAGCAATAAATATTTCTAAAAATTTTATTAATGTTTAATAAAACTTTTCAGAAAATTTCGTAACCTTTAAAAACATTTTTAGCTTATTATAAAACGTTATTTGTAAGTACTCTGTAAAAACAAATTTTGTAAAATTAGCGCACAAAAACATGCAATAGTTACTATTTATTTTACAGAAAAGTCTAGTTTTTTAAACGAAAAATCATGCTTGACTGTTAAAGAGTAGAAAACATGTACAAAACTGTCTTACTGAAAAGAAATACACTGTTAAAAATTTGCAGCAAACTGTCCAGTCATTTGACCGTTTTTGTAGAAAACAGTTACATAACCGTAATTTAACTATATTATGACCATAATATGAGCAATAACATCGTCAGAATGTAGTTAAATTACGGTTATGTAACCGGTTTCTACAAAAACGGTCAAATGACCGGACAGTTTGCTGCAAATTTATAACAGTGTATGGTTTTCATTGTTATATTTTTTTTTCTCTCAGTTTTGTAATATTTTATTATAGTGAGTAATCTCAATTTAAAATTAGATTAATATTAAACACTTATCTTTAACTTTAATAACTTGTGTGACTTATTACATTTAGATATATCAATCTTGATATGAATTTTGTATATATATATATATATATGTGTGTGTGTGTGTGTGTGTTTGTGTGTGTGTGTATACATATACAGGGGTTTGAAGTAGCGCGCTACAAGTGGCGCTACAGTAGTCGCAACTTTTTACAGTATTTTGTAGTGTAGCGCGCTACATTTTGAACAATGTAGTGTAACGTGTAGCGCGATACAAAAAATCAATAGTTTGTAGCGAGAACCGCTATGCTACTTCAGGGGGAGTAGGGTGCCATTCTATAAATGACGTGGCCGAAACTTGCTTCTTTTGTGCAAAATTTGTTCTCTTCAATAATTTGAGAATCTCAGCGGCAAATCGCAGCTGAAGTGTATAGCAACGCATCGCATGAAGTCGTCGACTTTTTCCATTGCCACTTGCTGCTAAAATCAAATACTAACTCGCCAAAGGAATTAATTTTTTATTGGAATGCATGTTCCTTTACTCGTTACTAGGTCTTCATGTTTTAACGCCGGGTTTCTTATTATTCTGAATTGTTTTATTTAAAGATGTATTTATTGTTTGCATTTAGAGTTGTTTTTTTGTAATTTTCTAGGTTACAATATTAATTTTGTCATTAAATTTGGACAGTACAGGAGCCTTACGAGGAAAATGCGATATAACGAGGGGTCGCTTTATTACTTAATCCGTGTCTTCAATTCCTAGTGTAAATCGAACCCTTTGACAAAATTTCAAAGTAGCGAAGTAGTGACTACTTTTTAAAAGTAGTTTGTAGTCACTACTTTTTAAAACAAATAGTTGTAGTTGTAGTCAACTACATTTTCGATCAAGTAGTTGTAGTCATAGTTCGCTACAATAAAAAAGTGGTTTTCCGACCCCTGTATATATGTATATCAAACGATTTCTACAAAACCCCTGTCGAAAGATGGATCTGTGATATCATTATTGCCCTGATCATTTTGCTTTTGAAAAGATGACACCTTACTTATAGATTTTAACTCGTGGTTATGATTGCTGCAATGTTGTTGTTTAAAGCAGCAGATCGCAAGGCCATGAATAGTAAGGCCTTTACATAATGCACTGTAAATTTTCCCGATATAAAACAGCAAGCAGTTCACTTCTGTAGCGTTTTCATTAGAAGATTCACATCTACATGTTTCACGGACTCTCCGGCCATAGAAAAAACTACTTCATTTCAATAAATAAAATCTTATTGGAAACACTTTAAAACGAGCACAGCTCCGTAATTTTATAATTCTCCCAAACTCTATAATGTTCTAATCACCCTTAATCATGTATGTTGACCAATGTTAACATAAACAGAAGCCAATGATTATTCCATAACTCATTGCTGCCTGCGTGGAGTTGCATGATAATGAAAGAAAACATAAATTTTTTTCCCTTAGGTCGTGCATAAACTTTTATGGACCAAAACATACGAACATAAAGCCACGGAATTCCTGAATATGGCTAAATTATTCAGCCAATCAAGGCAGCCGTCGGAACTATTTTATGGAGTATGGTAAATTTTGATGTAATAGAAAGACGTTGAATTCGGCGCGAAAAATCTCGAACGCCACCTTTTGAAGATTAAAACTAGGCTTACGACAGAAATAGAATATTCTATAATTCAAGGGATTTTGATACAGGAAAAACTAAAATACTGACTGTAGAAACATTTCAGCTAGGGAATTTTGAGCTAGGGAAATAAATTCATATTTTAATGTGGGCATACGTAAATTAAATGGAAAAAAAAATTAGAAATTAAATATATGTGTACGTATATATTTAACTCCATTATTTCCCCCAAATAACATGTCACATATGAAACATTCTTTTATATTTGCTTATTTCAAAATAATTTTCTTATACAAATACAAAAAATACAATATGAATTTAAAATATTTGAATAAAATTTGAAATAGAATGTCTTTCTAAAGATTTGTGAAAAGAAGTAATAGTTATTTTTAGAAATATAGTTGCAGAAAGCCTTAAAAAGAGATGGAGAACAGTTTTATTATTCTGAATCCGTCGATGCAAAATGAATTGTTATTCGCTGAAGAATAAATTTCGTTACGCTTATTGAATTGTATTCGATTTTGACGAAAGTTTTCCGATTTCTTATTCTTAAATATTTCATTCTCGAAAATTTATAAAATCGCATGACTTTTAAAAGGTGTTTTCCATCTAACGCTTTCATTAAAATAATGATAGGAATAAATTCGAGTTTTTAACTGTAATGTATTATTAATTTATTTTACTCGAATATTTTACGTTATTAATTTAAAAGGGTATAACGAAATAGATAAAACTGCATAAGATAAATAACTAATTTGCAGGCACTACGGTAATACGTTAAATAGCTTTTTCTTTATTATCTTAGCCAAGTGGCTAGTATATACTGGCTACAAAAGGAGTAGTTTGTCTTAAATTGTGAATTCCGGCAAATAGAGGTTCTCTCATTGAGCAAGTAAATACTTTCACTTTAAAGTTATATAGGTAAGGAAATTTCTCTTACATGTTTAGTCCACGGCGACATCAGTGTCCAGATTTGAATTATCCACATTTATGATTTGAAGTATCCATGTTTTGATGTCAGTGTTTTGTTTTCACTAATAACACGCTTATCTAGAATTATTATTTTAATGATAAAGAAAAAATAGGTTAATTTAACTTTAAATATATGATTTTACATTATTTTCTTTTAAAGATAAAAGTTACCTGCAGAGAAATATTCTGCTATCTTATTACTTTAAGAGCAAATTAGAGAATAAAATTATTGCTTACAGAAAAGGGGGTAAAATACATAAAAAGAAAGTATGACATCATAAAAAACTTTGAAATTTTAGAGTTCATATAAAGTCATCAGTTCTTTCAAATATTACACAGGTGCCTCGAAACCCCTTTTTCCTGGCACACACCTAATCACCTATTACACTTTTTTGTTGCAACACAGTCAATTATAATTGAAAGATAATTAAGTTCATTAATGTTAAATGCTTATAGTTCGGAAAATCTTTTATTTTTATCAGTTTGTGTCGAGGTTCCAAACCAGCTTGGTCTGGATGGGTTTATTGTGCAAGATTTTCAGGTTTTTCCTCGTGTGAGAACGATAATAAGCGTAACTTTCCTTTCAAATGTCCTCCCTGAACTCATCCCTGTTTTAGCAATATGGCCAAAAATGACCAATACTTAACAAATCTCATCTTATCCGTTTATTTCAATTAATATTAGTAGGATAAATATGATAGCCATACAAATATAAGTATTTTGTCAAGTTGAACTATTTTGTTAAATATATAAAGACACAATAAAGAATTACTTAAGTCACTGTTTAAAAAATTATCTTGCATCTAACAAAAAAATCTACACATAATTTTCTGCTGCAAAAGAAATTGAGATTATTTAAAAAAATATATTATATTTATCAGAAGTAGTATTTTTTGTTGCGTGGCTCGTTCTTCAAAGTAAAAAAAATATATAATTAAAATATTAGTACTAAAAACTTTATATACAATACTAGTAACAAATTGAATCAAATTGACAAAGTTTTAAGAAATTACTCTAAAAAGAAAATAAAAGGGAATGGTTGCCAAATATGTTAATTTTTTATTCTAATGAAATATATATTGTAATGAAATAATTAGCCTTTTAAAACGCCTTTGCTCTATGTTAGCAGTAAACCTTTGATTGTTATTTTTAGAATGAAAAATAAGCCATACAACTAAAAAATAGTTTCTTAGTTTTTGACAATTACAATTCGTAATTTCGAGATTGCGTCTATAATATTTTCTTAAAAATGCATTATACCGCTTTCACAAATATTTTTCTTTACCAGTGTATAAAACATATATACTTTTTTTCAGAAAAATCTAAATTAAAATTTTCAGAATTTTAAAGCATATTTTAATGCTTTGAAGTCTGTAAAAAAATTAAATTTTTAATAACTTATTTAGGAAGTATATCAAATGAAATCTTATTAAAAATTGAAGAAAATGACATAAATTAAAAAATTGCGTGCAATTTTCATATTTTCGAAAGCTAATAATTCTAAATCAAAATTCTGAATTTTTTTATGCTACTGATTGAAATGATAATTAGACAAACAAATCTGAAAATATAAATTCATCGGGAAAAAATATTTTTTATTTATTGATTTCACATGATGAATGATGACCCAATAACCAAAACGAATTGGTCAAATAAGATTTTGAACGTTTAGATAACTTATTTTGACGTTTTTTTAAGAATTTTTTCTGTTGTTCATGGTTGCTTTATCTTATTTTAGTTTTGCTTTTTAAGATGAATATTTTGGGATCATTTACCGAATGAGAAAAATACTTGCATAGGTGGTTGACTAGGATTGAACCAGGGACCTTTGAACAGAATGCGAGCCTATAAACACAGCATATGGGAGCAAATTCTAGTTCAATTATTCCGTGAATGTGATTGGTCAAATAAGATTTTTGAATGCTTTATACTTTTAGAAAACTTATTTTGTCGTTTCTTTTTTAATTTTTTCTGTTGTTGGTTATTTTCCCTTGTTTTAATTTGGCGTTTTAAGATGAATATTTTGGGATCTTTTTCCGAATGAGAAAGATTCTACACTGTCTACCAAGAAGTACTTGAACACCTGTGATCGAAAAGGAAGACAACATTAATTCATATCCAATAGTTAGTAGAGCCTCCACGAGAAGCAATTGTATCCGCAACCTTCCTGGGCATGATTTCTATAAGTCCTTGTAAAACAGCTAGTGATATTTTTCCCTATTCGGCTTGGAGAAGAAAGGCAAGTCCCTTCACTGATTTTGGACGGTTGTCACACCTTTTAATTCGACGATCCAACTCGTCCCAGAGGTTTTCGATTGAATTCAGGTCTGGGCTCTGGTCAGACCAGTCCAGTCGATCAACCTCCCTGTCACTTTACCAATCCATGGTGGACCTCGCAACATGACAGCTGACGTTGTCATACTGGAAGTAACAGAGGTCCAACCCATAGAACTGCCACAAAGTTAGAAACCCACTGTCATCCAAAATAATGCAGTAGGGGTTGATGTTGAGTTTACCATGAATTGGGACCAAGGGTCCCCAGACCAAACATGGAAAAACATCCCCAGACCATTATCCCCCTCCGCCAAACTTAACTGTGGGCACAATGCATTATGGTAGGAGACGTTCTCCAGGCTGCCGACAGACCCAGACCCTACCATACGAACGGTAGAGGGTGAACCTTGATTCATCACTCCAGAGAACAAGTTTTCACTCCTGCACGGTTTACTGTCGACGTTCTTTGCACCACCTTAATCGGGCAGCGCGGTTGGACTTGGTGATCAAAGGTTTATGGGCGGCAGCATGACCTATAAAACCAAGCAGATGCGTTTCCTTACGGGTGGTATTCATCAAAACAACACACCCGGATGCATGTTGAAACTCTTGGCGTATGTGTGCCATTGGTTGGGTGCGGTTCTTCGGAACTTCTCCGGACAGCACCCGTCGGTCTCTATCTCCCAGTTTCGTGAGTCTGCCGACTCTGGGCATGTTCCGACAATCACTGCTCACCCCCCACTTCTGAATCACATAGGTCACAGTTGATTTTGGGTAATTCAGCTTGCTAGGTATGTCCCTTAAGCATCGGCCATTTCTGTGGTACCCGATGATTACATATTTCTCGAATTTAGATAACTCTGTACTTAGTGGCATCTTGCATGCGACTGATGCCACTGTTGTTTCCGACAGCATATTTAACGATGGAGAGCGTTACGTGTATCAGTACCGCAGATATCGGCATTTCTATAGGTGTCCAAATACTTATTGGTAGATAGTATATATTTTTTTTTTCAATCAAGTTTCCAAAAATTCTTTCGAAAGAATGCATTTGTTTTAATTGACACAAAATGAACATAAAGATACAAAATGAACTTGTATCTTTATGTAATATAATTTTATGTAATATAATTTTGTATATATAAGCCTAATTGGAAGTGTGCTATTTTCAATCAAAAAGTAGGAATTCTTTTCAGACCATGGTTTAAAAATCTCATATTTCATATATACAGGCATGAAATATTCATTTATTGTCGGTCGGAGAAAGTAATTTAAATTAAATGATGTAAACATCAATTATATTTCTCTAGTAAAAATACAATTGACTGGAACATATATTTACGTGAAGTGTCCGTTTTGTCTATTCCCGCAAAAAGCAAAGAAAAAATTAGAGGTCTTAATAAATTTCTGGAAATTGACAACAGATATTTTTTTGAAAAAATAAAACAATAATAGGGGCCGAATTCTTCTTGAGCAGGTAGAATTATGTGGTATTTGTGGAGAAAGTCGAAAATGTTATCATATTAAGATTTCATATCAATTCTACACCACTTATGCAAGCAATTGAAGAGCATGTTATTGTAGAGAGTATAATATACTTATATTTCTAGAAAATATACAAATCTCAGGAAATAAAGTGGGCAGGTTTTTAACATTTTACTCTTAACAATAAAAGTAATATTTTAGGGTCGGATTCTGGTGCAAATATATTGTAAAAAGATATATATTTCTTAATCTAGAAAAGTATAATATAATCACGAGCGAAAGAATATAATAATATCTTCCCTGTTACTCCTGAATCAAGAAAGAGTTTTTTTCATTTTGAAACCTCATAAACTAATATAACATCGAAATTTAAAGAAGCGTTTAAAACACAAAGTTTCTTTTGCTGCCACTGATTTTCGGAAACTTTCCAAGTTGTTTTTATAGTGTATAATTCTGTTTTCTCAGCCCTAAATATTGATTTTTCGAATGCTATCAAATCTGAAGTAAATATTTTCGTGTTCAAAAAACCTGTTTTACAGACAAACATGATAAGTTTACAGCACTAACATTAAAATCAAAACTAATATCATTTTGTTATTCTTACATCTACAAATTCAACTACCCAGCTGAAAATCCTTTATTGAGAATTGGAAGCATCCTGAAAATCTATATTCCGGCTTGAGAAAACCGATTAATACACAATAAAAAATACTCGCAAACGTTTCCAAAAATCAAAGACAGTAAAAAAAAAGTCTTCTCTTATAAATGCTTCATTAGATATCTAAAATTTATTTTGTTTTGGGGGTTTCAAAAGATAAAGAACGCTTTTCGGAATCTTGGGTAACTCGTATGAGACTTTCGTTTATTATTATATTAAATTATAGTAGATTAAGAAACATGTCTTTTTTTTACAGTGTACACAAATAATTCAGCATGTTTGGAGAATTGGGTGTCTCTGGGGATCAGCAAAATGACAAAATAAACGGTAACTTCTCACCTCCTGACAATATGTGGATTCTTATCTTGCTGAATGTATATGGAGACAAAAAATTGTTTTATGAAATTTTGTGTAAAATAGCAAATATGTGCTAGATTAATTTTAACACAATTATTCAAATTGGTAAAGAAATCATATGAGTTATAATTTTTCCAACTGGACGAAAAATGTCCGGGCTAGGTTTCGAACCTGGGATTGCCTGGCTGAAGCTGCCAGTGCTCTACACTGTAAAAAATTGCTGCAGTAAAATTACTGCAGCAGAGATTCCAGACAATGTCCGTAAGAAAACGGGTTTCATCCCTAGATAAACGGACTTTGCTCTTACATAAACGGGTTTTGCCCGTAAAAAACATGAAATTTACGGAAATTGACCGTTTACCTTGAAAAAGGGTCACTTTCCGTAAAATTACGGCAGTAATTCACGGAGAATGCCCGTGAATTTACAATTTTTTTTTTACAGTGTACCAACTGAGACATCCCAGTCGAATGTGGAGGATTCATCCAGTTAACCTTATTGATCATAGCATCTGGTCTGATATCTGAATCAGCCCAGCAAAATAAATCGCTGGTAATTAATCTAGTATAATCACGTATCCAGCGTTTACTGGAGTTCCAAATTACCTGCGATTTATTCTGTTGAGCTGATTCCGACCAGATGCTACGATCAATAAGGTTAACTGGATGATTTAGATCCTCCAGATTCGACCGGGATGGCTCAGTTGGTAGAGCACTGGCAGCTTCAGCTAAGAGATTCCAGGTTCGACTCCTGGCCAGGACATTTTTCGCCCAGTTGGAAAATTACAACTCATATAGAAAATATGTGGTTGTAAACAAACAAATAGTATTTCGTTGTTTCAAAAACGGGCGATAAAGTTGGCGTATGTTCTTGAAACAGCGCCTAATCATTCCCTTTAATACATAAGTACCATTCTTGCCAAATCTCCCTATTTTAGTGGGAGATTTCTGTTCAAATAAAAATATTTGAAACAAAAATTTTATTAAATGAATGAAATCAAGTAAATTTCAAATGACTACCCCATACAAGCACGACACATTTCATTAAATAATTTTTTTTCTGGTTTAACGTCTTTTTTTTATTTTAAAAATCCGGAATGTCAGCAATTATGAAGTACCCACACCACATACGTATGCATATGTATGAACGTACATATGTATATGTATATATACTATGTCCGAATTTTGTACAATTTTGTATTCGTATTTTCATATTTCATTCAATTTTGTTTTAAAGAGATATTTAAAATAGCATTGAAAATAATGTTAACTATCTAAGATAAATAATTGTTTTTCTAAAAACCATTTACAAAATTGTCGGTTATAAATCAAAGTACACTCTATATTAATTCTCTGAAATAATGCGTAGAATAAATATTTATATTTAAATCCCTATTGAATTGCCAAATTACTTTATCATTACACAAATATTTCATCTTTTGGTTTTCTTAAGCAACAAATAAATAACATCAAACATAGATGACGACATATAAATTGAGTAAACTGGATACATATTATCTCTGCAGAAATGTACTCGGCAAAGATTTTCTTCCTGTTCAAAATCGCTTATTTATTTTTATCCATACAAACAAACATTATTCACATCAGAATACATTGTTTCATTGTGTGAAGTTTCGTCATCATTATAAAGAAACTATGTTAATTAATAAAAGCATTTCATTATTTGTCATAATTTAAAGAAGGCGTCTATTTTAAACTGTGTTGTTTTTTTTTCTTCTATTTGTATTGATTATTTTTTATGTGTTAAGGAATTTTGTATTTAAAGTATACATATATGTTAATATATACACTGCTCAAAATAATTAAAGGATATTGCAGTTTTAGGTGGATTTTGTGTCTGGGAAACTTTTTAGCTGATTGATACATGGTCGACAGACATAGTAGGTTATATGAGAATAAATTACACATGTTTGGCAGAAAAAAATGCATTTTATTGCGCATTTGTGTACAAAAGGAAAAAAACACAATTTGTGCATATGAGAAAAAAAGAATAAGAAAAGGTGTTTTCTTCAAAGAAAATCATTTTCAGTAGGGGGTATGGTTTCTACGGGCGGCCAGCAACGTTGAACACCTTTGAGGCATGGACTCAATGCGGCTATTAATGACGAGTTGGGGTATTCTGCCCCACTCTTCCAGAAGAGCTCTTTCCAGTTCTTGGAGAGTTTGTGGGGGTTGTTGGCGGCCAGAAACTCGTCTTCCTAGAGCGTCCCAAACGTGCTCGATTGGATTCATGTCTGGAGAACACGCTGGCCATTCCATTCGAACGATTCCTTCCTCGAAAAGAAAATCCTCCACCAGGTTTGCACGATGTGGCCTGCAGTTATCGTCCATTAAAATGAAGTTATCTCCTATTGCTGCAGCGTAAGGGAGTACAATAGGTCTGAGGATCTCATCCCTATATCGGCGACCAGTCAGAGCTCCATCTCGAATGATGTAGAGGTCAGTGCGCCCGTCAATGGAGATGCCACCATACACCAACACTCCTCCATCGCCAAATCTGACACTTTCGTGCACGAACGCAGGATTATTCCTACTGCCACGGTCCCTCCAGATAAAAATACGCCTATTATCCGGATGCACAGAAAAACGGGACTCGTCAGAAAACAGAATATTGCTCCATTCATTTCTCCTCCAGTTGACATGCTCGGTTGCCCACTCACTGCGGTCGCGACGATGCCTTGATGTTAATCTAACACATACCATCGGTCGGCGAGCATACAGACCTACAGCATGGAGCCGGTTTCGGACAGTCTGAGTTGAAATCGTGGTGCCTGTAGCCCAGCGAAGGTGTTGTTGGAGAAGAGCAGCGTTCATGTTTCGGTGTCTCCGAGCTGTTAACGCTAAATACCGATCTTCATTGGGCGTCGTTGCCCGTCTACGACCTTGCCCTGGTCTTCGGCCTGCACATCCACTCTCCAAAAAACGGTTCCAGATCCTGGAAATGACACTTTGTGACACTCCAATGGCTTGCGCTACTTCGGCTTGAGTTTGGCCCCCTTCTAACCTATCAACAATTCTCCAAGCTTCTGAATCTGTCAAATGAGTTCGCTGAGACATCGTACTCATCGAAACAAAGCAATCACTGAATGCCGATCATCCTTGTCTTCATTCTCTTTTATCCAGTTGAAAGTCAAATTTCATTCGCTGCCGCTGAAGCGACGTTTTTGACGTTGAACTCAAAATTTGCATACTCCACAGTTTGAAAACCAGAAAAAATTGCATTTGTGATTCTCTTCTTCTATTTTCGGTAAAAAAAATTTCGTTTATATCTTTATTTTATATAAAACTTCAAATATCCTTTAATTGTTTTGAGCAGTGTAGTTCATTGATATTTCATTCATACAAAATCTGTAATTTTAATTAAAAAAATTTCGTTAACAGTTAAAAAATAATAATAATAAAGTACAGGATTTCTAGAAATTGAAAAATAGATAGCTCTTTTTTAGTTGTAAGTTAAATTTCTGAAATAATTATGATAATAAGTGTTAGAAGTATGGTACCCTTAGTATTTTCAAAAGTTTAAATGTTTACTTATGTAAAACGAAATCTATTATTTATGGAGATTTCTTTCTATCTTCAAAAACATTTAGTAATACTATATTATTGCACAGTATATCTCTACTTATAAAAGAAAGATGTTTGTCTCTCTATGTGTCTGGGTGTGCAATGACTAGGAAAATCTACCATACATAGATGCCTGAAAATTTTGATAAGGGTACTCCAAGACAGGTTCTAAAGAACCTGAGGCTCAAATGTTTCCTTTTGTGCCGAGATATTAATTAAAAAAACAAAATTTTAAAAAAGCATTGCATGCACAGCCGTAGCTAGATACAGTGATCGCATTTCTGTATCGCTACAGAAATGAAATCGAATGAAAATATAACGTATGTGCATCGAAATATAACGTAGTTTATTATATTTTCGTAGTTTAGCCCTCTGAGTGTCCAGCAAAAGGGCAAAATTGTAATGTTGTTTTAGCTGTATTTGATTTTAAATGCTAAAAAATAGGATTATTCCGAAATTATATAAAACAACTTAATTATATATATATGAATGTAATCCTTGAGAGTATTAATCATCACTCAATGTACAGGGTGTCCCAAAAGTCTCCGTACAACTTCAAAAATGTATTACAAGAGAAATAACAGGCCTACAGCAAAAGTAATTACAACAGTGCATAGAGTAACTTAAAAAGTTTTTTTTCTACTGCCTTAGTAAACTTCAACATGAGATCCTTTCGTAGCACGAAGAATATCAAGACGATATTTCAATTCAATTCACGAACGTTTTTCATGCTAACATCAACAGTAGCTACTGCTGTTTGGATCTTTTGCTTCAATTCCATGAGACTATTATTCACATTAAAGACCATGACTATTATTCTATGAGACTACTATTCTAACTTTTATTCAGATTTCATCAAACAGTTGTAACTACTGTTGATGTTAGCATGCTGAAACGCACGTGGATGGAATTGGAATATCGACTTGATTTTCTTCGTGCAACGAAAGGATCTCATGTACAAGTATACTAAGGTAGTAGAAAAAAACTTTTTAAGTTACTCTATGTACTGTTGTAATTATTTTTGCTGTAGGACTATTATTTTTTTAAATAAATTTTTGAAGTTGTACGTAAACTTTTGGGACACCCTGTATTAAAAGTGCATCATATCCGTAGAATTATATTAATTTAAATAATGCTTATATTCCGGTGAAACCTGGAGCTTAGTGAACGTATTAAAATGTGCGTGTCAGTGAGGGGGTTTTAACAGACATTTGTCTTTTTTCACAGTTTACGATTTAAAAATCTCCTTCACCACCAGGTTCCACCAGGTTCCATCGGTGTAGAACCTCGTTCTACACCGCTGGAATCTGGTGGAACCTGGTGGTGAAAGAGATTTTTAAATCGTAAACTGTGAAAAAAGACAAATGTCTGTTAAGGTTCTACACCGATGGAACCTGGTGGTGAAGGAGATTTTTAAATCGTAAACTGTGAAAAAAGACATATGTCTGTTAAGGTTCTACACCGATGGAACCGGGTGGTGAAGAAGATTTTTTAAATCTTAAACTGTTAAAAAAGACAAATGTCTGTTAAGTTTCTACACCAATGGAATCTGGTGGAACCTGGTGGTGAAGGAGATTTTTAAATTGCAAACTGTGAAAAAAAATGTCTGTTAAAGTTCAACACAGATGGAACCTGGTGGTGAAGGAGATTTTTAAATTTGAAACTGTGAAAAAAGACAAATATATGTTAAGCTACTAAAATATAATATAACTACGTACGATTATATACAATAACCTCTACCTAGCTAACCACGATTTCTAAAAGCGTTGTTTAACATTAGAAACCAAAGAAACCAAGATAATTTCGAGATTTCGAGAAGCATTTATAAAATTATTGTTTCAATTGCTGCCACTTATTTTCAGAAACCATTCCGAGTATCTTTTATTCTACAATAATCAGCTTTCTTAAACCGGAATATTGCTTTTTAGGGTGCTATCAAATATACATTTTCAGCTGCGTAACTACATTTATTCTTGCAAGAGTAACAAAATAATATTAATGTTAAAGTTAATGTTAATGTTAATGCTAATGCTGTTCATTTATCATGTTTGTCTGTAAAATGTGTTTGTTGATAATGAGAATGTATACTTGATAGTTGATAGCATTCGGAAAACCTATATTCTGAGTTGAGAAAACTGATTAAAACGCTTGAAAAACTACGCGGAAACTTTTGCGAAAATCAGTGAGTGCAAGAGAAACTTTCTTTTTATAAATGTTTCTGAATACCTCAAAAAATATGTTAGCTTCTGAGATTTCCAAAGAACAAAGAGCTCTTTTCGGAATCGTGGGTAACTCGGTGGAGGTGATTGTATATTTTCGTATGTGGTTATATTACATTTTCCTAGTGTAATTAAAGTTTGTGGTGCTTTTTAACAGTGTAGGATAGGTTTTAGTATATAGAATTATTTGTTTTATTCTTAAAAATTTCCCTGAAATAAATTATATTGTAATTTCGAATATTTTTTCATCAAATAAATCACATAAATATTTAAATTTTGCACATTTAAGATCTTATGTATTCTAATATTCCATAATAAACAGACAAATGTTTATCCAAATTAGTTTCTTCAAAAAGAAATATGTAAAACTCTACGTTATATTGTAATTGAATTTATAGAAAATATGGGGTTTTCAAAGACCATTATAGAGTAAAAGACAGTTTTCGCCTTGAAATCATTTTTCAAATCGTATCCATGGAAACATTAATACTTACGTTTTTACTTTCATTGCTTGGATTTTTAGCGTTCTTATGAAGCTTTAAACACACAAATGATTGTAATTTTTAAAAGGATTTTTTTTTCTTTCTTAATTAAAATTACACTAGTATTGTAAACTTTATTTTTTAATTGAATACTAACTTTTCCTAAGGAAATAAAAATAATAAATCCATATGTTAATGACATTTTTCATTAAATGCATTAACCTAAATAAAAAATATCTCTCTGTATGTTTTTAATTATTATTGAGCTAGTCTTTACGAGGGTAAAAATAGATAACCAATATTTTTCATCAGTTAAAATTACAAATGTTACAAATTTAAATATTGGATATGTTTACTTTAACTGAACGAATGATTCTTTTGCAGTTGTACTTTAAAAAACAATTAGACATATGAAAACCTTACTTTTTTTAACCCTTTTTTTAGACATAGTTAAAATAATACACTTCCAACACAAAGTCTGTGAGGACAGCAGTTCTTAAACTCTAATTGAACATTATTCCTTCTGAAATATATTTATGTGGAATAATGCATAATACAACTGTTATGCATTTTTTTAGACCACAGACTGAGCCTCTACCTGCCAGGCTTTTGCCTAGCTTAACGGGTTGATACCTGGCAACGGGGCGAGGATTTTGTTAAATCTATAGGCCGAAGTGGCTTCAGTGCGTCTTGTTACTTTAATTGTTTTTTCTTAGTTGGCCGGTTACTAATTGATTTTGGATGAGGCGGCTCAGCACTGCGCAGTGTAGCGAAGTCATGCCGGATGGATGTGAGAGGCTGGGATATTTACTATTTCCTCGCTGCATCTCTCATCCATACGTCATGCCATCGCTTCTCGAGTTGGTCTCGTAATTTAGAACCTTGATCTGGTGACGAGACCTTCACCTGGCTAGGCATCCCCAGATGTGTAATTCACAGGTAACTTGGAGAACTTTACACCCACGGCGGATTTTACATGCACCGGGTGTCATTAGCGTACTGTTATGCTTAACCGTCCGACAGGACGCCAGAAATTAACTCTTAATTTTATGGAAAACATTTGTATCTATTACAAATTTTCTGTCACTTTAACAGATTTTTCCCCGTAATATAAATACAGAATTTGTTTCCCCTGATAAATCTGTATTTATTACAAACTCTGTGTAACATATTTTGTTGTAAAATAGGCAGATTATAATTTTTCTTTAAAATTTATAGATTTTTTTACAATGCATTTATCCAGAACACAATGTAAATTTAATTGGTGTGAGATGTTATAGCCAAAACGTAGTATCTACTGCATTATATAAAAGAAATGCTTTAATTCCGTAAATTTTCATCTTATAATTTGTGCAAAAATATTACATTACATCCTCAAATAATTTTTACCACAAAAAAAATCATATAACCATTAAAATTTCAAACATTTCGTATGGAGTTAGATAATGTCAAATATTTATACAAATAGCTTTCTAACAAAATCTTAAAATTTTTCCATGCATTTAAATTAAATTTAAGCAAACATTGCGATCGTTGCTGACAAATTAATTTTTTTTTATTTTGATATCATTTTTTCAGCGTATTCATGGAAATATTATTGATGGAATTGAGTTTCTATTTTCATTGTTTAGATTTTAACTGTCATCATTAATATTATTAAACAAAATAGTGCTGCTGATAATTTGTCTCCCATTTAGTTCCCCCAAAATTGTCAATCAAATTTCTTTATTAAGTAGATTCCTGTATAACAAAAAGTCTTTAATAACGGTAATTTGTTTTAGCAGTTAAAAAAGTAAAGCTTACACATTACTTAAAATATTGCAATAATTACGACAGCTTCACTCTCATGAATAAATCATTTGCAGTTGTTTTACGATTTACAGTAGCGAAATATTTTTGTCAAATACGGCAATTTTAGTATATTTAAGTATTTCAACTTACTTGTACTTATAAATTAAATAATAAAAATATAATTTAACTTGTACTTATAAATTTTGTAATCTTATTTTTGTACAATGTGACGTGGCACTTTCTCTTTATATGAATGAGGTTTGGGCTACAAAAACATATCTATTAAATAGAATAAAAGAGAGATCAGGGGTTAAAACAATAATTATAATAACTTGTTATATTATGCTTATGTATCGTTATTTTTTAAAAACGTTGAAAATTTATGATTTTTCCCACTTTATACCAATCTTCAGTGTGTTTTTTTTCAAAGGATTTTTATCGTTCATTACTCTTTATACCTACATCCAACTATGTGTTTCAACTTTCCCTTGATTTTGCCTTTATCCAAGATTTTAAAATGTTATAACCGCTTTACAGATAAAATATGGCGTTGTCTTCTTAAATTTCAGAAAAAGGGACTATCATCTTTCTTCCGTAAACACTTCAAATGTTTTCATTCTTTAAATTTCACTTTTTTAAATTTTAATGAGATATGCTAACAAATCACATACTCCAATAAATACCTAAGCAAATAAAACACAAAAATATTTCAATTTAGGTTGGTTCAAATCCAATTAATTCTTGAATTCTTTCGTAAATATTCAAATGTTCATCCACGTAGTCTTGTCTAAAAACAAATATCTTCACAGATGTTTGCATGCATACCAATTGAATATCCTAAGATCTTTACAGGCCATTATAATATCAAAGACAGTTTTCGTTACGAAATCATATTCTTAATCGTATCCATGGAAACATTATTGACGCATGCGATTCTATTTTCATTGCTTGGATTTTTAGCATCATTAACAAGCTTTTTAAACACAAAAGAGATGGTAATTACGAAAAGGATTTCCCGTCATTTCTTTTTTTAAATGACATTAGTTATTTAAATGTAAATTTAATAACGCCATTTTAATAACTTCATTGTAATAACTTCATTTTAATACCATTTTTACTTACTAATTTTTACGACCTACAGAAAAATATAAAATTTTTATCTCGATAAAATTTTTCATTAGAAATATACACGTTGAGCTAACAGTTAACTAAAAAAAAATTGCCTCTTAACTTTCGTACTGATATCTTTATGTTTATAATATTTATGTAAAAAGTATACAGATTATTTATAAATGTAAAAACAAGTTGAATAATAAATTTTTTCTTCCTTTATTTGTTTAAAAGTTGTGTCTGGCCTTTTTTCTTTGAATTTATAGTTTGGCTTTCCAGTTAAAAGATTAATAATAAAATAAAAAAAAAACTCTTTGAAATCCACAAGATTTTAAATAAAGATTTATACTGATGTAAACTACCTTTCCGTTTTTAATTTGCTTCAAGTGCAAAAGTAATATTTAAAACTTACTGAAATTAATGCAACTGTCTTCATTAAATTAACTACTGAAAAACAAGTCTTCTTTCAATGAATCATAATTTTTGTTCTATGCCGCCAATCAAATTGCTTAGAATTTAGTAGGAAACTTTTAGTAAGTATTCATTGACGAACACGATTGTAATAAATGTCCTGATAGACATGCTTAAAAGCCTACTCTATTTCTAAAGGGCCACTCGCAAGTAAATATTAAGCCAATAACAGTGCTCTTTACAAATTTCTTGTCAATATGGTATTTATTAATTGTTTATCGTTCAATAAGTGAGATATTATTATTGTTTTGTATTTATTGTTTTCTTTCAACCTCAATAATTATCTTGTAAGGCTTTTCCGCATAGTAAACAAACCTGCTGGACGGGACTAGTTCAGTTTAAGCCGAAAAGTAGGCCTCCCTGACCCGTTTGACATTGACTTTCTATTTCGATATAATTATTTTTTTTTATTGTATAGGATATCTGAGGTAGAGCTTTAACAGGATATCATTTTAAAATTCGATAAATAATTCATAAAAAAGGACTATCATTATTTTTTTCTTGACCCTTCAGATGGTTTCATTCTTTAACACTAGAACGATGGTGAGGGGTATTTTTGACCCCTACCAAATGCAAAAATGTCGATTTGAACCGGATATTTCTTCATAAAATAAGTTAAATATATACCGCACAAAAATAAATTAAATAATAAGTTAAAAAGTCTTTTAAAAAAATTCTGGTGTAAAATATTTTTATGAAACTTGAGTAAAATTTCCCGCCGTTCTAGTATTAAATTCCACTCTTTAAAATTTTAATGAACTGCGCAAATAAATCACATTACATTTTCCAATAAAGCCCTAAGCATATAAAACACGAAAATGTTTACATGTATGTTGGTTTAGATCCAATTAATTATTGAATTCTTTCGTAATTATTCGAATGTTCATCCTCGTCGTTTTCTCCTAAAACAAATATCTTCACAAATGTTTGCATGCATAAAATGAATATGCAGAACAAATTTGATCTTTGCAGGCTATTACAATATAAAAGACAATTTTAGTCTCGAAATCATTTTCTTGATTGTATCCATGGAAACATTGACGCATGCGTTTCTATTTTCATTGCTTGCATTTTGAGCATCATTAATAAGCTTTGTAAACACAAAAGAGACGGTAATTATGAAACGCTTTTTCCTCCGTTTATTTCTTAGAATGTCATCAATAACTTAAATTTAAATTTATTCATTTACTTCTATTTTTATTTACTAATTTGTACGACATAGAAAATAGTAAATGATTATATTGGTAAAATGTTGCCTTAAAAATATACAGGTTGGACTAATAGCTAACTTTAAAACAATTCCCTGTAATATTCGAACAAATATCTTTATATTTATAACATTAATGTAAAATGTATACAGTTTATTTATAAACATAAAAACAAGTTAAATAATGACTTTTTTCCCTTGTACTTGTTTAAATATTTTGTGAAGCTTTTTTTTCTTTGAGTTCTTTGGGTTTCAATTAAAAGTTAATAATAAAAATTCAAAAAAAAAAACCTCTCAGATTTCTTTTGAAGCTTTTACATAAATATTTATGATCATGTAAACTAATTTTTATTCCATTTTTAATTTGTTTATAGTATTAAAAAATATTTGAAATTTTATTGAAATTAATGCAGCTGTCTTCATTAAATTAATTCCTTAACAACGAATCTTTCTTGTAGTGAATTATACTTTTTGTTGTAAGTCGCCAATCAAATTGCGTAAAGTTTATGATAAAATGTTTAGTAGGCATCAGTTGACGAACAGAATTGCTACAAATGTCCTGACAGACGTATAAACGATTACATTCTTCAAAGGCAATCGCAAGCTAATGTTAAGCCAATGGCGGCATTCGTCACAAATTTCTCGTTGGTATTTCAATATAGTATTTATTTATTTTGTATAGGCTATACCTGAAATAAATGTCTAACTGGATACCATTTAATATTTCGACAAATAACTCATAAAACAGACTGTCATCAATTTTCTCATTTTAATAAACTTCACTAATAAATCACATTACATTTTCCGATAATTCTCTCAGCAAATAAAACAGGAAAATATTTAAACTTATGTTGGTTCAGATCCATTTAACTCTTGAATTCTTCAGTAAATATTCAAATGTTCATTAACGTCGTTTCCTTAAAAAACCAATATTTTCACAAATGTTTGCATGCATATAAAGTGAATATCCAGAACAAATATGATGTTTGCAGGTCATTATAATGTAAAAGACAGTTTTCATCTCGAAATCATTTTCTTGATCGTATCCATGGAAACATTATTGACGCTTGCGTTTCTATTTTCATTGCTTGGATTTTGAGCATCATTAATAAGCTTTTAAACACAAAAGAGACGGTAATTATGAAAAAGATTTCCCTTCGAACTTTGAAGGGGTGTGGGCTTTGAGACCTATAGCTACTAGGCTGTCGTCTCGAATGATCCATATACATTTTTTTTTATTCACAGAAACATAGACATGACTTCAACAATTACATAAATCTTGACGAGACAGTACAAGGAAATTTACAACACCAAGAGTTACATCCGGGAGCTCCACAAAGTGTGTGCAATGGAGCTGGCGGGAGTCGAACACCGCCGGCCTTGCTTCCTACGCTATGAAGCGATTAGCGGAGTGGTGTCTTAACCACTCGGCCACGGAGGCCCCAAGATTTCCCTTCGTTTATTTCTTGGAATGACATTAGTAATTCAAATTTAAATTTATTTATTGCCATTCATTTTCTTTACTAATTTTTACGACACATAGAAAAATAGCAAATGATTATATTGGTAATGTTTTGCAGTAAAAATATATAGGTTGGACTAACAGTTAACTCAAAAAAAATTTATTTGCAACTTTTGAAGCGATACCGTTATATTTATAAAATTAATGTAAAACTATAGACATTATTTACAAATATAAAAACGAGCTGAATAACATTTTTATTTTTTTTTTTTTTTTTTGTTGTTTCTGTTGTTAATTTTTTTTTTTTTTTTTTTTTTTTTTTTAAATTTATAGTTTGGCATAAAATTAAAAAGTTCATAATAAAATCGAGAAAAAATTATCTGAATTCTTTGAAACTTTTAAATAAGATATCCACTGTGTCTGATGTAAATTAACTTTTGTTTCATTTTTAATTTGCTTATAGTACTAAACAAACATTTGAAATTATATTGAAATTAATGAAACTGTCTTTTTAAAATTAACTACTTAACAACGGGTCCTTCTTGTAGTGAATTATAATTTTCTCTGTAAGTCGCCAATCAAATTGTTAAAAATTTACGAGGAAATTTTTAATAGGCATTCGTTGGCGAATGCTATTGCGATAGATGTCCTAATGGACGTGCTTGCAGCACTCGCAAGCAAATATTAAGCCAATAACAGAGCTCTTTACAAATTTATCATTTGTATTTCGAAATAATTATTTTTTTTTATTAATACATAGAATATCTGAAGTAGAGGTCTAACCGAATATCATTTTAAAATTCGATAAATAATTCCCAAAAAAGGACTATCATTATTTGTTTCTTGACACTTCAAATGATTTCATTCTTTTAATTCCACTCTTTGAAATTTTAATAAACTATGCCAATAAATCACATTCCATTCTCCAATAAACCCCTAAGCAAATAAGACACGAAAATATTTAAATTTATGTTGGTTCAGATCCAATTATTAATTGAATTCTTCCGTAACTATTCGAATGTTCATCCACATCGTTTTCTCCAAAAACAAATATCTTCACAAATGCTTGATATGCATACAAAGTGAATATGCAGATAAAATATGATCGTTGCAGTCCATTATTATGTAAAAGACCATTTTTCGTTTCAAAATCGTTTTCTTGATCGTATCCATGGAAACGAGATTGACGCTTGCGTTTCTATTTTTATTGCTTGGATTTTTAACATCATTAATAAGCTTTATAAACTCTAAAGAAGCTAATTATGAAAAGGATTTTCGTTTCTTTCTTGGAATGACATTTTGGTAATTTAAATTTAAATTTATTTATTTTCTTCCATTTTTTTTTTACTAATTTTTTATGACAGATTGAAAAATAGTAAATGATGATATATTGGTAAACTTTGCATTAAAAATATACAAGTTCGAGTAATAGTTAATTTGAAAAAAAAATTCCCTCTAAATAAAACCGTTCTAAATAAAACCGAAATTTCAAAACCGATATTTTTATCGATATAAAATTAGTGTAAAAGTATACAACTTATTTACAAATAATAAAAAAAAAAACAATTGAATAATAACCTTCTTTTTCTTTTCTTTTCTTTTTGTCATTTCTTTTATTTTCTTTTCTTTATTTACTTTTGTTTGTTTAAAAGTTTTGTGTAGTTCTTTTTTCCTTTTTTAAAAAAAAAAAATTATAGTTCCATTTTATGAATTTGTGGCTTCCAATTAAAAGATTAAAAATTAAATTGAAAAACAAAACTCCCTGAAATCTTTGAACATTGTAAATAAAGTTTTATTCTGATGAAAATAAACTTTTATTCCATTTTTAACATCTTTATTGTGCTAATGAAATATTTGAAATTTTATTGAAATTAATAAAACTACATTCATTGAGGATAACTGCTGAACAACAAGTCTTCAGTGTAGTAAATTATAATTTTTATTGTAAGTCGCTAATCAAAATGTGTAAAATGTGAGAAAAAATGTTTAGTAGGTATTCGTTGCAGAACAGGATTACAATAAATGTCCTGTTACGCATGCTTAAGAGTCAACGCTAGTCGCGCAAAGGCACTCACAATTAAAGTTAAGAAAATGGCAGTGTTTTTTACAAATTTTATTTATTTATTATTGTACAGGATTTCCGAGGTTAATGTCTAACAGGATATCTTTTTACCTTTCTCTTTTGGTTGCAGTTTACTTTTCTGATAACATTTTCAGATTTGAAACCGGTTACGAAATTAATGGACCCAAACACATTGACTGGCGAGTATATTCGGATGACTAGTGTAGGTTCTTAAGACCCCTGGTGGTATAGAAGATGCAAACAAGAAGACAAACAAGTGTTTTTTTTTTGCGAAAATATTAAGAAAGTTTTTTTACAAAACAAAGAGTCAGAAAGACGCCGTCAATGAGTTGAGTCTGTTGCAGAACATTCGCAACTCATTGTTACTATTTAATTAAGTAATGTCCCGCAGTGGCGCGGACGGTTAAGCTCGGTTCCAGTAAGATCACCGAAAGCTAAGCAGCATCGACCAATGTCAGTGCTTGGGACGGTGACAACCTCTCTCGACTGCCGCTGCTGTGGGACCGTGTACATTAATGGGAGCTGGTGCACGTGAAATCTGCTCTAATGTCCTCCAAGTTTAGTATAAGCGTTACCTCTGGGGTGCCAATCCAGGTGCAGGTCTCTCATCGGGAATTAGTTCAAAATTAAGAAACCAACTCTATAAGTCCAACCTCACTTGAGGCTCTGGCATGCCTTCTTTCAGAGATGTACTTTCTCTGACTCGCCAATAACAAAAATTAGGTAATAAATTTCTTTAATTAGTATAGTGAATGTGTTACCAGTACTTAATTATATATCTAGAAAGATATATATTGTCTATATATATATATTGTCTATTTGTCTATTATATATAGATATTGTCTTTATTTCTTTTGTGTAATCATGTTTCATTTACCCTACATATACAATTTGAAAACCTATACAAAACAAATGCTACATAAAACATTCAATACCATTTATGTATATCAGTCAAGACTTCACATGGTTATAAATATGAATAGTAATCCTAATATAACTGTTTATAAATAATTAGTGCATTTTAAATTATATTTTGACGTAAAGCATGTTAATATAAAACATTAAAGCATAAAGGTTTCTGAAATCCCTTACTAAGTTAATTGTCGACCATCATGTACACATGAAAAGGGATTCTATATTCTGTATTTTCTAGCATTGAGCCTGTACTGTTTTTCTTGAAGATTACTTAATTAAATAAATATACATATTCAATGAGGTGGACGTAATGAATTACTTTTAGATGTTTAATTAACACCACAACACAAGTACTTACACTTAACACATCACAATACACATAACAGAACCAAATCTACATTCAATGGGTATTGCAATGAAACAATAACATCTGAACGATAGGTGTCAGTAGCGACTGGAGAGTATTATTCCTGTGGTGCGGCCATCTAGAGTTTATTATTAAAAGTAAAAATCCAAAACACCATACAGCCGGTTGTTGAATGGTAAGTTTATGAATAAAACGAAAACTATTCTTTCAGAATTTTAATAACAACTACAAAAACGACACTTAGTACAAAATTAGAAGTATTTACCAAATTTAATAGATAATTTATTGTAATATGAAAGCTAAAATAATTTTATCCCCCTATTGCTGGCTTACAATGTGTGGAAATTCCTGCAAGATGTTTACTAATTAGACAAGAGCAATTATAATTTTGAAAGGAATAAAAAAAATTATTTTCTGTTCCAAATACTATGTATTTCAAAGTAACACCGAAAGTTGGCAAAGTGTGTTAGAGATTTCAAAAATTACGTATGTTTTATATTTTTGTTCTCTACAGAATAATCTCTCTCGCTATATGTCTTTCTATCTTTGATCAGCAGATCAATGGTTATAGTTTAGAAACATTTAGAAACAATGAAATGTGTTTCAAAAACGATGTTTTGCTCAAAATTTCGGAACAGAAACCGTTGAACGAAAAAAAAAATCAGACATTGAAAATAGAAAACTTTGATATGTTTTACCTTCTTATTTTCGAGTATAAATTAAAAAAGCCGTACAGCTTAGCTTCACAAAGCTACTTATACCACACAGATAAACAAATTTTATTTTGTTCTAATTATGAGTAGTTAATTAGGTAATAAATTCTTTACTAAGTATAAGGTAAAGCTAGGAGAGATGGCGCGGGCGGAGAGATTGCGCACATAGAGGTTCGGGAGAAGGAGTAGAGTGAGCGCGCAGCGACTCCAGGTAGTTGTACAACAGCAGTAGTGGAGTGTATACATGAAAGTGCACGTTGATTGTTTTGAGCGTCTAAGATAAAGTATTGCTATTTTGTTTTGTTTTCCCAAAGTAAGTGCTTGAATTTTCATAGCTATTCCTTAGAATTTCTATACAATGTCAGTAGTACAATATATTTTAAACTTAAACGATTTCTCATAAGCTACTATTCTAGACTAAGAATGTGAACATAAACGGTTCGTTTTAGTAGCGGCCATGTTTAAATAAAAGGCCGCGCAATCTCTCCTACCAAAATTGGAGAGTTTGCGCATCTGCTACATAGAAGAGATGGCGCATTGTTTCTATTAATTTCCATGCTATGAGAGATTGCGCAGCTTATTGGTAAATTTGCATAAAAAAAATAAAAATGAATATGGATTCATTTTAAGTTAAACATGTTATCAAGTAACATAATGTTATTTTATAATCCTATCTGGACTTGCTTTTTCTGATTCTTTATTTTTTTTTCCTTTAGTTAAATTTTTTTAATCGTTTTTAAGATTATTTCCTTTTCCTGATTCTTTAATCATTAGGTTGAAAATATTCACTCCTAATACTATAATATTTGTTCACAAAAACCTTACAACAATGTAATTTAAGTGTAACTATTATAGTTAACAATTTAATTGTAGTTATTATTACTAACAATCTCTGCTACCCATACACGCAATCACACCAACCCTGTAAGGACAGATTGCGCAAAATAACTTTCTTGGTTTTATTACAACTGTTCTATTAAATTGCAACATAACAACAAAATAGCAATTTAAATGCATATAAAACAAATGAAGTAAAAATTATTCATGGATAGTTTAGCAAAAAATTAATATTCAAATTTTTTATTGTTATTCTTTTGAATTGTGCGCACACTCTCCTAGCTTTACCTTAGTAAAACTGGTAATTGTACTTAATTATATATCTAAAAATATATCTATCATGTATATATATTGTCTATTTGTCTATTATACAGGGTGATTATAATTAAAGTTAAAGTTTCACAACGCTCTAAAAAACGAACCACTGATTAGAATGACGTCAAAATTGAACGGCGTTTTATTGAAGAAGGGGGAAAGAACATGAGGCAAAAAATAGTTCCAAATGTTAGCGACAGATGGCGCTGTAAGCGTCAGAATTTCGACTACAAATGACAAATCGTAACACAACGGCTAAGGCGTAAGTTAAACGATAAACCAACTGTACTGTTCAGTGTGCATGACCGTACGAGTGTGATACTGTTAGTTACGTAAGCCCATCCATAACGGCAAGGTCGTATCACATCAGATAGGAAAAATCGGATTTAATTGTCCTGAGGCCAAAAACCGCATAAAAAGCAGCCATCCAATCGGTTTTTAAGTTTCGCAAGACTGGCGCAAAAAAGTTCAATATGCTGTCCACCGTTGTGTGCAACAAGATTAAATCGGGAAGCAGCAAGTTCCACAACCGATCGAAGTGTCACCGGGGTCAAGTTCAGAATGTGTTGCGCAATGCGTGTCTTCAATTCAGCTACGCTGGCAATCGGAGTACTGAACACAACATCTTTCAGATAACCCCTCAGCCAGAAATCACACGGATTAAGATCAGGTGATCGGGCCGGCCAGGCTGTAGGGAAATGACGACTGATAATTCTAGAAGTTTCGAAATGCCGCCTCAACAACTGCTTCACTCGATTTGCAATGTTCGGTGGAGCGCCATCTTGCATAAAAATGATACTATCTAGATATCCACGCTGTTGCAGAGCTGGAATGACGTTATTACGCAAAAGAGACGCATAGCGTTGACCATTGACGTAACGGTAACAGGACCGAAAGCACCCGTCTCCCCGAAAAAATATGTCCCTACGATAAATCATGCCGTAAATCCGCACCACACAGTGACTTTTGCAGGATGAAGTAGTACCGGGTTCGTTGAGAGTGGATTTTCTTTTGCCCATATTCGGCAATTCTGTGTATTGACATATCCCGTCAGATGGAAATGGGCTTCTTCTGTCCACAGAATTTTCCACGGCTATGCGAGCAAGAAATTCCAAAGCAAAACCCTCTCTTGGTGGTAGGTCAGAAGGAAACAACTCCTGCAGACGGCAAATTTTGTACGGATAGCATTGCAGGATGGTTCGTAGAGTGTTATGCACCGTACTCACAGGCCTGTCCAATGTTCGGGCAATTCTCCGTGCACTGCATGGTTGCACACCACCGCTCGACTCCTCCTGAACTGCTGTGGCCACTTCTTCAACTACCGCCGAATCACATATTTTCCTTCCTCTACCAGACTGCACATCAAACGAACCTGTATTTTCGAATTTTTCATCATTTTCACCAAACCCATGACAGTCATCGGTCCAACGCCTTTTTTCATACCCTTTAGGGTTCTGAACTTCTGCAGAGCTACTGGTACAGAATCACTGTTTTTGTAATAAAGCTTCACAAGCAGTGCGCGGTCCTTCATTGAGACACTCAGGGCGAACGTCTGAGACGCTAAATGAGGAAACGCCCTTCACCCAACGCTTTTATAACACCTGAAATGGCCGTGTGCATGCCAGGTATTTTAATTTACATCTTCTGACGCTTACAGCGCCATCTGTCACAAAAATTTGGAACTTTTTTTTTTTGGTTCAAGTTCTTTCTCCCTTCTTCAATAATACGGCGTTCAATTTTGACGTCATTCTAATCAGTGGTAAATTTTTTGGAGCGTTTTGAAACTTAAACTTCAATTATAATCACCCTGTATATAGATTTGTCTCTATTTCATTTAACTAATCATGCTTCAGTTACCCTACATATACAATTTGAAAAACGCATTACATTATGAATTATATTACATTAGAATACAAAGATGTATTAGGGCTGTGTCAATATTGAGAAACATATAACTTTAATGTTGCACGAAAATTTTTTTATAATTACTAAAAAATATGAACCGACTTCACTCGATTTTCTGAACATTTATGTACGTCTCCAGAAACTAAAATTATCTATCTATATATATATATATATATATATATATATATATATATATATATATAGATAGATAGATAGATAGATAGATAGATAGATAGATAGATGTATAAACAGACAAAAAAATACTAAATTAAAAATAATATTAAAAAATTCAAATTACATAAAAATCGACCATATTTTTTGTTTTAAAAAAAGTTATTTTTCAGCCATAATTGTGAGACAGCTATAACCGGTATAAAGATGAACTGACGACTCAAAAATATTAAACCTAGACATCAAAATCGTGGCAAAACTTGTTTTGAAAGATTAATTTTGTCGTTTAATCATTAAGATTTTGTAATTGTTGTTTTACAATTTTATAATTTTTTATTTTACTAAAATATAAACAGATAACTGCAAAAAGAAGTAATACTCTAAATAAAATAGAGACATTCTAATCGATCAAACTAATAACGATATTCTAATCACGATAAATCTTCAGTCAAACTTTTGCCATTTCAAACATTTTTGGTCCTTTTAACAGAGTCTAATCAACGAAAAATATTCATTTCAATTTATAGATTATTTTTAGAGAGTGGACAGTGTTAAAAGTAGTAATTTATCGGTATTAAAGTTCTGTATTCCGCTTAGAAATCAGTTATTATTTGGTCTGCTTCATTAATAAAATAATTTAACTTATCTGTTTTGCATTTCAGTGTTTGAAAAATTGTTTTACTGTACGCAATTTACAAGACTTCACAACCACATGAAAATTTAATACGTTTTACTCCAAAACACTTTGTAAGATAAATCGTTACGGTTTTTAAAATCGGAAGGATATATCTATCACTAACGGTTTAGAAAATTAATTGTGAAGCGACGGTAACAATGAACACTCGTACATAACATTGACAGCATTGTTGTCGAAAAATAAATAATGTATATGAGACACTAAATAATCTGTTTAATGTACCCATGCGTGCAACAATTTCCGTTCTCTTCTAAAGCACTGAAATGATGAAACAATCATTTAAATTGGACATTTAATTGAACTCTGTAAAATATACATTTGAACAAAATCTAAAATGAAAGAAATTTCAATACGCACTTTAAAATATAATTTAAAAAATTGTTTTTCATTTTTCTTTTGCATTCTACATTTAATTCGAAATTATTTACTACATTTGATACTAAAATTAATCTGGTATCTCTGAAAAATGTTTTGAAATAAATTGGTTTTTTCTATGATTAAAATAACTCATTTTTGCCTACGGATTATTCTATAATTTCGGAAAAATTTATCATTTATATCTTTAAAACATAACGAGAAAAAGTCTAACTCTTTTAAAGGCAGAATTTTATATTAGAAGAAGCAAATCTAATTAATTCAAAACATTTTTCGGTGTATGTTTTCAAAGTAAAGTAAAATCATTTATTTTTTTAAACGAAGGTATTTGATAACTTAATTTCGAGAATAAGTTAATCGATAGATGGATTTACAGATATTTTCGGCCTAAAGAATAGAACTCTTTTTATGCATGAATGGGTTATCTGGATTATTAATTATAATAAAAAAACACATTTTTGTGGTTTATAACTCTAATTATATCCTTTATTCTCCCCCTCTTTTAGTTATTTTGCATTTGATGAACTATTAGACTTATTAACCATCTTCTTCAAATGGTGAGCGCTAATTTAACAAAAGTCGTTGGGTGTATCAATAGAAAGTGATCCAGAAAAAAAAAATTATTGATTGTAATTTTTTCCAAAACTCATATTTTGCATGTTATTCGACTAATACAATATATAGGCAAATGTCACCAGACACTTCCGAGTTTAGACGTTTTGTCGAATATCTAGAGAAAAGTTTAACAGATTCTTCTTGGACATCTGGAATATACAAAAACTGTTTAACCTCATCTATTTCAGCAAAGGTTTGATCACAAGGTAAATTAGTTAGAATAACAGTAAATTAAATAAAAAAATATTTGCGATCACCATAGAAAATAAACTGCTTAAAATAATCTTCAGCTGTAGAATATGACCAAGTGGATGATCTTTTCAACATTTGTGCTCATTTGTATCTGTAGAGCTCTTATATTCATGGAAATATAAAAATCTCTTTAAAAAAATAAAGAAGTATCTGCACGTTTTTTTCTTATAGCATGCAAGATTTTTAACCATATCTAACGACACTTTTAGGAAAATTAACAAAGTAGAGTAGAAAAAAAATGTTGTTATTACAATATAAATATTTTGAAGAATATAAACATTTGTATGAAATACTTCTTAACTATGTATGCGCTAACGGTAATAAAAATATTTTTGCATATATTAATAGTCATTTACATAGGTCAACTCATATAAAAAGGCCAGTTGAAATTAGTTAAAATTCAGAAAGATATCGGAGATATACGGAGCTGAATTTCAATTGCTTTCTAAATGTAACTTGGTGATAAAAGATTGTAGATTGATGGGTAGCTCAAGGTCGACATTTTGACCTACTCCAAAAGTTTCGCGTGTGTAAGGTGGAACAAGGCATTGTGAAAGATTGATTATTTTTTACAGCCGATTATCTGCACTAGGGATATACATTGTGAAGAGATTTGAATGATTTTGGGAAATGGCGTTAATTAAGATAACAAAAAGAGGACATCAAGCTTTTGTTTCGTTCAGGCGTATCAACACACCTTATGAAACGTTTGTGCGTATCTCTAAAAAGTTGCGAAAAGTAACACAAATTTATCCCTATTCCAATTTATATCATATTTCCTACATTCTTATTTAAATTTATTTTTGGCAGAAATAGGATATTCTAGGTTTTAAAGATATGTCAAGCCAAACAAAATAAAGATCTTGTGCGTATTCAATGTTTTTACATTCTATCTAAAAAGTACCAAGAATTGTTAAATAAAACACAAAAAAACAATTTACTAATCAAAATATATTTTGTCAGCTTTAAATTAATCCCCACGAGTCCATTACAACTTTTTCATTGTTCACCCAATCCTCCACTATTTTTTTTAATTGTATTTTTGATTATAATAATTTTATAATAATTTTGATGTATTGCCTTCAACTCTCTCAGCGAATTTTCTTTTATGCTCTCAATTAACTAAAAACATCTTCTTTGAAGTGGTAATTTTAGCTTTGGGAACTGGAAATTCACACGGGTCCATATCAAGGTAGTACGGTGCTTATTCGATGTCATTTGTTACGTTTTTGGTCAAAACACCTAGCACAACGATAGCTTTGTGCGATGGTGCATTATCGTAATGCAAATTCACACGAATTTTCGGAGAATTTCAAGATTTTCAGCACTCGAAAGTTCATTTGAAATGCAAAATTCAAGGCAAACACTTTGTTCAACTATTTTTTTCCATTTTCCAAAATCCCAGAGCATTCAAAAGTATGATACTGATACAGCTTCTATTAAAACACTAAGTCACACATATGGCGCTCAAACGCCACGTTATAACCCAGTACATTGATATCATCTTACAGAAAAAAAATATATCGCTATATTTTTTATGCAAGTCTTCGAAATCATAAATTACGGATACTTTTTACACAGAATATAGTTGCAAAATCATTTAAGTTATTTGGGTTTTTTACTTGTTCCTTTATTTTTTTCCGCCAGTGTATTTCACTTATGTTTTAACCATTCAACGCGTCATTAATTTCTTTGCACAAGCGGGTACGTGATGCATTTTTTGCAGGTAGTAGTTTTGGTATTATAAATGAAATATTTTTTATAACAATAATAAGATGTATGATGTAATAGCAATTATATATATAAGCGGAGCTGAATTTTAATTTGGGTGACGTTCCTGAGAACAAAATTTCGAAATAAAAAAACACGCTTGATGTAAAATATGCGACAGCGAGCCCGCTAAAAGGTTGAGTTTTCAGAGTACATATAATGCGATGAAAAATTTACTATATATAATTTCATTAAGTATACTTAGGACTTTTAAGTTCGAGAAGTAAAAAGAAATGATAATTATTTTTATATCTTAAAACATATTGCAAATACACAATTACAAAAAGAATCATAGATTCATGTTTCTTCTTTCAATTCATACTAGTTGAGCAGCCCGTCGTTGCCTGGGCCAGTCATAAAACCTTAAATGACCCCAAATAAAAAATGCAGATAAATAGTGGTAAAAATGCATGTAAGTAAGTTTTTATTGTCCAAATCTTTTGAAATTTTGAGTGGTTATATATATAAAAGTTTTACAGCCCATGTAAAAACGTCAGAAATATTGTTATCTGGTTGCAAAATAAATATGTTTTCTTCCTGGGGAAAAAGATCCTTTTTCGAATTCTATAGAAGGGTGACTCCCCTTATCTTTTCCCTTTCCATTCCGGCCTTAAAAAAGTGAAAACGCCTCCCTCCCTTTTCAATCCCTCCCTTCCCCTTGCAATCCCTAATTCCCTTTTGTTCACCCCTCTCTCAAACAAAGCAAGTAGAAGAATGGATTCTCCGTCCAGCAAGGGGAAATAAGAATAGAATTAAGAAAAATTTAGAAGGAATACTTCCTAGTGGTAGGATTGCGAGCAGTGCAGCCTAATAGGCGAGCTATTCTTTCCCCAGCGCTCTTGATTCTTCTTAATTCTATTTCCTTCTTTATTCGTCATTCAAAATAACTTGAGACATGCGCAGTAAGTTTGAATTTGCACTGAAAAATTAAGACTTTTGCTTCTTGCTTTAATATATAAGATTTTTTTCAGATCATAATAGAGAAAATTAGTTTTTATAGGAGTTTTTAAACATGTTGAGTAGAAAATTGGAATCACTGGTTGCGTGCATAACTAAAGAATTTATGCATGTAAAACAAAAGTTCTGGTATCTAATTATACTTGAGAGTCTTGTGCTTACACTGAACCCACAAAATTGTAAATTTGTAGCATTTTTATGTATACAAAACTATATCTTGTTTACAGAAAACACCAAGAAAATATATTTTTTCAACAAAAAAGATGAAAATTTAGTTTGTTTATAGAGTTATACTATATATATGTATATACATATATGTGTGTGTGTGTTAATTTTTTTTTTTCACTGGCGCCCGACTAACCAAAAAAGTACCGTTTTTTATATCCCTTGCGCGTAATGCCCCAAAATCACATTTTGAGAACCATGACTTTAAACTTCTCTCTTTCAAATTTTTCCATATTTAAAAACTATTAAGAGTGTCATTCATTTTGTTCAGAAATTATTACTCTTTTGTTTGTATATACATATATTTAACTGAAAGTTTTAAAATTTTAAGAGTCTTAAGTCATCTTAAGAGAATAAACATTTTGACTAGAATTCATTTAAACACTTCCAGGAAACTCATGTGACTTTCTACATGAAATATAATCGAAATACTATGAGATATCAAAATAATAAAAGTAAATGGAATGGAAAAAAGCTATAAAAGATAATCCATACTTTAGATGTAAATCAAACAGAAGAAAGTGTGGTTTAAAAATACATATTTCATACTTTATAGCAGAGCGTAACAAAATCATATTTTAGAAAACATAATAAAAGGAGGATATAGAATAGAATGTAAATAAACATACAGTAACAAAAATATATTTATTTAGTTTAAGAAATATGTAGTTTTCTATTCAGCTTGTATATTTCTGGAGAAATGACAATACAAAATTATAACTAAACTGCATTTTTTAAACTATGCTCAATTAAAAATATAAAAATACAAAATGAAAATACTAAAATCTTTTTTATGCATAATTTAACTAACCATACAATTATAAACATGAGTCACAAAATTATGTATATTTTCTACTATTGTTTTAAAGCATTCATCAGAATTCAGCTTTTAAAAAATGTAACATACAAAGATTAATTTCTAAAACGTTAATAAAAATGTGAGTTTAATTACGTTGTACTAAATAAGGCAAATTTTCATAAGCAAATTTACTCATTCAAATAAAAATGTGAGTTTAATTACGTTGTACTAAATAAGGCAACTTTTCATAAGCAAATTTACTCATTCGAATAAAAATGTGAGTTTAATTACGTTGTACTATATAAAGCAACTATTCATAAGCAATTTTACTTATTCGAATAAAAATGTAGGTTTTATATATTTTTTAATTCGTAGTTTTCGTTATTTAAATCTCATTTAAACATAGTTGAGCTGGCTTAATATTTAATTTCTTTTTTTTTTCAGTTTGATTTTTTTTAATTATAATGAAAATTATTTTTTTCTTTTTTTTATTTTCAGCATGATAAATAAATTTGAGTACGCATGATAGTATATGTTTAATATATCAAATGAAAATTTTCCGAAACAAATTATACTTAATTTTTTGCTGAAGCAATTCTGAGATTTACATATTATTTTATTACACTTTTTAAATATCGAATTTATTTAATGTTTTTATTGCACTCGTTAACCGATTTTTTAACGGCAATCCTTTCTTCTTTTAGCTGTGATTCCTTTTCTTCCAAATAGAAATTAAATTAAATTATGGAAGAAAATGACAAAATATTTTTTTTAAATATAATCATTATATAATGACAGATATTTTATTAAAATGGAAAAAATAGGGCTTTTATGAAATACAGATATTTTTTAAATCCTCATTTTCGTCTGGAGACTTTTACGGTCACAGTGACATAAAAATTTCGCAAGAAATTGTAAATCATAAGAAGTGAAATAAATTTATTTATACATTCCGAATTTTCTAACATAATTAGACTTCTTTACAGTTTTTTCCAAGATTGGAATTTTATTTGTTTTATTTGTTTAAATCGTACTCTAAAATGATATTAGAAAATATTAAAAATGTATTTTAGATCATAGATTAATAATATGATTAATAAAGTCTCTAGATTACAATCAGTATAATTGAAAAAGGTTTTACCCTCAGTTGTTGAAACGAAACAACATGGAAAACATTTAAATGAAAACTTAAAAAATAAATATTTTATGTTATAGAATACATTAAAATGTACATTATTTTATAAAAAAGAATAAATATTCATTAAAAATCAAAGTATCCGAAACATATTCTGCATTCCAAAAATTGTTTACTATTTTTTTTCTAAAAAAATAACATTTTGAATTTAGGAATGTTTTATGCTAATATAATTTAGTGAAATACCTATAAAATATATTCCCCGTTTTTTCTTTTAAAAATGTAAAAAAAGAAAAGAAAAGAAAAAGAAAAAATGCATGAAAGTAAACAAAAATATTATTGTATAATTCCTGAAATAGAAATGTAAAATAATGTACTTTTAATATTTTCTAATGGGACACAAATCTCGTAATTAATTGCTAACGTGAGTTTTTCAATAACATATATATTAGTAATAAGTACAATGGACAAATAAAATATTAAGTAAGTAATAAAGTGACATATAAAACGGAAAAATGAGTTTTAGGATACTCATCTAAAAAAAAAAAGAATAAAAATTAAAGTTGATAATTCAATAAATTTTTCACGTACAAAAATGGAATTCTTACTGTTTTACTTGTTAAAACATAGAACACATTTTTCTACACACACACACAGATATATATATATATATATATATATATATATATATATATATATATATATATATATATATATATATATATATATATATATATATATATATAGAGAGAGAGAGAGAGAGAGAGAGAGAGAAAATATATAAATATATATATAGAAAAATCTACTGAAAGTTTCCTTAAAAAATCATTCTTTAACAGTTTGACTAAGACTTTATTTTAACTCCTTTTATATATATATTTTTTTAAGTTACATATTATATACAAACTTACATTATATACATTTTAAGAATACATTAAAATGTACATTATTTTATAAAAATGAATAAATATTCATTAAAAATCAAAGTATCCGACACAAATTCTGCATTCTGAAAATTGTTTACTAATTCTTTCTAAAAAACTAATATTTTGAATTTAGGAATGTTTTATGCTCATATAATTTAGTGAAATACCTATAAAATGTGTTCCCCGTTTTTTCTTTTAAAAATGTAAAAAAAGAAAAGAAAAGAAAGAAAAAGAAAAGATGAATGAAAGTAAACAAAAATATTATTGTACAATTCATGAAATAGAATCAAAAATAGAATTCTTACTGTTTTACTTGTTAAAACATAGAACACATTTTTCTACACACACACACACACACACACACATATATATATATATATATATATAGAAAATATATAAATATGTATATAGAAAAATCTACTGAAAGTTTCCTTAAAAAATCATTCTTTAACAGTTTGACTAAGACTTTATTTTAACTCGTTATATATATATATATATATATATATATATATATATATATATATATCTGTGTGTGTGTGTGTGTGTGTGTGTGTGTGGGTTCGTGTTTCAGGGGAAGCGCGGACGAAAACGGGTTTACACACCCGCTGACTGAGGACGCACGGGGATCCGAGGACGTCCTCGGATAGAAAAAAGTCATTTTCCTTCATTTTTAAGCATTTTTATGATTTGTACAAATTTTTATTGGTTTATAAAATTTGTCCTCAGTTGGAGGGTTTTGCTGTTTTCTGGTTGTGTATCAGTGTATAATTGTGTATTAGGGAAAAAAGATGGTCCACTGAACCATGGTAATAAAACTTACTAAATGTGTGTCCTCAGATTACCTTAAAATTAAGTGTTTTGAGTATAAGTCCTCTGAATCCATTAACATTATATGTTGTGTGTATGGGTCCTCAGAATACTTTAAACTTAAGTGCTGTGTGTATGAGTCCTCTGAATCCTTTAAAATTTAGTGCTCTGTGTATGGGTCCTCAGAATACTGTAAAATTAAGTGCTGTGTGTATGAGTCCTCTGAAACCTTTAAAATTTAGTGCTCAGTGTATGGGTCCTCAGAATACTTTAAAATAACGTTTTATGTGTATGAGTCCTCAGAATACATAAAAATTAAGTATTATGTGTATTAGTCCTCTGTCACCTTTAAAATAAGGTGTTCTGCATTCCCCCCCCCCCTCTAAATACTTTAAAATAAAGTGTTCTACGTTTAGGGTCTTTGTTCTCATTAAAAAATGCCATTTATAAGTATTTCTCTATTTTTTAGCAAAACTTCTTATTTTTTTATAAGGGATACTAAATATTAATAGGCAAATTTCCAATTAAATTTTCAGCAGGACTGAAACTACGCGTAAATTTAATAAAACTGATAAAGGATGTGAATTAATTTTCCTTTGCTAAACAACGCATAAGCAACAGAGTGAAAAATATGTCCAGACTGGGGATCGAACGCAGATACCCAGGTATAGCGTACCAAGGGCTTTACCATTTAAGCTATCTGGACTATATCCAGTCTGGCATTTTTCAATTATACGTTGGCTTGGCTGCAACCTTGCAGCACAAGATGGAATATCAATCATGAGCACACTACCCAGTGGCGTACATAAGACAAATAAATTCCCAGCATCGAATAATATGTAAATTTCCAATTAAATTTTCAGCAGGACTGAAATTGCGCGTAAATTTAATAACATTGACAAAGGGTGTGAATTAATTTTCAGTTTGCTCAACAATGCATAACCTTCCAGTCTGGCATTTTTCACTTATATGTTGGCAAGGCTGTAACCTCGTTATCCAGATGGCTTAAATGGTAAAACACTTTGTGCGCTATACCAAGGTATCTGGGTTCGATCCCCGGTCTGGACACATTTTTCACTCTGCTGGTTATGCGTTGTTTAGCAAAGTGAAAATTAATTCACATCCTTTGTTAGTGTTATTAAATTTACGCGCAGTTTAAGTCCTGCTGAAAATTTAATTGGAAATTTAGATATTATTCGAAGCTGGGAATTTATTCGTCTTATGGACACCACTCGGTAGTGTGCTCATGTATGACATTCCATCTTGCGCTGCGTTGATCCCAATCGCGCCCGTCGGCTTAATCGTTCGGAGTTTTCGTGGTTTTCTTCGAGCCGTGGATTTATCCATGCGTAAATATGGATTAGGTTCCCTTAGAAAGACCCCCACGTAGGGCACTCCCCCCGGGCCTATATCCCTAGTGTAGATAATTGGCCGTCAATAATCAACCCTCAACCATCTTGCGCTGCGAAGTTGCAGCCTTTCCTACGTATAAGTGAAAAATGCTAGACTGGATGTTGTCCAGATGGCTTAAATGGTAAAGCTCTTGGTGCGCTATACCACGGTATCTGGGTTCGATAACCAGTCTGAACACATTTTTCACTCTGTTGGTTATGCATTGTTTAGCAAAGTTAAAATTAATTCACATCCTTTTTCAGTATTAAAACATTTTATTTTAAATGTCTTCCAACAATAAGCTATAAATATAAAAATTTTGATATATGTTTATGCTTAAAACGCGTAAACCTGTAAACATTCTTAAATTTGTGAACATACAAATAAAATTTTGAAATTTGGAATTGCTTCACAATTTAAATAATTTCACTATATCGGAAATTGGCGCCTTTTAATTGAGAGTCACGATGTTTTCTATATGCCATCTTGTTAAGGTGTAGCTATTTTTAAATTTTAAAAAATGGTTCCTTAAAAAAATATGCAGTTTTAGAGATAACCAAATACATTTTAAACTTTTGTCCATTTCTAATTAAGATAGAGAAATGATCAGAGCCGGATTAAGCATTTGTAGGGCACGGGGCTTCTTGAAATTTTGGGGCCCCCCTAACCCGCTATTTCAAATTTTGGCCCCCTCCCTCACACACACACCTTTGTCTTTTTAACATTAAAATACAGATATTAAAAATTGAATATGTATATTCTTAATCAACTTTTTATTTTGTTGTTAATATCTTCATTGGTTCTCTTAATTTGTTTAAACACACACAATTAAAAAATACTTTGCAAACATAAAAAAAAAGAAAAAAAAAGAAAAAAAAAACAGGAATACCTCAGTTGTATAAAAAATTGACTACATTTAAAATAATTATAATACATCTTTTTATTACGAATAAATCAAATTACAATTTTATAGCTTTTTGTTATTATAAAACAAACCCATTTAAAAAAAATTGCCGTTGGTTTAATGTAAAATGATTGCAGGACATCATCAAATGCAATGCGTTCTGTGACGTCATGTTCTAGAGATCGAGGCTAACGAAAAAGAAAGGCTACCGCGGTGCTTTACGCAAATCTTTTTTTACAGACCGCGGAAGTCACGTGATGCTCGAATGCACCAATACAGATGTACGAAAAGAGCAATACGTCACTCTAGCGGTCTGTAAAAAAAGATAAGTGGAATGCACCGCGGTAGCCTGTCTTTTTCGTTAGCCTCGCTAGAGATATTAATCTTGAACCACCGAGTTCTTATCTGCTTGCATAGATGATCATAGTTTGTTTTTTATTAATTTGAGTTTGGAAAACTGTCGTTCTGCTTCACAATTTGTAAGCGGCATTAATAAATATAATTTCAATACAGTGTACACATTTGGGAAAATAGATATTATTTATTGACATTAATATATTTCGCAGTGTTTTCACAGCATTGTATGTCTACATTACTAATAAGTTCTGAGAAATGTTTCATTTCTGTTCTTAAATTTGCATCAAGAACCTCATTATAAAATTTAAAGTAATTTTCTACAGAAATGTCATTTATGGTGTTTGAGAATATGTTTTCAATTTGAAAAAAAAAAAAAAAAAAAAAAAAAAAGAGAGAGAGAGAGAAAGGAAGAAACTTTTCTATAAAAGCACGCGATCTTTTAAAAAAAATGCATAGCTTGTTAAAAATATCATTAAATGTTTCTGTTTGAAAAAGAATTTTGGCACTGCAATATAATTTCATTGTGCTTTTCACCATCAGCATATTTCTTTTTGAAGTCGACCTTGCTGAAATTTCACGAAGCTTTCTAGCTTAGGGGAAGGCTTTCACTTTAAAATTTTCAAAATTATCTCTTTGGCTCTCAATATATTTTAAGATCTATTCCCAAATGGTTGCAACCCTCAAGTAGATCAAGTGTTGGTTTTTGAAGGGAAGAATTTACTTTGTCGAACTGTTGAAAAATATGCCAAAGTGTACACATGAATATGAATTCAAATTTTGAAATCTTCTTTAATAAGTTGCGTCCCTTCTTGCTTCACGTTTTTCTTCAGAGTGTGCTCTTATACTTTCTAAAACACACAAAATATTGTCGTAATTTAAATACAATGATTTTACAGATTTGTAGTGACAGCACCATCTTGTTCAACACATATTTTTAAGATATATAATTTTTTCGCCGCTGGTGCCTATTTTTAATTATTTTTATACATTTTTATTTTATCTTTTCGTTAATGCAAAACAAGTTAATCGAAAAAATTGCCCTTGCCAGATTAGCAAATGATTGCAGGACATCAAATACAATTATTAGTAGTGCCCGCTAGATGAACTAAAAAAAGAAGGGAAAAAATGCAATTTCTTTAAATAAGAAAAGAAATTTATTGATTCAAGGTAAGACTGCACATAACTTACACCAACTAAATTTAGGGAATGGACTGCTCAAGGTACGAATTGTGCAACTTTATTTTTTTTTTCTTTATTTGGTTTTGAAATTCTTGGACATATTCGCCACATTATCTGTGGATACCACCACATTGAATCAAAGGAATATCATTTCTATCTAGGAAAGTTTTCACTTCTACAAATAAATATTTTCCCTTATGCCCTTATTCCTAACGGCCAAAACTTACTGAGTTATGATACTTTGAATTTTAATAATTTTCGGTATTTACTGGCACTAAAAACGGAAAAATGCGTTTTTAGTACTATATGGTTTTACTAAATGTCACAAGATTTTAGAGAAATTGTCTTATTTTTACCTACAGCAAAAAAAAAAAAAAAAAAAAAAAAAAAAAAAGTATGTAATTACAGAATTTGTTTCTTAAATTTGTCTTATTTTTATTTATATTGTATCTTTTATAACAGTTGTAACATCTTTTTATTTTTAGAATTAGTTTTAATGGTAGATTTAAATGAAAAAAAAATGCAATTGAAATCTTTGTTTTAACGATCTAATGGAATGTTTTTAACAATAATGTTAAACCAATTAGCGAAAAATACTATGAAAAGTTAAGTATGCTGAAAAGTTAAATTGATACTACTAGAAATCATTAATTTATTTAAATAATATATTCATTTGAAGTAAAAAAAAATTCTATTGTGTATCAATTTTTATCTCTCTCTATTCTTAAAAAAAGAAAAGAAAGAAAGAGTAACTGACGCTGCTGTTGCCGTAATTGTGGCCGAAACTCTTTCTCTGCTTAAAAAAAAAAAAAAAAAAAAAAAAAAAAAAAAACTATTGACTATAAAAACATGAAAAATAGTAGTTTTATAGAGAAATATGTGATAAACAGTATGTAGCAGACAGTTTTTAAGCCTAGAAATTATTTAAAGTGCTATTTAATGTTGAAATCGGTCAAAATCCAAATGATAGTTAAATAAATTTTATAGGATCAAAAATTATGCATAGCAAATTAACCATATTTTGTAGGAATATACGTGATTAGATTGTGATGTGCAATGTTCAATCATTTTTTTAAAATCATCTATTTTTTTTTTCAGTTTTTTTTTTTTTTTTTTTTTTTTTTTTCTGAATGGAGATTTATTTCATACTAGAAGCTACGCTGTTCTCTTAACGAACCTTTAATCAAACAAAATATTGACATTTCATAATTCACTTTTATATTTTAACAGAAAAATAAGGCTACCATAATTTGTAACTCGTGCTATAGCCAATATACACATCAGGACACGTCACCCTTATCATTATCTTTTTACGCGTGAAGGTTTCGCTATGGTACTACATTGGGAAATTTGGTAATTTTTGAAATTCAGTATTTGAAAAATGGCATAATCATTAGATTTGAAATTTATATCAGGAAAAATACAATTTTTTACCTTTCAAACGCAGATTGTCTAACAATTTTATGACAAATATTTTCGAGCTATTATTTTTTTCAGTAACTTCAAATGTTTCATTTTCCGAGATTATTCTGTGGCAACGATTAGCGAAAAACCCAGTCGTCAGCAATGTATAGCTTTTTATTAAAGAGGATGTTGGAGCAGGGATTGTCACCATCAATTTGCCACCATCACTTTTGAAATCGGTTCTGTAGTTCCAGAGATTCCATAGAAATTGTAATTTAGAATGATTTTAGAACGCTTTTTGCTCATTTCACCCTTTTAAATTTCCAATTTTTTTTTTTTTTATTCTTAGAGAGCATTTACATCTTATAAGTAACTACAATGCCAAATTTCAAATTTTTAGCTCCTTCAGTATAAAAAAGTCACAATTTTCGAATATTTTTCGCTCCTGCACTCAATTAGGGTTAGTGGCACCGACATAAAATATTGCCTATGTTGGAGTAGTGATTGTCACCATCAATTTGCCCCTATTACTTTTCAATCGGTTCTGTAGTTCCAGAGATTCCATAGAAATTGTAATTTAGAATGTTTTTAGAACGCTTTTCACTCATTTCACCCTTTTAAATTTCCAATTTTTTTTTTTTTTATTCTTAGAGAGCATTTACATCTTATAAGTAACTCCAATGCCAAATTTCAAATTTCTAGCTCCTTCAGTATAAAAAAATTGCAATTTTAGAACGTTTTTCGCTTCTGCACCCCCGTGGGGTTAGTGGCACCGACATAAAATATAGCCTATGTTGGAGCAAGGATTGTCACCATCAATTTGCCACCATCACTTTTGAAATAGGTTCGGTAGTTCCAGAGATTACCCCCTACAAACAAACAAACAAAAAAACAATCTTTACTTCTTTATAATATTAGTATAGATTTCGAAAAAGGCATTTCTTATCTACTGTTGTCAAAATAGCTCAAATAATAATATTTCCAAACACTTTTCAATTGAAAAATACATTTTAACGTGAATATTAAAAAAGAAAGAAAACTTTAAATTAATTAAATTATTACGTGGGAAAATCACGTCATATTTAAAACAATATATTTAAAACATCATATTTAAAAATATTTTCTTATAGCATATAAAAAAAAGTTTCTTCTAGCCGTTTTTATAACTAAGGGATCCAACCTAGACTTCCCTGGTTACAGAATATAGGTGAAAACCTTTTATTATTATTGTTATTATTATTATTATTATTGAAAACACTTATAGATTTTTTACATTTAATATATTTTTTATATATTGCCCACTAACAACACCAGAAATCATTTTTACATGAAAAATACGATTATGTATTCAAATAAAGTTTTGAAATTTATTAAAAGCAATACTTTCACGGTATATAAGCCGGAAACAATTGCTGAACAACTCATATTATTTTAAGTGCAAACGGATTTATTTTTCGTAATCGTCTCTGCATGCGATAGAAATAGTTTTTTTTTTTTTTTAAATCCTGCTTGAAAATTAATTTTAAAAAATGAGTAAATTGCGATACAGTTTTCACACAAATTGCGTTTAAAAGTACATTTTTTTTTGCCTATTCGACGGTGTAAAAATTGAAAATGTGCAATGTTTAGAAGTTTAAATAATTGCAGTAAATGAGAAATTTAATAGTCTGGTGTTGCCAACAACAAAATGACGTCAGCGTTATGCATCGCATGGACATGTTTGTTCTTTATAATATAGAAGTTCTCAGAGGCAGCGACATTTTTACTTACCCATTTTATACAAGATGATTTAAAAAAAAAAATAAAAAAAAAGGCTGATAATACTCAAGGTCAATTATAAGCAAATTAGATACACACTTTTCTTTATTAGAAACTAGCTGGTCCACCCGTCGTTGCCCGGGCCCGTGATAATAACCTTAAACAGAACTCAAGTTTATATGTTTTTTTTAAAAGAAGCTGCACCAAGGGCCCAAGAAGGAGATTAACATTCAAAATTGGTGGTAGCTGAGGTACGAGAAATTTTTTGTTGTAGTTTCAAATTGTAGCTGGAAGTCCTAAAAGAAGTTCTTAGAAAAAAATCTAGTGATTTGGACGATTTTTAAGGGAGGCATAGTCGAGTGCCCAAAAGGGGCTAACTGATAGTTTTGAACAGGGCCCTAAGAGAAAAACATCTTAAAATGCCCTAGTATTTAGCGCTTTAGATCTTCAATTAGTCGAAATTAAGCAAAGGGTATAAATTAATCATTAGAATAAAATTTTAAAGAAATGTTTTAAAAAGGCCCCTAGGGCCCCAATAAAATTATGAGGGTGATTGGCCCGGGGAGTGGAGTCCAAGAGTCAACTTTAAAGTTATGCATTGAGAGGGTGACACAATTAGGAGGTGAAAAATACATGGTGCACAAAATGTTCACTTGCAAATTTCATGCGTTTCCGAAAAAAAAAAAAATATATATATATATATATATATATATATACGTGTTAAAGTAACCAGTTTGGATTTGAAAACAGCCTCAAGGGGGTTGCTCAATCAGCTCACTAATGCCTCTCGCTAATATTAAATATACGGGCGTAGAAGACTGCATCGTACATTTAAAAAATCTCTTCCAGGAAATCAAAATTTATAACTTATTTTTTCTTTGTGCTCTTCTTAAAAGATGTTTTTTCTTCTTAGTTGTCAAAATATTTCTGAAATATCGGCTTAATTTAATAATTTATGTGTTAAAAGCGGACGAGCTGTGAGTTACATTTTAACACTTCAAGATAAATTCTGACAAAAAATTTAGCAAGTATGAATTTCAATTACCACAAACGTTTAAAATTGGACTGTATTCCCGATCTTCAGTGAAATCTTGCGGCCTGATATATTTATAGCTATTTTTATTAGTATTTATGTATTAATAGTTCGATTATTTTTAATGTGTTACTTAAATAGCTGTCGTTAAGGATTATTTTTTTTAAGTTAAGCTCATAATTTGTTGAGTAATGTATCCTTTTTGGAAAACGGGGAATTTAGTTCAAAACTATAAGCACAATATAAAACAAGAACGAAAAATCATGCGTCAAGCATAGATTATGTAACACTTTCCAACTCTTCCAAAATAATTTTACAAATCATACCGTTTAATAAGCTAAAAGATAACATCTAGGTAAGTAAACAATTTGGAAAACGCAAAACATATTTAAAAACATAATTTCAGGAATTTCCAACATATACAATATTCGGAAAAATATCCGAATACTTTTATTCAGTCCTGTATAGGATCTATAGATTTTTATATATACTACATAGGATGCTAAATTTTAGTTCAGTTAGGAAACGCGTAGCACAGTTTAAAATTTTCCGTCTGGAGTTTCTGTCAATAAACGGAAATGTGTTCGCGAACTTTTGTGCTTCCCTGTACAGGATCTACAGAATTTATACACCACGTAATAGACAAAAAGCGAGTTAAAATTAAAATCGCGTTCAGTAACTTAAAACGCACGTCCAGGAATTATTGTTAACAGACAGTAGAGAATTCTTTTGTGTGTCCCTGTAAATGAGCGATGACTGCTATACACACAATATTCTGTAGTAAGCCTCTTGTAATGCACCTTAGTGATATATATAAATTTCAATGCGTTTAAAATAGTGAAACATTATTTAAATAAACCGCAGACGATTTTTCTCCTTAGACGTAATGTAACGGAATTGTTTTGACTGTCCCTGTAAAGTAACTATAAGTGCTATGCACACCCTATTCCATATTAAGCTTCTTCTAATGCACCTTAGTGATATATATAAATTTCAATGCGTTTAAAATAGTGAAACATTATTTAAATAAACCGCAAATGATTATTTCCCATACACCGCAATGTAACGGAATTCTTTTGAGTGTCCCTGTAAAAAACTATAAGTGCTACATACTTCCGTTGAAATAGGGAACATGCTATAGATAACGGCAATAACATATAAAAATTGCAGAGCAATCCGAGCATATTTACAGGAGTTAGAGCACGGACAGACGGCCATACGGCAGACGGCCAGACAAATCGAAGTCATAAACACTTTTCAACTAGGTTGGAAAGTGTTAAAAATGTAAGTTTGCAAAATGTAACGATTTATGTTCAACGTGTTATTTTACTCTCTCTTTATTTTATTTTGTTTGAACTTTTCATTTTCAAAAAAGCAATAAATTACTTTTTATATATTATGTCAATTGATTTAACTGTGTAATAATAATAAAACAATGCGCGTAACTGATTTAAAGCAATAATAAGTACTATATATTTTTTATCATAAGACAAAAAAAATTATACTCTATCATGTCATTAAAAATTAGGAAAATCATTAAGAAAACTAATAAATAATAAAAAAAAAAAAACTAACAAAAATCCTGATGTAAATATATTTTTTCATAATCAGAAATATAAAAATACAAAACTAACAATAAACAAAAAAAAAATATTTTTCTAATTGCTTCTATTATTTGGAAACTATAGCTAAAATTGAAACAAGGTCAATTCACTATGTAAATACCTGAACTGTTAACCCTTTCAGCAATAAGTAATTCTGTTGCTGTAATGTTGAATTCACACCAGAAATTTCAAAAAAATTCATTTGAAAAAAAAAATGAAGTAAAAGTAAAATTTTATTAAAAAATTCTGGAAAAAATTGATTAATACTAAGTGGTGTAAATAGTATACCTCCGATATATCGATATACTTAATTTACAATAGCATTTGTTCCCTTTAATTTTTCACGTAAGTGACTGAGAGGATCAGAGCCATGTAACTTAATGAAAAAAAAAAAAAAAAATGCACGACTGACTTTTTTCTCCCAAATTTCCTAATATGACCTAGTAATTTTTCATTTGGTTTTCTCATCTCGGGTCTTTGTCTCGATTTTTGCGAAAAAACAATCATATATGTTTGTGTTTTCACATTTTGACATAGGAAAAATGCTTGAATAACAGTGAATTTTGAATATTACATGCGAGTAAACTACAGCATGTACCCCCCGCCCCCCTTGGAAAAAAAAAAAGAAAACATAAATGGTGACAAGTTGTTTCGCGGAGTCAATAATATTTTGTAAAAAAGTGCAACATGTATATGTTAGGATACTTCACTCAATTGAAAAATAGAAAGAATATTGGTGCTGTATCCCAGCGACAAAGATTAACACTTTGTAAGTCCAACGATATTTAGATATTTAGACAACATAATGGTCATCCCACAACATAAAACAAGTACCTCTTTGCCTCCAGGCGAATGGTGGGGGGAATTGATACCACGCAGGGAAACAAGTGATTAGCGAACCAGAGATAAGTACCAACTGCACCTTCTCAGAAGGATGTTCTCAAGTCCAAACTGTTTATTTTCTGACACATTCTCAAAACATATATATTTTTAAATGCACGAAATTTACAGATATTCTTATTCAAATACTAAAATAAATATTTATATCTTTTTCCTATGAAGACAAAAGATCATTCGGAAAAAAGATGTCAAAGTTGCTGTTTTGTTTTGATTTTACTCGTATACAGAACAATCAGGAAAAAGTTGTAATCGAGTTTTTATTCTTAATAAAAATGTAAAAAAAAAAAAAAAAAAAAAAAAAAAAAATTGGATTTTAAAGTGATTGAATAGTTATGTCAGCAAATTTAAAGTTCCTTTGCCAGAATGTATCGGAAAGATTCCAGCTGTTGAGCGGAGTTTTATTCTCTATTTTTTATTTATATTTTTTAACAGCTTTAAATAATGTAATGAAACAATAAAATTAGAAATTTGCTTTTTCAATTAGAGTGAAGTAAGGGAAATTAGAGTCTCAAATTTTTATTTATTTATTTATTTATATCCTGTTATAAACATTACATCACTCATATGAAAAAGAATTGTTCAAACATTCTTTTTTATATATTAACGGCGCCGTATTTTCATCCACTATAATTCGATAATTACTAAGCTTTTAGTGCACATGTGTTTGTCACATTTTTAAAGACATTTGTTACATATGTTTGAGCGAGCTTTTATAATGTTTGTTTGAAATGCGTAAATTTTCACTAACTTTAAGACGAATCTCAAATTCCCTGCTAAACAAACGTGAAACTTTCCGAGATATTTTCTCACTCATTTTTACACGTAAAGGCATAAAATTGGCAGTCTTGACTATAAGCGATTTGAAGTCAAATGATGCTCTCAATTTTTTGATATATTTGAATACAGGGCGATGGAACAAATAATTGTACAAATATATATATCAAGTAAAAGAAAACAAAACATACTTGTACAATAACTTACTTCAATTTGAATCACATCTCAGACATCGGACGATAAGACACTATGCGAACGCCGCCATTACTCTACGTCTACACAAACACAAACAACTTTCTGATTTACAAAAGGCGAAATGCGGTGTGTTCTGATTGGTTAGGAAGAAGTGTCTATCGTAGCTGAATTAGCAAAAGGTGCAACCTTTAGAAATAATCACGGGTTTCTTCTTTCTTGTCAACCAATGGGAGAATGGAATCTTTTCTCATTCCTTGGGATAAAGATAAATTTACGGTAATTTTACCAGATTCAGGAATAATTGCTGAATGATCATTTTTTTATTGCTGGCCGAATGAAATCTTTGTAAATTAACGGTGTTTCTACGATTTTCTAGAAAAATGGTAAAGTGGGTGTAAAAAATACTGTCAATGCATCATTATTTTACGGAAATTTTTAACAGTGTACGGAGGCCGCATAAAAATTTAATTTTTGTATTTTCTCAAATAGACCCCCCATGGAGTTGCAACTTATCTCATCAAATTTTGCACCTTTTTTTTATGAAACTTTGCAATTGGAAGTATGTGCCTAGGGGCAATATTTAAGGAGATAGCCTATTGTTTCGATATTTATGAATCACACTGTATATTTTTAAATTATTTTTAAAAATATATAGGAATTGTAATCTATAAAATTTTTAACAGATATGTATTTCTAAAAGCTTTCAATATGCAAATAGAAAACGCAAGCTTATTCCGCCAAGCAGTTTTTGGGTTGTGCTTAAACACCTTCCGGCAATGCAATTTGTTTGATACGACTACAAATGAATTTAACATTAAGATTTCCAAAATTTACACCTCCATAATTCCTAAACTACTTGGCCCGATGACTTCCCATTTGGTATCCTAATGTAGAATGTACCGAAGAATCCAAAAATAATGTCAAAATTGGATGTTCATATTGAAAATTTCAGAGTTTGGTACAATTTCAGTATGAAGATCACACCTAAGCATATATTATAAAACAAAATAAAGCAATGACATAATTTTCCGTCGAATGGCTATTTCCTTTATATTTCTGTGTCAACTTGAAGATTAAAATAAATGGGACCTCTTTCTTTGCTTTTTTTTTTTTTTTTTTTTTTTTTTTGCCATGGCTTTTTAGATTTCATTATTTGAGACACCAACAACCAACGTTTAAACTTTCTTTTCATTTCCCACATTTTATAAGAACTAAATACTTTTTGCAGGCAGCAAAAAGTTTTTATTTAAAAAAAAAAACCTCTATGAAAGCTGATTGACTATTAATATTTTTTTAGTCATTATATAAAAAGTTATATTATTCTATAATCGTAATTTAAGTATTAGTATATTTATTTAACAGGTATGTGTAATTTACTTAACTTGTATATATGTCTTATCATTCCTATAAATTCGAATTTAATTTTTCATGGATAGAGTTTACCTATTTATTAAAATAATGTAGAAATATATATACATAGATATATACCTTTATATATATATATATATATATATATATATATATATATATATATATATATATATATATATATATATATATATATATATATATATTATTTTCAATAACGAAAATGTCATCTTTGAAAAGTCATTTTTCCTTTCTTAATCCAAAATTTATTTCTTGTACAAATACAATAAGAATGCTAAAGATCTGAATCACAATTTTTAAAAGATAGATGAAAAAGAAATAATAGTTATTTTTGAAAATATAGCTGCAGAAAGCTATAGAAAAGAATAGGGTAGAATTCTTTTGAAATCTTCGAAGCAGAAAGAATTGTTATTCACTGAGGAATATATTTCGCGAAGATTATTGGGCTGTATTTGATTCAGATGAAAGTTTTTCGATTTGTTTATTCCTAAACGTTTGAATTTCGAAAATTTGTAAAATCACATGAAATTTTAAAAACTATTCTTCATCTAATGATCCAATTAAATTTATAACAGTTTAAAAATTTTTGACATTCTTTTCTAAAACATAAGGTTTGTAGAAATTTTAAAATTCCTTAAACTCCATTTGATTTATACTAAAAGTAACCCATCAAAGATATATTTATGGATTTTCAAATGCGTTACGCTTTATAACAAAAAACTGCTGTATTATTTTTACTAAATTTAGGCACAATATCACTCAATCACTTGCATTTAAGGTATGTTTCATTGTAAAGCAATAAACATTTTTATTCTCCATAAATGCGGCATGCCAGAGCCCATGAAAGGAAAATAGGGTTTCATATCGCGATTTTCAAAGTTCGTATAAAAATAAGATATGTATACGCTTTGTAAAGAAAATTCAACTAAGACGTTAGTACTGAAGATCTTAAACAAGGAAAATTGGGTAAACAGCTTTAACCTGAATTTTATAGAACGGTAGTTGGAGCTATGGCTAGTGTTTATGGCTACTGTTTTACCAGCACTTTTTCTGGACAGAACCCTGACGCATGTATATACAGCTGGCTACATCTGTAATATAATTTTCCCAAACAACCCACTTAATACTTAATTACTGCAATAGTGATAGTACAGATCACCTAGTCAAAGTTAAAAAAACACTAATTAGATATTGGGTTGTGTAATTATATTCATTCACTACCTTAATTTATGAGTTTGGAATAATTCATTAGAGAAATTTAACATTTTAAATAACTTTAAACAGTAAAATAACTTAATAAACAGTCTAGTGCTCATCCATGTAGTTTTCTCCGAGAAAAAAATATATTCTATATCGTTGCTGTTAATTTGAATATGCAGCACAAATACGATCATTCCAGGCATTTATGAAACAAGAGATTTATTTTCGTCTCGATAACATTTTTATTGTACATATCTATGGAGACAATATTATTACGCTTGGGTTTTATTACATGGCTTCGAGTTTGCTGCCGTTATTAAGCTTTTTAAACGGTAGTTTCTCAAAAGTCTTTGCTCTTATATCCAAATATTAAAATTGGCAGTATTTTCTTTTAATTAACTTCTCTGCGTCAGTTTTTTTCTTATATTTTCCCTATGAAGCTAAAACTCGTCAATGGTAATACTAAAGTACTTTTGTCTTATATATTTTTTAAAAGAGTATTTTTTTAATCTACTTTAAACTAGAAACTCGTATTACAAGCTACTACTCTCATTTTGATGGTTTTAAAACTAGTTAGTGTAGATATTACCATACATTAAGTTACCTAAATTCACAACAAGTTAAACCTTGTCCGCAGATAATGTCATGGAATTTTCAATATCAAGTCAAATTTACAAGGCAAGTAGAATCCTGCAAGTTTAATTATCAAGGCAAGTCTGATCCTGCAAGTTTAATTAACAAGGCAATGGAGGTGAATTATTTCTCCATTGCAAAGTGTCTCAAACGTTAAACTGATACTGCGATAGAATGTATAAAGGGAATTTTACTAAATACTATGTATATTTTACAAAATAATAAAAAAATATATTTTTATTAATTCTACTTTTAATAAATGAATTTTATGTACAAAATACATGTATATACTCAACATCTCGCTCTACGCATGTTGTACGTGGTTTTAATGAATACTAGGTAGTACCCGTCCAGATTTGACGGTAAATAACTTGAAAGTTTCTTTAAAAATATATTTTAATTTTTAATTAGTTGCTTTTATATTAATTAAAGTATTGAAAACTTTATGAATTGTTATATTGTGAAAGCGATTCCTATAGATATGTGACGATACATGGTGTTGTCTGCCCATCTGACTCAACTAATGAAGTGAAAAAATTTTAAGCTTGTAATTTACATCCTATTATGGCTTAATTTTTAGCAAGAATTTAACTAAAAATATGAATTGAATGATCTATTTTTACTTACCACAGTCTAATTTTTTTAAATATCAATATTTAGTGTTTTCTAATATTTTTAAATCTCGCGATCTTTAAAATTTTGCATTAATTTTATTTTTATCAGCCTGATTCTAAAACCCTGAACTTAATATTTGCTGTTTCCAGCTAACGGTTTATAATATATATATTTTTAATTACTTGAATTTTATTTTACATTTTCATACATTATTTATACATTAAAAAAATATATATTAAGGCGATTTCTTTTATATTTCTTATATGAATATTTTTTATTCTTTCTTTTTTCTCTTCTTTTCCTTTTCTTTTTTACGGAGAATAATCACATAGTTTTCTTAGTTATACAATTATATCTTTCATACAAAATGCAGATAAAAATTCAGATCACTTTATTTAATTGATAACTACATGCAAAATATTTTTAATATAAACCTAGTATATTTTAAGAATATTGTCGGGTATTAAATTTTACTTACCACATTCCGAATATTTTGAAAAAATAACAATATTTAGTATTTTCTGATTTTGTTAATTATGCGACCTATAAAATTTTTCATTATTTTTTTTCTGTCAGTCTAATTCTAAAACCTCGAAGTTCTTTGCTGTTTGCAACTAACGATTTATAATACATATTTTACTTGATTTTTATTTTACATTTCATACATTCATCAAGGATATCAAGGTAATTTTCTTTAGAGTTCATCGATAATTACGTACACAATTTTTCAATTTAAATACTTTTAATATAAAATTTGTAATTAAAACAAAATATTCCTGAGTGTTAATTTTTACTTAATTATAAAGCGTTCGAATAATAATAATAATAATAAATTATATAACTTCTCCTCCTGAAGTAAAATGTAACATTATTAAAATGAATTATCGTCAATAAAATAACAATAATCATTCTGTCCGGAGTGAGTAGCGAACCGACGATCGCGACAGAGAACCACAGCTCATACCATATCGACCACCCTTTCTTCTCACTTGTGTACTTTAAAAGTGAATAGGTTGATTTAATTTTACGCATGCGCAAAAAGGTCATTTTTTATAAAACTGACCAAAATTCCTTTTCGTTTTAATATATAGGATATATTATTTTTTATTTTTTAAATGTCATCTTCTATTTATTAGCACCAAAAATAGCCTTACATGTCCAATTCCTTGCTCAATATAGATTCATTCCCATTATTACTGCAACGTCAAATTGCTATATTGGTAATAAAAATCGCAAAAATGAAACAGTGTGTACAATAGTTTTCTCTTAATGCACAATTAATTTCTAGTTTCATTACTATACCTAAATGCTTTAATTAGTACAGTAATAACAGTTTTAAACATTTTTTTTTTGCGAATTATGAAATGTGGAAGGCAATGTGTTTCTTAACATGAATTAAATTAGTGATTAAAAAATACACATTATATTTTTCCTTATGTAGAAAAAATATTGCACAGACTAAAATCCACTCTTCAATTTTTCGCATATAAAGTATCTAACAATAAGGTAGCGTTTCGAAAAATTGTTATATATTCCATTATGTTGAATAAATATTGTAATTCCCGAAAACTTACTCTTCGGTTTTTCATGGATTCCGTTTTTCAAAAATTTAACCTTTAAAAAAAAAAAAAAAAAAAAGGTATATATTTCATTTAAAATAAATGTTTATTTTCCGTAAAACACACTCTTCTGATTTTCCATAATTTCACATTTCAAAAATTATTACGTATTCCATTATGTAGAATAAATGTTTTCAATCGATAAAATTCCCTCTTGAAATTTTCGAAAATGAATAGCATCATATATATTCACTCAGAAAATAAATCACATAAATATTTAAATTTAGCACACTTCGGATCCAATTATTTCTCGAATTCTTGAAAAAACAGTCGAATGTTCATTTATGTAGTTTTTCTCCAGGAATAATTTCTTCACGAATTCTAGCTTGCACAATGCACAAAAAGTGAAAAAGCGGATCAAGTACGTTCTTTAAAGGTTACTATTAACCGAAAAGTTATTTTAATCTAAATAACAATTTCTGGTTTGTAAGCATGGTACCATAATTCATACACTTGAGTTTTATTACTTTATTTTTTCTCCGTGAATACATTTTTTACTTAAACATTTTATTCAAGTTTATCCTCAACTAGATCATTCATTTTACTTAATTAATCACGAAAATAGCCATCCGCTGTTGCGGACTTTTCTTTGGCAAAGAAAAGTCCATGGTAAAAGAAATAGGACTTTATCGCTAACTAGAAGAAAAAGAAGCATTTAGAAAAATAATGGATTTCTTACTGTGATATGTAAACAACTAGCAGAAAACAATGTTTTAATTTCTGGCAAAATTATGCCCCGTTATTTCTCCTGTTTGATGATTTATAGCTTGAAAGTATAACAATTATGAATTTAAAAGTGCAAATTTGATGTTCAGAAATGATTAATTTTAAAAATATCATCGAAATTTTGATATTACGCTACAGATATATAAACAAATAACATTTTTCAAATAATATTTTTAACAGCCTTCAGACAAAAGTGGTTATACAATTGGATTTTCGTATGTACATTTGTTAATGTATACCCATGCTTAACTTTTCAACGGATGCTCTGGTGTTAAGAAATATATTTTTTGGAAAGGACTTCTTTCAACAGTTGACCAGTATGTATTTCCTTGAGATCCAGAAATTGCATGCTTATCTGCCACAAATACTGCCACACACACACAGTAACCTTCGTAAAATTCCACTAACCTTAAAAAAAATATGAATATTTTGTTAAAATTCACGTATTTGAAGTTCTGTCTTTTGCATTAGTTTATACACAGAGGTTTGACTAACACCTCAACTCGACCTTATACAGAATATGAGTTCCAGTTGTATAAATACATTTGAGATTTCTGGTCTAAAATTTCGCTTAATTTTCTTCATATAATTTTTTTAAATTTCATTTATCCAGCAATTAATATATCTTTTGCTTATTTTAATAAGGTACTTATTTAGAAACAATGTTAGCAAATGACATGTTACAATATGCATACTTGCTTTCCTTAAAATTCACACTTAAAACTCCTGCTTAATAAATTATATTTCATTATACAACCAAAATTTCAAAACTGAATCAGAGAAATATTTAAAGTTCAGACGCTGTTTGGGTGTTCTTAATTTTTAATTTATTCATATATGAGCCAGACATCTACAGATGAAATTTTCTTTAAGATTGAATGTTTTCATTAATCATTATTTGCATAATAATGGAATATGGAAAACAAGTTTAACCTTTGCAGACCAATATGATGATAAAACCTCTTTGTCTTAGAATCATTTCTTCTTTGTTATGTAGAACAAATATTATTAATGCTTGCATTTCTATTTTTATTGTTCTTCGAATCATTATTTATCTTTGTAAAGATAAAAAAGTATGGTAATTATTAAATGAATCTGTCTTAACTTACAGAATGCTTTCAATCATATTTTGATATATTTCTTTGGTTTGATTTATTCATATGCTTTTATTTTAAAACCCTTAAATACTCGTGTTGAGATAATTAATTATTAAATTATTTATTTTTAAGTTTAACATTTACACACATAGAATTCTTTAAGAAGAAATATATTCGTAAATCATTGGTTGCATACGAATTAAATATGTAGAAATATTATGACAGTTTCAGACCATTATAATAATTGTCTCTTGCATTTTTCCATAGAAATAAATATTATTCATTCTCGCATTTCTGTTTTTAACCGACCTTCAACGAAGTAGGTTATTCAATTATTTATATGATTTTTTGTATGTTATATCCACGCATAACTCTTGAACGAATGGTCCGATTTTCAAACTATTTTTTTTGGTGGAGAGATCTCGGTCTGCATTTCCCCGTTGAAATATTATTAGGATATAAAACCTATACGTTTTTCTGTCTGTCCGTTTTTTTTTCTTTTTTTAATGAACTTTAAATATCGTAAAATGTAACCAGTTGTCACGAGAATTTTAGATGATGTTATGATATACGTAGCACTAGTTGACGTTTTCTAAAACAGTCGTCGTTTCATCTAAAGTTTGTTTTACAGGAATGCCTAAAACATTTTAATATATTATTCCCTACTGCGCATCAAAATAAAATATATTTAGAATAGTGAGACTTAACATGTTACCGTGCAGCATCTCCCGATTTGACCAGAAATTTTATTTCAACCCACTCGAGTCGGGTTTGCAATAAACCTTTTTCAATGCAGGTAGGGTTAATTCTAATTGTTTCGAGTTCGTGATAGGTTTTGACATTTGTGATTCGGGTGTGGTAACCGTTTCTTCAAAAAACTGTTCACAATACTGTTTAAAATGAAATATATATATATATATATGAATATAGATGAGCATATATCTTTTTTTATATATATACTCAAAATATAATATGTATATTTTCAATATGATTCCATAATATTTTTTTTTATTGGGTTAAAATATGTATTAATTTATTAAAATAAGGACTGAAGTTTTTGGGTTTGGGTCGGGTTTCGGGTTTGTTTCAAATAGAGTTTTCAATTTCAGATCGAAATAACCCGATCCGTGTATGACTCTAATGTTGTATAAGGATTGTCAATAATGAATTGTCACAAAAACACGATGATACGAAACAATCGGTTTTATTTTTTGTTAAAAATTTGATAAAATTTTATTTTCATTTCTTAGCTGTTTAAGTAGATATGGGGGTATATTAAAGGGATTTTCTGTTCTGTGTTAACTTAAAGAATACTACCATATAAAATTAATTTCAATTCATATTAAGAAAAAGAAAATATTTAACTTCCGAGTAGAAACATTTCTTCAGTGCATTTTACTCAACCCGTCGAATGGAAGGCCAATAAAAAAAAAAAAAGTTTTTTTATGTTTTATTGTATCAGCAATCAGCGATAAATCAAATAACGAATTTTTTATTAAAAAATAAATAACGATATAAATAATAAACTGAAAATTAAATTACGAATAAATAAAACGAAATAACGAAATATCTAAACTAATAAAAGAAAGTTTCGCTCTGTGTGTCTGTGTGTCTGTGTGTGTGTCTGTTGGCGATGGCTAGGAAAATCTGGCCCACCTAGAAGGCTGTAAATTTAGATTTAGGTAGTCCAAACCCTCTCCTGGTGCAACATTACTTCAGAATTTTAATATTTTAATTACTTTCTGAAATATTAATTAAAATGCACAAAGAACTCTCATTAAAAATACGCTTTTATTCTCTTGGGTTGGTTGGTTCACTGGTTGGTTGCATCGATTCTTCACAGAAGTAATTAAATAAACCAGAGTAGCTATGCACAAGTAAGGATTTCTAACTAAATAGTGTCAACATGGATTGAAGTTATTAGCGTAGAGGAGCCATGCGAATGTCACGCCACCTGCACATGACAAATTACACATACGTCCCACTGATTGAAATATTTTGCAGGCATATTTTTCTTCATGACAATTAGTCGGGTTTAAGTTTTTTTTTTACATGACATTTATTATTATGATGGTGATTGTTAATACAGAAAACTTTATTTAACAGATTATTTTTCATATTTGCGGGAATTAAGAGGGACAAGGGTCTAATTACATTTAAGCTTCAAGGTGTAATTCTAGAAAGCAGTTACCAGAATTTCCGAATAGTAGTGTAAAAGTTGTAAGCCAAATTTCAAATTAAGTTCCTAGCTTAACCAAATGAATCAATCATTAAAGATGTATTGTGATCCTCCTAATTAGTCATTTGCTGAAGGCCACTTGAACAACCCCCCACCGCCCCCCCCCCTCCCGGACCGTCCTTCAAGGTTTTTTCTCTAACTCTGCTCCGTTTCTTATCTCAGCAACTATCTTTCCGATTTCAACGCAAGTGATTTCAAACATTATAATTAATTTAATAGTCACCATTTATAACATTAAACTAAATTTATGAGTAGCGGTTACCACTATTTACGAATAACAGTTTAAGCCAAATTTGTAATTAAATTCAAAGCTTAAGGAAACGAACGAATTTTGAAAGATGCATAGTGGTCCTCCTAATTAGTTATTTGCTGAAGGCCACTTGAACAACCCCTCCCCCCCCGGCACTTCTTTCAAGGTTTTTTTCTCTAACTATGCTCCGTTTTCATATCTCAGCAACTATCTTTCCGATTTCAACACAAGTGATTCCAAACATTATAATTAACTTAATTGTCACTCTTTATAACATTAAACTAAAATTATGAGTAGCGGTTACCACTATTTCCGAATAATTGGGTAAGCTAAATTTGTAATTAAGTTCCTAGCTTAAGCAAACGAACGAATTTCAAAAGATGCATAGTGCTCCTCTTAATTAGTCATTTGCTGAAGGGTTCTTGAACAACCCTCCCCCCCCCCCGGCCCGTCATTCAAAGTTTTTCTCTAACTATGCCCCGTTTCTATATATCAGCAACTATCTTTCCGATTTCAACGCAAGTGATTCCAAACATTATATGTAACTTAATAGTCACTCTTTATAACATTAATTTAAATTTATGAGTAGCGGTTACCACTATTTACAAATAAGAGTTTAAGCCAACTTTGTAATTAAGTCCCTAGCTTAACAAAACGAACGAATAATTATGCATGCATAGTGGGCCTCGTAATTAGTCATTTTCTGAAGGACACTCGAACATCTCCTCCCTTCGGCACCTCACTCAAGGTTATTTTCTCTAACTGTGCCTTATTGCAATAACTGAAACCAGCTCAATTTTGTAGTGCGCCTACTATACAGTAACGTAGGCAGCGGAGACCTGTCTCAGAAGTTCGTTCGGAAAGAGGTTTGTTTAGAACAGAATGCTCCCCTGGCGGTGGTAGGGGGAAATAAAAGATTTTCTAGAGCGTACGAGCATGCCTGGTATACGGTTCCGAAGCCATCGTAGACCGTGGCCAGAGTTCCGTTTTTTAAGAGATTTAAGTTTATTACAAGGGCTCGGGCAATGCTGGGCGGGTCAGCTAGTTACTAATAAATAATAATATAAGTATGCATTAAATACATAATTAACAAAAAAATTACCAAAACTTATAAACGAATAAAAAAATCTACATTTTTTTAAAAAATTACGTTAATTTTATAAAAAAAATAACGAAAATTAAAAAAAATAAAGAAAAAGAAAAAAAAAAAGAAATAACGAAATTTACTATATTAAATAACGAAATTTTTATTTCGTTAATAAAACGTAAACGAAAAAAATAAAATAAATTATAACGAAATCAAATTACAAAATAACAAAAATAAAGGTAACGTAATAACGAAATTTTTCATTAAAAACAACGAAATTTTTATTAGAATAATAAAATAACGAAATAAGTAAAAATAACGAATTTGTATTAAAAAAAAATAACGAAATAACGAAATTTTTATTTTATTTTTACGGGCGTGTAATTGAGATTCCGCACAAAAAAGAGGGGGGGGGGCGGTATATAAACAAGCATACACACATAAGAAAAATATTACTATTTTTTTTATTATTATTATTTTAATATGTGCTTTTGTGGACCTTCCTTGTAAGTTCTGTAAGGTGGCCAGCCTTAGATTAAAAGGAACTTTGAGTTTAGGCAGTCATTTTGATGCTATGGTGCAACTCTCTTATAAAGGCACCTTAATAACAAGCAGTTTTGAAATTAAAATAGGGTTAATATTTTCATAATAAAGAGCAAAATTTACTTTATTTCGAAGAATAGTTTAAAGTAATACCGACGATGTACTTTTAGGAAATGCAAATCGTAGAAGGAGCTGTTTTAGATTGCGAAGATTCTATAAAATAAGTACAACAAAATAAGACATTTTGAGCAGAATCTTTTTTTTTTTCTAGTGAAAAACTATAAGCTCTAAGAAGTAAATTTTTAATAATTTAGAATTGTTAAAATCTCTATTATATTATTTACGTGACTTTGTCAATTTTAACACTTAAGAGCCCACATCAGTCACGCGAAAAACCGCTCCAGCTAATGTTAAGTCTATGGGAAGGTTATCGCGCGATTTCTTGCTCGCATTTTAATATTTTTAAATGATTTTTTTTTTTGCATAGGATAGCTGAGGACGATCTCTAACGTTGTTAGTTTTTACTTTTTCGATTTTGATTCCAGTATTTTTATATAAGGGTACTTTCTCTTTCAGAACCGGTTCCAACCGGTTCCAAAATTGAAAATGTCCGCTTATAAAAAAAAAAAAAAAACGTAACCAAAATCGAAAAAGTAAAAACTAACAACGTTAGAAATCGACCTCAGCTATCCTATGCAAAAAAAATCCTTTAAAAATATTAAAATGCGAGCGAGAAATCACGCGATAACCTTCCCATAGACTTAACATAAGCGGGAGCGTTTTTTCGCATGACTAGCGTAGGCTCTTAATATGAAATATCCATGCACTTTCCTTATAAAACCCCTGTAGAATGTTGTTAGTTCAGTATTCTTTAAATTTTTTGATTTTTTTGTGTTGTTTTCTCGTTTTGTATTATTTTTATTAGTTCTAAATATAAAAACAATTTTGATTTCGAATGTCTTTACAGCAGATTAATGCAAGAAAAAAAAATTATTGTTTCCTATAAAAATAATCTTTTACACGAAATCAAATCTTTCAATGTTTTATTTAATCTAAATTTCATTGCATTTTGTGAAAATGCTAAAGATTAAATTTTGTTTTCTGGAATACTGCCATCATCTTAAGTTACGAATGTAAGCATACACTCTTAAATTTATTCTTCTGAATATTTTAAAAGAAATCTGTTTTCTGTAATACATAAAATCAACATTTCTTAAATCCGTAGAAATGTTTAAAAAATTGCATTCGCTATTTACTTTTATGCTGAAAACACAAATTTTTAATGTACATTATTTCTTCTAATTTTTCTTGTTTTCTTTCACTTTTGAACTTAATACTTATGAATGTTGTTCCATGCGAAAATATTATTAATATTTTCTAAATATCTTCACTTTGGTGTCACTTTCCATAAAAGACGAGCTTTTTTTTTTTTTTTTTTTTTTTTTTTTTTTTTTTTTTTTTTTTATTGCTTTTTAACGCAGTTAAAAAATTACTTTTGGTTACTCTGTTGTCTGACTGTGTGCATTTTTGTAAAACAGAAACGATTTTTTTGTGAAATTTCTCATTACTGATACAGGAACGAAAAATCAGGTATCAGGCACAGATTCTGAAACATTTTCCAACACTAACAGTATATTGTATAGAAATTCCATTTTTAATACAATGAAATCTATCATAATCGTCCTGCATCGAGAGTTGCAAAAAAACGGTTTATTCCCAAGTTTATTTCCAATAGACCCGGTTTATTCCCGAGTTTATTCCTAAAAACCCCGATGTATTCCACAAAAACCCGGTTTATTCCAAATAAAAAACGGTTTATTTCTGGGTTTAAACCGGGTTTTTTCTAGTCTTTGCAACTCTACCTGCAACCGAATTTCTTTTTCCGTCTCTGTCAACGAACAATAAAACTACTTATGCTATACCCCTGAGAAAGCATGTTTTGGTCCATCTCAGTGATCCATATTATTTCCATTATATTTGAAGTAATGTAACATCAGTAAAATGCAGTAAAATGCATCAGTAAAACTATTTTTCCGTATAAACCATAGTGTAAAGGACTCATTTCGTGTGACCACATATACGAACTATAAATGCTACTGACTTAATTTTCAATAGAGATCATGTTTTCGTAAACATGAATAACATATAAAAATTACATTGGAATCCGAGAATTTGTACGGGAGAACGAACAGACGGTCAAAACAATCGGCCAGAGGGTCAAACCGAATTCTTAAACACTTTTTAAATATGTCGGAGTTTTTTAGATAAAAAATGCAAATATCAAAAAACTATTCAGATTCACAAAACTATACAGATCAGTGTCCTATAATATATCTACAAAAACTAAGCTCAGTCGAAAACAAAATATGGCATCACTCTATTTTACTTTTGGAACGCTATATAGGGGTTCTAATACATTTTAAATACAGTTGAAACAGCTGTTGTCGCAGCCGAGAATTTTTTTCTTAAGAAGAGAACATTACTTCTCATTAAGAGACGTTTGATAATATCGCAGAAACATTTATTCATTTTCCTCGGTCAAAATTCCATTGTGTATTTTATTACAGAAAATTTTAAAATTGGTTTAAAAATGGTTTAGATACCAAACTCTTTGGCCGGTTTGTTCACAAAACTATACAAATAAGTGGTTTTAAAAAATCATTTCTTTTTAACGGTATAAGTTAAGTCAGGTCAGTTAATTTAGATGAAAATCAGTAGCTCATCAAATTTTATCCACACCAGTTTCAAGCGCTGCGCGTTATTGACCTTGAAGTAACGTAGCAGACGCTCATTCATCATTGCATTCAGTTAATGCAGTGCGATGGCCAACCACGAAGTAAAGAAGCACTGGAGATGATATGTTTATGTTTGGCGTGTAGCCAAAAATACAACCTACAACTCTAAAGTCAGCGCAAACAACTGGCAGCTTGCTTTGAAAACCTCTCCCCGTCTTATGAATCCAGTCTTTGTTCCACGTGCAGCCTCTCTCCGTCCAATGAAGTGGTTCCCCGTTTGAGCCTACTGATTTGAGCGATAAGCGGCTTCATATTACAAGCCGTTTTTACGGTTCTCTGTCTCCCTTTTCTTTCTCTTAACTCTGTGGATGGCGACACGCATGTTCACAAAACCTACTCGTTTGGGAATGAAAACCCTTGTGATTGGATGCTGGTAGTCACGAGACATCAGAGTTAGGTTACCACTGTGTTGGCGTTAGTTTTCTTTGCAAGCAAAATTTGTACAATGAAAAAAAATCTTGTGTGGATAAATATACTAAAAATATCAACGTTTGACACACAATAACATCGTGTAATAAACAGACGCACGTTTCATGAGTATCCTGGACTCATTTCCTCAGTGTAAATAAACTAAACCCTATTGTATCCCCCCAAAGACATGAAAATGAATCTAAAAACCCAAATGAAAAACAACAACACACCGAGAAACTCCTCCAATCTGATTAAGTCGGTTGGTTGGTTGTAGAGGATTCACTATGACAAAGTAACTCAACCCAGAAAGGTGAGATGTACGGTACACTTGAAAAATCATTAACCAGGGAGTTACCAAATTTATGAATATAAACTGCCTCAATATTCATAAATTTGGTAACTCCCTGGTTAATGATTTTTCAAGTGTACCGTACATCTCACCTTTCTGGGTTGAGTTACTTTGTCATAGTGAATCCTCTACAACCAACCAACCGACTTAATCAGATTGGAGGAGTTTCTCGGTGTGTTGTTGTTTTTCATTTGGGTTTTTAGATTCATTTTCATGTCTTTGGGGGGATACAATAGGGTTTAGTTTATTTACACTGAGGAAATGAGTCCAGGATACTCATGAAACGTGCGTCTGTTTATTACACGATGTTATTGTGTGTCAAACGTTGATATTTTTAGTAAAATTTGTACACTTTAGTTTTAAGGATCAGAAATGGCGGAAGATTTGCCTAATGAGTATGATTACAAAATTATTGAAAATAATGAAGAAAACATACGCGACATATTCATTTATACGCGATATTACCCCCCCCCCCGAACTTCCTCTTCCAAAATATTTTTTTTTATATTCTTATAATTTACAATCTATTTATTAAATTCCATAATGGCAATGAAATATTACTGTTATTGAAATCCACAATATTTACTTATATATATTATTGAAATCTATATCTTTATCAACACAGATTTTATATTTGATATATATCGAAATATATATGGAAGTGTATATTACGATAAACGCTTTGAAAAGCTCAATAGATAATACAAAAATTTCATTCTAAAGTTAATCTTTCATTTTAATTATTATTATTATTATTATTATTATTATTATTTTATCAGTTGTCATCACACTTTCAAGAAACGACTTCAAATTTCTAAGATTCTAATAAATATGGCAAAAATGTAATTCAGCCCTTTGTAATTGTTCGAATAGCATTGAACGCCGTCTTTTTTAACGATTTACTGCATTTAGCAAATAAGATTTCATTCATTTCTTCTGTTTAAGAAAAGCGAATAACTGCCAAAGATGGTAACATATATTAACAAACGTGCCAGTAACCAGCGACCAATCACAAGGGTTTTTATTCCCAAACGAGTAGGTTTTGTGAACATGCTGGCGACACCACAACAAAAGGCTCAAAGTGTTATATAACATAGTGCTATATAACATATAGAAACTCGATCTGTTAAAATTGTACAACGGCACTTTCAGCGCGAGTATGGTGGTAATGCGCCTACGTACAAAACCATTCGTCAGTGGCTACGTGCGTATAAAGGAACGGGAAGTGTGTTTAAACAAACGTCGCCTGGTAGACCACGAGTGTCAGATGAGAATGTCGATAGAATCCGTACTTCATGTGAAGGAAGTCTGAAAAAATCGTTGAGAAACGCAGTCGAAGAGGTTTCGACGAAGAGTTTGAATACCGTTTGGATGTGTGCCGTGCCACAAACGGGGCACACATTGAAATCTACTAAATGGTAAAAATCTTGATAGATTTCCGTTTAAGTACTACATACATATAACATTAACCTAATTTTATGATTGAATTAAAAAATTTTGCTTCAAAACCCCGGAGTTCTCTTATGGACACCCTGTATATCTACAGAAACTGAGCTCAGGCGAAAACTGCATTTGGACGCTATTAATTGGCCTTCATTCAAACAAATGCGTGCATAAAGACATCATCAAAAACTATGTTTGGGCGCATGAAAACCTTAGAAAATAGTATCAACCTTAAAGCATACATCTGTGCATATTAATACAATATATATATTATAAACCAAAAACGTGTACATGAGTTACACTGACGTCATATTTACAGTAGCAACGCCTGACCAATAAATTTTTCTTTTACTGCAATCTTTTTGCAATCTGAATGTCGCACACCGTCGGAAAAGGAAAAAAAAATGTCCTAATCAGTGGAATTTGTTTGGCAATTTTATCTGAATTTGCTGATTTTCTATGGTTTAAAAAAAAATTTAAGCATGATTTTTTTAAGTCTATGTCTATCGAGTGCAGACCGATTACGGAAGATTAATCTGTTTGCTCTTTAAACAATATAAATAGTTCAGTGTTTGTTTTCGGAAAGTATTTCCTCACTAATTTAAAACTTCGTCAATAAGTAGAGAAACTAATAAAATTATATTAATAAAACATAATTTTAAGAGATGTGTAATCGGACTACGGGCTTCAACCACTGAAATTTCCAGGTTAAAAAAAGGTTGCTGTAAGTAGCGAAATCGATGGCGATTTCTTTCGCTATTTGCGGCTAACACGAAAATATAGCTTTTAATAAATTTCGAAAATTTATTCGAATACATAGTTGATATTTTTCAAAAAAAAAAATGTTTTTTGGTGTTTTTACGAATAATCTAAATATTAAATGTTAAAAAAATTTTTAGGGATTTTCACTAAAAACAAATCACATAAAAATCAATTAAAATGTCACATAAATATTTAAATTTTACACACTTCGGATCCACAGTAGATTAAGAAATATATATATATATACATATATATACACACATATATTTTATTATTTGTTTATTTATTTATTTTTTTACAGTGTAGGTTTGATTGATTTTAATATATAGAATAATTTGTTTTATTCCCTTAAAATTACCCCAAATAAATTATATTGCAATTTGAATATTTTTTCAGCAAATAAATCGCTTAAATATTTACATTTTACACATTTTGAATCAAATGTATTGTAATATTCCATAATAAACAGACAAATGTTTATCCGCAATTTATTTTCACCAAAAACAAATATGTAAAATTCTTCTTTATGTTGTAATTGAATTTAGAGAAAATACATGTTTTTTCTAGTCCATTATTAAGTAAAAGACACTTTTCGTCACGAAATCATTTTTCTAATCGTATCCATGGAAACATTTATACGTGATTTTTTTTTTCATTGCTTGGATTTTCAGCGTCATTATAAAGATTTTTAAACACAAAAAAATGGGGGTTTTTTTTGTTTTTTTTTTTGTGATTCGCACTAGTATTTTAAACTTTCTTTTTTACTTTAATATTAATTTTTCCAAAGAAAATAAAAATAAAAAATGATTATGTTAATGACTTTTCTCATCAAATGCGCTGACCTATATGAAAAGTTATCACTATTATTATTATTATTTTTTTTTTTACAATTATTGTGCCAGTTTTGCAAGAGCAAAAATATAGATCAGTTAAAATCATAAATGTTCCAAATTTTACAGATGTTGAATAATGCATACGATTACTTTACCTTAACAAATGATTCGGTTGTAAATGCAATAAAATAAAAAAAAATAAAAAATAAAACTTAGAAATATGGTAAACATATCTTTTTTTTTTAAATCTTTTATATAAATTTTGGAAGATTACCTTTTAAAAACAAAGTATGCTAATGTTACAGAAAAAACTGTAAGATCGGCAGTACTTAAAATCAAATATATTATTATTAACCTTCTGAAACATATTTAGGTGGAATCTTGCATTATAATATTTTTTTTCCACAGAACAAAAAGAAATTGGTCCATTTCGTAGTACAAAACAAATCTGTACAAATCTGTACTTCAAAATAAATCTGTACAAAGCACTGCCAGTAAAAATCTATTGATTTTATGGAAAAAGTTTATATCTATTATGAACTTTTTGTTACTTTAACAGATTTTTCCTGTAATATAAATAGTTTACAGATTTTGTTCGGAGATAAATCTTTATTCATTAAAAATTCCCTGTGATTTTAACAAAATTTGCCGCAAAATAAGCAGTTTACAATACTTTTTAAGTTATAGATTAATTCCCAGTGCCTTTATCCAGAACACAATGTAATCTTTAATTCTTGTGAGACAATATCTTCAAAACCTAGTATCTACAGCTTTATGTAAAATAGTTTTCATTCCTTGAAATTTCTTCTTATAATGTACTCAAATAAATAACATTACATCATTAAAAAAGTTTCACAACAAATAAATCATACAAGTATTAAAATTTCCTACACTTCAGGTACAACTCAATTTCGTATTAGATAAGGAACAGTCAAATATTTATAAAAATAATTGGAAACATTATTGTTGAAATTGAGTTTCTATAATCATTGCTTTGATTTTAACTGTCAAAATTAAACTTTTTAAACAAAACAGTTCTAATTATTATTACCTCTTTTAGTTCCTCCAAAATTGTCAATATTTTTTAATTAGATTCATATTTAAAAAAGTCGTTCCTTTAATAACAACATTTTTTAGCTGTTAAAAAAATGAAGATTACACATAATGTAATACTTTGCAGTAATTGTGAAAGCTTTACTTTGATGTACAATACGTTTGCAGTCATTTTATGATTTACAGTAATGAAACGTTTTTGTCATATACGCCAATTTTAGCATGTTTAAGAATTATAAATTTTATATCGTTTGTTATGTGCAATTTAACATCTTTCTTGATATTTATATGAATGAGGTTTGTGCTCTAAAAATTCCACTACGTAGAGTAAAAAAAAAGGTTCAGGGAGAAAAACAATAATTATCATAGCTTGTTCGATGATGCATATTTACCTTTTCTTTTTTTTTTTTTTTTTTTTTTTTTTTTTTCATTTAGAGGCGTTGACATTTATCGTTTTTCCCAATTAATACCAATCTTAAACTGTGTTTTCTTTAAAGCATTTTCATCGTTCATTCTTCTTTATACCTATATTCAACTATGTTTTCCAATGAATTTCCTTCATTTTTGCTTCTATCCAAAATTGTAAAATTATAGTACACCTTTTCAGCTAAAAAATTGCCTCAAATTTCACAAAAAAGGACTATCATAATTTTTCCCTTTACACTGTAAATAATTTCATTCTTTAAATTTCACTCTTTTAAATGTTAATGAACTACGCTAATAAATCACATTACATTCTCCAAGAATCCCCTAAGAAAATAAAACACGAAATTATTTAAATTTATGTCGGTGCAGATTCAATTAATTCTTGAATTCTTCCGTAAATACTCGAATGTTCGTCCATGTAGTTTTCTCCAAAAACAAATATTTTCACAAATGCTTGATATGCATACAAAGTGAAAATGCAGATCAAATATGATCGTTGCAGGCCATTATAATGTAAAAAAACAATTTTAGTCTCAAAATCGTTTTCTTGATCGTATCCATGGAAACATCATTGACGCATGCGTTTCTATTTTCATTGCTTGGATTTTTAGCATCATTAATAAGCTTTTTAAACACAAAAGAGTTGGTAATTATGAAAAGGATTTTCCTTAATTTCTTTTTTGAAATGTCATTAGTTATTTAAATTAAAATGTATTTATTTAGTACCATTCTTATTTACTAATTTTTACGACACATGGAAAAAATACTAAATGGTTATATTGGTAAAATCGTGGATTAAAAATATTTAGGCTGGACTAATAGTTAACTAAAAAAATTTTCCTTGTAACATTCAAAAGAATATCTTTATTTTCATAAAATTTATGTAAAAGTATGCAGATAATTTACAAATATAAAAACAAGTTTGTTTTAATAATTTAAGCCTTTGATCTAATTAGCTTACAATTTTGTTTAAAATCATACAACATGAAGGAAAACAGAAGTACCCTTTAATTTGGTTGCATATAAGTTATACATAAAAGTACAGTAAAATGGTATAGATTAAAGGTCGCTATGCAAGCTAATTTGGAAAAATAAATAAATCTGAGAATATTTATTAATAATTGCTGAATTTAGATTTCTTAATTTTATTTTCTTCAAAAGCGAAAGCATTACTTTGTGTACTTTTAAGAAAAGATCTTACCGTATGAGAAATATTTTAATTAGCTAAAATTAGACTATCCAAAATTTATCCATATGCAATCAAATTAATTATTAAAGAAGAGTGATCCTCAGATTAGTATAAAAGAATAATATATAAATAAGTAACATGAAATTTATTTACATATTACATAAATGCAAAAAATATATATACAGTTATGAGAAATTTAGAAACATAACAAATATTATTGATTTAGAATTTGACTACCATTTATAGCCACAATAACATTTTAGTAAGTTTTATCATTGCTTATTCTAATATTTTATCAAAATACATAACTACGGTCATCGGTACTCAGGATGACGTACACAATTTTATTTTAAAATTTTATTTTATGAAAATTTATATAATTCCTTTTTTTTAATTTGGACACATCAATTTCCTGGGTTAAAATGTACATCTAGAAATAATATTTATAGTTATAGTCACATAGATTATACACACAAAGATATAATATCTAATTCCATACCTGATGCTTCAAAGGACTATGTTGAGGTTCAATCCAGGAATTGTACCATAGTGGCCTCCAAGGAACTTTATTTACAATTATGAAGAATTCAGTTCTTTAAACAAGAGAATAACATATCTTTATTTTGCTAGCTATTGATGCTAGATTTTATTTAGACTAGAACAAGATACTCAAAAATTATCAGTTAGACAGGTCATCAACTTGCTGTCGCCGACTTAATAACTGAATACTGTCATCTGTACAACTAAAATCGTATAACCGTTTAAACAGAGTTCTTAGAAAAAGTTATTCATGACAAAAGTTCGTTTTTTAGAACTGATTCAATATAATATTAATTTGAAACTTATTTATTAGAATACTATTTTAGAACTCATATATTTTTTATGCACAATAATTAACTGCGTACAACGTCACACCCCTAATTATGCGACAGACTGAGGCGAGTTATCAGTGGCTAGCCAGAAAACATTCAATATAATTTATTCATTTGAATCAAGGCTCAATATTAAAATAATATTTATTTATTTATTTATTTATTTATACATATATAAACAAAATAAATATTTTTTTAAGTTAAAATTAATATTAGAAAATTAAAAATTCATGAAAAATTATTAAAAATAGTTTTAAAAAATTCAAATTCATAAAAAATTATTATTTTTGTGGATTTTTTTTTTCAAAGAATAAGCACATACAGATTGGTCAGTCTTAAAACCACAAGCAATCCTTGTAACAGTCACGTGAGTCTGGTGGTCTCCCTTTTCTCAGGATTCTGCTTCTTAGGTGGCCTGGCAATAAATTTTGTTGAGTGTGCGGTAAGTTCAATTGACATCTACTTGACATTCATACTTCATTTCTTTTGTAAAAATACGATGTATTATCGCGACACACTCATAAAATCTGTTATTGAAAACATCTGTTTGTTAGTAGGAAAAAAATACACACTACAAAATATTATATTACATAATAGCATACAATAATTAAATAATTGACATATTCCACAACATCTATTCTTTGCCATGTTTTTATATGTCATTTGTTGTTCTGCGTTAACACTATGATTAAATGTTTATAAAGTTTATTTCTATTAAGTTTTACAAATGAAATGATGGACATAAGCTTTCATTCCAGCATCGAATAAAAACCTTTATTTTTCCTTTATTTGTTTAAAAGTTTTGTGTATATTTTTTCTTTGAATTTATAGCTTGGGTTTCAATTAAAAGATTAATACTAAAATTGAAAAAAAGCTCTCTGAATTCTTTTAAAACTTTTGAATAAAGATCTATAGTCCTGTAAATTAACTTTTACTTCATTTTTAATTTATTTATAGTGCTAAAGAAATATTTGGAATTTTATTTAAATTAACGAAATTGTCTTCAATAAGATTAGCTACTGAACAACAGGTCTTTCTTATAGTGAATTATAATTTTTATTGCAAGTCGCCAATCAAATTGCGTATAATTTACGAGAAAATTTTCAGTAGAAATTTCTTGGTGAACAAGATTGCAATAACTGTTCCGATAAACATGCTAAAGCCTATGCTAATAGTGCAAAGACATTCGAAAGCAAATGTCATGCCAATGGCAATCTTCTTTATGAATTTTTCGCTTTTATTTCAATATATTTACTTATTTTATTGCATATGATATCTGAATGTGATATCTAACGCGGTATCCTTTTACATTTAAATGTTAGCTGCAGTTTTTTTTTTTTATTATTTTTATTATTATTACTTTTTTTAGATTTGGAAACAGTTTTGAACACATTAGCTTGCAAATGTCTTCGAGTGACAAAGAGTAGGTTTTTTAGACCACTGGCAATGTATAAGATGCCCTTCTGGAAAACTAACAAGTGCTTTTGTTCATGAAAACATTTAAAAGTTTTTTTTTTTTAAGACAAAAGAGTCAAATCCGCCAATGCGCCGCGCCGCGTCTGTCGCAGGACATTCAACTATACAACAAATACTCAAGAAAACGTTCAATAGAATTTATTAATTTGAATGATGGCTCAATATTAAAATAACATATATATATATAAACAAATAAAATAAATTTTCAAAGTTAAAATTAATATTAAAAATTCATAAAAATTGATTATTTTTGTGGGAAAAAAGTTTTTTAAGGCATATTGATAGACAGCGTAGTAGAAAAATTATAAAGTAGAAACGACGTCTCAAAAATATGGAATCTGGCATTCGAAACTACTATGAATGAAGGCTCATTCATAGTAGCTTTAGATTTCGGTATTAATGATTTGTATTCCGCTTGGAAATCAGTTATTATTTAGTCGGCTTCAGAAATAAAATAATGTAATCTGTTTTTTCATGTCAGTGTGTATGAAAAATTGTTTTACTGGACTGTCAGCAATCATCTAATGCTATCATCCTTAAGTCAATTTCAACAATCTCTGAATCTCGATGCCGCATGTCGCGACGGAGATGTGGTCTCCGGCAGCGAGGGTTTTGTTCTGTAAATTTCGGAAAATTCTCGCCATATTTTTAAAGAACTCTAGAACAGTATGAAAATTTTATACATTTTTTCCAAAACACTTTCTAACATAAATCGTCACAGTTTTTAAAATCTGTAGAATATATCAATCTTTGACGGTTCAGATATTAATTATGGAGCAGCGATGACAATGGATACTCGTACATAACATTATCCACAGCATTGTCGTTGAAAATTTCATACTGCATATAAGATAAATAATCTATTTAATGTACCCATGCGTGCAATAATTTCCGTTCTCTTTAAAAGCACTAAAAAAACAATTAGTTAAACTGGAGAAATGAACTTTGTAAAAAAAGCATTCAATCAAATTTAAAAATAATATCTTCATTTTAAATTATTTGAATGAAATTTCAATACGCACTTTAAAATATAATTTAAAAAATTGTTTTTCATTTCTTGCATTATACATTTAATTCGAATTTATTCACTCTATTTGATACAAAAATTAATCTCGTATCTCTGAAATTGTTTTGAAATAAATTGGTTTTCTCTATGATTGAAATAACTCATTTTTGCCCACGGATTATTTTATCATTTCAGAAAAAATGATTATTTTTATCTTTGAAACATAACAAGAAAAGTCTAAATATTTTAAAGGCAGAATATTATATTAGAAGAAGCAAATCTAATTACCTCAAAATTATTTTAGTGTATGTTTTGAAGTTGTGATTGTACAAAGTGAAGGAAAATCTTTGAGTGCATTTTTTTTTTTTTGGGGGGGGGGGGGGAAAGGGAGTATTTCATAATTTAATTTTGGGCACAAGTTAGTCGATATATGGACTTATAATTACTTTCCGCCTAAAGAATTTTAAGGCGAAATTCGTGCCAGCGCGATTAAAATATCTCAAAAAATGATTTAAAAATGAAATTAAATTTCACTTCAGCGTAAATTTCAATCTGTTCTATAAGGATAAGAAAATTATCTTACCTTTTCTGAAGGTGATCTCACCGTGTAAGCCATTGGTATATTCATATTATTGGTTGTAACAATCGATTTATTTTTAAATTGGTAGTATCCAGTGAAGAATTCGTTCACAGAGCACAAATCACTTTTTGCTGATTAAATGAAAACTAAATAGTGTATTAGTAGGAGGCTAAATAAATTTACACATCTTTCTTAATCTTGAATATATATTATTGAATAATAATTGTAGAAATTTTGGACGTTAGTTTGGACATTACAATAATTAACATTTACATTTAGTTTAAAGTTCAAGTATAAGCATAATTGATAATTGATTAGAGCTCTGGAGCTCACAAGTATTCTTGTTACACTTTTATTCGGGACTGTAGTTGAAAGTCATTAGTTCATTATTAAAAGATTTTACTTTTATCGTTCTTACGTCATGGGATTTACACATTACATGTTTTTTCCGTAAGAGTGAAATCAGTCAATTGAGTTCTTTATAGTTTATTATAATTATTGTTCAAATTGTTCTGCATATCTCACATATAGTTTATCAAGTAGAGTGTTTTCCCCATCACTTGTCAGGTGTTGAGAGGCTATAAATGAATATAATTGGTTTTTCTTGCTGCGTTGAAGAAGAGATGAGTATTCGTGGTTTTCCCCTTGATTACGTTCTTTTGGTTTTTTTTATTTCACGAGGAAATGAAATTGTACTTTTTGGTCGGTAGTTCGCGGATGAGATTAATATTTCCAGCAGAATTCACATCATACCTCTACAAATTTGGATATGCAGGATCTAATAGATATGAGTGCGGTGAAGTGAGATGTCCCACACACGTCTATTGCAAATACACACTCACTGCACACTGGCACATAAAAGGTCCAGCCACTCCCCATAAGGGGTGGCTATAAAAAATTCTGTTAATACCCACTCTTCTAATCAAACTCAAACACATCCGCAAACACTTCGCAGACATCTCCAACTTGACTAGCTAATTAGTACACAAAATAACTCCCATTTCCTCACATGACATCGCCCCTTGTAGAGTTTCCTCTGGCAGTGCCACAGCGCCCTTTTTCGCAAGAGGCATGTCTCTGGCACGCAACCCTCTAGCTTCATCTGTCGTCCGTCGTCTCTCATCTAATGCTATCAACCTTAAGTCGATTTCAACAACCTCGGCATCTCGCTGCCCCATGTCGCGAGGGAGATCTATGGCAGTGAGGGTTTTGATCTGTAAATTTCGGTCAATTCTGGCCGTAGTATTTTTCACCCGTAAATTTGTCGCGCTTAACGGTGGGTTCAGATCCAGCTGAAAATTGTATTTTTTCCTCTTTTTTTCTTTTCTTTCTGTCTTTTTTTTTTAAACTTTAATAAAGGTACCGGGAGAAACATGTAGTTTCTACAGACATCGTCTCTTCGTCGGAGCAGTCCCTATTAGGCTTTAATATCATATATTATGCATAAATCGGTTATATCTCGTTGATTAATTGTCAAGAAAATACATTTTCGTGGTTTTTAACTTCTGTTATATCTTTATACATTTCATCCCTGTTTTTAACTATATTTCATGTGATGAACTATTTTATTTATTCACTACCTTCTTCATATGTTCAAGATAAATTTAACAAAAATCTTTGGGTTTATCAATGTAAAACGATCCAAAAGAAAAATAGTTACTCAACTAATTAAAAAAAAACAATTTTGGTAGTCGGATAAGCGCTGAAGGGGATTGAACCAAGGACTTCATAAACGATAGGTGAGAGACATAGCGTCGAATAAAAAGCCAAGCCAGTTACTGTAATCTATTTAACAGTTTACCTACTGTTCAGGTTGAACAAGGGACTTCATAAACAGTAGGCAAGACGCATATTGTCGAGTAAAAGGCAAAGCCAGTTTCTCTGACAAGGAGAGTGCCAAGCTTGGTAGTCACAGATTTTGATTATTTTTATATATGTTGTAGGATAGAAGCCCCTTACTCTCAGGTTCAATGCTTTTTATACAACGCTCCTTAGTTCTCGAGAAAGGGGGGGGGGGTCTAATATTTTAACACAACTTAAATACTTACTTTGTAACGAAATAACTGCTTTGGTCGTAGCTCAGTTGGTATAGCGTCTGCTCATTATTACGAGGGCCCGGGTTCGATGCCGGAACGCGCTACGTTTATTTTTCTCATTTTTTTTTATAAATATACTTGTAATTATAATTTAATAATCTCAATAAAAAATTTTGCTAAAATAATTAAATTTTAATTTAGGATTTTGATTTTTTTAAATCACTTTTAAAATGTATTCCATATATACTTTATCAATGCAACGATATTAAACAATTATGTCAATTCGTGATTGTAAAGAAACATCATTTATAAAATTCCTTAACAAAATGCCTTAAAGTCAATGCGATGATAATACTACTGTTTTTAAAGCAAGAAGCATAATTATATTAAAATTTAGCATAAAAATTAAATTACAACATATTCATTTTTAATTTTATTGTAACTATAGGGCGCCACAACAGACTTTGTTTATTTCTTTTTTTTTAGTTTGGTGCAGTTAAGTGGTTTTTGTTTTCAATCTTTATCGCACAAGTGCGTATCATTGTATAACAGCTTATAATCGTATAAAAATGGAAGAAGCAAGCTGTAGTTCACAAGAAGATCAATCTGATGTGTCGGGATTCGATGAAAATCAAAAAAGTGATGTCACACATGCATTGAAGCACTGTATAATTTTATTGCAAAACAATGGATTTTTAACAAATAATCCAGCATCTGAAATATCTTCGTTTTCTATTGCGATGGGAGAAGAATTCTATAAATCGATAGTAAATATGCTGATTTTGGAACGATTTTTGAATTTTTAGAAGTCAATAATAGATCTAATTTTTATAACGCTCTTTAAATGATGAGAAATGTTTAATAATGGTTTAAACATCAAAAATGCTAAATTAAAATTTAACAAAATTTTTTATTGAGATTATTAAATTATAATTACAAGTATATTTATAAAAAAAATGAGAAAAACAAACGTAGCGCGTTCCGGCATCGAATCCGGGCCCTCGGAACATCGAGCAGACGCCATACCAACTGAGCTATGATCAACGCAGTTATTTCGTAACAAAGTAAGTATTTAAGTTGTGTTATAATATTGGACCCCCCACCCCCATTTCTCGAGAACTAAGGAGCGTTGTATAAAATCCATTGAACCTGAGACTAAGGGGCTTCTACCCTACAACATATATAAAAATATTCAAAATCTGTGATTACCAAGCTTGGTACTTTCCTTGTAAGATTATAATTCACTATATACTGTTCAGGTGCGATGAATTGGCTAATAACTCATATTTTGAATGCTGTTCTCCTAATACAACATAAAGTCAAAAGTCACCTGGTACTTTCGATTTTTTGTCGAATATATAAAGAAATATTAGAAATAAAATTTTGGAGCTTCAGGAATATAAAAAAAAAAACATGTTCAACCTCACATTTTTCAGCAAAGGTTTGATCACAAGGTAAATTAAGGGACCAACAACAAATTCAATGAAAATATTATTTGCAGTCACCCTATAAATTAAAATTCTAAAAATAATCTGCAGCTGTAAAACAGTACCAAGTGGATTTCGCACAATATTTGGGCTCATTTGTAAAATAATAGCACTTATAGTCCTAGATATATAAAAATGTCTTCAAAAAATTCAAGAATTTACTTCATGTTTTTTGTTTATGCAAAACTTTCAACCAAATTTAACGACATTTTCAGAAAAATTGACAAAGTACAGTAGAAACAAAATATTGTAATTAGAATATAAATATGTTGGATATTTCATGGGATATGAGCATTTGTATGAAAAACTTTTTAACTGCGTATGCGCAAACAATAAATAAATATATTTGCATAATTTCATAGTCAACTATATAGGGAAACTAATATGAAATGGCCAGTCGAAAATCATTAAAATTCAGATAGATGTCTGGATACAGTGATCTAAATATCAGTTTTTTTTTCTAAAAGTACCTTGGTGAAAAAAGATTTTAGATTGACGGGTAGGTCAAGGTCCAAGTTTTCACCTAGCCCTAATATTTTGCATGTGAAAGGTGGAATATGTCATTGTGAAAGTATTTGACGGATTGCGAGAAATGGCGCTTAAGTGGGGGAATTTAAAGCGGACAGCAAGTTTACATTTCATCCAGGGGTGTACACGTACGTTATGAAATTTTTGTACGTATCTCTAGAAAATTGTGAAATGCAACAAAATGTTTCTACACCGCAGAAAAGACCAATGTTTCTTAATCTAGGAAAACATAATATAAACATGAACTAAAACATTGAATTACATCTTTTGAGTTACCCACGATTTCCGAAAATCATTCTTCATTTTAGAAACTACAGACACCAATATATTTTCTATATTTAATGTGGCATTTATAAAACAAAATTTCTTTTGTTGCCACTGATTTTTAGAAACCTTTCCGAGTAGTTTTTAGGGTGCATTATTCAGTTTTCTAAAACCAGAAAATAGGTTATTCAGATGGTATCGATTCTCTAGCAACCATTTACATGTTCATCAAACATGTTTTAAAGACAAACATGATAAATTAACATCAATAACATTAACATTAAAATTAACATTTTTTATTACTATTGCATGTATAAATTTAATTACGCAGCTGAAAATGTTTCATTGAGAATTGATAGCATCCTCAAAACCGATATTGCGGTTTGAAAAACTGATTATTACGCAATAAAAACGACTCGAAAACGTTTCCAAAAATCAGTGTCAGCAAAAATAATTTTGTTTCCATAAATTCTTCTTTAAATCTCGAAAGCACATTGTTTTAAGATGTTTCTAAACATAAAGATTATTTTTCGGAATAATGGGTATCTCTGAAGAGATTAATGTACATTTCCGTTTGTTGTTATAATATAATTTTGTATATTAAGAAACATCTGTGTTTTTTTACGGTGTACTCCGCTGTATATCGTACTAGTGTATGTGCCCGTCCTAGGACGGTGGGGAGAAATCATGGTTTTCACTTAAAATTTGAAATGATAAAAATATTCATATACTATGCATCGACAATAAGGAAAACTGGAATGAAACGTTATGTTGCGGGCGTATTAATGCATGGGCCTTTGGTATTTTAACAACAAATTTGTAATCTGATGTAAATAAGATGAGGGGAAATTGCAGATGTATCTTTATTAAAAGGAAACAGATATAATATTGAATGCAATATCAGTACAAATATTTTTTACTGGCTGACTCGTACTCTAAGAAATATAGACGTGCTTACATAATATTTATCGACAATTAGGAAAACTTAAGTTCAAAGCGTTAAAAGCGTTAAGTTCATATCCTTTGGAGTTTTAACAACAACTGTTCATCTTGTGTTAAAAATAACTGATTTTTGATTTGAAGAACTTTGAAAAGAGAACTTTTGATTTGTTTTTATTATTAATCTTGTGTAAAAGAGAAGACAGAACAGAAAATAAATTACAGATCTTTTTTCATTGGTAAAAGGAAACAGATATAGTTCTCATTTGGGTACAGATGTCGGTATATTTTTGGTGCCAAAATGTCTATTTTATTCCTGGGAAACCGGTGATTTTGGCGAGATTTTGATTTGTATCGCAACCCGGCAGAACAGACTGTGTGTGTTTTATATTAAATTAAACATTGTGTGTTTATAATAAATTAATCATTGCATCATAAAATAATTTCCGTGTGTGTTTATAATATAAATTGTATGTTTTTTTTATAATAAAGTTGCGTTGTTATTATAATAAAATAAAACAAACATGCTGTTTTCGCAAGCTAATCCTAACAAGTACCCGAAAACGGGGATTTCTCGCCAAAATGCAACCAAACAGAAATCTCGCCAACAACGGTGTGTCTGCACCATATGTTCCCTAATTTGCGTTTTATTATGAAGTCTTAAATTTGTTATGGTATATTAACCGTAAACAAAAACTTAAGTATTTATGTTTCAAGTGCAAACGTGTTAATGTTCCGTAATCGTTTCAAGCTTTTTAAGGGTTTCGTTCATCTCATGAAAGCCTATTACTCCTGCTCCGTTGACTGTCCGTAACTAGGCAATTTTCAGAAACTACGTATGTAACTTACAGAGTTAAAACTTTGTGTATATCTAGCTGAATACCAGCTAAGAAGCTCAAAATATTAAAATTTGAAAAAATCGTATTATTTTAATAAATAAAGATAAAAAACCAAAATTCTAACAGCCTTTTCCTATTAAATTTAAACACTTTTCGTTAAAGCAGTTGCCAAAAATTAAAAATCCACAATGAAATTCTTTCTACAATAATTAATTTTCTATTAAACGATTTCCACGTAAAAAATGAAAATGAAATAAAAAGTTTCACCAATTGAAAAAAAAAAGATTAATATGAAATAAAAATGATTGACGCCATAGTGGTAATAAAATAGAAATGTTCAAAGCTTTCTCAATAATACAAGGAATATGAGTATGTGTATGTACACAAAGCAGATTAATATCACGTCATTAGAGAATTAAAAAGAAAATCTGACGTCCTATTGGAAGTTTAACGAATTTTTTAAATGTTTGGGAATAATACAAAGCGAGTATCAATATAAGTAATAGAGAATAGTAAATATATGAGTTTGAGAAACATATTAAATCATGATAAAAATCCTATTATGGAAATATTCGCATATTTTAATATTTTGAAGGTGTACAACATATTTAATTTTGAAATTATTTTTTTAAATATCGCATTTAGTCCGCATGACAGATATTATTATGACAGAATATAATAGCAGGCTTCGCCCGCTATCGGGATGGTTTAGATATTCGAAAAAAAGGAAAAATAGACCGTTCATTTTTTACTTCATAAAAAACATGACTTTTTTTTTTTTTTTTTTTTTTTTTTTTTTTTTTTTTTGCTAAATGAAATTGATTTGGATTTATTAAAGAAAGGATAACGTGTTTTGAAAGGAATATTAAACGAAACCCTTTGAGCGATCTTTAATCACACTTACCCACTTTTTTTTTTTTAACCATAACACACTATTCTCAATAATTTTGTTTTTCTTGAAATCATATACTTTTTTGAATTCTGCATTAAAAATTAATTGATCTTCCGTATCATTTAGATTAAAAAAAAATCAATAACAAGTAATCAGGGTATAGAACAATCAAGATGGAGTAATCAATAAAGACTCCAATTATAAATTTTATAATTCACAATTGAAAAATCAGAGAAAATTTGAGACAAGATTTGCGGTACAAGAATTATGTTGGCACATTCATATATATATATATATATATATATATATATAGTTTTGATCATTATAAAATACATTTCAAGCTAAGCATAACGTCATTTTCACCATGTACTATGTTCGTACTTTTATGCTTAATAACCATGAATTCAAATAAAAATATTTATTCTATTTAATTGCAAGGAAAAAAATAGCATCAATAAAGATATAATGCATACAGATAAAATAAACCCAATACACGCTATTCTCGTGACGCACAGTAAATATGAATTTTATTCACTTATAAAAACAAAGTAACACGCACAGAAATATTTTTACCTGAATTTAACCTGTAAATTAAAAAATACGTTAAAGAAACCACGCGTTGTTTCCAATCCATTGTTTAGATGAGTTCGTACCGGAATCAACGCACTGTGTTTTATTATATTTAGAATTTTTTTTTTTTTTTTTTTTTTTTTTTTAAGAATAGGATATTCAGCAGTTTGAAGTTATCTCAGGCATAAAAAAAATAATGATCTTGTGCAAATTCTGTTTTTAAAACAATTCCTAACCAGCCAAAGAGTTGTCCGAAGATCTGCGGCCGGTCGTCCAAGGCTTCCGACACCGCGGATGATCAATATATTGCTGTTGTAATCAAGCGGAATCGAAGAGAAACGTCTACACGTGTGACGTCTATGGTTGCAGCGTCTAATGGTAAGACGATATCTGCCCCTAATGTGTGCCGAAGGCTACACATAAATGATAAATGGACTGTACGCCCGGATACCCCAAGTTTGTGTTCTTCTATCCGTTCAATCCAGAGGAGCACAATTAAAATGTGTCGGCAACATATCAATTGGACCGCGTGTCATTGGGGCTGCATTTTGTTCACGAATTAGTTGAAATTTGCCTTGCAACCAGATGACAATCATGTAAGGGTCTGGAGAGAAGTAGAAACGCGCAATCGGCCCCAGAATATCACCGATCATGACGCATTCCGAGGTGGAAACATGATGGTGTAGGCAAGGATTTCAATGGGACATTGCACCGACTTGCACATCTTTAGACGGAGTTCTATGAAGGCTCCCTTGTATCGGGTTGAAGTCCTAGACCCCATTTAATGTCAGTCTTCATAGAGCTGTCCTCGTCGACGACTACCTAGAGAGTGAAAGGATTACGCGTTTGCAGTGGGGCTTGCGTACTCGCCCGACCTTAATCCCATCGAAAATCTATGGGACGCCCTCAGCCGTGAGGTGTGTACACGTTTCCCACCCCCAGTCACTCTTATAGAGTTGCAAACTGCTCTACAGGAGGAATGGCGATTACTTGACTCTACATTGGTTGATCACCTCATGGAAAGCATTTTCACACGCTGTAAGCCTTGTATGCAGGTGAAGGGTGCTCGCATGCCCTATTAATGTCGGTTTTGTTTGTTTGTTTTGGCTTTGAATATATAGTTGTTAATGACTCCAATATGACTTCATCTTACAACTTATGAAAATTTAATATTGTTTTCATCTTTGTATGTAATTCTTTATTTTGTTCCATTTATAAACATATTTATTACTTTCCTGCCGCATTTCGTGTCAATCTGAGCAGTATTTGTCGATTTTTCCGTATTTCACCGCTACATGCTTTGTATTTGTCAGTGAGTGCAATAAATTACGGATTCATTTTACACAGAATATAGCTGCAAAATCATTCACATTATGTAAGTTTTTATACTTGAACTTTATTTTTTAGCCAGTGTATTTCACCAAGGCTACACTAGTTACCGGGCTTTCTCATTCATTCTCCTGACGTCACAAAAAGTGGCTGGCCACGACGAAAGACATATAGCGATTGGCACAAAACGATGGGCGCGTCGCTTTGTACCAATATCTAGTCGCGGCCAACCACTATTTGTGACGTCATGAGAATCAATGAGCAAGCCCGCGGTATCTAGTGTTGCCCTGATTTCACTTCTGCTTTAAACATTCAACGCGTGTTTAATTTTGTTTTGCACATACGGGCACGTGACGTCCTCTTTGCGGGTAGTAATTACCTTATAATAAATGCAAGATTTTTTGTAACAGTATTAAGAATAGCAATTATACATATCAACGTAAATAAATTTTAATATAGGTGCCTTTGGAGAGAACGGAATTTCGAAAAACATTCAATTTCACTTAAAATTTGCGACGGCGCCCTTGTTTAAAGATTGTTATACAGAGATATACAGAGTGATATACAGGGTTGATATACAGAGTGCAAATAATGCGATGAAAATTGTAATTTATTGTTATTTTTTTAAGATAATAAAGATGTTAACTGACATTCTATTTAAACGCTTCAATAAAAGTCAAGTTACGTTCTGCATAAAATATATTCGGAATACTGCAATATATCGAAATAATGAAAGTAATAAAATGGAATAAGGCTATAGAAAACCATACGTTATATAGAAGTCAAACAAACAAAATATGTTTTAAAAATACATGTTTCATTCTCTATAGCAGAGCTTAACAATAGAAAACATTTTAGAAAACATAAAATAAAGGATGAAACAAAACAGAATGTAAATAAACTGACAGTAACAAATATTTATTTTTTTAGTTTAAGAAATACGTAGTTTTCTATTCAGCTTATGTGTTTCTGCAGAAATGAAGATACAAATTGTAACTAAACTGCATTTTTTAAACTATGCGCAATTAAAAATATTAAAATACAAAATGAAAATACTAAAATATTTTTTATGCATAATTTAACTAAGCATGCAATTATAAACATGAGTCACGAAATTATGTATCTTTTTATAATATTATTTTAAAGCATTAATCATAATTCAACTTTTAAAAAATGTTACATACAAACATTAATTTCTAAAGTGTTATAAAAATGCGAGTTTAATTACGTTGTACTAAATAATGCAACTTTTCATAAGCAATTTTACTCATTTGAATAAAAATATACATTTTATATTTTTAATTCCCAGTTTTCGTTATTTAAATCTAATTTAAACATAGTTGAGCTGGCTTAATATTTAAATTCCTTTTTTTTCAGTTTGATTATTTTTCATTATAAGGAAAAATATTTTTTCTCTTTTATTTTCGGCCTAATAAAAAAATTTTAGTACGCATGATAGAATACGTTTAATGCATCAAATGAATGTTTTCCTAAACAAATTATAGGTACTTAATTTTTTGCTGAAACAATTTTGAGTTTTACATGTTATTTTATTACAGTTTTTAAACGCTGAATTTATTTAATGTTTTTATTAACCTCGTTAACAATTTTTTTAACGAACAATCCTTTTTTTAGCTTTGATTCCTTTTCTCTCAAATGAAAAAATAACATTAACGAAGAAATTGACAAAATAAAAATTTAAAAATTTAATCGTTATATAATGTGAGATATTTTACTAAAACGAAAAAAAAAATTAATAGGTTTTTTTCTGAAATATACAAACGTTTTAAAGTCTCATTTTCGTCTGGAAAAAATTAGGTTAAAAGTAACATAATTATTTCAGGAGAAATATCAAATCATAAGAAATGAAATAAATTTGTTTATTCATTCAGAATTGTTTCAGATAATTATACTTCATTACTCTTTTTTTTTTCAAAGGATTAACTTTTTACTTTATTTGTTTGAGCTGCACTCTAAAATGAAATTGGAGATATTGAAATAGTTTTTGATGTATTTTTTAGTTTTGCATTTTTTAATAATATAGAATACATTAATAGTTATATATAATGAATTATATTATAAAAGATAAATACATATTCATTAAAAATTAAAGTATCCAAAACAAATTTTGCATTCCGACAACTGTTTACTAAATTTTTGAAAAAATAAAATAAATTTTTGAATTTATGAATGCTTTATTGAAATATCGTTTAGAAGATTTTTTTTGAATGAAGAAATTTGAATGCATTAGAATAGCCATAAAATGTATTCAAATTTTATTTTAAAAATCTAAAAAAAATAACAAATACAGAATAAAAAATATTGATATTTATTTCTATAATTCATGAATTAGAAAAGCAAAATTAAATAATCTCCATATTTTGAAATAGGAAAATAAACTTGTTATTAATTTCTAACGTGAGATTTTCAATAAAATAATAAATTTTTAATAATTAAAATGGCTAAATAAAATATTAAGTAAGTTATCAAGTGACAAATGTAACGGAAAAATACATTTTTAATGCCGAAATACGCTAAACAATTCCTAAAAATTAAAGTTTGTAATTTGCATAAATGTTGGTCGTACAAAAATTTTATTTTTATTGATTTACTTGTAAAAGCATTGAAAACGTTTATCTATAAATATATATACATATATGCGTGTGTTCAGTAAAAATTCGATAAAACATCAGTGTCGGAACCGCGCATATTGTACGATTGATTTAGTGTTCGTTTTAGCGAGAGGATGTACAAGAGTATGTTGCCATTTGTACACCTGTACATATAATTTACAGGTGTACACATGGCAGGGGATCACAAAAATGAATTTAAAAAGAGGATCCGCTTTACAGAGGTGTCTGTTAAGCAATATTCGCTGCATAAATATATCTAAATAATAAATATTCAAACCACCAAATCCTGTGAGAAAACAGTAAAAAAAAAAAGTCTGTTGCATTTGATTCATTGATATTGAAACTACAGAGTTTTTCAGAATCATGATGGTCTCCTTAATTAAACAAATGAGAAAAGCTTATCGCAAACTTGCATTATTTATTCTCTACATGAGAAAAAGGATGCACATAAAAATAGTTGAAAATTTAAAAAAAGACATTATTTTAGCCGTAAAATAATAATTCAATAAATAAACTATCCGCGTAACACTTTTCTGTAACGAATACAAATGAATTTAATATTATGAATTCCAAAATTTAAAGTTTCATAATTCCTAAACTACTTGACCCGATGACTTTCCATTTAGTATCCTAATGTAGAATGTACCGAAGAAGTCAAATATAATGTCAAAATTGGGTGTCCATATTGAAAATTTCATAGTTTGATACAACTTCAATAATAAGATCACCCCTAAGCTTACTTTGTTTAGTAAATTTTAAAAAGTGACATAATTTAAAGTCAAATGGCTATTCCCGTTATATTTCTGTGTCCATTTGAAGATTAAAACATATGGGGTTTTATTCTTTTCTATTTTTATTTTTATTTTTTTAACCGACTGTACTCTTTGGATTTCATCATTTGAGACACCCACAACCAACGTTTAAACTTATTTTTCAATTCCCAGATTTTGCAAGCAGCAAATACTTTTTACAGGCAGTAAAAAGTTTTCATTAAAAAAAAAAAAAAAACCTCTGTGAAAGTTAATTGAAAATTAATATTTTAAGTCAATATATATATATAAATTTATCTTATTCTATAATCGAAATTTAATTATTAATATATTTATTTAACAGGTATGTTTATTTTACTTAACTTATGTATATGTCTTATCATTCTTATACATTCGAATGTAATTTTTCATGAATATAGTTTGACTATTTCTTAAAATAATTCAGAAATAAATTTATATATATATGTTTGTGTGTGTGCGTAACTGTATTATTTTCAATAACGAAAATATCATCTTTGAAATGTCATTTTTCATTTTTTAATCCAAAATTTATTTCTTGTACAAATACGAATGTTAAAGATCTGAATCACATTTTGAAATAAGAAAAAATTTAAAAGACAGACGTAAAAGGTATAATAGTTATTTTTGGAAATATAGCTGTAGAAAGCTATAAAAAAGAATGGAGAAGTATTTTATTCTTTTGAAATCTTCGAAGCAGAAAGAATTGTTATTCGCTGCGGAATAAATTTCGCCTAGATTATTGGGCTGTATTTGATTCAGATGAAAGTTTTTCGATTGCCTATTTCTAAATGTTTGAGTTTCGAAAGTTTGTGAAATCACATGAATTTTTAAACACTGTCTTTCACCCAATGGTCCAGTTAAACTAATGACAGTTAAAAATAAATTCACATTCCTCTCTAAAACATAAGATTTGTAGAAAATTTAAAAATCCTTTAATGTCATTTCATTTATACTAAACAGTGACCAACAAACGATATATTGATGGATTTATCATGATTTATTTATTGATGGATGACTCTTTATAACAAATAACTATTATATTATTTTTAATACATTTAGACACAATATCACTCAATCTGCAAAATGCGATAACATTTTATCTTATATTTAACATATGTTTCATCGTAAAGCAATAAGCATTTTTATTCTTTATAAATGCGGTATGTCAGAATGAATGAAAATAAAAAAGTTTTGGTATCGAGATTTTCAAAATTCATATTTAAAAAAAAAAAAGTATGTAAACGCTTTGTCAAGAAAATTCAACTAAGGCCTTAGTGCTGAACACATTAAACAAGCAAAATTGGACAAACAGCTTTAACCTGCGTTTTGTTTTAGAACGGGAGATGGAGTTATAACTGTTGTTTCGAATTTTAAGCGCAATTTTGCAGGGAAGAAACCTGAAACATGCGTGTAGCTAGGAGTATAATATAATTTTCCCAAGCAAACCGCTTAATATTTAATATTGCAATGGCGATCATGCAGATAATCTAGTTAAGATTAAAAAAGTAACTAATTATAAATCTCGTTGTGTAATTTTATTTTCTTATAACCTTATGACCTCATATTTACCATAACTTATAAGTGTGGAATAATTCATTAGAGAAATTTAATATTTTAAATAACTTTAAATTGTAAAATAATCAAATAAACAGTCAGATACGTTACCATCTAGTTTTCTCAGAGAACAAATATCTTTGCATGTCCTTGTTTTTAATTTGAATATGCAGAACAAATACGATCGTTCCAGGCAATAATAAAGAAAAAGATTATTTTCGTCTTGATAACATTTTATTGTTCTTATGTATGGTCTGAACCTCAACATTGTTACGCTCTGATTTTATTACATTGCATAGATTTGACTGTCATTATTAAGCTTCTTTAACTTATAAGGAGCCGTAATTATTAAAAGAATTCGCTCTTACTTCAGAATTTTAAAAATGCCCTTATTTTTATTTTTATGTAACTTCTTTGCTTCAGTTTTCTTCTTATGTTTTCCTTATGAATCGAAAACTCATTAATTATTATGTTAATGAAATTTTGAATTCGTCTTATATATTTATAAAAAGAATATGTTTAAAAAGAAATTTCTATTTTAAACTGAAAAATCGCATTGATACTCCTAGTCTCATCATGATAGTTTCAAAATTTGTTAATGTAGATATTACCATACATTAAATTACCTAAATGCACAGGTAAAACTTTGTCCCCAGATAATTTGTTGGGATTTTAAATCTCAAGTTTAATTCACAAGACAAGTCTAATCCTGCAAGTTTAATTATCAAGGAAAGTCTGATCCCGCAAGTTTAATTAACGAGGCAATGGGAGGAAACCTTTCTCCATTGAAAAGTGTTAAGTTCAAAAGTTAAATCGATATTGCGATAGATTCCTTACCCCAAATTTTACTAAATACTATATATATATTGCAAAATAATAAAAAAAAAATACATTTTTAATAATTGTACTTTTAATAAATACATTTATGTATGTATTCATACATTTTATGTATGAATAAATACATTTTATGTATATATTATGCACATAATACATGCATATATTCAACATTTCTCTCTATGTATATGCTATATGTACCGGGTTTTAATAAATATACCTTATTTTATATTTTTATGTGTCACCCTCTATTTATTAGCTCTAAAATTGGCTTTACATGTTCGAATCCTTGCTTAATATAAATTCAGTCATATTAAAACTACAATGTCAAATTACTTTAGCAGTAAAAATCGCAAAGATATACTAGTATGTACAACAGTTTTCTCTTAATGTACAATTAATTACCTGTTTCATTGCTATACATAACTGTTTTAATTTGTACAACATTAACAGTTGTAAATATTTCTTTACGATTTTTAATATATTACTTATGTAGAAGGCAATGTGTTTTTTTTACCGTGAATGAAATTAGTGTATAAAATATACATATTATATTTTTATCTGATGTAGAAAATATTGCTGCAATTATTAAAATCCGCTCTTCTTTTGACATATAAATTTTCTAAAAATTAGTTAGCGTTTTGAAAAATTGTTATGTATTCCATTATGTTAAATAAATATTTTAATTCCCGGATGCAGACTCTTCAGTTTTTCTTAGACACCGTTTTTCAAAAATTACTTATCATTTCAAAAACATATTACGTATTTCATTATTAAAAATAAATCTATGCTTTCTCTAAAACTCACTCAGGCAGATTTTTCATCTGATTTACCATAAATTCGCATTTCAAAAAAATATTATGTATTCCATTATGTAGAATAAATGGTTTCATTCCATAAAATTTCCTCTTGAAATTTTTGAAAATGAATTACATCATATTTATTCACTCAGAAAATAAATCACATAAATATTTAAATTTAGCACACTTCGGATTCAATTATTTCTCGAATTCTTCAATAAACAGTCGAATGTTCATCGATGTAGTTTTTATCCAGGAACAAATTTCATCACGAATGCTTACTTGCACACAAAGTGAAAATGCGGATCAAATATGCTCTTTCAAGGTTACTATTAACCAAAAGATTATTTTACTCTCGATAACAATTTCTTTTTTGTAACCATGGAAACAACATTATTATCTTTGAGTTTTATTACATTACTTATTGTCCGGGAGGACAATTTTTACTCAAATATGTCATTGATTTTACTTAATTAATCACGAAAATAACGGTGAGCTGTCTCGACGGGGATGACACAGAAAAGTCCGTGATGAAAGAAATAGGACTTTATCGCTAAGTAGAAGAAAAGGAAGCATTTAGAAAAATAATGGATTTCTTACTGTGATATGGAAACAACTAGTAGAAAACAATGTTTTTTGCTGTTAATGTTTTAATTTCTCGCAAAATTATGGCCCGTTATTTCTTCTGTTTGAAGATTTATAGCTTGAAAGCATAACAATTATGGATTTAAAAGTGCAAATTTGATGTTCAGAAATGATTAATTTTAAAAATATCATCGAAATTTCGATATTACGCTACATATATCAAATAATCAAATAATATTTTTCAAAAAATATTTTTATCAGATTTCAAACCAAAGCGGTTATACAATTGGATTTTCGTATGTACATTTGTTAATGTACATCCATGCTTAACTTTTCAACGGATGCCCTGGTGTTAAGAAATCTATTTTGTTGGAAACCCCACCAGTGGCTGAGAGGTTCTGCTCTCAAAGCTGGTAGACGGGAGCTGCTGGGTTCAAATCCCTGTTGCGCTCGTCTACCTAACCGTTGGGAGTTTTCCGTGATGTTCTTCGAACATTGCCGTAAATACGAGTTAGGATCCCTTAGAAAGACCCCCACGGAGGGCACTACCCTAGGGCCTATTTCCCTCGAGGAGAAAATCGGCCGTCATAAAACAACCAACCAACCAACTATTTTGTGGAAAAGGATTTTTTTCAACTGTTGACCTTTATATATTGCCTTGAGATCTTGAAATTGTATGTCTATCTGCCAAAAGCACTGCCCCCCACGCATAGTAACTTTCGTAAAATTCCGCTAACCTTCTAAAAATATGAATCCATATACTTAAAGCTAACCTGCTTTTTAGTTTTTCGTGCAAATATGCTATTTATACGCATGCGCGAGCATTCAGCTAATCAGCTAGAGGCTTTTACTATCTTCAGACGCGATGTTCCAGCCAATGAGGTGAAGGCTTTTTCCTCTCTCTAGAAGCGTATGTGTTCCATTTGGTTGTTCGGTTGTTGAAGCTTTATAGATTTCTTTTATTAAGGTATTTTTTCATTTTACCGTATTTATTTTCTTTTTAAGTCGTATGTATTTTACCACTTTGAATTTTTTATAACTAACCTTTTTTTGAGAGAGAGAGAGATTTCGTGGCACGAAATTCCGCGAATCGTTTCCGATGTAAACAAACACTCGACAATTGCTTTTAGCTATGCATTATTAATTATTTACTTGGCCTTTACTTTTAATATTTCAAACTTACAGTTGAATGTAACTATTAAAACATTTGAAATACTGTATTCGTAAAATGAAATTTCAGCTTAAACACTCGACAATTACTTTTACTTATGCATTATTAATTATTTACTTGGCCTTTACTTTTAATATTTCAAACTTACAGTTGAATGTAACTATTAAAACATTTGAAATACTGTATTCGTAAAATGAAATTTCAGCTTAAACACTCAACAATTACTTTTAGTTATGCATTATTAATTATTTACTTGGCCTTTACTTTTAATATTTCAAACTTACAGCTAAATGTAATTATTAAAACATTTGAAATACTGTATTCGTAAAATGAAATTTCAGCTTAAACACTCGACAATTACTTTTAGGTTAAATTCAGGTTTTCTCAGTGACAATCACAGTATTTTTACCAAATAATTAAAAGTACTACATGCATGCATCTATCTATCTATATTAGAAATTGTGCAGGTTTCTGGTCACTGTTTTGTTTACATATTTTAAACAAAAATTTCAATTTAATAATGCACTGAAAATTATAATGAATGCTTACAATTAAACACAACAACACAAAACAAAAAATTTCACAAAAACACATTATTTCCCCGATATTTTCCCACAACTAATCAATAAATTTCATGATATTTTATTGTGATTTTAAACCATGAACTTTAGTACTTTTCTGTTATACGGACACTATGCCAAAATGTATGTATGTATGTAAATGTATGTATGTATGTTTGGCGACAATGGTGTACGTATAACGGAAAAGTGCCTGAATTATTATTTATATATATATATATATATAAAATATAAACATAATTGGCGACACAGCAAGTTTTCTGGATTTCTCCCTGTCTCTCTAACCACATTGTTAACAAAACAAAAAATTCACGAAAAACACATTATTTCCCCGATATTTTCCCACAACTAATCAATAAATTTCATGATATTTTATTGTGATTTTAAACCATGTACTTTTCTGTTATACGGATACTATGCCAAAATGTATGTATGTATGTATGTTTGGCGACAATGGTGTCCGTATAACGGAAAAGTGCCTGAATTATTATTTTTATATATATATATAAAATATAAACATAATTGGCGACACAGCAAGTTTTCTGGATGTGAAAGGCGGAGATGAATTTCATTCATTCAATGACCGTTTTAAAAGTTTCAAGTTTGGATTGAGTGCACCTGAACATAAAAACCGATACCTATTTCTATGTTCATGATTGAGTTATTTGGATATCTTTTCGTATAGCACAGAAAATCATTTCTCCCGCTTTCGTAATACAGATAAATTCTGGTGTATTTTTTTTTCTTCTTTTTATATCATAAGTACTTTTCTACTTTAAATTTTTTAATTGTCGAGTTTCTAAGCTGAAATTTCATTTTTCGAATGCAGTATTTCAAATGTTGTTTTAATAATTACATTCAGCTGTAAGTTTGAAATATTTAAAATATTAAAAGTAAAGGTCAAGTAAATAATTAATAATGCATAGCTAAATATGTATAATGATCAGAATGACATATTAAAATGTGTACAGAATGACATGAAAATTTTAAAAAACTGAAATTTTGCACTTGCAACTTAATTGTAAATTTCATTGTTTACATTGGAAACGATTTGTGGATTTTAAGAATTTGCTGAACTTCGTGTCACCAAATTACTAAATCTCTCTCTCTCACTCTCCCAAAAAAAAAAAAAAAAGGTTAGTTTAAAAAAATTCAAAGTAGCAAAATACATACAACACAAAAAGAAAATAAATACGGTAAAATGAAAAAATTACTTTAATAATAGAAATCCATAAATTTTCAACGACGACATCAAACGGACGTATCTCATCTTTCGTTTATGATAAGGAACGCTCCTTTGGCCCCCTCCACTCATTGGCTGAATTGTAAAGGGCAAAATTGGGGGACAAAATGACTACAGCATTTCTGAGAAAAGAAAAAATCAGAAAATTCACAGAAAATAATTATTTTTGTTGCAAGTTGGGTTAACTGTCTTTATGGTTCGAGTCGATTTCAGACTGAGCGTAGATTTCTGCAAGTTGGATTTGGGTTAACCCGATTTTTCAAAAGTTAGTTCAAGTTCAGTATATTATTTCAGATTAAAACTATACCTATCAGGGCTTGAATTTCAGGGCGGGATTCACGCGGAAAATTTTGAAATCCCGCCCAAAAAATTTCAGCATTTTTGGAGAAATTTGCATTATTTAATTTACCTGCAACCGAACGATAAATTTCGTGATTTTTTTTCCCCGCAACCGATTGACGGACTTTGTGTTTTTTCCGCGACTGATCGACGAACTTTGTGGTTTTTTCCGTGACAGATCAACGAACATTGCGTTTTTTAAGCGACTGATCGACGAACCTTGCGTTTTTTGGGGACATATCGACGAACTTTGCGTTTATTCCGCAATCGATCGACGAAATTTTTCTTTCTTCCCTGACTGATCGACGAACTTTGCATTTATTCTGCAATCGATCGACGAAATTTGCTTTTTTCTGCAACTGATCGACGAACGTTGCATTTTTTTCTGTGACTGATCAACGAACTTTGCGTTTTTTCTGCGACAGATAGACGAACATTGCGTTTTTTAAGCGACTGATTGACGATCCTTGCGTTTTTTGGGGACAGATCGACGCACTTTGTATTTATTCTGCAATCGATCGACGAAATTTGCTTTTTTCCCACGACTGATCAACGAACTTTGCGTTTTTTGGTGGCAGATCGACGAACTTAGCGTTTTTTCTGCGACAGATTGATGAACTTTGCATCTTTTCCACGATCGATCGGTGAATCTCAATCAAGTAAAATCTAAAGTCAGAAATTTATTTAACAACCTAATTGTTAAGGGTCCCTAACACATTTAATGGAACTTGAAAAATACACTGCATATATAAAACTTAACTTTCTTCCCTTTTTTATAATAAAAATAAACATTTTACATAATCATTCTCAGTTGACTTAATTTTTTCAATGGTATTTTGTCATGTCTGCATTAATGTAATTCTTTAAATAGCACGTAAAAGAGTAGTGGGGTTTAAAGATTTTTTTTCTCCCTCCCAAACATTACAACTCCCCTCCATTTAAAAATGTTGGTAGGGAGACTCCCGTCTTTGGAAACATTGAATTTCAAGCCCTGCCTATAATATGTTTGTGTGTATTGAGGTTTGTATAGATGTTTGTGTGTGTGCTGTTTTTAATACAGAACAGACAGTTTCATTTTTCACACGAACATTTAAAAAAACTCACATTCTTTGCGCAATCCTTTAACAAAATTCGCATTTTTTTTCGGGATTCTTTAATGAAATTCGCATTTTTTTCTGTATCTTTTTTTTGTCGAGATTCATAATTTTTTCAGCTCTCCTATGACGTAATTCGTGTTTTTTTTCCAGCGATAATTTGACGAAATTTGTGTTTTTTCTGCGATTTTTTTTTTTTTCACGAAATTTGCGTTATTTTCCACGATTCTTTTATGAAATTTGCGTTTTTCTGTGATCCTTAGACGAAATTTTCTTTTTTCGCAATGCTTTGATAATAATCACATTTTCTCTGCTGCCTTTTGATAAGATTTTTTTTTTTTTTGATAAGATTCATGAATTTTCAGCAATCCTTCGATGAAATTCGCGTTTTTTCAGCAATCTTTGAAGAAATTCGCATTTTTCTCGCGATACTTTAACGAAATGTGCGTTTTCCAGCGATTTTTTGATAAAATACATTTTATTCCGCAATTTTTAGACGAAGTTTGGCAAGAAAGCGCTATCTTTGGGTGAAATTTCCTGTTTTGCGATTCTTTGACAAAATTTGCTCATCTTTTGTGTAAATCGCGTTTTTCTGTGGCCTTTTCACAAAATTCACGTTTTACATGATCCTTTGATGAAATTAGTGTTTTTCCCGTGATCATTTGACGAAATCTAGGAATTTTTTCCCGTGAAGATTGATTATATGTTTTTAGTCTGCAGGTGCCCTAAAAAGTTTGTGACGCCTGTCGCTGCATTGCACGCATTCTGCCACGGTGTATCAAACAAACAAAATTCATCCTAAAGAATTATTGTTTCGTTTCTGGAAATGAACAACCGTCAACTCATTGGCTGAATTATAAAGGGTGAAATGTGTAGGCACTGAGTATCATCTATACTATTAATGTCGGTAAACGTCTGTCTGTGTGTGTGATGTTGTGTCTGGCGTCTGTAAGCACAAAACTCTGCATGCAGACGACGGACATAAGTGCTTTTGGTATAAAAAAATTCGTAAGTGGAGTTTTTAAAATTCACAACATTTTGCGGGAGAAGAGGGGTGCGAACGAATTTAAAAAATGAGTCCGCATCAATAATTATGGCGGCGGGGGGAGTATGTTTTTCCTACACGGGGCGGAGACTTTTCTTTGTTGACACCACTCATATGATATATCGTTCGAAAGGCCTGTGACTGCCTTTTCATGTTATGCATCTGTGTGGTCCATCCCCCCCCCCCCGCCAATTGGGGCACTTTTCTAAATTTTGCACATACCACTCATGTTATATATCGTTAAAAAGGTCTGTGACCGCTTAATCATATTATGCATCTCCGGTGTCCATCCCCCCACTTTGCCCCCCCCCCCCTCCCAAGGGGATACTTTTGTAAATTTTGCACAATCCCTTCATGTTACGTATTGTTGGAAAGGTCTTTGACTGCTTATTCATGTTATGCATCTCCGTGGTCCATCCCGCCACTTCACCCCCCCCCCCCTTAAGGGGGGCAATTTTCTAAATTTTGTTGACACCCCTCATGTCATATATTGTTGGAAAGGTCTGTGACTGCTTAATGATATTATGCATCTCCAATGTCCATCTCCCCACTTTGCCCCCCCCCTCCCCCAAGGGGGTACTTTTCTAAATTTTGCAGACAACCCTCATGCCATATATCGTTGGAAAGGTCTGTGACTGCTTAATCATATGCATATCTCCAATGTCCATTTCCCCACTTTGCCCCCCCCCCTCCCCCAAGGGGGTACTTTTCTAAATTTTGCAGACAACCCTCATGTCATATATCGTTGGAAAGGTCTGTGACTGCTTAATCATATGCATATCTCTGATGTCCATCTCCCCGCTTTGCCGCCCCCCCCCCCCAAAGAGGTACTTTTCTAAATTTTGCACACAACCCTCATGTTATATATCGTTGGAAAAGTCTGTGACCACTTAATCATATTATGCATGTTCCGTGTCCATCCCCTACTTTACCCCCCCCCCCAAGGGGGTACTTTTTAAAATTTTGCACACACCCCTCATGTTACATATCGTTTGAAAGGTCTTTGACTGCTTATTCATGTTATGCATCTCCTTGGTCCATCCTGCCATTTCCCCCTCCCCAAGGGGCCACTTACCATTTACTTGCACAACAGCGCTAAATGTGTCAGATGAAAGAAATTCCGCGAGTACATGTGCCAATGAAACTTAGCCAATTGCTGTTCTTCAACCTAGCTTTAATTCAAAGTGGGTTTTTTATTTATTTGAATTATTCTGCAAAAGTTTCAAACATTTTAAAGCAGCTATGAATTTTATTTTTATGGTACTATCAAGTTTTTCGCCGTCAAATTTTGACGGGTTCCATCTAGTATTTTGTTAAAATTGACGTATTTTAAAATTTTACTTTTGTATTTATTTATGCACAGAGGTTTGAACAAACACCACAACTCGACATTACAGAGAATATGAATTCCGATTGTATAAATACATTTGAGAATTCTGATCTGTAATTTCGCTTATAATTACTGCATATAAATTTTCTAAATGTCATTTATCTAGCAATTGATATATTTTTTGCTATTCTAAGGTAAGTTTTTAAATACACTGTTAACAAATGACATCTTGCAATACGGATACATACTTTCCAAAAAATTCACACTTAAAACTTAAGCTTAATATATTATATTTCATTATACAACAGTTATTTTCAAAACCAAATCAGAGAAATATTTAGATTTAAAATTCAGTTTGGTGTTTTTCATTTTTAATTTATTCATATAGGAGTCAAACATCTACAGATAAAATTTTCTCTAGGAATGAACGTTTTCATAAATCATTGTTTGCATAATAATGGAATATGGAAAACAAGTTTAATCTTTGCAATGATAAAATCTCTTTGTCTGAGAATCATTTCTTCTGTTTTTCGTAAGAACACATATTATTAAAGCTTGCTTTTCTATTTTTATTGTTCTCAGTTTCATTATTTATCTTTTTCAAGATAAAAATATATGGTAATTACTAAATGGATCTTTCTTAACTTACAGAATACTTTCATTCAAATTTTGATATATTTGTTTGGTTTGATTTATTTATATATATTTTATTTTAAAACCAGTAAATACTTGTGTAGACATAATTAATTATTAAATTATTTATTTATGAGTTTAACATTCACTGACATAGAGACTTTAAGAAGACATATATTCGTAAATCATTGTTTGCATACGAATTGAATACGTAGATATATTATCACAGTTTCAGACTGTTATAATAAGTGTGTCTTGCATGTTTCCATAGAAATAAATATTATTTATGTTCGCATTTCTGTTTTTATCGGACTTTCAACGAAGTACGTTATTCAATTATTTATATGTTTTCTTTCTATGTTATATCCTTTTGGTGGTTTCCGTGGTTTTCTTCGAACCTTGTCGTAAATACGGGTTAAGAATCCTTCAAAAGATCCCCATGGAGGGCACTCCCTCCTAGCGCTTATATCCCTGGAGTTGGTAATCGACCGTTAAATAAATCAGCCATCTGTGTTATATCCACGCATAATTCTTGAACAAATGGTCCGATTTTCAAACTATTTTTTTTGTTTAAAATCTATACGCCTGTCTGTCCGTTATCGGGTCTTTTTTCTACTTTAGAACCTTTAAACATCATAAATATTGACCAGTCTTCACGGAAATTTTATATAGTCTTAAGATATACACAGCACTAGTTTATGTTTTTCAAAATAGTCGTCGTATCATATAAAGTTTGTTTGCACAACAAACATTTTCATATACCTGTTGCATATCAAAATAAGCATTGTTCACAATAGTGGGATTTAACATGAATATGGATTACTTAAATAGCACCACCCGATTTTACCAGAATTTTACTTGAACCCGATTTAGTCGAGTTTGCAATAATTGTATTTTCATTGCGGATCTGGTTGATTCTAATTGGTTTGGGTTCGTGTTAGTTTTTGACGTTTGGAGTTTGGTGACTGTTTCTTCAAACGACTTTCCACAATATTGTATAATATGAAATATATATATATATATATATATGTATCTGAATGTAACTATGTATATATATTTATAGCTTTCAACACAAAATGTAATATTTATATTTTAAATATGAATACTTAGGTTTTTCTTTTTCAAAATTGGAATAAAATATGTATTAATGTATTAAAATAAGGATTGGTGTGCTTTGGGTTCGGGTCGGGTTTCGGGATTACTTCAGATAGGGTTTTTGGTTTCAGGTCGATAAACCTGTGTAGGTCTGTAATGTGGTATAAGAGTTGCCAATAAAAAATTGTCACAAAAACACGATGGTAAGAAAAAACCGGCTTTAATTTTTGTAAAAAAATATTGTTAATATTTTATTTCCATTTTTTAGCTCTTTAAATTGATAAGTAATTTATTAAAGAGATTTGTTGTTCTGTTTTAACGTAAATAATACTAGCATTTAAAATTAACTTTTAATTCATATTGAGAAAAAGCATATTTTTACTGCCGAGTTGAAGCATTTTTCGAGTACATTTTACCCAACCCGTGGAATGGAAGGCCAATGATAAAAAAAACAACAGTTTTTATATTTTATTGTATTGGCAATCAACGATAAATCGCCACATAACGATATTTTTTCTTTTGCAAACGTGTAACTGAGATTCTGCAAAATAAGGAAAATATATATATAAACAGTTGTACACACATTTTCTTTTATTATTATTATTTTTTATTTTTTTGTACGTGCATTTGGAGACCTTCCTTGTGAGTTCTGTACGGTGGCAAGCCATAGTTTAAACGGAACTTTGATTTTGGGCATTCACTTCGCACATATGATGCAACTCTCTTATAAAATTACTGGTAATAGAAAGCAGTTTTGAAATTAAAATAGGGTTAATATTTCCACATAATTTTAAAATGTATGCACTTTTAAGAGGAAAAGTTACTTCATTTCGAAGAATAGCCGAGAAATTACAGACAAATAGTTTTGTACTTTTTGGAAATGCAAATCTGATAAGGAGACGTTTCAGATTATGGAGAGTCTATAAAATAAGTATATTGCAAATACATTTTCGGAGGTACCTTTTTTCTCTAGTAGAAAACTACAAACTCTAACATGTACTTTTTAAATAATTTGCCATTTTTAAAATCATTATTATATTATTTATGTGCCACAGTCAGTTTTAACACTTAGTATGAAATATTCATGCACTTTCTTTCTAAAAACTCTTTACAGTGATCTTATTTTAGTGTTATTTAAATTCTTTGAATGTTTCGTGTTATTTCATTTTTGTTTTGTATTATTGATATTAGTCCGAAATATAAGAGCAATTTTGATTTTGAATGTTTTACAGCAGATTAATTCAAGGAAAAAATGTTTTTTTTTCCCGTAGGAAATAATATTTTACAAGAAATAAAATCTTTTAATGTTTTATGCAATCTAAATTTCATTATATTTTATGAGAATTCTAAAGATTAAATTTTGCTTTTTTGGAATTCTGCCATCAGCATGAGTAAGCATACACTCTTTAATTTTTTCTTCTAGAATATTTAAAAGAAACCTATTTTCTGTATTACATAAAATCAACTCTTCTTAAATCCGTAAAATTGTTTTAGGAAATTGAACTTACTTCACTTGAATTGAAACACTATTTACTTTTTTGCTGAAAACATTATTCCTTAATGTCGTCATTTCTTCCACTTTTTCTTGTTTTTTTTTTTGTTTTGTTTTTTTTACGTTAATGTTTCTGAATAAAATCTGAGCAATTTTTTTCATATGTTTACCGCTACTTAACTCAGCTAAAAAATTATGTAATTGAGTACACAGTTATCTGACTGTTCGTACTTTTGTAAAAGTAAAAGAATTTTTGTGAAATTTCTCATTGCTAATATAACAAAAATAGAGATTGTTAGAGATAAAAAAAACCCGCAAATACGACAAAAAAAATCTTGAGTGACTCTATTTTACTTTCCGAACACTTTACAGAATACCATGCGTTTAATACATTTACAACACAGTGCAATTAGATGTAGTAGAACATGAGATTTTTCTAAGCAGCTTTTGATCCAGAGAGGTTTAATAATATCGCAGAAATAGTTATTAATTTTCTTTGACCAATTTTCATTTGTGTATTCTATTATAGAAAGGTTTCCGAAATAGTTTTAAAATGGTTTATATTCCAAATCTTTTGGATGCTTTATTGGCAAATCAATACAGTTCATGAGACAGTGGGCTATATACAGGGTGTCCTAAAAGTCCTTGACACATTTTAAAATCAATAAAAGATCAAGCAATTGGTGTACGAGAGTGCGGTTTGGATGAAAATGCTTCTTATGAACTGAAGTTTTGTTTAAGGAAACAAAAAAATTAGTTCCAAAAATGTTTCATAGATGGTCCTACTTCTGGAAAGTTATCGAATAGGTAGAATGCATTTATGCATCACAAAGGCGAAAGACACGCAATGCCTATGCACATTTTTTGTCCAAACAATGGCAACTCACATTCCAGAACTTAACAATACTCACCCTCCTGAGTTCAATTAAACGAGTGAGGATAGATAGACGAGTATTGTTAACTTCTGGAATGTGGGTTGCCATAGTTTGGACAAAAACTGTACAGACGCATTGTGCTTTTTTCTCCATTGTTATGTATAAAGGTATTCTACCTACTCGATAATTTCCAGAAACAACGCCATCTATATAAAAAAAAAATTGAACTATTTTTTTTTATTTGCTTAAACAAAATTTCAACTCATAAGAAGCATTTTCGTCTAAACCGCACTCTCGTACGCCAATTGCTGGATCTTTTATTGAATTTTGAAATGTGTTAAGGACTTTGGGACACCCTGTATATGCCGTCGAAATAAAGCTCATTTGTAAACTGCATTTGAACGCTATCAATTGGTGTTTATTCAAACATACTATTATCACACATTATACATCATTTAATATTTACAGGCAGTCACCGTCAAACACAACAAAAAAAACGAACTTTGGGCACCTGAAAACGTTAATACATACATGTTTAATACATACATAATTTTAATACATACATGTAGACATTTTAATACAGTATCTATATTGCAAACCAAAAACCTGTCCGTGAGTTACCTTGACAGAAAAATGAAACAGTGTTTTTTTTTTTGTTTTGTTTTTTAGGAACAAAATATTTCAATTTTAATTGAAAAACTAAACTGTTTAAATTATAATTCTAATGATTTAATATTTAAAGACAAAAGTACAATTATCTTAATTACAAGTTAAGAAAGTGCAGAAAATAAATTCATATCTTTATCATTTTTGTAAACATGATAATCTCTTTAGCAACTTTTAATTCGAACATTGTTTACGAGCTTTTCAAGCATTGTTTTCCAATATCCGTTTTTATCCCGCGTTGAATATCCTGTTTTACTCCTGGAGAATGCACATACAGCAGGAAGTCGTAAAAATGCCCTTTTAAATGTTAGCTTTAGTTTCAGTGTGCGGAATAAATCCTTATTAGTGATTCTACGGATAATAATATAAAAAGCTATAGTAACTTTAAATGAGTTCATATTTCAGAATTATGATAATAATAAAAAAATAAAAATAAAGGATAAAATTAACATTTAACCTTTTTATTACGAGAGATTTCGGGAGACTAATTTTATATTCACTCGTACCACAATTTATAATTTTATCTTTGTGATAGATTAGCCTTTAAAGTATCCAAGTAAAAGTGTATGGCAGAGATTATTTTCCAAAAAGTGGTACAAATAGAATAAAGTAATAGTACTGGGACGACGCATGTCCCAAACCCCTAATCAAAGGTTTAAACACAGAAACTACACAAATGCCAGCATGGAGATCTAGTAATGGCCACTTCTTCTTCTTCCCTAGACCCAAATATTTCAATCGGAACCACTATAGGGATGTTCAAGTTGAGTCAAAATTCGAGTAAGGTATTCGGTTGCACCCTACTTTTCCCTAAGCAAGTTTTAAAACACAAAACTGAAAATATTCATTGAACACTGAACATATTCATTATATTTGTAGAACATATTTTGTATTTATAACTTTTTAACATATTATAAAATTCTAATATTTGTTTATTTCTTTTGTAGGTAAGTGGGTTAATGCCTTTAAGAATGTTTCGATTGCTGTAAGTATATATTTTTATTCACTCACAAAAAAATTTGAATGTTTTAGATAAAAGTGCAAATAAATCTTAACAGATTCCAGTTCTATAAGATGATTCCATGATAAATATTACTCGCTACTCTGTTATATATGATCGCTTCTTCAATTTATTAGAACAGTGCGTATACGCGATATATAATGCGAGATTTATCATTTTTTTTAAAAAGGTGAAAAACTCGCAATTAATTTGTAATAATGAGTTATAATAATAATAACAAAACACGTGTACACTTTGATTGTTAAAAATTGCACATTAAAATAGTAAAAATTCCATTGTTATACCAACTAAATTTAACGAGTGGTGATACTTAAAATATTATGTATTTTCAGAATTTTAATGCCTCAGAACTCTAAAATTTGAGAAAATTTAAAGTATTAAGTTTTGGTAAGTTTCGTTTGTATAAAATGCAATTTTTATTGTTTCACATATTAGAGCAAGGACGAAGTTTTATATATTAACTTCATAGGAATAAGGAATCGTACACTGTAAAAAATTGTTGCAATAAAATTACTGCAGCATAGATGACAGTCAAAGCCCGTAAAAACAGGATTTGTAAATAAATAAACGGTTTTTGTCATTAAAAATATGCCAGTTTTTCAAAATTATACTTTTATAAGTGGCATTTCTCGAAAAATTACCTCAGCAATTCACGGTAAAAATCCATGAATTTAGATAGTATTTTACAGTGTAGGTTGAAACGGTTAAAAAGTTATACTCTTTCGCTAGACGTTTGTTGAACCAATAAATGAAACACTTAACAGTTAATATTAACGTTAATATTAACTTTTTTCGTTTAACGCATTTCGTGAAACTAAAACATTTTTTTTTACATAATTTCTATGTTCAAACTTAAAATTGCTTACAAATATAAATTGAAACTTCTAAAGGGAAATAAATTAAATATAATTGTTTATCCATTATTTATTTAAATAATAGCAAATTATAAGTTTTATTTAAATTGCAGTAAAAAAAACTCTTGAATTTTTTAACTAAAAACTGCATTCTTAAAGCATCCATAAGATGCATCAATCTCTCCTAAACTTATTATGCACAAAATTAATTTAATTTTAACAACTTAAGCAATTCGTATTTTTTTTGCTCTCCTTAAAATTCCTTTGGCAAAGTAGTTTTATGTTGTTGTTTTTTTTTTCATAGAAAAGTTTATTGTTATACTATTTAATTACTAGCTACCTTTTTTTAATTAAAAATAATGATAGTTTATTTCAATCTCCAACTCAAATAAGTATTTTCTTAGAAAGTAAGTCCTTGGGCTTTATTTTATTTATAAGTAAATCTTAAAAGAATTTTTATAAAATTAAGTATTTTCTGAAAAATTAAAAAAAAAAAATACCTTGACTAAGCGAATAGAAACTCATATTTAGAAATGTTGAAAATTGCAATCCGTTTTGATTTTGCTATCACAGATTGATATAATCTGCATTTTTTAAATATATCTTCATAAAGTACTTTTAAAAGTAATATATATTTCTTGCAAACATATTATATATATTCATACATAAAAAAAAGAACAACTTTCTTATTAAACAACTTAAGCAATTCGGTTTTTTTCCCTCCCCTTAAAATGTCCTTTGGTAATATAGTTTTATGATTTTTGTTTCATACAAAAGTTTATTGTTAGACCAATTAATTTGAAACAACCAATTTTTTTTATACAAAAATGATAGTTTATTTCAATCAACAAATTACTACAAAATCTACAGTTAGGCAAACTGAAATAAGTATTTTCTTAAAAAGTAAGTCTTTAGGCATTAAGTATTTTCTTGGAAAATTAGAAAAATACCTTGACCATGCGATTAGAAACTGATATTAGAAATGTTGAGTATTATAATCTTTTTTGATTTCGATATCACAGATTGATATAATCTGCATTTTTTAAAGATATATTCATAAAGTACTTTTAAAAGTAATTTATATTTCTTGCAAACATAATAAATATATTTGTATATTAAAAAAAAATCTTATTAAACAACTTGAGCAATTTGGATATTTCTCTCTACTAAAAATTCTTTTGCCAATATAATTTTATGAATTTTGTTACAGAGAAAAGTTTATTGCTACACTAAAAAAAAAAAAAAAAAAAAAAAAAAAATATTTTACAGTATAATACTAGCACCCCAGCTGCCAGTATTATACCGTAAAATTAACAGACATAAACAGTACAATAAGCCGGAATACGCTACCGCGCATGCGCCGTAGCGTATTACTGCTTATTTTACTCTTGATTACTGTTCATTTTACGGTATAATACTATAAAATGAACACGTTTGTTGCAATGTATACCATTCAATTTCAAGCCAACAATTTTTTATCCAAAACTGACAGTTTATTTCAATTTACAAAAGTATCTTCTCTGTGCAGTTAGCCAAACTCAAATAAGTATTTTCTTAAAAATTAATTCATAGCCATTAACTTATTTATAAGTATATCTTTAAATATTTTTCTTCAAATAAGTATTTTCTTTATAAAATAGAAAAATATTTTGAATATGTGATTAGAAACTTATATTAGAAATTTGAAAGACTATAAACTGTTTTGATTTCGTTAACACAGATTGCATCAATCTGTTTTTTTATTTTTAAAGATATCTTCATAAAATACTTTAAAAGTAATTTGTATTTCTTGCAAACATAATAAATACATTCGCACATAATAAGTAATTTTTTCTTTTACTTTTTTATGATACAAAATTCATATTCCTTTCAGTGCAAAATAATCTTGAAAGAGTTTGAATATTCCAACCGACGACCATTCTTAATTTATTTTATGTAATACATGCTTGAATTAATTATCATTGAAAACTAGCATTAATGCGCTAATTTCATGCATGTTTGGCTCTATCTACAAGAGAAACAGCAGTAACCTTATCATATTATAATCGTATAAAATATCATATTATAATCGAAATGAAGGAGAAAAACACAAGATACAGTTTAATAACAGTGATAAAAAATGCAAATGTTAAATGTATTTTCTGGACACGTTTGACCTTTTATGGTTTTACACAAGATAATAATAATAAAGAACTTCAAAATATAAAAAAAAATCTATCTTGCTAAATTTATGTTTTGTCATGAATCAAAATAACTTTATGGTTTTTTATTGCCGAGATTAATTGAACGTAAACAAGTTGAACACGCAGTTTTTTATAGCTTTAATTATAAATTGATAACATCCATTAAAGAAAAAGTAAAAAATAAAAAGTACTTCGTGAAAAAAATATGAAAGATTAATCTTTAGATTTGTCAAGTGATATAAACAGGGTTTTTAACGTTGTTTATCGTAGAAAATTAATTTATACATCGTAGATATTTAATTAAAATTGACAGATAAAATTCAAAAGAAGCGTAAAACATCTCAAAGTAATATTTTTTAAACTACTTTAAAAGACTTTCCAAATATTTTGCTACTTTAGATATTAATTTATATTCCCTTTCTGATATTTAACAAAAGACATTCAGAGTTTGACATTATGGGAACTGTTTTGAATTTACCTGTTAAGGCTTAAGAAATTGTAATGAGGAATTGTAAAGTAAAAAAATGCATAAAGGTTACAGAATAAAGAAAAAAAATACCAATGGCCAGTTCTTAAAATGTGAGAATGATATAATTTCTACAAACCTATTAAAGAATTTTTACATTGAAAAACGGTCTTTTGTGTAAAGATGTAAACCTGCACTATAATTTTTTATGAATCGCACGTATGCTGTGTCACGTGCACTGTTAAAAAAAATGCTTTATAATCGTCGAAAAAAGAATATAACCATGGACGAATAGATAATATAACTTTTAAGAATTACTCACGATTCCGAGAAGCGTTCCTTTATCTTTGAAAACTTCATAAAACAATAGATTTCGAAGATTTGAAGAGGATTTTTTTTAAATGAAGTTTCTTTTGCTGCCCATAATTTTCGGAAAAGTGTTCGAGTAGCTTTTGCTCTACATTAATCAGTTTTCGCAAACTGAATTATCAGTTACACATCCAATCGTCTAATTGAACTTTAGAGCTTTAGCTTATATGTTTACGATCAAACATAGTGTGTGTTACGCGTATTTAGATTAAAATATAACTGTTTACAAGTTTAATTCATTGTGGGTTTTTACGACCAACTAAAATAATAACTGACAAAAATATGGATTCAGTTATGGCTTTATTGCCGATTAATTCGTTACAACCAAAAATAAAACAACAAAAACAATTTTCCTGCTAGCCCCATTTTTTATTTTATTTATTTATTTATTTATTTATTTATTATTGTTTTTACACAACCTAAAATATTAAATCTTGATCAAACAACCCAGTTATTAAAATCATATTTATTACTTGCGATAACGACTAACACCTTCCTTTTTATTTTATGCACCGAGTAAAGAGAAAGAACAGGGAGGCAATAAACCGTAAAAATGACTTGCATTATGAAGCTGATTATCGCTGAAATTATTAGGCCCAAATAAACCACTTCATTGGACGGAGAGAGGCTGCACGTGGAACAAGGACTCGATTCATTGGACGGGGAGAGGTTTTTAAAGCAAGCCGCCAGTTGTTTGGTCCGACTTTAGGGTTGCATTCTTGGCGTCAAGCCAAACGTAAACATTTCTGCTCCAGTTCCTCCATGAACATAGATCTAAAGAAGGACTTCTAACGAAATAGCCTTTCAAAGAAGAAAATCATTCCTGGAAAAATGTCTCAAATAGGTGGCGCATGTGTAGGACAGCTGCTCCATTCGTCACCAGTTCGTCTGCTTCTTCAACCCGCCTGTCGTCTAGTTGGTAACTGATATACAGTTTCGGCTTGATGTTGTAGGTGGCGCTGCCTTAGCATGGTTTTTCAGCGGCTGCGCAGAACCGTGCGTGTAGCTGTGCAGCTGCTATTTCGTTCCAAAGTCGCGACACGATATTAACACTATTTCGTTAGAAGTCTTTTTTTAGTTCCATGTTCATGAATTCCTCTTTACTCCATGGATTTTATGACTATTCTCTCGCCCCCTCCCTCCCCCCCCCCAAAAAAACAAAAACAAATTCTCCATATTAACAAAAAAGTTGCTAAAACTCGACACATACAATCAGAGATGACTTGACTCCATGAAACTCGTGGTGCAATTAACTTACCGGACGTCAATAAAACAGACAGAAGGAATCAGAAAAATGTAACGAAGAAATAGAATTGAAAACGAAAAAAGTTTCTATTTCACCTCAAACACGTTTTTAAAGCACACAGTACTAGAGAATCTTAATTTGGTAAAGCGTATACAACATATACCGCGACAAAAAAGAAGAAGAAGTAACAAAAAGTGATAAAAATTTGAGTGCCGTTCTCAACTTCGGTAAAAACACACACGAAGCGATTGACAAAGAATATTAAGATACGGGATAACAGACGAGTACCCGAGTTGCTAATTTTGCGAGTTTTTTTCTTCAAATAGCTACCACTATTTCCGATTTGTGATATTCGCCTTGATTAATCTGTCATTTAATAAGCCGAATATCACTATTCGGGAATAGGGGAAGAAATATGAATAAAATGAATCCCACTAAAATGACAACACTGGAGAAGAGAGAAGAAATTTTCATCTTAATCTATGAATTCGCGTATTAAGCTACCTTTTTTTCCTCAAGTGACCGAATTTTTTTCGCGTATTACGCAGAATCACGTAATAGCCGTTTGCGTATTAAACATGATATTTTTTCATTTGTCTTATGATCAATAATCAAAGACCCGGAAAAATCCGCGTATTAAGCGGGATCACGTATTAACCGTGAGCGTCTTAACCGGGTCCGACTGTATTTCAGAATTAAAAATAAACAAGTATTTTGTTGTAAAGTTATTTTCGTGATGTCGAAAATATACAATGAAATTGTTTTGAAATAATTAGATGTACTATTTCGAATATGGATTTCTTTTTAAAATTTCTTAGAATAACTTTCCATGTAAAATAAAAACAACCCTTTTCTTCGAAATAGTAAAAAAATATTCATGATGAAAAAAATGAGTTAATACAGCAAGTTTTTTTGAAAACAATTTCTGCAAATATCAAATTAAATTTAGTATCAGATTTACTTGGTAATTTTGAAACGAATATAGATTGGAAAAAAGAAAGAGCTTTATGGGGAAAAAACTTATTTCCAATTTTTATTTTATTTTGAGACTGCATTTTGAAATGTCAATGTATTGACTGTAAAATGAAAATATTAAATTTCAATATAATCAAATTGTAGGATGTTGATTTTGTTGTTAGTGAAGATATGAACAGTTTTTAATACCAGGATAAAACTTTTTCTTTGAATTTACGTAAGAAACTTAAGACATCAATAATGTTTTTAATCAGAAATTGGTTAGTAGAAAGTTTCTAATAATTTTACCACAAATTTATAGATCTTGTATTTCGTATTTAAAATAAGGTATAAAAAATGGCATACGAAAAAAAATTTATCTACTTCAATGTACTCGTACTCTTATACTTCAAAGATGTTTAATTTCAGTGATTCGCATATTTATTTTGTAGAGTTAATAACATCAATAGTTTGTGGTGTAACTATAGAAAAAGAAGGATACAGTTTTACTGGTTCCTAGATATTCACTGAAAAATGTCCTGAAAACATTTATAAAATCTATTTTATGTATACCAGTAACAACTACGAAAATTTATTTTGACGTCGTATAATTTCTGAATAGCGCAAGATTTCTGAAATTCTTTTTTGTTTTAGAATAATGAAACGTTTCTAAACTAGTCGTTGGAGGCCACCGTAATACTTACCCATCATGGATATGCATAATGTAAAATATTAAAATAAAAAATGTGTAAACTACTTATAAAATGCATTGCAATTCAAATAAAATCGAGGCTTGATGACGTCACAAACTTTAAAGGATCGATTACTGAATTGCTTGAAAGAAACATCCTTATAACTCCAAAAATAATAATCCTATTAACTAGCGATTTATTGCATCTGATTAAGCGTCAAATTTTCCAATTAAAATATATCTTTGAAGTGAAATTTGGATGAAATACAGGGTCATGAAAAATCGAAGAGTGTGGAAAATAGGATTCCAAATATCTCGGCAACTAATTATCCGATCGACTTCATGCTTTATGCAAAATTTATGTTTTTTATTGTCTTTTATATTCATTTCTTAAAATAACCAATTTCGAAAATTTTTATATACCTTTTATCAGAACGAATATTTCGAGAGTCCGAAAAAATTAGTTCCGGTTCATCGACGTTATTGAAATGAAATACGCTTCTTCCCATTATTACATACTAAGTACATACCAAATTGCAAGTCTCTATCTCAATTTTTTTCGGGAGATAGAGCGTTTACAGGCACACAGACACACAGACACACAGACGGACGGCAATTTTTTTTTTTCTAAAAATATGTTTTTCGGAATCTCCAGTGTCTGAAACGTGTAAATCCGTCAAAAAAAAATTTTCGATTTTCAAAACGATTACAAGACTTACACTATACTACACGTATGATGGGTAAATAAAAAGGATTGCTTTGTAGCTGTTAATTTTAGGAAATGTAAATATTTCCGTTTATATTATATTTATATTTTAATATTGTATTTGCTTTTACTGAAGGAAAAGTACCGACCATGAATATAATTTTTATTTGCATAATTTAAAATGAAATGTGTAATATAATATATTTATATAATAAAACGCTAACATTAAACTTTCAACAATTCGTCCCGTTTAAGATTACTCATTAAAGAGCCAGATGTTGAATTATTTTAACGGAACCAAACTGATTTGTAAAGAAATCGTGTAAGTTGAATTTATTTTTAAAACTGGGTGAAATTGTGTCCAGACGAAAAATCGAACCAGGAACGTTTGTCTTTAGCTGCGAACACTTACCAACTAAGCCGTCCTAGATAAATCTGGCAGACACAATTCACTCAGTCATCCAATAGGAATTAACAGCCCGTATGAGAAAAATAGGGCATCTCAACATAATAAATCTCAGGATTATATCCATATTAATTATGGATGCGTAATGATATTGAATTACTTTAAGGCAAACTGATTGATAAAGAAATTATACGAGTGATAAAGAAATTGATAAAGAAATTGCAAAATATGTATATTTTTGCCGCTAAGCAAAAATGAATCCCAGCCGAAACTCGAACCAGGACCTTTTGGTTTTATTTGCTAACGCTCTACCAACTAAGTATCATATACAAGTCCAACAGACACAATTAACTCAGACAACTTTTAAGGATTAGCATCGGGTCTTCGATAAATGACGTAGCATCAAATTGAACCTCATGTAATGAAACTCCATATTAAACATTGGATACGTTATGATGTTGAATTATTTCAACACAGTCAAACAGATTGATAAATATATCATACAAGTTGAGTTTTTTACCTCAACTGAGTGAAATTGTGTTCTGTCGAGACTCAAAAAAGGAGCTTTTGGCTTTAGTTGCGAACAATCTACCAACTAAGCTATCAAGGAAAAGTCTGGTAGACACAATTCACTAAGGCAGCCTTTAGATATTAACATCCGGTATGCGATAAATGACTCAGCAGTATAGTAGTAAGATATATAGCTGGTATCAAGTAATAGCTAGATCAACATATACATAGTATCAATATATACCTAGTGCCAATATAGTTGCTAGAACTTTTATAGACATAATCTAATAATCTAGTCCAAGGTATTTTAGAAGAAGTGGAATTGACTTTACATTGAGCCTGGTAACTATAGTTTGATTAACGCGTTCTACCTTCACATTGGTTTGTGGGTGATGTGATGATGTAAAACATTGTTGAATATGATATTTTCTGAGAAATTGTTAGAATCTTATAGACCTAAAAGATTTCTGTCTATCATTAAGTGTTTCATCAAGTAGTTCAATGATTTCATTTTGTAATTTTTTAACCTCAATAAAGAGAACCAGGGGAGACATCTATACTCTACAGACTTAGTTCCTAGTCTGAACAGTCCCTCTCGGACAGTAAAGTAAAGTACAGCGATTCAGTTATTCAACAAACTAAAATAATATATCTACCCTATATTTATAAAATCCTAATGAAACAAATTTGTGAAACGATTTTATGAAACGAATTTATGAAACGATTTTATGAAAAGACTGATTAAACAACTGATTATCTTTCAGGGCTATTTTTAATAAAATATTAAACGCTTGATAGTGAAATTAATACCAATTGTCCATAAAAATCCGCGGATGTCAAAACTGGTAATAGAATTTTGAAATTGGAATTAGTTTTTGAGATATTAATTTTTTTCTAATTTTAATGACATTTCTGTAATGATGGCAACCAATTACTCAGTTGTTGTTTTTTTGTGACAAAAAAGAGAAAAAAATTGAAAAGGATCCCGATTGGGATTATTGATTTCTTTTTATTCGTCATTTTCAAATTGAAATTGAATTTATCTTTTATTTCAATCGATAATGAAGACAAGATTGTGATTAAATTATGTTTCTCAGGAAAATTTGAAAAAAAAATCACATTTTTATCGTCAGGATTCAATCGTCTGTCAGAATTTAATTTAATTTATTCGGTGATTTTCCAGTATATGGGGACTTGACGAAATAGGGAAAATAGCCATGGCGGAAAAGGAAATTTGGAACATACTTTCTGTCAACCTATTCACTTTGTCATTTCGTATACAGAAGCATTTTTTCAATATTTATAGAATTTGTTTAGCGTAAAGAGTCATTTATCCTATTTTATATATAATCAGAAGTAATTTGTATAGAAAAAACAATAATAATATACGTATAATTAAAATACGCATATAAACAAAAAGATCGTCGAATTTGTTTCCATGGCTGTTTATGTCATTTGGCTCCAAATCTCACTTTCTGATGCCCGAATTGCGCCAAGCTTTTTTAAAAAGCGTAAGACCCCTATAATAGAAAAGCACCAAAAGTTCATTGGGTTTGTTTTCATAACTTTTGGCAACAAATCTATGTATATTAACGAATCTATCCGAAGCTCGAATTACGCCAAACCTAAAAGCAAAGGATCCTATACTGGAAAAGTACCCAATTTTCTTATGGACAATATTCAAGTGACATAACATGGTGTAAAATTATCGCTGATGGATAGCAAATTAGTTTAAATATCTCATCAATTGATGCTAAATAAATGCAGGCATGCATGCACAAAATATTTAATTAATTTTGTATGATAAATAATTATTAGAAAATTCGTATATACATATTAATTAAAATAAATAATTTACATATTTAAAATAACATAAAAATATGCATGATGGTGCACTAAAATAGAGAGAAAATTAAAACCTGTTACTGAAAATATCTATAACATAGTACTTTTCAATACCGTGGTTCTCAATGTTATTCACAAGCAGATGGAATTTTTCTCATCCTTAAACGCAAAGGAAGAATAGAATACAGATCATTGTTATACAAGTCCGAGAGGTAGCCACAATTTAATCCTAACCATTTTATACAAGCTGGTTTTCAAGTTGTAATTGATTTTACTTATCAATCCCGAAAACAGCCGTCGGTTGTCGCAACAGCTGTGTTTGAGGCCATGATAATCAAAAAAATGTCCCATTAAAACGTTAAAAGCATGGCAACCCAGTTACAGATTTACCAATATTTTTAAAACAAAGCACGCTGTCATGTTTTTAGAGGCCTCGACCTCTGAGCGGGGGTTGGCGAGCGTAGCTCGCAGGGGGTAGGCCCCCTAGTATATATATATATATATATAATTTGGTAATGGTACTGTTAGAACCATAGCTTTAGACCTGCGTGGCCTACTTACAGAAAAGGCATGATGCGAAGTCATTTTTTTTAATCCCAGTAAAATCAATAGAGTACCTACAAAGTCACTTAATAAGCATCGAATTACAGAATAGTGGAGAAAATTTCAATTTCGAGATTAGTTAAAGCGGGAGTTAATGTTAAATCCGCATGACAAACTTTAATTCACATCATCCAAACAGTCATACGATGGAAATGTTTATCTTTTAATGAGATATAATGAATGGACCCTAACATAATTTAGTCACTTGTTTCATTCAGAAACATATTTTTAATTCTTAAAACTATTATTAAATTCATAGGTAAAAAAATGTATTATCATCTATATTAATTTTCGCATTAAAAAAATGAGCGTCGTCAAAAACATTGCTACGTTCTTTTACACCTCATTTGTATCAATTTGGAGATGCAGAAAGATTTTACTTTTTAACGGTCTAAAGGTACCGGCTCCCGTTATCGTTTGTTCGCACAGAAAAGGAAATTTCAAAAAATAACCGTGAAAAAAAAATTACGTAATTTTAATTTATTCATAGTTAATTCCTATTATAGTTAGAAATTCTGTAACTTTTCTTCCGGTGACTAACTGAATGTTCCGAGTAATTTTCTTTATATCTTAATTATATTTTATTTTTATTTTATGGATAAACCCCTAACACATTTTCTTCAATAAGTGTATGAAGATTAAATGAAAAGTGTATAAACTATATACTTTACCGGGCTGATATGATCAAATGAATACAAATAATGTGTGAAAAGTAGGCATTATCGTTTGAAAATGGAAATTTGCTACTTTTCAAATATGTAGATAGCCCACGAAACCAAATTTATTCATAGAATTATTTAGTACACATTATTCTGAGTCGATTGGTACATATATCTTACTTTTATACAGTTATCTACACTAGAATTAACAGCGATGGTTACTTTTCTTCCAGGACTGCTCTTCCAACAAGCTAAACTGTATTTGCAATCATAAACACTGATATTTTGCAATTTGTATACAGTATGACATGATTATATGAAAATTAATTGTATTATTTTTTGTATAAAGTCTTTAAAACTAATCACCAAGGTAATCTTAAAAATGACTAGTAAATCAAGGAATAAATGAAAATTCCAATAAGCAAATATTTATTTTTATAAACTACAATTTTTTAAAATATTTTACGAATATGACTGTTTACTGAATGTTCTTAATGAGTTTTAAAATCCATTAAAACATTTTTTCACTGAAGATAAGCGTTCAATATATATTTTAAAGAACGAACTCTTACTAATCCTATCTCAGAAAGGTCATAATTACTTAAGCGTTTACTTCTTATTTACACATAATTATGTATGTTTTAGAAACATTATCTTGTTTAAGTGCCATTTAACAGGAACATTAACGTTTAAAACTATCTTCTTTAAATAAGTAGAATTAAACGCAAAACATATCATGAACTTAACTTAAAATTGAAGAATTCTGAATGTTTAACATGTCTGAAACTGTAAAAATAAAATGTTTTGCAGAAAAAATTCTCAGCTTTTACGTCAGTCTTAAAATTTAATAGAAACCTAAACGTTTAAAAAAATATTTAGTTGTAATCTTTCACGATATTCTGGCTTCTAGGTTTTTCTGTTAAAACGTTATCTGCAATTTTTTTCCACACGATTGGAGAAGGAAAATAAAATAATCTGTCTCTCAGACCACAGTACAAATTTCTGTTGACTATACAAAACTATATCAACCAGGGTGGTAGTAAAATATTAAAACTCTTTATTTTACAGAAAAGTCTATATTTTCTATGAAATTCCTGTTACTTTAACAGATTTTGCCAGTAAAATAAACAAATTACAATTTTTTTACGAAAACAAATCTCTATTTATTACGAAATTTAGATTACTGCAACATATTGTGCCATAAAATTAGCATTTAAAGATATTTTACGTAAAAAAAAAAATTGTTTTTTTACTGAAGTAACTTACTTGAAGATTTTCCCTGTAAAAACAACAGATTTTATTGTATAGTATAATGTGCTTAGTAAATGAATACGATTTAGCTTCCTAGAAAATATTTCTTTTAGCATCACACTAATCATATCATGTCAAAAATATCGACAATGTGTAAACATATAATAAACAGAATACAAGCTGAAAAGAATATTCAACATGTTGTGCTATGGTGAGTAATAAAAAGATTGTAATACGTAAATTGAAACTAGATAACAAAAAAAGAATTTTCAAGAGTTCTGGTGCCATGTTGTTCATAAATTCAAGATAAAAGGCTTGGTGCCTTTTCTTCTTTTTATTAACCGAAAAACTTAAACACAACAACTAGATATTAATAATTAATGAGACTGAACTTGATAAATTCCAAGAGAGCACATTGGAAACGCTCCATCTTCGAGATAAATTTATTCCATGATAACAAAAGTTTTCTAGTCAGTTCGGGTTATTACGTAACGGCTTGAGCGAGTTATAAACTCCGCCCACAGGCATCATGTATTCAAATCGATTCTCAACAGTGACCATAAAAATGATTGTGAGATCAACACGTCTCTGTTTTCTATTAACTTGTAAATATCCTGTTATCTAAAGTGCACTTGCTTATTATGTAAATACATATTTATCACTGTATATGTATATATTATATATAAGACCGCAAATCACAAAAAAAAACTAAAACAAAACTATAATGAAAAAACTAAAATTGTGATAATGACAAAATTTTTATACTATACATATTTAAATATTAAAAATTAAAAAACTACTGAATATATTTTTGTTTTATATATGCCTGAAATATATGTTAGCAATATATACTAGAAATTAGAAATTAATCTTTCCAATTCTGTGAGAGTAATGCATAAACATTTTAGTTAGAACACAGTATGCATACAATAAAAAAATACATTTATTTTTAAATTCCGTACATTTAATTGAAGCATAAAATGAAAATTTTCTATTTAGAATTCACATAATTTTAGAAATCTTCTAAACTGAACCATATAAAATAAGGAATATAAACTCTCAGCTAAATCGAATACAATCACAATAAGCTTGCAATGAAAATCATTCTTCAGTGAAAATATATTTTTTTCCGCTTTGACGAATTTAGTAGTATAAAGATTTTTCTTTCCTTCTTTTTTATTTCTTTCATGGTTTTCTGAAAGTATATTACGCAAAGTTCTCTTTTTATCTATCTTTTAAACATATTTTCTTATTAATTTTTGAAAAAAAAAAAGGAAAAGGATTTTTTTTTTCAAGTGGATATTTTTGTTAATGAAATAATTTGTATTATACATACGAGTTATTTTCTTCTTAAAAATGAATAGATAAAATAAATCTATGCAAAATTTTATTTTAAAAATTAATGCGCTAAGTCACACACACTGAAAAAATGTGCAGCAATCTACACAGTTAAAAATGTGCAACAATCTACACAATTAAAAATTTGCAGCAAACTATCCAGTCATTCAACCGTTTTTATAGAAAAGGGTTATGTAACCGTAATTTAACTCTATTCTGACCATATTATTGTCCATGTTGTGGTCAGACTAGAATTAAATTACAGTTATGTAACTGTTTTCCATAAAAACGGCCAAATGACTGGGCAGTTTGTTGCAAATTTTTAACAGTGTATCTAGTCATTCGACCGTTTCTACAGATAATTATGCATATTTAACAATATTATTGGTCATTTTATGGTCAGAATAAAGTTAAATTATGGTTATGGAGCCGTTTTCTATAAAAACGGTCGAATGACTGGAAAGTTTACTACGACTTTTTGTAACAGCGCAGGTCAAATAGAGGTCAATTATATTGTTTTTAATCTTAAAATTATACTTAAATTACACCAAATTTTCAGGCCTCAGAGCGGTCTCTTTTGAAAGAGACTAAACCAAAATTTTGTTCATCACTATTTCGTAACGAAGATTTTCGGTTTTGTTTTGTCTTGTGTAAGTCGTAGTACCTCGCTTTTTTAAATGATTTTTCTAGCAATTCTTATAAAATTATACCACCAAAATAATTTAAGAAAATTACCGGTGGAGGGCTCCAAAGCCTGATTTTTTTAACATTTTCTTTGTAAAATACATAGTAAATGTTACATTTAGCAGAGAACCTGTGACGGTGGCTTCTACATCATCTATCGATATCTCGCTTTAAACGGTAAAGGTTTCACATTTTATTGGAAACAACCACGTGTAATACTTACTACATAAATTCGCAAAGTACAACAAAGTAAAAGTTTTTCATGTTATATAATAGGATTTACGATATTTGAGACAAAAGAATCATGATGCTTTGAAATTGTGTTGTTCAACCCTGTACTAATTATGGTTTTTTTCATTAAATTAACCATTTATTTTCAATGTTTTATAGGAAACTACACGAAGCATTCAACGTGTTATATGTTCTTTTTTCTTTATGGGATATTCTTAGAAACATTTTTAAACTAAAAAAGAACGTTGAAATCTATTTTTTAAAAAGCTGACACTAAAGAAAACAGTTGAAAACGAAATCCAATTTTAAATTATCATATAAAACGGCACTGTATCCAGTGTACTATCAAATTTTATTTTTTATGGATGAGATCTTTGTTTAGTATTTTTGCCGAATTTTAAAATCAAATTTAGTAATGCGTAAAATTTTCTTATTTATGAACTGTTCTTGGTAAGAAAATTAAATTTTTCTGCTTAAAGTTTCAGGAAACTGCTTAATACCATATACTAGTGTTTAATTTTAGAAGTGAGTTTAAAAAGCATATGCATTACAGGCGAATCATGATATTCAGCTAGAAATGTTGAACCTTCACCTGACATTCAACGAAAAAATCTAATAATTCGTAATCGCGGTTCCTAAGTCAACGAATTAGAGACACACCCTAGAAATCTGACACTTGCCTTTGTGATATTTCCATTTCCAATTGACCAATTGATGGTCAAGCTATTGTTTCTGGAACAATCATGACGGGAGGCGTTGCTCGAAACATAATATTGGGCAACTTTAGCATAATACGAGACAACCAGTCTTGTGTCCGTTTTCTTAAATTGCAAATTCTATTTTCATTAATTTAATATCTTTGAAGCACGGCATACGAAGTTTGTACATTCAATCACAGATTTTATACTTTAAATGAGTATATAACGTTCAAAAAGAGCGTTGTCCTTTAACGTTTTTATCAATGTATTTTGATTAATTTTTTTTTTATTATTTAACCACACGAAGAATAGATACAAGTCTTCTACAGTATAACCTTTATTTGTGTTCGTTTATATATATATACACTGTAAAAAAGACACATATTTCTTAATATCGGAAAATATAATATAACCACAAAAGAAAAAATACAATAACCTCTTCCTAGTTACCAACGATTCCGAAAACCGTTCTTTGGCTTTAAAAATCTCAAGAACCAATATATTTTCGAAATTAAAAGAAGCATATACGGGGTGGCCAGATTTAAAACACCCCTACTCCGGCCTAGCTATGTACCGCACTGTTAAAAATTTGCCGCAAAATGTCCAGTCATTCGACCGTTTTCATAGAAAACGGTTAGATACCCGTAATTTAACTATATTCTGACCATATTTTTATCTAGATTATGGTCTTGATACAGTTAAATTACGGTTATATAACGTTTTCTCTAAAATCGGTCGAATGACTGGACAGTTTGCTGCAATTTTTTAACTGTGTTAACTACCCAGTATATAAGCTTCAAACTTTTTGCACATACTATTCAAGACATGGGGAAACGGATTACGTGAAAAGGAATTGTTCCAGAAATATTGATGAATGGCGCTGTGTAACAAAAAATATAAAAAAAGTCAAAAAAATGCCTGTGAATGTCTGGATTTACAGCCACATTCATTCTTGGACCTTTCTTTTTTGAAGAGGCTGCTAGCAATGTCCCGTGGCGGCCAACAGGTACAAAAGAATGCTCGAAACTTTTGTTGTACCCCATTTGCAACAGCTCATACATGTCTTTATGCAAGATGAAGCACCTGCACACATTGGACTCTGTGTACAGCAGTTTCTTCGGCAACGTTTCACTTATGACAAAGTAATCTGTCATGCACTTTCGACAACCTGGCCATCTCGTTCTCAGGATCTTAATCTGTGTGATTTAAAAAATCTTGTTTATCGAGATCTATGGTAACCTTTGCAGATTTGAAAGAGGTATTACGCTGCCTGTGAGAAGCATCTCAGGCCATCAGTTACAATCTGCAACTGATAACAAGTTGTCCACAGACAGCAGATTTTACATCTTCAAGAAAGGAACCATATTGTGTAGCGTTCCTTGCGTTGATAAGGTCCTTGTCATATGAATGTTTTATACGTTCAAATAAAATGTGTTTACAATTTTTTTTGTATTTTTTCATCATGCTCAGTTGTACAGCGAACATTTATCGGCGATTTCTGAAACTAATGTTTTTTCGCGTAATCCATTTCCCCATGTCATGGTTAGTATGTGTACAAAACTTAAAGCTTATACAGTCAATATAAATCAATATATAGAGAGAGTTCGGAGTAGGGGTATTGCCATCCAGTAAAAAAAAAAATTATTTTGCTACTATCACTGATTTTCAGAAACGTTTCAGAGTAGTTTTTATTAGCTCACAGGCTATCAAAGCCTCAGAGCTTATGTGCCCGCCGGTTCTGTATGTACGTACGTACGTATGCATGTATGTACGTAACGCGATAACTCTTGATAGAACTAACCGTTTTACTTTAAATTTTGTTTATAGGTTCCTTGTGATAAGGCGCTTCCCTTATTAGTTTTGGAGGTTCATTGGTTAAGTATAAAGGGGGGAAACGGGGGGCTAACCCCCCATAATTTAGATAAATGGGTTTTTCATGCAGAATTATCCCATTTTCTTCAAATTTTGTATATAGGTTCATTTTGATAATGTGCTTCTGTCAATAGTTTTGGGGGTTCATTGGTTAAGTATAAAGGGGGAAAGGGGGGGATAACCCCCCCCCCAATATTTAGATAAATGAGTTTTTCATTCATGCAGAATTATCCGATTTTCTTCAAATTTTGTATATAGGTTCATTGTGATAATGCGCTTCTCTGAATAGTTTTGAGGGTTCATTGGTTAAGTATAAAGGGGAAAAGGAGGGGCTAATCCCCCCTTAATTTAGATAAATGGGTTTTTCATGCAGAATTATCCCATTTTCTTCAAATATTGTATATAGGTTCATTTTGATAATGCGCTTCTGTCAATAGTTTTGGGGTTTCATTGGTTAAGTATGAAGGGGGAAAGAGGGGATAACCCCCCTAATTTAGATAAATGAGTTTTTCATGCAGAATTATCCGATTTTCTTCAAATTTTGTATATAGGTTCATTGTGATAATGCGCTTCTCTGAATAGTTTTGGGGGTTCATTGGTTAAGTATAAAGGGGGAAAGGGGGAGCTAATCCCCCTTAATTTAGATAAATGTGTTTTTCATGCAGAATTATCTCATTTTCTTCAAATTTTGTATATAGGTTCATTTTGATAATGCGCTTCTGTCAATAGTTTTGGGGGTTCATTGGTTAAGTATAAAGGGGAAAAGGGGGGCTAATCCCCTTAATTTAGATAAATGGGTTTTTCATGCAGAATTATCAGATTTTCTTCAAATTTTGTATATATATTCATTGTAATTAGAGACTTCCCTGATTAGTTTAAGGGGTTCATTAGTTAACTATGAGGGGGTAACGGGGGGATGACCCCCCTTAATATATTGTTGATTTCTTTATTTTTCGAGGGGCATATTTCAAATTCTTTGAAATAAGAGTATAATATACAATTAGTGTGAATAGCCTGTGAGCTCAATGCCCTCAGTTTAACTGGGCAGTTTTCTTTTTATTGCGTATTAATCAGTTTTTTCACTCCAGAATATGGGTCTTTTCGGATTTTATCAATTTCAAGTGAACATTTACATGTTCTATAAACATATCTTACATACAAACATTATTTTGGTTACTCTTGCATGTATAAATTCAGTTTCGCAGCTGGAAAATTTTAATTGCGAATTTATAGAATCCTAAAAACTGATATTCCGATTTGAAAACACTTATTACTACACTATAAAACAACTCGGAAACGTTTCCGAAAATCGGTGGCAGCAAAAATAACTTTGTGTTTATAAATACTTTTTTAAATCTCAAAAATGTATTGGTTTCGGTTGCTTTTAAATGTAAGGAACACTTTTAAAAATCTAGGGTAAGTGTATGGTTTCGGTCGTAGCTATAATATATTTAGGTAGATTAAGATACGTGTATTTTTGTTACAGTGTATGATTAAAGTATGCAACAAAAGTATTAATCTTAAATTATATCAATTATTTTAGATAATAATATATTTCTTAAATTGTTTTAAGAATACTTAATATTTTGAGAAAATATTTAAATTTGTTTATCGTGAAAAGGAAATGTAAATAGCCCGTTATAAAGAGAGCATTGAGAATTTCTCCTTTAAATGAACATTAAAAAATAAAAACTGCTTAACATTATAAGTTCAAATTTAAAATTCTTTCCTAGATTATTACGATTGTTTATGTTTTTGCAACATAAACTCAGAAACAATCTCACATTAACAGGAAAAACAAAAATCGTAATAAAAAAAATTGTTACGATAATATTTTAATCTGTTTATAGTGAAAAGGAAATGTAAATAAACCATTATAAAGAGAGCATTATGAATATCTCTCTTAAGCGAACATTAAAAAATAAAACTTCTGAACATTATACGTTCAAAGTTAAATTTTCTTTCCCAGATTATTACGAATGTTTAGGTTTTTGCAGCATAAACTTAGAAACAATCTCGCATTAACAGGCAAAAACAAAAGTCGTGAATAAACATTTTAGGATACAAAAGTTAGAATTTAAATATATTTTTGGTATAAAACATGTTTTTAAATAATTTTAAAATCTAAACAAAACAATAAGTAACTATAGAAAAGTATGCGGGATTTTTTTTTTATTATTCTTGTAGTTTTTAATCCCTTCTAACTTTACTCTGTTCCCAAGCAAAACCTTTTTAGTAAAGATAAAATTACATTCAGCTTTTAGAAACAAATTCAACTAATGCAAACAGACAACTTTCACTCTCATTTAAAAGTATCTTGAAACCATTTCTTTAATTTGCTTGTTAATTAGCAGGACAGTATTATATAAGAATTGTAGAATGTTTTTTCCTTTCGTTTACAGAACTCATTTGTCTGATTCTGAATCATTTGTTCTTTTTTCTTAAAGGAAACGTTCATATATTTAAAGAATGTGTGTGAGCTAACAAAATTCTTTATGACAGAAACAAACAACGTTATCTGTGAAACTTCCAAGTTATAAACAAGTAATATAAAAAAAAGTCAATTCCTACTTTTTAATCATAAATATATAAAATAAACCCGTGCAGCATTAATGTCCCACGTTATCTTTATTGAACATTATTTTATAATCATCGTCGCGGTATTCAGTGGCGCAGCCAAGGGGGGGGGGGGGGGGGGGTTGGGGGTTAACCCCCCCAGAGCTAAACAAATTACTATAATTGCCGCTTATATGAATCAAAACAACTAAAGTTAAAATTAAGTTTTTTGGCCTTTCCGCCTTGGCAGAATCCACCGCTTTCTTAAATCAAATTCTATTCAACAATGTGATTCAATTAAATGGCGAAAATTCTACTTAAAACTGCGAAAGCGCATATTACACGCATAGGTTATGTCAAAACTTGACTTTTGGACTGCGTCACTTTGTCGAGACGTCTTATAGTAAAAGATGGGTCATATACTCTCACAGAGACGCTTTGAGTTATATAGTATACAGTGGTCTGTTTTTTAATTGCATTTCTGTCTTTGTTCTACGTTCGAAACAATAACAGATCATCGAATTCCAGAGAAAAAAAAAAACATACACATTGTAAGTCCATCTCAGTTTCAAGTGGCTTTTTTTGCGTTTTTTGCTCTCAGTTATATCTAAGACCAAGCTATGTGCGTACCCAGGAAAAAAATCTTTGCAAAAGTAAGAATTTAAAAAAAGTACTTAAAGTTATAAAAAGCTATTTTTCGATTATGAGCATATTTTTGCAATCGGTGTTTCTTTCGAATCATTTGTTTCGTAGGGGGTCCAGGGTTCGGAAAAACTAATTTTTGTTTGTAACGAACTACAACTACTTTATAAAAAATGTAGTTAACTACAACTACTTATTTTTAAAAGTAGCGACTACAAACTACTTTCCAAAAGTAGTCACTACTTTGCTACTTTAGTAATCATCGCTAATTAAATACACCGCAAACGATTTTTCCCGATAGACCATAATGTAACAGAATTCTTTTGAACGTCCCTGTAAGCGAGATATAAATGCTACACATTTCATTTTCAATACTGAACATTCTATGGTAAAGTTCAATAACATAAAACTTTCATGGCAGTCGGAGTATATTTATGTGAGTTAGAGCACGGACAGACAAACAAAGCAAATTCATAGAACCTTTTTAATTATGTTGGAATTTTTTTTAAAAGAGGAAATTTGAAAACAAAAATTGTAATAATCTTACACATTTATGAGAGTGATGTAGCACAGTAGCGCTTAGAATCCTGCATCGGGTCGGGTTACCCGCTTTTACCCCGACCCGACCCGCCGTTCGGGTCGGCTATATTTTCCCGTTGCGGTTCGGGTTCGGGTCGGATTGACTTCAAATTTTTTGTTGCGGGTCGGGTTGGCTTTCATTCTTTCGGGTTCGGGTTGGCTTTTTGAATCTTGCGGGTCGGTTTCGGGTTAACCCGGTTTTTTAAAAGAATGTCCAAAATATTTTTTCACATTAAAAGTCTATATAAACCGCAGATCACAGTTTCACAAAAGCAAAATGCGTGCCTGTCTGTTTTGTTAATCTTAGAATTCGTATCAGGAAGTTAATATAAACATACTTTTTCAACTACTGGTACGATAATGGTTATAACGAATGCTCCTGCACAGCTGAAACATTTCTGCTGAATAGTTACAATTCTAATTCTTGATACTTCAAATTTTGTTATGGCAAAAAACTGTGTGATCGACAGGAAGACAGGAAACGATTATTTAGCGTTTTGCTTCTTATAGTATTTCGTTATAAATGGAAGTTTTGAAACCGCAACTAATTTTAAAAAAACATTTAAAGATTAGATTTTTAGTTTTATACCGTTTAGAGTCCTGCATCGGGTCGGTTTACCCGCAACCGACCCGACCCGGCTCTAGATTTTTTTTGTTGTGGGTCGGATTCCGATCGGGTTGACTTCCACTTTTTTACTGTGGATCCGGTTGAATTTCATTATTTCGAGTTCGGATCGGTTTCGTGTTGGGTTTTGACTCTAGCGGGTAGGGGTCGGGTTGACCCGAATTTCAAAAGAATGTCCAAAATATTTTTTCAGGTTAAAAATCTATGTACAATAAGACCTCCATTCTGGTTTTTCTTCCAAAAGGCGGCCACCTCTATTTCGCGCCACTTTTTAATTCCTAAAATTTATATATTTGAAAACGCTTATATCTCTGAATAGCGGCCACCTCTAAATCTAGACACACGTAACATGTGCAGAAGATTTTTTTTATATAGAAATAAAAACAACTTAAAATTTTTCTATTTATTTGTATGCTTGGGGGGGGGGGAGAGAAGAGTAAATTATGGGAAGTTAGGGAACAATTTAGATAGTTACTTATATATTATTATTAGGTAGAAACAAATGTGGAAATTTTTTTAAAATAAAGAGTTTTAAATATTTGAAACTGTATGCTGGAGGAGGGGCAAAAAGGGAAGCGTAAATTTTGGGGACAAGGAAATAATTTTTATTTGTTGTCATTAGACAAATGAGTGAAAGATTTTATTTTTGTATAAAAATAAAGATTTAAAAATATTAACTCCTTTGTATGCTACTATGGGGAAGCGTGAATTTGAGAGATTAGGGATAATTTAGAGGATTTAAGTTTAGATAAATCCATTCTTTTTCTTTTTTTAATAAGGATTTTACATTTCTTTGCTTGCTGGGGGTGGGAGGCAAAAGGTAGAAGAAATTAGTCAGATAAAGATTTAACATAGCCAGACGACTATATTTTGGTAAAAAAAAATCGTAGTCGTATAAAAATACATTATATTGAGAAGATTTCTATGGATTTAAATAACAGTACACGAAGTTTCTGACACCCAAACTGTGAAAATGACAGCTAATTTGTGACTGTGCCCGTCGTCTATGGAGAAATATATGACACTGCAAATGAGATTTGTCGCTGACGTTCGCAAATTGTTGCAGAGAACATATTTCGCACGAAAGAAACGAGTTATAGTCATGTGATTTGAAGATTGGGACCTTTTTTCCTCCCTCCGAAAGTAGCGTCGATGCGCGCTACAAACTACTGATATTTTGTATCGCGCTACTCGCTACACTACACTTTTTTTAATGTAGCGCGCTACACTACAAACTACTGGAAAAAGTAGCGGCTACTGTAGTTTCGCTACTTGTAGCGCGCTACTTCCGAGCCCTGAGGGGGTCTGTACACAAATTTAAAGACTATATTTCATTTGTTGGTAATGTTGCAACGACCTCTTGCTTATGATGGAGATTCGTATATTTATCGTTAAAATTTTATAAATTAGTTGTGGTTCCTCTTTTAGCTATTTTTAATTCTATCGCGCTTCTAATATTGTAAACGCTGTTTAAAGGAATCATAACCAACGTAATTGCGGAGAAAAGCATTATGATTTCATTCATTTAAAAGACTGATTCCATTAACCGATGATTCATATAACCGGCGACCATCTTTATTATAAACTCAAAACCCCCCCTAGAACCGAATTCTGGCTGCGCCACTGCGGTATTTTATTTCTGTGGCATCACTAGTTTGAGATAAATCTTTCATTTCATTTATGAAAACAATGGGAGGAATTTTTTTCTCCCATTTAAAACTAAAATTAATTAATTAAATTTAATTAATAAATTAATATTTGAAAAAACTGTATTAACATAAAGTGTCATCCACTACAAGTTTTAAAAAAAATATTTGAACTTGAGTGGATGAATAGAAAATATTTTATTAACGATTGAAAATTTGAACAAGATATATATAGAGAGAGAGTGTGAGCTAATAGCAGGAATTTAAATAAATTTCTGATTATTCCTTTAGGTTAAGAGTATTTCTGAAAGAGAGATTTGTGTATTTATTGATAAGAATGATGTTAATATTGGACATTTTGGAACAAAAAAATATTAATTGTTTATAGTGTTTTTTTTCTATTACAATTATTAACGTATAACAATACATAGTTAAAATTTGTGATATATTAAAATAGAAGATTTTTTATTAAATAATTTATTACCCACGTCATATTTATTTAAATTATCTATTAATTTTTTGATTGTTTATAGAAAAGCTAAAACTTCATATCTCGATACAAATAACCCAAATTCGAACAATCATTTCGTATTAAAATTAAAATGCTTGCTTACGTATTTTAATAACTTTGTTTCGCATGCTAAAATTCATTAATTAATTATTACCGATTCCTTTTTATACCAATTAATAAATTTAAATTCTGTGAATACGGAAGAGAAAGGTCAGATACTAATTATTTTCAATACATTTTATGCAAAATATAGAAGATAAATATTTCCTTCATGTAAATGTATAAAATTAAGCTCGAAGCCTCAGCAGTCGTCGGAAGATTTCAGGGCCAGAGGGCCAACCCTTCCCGTTTCCTTTGCATTATCTTATCATATCTGGCTTTTTATTTTTTTCTGTTGCGTATTTATTTCGCGTCTGGACGCTGGTTCAAGTGTATCGGATAAATAGGAAAGAGGAAGGGGACTTTGGACAGTCGCGCGCAGCTTGCTCCGTGAATTCGATGGTATATATCTACGTCAGTAATTAGTGATTAATGCAATAATTCATTTTAAAAATGAATCACATTTTATACAAAAGTGTAAAGACTGAAAAATAATATTTAAAAAATATTTTTTTAATAACAGTCTTAAATGAGTTTTTTCATGATCACGACTTTATTTGCTCTCCCTAAGCTACATTCTAATTTTAAACAATTATAAAACCAACATATACATGGTATTGTGGATTTCCATGCTGCGTTTTCATAATTTCAAAACTCATTAGTATTCAAAAATACAAAATGCATAAATGACTGTTGTTTTTTACAAAGTTGTTAAATTGGCAGTGGTAAGTTTTAAATTAAACATTTTTCGAAGCAAAATATAAAAAAAATCAACATTATTCTCACACATTCGCGTAAGTTTGAAATGAAAACCTCTAGAAAAGACCATGCTACATCAACAGTTTAATGCTATGTTAAATTTTACGTATGTGTTATCAGTGTTGAATTCAGACACTTTTCTCCGGGAGGGATTTCTGTGGCTCCGGGTAGGGGGGACATTACAGATTTCCGGGGGGAAATTGCACTTTTTAACCATTAAAAGCATAAAATCTCAAATCTTCCGGTGGGGGGACATTTCAATGCTCGGGGGAGGGGGGAATGTCCCCACCGGGTCACCCCCTGAATTCAACACTGTGTGTTACTCCTTCTTTAACCAGAGTGGAGTTATATGTTACTTCTGCGGTAATCTTGGCTAATGAAGATCGATGTATTCCTAGTATAGAATTTAGGTATAAAATTCCCTTACATTTTATTTTTTTTATTTAAAGATTATATCCTACTATTTGTAACTTTATAAGCCCTACATCGTTGCCTCTTTGCAATTAAAATCCGATTGTATTGCAAAATATAAAATTTTCAATTTTTTCTTCTCATACCGTTTTACTTATTCCCTTAATGAATATTTTTCAGATTTGTTGTCTTTCACATAAGACGTTTTCACTTTACTCATCAGCAGTTCGGGATTACATTATTTAATCTGCAGATTCTTCTGACAATAGGAAAATATATTAAAAAATATCGCTCTATATCACATTGTGCTTTTAATTTTCAAACAAAATATAAATCACCAACAGTTTGTTTTAATTATTTTTTCATCTGACATCTGTTTTACGATTTATATTACACTCTAATCACACTTTGTTTATTTAACGAAAATAAATCGTCTAAAGGATCATAAACACTTTTATTACAACACTACTTCCTTATATTAATAGACTATTTTTGACAAAAGTCTCAGACTAGTAATTTATCTTCCCACACTAACAAGATGATAAAATAGTTCCATTATGATCTAGAACAAATTTGATATCTCATTAATCATGATATTTTCCCTCCTGCTTCATTCATCTTTATGATGCTTTGTGTGTTCTTATTTACTCATGAATTTGAAATAAAATTTGAATTTTACCATGAAAATAATTTTTAGTAATATAGACGTACATTTTTTATGTCTATATTGCTAATTATTAAAATTATAAGAAAGGGAAATCATACGTTACACATAGATTATGAAACACTTTCTACCATTATTCATGTTATGACTCTGTGATAATTGTTGTGTCTTTAAAATTATTAAAATTACAAGAAAGGGAAATCATATTTTATACATAGATTATGAAACACTTTCTACCATTCTTGATGTTATGACTCTGTAACAATTGTTCTGTCTTTAACAATGTGTGACAATTGTTCTATCTTTAAAACTATTAAAATTATAAGAAAGGGAAATCATATCTTACACATAGATTATGAAACGCATTCTACCATTATTGATGCTATAACTCTGTGACAATTGTTCTATCTTTTGATATAGTGCAAAAAAAGAAAGAAAGAAAGAAAGAAATCGTCTGTCTTGCTGAAAAGTGTTAAAAAAGTTAATAAAGAAATGAGAGTTTGGGATGAAATAATAAAAATTAATATTAATACTTTCCGGTGACATACAATACTTTCAATAAGAACAAAGTTTTTACATCTGTATTACTTCATAAAAATGGTAAAATACAATATTAAGGAATTACATCAACAGGGATTATCGCAAGCAAAATATAAACTAATACTATAAAAAAATATAAGCTTGTTAAGAAACCTTGTTGCATTGAAGAACTTTAATTAAAAGAGTATTAAATTAGGAAATTATATTTTTATTCTTCTAAAAACAAATATATATATATATATATATGTATATTGGATTACTTAAAATAAGTTACCCTGTATTTTCAAAAATTGATGCACTTATAAAAACAAATAGGCAAAGACAATGACAACATAATAAAATGTTAATACTTATTCATTCTTAAGGCGGAAATGTAATTGATATAAGGTAAACAATTGAGACAGTTTTTACAACATATACTCATATATCATCCATCACTTCTTAGTATCAGCTTTAGACTACATCCTATTTTTCATTTGCAGATACGTGCATTAAAATTTTTGTTTGTTTTTCAGATACGAATGAGAAACAACGAAATAAGCCGTATAAAAAAGATATGACGATAGAAAATATGGAACCTGGACTTCAAAATTGTGGCAAATTTAGTTATGCAAGATTAATTTTGTCATGCAATATCAAACCTTTTGTTATTGTTTATTATTATTATTATTTATCAGATATTTCTATATTTCTATAAACCATCAATAAATGAATGCAATAATAGTGTCAATTAATTACAGGTTCCCTAATCTACCATCAAACTTCAGTCTGTTAATTTTCGTCACCTCAAACCTTTCCTGTCCCCTTAAAATTCACAAAGCTACCTGTCAAAAAACAGACCTTTCTCATTGTTGTAGGGGAAAAATGCATCAAATGTTAAGAATTTGATAAATTCTGTATGGATAGCCTCTGTTTTAAGACAGACAAATGAGAAATCATAAACTAAGTGAAAAATTACCTTTCTCTTATTCGTGTACAGCAAATTTCTCTCATAATGAACAGCAACTATCCATATTTGTATGGTCAAACATTTCGTTGAAGGAAATAAAAAATGCTTCATCCCATGTTATTTTGAGCGCCGTTTGTCGAAGAAAATAAAAGAAAGGTACCAATTGAAGGGAAATAATGGATTCGAGTAGTTCCCAATAGGTTCTCTGACGTGAAATCCTATAAAACGTTTTCTAGAACGTCCTAAACGTCACGAGAACATAAATATTAACGTCTTTAGTATGTTTCTATATACCTAATGGCGGAAAATGCACCATGTTAAAACATTCTTTGGACTGTACCACAGAACGTGTCCATGATTGATATGTAGACTCCACGTCGGACGAACTGTCAATCTAAACGTTCATAGCACGTGAGCCTGGAACTATGTCAGAATGTACAAAAAACATTTCGGTGCAAGATGGGCAGAACATTTCGGTACAAGATGGGCAGAACATTTCGGTGCAAGGTGGGCAATTACCTTATCAGGTGTCTGTCCCGACTTTTTCGACAGGGTCCTGTTTTTGTGAAATTGTGAACAACTTTTTATATTTGTGAAAAATCTAATCCTAATTTTGTGAATTTGAAATGATCGTTATATTCAGTTATATTTCTTGTTTATGCATTTTTAAGAAGATATATGGATGTAAAGTACATATATTTTCTTTATATATGTAAAAGAGACATGGCAGATTTTACTTTTAAATGATTAATTTGTGAAATGTTCGGTTTAAAGATGGAAAAAATTTGTGAAAAACCTATTTTTAAGACAAATAATTTTGTTAAGGGTCCTGTTTTAGGGAAAATAATTTTGTGAAGGGCCTGTTTTGAAATGAAAAATTTTGTGAAGAGTCCTTTAAAGGACCCAATTTTTTCCTAAACAGATCCCTGCTTATTTTACGTAAAACATTATAACGTTATTGTATTGCCACACGGTTTCTAAAATTTCCTTAGGGTAAAGTGATACTCCAAAATGCTATTACAAATGTGATACAATAAGTGTCTCGTCTTATACGAATATAACAGACTGAAAGAAGTATTTTATTCAATGTAAATTTTTCCGTAAAATGTTCAAACATAAGATTGTAATACAAAATATTAAATTAATTCATAGTCATTTGCATTGTCGAAAACAGCTTTTAACAGTAATAAAGGGTCTTAATATCTAGTAAAAGTTTTAGATTAAGCAATAGATGTAAAGTTGCCATAAATATACATGAAGAATTTGAAATTTCGTTACAGTAATCCTTTTCACGCCAGAAAACTTTAATATTAGAGATATCAGTCCGATGAAAAGTGACGCTGAAATCCGTTGCTAGGGAAACAAAGAAAACAGATTTGTTAGGTGTAAAAACAGCTCTGCGACAGATAAAATCTTTCGTTAGTTCATGAATACATATTTGGTTATAATATAAATAACATTTCTGGAGAAAATATCCGCGAGAGAACATGAAGGGATATTTTATTCACAGAATGGAAAAAAATTATTACTATTATTTTTTTGTATCTTTATTATTTGGAGGGTGGAGCATTTCGTTTTGGTTGTAACAGTTTAGCATAAATAACTAGCATTAAAATATGGAACAGCATAAGGAAAAAACCTTTTTCTTGTTACAAGTTTCATCTTATAGAACGTTTATGTTTTAAAAAATCTTGTTTTTAAATTTAAAGAAATCATTGTTGAAAACAATAAAGCAATAGTCTTTAGTTATAAAAAAAACTAATAAGCATATAATTGTTAATTTATAAAATTAAGATTTTTTCTAAACATAAATATTATAACCATATATATATATATATATATATATATATATATATATTATATAAATATTATAAGCATTTATTTGTTAAGTTATAAAGTTAAGATTTTTTTAAACATAAATATTATAACCAACCCCGTATATATTATCAATTAAAAAAGAAGTAATAATTACAGTAAGTAAACAATTTGTTTTTATAAATAACCTACATTAAAATTTTAATTTTAATCAGGATTATTTTCCGAAGCATTTAATCTTATTAGCTAAATTAAACTTTAACATATTATTTCTAATATTCAATTCGAATGACTTTTCACTTATTATATTATTCAGATACGCGAAAAAACACATCAAAGATAAGTATAAAAAATGCAATTCATTTTTAAATAATAAAATTTAAACCAACAAATAATATGATCATGTTCTTTAAAGGAAAAAAAAGATGTGACGTACTTTTTTTTAATGTCAATGGAAAAATATTTTTTACCTTTTCTTTTAATGCAGAATTGCCGGGGAAAAATTTGCATTCTTGCCTCTACAAATAAAAAAATATGTAATAGTTACATATCGTACAAAGTTTGCTTTTGTAAATAATAAATATTGAAAATTCAATTTTAATGAGGATTATTTTCAGACACATTTTATCTTATTCTTGGGTAACATGAAAAAAATTTAATTGTCTTTTTTTTTTTTTTTTTTTTTTTTTTTTTTTTTTGAAGGGGCACGGGGGTTAACGGTAAAAATGATAATTATTTCTATAATTTATATAAAATAGGAAATCGTAAGGTTTAAATAAATTTTAATATATTTAAAATCATTGAACAGGGATAAAAAAGGTTATTTAATAAAATAAAGGGAGTTAATTGAAAACAATATGTGATTTCACATTACATATATAATTAATTTTTAAAATCTATGTGGTTTGCATTAATTTTATTTTTATTTTTATTTTTATTATTAAAGTAAGTTAATTAATTAATTAATATTATGTATTTGTTTTAGTTATTTACTTTGTATTCTTCTTTGTTTATGATATACATTATATTTTTTCTTATAATTTCCCATTCCTTTACGGACTCTATCTTTTCATTCAATTTGCTTCATAATTCTCATTCTGTTCTCCCTTCTTTTTATTAAGTAATACTCTCCGTGTCATTGGTTTATGTCTTTGGCGTTCCAATGCGTTGCCTTTATTAATCTGTTCTTATATCTACCATTTTCTCACAGACATGCACTTGCTTTCTAAGTGATAGCACGACTTCTATGCGCCTAATGAATAATTACAAAGTTCTTTTGAAAGACCTGGCACATTATTTAATTTTACGGTGTTATTAACAAGTTTTTCTTTTATTAAATTAATCTTTACTGCATTTTTATTATCCACAATCAGATTACCTTTGAACTTATTATACTATTCAGATACACAAAAAATATACATGAAATATAAATATGAAAAATGCAATTCCTTTTAACATAATAAAAGTTCTAGCAAAAAAAATAAAATGATAATTTTCTTTAAACAAAAAGATAAATAAATGGAACATAATTGTTAAAAAAAAAAAAAAAGAAAAAAGAAAGAAAAAAATGTCAACGGGAGAAAAAATTTAGTCAGTTTCTTGTAATTTCAAACTTCTTGAGGAAATACTTGCATTCTTGCATCTACAAATTAAAAAAATAAGTAATAGTTACAGAAAATATAAAATTTGCTTTTATAAATAAAATATATTAAGAATTCAATTTCAGTGAAAAATATTTTCCGAGGCATTTTATCTTATTAACAAAATTAAACGTAAATAATGAAATATAAATATGAAAAATGCAATTTCTTTTAACATAATAAAAGTTCTAGCAAAGAAAATAAAATGATAATTTTCTTTAAACAAAAAGATAAATAAATAGAACGTAATTGTTAAAAAAAAGAAAAAAGAAAGAAAAAAAATGTCAACGGGAGAAAAAATTTATTCAGTTTCTTGTAATTTCGAACTTCTTGAGGAAATACTTGCATTCTTGCATCTACAAATAAAAAAAATAAGTAATAGTTACAGAAAATATAAAATTTGCTTTTATAAATAAAATATATTAAGAATTCAATTTCAGTGAAAAATATTTTCCGAGGCATTTTATCTTATTAACAAAATTAAACGTAATTACATTATTTATAATACACGGTTAGAATTAATTTTAACTTATTTTATTATTCAGGTACGCGAAAAATAAACATAAAAGCTAAACATGAAAAATGAAATTCATTTTAACTTAATAAACTTTTGAACAACAAAATAATATGATAATATTTTTTATTGGAAAAAGCAGACGTGATGCGCTTATTTAAAGAAAAAAAAATGTCAAAGGAAAAATAAATTTATTCTGTTTCTTGTAATTTAGAATTTCCGGTGAAATATGTTCAATCTTTCTCCCAAACTTTCGCTGGCGGAAAAAAAGGAGAATAAAAAAGGAAGTTCTATCATCTAAGGGATTTTTAAGAGTTTTTTTTTCTTTTCCCAGTGAATTGCATGGAAATGTTAATATTATGCAATGATTATGTTTCCTATTGTAAATTTTAAATTTAACAGTTCATTTTTCGGTGAATAAAACATACGGATATTAAGAACAGACATTTTTGATTCACTAGTATTTAAAGAATACAGTACAATCGTAAAATACAATTTAGTTAAAATAGAAATGTAATAAAGTAATAAATAATACTATTGCAATATATAATAGTAATAGTGATATATTAAATATAAATAATAATGCAAATAACAATGATAAATAACTTTGTGCAAATAAATTACATTGTGTATAATAATGTCTTTGAAATAATTAATATAATACTCGTTTTTGGTTATTTGAAAAAAAAAAGTGTCTTCACCCTTTCAAAGGTTGTGGTATGTTATATATAACACTTAAGTTTTCTACCTTTATTTAACAAATACAATTGTCTTTGTATATTCTAATGTAATTGAAATAATCAGTATTAAACTCATTTTTGCTTTATTTGAAAAAAAATCGGTGTTTTAACACTTTCAAGGGCTGTGGTATATTAAATGTACCACTTAAGCTTAATTCCTGGCTTTATTTAAGAAATTAAATTCACTTTGTTTATTGTAATGTGTTTTAAATATTTAGTATTATACTCATTTTTGATTTATTTGATAAAAATGTTGTCTTAACCTTTTCAAGGACTGTGGTATATTATATACACCACTTAAGTTTAATTCAATTGCCATCCAGAATTTTTAATCAAATTTCGATTTATAATGTAAGTACAGAAAAAAGTCATTTTGTTTTCAAATCAATTCGTTCATAAACTCTGGTGGCATTCAACACTTTCGACATTTTAGCAACGGAATTACCTTGCCCATAATGGCATCGGTGTTTTCATTTCTTCAAAAAGATTTAAATAAATAAAACTCTTAAGCTGAAAACATGCTTTAGTAAATACGCGCTTTATAAAACTTAATAAAAATGATTCAGTATAATAATGTTAAATAAAACACCGAAACTATAAACCTATTTAAATATGTATTGATACCGAAGCACTATACAAATATTAACAACCCATTACCTATTGGTATTTTTCTTTTATGGAGGGATATTTATGTCAGTATTATACTAAAATACAGCATATGTCAGTATTGCATACTGTAATGTCTTAAATTCTATATTAATTACTACTAATTGGAACCTTATAAGAAATATGTAATGGCTCCTAAATATCCCTGTTCTACGAATTAATAAGAATGTAGTTTTCTAGATTAAGAACATAAAACTTCTAGGAGAGATCATCCATTTTCAGCTAATGACATCCTCTGACACTATAAAAACGATATTTCACTAGAAGAATCTGCAGTGTGACGTTATAAAGCTAGTAACATTAAGGAACTTCAGGTTATTCCCAGGCCAATTCAATTCCACTTAATTTCTGCAGTGCATATATACGAAGCCTCCAGGGGCCCAAGGAGGTTACGCCTCTGATCTATTGAAGAGAGAGTTAGACTCTCTATTTGTCACGTTTTCGACAAATGCGAGGAACAAGGACTATACCGGAAAACTTAAACCCAGTATTGAACCCAGGCAGTCCTAATAAACGAACTTTATGAGAAAAACTCTAAAAGAACTGCTTATGTGGATTGTGATAAAGTTTAATTCAGTTGGCATCCAGAATTTTTTAATAAAATTTCGATTTTATTATGTACGTGTAGAAAAAAATCATTTTGTTTTCAAATCAATATGTTTACCGTGTGTGAAGTGATAACCGTCATTAAATAAATGTTTGTTCGTTAACAAAGTCTTTTTTAATTTAAAGAGTGGCACAATACAAATATTAACAGCGTAATACTTACAAGCACTTTTCCTTTATAGAATGATATTTATTATTTGAAAATTAGATAAAGTAATTTTACATTGTATACGTTACTGTATGTCCTCTTTAAAAAATAAATTCGTTAAAATTGATTTGAAATAATGTAATACCAAAAGCTGAAATCACAAAATCTAATCTATCATCATGTGTAAATTTATCCGAATCCGAAATCTACGTTCTCTTCCGCATGAATTAATTTTACATTCGGTTTAAATAATTAGATACAAATCTCCTTGTAAAAGGCTCTTTCATGATTTATTGAGTTGAAATAGTAATTTATTATAACATAATATATTATAATTAGGTGCCATTAATTATAGTTGGAATAGTTGTTAATCAAGATAAAATATGTATATATTTACTTTCAAACAAACAACGAAAAAATAAATAAAACAGTTGTTTTGAAAGTAAATATTTTAATACAATTCCATTAACTATAACCAACAAATAAAAATGAATTATTACTTAAATGCTAAAATGAAAAAATAAAATAGTGCTTTTTTTTGTAGCTTTGGTGCATTAGTGTGTTTTATAATAATAGCAAAGTAATATTTATAGTTCCAAACAAATGGATAAACGTTTTTGATGAAAATAAGCTTTAGAATATACTAAATAAATACAATAAAAGCAATGCTAAATTAAACACTGAAACGATGAGTTCACTTAAATATGCATAGATATTGAGTAGCTTTAAAAACATTAATAATACATTTAGATGCGAATAGTTTATATTAATGGTTCAGCATTTGTGCTTTGAAAATGAAAATATTTCTGTCTACGCGTTATCCTGTCTCTTACAAAAGATGCTTCCATTAAAATTTAAACTAATGTTTAGTTAAACGATGAAGAGACAAATTTACTGAAATTTTTCATTGTGACTTAAGCTTTACAATTTTTTTTAATAAACTGTATATACAAGAATTTTTTATTACTTGATTTTGATTTATTTTTACTTCTTAAGAAACAACTAAACAAACAAAGAAAATCTTTGTTAAAATACGTTCTTCAGTAAAGAGAATTTTTTAAATCGCAATCGACGTATGAGACAGACAGCGATACTTTGCGCGGCTGTCACGTGATCAAGATAGTCTGGATTCCACTAAAAGTAGAATTGCCATAAGAATAAGGTAGAGTGAAAAGAAATCGTGATTAGTAGATTATTGTGGTCCATTTCTTTCGTTAGCTGTGTATTAGATACATCTGCAAATAATATAAATCCTAAATTATATATAATAGAAAGAATAGGGACACAAATTAAGTTCATGTAATTGTATCTTCAGACTTTTAATGTATATATATATATATATATATATGTGTGTGTGTGTGTGTGTGTATATGTATAATACCTTTAAAATCAAAATACATCAAGCAAGTTCTATCATCAAAATCTGACCAAATCTCCAATTTAAAGAGGGCAAATATTTTTTGTATATAAACTACATTTAAGTTAATAAATAATTAAGAAATGCAAACAACAGATTGCCGAAATTCCAATTTCTAGACCCTTCCGCCAGTACCTACACAGATTCAAAGTGCATCGTCAGACCAATGCGAGTGCGGTGAGCAGGGTTACAGCGTCACACCCATATTATCACTGCACACTGACAAGCCAATGGCATCTCAGATGCATTCAAAACCCTCCAAAAAATTGGCTCGCTAATATCCTAATTCGCAACTCCTAAAGAGGAAACTAAAAAGCATTTTTTACCTCTTAACTTACCTCTCAAATTTAACTTAGGGAGCCCGTCTGTCGGATCACAATTATTCAAATCTCTGCTCGCTGTCATGTGTATCCCTGTCTCGCGATGCCCCTCACTGCCCAGTGTCGCGTGGGAAAATCTGTTTTCTGGCAGTGATGGACCACTCCTGTAAAAGCCTTAATCACTCCCTGTCACTTGCTCGCTATTGGGACACTCCTGTCAGGGTCGCCTGTATTATATTTATTTCTTATGTTTATGATTTGCCGCTCATTGTCGCGTTTTCCAGCGGCATCAGCTGCGTCTGAACACTGTAACTTTTTTTAAGACCTTAATAAAGGGACCGGGAGGGATACTATGCTCTACAGACTTGGTTTCCTTGTCTGAGCAGTCCCTCTTAGGCCATCAAATATAAAATGGCATGTATTAATACATACATAATATGTTTAGAGAAAAAAAAACAGAAAAAAATAAATATATAAAATAATTAAAGATGCCAGATAAATAAAATTAATATAACCCAATCACAATTTGAATAAAAAATGGAATTTAGACATGAAATTACCTTAAAATGGAATTCTAAAATGTACATGCGACCATGTATAATCCTCAGTTTGGTAGTACATTTCACATGCCAAATGAAAAGGCAATATTTCATAAAATATAGTGGCATATTTGCCAAGAACAATATATTTCTACCAAATATATTGCATTAATAAAAGGAAACGATAAAGAAACAGATGAAAAATAGATTTAAAAAATTTACTCGCATACCATGCTGCATAATACGAGATTCAACCACGCGGCCTAACAGCATTTGTAATAGGCACGTGAGCAACATCTTAAGATGCATAAATATCCACGGTTACAGTAATTTAAAATTGACACATTAAAAGATTATAGAAAATTATTAAAATATATCTAATAATAATTGTTACAAGTAAAAACTCAGAAATTAATAATAAAACCATGTATTATTTTTGAGACACGCAATAATTTGAAAAAGTTATCTGTATAATACATACAGTACGTATTAATCTTAAATTCGAAAGTGATAACATCTCTAAACCGTTAATTTTCGCACCACACACAAAAAACAAATGTGTTTCAGTGAATTAAAAAGTAATTTTATTTTAACACTGCAAAAAAACTTAATAGCGTTTTTATAAAAGAAGAAAAACATTGTTGTTTTCATTTCTCAGAAAAGTAAATAAATAAAACTTTTCGGTGAAAATGTGCTTCGATAAATAAATGTTTTAGAAAAGTCTGTTGAAACCATTAACTGAATAAAATCCATGCTAAATAAAGCACTAAAAAGATAAACTCTACTAATTATGTATAATGTTTGAGGTACTTTAAAATATTAACATGCTAATATTTGAAATTACGAGACATTACTTGTATTTTGAAAATAAGAGAAAGTTTAAAATTTACCACGGCCGTTTTCAAAATATACATCCATTAAAATATTAAAATTGTTTTGAAGGTAACTAGTCACATAAGTAGGCAGTTCTGTCTAAAATTTCAAATACATTAATTCCGGTTTATATATTCTCTTTCGAAATTACTTTCATATTCAAGTTGAGTAATTAGGTACAAATATCTATGAAAAAGTTGTTTAAAATGTTTTCGACTTAAAATAATTCCATAAACGTGTATAATCTAATAATGTGAGAAATGCAAGTATATATACATATATAACCATTATAAGACAACACATATACATCATACACAATAAAGTTTAGCCGATAGAGAATAAAAAAGAAAAAACGGTCAGTGCTGTCCTCTAGAATTGGAATGAGCAACTATAATGAACAAATTAAAGTAATCAAAAGGGTAAGTAAAAGATAAATGAAAGGGCATTACTAAAAATCGAGATAAAAATAAAATGATATGGGAATTAAAGAAAGATAATCAGTTTATGAAACAAAAGTTAATAAAGGAAAAAGGGTAATTAATATTATTAAAAAGATATAAAATGATGAATGTAGATGTTAAATTAAAATTAAATAAATATAAAAAATAAGAATTAAGATGAGTATGTAGATGTTATATTAACATCTAATAAGTACTGGTATATTTATTTAGTGGGATAGAATTATAGCCAGGGATAAGGCTGCCATTATGTGAAATCATGTTTGATATATAATTGTGTAAGTACATGAAACACCTATTCATAAAATATAAATGTTTTAAACATTTTTTAGCTGTCCTGACCTCAACCCTCAGTGATGGCCTTTTGACTTTATAATTTTTAAGAGGAGGGGAGGGATTTTACTAAGTTTTTAATATTTATTTATGTATGTGTCTTTTTAAGAGTTTTGAGGAACACCGAAAAGAAAAATTCGTGTAAAAATATATAGCTACTGGTGTGCTTTAAAAGTATTTATAAAACCTTCACATGTAAGTATTTGGGTTATAATGGACCATATTTGTGCTTTAAAAATGAGAGAAAGTAATTTTAAAGTTTCGCACATTATCAAATCTCTTACAAAAGATGCATCCATTAAAACTCCTCTGCTAATAGCTAGTCACAAACGCAGTTCCATGTGATTTGAAAATTCATTATTCAGGTTTATGTATACTCATATTTTGTTACCTATATATATATATATATATATATAATATTATATATATATTATGTCGAACTGAGTTTGAATAATATTCTCTGTTAATATTAATTCATTGATAATATTAATTTGTTAATATTAATTATGATAGTAAAATTATAGTTATTGATGTGCTTTAGAATTATTAATAACACCTTTAAATGCACATATTTGTTATTAATAGAGCATTGCATTTTTGGTTTGAAATTGAGTAAAATGTACTCTATAGTCAACACTTTGTTTTATTTCTTAAAAGCATCCATTAAAACTTTTTGAATTAACTAGTCACCATAAAAATATAGTTCCGTTCAAATCAAAAATTCACTATCGCAGGCTTATGTATTCTCTACATAAATTTATTTCAAATTCATTTGAATTTTTTTTATGAAAATAGTTATGATAGTTAAATAATAGTAATTGTAGTGACTTAAAAGTATTATCAGAGAAAGTAGTTCTGCAGTCAAAACTATCATATTTCTTATAAAAGATGCTCACAATAAAATTGTTTTGAAATCAATTATTCACGAAAACACGCTGCTTGGTCTGAATCATAAATTTATTATTTCAGATTCATGAATTCTTCTGCGTATATGAATTTTAGATTTAGTTTGAATAATTATCTTTATATATCCATGAGAAGTATCGTTAATGATATATGGGTTTAAAATTATGCAAGTAGTTAAGGTTTTCAGTTTCAAATATATAATGAATGTAATATTTTGTTAAATTTGTGCTTCTGTGTAAAAACCTTTAGTATAAAAAAATAAAAGGAATATTGATTAAAAAAAAAAGGATGATCAGCTCATATAACTATTTATAGTTATTGAGTTGCTTTAAAAGTCTATATAAAGTTTCTTAAAAACTTTATAAATGCAAATTTTGGTAAATGTTACCGTATTTGTATTTCGGAAAATAGTAAAATAGTAACTTAAAATAGTTCAGTATATTCAGTTAAAAATACATAAGTGAATGTAATATTTTGTTGAAATTGTGCTTTATTGTATAAAAAATGTAGTGTAAAAAATTTAAAGTAATGTGGATTTAAACATACATATTATAATCTTATATAAATATGAATGGTTGTTGTGTTGCTTTAAAGATATTGACAAGCCTATAAATTAAAAAAATTTGTAAATGTCACGATATTTGTGTTTCGAAAATAAAAGTAAATATGTATCATACGCTTTATCATGTCTACACGCTATCGTGCCTACACTTTATCATAAAAGATATATTCATTCAAATTGTTTTGAATTTAACCAGTCGAAAAAACCGACAATACAGCGTGTCGGAGAAAGGTTTTTATCATTATAAACATTAATTACAAAAATACTAACAGATGAAATAAAATGTAGTTTGCTGTAAAAGAGTGGAGTTATCTAAGAGTTTTTTTACCGTACCTTCAATGTAGCTCTATGTGAGCTCCGTCAGTAGCACGAAGAATGACGAGCCAGTACTCGATTTCCCTCCAAGTGTTTTTTAACATTTGCCATGTAACAGTGGGGATTGCTAATTGTATCTTTTCCTTTAAAATGGAAATATCAGAAACAGGTGTTTGTTAAACCCTGCTTTTAACATAACTCCACAAAAAGAAATCCAGTGGAGTAATGTCGGGCGATCGCGGAGGCCAAGGTATGGGTCCTCCACGACCAATCCATCGTTCGAGAAACACTCTATCTAAGGCAATTGATACCAGAAAAGAATCTTAGATTTTTTCATTCTTTTGCAGAAAACTGCATTCCATTTCGCCTATTAGTATTTTTGTTATTAATGTTTAGAATGATAAAGACCTTTCTCGGACATGCTGTGCTATATGATTTTCCATTTCATTATTTCAGGTTTATATACTCTTTTGTAGCACATTATTTAACATTCAGTTTCAGTTTTAGATACAAATACTATTGTAAAAGAACGAAAAGTATTGTGTGTGAATAAGTACTGTCGATCAGAAAATCACACCCCCACCCTCCAGCTATTTTATCATTAAAAAGATGCCGAGTAGAAAGAAAATAGTCATTCGCTTGGGAATAATCTCTTTATATATATCAAAAAAATAAACTTAGGGGGTGGTCTTTCTATAGAAATTGCATTATACTGCGAAAGTTTCAATGCGAAAACCCAATATTGACATCAAATTTAGATGTTTTAGGACGTTTTACGATAAAATACCAAGCGAAAAGTCATTCGGTGTATAAGTTTAGGAATTATACAGGTTTAAAATTTTGAAATCCTAATATTAAATAATTTTTTAATAGTTTCAAAACATAACTCAAAGTCAAACATATTTTGACGTTAACTGCACGGTGTTTCATAAAGAATTTCCTAACTTTAAAATTCAATAATTCATTAACTATAATAAATATAAATAGGAAATAAGACTGCGGAATAAGTGATCTGCTAGCTTATACTTTCCATATAGAGTAATTTAAATCATTGTTTAAATTCTCTCAATAAATGAACTTGCGTATTCTTAAACTGTAAAAATGAACAAATTAAATTCAAAATTTTACAAACAAATATATTTTTCAGAGTTTCAATAGTTTAATATTGGGTTCTTCGTAAAGTTTCTTCCGTTTGGGAAAACAAATTCGTATCGGAAAATCCTGTTCGTCAATTATTATACATTAGATATTGGACTTATTGTCTAATATTTAAATGATACAATTTTCCGGTACGAACCAACTTACCCAAATTGAATAGAAATTTAACACTGAGATCTCCGCTCCTCAATACTAGGCCTGGGCGCTGACAGAAAAATGGCGGCTGTCGTGGCAGTTTTTTTTAAGCGTTTGTACATACCCCTGAAATATACACGTGTAATTTCTAAAAGTCTTCTTTGACTTATTTGAACTCAGAAAAATAATGCGAAGAAAACTTTTAGAAACTATTGATCTTCAAATTCGAAGAACCGTTCAAACGCTGAAAACAAATCGCCTATAAAGCCGCCATTTTTGTCTCAGCGCGCAGTCCTAGTATTCAGGGGGCGGTGCTAAGATTAAGTGATGCGTTTTTACACATCTTTTAACAATTATTATACATTGAACCATCGTAGCGCCACCTATTGATGTAAATTTGAACTATTTAAAAAAACTTTGCACAAAGCTTGTGAGTTACCGGATAAATATTTCACTTATTCCATATTTATACTTATGTTAGTTAAGGACTTATTGAATTTTAAAGTTATGGTGTCTTTTTTGAAGTACCAAGCATGAATTAAATAACCAATATACTTAAAAGATTTAGTATAAGAGAGAAATGGTAAGCAGGACAGCCTTCTACCGGGTGAAAATTGAAATTTCCATTAATGAAATTCAAAGTAAATGTTTTAGATGTCGGTATAGAAAAGAATTAGCTAAGTAGGTTTTAGCGAAAAATTATATTATATTTCTTATCCCTCCCCCCCTATTCTGAACGATAGTACAAGATTTTTAATTCAAAAAGGTGTGCAGTAAATTTAACAACGTCATACGTAGTGCCTTTTAAAGCTCTAAAAATATGTTAACATAGTTTAATTTATCAATAATTGTAATATAGGGGTTGGCAGACATAATATAGCAGATCTAGGGATAACAATGTTTCTCTTACGCAACTCATCAATGGGGCATTTAAAGTTTATGATGTCATCAAGCCACGATTTTATTGGAATTGCAATGCATTTTATAAATAGTTTACACATGTTTTATTTTCATATCCCTGTAGATAAAAACAATTTGATGAAAATAGTATATATACGTACAATTTAATATTTACAACAATAATCAATTGAAAACAATAGTCGGCATACATGTGTAAAATTTTTATAGTAAATTTTCATTACGCTGAAAATTAAACTTTGTTATACCTCTTGTTATTCATACGCTGTTTCTAAGGCTTGCTTGAACTAATCCTCTTCTTGACATATATAGTTCTTGTATCAGTATATAAATATTCTTTCAAATTCACTTAAACGTATTTAAAGGGTAACACCATTTTCATGCCCTGAAATTTTAATATTTTTCCAGGCATATATATATATATAAATGATTATTGTTGGCTTGCTATAAGAAAACATGTTTTTAGTATAAAAAAGAAATATATAAACCAATATTTCAAGGTATTTAAAAGAATCAATATTCTACACATTTTTGTGATATCTTTTATGATAGTCTACATTATAGAGCAAACCTATTAAATACAAGTCTTTCTAATAAACCTAAATATAAAACTAATAATACACAATTAATTATAATTTTTTCCAATCATGTATTTAATAATATAAATTTACACAATATAATAAACAACATTAATAATAATTTTCCAATAAAAAATTTTACCATTCACAAGACATATAAATATAATCGCACACTTGGACGTAAAATTTTTAATTACAATTCTTTTGCAAAAAATTTGGTCTCTTCAAAGAATTACCCATGTTATTGTAATGACCCAAAATATCAAAAGTATATAAATACAACACATGGTCATATCATTACTGGTGATCTTAATATTGTAGAACAACCTATTTTACAAAACTTAATATATAATGGCACAAAATTTCGTCTTCCATATAAGTGTAATATCAAATCCATAATATTGCAGTTTATTCAAGATATTGATTTGTTTATATATAAAATTGCTGTTGATTACAATAAGCCAATCGAATATTTCAGTGAATGGAGATTTTCTGTAATTGATAAATTAAAAAATGAAATTATAAAAAATTATCATCATATTACACATGCAGCTTTTAAAAACATAAATAAACATATATCAGAATTACAAAACAAATTTATAATTACTTATGTAGATAAATCTCCAAATAATTATGCTATCATTTGTAAAGAACACTATAAAGTGTTAATTCACAATGCAATCAACACAAGTAATATTTTTAATAAAACTAAATTAAATATTGAAATAAATAACAGAAAATTATTAAATTATCACAAATTACTAAAAATCAAATGTAATAATTTTAATTATCCTTATCTTGTTATAATTCCAAAATTTCATAAAAATCCTATTAAATTTCGCACTGTTACCATCGGTTGTAACACATATAATAAAAATGCAAGCAATTTACTACTTAATATTTTAAAGCAGATATATGATATAACGTTAAAACATAATAACCAACATTGCCTAAAAAATAGTTTTCAACTCATTAATAAAATACATAATATCAATCCTGTTAAATTCATAAAAACATTGGATTTTAATGATTTATTTAATAACATTGATATAAAAGACTTACATAAAACAATGTATATATTATTTAAAGAATTTAAATCTCAATTAAAATTAAAAGAACATATTTCAGTAAATTTTAAAACTTTACTAAATTTTACATTGCATAATAATTACATTATATATGACAATATTATCTATAAACAATGCCAGGGAATTCCGCAGGGCGGAACCGCATCTAGTATTCTCTCTGACCTTTACTTATATTATTATGAAAGAAATATAAGTCCGAACAATGATTATGTATTTTATCGCTATATTGATGACATTATCATATTTTATTTCAATGAAAAAAAATGCACATCACCACTCAATTTTTATCCTACTCAGCTTAAATTAAGCGAAAATGATTTAATTAATAATAATATAAACTTTCTTGACTTAAAAATTAATATTACTAATAATTATAAATTAATTTTTGATATTTATGATAAGAGATTTGATTTCCCATTTAAAGTAGATATTTTTACCAATTTTGCTTCATGTTTACATAAATCTGTTTATAAAAATATAATTATCAATTATCTACATCGTATAAAATACTTATGCTCAGATATAAATAAAAACAAAAATATTAGATATATTCGAGATCAAGCAAAAATATATGGTTATCCAATTTTTATGATAAATTCAATCATCAACTCTTTTAAATAACATTTATTATATAATTTAAATATAAACAAGGTATGTAATAAATTATTGTTTTAGTGTGCGATAACATATAACAAAAGATATAGAAAATAATAATTATAACATACATTATTATAATTATAAAATAATAGGAAATTTAATATTTAATATTTGTTTGAACATTATATACACTTTATATAGAAAATTACAATTATAACATACATAATTACAATTATAACATATTAGGAAATTTAATATTTGATTGAACATTATATACACTTTGTATAGTTGTGATTGTGCGTTGCCGATCACCTCTGTTTAAGGTGTTATTGATGTGCAGTTTTCATACATTTATAAATTAACTTATACAATAACAAATTAAATTATACATGGATAACATTGGTGATTATAACTCATAAACATATCTATTTGCAATATATATAAATATAAATATATATAGTTTTTATTTTTGTCTATGAATAATTAAATTTAACAAGTATTTTAATTACTGCATTGCATTAATTTGATTGAAAAACAGTAGTAATACTATTAATTATCAATTTTATAAATTTTGAGATATTTTGAATTGTTTATGAATTATTTAATTAGATATTTAAATTAATCTATGAAATATAAAATATATTTACAATGTAGTATAAATTAAACATTAATTATTTAATAACAAGTCTAATATATATTTCAGTAGTAGTAAAAATAAAACATTAATTATTTAATAATATGTCTATAATATCAGTGGATTAACACAGCTGGCAGCAAAAACAATTTGAATTAAAATAATATCTCTTTTACATAATATATTCTTGTTAAGAATATCTGAAATGCTGTGCAAGTTGAATTAATTCTGTGTAGATTTACTCATATAGTAGTATTATATTTTATTTGAATTTAAAGTAAAACTACAAGTTAGTATTGTTTTAAGTTTATTTATATAATTAAATCTAATGAAGTGAGTATGTAACTAATAAAGTGGATATCTAACTAAATATTAATTATGAATTATTATAATACCAATAGATGGCGACACTTTACCTTTCAGGTAGTTGTTGATAATATTGTTAATATTATATTTAATTTAACTATAGAGGGAGCTATTGATTGTATATTAATTTTACTTTCAGGAATTAAAATTGGATGGAGTAATATATATTCACGGATATAATTTTGTTATAAGTGTATTAAAACCAGAATTATTTTGTGTGTTTTTGAATCATTTTGTGTTTGGGTGTCATCGATGATGTTGTTGTGTTTTAAAAAAAGTGTGCTCTCAACTTGTCTTTCAAATCATTTCTCTCAACTCGACTTAGTCAACATGTATGATGCATTGCCATGTGGATGTGAATATTATGCAGAAGTTGTGACATTTTAAGGATTCTGTATAATTATTGTGAGTAAAATATTTTATCTACATTTTACGCGTTCATATTTCCAATTTTATTATTTCAAAACTGTTATCTCGTGGTAATTTCCTGAGGTGTTAAATACAGTTTTTGGGATAATCGATGTGAGTGAAATATATTGTATATTCTTAATGGTTTTTTATTTCCTATTTAAATATTTCCAAATTTTAATATTTCCAATTGTTGTCTGGTAATAATTCAGTGTACCTGGATGATTCTACTGATCTTAGCATTATGCCAGTAGAATTATGAAACACTGAATTATTATTTAAAACACATGTGGGTGCATCCAGGCTGATGAGTACATGTGCATGTGTTTTTTCATATCCAATTCATATTTAATTCTCATGTGGTCCAATTTTCCATTGCATATGGTTCATATTTAATTTATTAATCCATTTGTATTTACTTAATTGCAACTCCAATTTATAATTTTTTTTCCCTTTCTCTCTATTTCTTTTTTCTTTTTTCAGTATTCTTTAGGTATGAGTAAAATTTGGCCAATTACCATTGAAGCACAAGCTATGGTAATATTATGTTTGCACATGTTAATTATTAGCTATGTGGTATTCTGTATACACAGTATCATTGATTATCTCTTTGGAGATTTAAGTAGAATAGAACTTGATATGTTTTTTGAAATTCATAGATATTATAATTATATATATATATATATATATATATATATATATATATATATATATATATATATATATATAATTATAATATCTATGAATTTAAAAAAACATATCAAGTTCTATTCTACTTAAATCTCCAAAGAGATAATCAATGATACTGTGTATACAGAATACCACATAGCTAATAATTAACATGTGCAAACATAATATTACCATAGCTGATGCTTCAATGGTAATTGGCCAAATTTTACTCATACCAAAAGAATATTGAAAAAAGAAATAGAGAGAAAGGGGAAAAAAAAATTATAAATTGGAGTTGCAATTAAGTAAACACAAATGGATTAACAAATTAAATATGAACCATACACAATGGAAAATTGGACCACATGAGAATTAAATATGAATTGGACATGGAAAAACACATGCACATGTACTCATCAGCCTGGATGCACCCACATGTGTTTTAAATAATAATTCAGTGTTTCATAATTCTACTGGCATAATGCTAAGATCAGTAGAATCATCCAGGTACACTGAATTATTACCAGACAACAATTGGAAATATTAAAATTTGGAAATATTTAAATAGGAAATAAAAAACCATTAAGAAAATACAATATATTTCACTCACATCGATTATCCAAAAAACTGTAATTAACACCTCACTAAATTACCACGAGATAACAGTTTTGAAATAATAAAATTGGAAATATGAACGCGTAAAGTGTAGATAAAATATTTTACTCACAATAATTATACAGAATCCTTAAAATGTCACAACGTCTGCATAATATTCACATCCACATGGCAATGCATCATACATGTTGACTAAGTCGAGTTGAGAGAAATGATTTGTAAGACAAGTTAAGAGCACACTTTTTTTAAAACACAACCCCATAAATGACACCCAATCACAAAATGATTCAAAAACACTCAAAATAATTCTGGTTTTAATACACTTATAACAAATTTATATCCGTGAATATATATTACTCCATCCAATTTTAATTCCTGAAAGTAAAATTAATATACAATCAATAGCTCCCTCTATAGTTAAATTAAATATAATATTAACAATATTATCTACAACTACCTGAAAGGTAAAGTGTCGCCATCTATTGGTATTATAATAGTTCATAATTAATATTTAGTTAAATATCCACTTTATTAGTTACATACTCACTTCATTAGATTTATTTATATAAATAAACTTTAAAAAACAATACTAACTTGTAGTTTTACTTAAAATTCAAATAAAATATAATACTACTATATGAATAAATCTACACAGAATTAATTCAACTTGCACAGCATTTCAGATATTCTTAACAAGAATATATTATGTAAAAGAGATATTATTTTAATTCAAATTATTTTTGCTGCCAGCTGTGTTAATCCACTGATATTATAGACATTTATTAAATAATTAATGTTTTATTTTTACTACTACTTAAATATATATTAGACTTGTTTTTAAATAATTAATGTTTAATTTATACTACATTGTAAATATATTTTATATTTATAGATTAATTTAAATATCTAATTAAATAATTCATAAACAATTCAAAATATCTCAAAATTTATAATGTTGATAATTAATAGTATTACTACTGTTTTTCAATCAAATTAATGCAATGCAGTAATTAAAATACTTGTTAATTTTAATTATTCATAGACAAAAATAAAAACTATATATATTTATTTTTATATATATTGCAAATAGATATATATATATGAGTTATAATCACCAATGTTATCATTGTATAATTTAATTTGTTATTGTATAAGTTAATTTATAAATGTATGAAAACTACACATCAATAATACCTTAAACAGAGGTGATCGGCAACGCACAATCACAACTATACGAAGTATAAATAATGTTCAATCAAATATTAAATTTCCTAATATGTTATAATTGTAATTATGTATGTTATATTTGTAATTTTCTACATAAAGTGTATATAATGTTCAAACAAATATTAAATATTAAATTTCCTAATATGTTATAATTGTAATAATGTATGTTATAATTATTATTTTCTATATCTTTTGTTATATGTTATCGCACACTAAAACAATAATTTATTACATACCATGTTTATATTTAAATTATATAATAAATGTTATTTAAAAGAGTTGATGATTGAATTTATCATAAAAATTGGATATCCATATATTTTTGCTTGATCTCGAATATATCTAATATTTTTGTTTTTATTTATATCTGAGCATAAGTATTTTATACGATGTAGATAATTGATAATTATATTTTTATAAACAGATTTATGTAAACATGAAGCATAATTGGTAAAAATATTTACTTTAAATGGGAAATCAAATCTCTTATCATAAATATCAAAAATTAATTTATAATTATTAGTAATATTAATTTTTAAGTCAAGAAAGTTTATATTATTATTAATTAAATCATTTTCGCTTAATTTAAGCTGAGTAGGATAAAAATTGAGTGGTGATGTGCAATTTTTTTCATTGAAATAAAATATGATAATGTCATCAATATAGCGATAAAATACATAATCATTGTTCGGACTTATATTTCTTTCATAATAATATAAGTAAAGGTCAGAGAGAATACTAGATGCGGTTCCGCCCTGCGGAATTCCCTGGCATTGTTTATAGATAATATTGTCATATATAATGTAATTATTATGCAATGTAAAATTTAGTAAAGTTTTAAAAAAATTTACTGAAATATGTTCTTTTAATTTTAATTGAGATTTAAATTCTTTAAATAATATACACATTGTTTTATGTAAGTCTTTTATATCAATGTTATTAAATAAATCATTAAAATCCAATGTTTTTATGAATTTTACCGGATTGATATTATGTATTTTATTAATGAGTTGAAAACTATTTTTTAGGCAATGTTGGTTATTATGTTTTAACGTTATATCATATATCTGCTTTAAAATATTAAGTAGTAAATTGCTTGCATTTTTATTATATGTGTTACAACCGATGGTAACAGTGCGAAATTTAATAGGATTTTTATGAAATTTTGGAATTATAACAAGATAAGGATAATTAAAATTATTACATTTGATTTTTAGTAATTTGTGATAATTTAATAATTTTCTGTTATTTATTTCAATATTTAATTTAGTTTTATTAAAAATATTACTTGTGTTGATTGCATTGTGAATTAACACTTTATAGTATTCTTTACAAATGATAGCATAATTATTTGGAGATTTATCTACATAAGTAATTATAAATTTGTTTTGTAATTCTGATATATGTTTATTTATGTTTTTAAAAGCTGCATGTGTAATATGATGATAATTTTTTATAATTTCATTTTTTAATTTATCAATTACAGAAAATCTCCATTCACTGAAATATTCGATTGGTTTATTGTAATCAACAGCAATTTTATATATAAACAAATCAATATCTTGAATAAACTGCAATATTATGGATTTGATATTACACTTATATGGAAGACGAAATTTTGTGCCATTATGCATTAAGTTTTGTAAAATAGGTTGTTCTACAATATTAAGATCACCAGTAATGATATGACCATGTGTTGTATTTATATACTTTTGATATTTTGGGTCATTACAATAACATGGGTAATTCTTTGAAGAGACCAAATTTTTTGCAAAAGAATTGTAATTAAAAATTTTACGTCCAAGTGTGCGATTATATTTATATGTCTTGTGAATGGTAAAATTTTTTACTGGAAAATTATTATTAATGTTGTTTATTATATTGTGTAAATTTATATTATTAAATACATGATTGGAAAAATTTATAATTAATTGTGTATTATTAGTTTTATATTTAGGTTTATTAGAAAGACTTGTATTTAATAGGTTTGCTCTATAATGTAGAATATCATAAAAGATATCACAAAAATGTGGAGAATATTGATTCTTTTTAAATACCTTGAAATATTGGTTTATATATTTCTTTTTTATACTAAAAACATGTTTTCTTATAGCAAGCCAACAATAATCATTACAAAATTGTGCCTCAAGATTATCAAGCTCCTGTTGAATCACAATATCATCAGTGAATTTTTTGTTATTATGTTTACCTCTACCAGATCTAGAAGTTTTTTTTAAGTTTGAAAAATTTAATCCGGAATAAAGATTTTTATAATTTTCATATTTAGTTAAATCTGAAAATACAGGATGTGATTTTTTGTATACTAATTGATTTAATCCATAAGGATATGTAGTATTAAAATGTCTTATATATTTAGATTCTAGAAAAAGTCGTTCAGTAAATTTTTTTTGTATTTTAAGTATTTTAATAGTAATACTTTTAAAATCATGATTTTTGAAATGAGTATATTCAATATTATGAGTTGTTTGAAATTTAGAATTTTTATATTTATCAATATGAGAACGATGTAAATTTAGCCGCTTATGTAATTTTTGACAAGACTGTCCAATATATTCCATGTTACACGAATTGCATTTCAATGAATAGATTACATTGTATGCTTTGCAAAATTTTACCAAATTAAGATTGTTATTATTTGAAATCTGTGACTTATCAGCTAATGGACATGTAAGACAACGCTTAGATTCACACTCTCGAAAACATAGTACAGGCTTGGGACAATAGAATAGGTTATCTGATAACGATCCAGGAAGATCCCTAATAATCTTCCTGTACCGAGCATTAGTCCTGGATCCACCAAGGCCTAAATTGCCAGTATCTAACATTTTACTAATAACTGCCATATTTGTTTGATAGCAATAAAAATTGCAAGAAATACATATTAAATATATCTATAACATATTTAAAAAAAAATTGTTATGAATCAATCTTAATATTACTTGAATATCCATAAAAAAATAAAAAAAAATAAAAAAAAATATTAAGATTGACTGTTTAATACTTGATTAAATATAATAATGCTATATAATAAAACTATTTACATATATACATAAAGTCCCATTAAGCAAACTAACATCAAAAGACAACAATATAAAAACCCCTAGCAGTCATAAGTCAGTACAAAATTAATGTTGGTAAAAAAAAAAAAAAAAAAAATCATTAGAACCTGAATAAGATTTTATAAAGATGCCCTTGAAAATTCAATAGATAAACAAATGATACCAGGAAATAATTGTAATACTAAAATATTATTATTATTATTAAATTATTATTAAATACACCATTAAAAGCGCAATGCAGCTATAATAACTATGTATTTCAAACAGAAGTTAATCAAAGTGATTTGTGAGCCAATTAGGCTAAATTATGGTATCATATAAAAATCAATATTTTAACTAGCTAATTGTTGAAAAGAATATTGAAAAGAATATGTAAAAACCATTCCATACCAATTTGCGCAATGCAGCATAATTTTATAGAATGTTAAATAATTATAATATCTATGAATTTCAAAAAACATATCAAGTTCTATTCTACTTAAATCTCCAAAGAGATAATCAATGATACTGTGTATACAGAATACCACATAGCTAATAATTAACATGTGCAAACATAATATTACCATAGCTGATGCTTCAATGGTAATTGGCCAAATTTTACTCATACCAAAAGAATATTGAAAAAAGAAATAGAGAGAAAGGGGAAAAAAAAAATTATAAATTGGAGTTGCAATTAAGTAAACACAAATGGATTAACAAATTAAATATGAACCATACACAATGGAAAATTGGACCACATGAGAATTAAATATGAATTGGACATGGAAAAACACATGCACATGTACTCATCAGCCTGGATGCACCCACATGTGTTTTAAATAATAATTCAGTGTTTCATAATTCTACTGGCATAATGCTAAGATCAGTAGAATCATCCAGGTACACTGAATTATTACCAGACAACAATTGGAAATATTAAAATTTGGAAATATTTAAATAGGAAATAAAAAACCATTAAGAAAATACAATATATTTCACTCACATCGATTATCCAAAAAACTGTAATTAACACCTCACAAAATTACCACGAGATAACAGTTTTGAAATAATAAAATTGGAAATATGAACGCGTAAAGTGTAGATAAAATATTTTACTCACAATAATTATACAGAATCCTTAAAATGTCACAACGTCTGCATAATATTCACATCCACATGGCAATGCATCATACATGTTTATATATATATATATATATATACATATATATATATATATATATATATATATATATATATATATATATATATATATATATATATATATATATATATATATATATATATATATATATATATATATTAAGAAATGTGATTTTCTTAGAAAAATCTACTTACACTAATTCATTTTGCGTATAAAGAAGAAAACCACACTTTTGTTCATTTGATATATTAAAAAATACCGGCTTGATAGCTGATGGGCTGGGGTGCTTCGAAAAAAGAGGGTCAAGTGGTGGACATAACACGTATTCTAATCGTAGATTTGATGTAGAACAAAGTAAGAAACAAATTGTTTTCTCAGACCGAAAGCAAGTGCAATACGTAGCAGTTTTAAAAGATATGCATTTTTAATGAAATTGCATCGAGTTAAAGCATAATGTAAGTTTTCAAAAAATCGTTACTTAAAGTTATACAAAAGAGCGAGATATAAATCCTTCGAAAAAAATCTTACGTAATTCACTAGAAAAATTTGTGACAGTTACTTTTAATGTAAGTTTTCAAAAAATCGTTACTTAAAGTTATACAAAAGAGCGAGATATAAATCCTTCGAAAAAAAAATCTTACGTAATTCACTAGAAAAATTTGTGACAGTTACTTTTTAAGACATGGATACGATTCCTCATCGAAGACTTGACCTAGAATGAGATACAAGAAATTAGTTGTTTTAGTTCAAAAATTGCTGAAATACGTAGAGGCTTTAAAAAGTATGTATTTTAAGCGAAATGGTATTAAATCAAATTAAAGTGTAAATTTTAAACAAAAAATTTCATTACTTAAAATTACACAGAAAAAAGCGATATAAATATTTAAAAGAAAATCTTACGTATTTCACTAGAATAATATGTGACAATTACTATTCAAAGGAATCAAGTCGGTTGACTGAATATTGGCAAAACTAGAGTTCCCACCAATTTTGAAAATGCTGCTCTGAAAAAAGGAGAATCTCAAAGTTTTCGTTACTGTTTGCTCGTTGAAGCATATTCGATATGTATAACTCAAAAATTGCTCTTTCACATTCGATTCCAATTTCTAACTAATAAAATATGATCAATTTATGCGTATAAAGAATACATTTAAGTGAGAAAAATGTTAGAAATTTAGAACCCGTCAAAGTGGTGTTACCCCTTAAATAATTCTACAACTATTGAAAGATATTTAAGTTAAAATTAAAAAATAAAACTTTTAATTTCAAGTAAATTTAAACAGTCATACACAATAAGTAACATTGCATAAGCACTTAATGCAAAATGTTAGTACTCTTATTATTCATTATTCCTTATTCACGATGTTTAAATATTGAATCTCTTTAACATTAAATATTATTTTTAAAAAATCTTCTGAATAAAATTTCCTGTTACGCAAATTTTCGATATCATCCTTTTTAAACTCACTTTCATGAAAAGGAATATTAAATTAAATAATTCCGAAGAGAGCTCAAATAAATCAATTCTAACTATTTGTTTAACAATTTCTCTACATGAATTGTTTCGCAGTATTTTATCGTTATTAAAATATCAGCTTGATGTATTGTTCTGTGCATCCGGAGATTTTTAAAATAAATTACTCGGTTTGTTAAACTCGAGAATAATGCTTCATCTATGATTTATGCATATCTCTTGAATTATTTATAAAGTATTTCTGAATAATTTTCCCAAGTAAATTAATATGTATAAGATTAGTAGTTTTGACTGTTATGTTAAATACATTTATTCTTCTAATGATAAATTAAAACTTAATACCGCCTATATAATTCACAGTGGATTAATCTATATTATAAAGTTAAAGCTTGTCTTAGACTCTGACATATGAGTGAAACATATCTCATGTCATATTGGCGATGACAACGACCTGAGCAATCAATGTCCTCTTTTAGCAAACTGATTAACTTCTAAACATCACACAAGTTCACTTTTATCAAACATAAAATAATGTATACTTCAATGCAATTTGTTTGAAAACTGTGTCTTAATTTACAGATTTTTCTATAGTTTTGGAAATTACATTGAAACTTAATTTTCTTTTAATTCTATCTCTATCACGTTCATTCCGATTACGTAACATTAACCCGTATGCACATAAAACAATATAAATTCTTCTGCATTTTTTACGGCTAATATTCCAAAATGAAATTAAAACTTCACCAATGAGTACGAGGGAAAGTCATTAAGTAAGTCACAAAAGATAATTAAATAATAGCTTACAATGATATTCACTTCCAAACTATTTTTATTTCTCAACATATTCTCCACCAATATTTATGCCCTTATATCAACATTTTATCAGTGCCCCTACACCAGCTGCATAACATTCTTTGGGTTGCTGTCTCAGCCACATTAGGACTTCAAGTTGAACACAGGAGACAATTCAAAAGTTTGGTTGGCAACTTCTTCAACATCCACCATACAGCTTCGACTTAGCCATCATACAGCTTCGACAACTTTCGAAGGGATTTTCATCTGTTAGTCCACTAAACAACCATCTTGGAAGCAAGATGATGCTCACGGATGATGAAAAGGTTCATCTTGAAGTCCTAATGTGGCTGAGATAGCAACCCAGAGAATGTTATGCAGCTAGTGTTGGGGTACTGATAAAACGGTGATGCATAAAACTGGTGTAGAATGTGTTGAGAAATAAAAATAGTTTTGAAGTGAATATCATTGTAAGTTATTGTTTAATTATCTTTTGTGACTTACTTGACTTTCCCTCGTAAATAATCAAATAAATAAATAAATATAACACAAATTTGTCATATGTGTAATAGCTACACGATTATGACCTAAAATAATCATAATAAAAAGGGCTGCTGTAAATAGTGAAATCTTGGATGATTAGTCCTGGCATGCAGCTAATATGAATGTATCGATTTTAACAAATTTCAAAACTTTAAATTCGAATACATAATTGATATTACTCGTATTACATTGCTTTTTGATTATTTTGGCAATCTAAAAAATATATGAAGTAAAAAATCTATTATAGTTTTCAATTAAAACAAAATGTTTACACCGATGTTTTGTATACCAGACTATGTTTTGTAACACAAAATGCCGGGGTAGGATTCCTTGATTTTTTTAAAATATGAAACTTCTAAAAAAAGTAGACTTTCTGAAAGATAATTTTTATTTAAGCATGCACAGTATGAATATAACGCAGATTTAATATGAGATTTTATTCTCATTTATTTTGTAAATAATGCAAAAAAATATTAAAATTTTATTTTATAAAATATTTTGAATAAAATTTCTGGTAATGCAATTTTCCGATAGCGTCATTTTTAAAGTCAATTTCATAAACAGAAATATTGAATTAAATAATTGCAAATTAAACTGAAATAATGACAGTGCAACTTTGATAATATATTTTTAAATTACCTCTGCACGCTATGCTCCAGATATAGATAATAAAGAACAACAGTTAATGAAAGCTGAACATAAGAATTTAGATTTCTAAATTAATAAAGATTGTACGTATGGTACGTCCTCGCTCAGCATTTCCTCATCACTTTACTTTCTTCTATCCATACAAGAAGACAGTGCTATTCGTGAAATTTTTCGACTTCCGGTTTTTGACAGATTTATATATTTAAGAAGGTCCTGAACACGATTTGACTTTTTTTAAGTATCTGTCCGTGACACTGTGTGTCTGCCTGTCTGGATCTGATACAGATTTTGCGGACGTTCTAACTCAGGAAATGCTGCGTAGAATAGGATGAATTTTCATATGACGTTCTATCCTTATGTGAACTGGTGTTGCTTAGTTTTTAGGCAAATCCTCCAAGTGAGAACGCCTCAAATCGATGATATACTTGATTTATGTGATGCTTATTGGTATCTCCAGTTTATGTGTTCTGAGTTCAATGAAACATCACATTTAGAATCAATTAATAGGAATAGATTGTCATTCAATTTTGATTGCGGTCATCTGTTAGGGGTGCCAAAATTCAATTATTTTTTCGAAATATACGATGCTTATATCACCAGTTTAACTATACATAATTCAACGAAACTTCGAGCTTTGCACCCTGAATATGGGAATACATTGTGTAAAAAACCTATTTGCTAAATAGATGTATTTTTTTACTATTTAAATCATTAATTGATTTCATTTATGTAGAAGAATGTTTTCTGATGGCCACAACGTACTAGTCTTTGTGTTCGTATTAGCTATGTAACTTTTCAATGTCCTTTATTGTATTTTCATATTACGTAACGCATGAAGGTTTATTTGAAAAGAAAGGGGTGCACGTAATACGGCGAATATACAAAAACAAAAAATTGCAATTTCAAACTATAGGTGCTCGTAATACGGCGAATATACAAAAAAAGAGAAAATTGTAATTTCGAACTATAGCTGTGCATAATACTCCGGGATATCCATGGTATGAAGTGGGCGTTTTCTCAGCAAAAGTTTTTTTTTTTTTTTTTTTTTTTTTTTTTTTTTTTTTTTTTTTTTGTGGAATTTACGATATTTTACTTCGCGATGAGGAAGAAAATCGAGGATTCTAAAAGGTTTTCAGTTTTCCACTTTATTAGACAAGAAAGAGATTCTGACATATCTTTACTTTTCAGCTAAGGTAATACGTATTTCATATCCACATTTTCGCATAAATCACAATTCCCAGTTATATCTAGCATACGTTCGTATTGTCGAACTTAGCCGTATTTCCTTTTCAGGTTTTAGTAAAATTTGAGAACATGATACACAGTAGAACTCGATTTTACATCAGAAAATTATTTTTCACCACAATAAATGGCAAAATAGACGTACATATTATATTTCTTACAATACACACACCGCTGTTTATTTCATAGTTTCTTATTTTACCTCTTGAAACGCTGAAAGCGTTCTCAAATCCACATTAGTTACTTTTCGAATCGTGTTGGCGACGTCCTTTTCACTTTTAAACACATAAATTTGGATGTATTCTTATTCCGATTCAATGAAATCGAATAGCATTTCCAATTTTCCCGGAAAAGCAAATAAACTGCCATGCCTACATATTCTAAATTTTACGAGTAGTAATTGTTCCAACTGAATGAAATTGAGTAAAGGCCGGGACATGAACCCAGATAATTAAAATAAATTATTCTCCAATTCTTCCATTTTTCTTAACGTTGTTTATCACGTGTCTGGCATTCAGTTAGCTATTTTTATACATATGTAAAACGATATATGGCTTTATCTGTATTTTTTATGAGTAAAATAATTAGACGATTACATAAATATACATAAATCTTTATGAATTTAGTAGAGGGAAGAAATTTTATTTATTTTTGCCTTTACAGAGAATTTAGAAGTTTACATTTCTTTTATAGTATTTTACTTTACATGAAAATATATTTCAAATTATATTAAAATTTCATGTTTTAGTAACAGTTTAAATTTCCTTTTCTTTTTTCTCTCTTACGTTCAACAATAACTGTTTGTTGGAACAATAAAATTGGCATTTTTTTCCTTTTGTTTATGACAAGTACTTTTCACGGAAATTGAAAAATATATAAATTAATTCACATTTATCATTAATTGTTTTAATATATTTCTATAATGCGTGTGTCTAAAGATTGAAGCTTACAACTAGTAATGTATTATTAAAATCTGCATAAAATTTAGATGTATTTTATATTAGTATGTTATCTATTCATTTTTGCAATTACAAATTATATAAAAGAACCGTGAAATATATATTTTTTTTATTCCAGTGTGCTCACACGAAAATATATTCATGTAAAGGTATTAATACATATTTTAAAATCAAAAGCATTAAAAGCTTTATGAAATATTATTTTTTTCATAAAAGCTCTTTAAATTAGAAAAGGCAATTTTTTATAGCATCAAATATATTTAATCTATTCACATAAATCCTGGTTTAAAATGGCGAAAATTATCTTGTGAAATCTGAAGCAAAAAATACTTATTACTTCTGAGAATAAAAATGTCTAGAATATTATACTGAGGCTTTGGCTTCTATACAATGCTAGATTTATATACTCTGTCCGAAATGTACTTACATTAGCTATTGAGCTTTAAAAAATCTTTATTTTTCTCTGCATTTGACCGTTATCGGTTTGAAGATAGACACCGCATGCAGTGGCGCGTCAGTTAAAATTCACCAATAGTTGTATACAAACAGACAGAAATGTCTTTGGACACAACGTTTGCAGCAAGCGGCCGAAAGTCTTGTGTTTGTTAGGACTATAGGTTTCAAACTTTAAACCTCCATAATCCTTATCTACTTGATTGAATATCTTCCGTTTGGTATCCTAAAGTATAATTTATGAAAAAAATCAATTTGGTGTTTAAATTCGGTGTTCGTATAGAATTTTTCAAAGTTTGGTGCAGTTTTAGTTTTTAAAAGACTATTCATGCTTATTATTTTAATATAAATTCAAAAGAAGACATAATTTCCAGTTGAATTGTTATTTTCGTTTTTTCCCATGGGGCTTTACATTTTGGGATTAAAATGTATGAGGGTGTTCTGTCCTTGTTTTGGCCGAATGTACAAGAAGGCATAGGCTTTTTTTAAATAACAATATTTGTGTCGCAAGAATAATTTATTTTGTTCACCAACAATTGGCGTTTCAGTTGTATTAGATGATTGTACAGCGTCTCAGCGCAGATCGCAACGTAACTAGGATTACAAATTGTTCACGGACATCATTAATGGAAATAGCTTTCCGGCGCCACAAGCCACAAGACACTCTACAAGGTGTCAAAAAGAAGTTATATTGTAATTCCTGGCACCTGATAGCGTAAATAGTGTCAAACAGTAGGTTTGAGACCCCTAGAGTGCTAACTGTCTGTGGTAAATAAAGTTATTATCATTGTTTGTCATCTACAAATTAAAATATATTTCTATCTATTTGTGTTAAGACCGCATTTTGATAATGTTTATACCTTTTGAGACACACGTGTCGCTTAACACTTTGTATCACCGCATTGCATATCTGCAACATACCCAAAAATCAATGTTACTTATACAGCTGACATTAAAATACGTTTTATTTATTGCTGATATCTCCCGACACAACAGTTAATATATATTGTTCATAGAATTTTCAACAGACAGCAATACTGAGTTCAATTTTCATGTCAAAGTTGTATTCATCGTTTAAGCAGTTTCGCATCGTTATTGCTAAAATGGACTTCGTAAATTTTGTAAAATTAAAAAGGCTGGAGATGTTGAAAAATATATGTTTTACAAAGGTAATTTCGTATACTTTACAATTTTGTATTAGAAATTGACACTATTTATGAGAAGCATGTTTTTTTTGTGTGTGTTTATTGCAGCTGCGATAAAAAGTACCTTTTAGCCAATATATTTTTACTTTCATTATCTAATATTTTTTATTAATTTTACATGCTTATACTGATGTATTCTAACATCTGAGCAAATATTTTTCAAATCGGAGTTGTTGTATCATAAAGGGTTAAAGCTTATTCTGATACCGCTGGGAGGACACACGCTGCATTTCAGAATCGTTTTAAATCGTATAATAACGAACTTCTTCACATGTCTTCAAGCTCAAAATAACATTCTTTAGGGTGTCCGAGAATTATTGGACACATTACGAAATTATGAAAACGAAAAGGTAAGAACAGTGGTGTTTTTTCGATGTCACGTATTAATAACATGTTTCCGAAATATTTTTTAGCAGCAATGTTATTCCTAGAATTCTCCCCAAAAGATAGATTGGTCGTGGTGGTCTGAATCCTTGGCTTCCTGGATCTCTAGATTTAACCCCGTTTGATTTTTTTCATGTGGGATTATGTGAAGGATTGTGTGTATCAGACGCCTTGTACTAATTTGCAGGAACTGAAGCAGCGTATCGCAGCTGTTGTTGCATCCATAACTCCTCAGATGCTTTCAAATACATGGAATAAAATGGAGTATCGCTTGGACATAGCTACTACACGTAACTAAGAGATCTCACATCGATATATATTAACTTATGCAAGTCTACTGTAAGTTAGTAAACACATTTTGCTTCTATACTATCTAGTTTTTCTTTTACGTAATTTTGAAATGTGTCCAATAATTTTCGGACACCTTGTATAATGAATTATTGGTAAATATCCCTTTCAAATTCCATTGTGATAATGCAACTGATATCTTACTACTGAGGAAACTTAAATAAATGGTTGACTTAATTTTTCATTTTTTTCGAGCATTTAGATTTAATTATTTTCCCATTTATAAGAGTATTTTAAGCGAACGTGGTTTATTTAAAGAAAATTAATTGACGAAAGACACATACACTTTTCTTTTATTTAACACTACTTCTGCAATATAAGAATATTCTGACAAAAGTCCCACAATAATAATTTATCTTCCAGCTAACAAGTGATAAAACAGCTCCCTTATGATACTGAGCAAATCTGATACCTCATTAATCATGATAGTTTCACTCATGTCTTATTCAGCTTCGTAGTTTTTGTATGTATATATTTGCTCACGAATTTACCAAGCTGTGGCTATTATATTAGCTTTTTACTTTTATTTATTATTTATTCCTTTTTGAGTAACGTTGTGACTGTTATGTTATATTTCTGTATTTATTTATTATTCTTTTGTGAATAAATAGAGCGAAATTTGTAAATTCTGATGATGTAATATTCATTTTTGTAATAAGACATATGTGGCGAAACATTTCATAACTGTGATAAAATATAATAGTAACAAAATAAATGAATAAAATTTTTCTTATTATTTTGTAAATGACTTAATAATGTTTATACGGAAGAAGTGATATAAAGGAACACTGCATTTACTCAAGATCTCCGAAATTTGATTTTATTTATATAGTATTTCGGTTGGTGTCTAGGAGCAATGAGTCCACACGGTTTTCAAAATTAGATTACGCAGAGTTTTGATACATCTGGATTAATTATGATAATATAAAATATTTACAACAATAATTATAATTGGTTAAACATTATCTAACCGTCTGTCAAATTTTAGACTTAGTCCTTAGTGCGATCCACCGACCACCTAGAAAATTTAAAAGAAAGAACCCCTCGCGGTCCGCCTGACCGGGACGAAAGTTCTCGCTCCTCTGATATTCTTCTCACGATGAAAAATGTATATCTCATCATAATTCTATTGTGCGGGAACCTGAGAACTTGGGTTCCAGATCACAAGCCTCAATTAAAAATGTCCTGCGCCTTGCAGTCAGAAGTTCAGATAACGAACTTTTGCGACCACATTTATTATTTTTTGTTATTATTATTACTTTTTTTTGCCAAAAATATTGATATTGGTATTTTTTATAATAATGTATTTCATGGATGTTAAAAAATATCATAAACAAATTCAGAAATATATTCCCATTAAATCATAATCTAGAGCAGTTTTCACACCAGAAAAAAAAAACTGTTCACTGTTTTCTGTACTGAATGATACCTTAATTCGTATTGATTTCAGTTTTTTGAATTTTTGTTATCTTTATTCGTCATTGAAGAAAAGAAGACTAAAACTATTAAAAAAGGGCTTTCGTAGAATGTGGATATTCTACATGAACATTGATGTGTTGCAAAAATGGTTTCATCTTCAATCAAAGAACTCTAATTTTCAAAGTATGGATTGCGAAAAGTGAGATTATGAAGAAAAGAACATTTTATGGAAATCTAGATTTGGTACCTGGCAATTCATATATGTATTTAATATGTGAAATTTTTAAGTAGGTCGGTTTGCATAAGGTGCTTCTTTCTCCTTCGTTGCAATGGCTATCACAGGGTAATAAGAGCTATTTGTTAGAGCTTTGAGTATAGTTGATCTAGATTCATGGAATCCAAAGTCATAAAATTCAACTATTGTTTTTATGTGTTTAGGGCTTCGGTAAAGTTTAGAAAACTTAAGGATAATTATCTTCATTACAATTTGAGAAATTGAAAAAAAAAAGCTCACTTCTTGATCAGTTTTATAAAAATCATAATCACTCTTGTCCATGACTGCATTTCTTTCAAACATTCTTCAGGTGCTCATCAATTATTTACTTCCAACATCCTTTTTTATCACACGAAGGATATCCGATTTTATCCCAAGAGAATGAGGGTCAAAAAGCAAGTTTTAAAATTTCACCTATAAATGCTAGAAACAATTTCAATGTGAGAAATAAATCCTTATAAAATGTTGTACATAATAACATAAAAATTTTCAATGACTTTAAATGTCTTCATATTTAAAAAATTCGAAAATTAGCAAACATTAAAACAAAAAAATTATAAAATATACTTTCCGACACACAAACAAATACCAATATAGAGATACCGTAATGGCTGCTTTTTCTTGCTTTGAACTAAGTATTTCAACTAGTAGCGGCTTGAGGGCTATACAATTTGAATCAAACTGAGATATTTGTTTTTCATCCGACTACACCGTTTTACCCACTTTCCGCTACTTATTTGCAAAAGTAGGTTGTATTCATCTCATAAAAAATTCTTTAATGCGTGAATAGGTCGATTTACAAAGTACTGTTCAAGACATTAAAAAAGTAGCTTGTGAATTAGTTATTAAAATTAACTTTGTTAGATATAGATTTCTGTAAGTAAAGTAAGCTTTCTTCAATGTAAAAAAAAAATACGTACATTATCACTACAATTTTTATATTTTTACGGATTTTTTTCGATGAATGAAATTCCGTGAATGTATTATTAAAACAGCGCATGTGAATTTAAGAACAGCCTTGTCAAATAACATTGCTAAAAGACTGGTTAAATTGTCATTTCCAACTAAGGCTGTAGGATTTGTTTTGAATTTAATCTTTAAAACAAATTCCACATAAAATATACTGCCGAAATACATTTTTTGTGTATTAAAATAAAAACAAATCCTACAACATTGATAAAAATTACAATTTATCTTAATTCTGAAATGTTACACATCTCAAGGATATACTTACATTTATATTCGTAATTTTCTAACTCATTTACGAAATACTTATACTGGGAAAAATGCTAATGACGTTTTCTTATTAATTAATCAATATAATTTTTCGCTACATTAAATGTTATAAAAGTTTTTAAAAAGAAAATTTCAGAATAATAATATGTATAAAAAAGAAATAAGAAATGTAAATATATAAAATAAAAAAACATGAGAATATTTCATAAAATAAAATAATTATAATTATATATTTCAGTAGACTAATTTAGTTTCAATTTTTAAAACAGAGAACGAATATTTTATATCCTTAAATACTGTTTTATTAGTGGAACATAACTGCTCAATTTCAACAAAAACCTTTTGTGCAATCGAGGTCAAAATATTCATACTTTAAATATTGCATCTTAGGATTTACTATCCAATTTTTAAGAAATTTATCTACTGTTAATTAAATAGACGGCTTTAGATTTTCATTTAGTATCATGAGAAAAACATGTTTACGTTAACGATCAAGTTCACTGAATCTCTTGGGAGAATTATGCAGATACTTTAACTAATAAATAATTCAAAACGTATGCATAAATCATAAAATATACATTACTAATGACTTTTGAAAACATAGTCTCAGTTGAACATTTACAGAAAGTGTAATTTGTTAAAAATGACTCTATGCATAACACATATCACATTTCATAAAGCAAATGATGTCTTTTTTATTTCTTATTATCGCAATAAAATAGCGTGAAATAGATCAGATGAATATATTTTTAAATAAGTATTTTGAAATAATTATTTACTTAATTTATTTGGCAATTATTAAAAGCACATAAAAAATCAGGAAAATGAGTTTAAATTGAGAAATTTCATTACTGGAGTTTATGTTTCTAAGAAATTTTTAGATTTTAAGATGACAAAATACTTATTGACAAACAATAGACCATAAAATTACAAATATTTTGTGAATATTTTACATAAAATCCAAGAAATGAGAGATAATACAATTTGCTATTGCAGCAATTGTTTTATGAAAAATGTAGGCTTAATCTTTTTATTATTCTAAAAATTTACTAGGAAAAAAAAAAATTCTATTCCACAAAAATGTCACTGTTATTTTTCATTGTCTAATTACAGGAACGAAACGTAAATTAGCAATCATTTTATCAAGTAATTTGAGATATTTTAATTAATTTATATTTTTTTTTTCAATGAGTGTTTAAGCAAATCTATCAAGTAATTAAATAATAAAACTTTGTAAGAATCACCATAAAAACAAAAAAACACACAGAACGAGTTTCGGGTTGGAAATTTTAGCAGACCATCATCAGCCAATGTAAACACGTGTCCGTACGAGGACAAAGTCACAAATAAACAGGAAGGGCATAAAGAAGAGCCTACAAAGAGTGCGACAGGTGGAACTAGCTGAAAGGTAAACACCAATCACAGAGGAACACATACAGAAAGAAGTGTTGCCAAAATATGATAGAAATAATAACAAAAAAGAAAAGAGAAAAGAAAAAATAAATAAATAAACAAATTTTAAAAAAAAGAAAAGATGTAAATTAAAAACTAAAAGAGAAAACGCAACGTCTCCTTACGGACACGTGTTTACATTAGACGATGACGGGTTATGTTAAAATTTCCAACCTAAAACGCGCCCTGTGTGTTCTTTTGTTTTCATGGTGATTCTTACAAAGTTTTATTATTTAATTGTGATTTATCACCAGTTGTTTCGGTGGTGTTTCATAAGTACCAAGTATTATTTGTAAAAAATATGAAAAGACAAGTAATGATTTTTTTACGTGTGACATTTTCTGAAATTATTGTACATTTTAAGATCTTTTTCGTGCAATTATTTATACAAGCTATTTTTACAGGTTTTTCATGTTTTTCTCCATTTTATGAGAAGTGATGCCTTTCTCTAATTTAGGAGAGACGATGCCTTTTCATGCTTATTCCTGTGTTGGAAATAGCTATTGTTCAACCATGAATGTCTAACTGACCTATGTACGAATATGGACTTGTTTCACATGTTATTGGAAGGCAATTTTATTGGTGGGCTTTTAAAACCTCGGAAAAAATTCGTTAAAATAACGGATTTCTCTTTATTAACGGTTATTTATTAACGGTTTTCTCTCGCTATCATTTTTTCTCTAAATTTAAAAGAAAATATAAAGAAAAAGTATGGACATAACAGGAAACATCAAACGTTTTTAATGACATTATAAAACAAGCATTATTAATTCCCCTAAATTCTACTAATGAAGTATAGCAGATTGTTCCAGTACAATTAAGCAAATATTTCCAAAAAGTCTCTCGAAGCTACAATTTAAATAATTTAAAGGCCTAATAAACATATATATTAAAGAACATTTTCCTCACTTTTAGCGAATAATATTTTTTATGAATCTTCTAATATTTTCACTTAAATATTTACATTATATTAAACTACCTTCAACCTTAAATGTTGATAAAATACTTTTATTACATCAAATGACAAATTTAATGCTTATTTTTTCATTTTTTCTGTTTTCAGCTATTCACTTCGTATTTATTAATTTTATTTTTATTTATTTAATTTATTTTTTTAACGTTTATTGTTCTTCAATTTTTGTTTTAAGAATTATATTTGCTGGTTCTGTACTTTCAATTAATCTGGACACAAAAAGCATGAAAAATCTTTGATTCATGACAGGATAAAAATTATTAATAATCAGATGACTTTTTTTATATATTTCAGTTCCTTATTATTATTATCTTGTAGAAAATGTCAAAACGTTGCAAGAACAGACTTGTATTTGTTATTTTTATCTCTTCTTTTCCGTTTAATAGAAGAAAAAACCATATAATATATACATTTTTACATACGGTTGGTTTTAATTTTTTTCTCTCGCTATCAGCTCCTTAATGCAAAAAAATGACAAAATAAGTAATTATTTACATTATATTATAATATGTTTCACGATAAATGTTGATAAAATATTTTTATTACATCAAATGGCAAATTTAACATCTGGCAGTATCTAGCTACTCTTATAAAGAGTTTCTAGATTGTGAGCATATTGTCCGACACCTAGCACCTTGTGCTTGGAAAGGACTGTATCTATCGTTCCTCTGACATTCGCAAGTGTGAGCATGCCTCCCTGAATCTGGGTTTTGCGGTTATTTTTGTACAGTTATATGCAAATTAGCTTACTGTAGTCGACTGAGGAAGTATAAATACGAATGTTAGAGTTTTAACGGACGGTTTAGCCGAGTCTCTCACAAGTGGTCATTTAGACCGCTGGCTAGAACTTCAGTTCAAACATCGCGCCATTTTGTGTTGAAATTTTGGAGTAATCTGAGTGTACATTCAAAACCTGCAGCTAAGAAGTTTGCCTTTTGGTAAGTTAATCTACGTAATTTAAGAACATAATAATTCAGACAAAATTAAATACAATAAACCAACGTGAGGAAAAAATTGGCCTTGGCCAGGACTCGAACCTGGGACCTTCAGCGTAACGTGTTGTTGCTCTGACCACTGAGCTACCAAGGTTGATATCCTAGACCGGCAATTTCTCACATTTATACATGTTGGAAAGAGTCAAGGGCCAGAAAATCATGCAGCACGAGATGACAATAGCAGCGATGAATTAATAAATATTCATCGGTCAGTAATTACATATTAAAGCAAATAAATAATACGTATGATTATTTTTTTTAAGTTAAACTTAAGAATATATTAATTCAGACACAATTAAATATAATAACTCAACATGATCGAAGAATTGACCTGGTCCAGGATTAGATCCTGGGACCTTCAGCGTAATGTGCAGTTGCTCTGATCACTGAGCTATCCAGGCTGATACCTTAGCCCGACAAATTCTAACATTTATACATGTTGTAAGAGTCACCGGCCAGCAAATCATGCAGCACGATTGTACAGGACCAGGCCAATTTTTCATTCATGTTGGGTTATTGTATTTAATTGTGTCTGAATTAATATGTTCTTAAATTGCACTTAAAAAAGTAACCAGTCTTATTGTCTATGTACTTTATTAGTATTTTACGTATTTGAATAAAGTAATTTTCGGAATTCACAGGATTCTAGTTAGTAGAGAGATTTGATATGGTTTTAAAATGCTTTCGATTAAGTTTTTCAGAAATAATTATTCTTAGAAATAGACGTCGACTTAGGTACGATGTTGAGAAGCTATTTCCCTTGCATAAATTCAGTTAAAATCAGCAAATTTGCATTTAGTTATTTTGACAGTCAGTTAAATCCAAATTTGATTATAATTGTAAATGTATGCCCTCTTCACTGCAAGCCTTATCTTATATTTGTTTTAATAAAAGTGTGTTTTAGTATATATATATATATGTATATTGTCATGGCCTCCACTTCGAATAATGTGTCCTCTAGGGGCGATCTTAAGTGGCTTAACTTTTCATCTTTTTTTTTCTTTTTTTCTGTGGTTCAGCATAACGTCTTCCTTTTTTTTGTCATTTCATATTGCTTATTAATTTGCAATTTTTGCTGTAAGAATTATATTTTCTGGTTGTGTACTATAAATTAGTTTTGCGGCAAAAAACACGAAAGTTTGTTTTGATTCATGGCAAAACAGGGATCATTTTTAAAATATATTTTTTAGCTTCTTATCACTTTTATATGGTAGAATATGTCAAAACGTTTAACAAAAAGAAAAAAAAACAAGTACTTGTTATTCTTACCTCTATACTTCAAGAGATCTTTTTTATTACGAATAATCATTCGTAAAAAAAAAAGAATAATAATAATAATTTTTACATAGGTCCTCTATTAATCCTTTCTTTATCTTAACATCACTCAATACCTAAAAAAAATGACAAAAAATTAAACACTTTTACACAAATTTTACTTAACTAATTGAAACGATAAATGTTGAAAAAATACTTTCATGTATCAAACGAAAAATCTAATCCTTAATTTTTTTAATGTATCTTTTATACCATTCATCATGTTTTTTTTCTTCATTTAAAGTTTTTTTCTTCAATTTTATGAAAAATGTTACATTTTCGAGTTTTTTACGTTCAATTAATCTCATAAATAACCATGAGAATAATTTTATTTACGAAAAAATAATTTTTTGAGATAGACGTTATACATTTTTTTAAATTTATTATTACCATATTGCATAAAATCTTAATTTTTACAAGTAAAAATTCTTTTAATGTGCAAAGTTTATTCTATTTTTTTTTTGTGAGTATTTTTTATTTTTAAAGATAAATCGTTTATATAAAACGAGAATTTTCTTTTAGAGTTAAATTTTATACCTTAAAAAATATATGTAATTTTATGTTATATATAACGTCAAATTGGCGAAATAAAACGTCTTTTTTCTGTTTTCTCTTCGATTACAATGCTGGTAAAAGTATATGCGTATATATATTTTTTTTTCAATCAATGGAAAACTGAAAATTAGAAAATATTAGATTAAAATCAGATACCCTAATCATTATTCAACGTTTAATATTCAATAAAGTCATTTTACTTGAAACATAAAGAAAATAAGGTTTCCTTATTCCTTGGAGAACGAGACATTTCTTTTTATTCGTTTTTAAATCTGTCAAAATAAGGTAAATATTTTCCGGAAATGGTTAAATTATAAAAAAAAAATAATAACTTTATTTTTTTCTGTTTTTGTACTGAGATCATTTTTTTCTTCTAAAGAAATTACTGTATTATATAAGCAAATTGCTTGGGGGGGGGGATATCTTACATCCATTGAAACGAGCAGGGAAGACCGAGCTATGCTCGATCAAAATTAGCTTTGAGTTCAAATATCATAACCCATGACCAAAATGACCGCTTAATAAAATTTTCTCGAACATGTGACCAAGCCCAACTGTCTTCCAGTGCCCGAAACCCGTAAGATATAAAATTTAGTCAAAATTGTCTGAGCCGTATTTTACATAAAATTAGCTTGACCAAAGAACCCAAAAATGACTCACTATTCAGATTTTCTCGAGCATGTGACCCAGTCCAATGACTTTCTCGTGACCAAAAACCGTAGGATAAAAAATTTTGTTCAAATCGTCTGAGCCGTTTTTAAGATAAAAATAGCTTGACCCATAATGACCAATGACCAAAATGACCCACTAATCGAATTTTCTCGAACATGTGACCTAGCCCAACAATCTTCTCGTGCCCGAAAACCATATGATGCAAATTTTAGTCTAAATAGTTTGAGCAGTATTTTAAATAAAATTGGTTTGACCCACAGTGACCCACTAATCGAATTTTCTCGAACATGTGACATAGCCCAATGATTTTCTCGTGCCCTAAACTCGTAGGATACAAAATTTATTCAAAATTGTTAGAGCCGTTTTTTAGATAAAATTAACTTGACACGCGTTGACCCAAAAATGACCCACTAATCGAAATTTCTCGAACATGTGACCCAGCTCAATACTCTTCTCGTGACCGAAAATGGTAGGATGCAAAATTTAGTCAAAATCGTTTAAACCGTTTTTTAGATATAATTAGCTTGACCTTGAGCCATGGTGACTCAAAATGACCCACTAATCGAATTTTCTCGTGACCTCACCCAATCGTTTTCTAGTGCCCTAAAACGGTAGGATACAAAATTTCGTCCAACTCGTTAAAGCTGTTTTTAAGATAAAATTTGCTTATATAACCACATACACAGGATTTGCTCGTATTAGACTATATGGATGGTTTCTTCTTGATATAATTTTGCAGGAGCTGTGTTTTTTCTATTATACTTAATATCAGCTGCATGTTCCTTTTTTCTGTAACTAAATTTCCTGCTTATCCTGCCAATATAGTAATTCTTTGATCCACCTTCTTTAATAAATGGTATTTCATATAGTCCTGAATAATTCTCAAAAATCATTGAGTTAATTTTACTGCAAGTGATATTCTTTATTGGCTATTAAACATATATTAAAACGTTCAATAATGTTTTTTAAATTTTCAAAACAGCTTGGATAATATTGAACAAATTTGTTTTCTCGTTTTTTATTATTGGCAACATCCATGATTAATTTAATAATATGGTAAACCTTAAAACCATTATTACAAGCAATTCCGTGGCTACAAATATGGAAATAAATATCCAAGTAAAAAAAAAAAAAAAAAAAATACCGTGAGTAATTTTAAAAATTACGTGAAAAATTTAATGGTAGCGTTTCAAATAACTTCATAGAACGTGCAATTATAGGATATTCTTATTTGTTTAGCTACTCGCTAAGATGGGACCGAAACATGTCCACAGTGTAATAAAACTTATTTTACTGTTTATATATTTTTTTTATTTTTCGCCTTTTAGCAATTAAAAGAAGTATATTATTACAAGGTGTTATAATTTGTTATAATTATATAAATATATTATTACAAGGTGTTATAATTTGTTATAATTATGTAAGTATATTATTACAAGGTGTTATATTTTGTTATAATTATAGAAGTATATTATTACAAGGTGTTATAATTTGTTATAATTATATAAGTATATTATTACAAGGTGTTATAATTTGTTATAATTATGTAAGTATATTATTACAAGGTGTTATAATTTGTTATAATTATAGAAGTATATTATTACAAGGTGTTATAATTTATTATAATTATATAAGTATATTATTACAAGGTGTTATAATTTGTTATAATTATGTAAGTGTATTATTACAAGGTGTTATATTTTGTTATAATTATGTAAGTATATTATTACAAGGTGTTATAATTTGTTATAATTATATAAGTATATTATTACAAGGTGTTATAATTTGTTATAATTATGTAAGTATATTATTACAAGGTGTTATATTTTGTTATAATTATAGAAGTATATTATTACAAGGTGTTATAATTTGTTATAATTATATAAGTATATTATTACAAGGTGTTATAATTTGTTATAATTATATAAGTATATTATTACAAGGTGTTATAATTTGTTATAATGATGCAAGTATATTATTACAAGGTGTTATATTTTGTTATAATTATTGAAGTATATTATTACAAGGTGTTATAATTTGTTTTAATTATGTAAGTATATTATTACAAGGTGTTATAATTTGTTATAATTATATAAGTATATTAATACAAGGTGTTATAATTTGTTATAATTATATAAGTATATTATTACAAGGTGTTATAATTTGTTATAATTATGTAAGTATATTATTTCAAGGTGTTATAATTTGTTATAATTATATAAGTATATTATTACAAGGTGTTATAATTTGTTGTAATTATATAAGTATATTATTACAAGGTGTTATAATTTGTTATAATTGTATAAGTATATTATTACAAGGTGTTATAATTTGTTATAATTATATTATGCATTTTAGGACCCGAATTTATTAAAGAAAAGCTACTTAAATATGAGCACATATTGCAAATTTTTAGTCTGAAAAAAGTGTGGTTAATTTCAACGTAATATTCAGACACTAAAGCACAAAATCATATACTTTCCTTCAGATAGAAATGAAATGTTTTCAAGAATGATTTTTATCCAAGAGAATGCATTAAAATATATAAATTTAAAAAAAAAACTACAATGAAAAATAATATCAACCAAACTTCCTGATTCTGTTTGATTTTCTCTGTTTTGCTCTTTCGGTATAAGATGTTTTCTTTTACTGTATTCTCTATATAAATTTGAAGAAATTACTAGAAGGACAGGATAATATTAAAATAAATTTACATAACATGAAAAATGAATTTCTAATAGGTTATATTTAACGATTTTTTTAAAAAATAAATAATAATGTTTAATATTTTTTTAAGATGGAATTTGTTTTCCTTTGTATTTGCAACTGGCACAGAAAAAATAAGAAATATTTTCTGAAAATATAAATCATAAGAAATAGAATAAATTTAATTTTCTATTTATAAATATTTTTCTCACTGGGATTCTTTTCCCTCTTTGCAATGAATTGCTATCTTATCAGAATGTGAAATATAAAAGAATCTCCACGCTGACCTATCCAATAATAATAATAATAATAATAATAATAATAAGCTTTAATGTCATTATTATGAGCCCTTTGTGCAAAAAATCTATGTCTGTGTTATGCATTTAATATCTTTTCCATGTATGTTATTTATAAGATAACTATATGTATATATTCGTGAAATAACAACGATTTGATATGTGCGGAGCTTTTGTCATCCCTGGCCAATCTATTTTTTTTTCTTTATTACCATAGCAATGGATCATAGTGTCAATTTTAAAGTGTCTGTTGTTTTACATTATTAAACTTTTCTTTGCTTTGAAACGGATTACGGTTATCCACGCTCACATATTTATTCACAGTTATTTCAGGTGAAAATGAATTATTTAATTTTCATAGAGGTACTATGTACACGAGGTTCAATTTCAGAATATTTTTTACAATATATTTCCCTATAAAATAACGTTTGAATTTAAATTATGAAATTTTACTATATCTAAATGTTACGTCACAGAATCATGATCATTCCTTCTTTTTATCGTCTCATTTTGTTTGTTTCCTTCGTATTTTTTTCCGAGCAGTTTTTTTTTCTGAAAGGATGTTTTACATATTCATTTTTTTTTAATATGAAGTTATCTCTTCAAGTTATTAACTAACTCAAAATTAGAGTTTTCAGACTACACTGTAAAAAAAAAATTGCAGTTAAATTACGGGCAGAGGCCGGCAGCAGAGATTCCAGCCATACCCCGTAAAAAAAAAAAAAAAAAAAAAAAAAAAAAAAAAAAAATCCTTGCCCATCATTTTGTGCAACCCGTAATTTTTCGGGCAAAGTAATATAGCATTTTAAAGCACAGGATATAATGCACTTTAAAACACAATAACACTTTGCTTACTGTTCCGTAGCACGTAGCACGTTAGATAATCATCACAGAATCTCTGTTTTGGCGGGTTAAAATTTTCGAAATACGAGTAAAATGAAGGGTTACACCCTAGCGGAGGACAATTTAAGGGGTCGTACCGTATTTTTGCTAACATATCGGCTAGAACTGTAAGAATATGTGGATTGCTCTTAATTTTCTAAGTATCTAAGGGATAAGGCCGCTTATTTAGTGGATCAGACCGTTTTTCATCAAATAAGGCTGTTGCCCGTGAAAATTGAAGGGCAAACGCTCATAAATTTACAGTTTTTTCTGAGAGTGTAGGAATTTTATTAGAAACATAATCAATTACCTTAAAATTCACATTTTCTTATTTAATTATTAATAAAACTTAGTCTGATTTATTTTCATCTACTTTTTCCCTTACCATTAAATTACTTTTCGACTTACAGTGGTATTTAATCCAAACGTCACTTATTAAAAGAAAATAAATTGTCGAAAGACACATAAACTGTATTTATTATTATACTGCATCTGCGATACTATAGAATATTTCTGACAAAAATCTCAAAATACTAATTCCTCTTCTACCTAACAAGTGATAAAGCAGTTCCCTTATGTCCTGAGACAATATATAATATAATATAATCATAAATTTTATTTAATTATTAATCATAAACTTTATTTATTATTTATTGAGATGCAAAGTAGATGAGAAAGAATTTCAAAATATTTTTCTACAGCGCATTTCCCTTTTGCTTTATTTTGCTTCGTAGTTTTTTAATGTATATATATATATATACTTGCTTCCAAATTTATCAAACTATGACTATTATACTATACATTTTTATTTGTAATTCTTTACTGAATACAAATAACTAAAATATTGTATTAAAATAAAAGTCGAGCAACATTTGTAAATTTTGATGATATGATTTCTACTTCTCTAACAACACATATGTAGCGAAGTATTTCATAAAATAGTAAACGAGCTCTAATTATAGTAAAATAAACTTTCATATTTATTATTAAAAATATATATAATAGCAAATATTGTTTTAAAGTAAAGTGAATAATATTTTGTAGTTTGTGGTAAAGTACATTATACTTAAGCAAACGCTATTTATTTATTGAAAATAAATTGCCGAAAGACTTATAACCGTTTTTCTCATGCTTTCACATGTGAAAAAGTGTGTTTGACAAACGTTTTAGAATAAAATGGGAAAGTATGGTAAAATGGGATACCTTATTATTTGTATCTTCCTGAAACCAGACTATCCAATGTTATTGACTGATATTTTTCATAAATACTCTTTACTTACCCTTGTACAGAAATATAATTAGATGTATTTGATGTATTTATCACATTTTAATTAATTAATGCTTTACTTGGGACAGTCAAAATATCCGGTCTTATACGTCAGTTTTATAAGACCACTTGGATGTATTAATCTTACAGGAAATGAAAGGGTTTATACTTTCTTTTAAAAAGAAACAAACTATTTTATTTACAACTCTGATTAAGAAACTAAAATTACGATATTCCAATTATAAGTCTAAAGGTAACGAATTATTTGAAGATATCATTTTCAAATTTCAATGTTATAAAGCTTTAATATATCTGTATCACGAAATTTAAATAAATCCAAGAGTGCATTATTTATTTATTTATTCTAACATTTATATTTAATTCATTTTCTACTTACAGATTTTTTTACGTTCAGGGTGTCCCAAAAGACCTTCACACATTTTAAAATTCAATAAAAGATGGAGCAATTGGAGTACGAGAGTACGGTTTAGACTAAAACGATTCTTATGATCTGAAATTTTGTTTAAGCAAATAAAAAAATTAATTCCAAAAATTTCTCATAGATGGCGCCCCTTTTGGAAAGTTATCGAATATGTAGTATGCCTTTATACATAACAATGGCGAAAGACGCCCAATGCGTATGCACAGTTTTTGTCCAAACTATGGCAACCTACAGAATTCCAGAATTCCAGAATTTAACAATTATTATCACCAAACTAATGTTTTTTGACTTGCTCTTTCGTCTAATCGAACTCAGGAAGGCGAATATGGTTAAGTTCTGGAAAGAGGGTTGCCATAGTTTGGACAACAGCTGTTTATGCGCATTATGCGTCTTTCACCATTTTTATGTATAAAGGCATTCTACCTATTCGATAACTTTCCAGAAACAACGCCTACTATGAGAAATTTTTTGAACTATTTTTTTTATTTGCTTAAACAAAATTTCAGATTATAAGAAGCATTTTCGTCCAAACCAATTGCTTGTACTTTTTTTAATTTTAAAATGTGTCAAGGACTTTTGGGACACCCTGTATTTTAAGCAAACGGACCTTCGTTTATTTAATTATAAGAACTTGTGAAAAGATTCACCAATGTTTTAATTATAACACTGCTTCCATATGTCGTCAGATTATTTTTAACAAAAGTCTTACATTAGTTATTTATCTTACCAGGTTAACAATGTGATAAAACAGTCTCCTTTTGATACTGCACAAATGTGATAGCTCATTAATCATAATAGATTTCCTCCTGTTTCATTCATCTTAATTATTTTTCGTGAATTTATTTATTCAAAAACTTGACAAAATGTGAATTTTTTATTAGGAGATTACTACCATGTCACATTCTTTTCACCATTTTCTCTTCATGCTTCATTATCAAAAAATGTAAAGAAATGGCTTACTAGATTTTTAATAATTTTTTCTAACATTTACGCTTAATTCGTTTTGATTAATAATACCATTTTGAGCAAGTGTCATTTATTAACCGAAAATAAATTGCCGAAAATACTCATAAAAGTTTTTATTACAACAATTCTTCTAAATGTTTATATATTTCTTTTGACAAAAAACTCACAACAATAATTTATCTTAACAGGCTAACAATGTGATAAAACAATGTGTTTCCTTCTTTGATACTGAGCAAGTCTCATATCTCATTAATCATAATAAATTCCCTTCTGTTTCATTCTTCTTATTATTTTTTTCATAACTGTATTTACTCAGAAATTCTCACCGAACTCAAAATACTATAGTTATATATATATATATATATATATATATATGTGTCTTCCCATTTTTAGAGAAAGAAAACACTGAAAACTCATAAAATTGAAAGTATCGTAACTCAATAAGATATATTTGAAGGAGATATATTAAAGAATGGGATATTTTGAAGTATTTTTTAGACACAGGATATAACATGTTTCTAAATAAAAGATTTAGAAAAAGGGTTGGGAGGCGTATAAAAATTGAACGTCTTATTTAAGTAAATATACATTAACTTGTACAACAAATGCCTGACATAAAAGCTATACCTGATTTGTGTATTTTTTTGTAATCGAAAGTATGTTTCTGTCAGAGGTTAAAAAGTTAATCAGCGATTTTGAACCATTGCAGTGGAAACTATATTTCATTGCATGCATTGGAAATTTTGTGTATGTGTTGTAGAGTTGATCACCGATAAATATATTTAGAATTACCTGGTGTAACGCATTCGAAACTTAATTGGAAACATTTTGTATACATTTGTGTAAATAAGACTTTCTCACTGGCATCCATCTTATCTTCCTATCAACAGTTAATCACAGCACTGGAAAATATATTTCATAACATGCATTCGAAATTTTGTGTATGTGTTGTAGAGTTAATCACCGATACATATATTTAGAATTACATGGTGTAATGCATTCGAAACTTAATTGGAAACATTTTGTATACATTTTTGTAAACAAGACTTTCTCACTGGCTATCCATCTTATCTTCCGATCAAGAGTTAATCACCAATACATCTGTTTTGAATCACCAGGCATATCCCATTACATGCACTGGAAACTTTTTGTATACACAGGGTGGTCCAAAATTTTTGAGCACATTTCATGTTTGAAAAAAAGAAGAAGAAGAAGAAAATGAGGTGCTTACATGTTTATTATTTTCTTGGAAAGACAATTTAAAACAATTTTACACAACAACATTTTAAACATTAAATAAGTTTCACATAAGCCAGTAGATGACGCGACAACATTACGCGGAAAAATTTACTGATCGCGTCAGTTTGCAAATGACTAGAGTGTGGGGAAAAAACAATGTGCGTTTCGTGGTTCCATGAAAACAAATCCGTTGTAACTTTTCAGAGACGTTTTCGTTTAGATTACTCAAATCGTTGTCCTTTAAGTAAGGACTCTATTAAATGTTAGTACCAACGCTTTAAGGAGATGGGAAATGTGAAACTTATTTAATGTTTAAAATGTTGTGTAAAACTGTTTTAAATTGTTTTCCATGAAAACAATAAACATGTACGTATACCTCATATTGTTCCTTTTTAATTTAAAAGAGGAAATGAGCTCGATAATTTTGGACTACCCTGTATTTTTGTAAATAAGACTTTTATTATTAGCCAGATCCATGCCCCCTTCCTCTCAAGAGTCAATCACCGATACATCTATTTTGAATCATCCGGTATAGTGTTATACATTGGAAACTTAATTGAAAATGTTGTGTATATATCTTTGTAAATAAGACTTTTCTCACTTGCCAACAAAGTCATTTTCCTGTCTTGGGGAGTTTAGCTTTGTGCTATGACAATAGCTACTAAACAACATGGACTGGATAAGTTTAAATCAAAATCATTGCAAATACGATTTGAAAAAAAATAGCATTTAGAAACCAATATTTATAGTTGAGTAATCTTTATAGTGTCATTTTTCTGGTTTTATTGAATTAAAATCTATATAACGCACAGGGAAATCGTTTCTTTATAAAACTATTCAACATAACTAAGCCAAAAAAGAAGAAAACAGGAAACTTTTTTTTTTATTAAAACGTCATTTTCCCGGTTATGATTGCCCTAACATTGGATACCAGGGTAAAAGCCACGTTAACAATGTTTTACAATGATAATTTAAATTTTCATAATAAATATCCAACAAACAGTTAGAAATGAATTAAATGAAATGCAAAATGTTAAAAACATTTTAAAGCACTTTCTATTTTAAAAATTTCTCTTTTTGGAAATGCCATGTTTCACTAAAATCAACCCATAATAAATTATTTCAACAAGTTTACACCGCCCAGAAAATAAAAAAACTTATCATTACATCGATAAAAGTCATTCAATCCGTAAATAAAAATCCCATTTTTAAAATTTCTCTCTTAACATACGAATAATTAAGATTATAAAAATTAATCTGCTGTTAATTAAATATAGGATATTAAGTTTTGACTTGGTATCAAGGGAAAAATCATATTTATAGTAACAATCAACGTTAATGAATCTCTTGAGAAAATGTTACCGCAATACCTACGAAGTAATTGAATACTTAGTATGTGCAAGTCACAAAAATGCATATTAGATATGACTTTTAAAAACTCTTGACTATTTAGAGGGATATAATTGCTTTCTTTTTAAATATCCGCAAACTGAACTTTTAATATTTTCGTCAAGAGAATATTAAAATGTACGTTTTTAATCCCAGCAATAATTTGTTTTTTATTCCTGCAATTGAAGATTGCGACATCTGAAATAGTTATTAAAAGAGTAGTTTGAATTTATTTGTTTAAGCATATCTCGTAATCAGAGCTTAATTTCTAAGAAAAAAGTATCGGAGCCCTAATATTCTGCAGTACTAACACCCTTAGCTTACCCCTCCCCCACCCCTCCGCCATCACACCAATCTGCATACTTATATTTCATACATTATTTTCAAATTTTAAAGCATCGTTTTTTTTTTTTTTTTTTTTTTTTTTTTAGCAAAATAAAAATTTTAAATACATCTATCTGCATATAATTAGCTATCAACAATTCCACATTTTAGTTATTACTACTTCCAAATAGAAACCTTTGCCTAATATTAATGTTAATTAATCGCAGAATTCTAATGAGCAATTTAATCTGAGCGATTTTCATCCGATTATAATGAGCGGTTTTCTAATGAGCGATTAAATAAGCTCAGGATTATGATTCGGAAATAGTGTTATTACAAAAAATGAATAGTTCGCAACTACACAAAATATAAAAAGACTATTTCTGTTTACTCTTTATTTTGATCAAAATAGCATTAAAATGATTTGAAATGGAAAAAAAAATAAAATTTTGAATTTAAGACAGATTGAGCTTGAGCCTGCCCAAACCCGAAGACTGATAAAAACAAAATCGAGCCTGTTTCATCTCCATCTCTTACGTGAGCGACAAATTACGTCACTTATAAGTGTTTGATACAAAATAAGGCAAAAGATTGGAGATGGAGGGAAGGGAAAGGGTAATTTAGATTAGAATTCACTTTTCGGAAGCGTTATTCCACTGGACTCCGGAGCGCTGGGTTTATGCGCACTGGTGAATTCTGGCCAATATTTAAATATTTACTAAAAACAGAGAAGTACCTGAGCTGAGCTTCGGTGGGCTCCGGCGCAAATTAAGCCCTACTCGTAACTATTATTTCAAAGATTTTTCCCAACAGTATTTAAAAACTATGATTTTGTAAAATTCGAGTATAAAAGATCTTATTAAAGAGAATTATATCAGATACCAGTGGACACGTGCGAGAATTTTGCACTGCAATTTAACATTTTTAGCACTATCTAATATTTTTATACGTGGATTTAAACTTCTAAAGAAATATTAAGGATAAAAATATCTGTAAACAACATTGTTCAAGCCGGAATATCTCATTTATTCCACCAAACTTACAAAAGGTCACGAGCGTGAAAAAAATTAACAATCGTATAATTAACTGCATTAGATGATGACATGATCCGCTTCGTAAAAAACATGGGACAATCGTTGGTATATTTTTCTCCTAAGCATTGCAATTTCAATTTTGCTTTTTAATCAAAAATATAAACACGTGCGGATTGGGTTGGGTTGATTATTGACGGCTACACTAGGGATATAGGCCCGGGGGGAGTGCCCTTCGTGGGGGTCTTTCTAAGGGAACCTAACCCGTATTTACGCATGGATAAATCTACGGCTCGAAGAAAACCACGAAAACTCCGTGCGAAGATGTCACACTTTATCTTTTGGAACAACTGTCGCAGACGCACCGGGGTTGGCGTGATTTTTGTTTCGTGCCATTTTGGCGAGAAAACCTCGTTTTCGGGTACCTGCTAGGCATAGCTTGCTTAACAGCATGTTGATTTCATTTTATTTTGAAACATTTTATTATGAAACGGTTAAAAATATAAAAGCGTAAGTTACACAGTTTTGCAAACAAAAAAAATTGGATTTCTTTTAGATTATCATTACTAATCAGCAAATGATTTTGTAGGAAAAGAACAAACGAAGAAACTGTGTAGCTAATACAATAAGAAACATATATATATATATATATATATTCAGTAGTTGCGGGAAAACGGAACATAAATTACGGCTGTTTTGCATTAGCTTCGTAAGTTTACCCCCTTCCCCCTTAGCTCTTTGAAAGGCGGTGATATATTACTTAATCACGTAATTCTAAACTGAGAAATGGCATCCAAAATTAATGAATAAAATTTTGTTTTAATAATGACCTAGAATTTAAAAAAATAATTATTTTCATATAATTTTCTTCATAAATTCTGATGACATTTGTTCATTTCACCATTTTCGAAATAGAATTACTTTGCCTCTGAAAAGGTTTAATCTTCTAACATTAAAATAGTTTTAATATTAGTTTATTAAACGTTAAAAATAATTTTCAACGCTCAGAAAAGCTTCTCTAATTTATAAGTTTTGAAGATAGAATCTCGATCAGTTAGTTGAATATCTGTCATTATTCTATTATACAAAATTGCACAACAATTTCCAGTTAACAAAACTGTAAAAACCCCTTCACATTTCGATTTGTAGCCAATTACCCAAACTGAATATGAAATTAATTTGCGAAGAAGAATACATAAATTAAAATAATGAACTTTTGAATCAAATGGAAATATCTGTTTCGGTAACTCGTTAATTTCGAAACAAATTTAATGGATACATCTTTTATAAGAGTTATAATAAAGTGTAGACAACGGAATTATCTTTTTTCATTTTCAAAGAAAATTATATGCTAATACTATCAAATACTTGTATGTAAAAATGTTATTACTACTTGTAAAGCTCTTCAATATTTATAACATATTTGTGTGAGTTTATCGTTTCAGTGTTTAAGTAGACCAAAAGAGTTTGAAATGACGAAAAAGTTTATTTATTATTATTATTGTTTTATATTGTATTTATTATTATTATTATTTTATAATGTGATAATCTTTAAGAATGTCGTGTAGGAAGTTAGTCCGATAGGAAATTTGTTAAAATTATGGTCCTGCGACCCGTAACCGTTGAGAATCGAATATCGGATTATAATACCTATTATAATTATACATTATATATAATTATACACCTATTATAATTAAGATTATAAAAATTAATCTGATGTTAATTAAATATAGGACATTAAGTTTCGGCTTAGCATCAAGGGAAAATCATATTTATAGTAACAATCAACGTTAATGAATCTCTTGAGAAAATTTTACCGCAATGCCTACGAAGTACTTGAATACTTATGCGTAAGTCACAAAAATACATATCAGATATAACTTTTAAAAACTCTTGACTATTTAGAGGGATATAAGTTACTTTCTTTTTAAATATCCGAGACGTGAGAAAGGCAAAATTTTAAACTTAAATTATATCGAGACATTGTTTTTCAGTGGTTTTGTCAGGATAACATTTGAACAAGTTAATTAATTCACACATTCCTTTTGATTTGTCTTAAAGGAAATTAAATTCTCTACAAACTGTACATGTAAAACCAAAAAATAAAAGTTTTTTTTTTATAACAAAAAATATATGGATTTTGAATTTTAATATACATATGTATATATATTAAATTTATTATTGAATTATATTTTAATTTTTTTACAAATTTTATTTTTATTTTTATTTTTTGTTTTTTGTTTTTGTTCCAGTTATACCCCAGATATAATCCAGAAACGACGTAATAAGCAATATGAAGAAGAAATGATGGCTCAAAAATATAGAACCTGGACTTTAATATTGTAGAAAAATAGTTCTGCAAAATTAATTTTCGTGTACAATATTAAATCTTTTGTTATTTTTTATTTATTTTTTATTTTTTACAATTAAACATTCTTTTTCTATACACCATGAATAAATAAATGCAGAAATAAGTAACTGTCCAAATTAATTACAAGCTTCATAATTCACAATCACACTTCAGTCAGTTTTCATCATTTCAAACTTTTCTGGTCTTTTTTTCTATTTATATATAAACAAAAGGGTGAAGCGGATTTTAATTTTTTCCCATTGGAGAAAAATAGGTAGTATAAATTAGAAAATTATTTTAAATAAGGTAGAAAATAAGATTACGCATATGAAATAATTTTCCCATTATTTTGTTTTATAAAGTTACCTTATATATATATATATATATATATATATATATATATCCATTGAAGCACAAGCTATGGTAATATTATGATTGCACGTGTTAATCTATTAGCTATGTGGTATTCTGTCTACACATTATCATTAATTATCTCTTTGGAGATTTAAGTAGAATGATATAAGAACTTGATATGTTTTTTGAAATTCATAGATATTATAATTATATATATATATATATATATATATATATATATATATATATATATCCTAGACAAAATTCATCAATTGAAAAAAAAACTTCTTTCTTCAACATGAACATTGTACATACCTGTGTCCATAGTAGCAAAATCGCAAATTATCTTATTAATCAATTACACAAAATCATGTATCTATTTTAAGTAAATAAATCATTACAGATCCTTTCACATTTAGATATATAACATATTCATTCTATTTGCATATGTAATATATTCAAATAGAAAGGGAAATTAATTTAAGAATAAATAAACCCGAAATAAGGATTTTGTAATTCAGAAGAAAATATACGTTTCCGTGAGTAGTTAATTTCAAAACAATTTTAATGGATACAACTTTTATAAGAGACATGATAAAACGCAGATTACAGAATTACTTTCTCTCATTTTTGAAATACAAATACCTTCATTTAAAGGTTTTAACTATACATTTAAATCACCTAAACAGGGCTCCAAACATAAACAAAAAAATTACTGTTGCCACCAATTTTTGTAAAAATAACTAAATTATGATGTATATCTATTTTATGTGTTAAAGAAATTTACTCCCAAGGGGTATTCGTGTTATTTGAGGATACGCGTGGTGGTGGGAACAATAAAATGTTTCGTATAGACTTCGACCCCTGCCTAAAAATACTATACATATTTTTTTAGCTTAACGTTTCTGTGTTTAACTTAACATTTATTTTAATTATGTTTAAAAATTTAATGTATAGAAACGCAATTTAAATAAAATATTACATTCATCTATTTATTTGGAATATTAAATCATAAGTAGTGCGTTATCATTATGCAAAATTGTATAACTATTCTAAATGAATAAATCATTAAAGACACATTTCCATGGCTATTTGTAGCTAATTATTCAAACTCAATATGAAATTGATTGATGCAGAAGAATACATAATCCTGAAACATGGAATTTATGATTCAGTTGGAAATATCCTTTTCCGTGACTAAATAATTGCAAAACAATTTTAATGTATGCATCTTTTATAAGAGACATGATAAAGTGTAGACTGCAGTGTTACTTTATCTCATTTTCAATGTACAAATAACGTGAATTTATTATCAAATACTTACTTGCACTTTAAAAAAATCATTAATGGCTTTTTTAAATATTTTTAGGATTTTTGGGAAAAAAATAATTATAACTTAATTCAATCAAGTTTTCTTTTTCTATTTTGGAAAATTAGAAAAAACCCTTAACAGGTTATTAAAATATTTCTTGCATTATTAGGAAAAAGTAATTATAACTTAATTCAATCACGTTTTCTTGTTCTGTTTTGGAAAAATTTAAAAGTTTCATAACATTATCACTTTTGAATGTGTGGCGATAAATTATCTTATTATTTTTAAATTTTTTAAATGAAATGTACAGGGTGATTTTTTTTTTAAGTTGTGAAACCCTATGACAGAAGAACCACTGATCCAAATGACCAGAAATTTCACCAGTATGCTCCCAAAGCAATGGGATTTTATAGGCATGGTTAAAAAATACTTAAAATCGCACCGACAGGTGGCGCTATGGGTTAACATCAACTGGTTTCCTTCCTCTACCTGGTTTTAGGATCAGTGAAGCAGTCTGTTCAAATTTCAAAACCATCTTCCCTAAGTCTTCTGTCGTCATTGACCATTTTCTTAAATTCTTAAGTGTCCTAAATCTCTTAAGAGCAGTTGCTGCGCTGTCATTTCGTCTGATAATACAGTTTCACTAACAACGCACGGTCCGTCAATGAAACAGTCATTGCGAGGATATCCGTAGAATAATGAACACGAGGTGTGCGTGCTTCACGTTTTTACCGCCACTGTACGTGTGTCGTGCACAAGCTCGTCTCCTGATTTTGCTGCATATACAGCGCCATCTGTCGGTGGGATTTTAAATTTTTTTTAACCACGTCTAAAAAATTCCCATTGCTTTGGGAGCACACTAATGAAATTTCAGGTCATTTGGATCAGTGGTTCTTTTGTTATAGGGATTTACTTTCACAACTTTTAAAAAAAATCACCCTGTATGTAATTATTTAAGAATTTTTAAACACTAATTTATAAATATATAATCCTGAGGTGCTTGTTTGTTTATTTCTTTATGCAAATTAGAAATTGTAATTTGACAGGGGAGTGAATAGAATTATTATAATATTCGTTATTTACTAAATCACATTTTAAACAGCGACAATATTTGTTTATTTATTTTCTTTTAGAAGTAAAAATAAATGAAAAAGAAGGTATTGTAAAATTCTTTTACCTAATTGCAAATTAATGCTTTATAAAAGCATCTAAAGAGACAAAACTTAGGATTTCTGTAAATTATCCTTACTAATTATTAGCAACTGATTTTGTAGAAAATAACGATCAACCTGCTGCTAATTACAATAGCAAAAACAAAAAAAAATAAAGAATTATATTTGGTAATTAATGAGAAAATGAAGCATAAATATCGACTGTTTTTCATTACTTTAGTAACCCTAGCCGACCTTTTAACTGTTTGAAGGGAGGTGGTATATTATTTATGCCAATTAATTTTAATTCTAAACTGCCAGATAGCACTCAGAATTTACCAATAAAAGTTTGCTTTTATAAAGTACTTGAAGAACAGAATTTAATTATTTTCATATCAATTTTTCATCATCAAATTCTGGTGACATCTAATCAATTCAACTTCATTGCAATGGAGTTACTGCCTCTCTGAAAGGGTTTAATCTTCTAACATTAACGTAGATTTAATGTTTATTCATTAAACGTCAAAGTAATTTTCATCTGAAAGATAATTGTCGACTCAAAAAAGCTTGTTTACTTTCTAAGTTTCAAAGATAGTATCCCGATCAATTCTTTGAAAATCTGTCATTATTAAATTATGCAAAATTACACAATAATTTCAAGTTAATAAAACTCTAAAACCTCTTTACATTCCGATTTGTAGCTAATTACGCAAACTCAATAGGAAATTAATTTAAGTAGAAGAATACATAAATTGAAATAATGAATTTGTGATCAAGAGAGAATTATCTGTATTGGAATTATCTGTTTGTTACTCATTACTTTCGAAACCGATTTAGATAGAATTGAATAGGAAATTAATTTCGATAGAAAAATATATAAATTGAAGTAATGAATTTGTAATCAAAAGGGAATTATCTGTATTGGAATATGTTTGTTACTCATTACTTTCGAAACAGATTTAATGGATGCATCTTTTATAAGAGATATAATAAAGTGTAGACAACAGAATTAACTTTTTTCATTTTCAAAGAAACTTATTTGCCAATACTATCAAACACTTGTATGTAAAGATGTTATTAATACTTATAAAGCCTCTCAGTATCTATATATATATATGTGTCTGATCAGATTATTGTTTCATTGTTTAAGGACACCAAAAAGATTTGAAATGACGAAAAAATGCATTTATTATTTTTTTATGTTTTATTCTTTAAAAATATTATTATGTAATGGTATAATGGAAATATGTTATTAATACTTATAAAGCCCATCAGTGTGTATATATATTTATGTGACCTTATTGTTTCACTGTTTAAGAGCACCAAAAAAGTTTAAAAAGGCGAAAAAGGGCATTTATTATTTTTTTAACTGTTTTATTCTGTAAAAATAGTGTTATGTAATGGTATAATGTAAAGACTTATTAATTATTAATACTTATAAAGAACCTCATTATCTATATACATTTATGTGAGCTTTTTGTAACTGTGTTTAACGGCACCAAAAATATTTGAAATGACGAAGAACATCATTTATTATTTTCTTTAAAATTTTTTTTAATTTTTTAATCAATATATATTTTTTTTTACTTTCTACTTTGCGTAAATATACCCAATTTTTAAATTATCTTACAAAATAATTTAATATATTTTAAAAGTTTTATTTTGTTGTTTGTAAATCTCATAACATTCATTAATTGTAATTTTATAATGAATGCATTAGTTTTAAAAATTCATTATGATTTGTTATTTATGGTACTAGGAAGGCATGAAATGGCGAAAAATGTATTTATTATTACTATAATTATTGCTATTACTATAATGCTTGAAACTTTAAGAATGTCGTACAGTTGTTTTGATAGGGAAATTACTAAAATTAGGTTCGTAAACGTCAAGAAGTGAAGATCGGAAATGCGTTTTAGGGAAAAAGTTACAACTAAATTATATCGAAACAATGTTTTTCAGTGGTTTTGCTATGGTAACTTTTGAACAAGTTAACAGACTTCCATGTCCTTTTCTAAAAATAAAGGAAATTAATTTCACTACAAACTACACCTAAGATACCTTAAAAAAAATTCTTTAAAGTTATGAGAACAAATTATATCGATTTTGAATTTTTTTATTATATATGTTTAAATGTTTAAATATTTTTATATTATTATTATTTCAGACATAAGCGAGAGAAGGCGTAATAAACAGTATAAAGAAAAAATAGCGACTAAAAAATATGGAATTTGAACTTCAACATCGCTACAAAACTAGTTTCAGAAAATTAATTTTGTCTTACAATAGTAAAGTTGTTGTTGTTGTATTTTACAATTTAACATATGTTTTTTTTTTTCTATAAAAACAAATAAATAAATACAAAAAGAAGTATTAATCTCAATTAATTTCAAGCTTCGTAATCCACGATCAAACTTCGGGCAACTTTCGTCATTTAAAACCTTTCTGCTGTCCTTAATATAACATCGTTTTTATTTTGTAGGCAGATGTCACAAAAAGGATGAAACCACTTTAATGTTTATCTCTTAGAAATAAGTCGGCAATGTAAATTACAAAAGTGAACACTCTCTCATTACAATTACTACTGCCTACTTACCTCACGCTGGCATCTTCGGCGTCCCTTATCATAACCCCTAATAATTGGCTTAATAATATATTTGTCGCCCAGCGCATCGTTCAAAATTAAAACAATTGTTTAGTTTTCTAATTGACTTATCTAACGATTAGTTATTTACTTGGTACATAAAAGAATATTTCCGTTTCTAATCTTATTTTCCAATATCCCTTGGTTATGGCCTCTCACCTTAAAAAGTCGTCGGTTTGGTTTTAGTATCGCCGCTAGTCGCGTTTATGGCGATCTTGTCTATGACCATAGTCCATATCATCTTTATGCATCTTTCATGTATCCTACAGTCGCCCAGTGCGCGTTTCTTTATCGGCAAATTCTGTCTATGGACTCATTGCTGTACTTTTTAAAGACAATAATAAATGTGTTCGGGGGAACATCTATGCTACAGATGTAATTTCCACGTCTGAGCAGTTCCCCTTAGTCAATCAAAGGTAGGAAATAAAATTGCGCCTACTAAATAGTCTTCCCATTATTTTTGTAAGTTACACTTATTTATTTTTATACGAGTATCCTAAAAACTCTTGGTCAATTAGGATTATTTCTCTTTTTGCTTCAAGAAGGCCATTACGAAAATTTTTATTCCTGTTTCACTAAAATTCACTGAATTAATATAAAGGAAAAAATAACTTTTTGTATAATTTAGAAAGCTATTTCATCAGTAAAATAGGGGACCATATACAAACCGATTATGGCGTCCTTAAATATCTTAACAAGTGTGAGAAAATATCATCACAAACGCATTTAAATAAAGCGTTACAAAGGCAGAGATCATATGATGAGACAAATGTAGATATAAATCATAGAAACATATTATTTAAAAAAAAAAAAAAGCTTTTTCAAAATGTTTACTATGATTTTCAATGCATTTACTAAATTCTTCTAATTATTTTATAAATAATTTGGCAGTTCGCCATTAATATTGTTGCAAGCATTGAATAACTTTTTTACAGGGTGAACTGCACCTGTATAATCCGTATTTATTTTGCTTGTAATATTTCATAGATATACATTTCTCAGTTGATATATGATCCCTATTCACAATGATAAATTTTTAATTAAACATAGCTCAAAATTACGGATATGCATTTTCAAATGATGTTGCTGCATTTGAAGAAAATTTTTTCTATCTTACCAGTTTTTCTATATGGGAAGTCGTTTAAAAATTTAAAAAAGCGTAACTTTTTCAAAAATAAAGGCAGGAATGATCCATTCTTATAATATTGTTTTTTACTTTTTTAATACTTATGCAATTTACATTGCCTACTAATCTTCAATAACTAAAAATATTTGAGTGCGTTTCCATCTTTTTGAGACACCCTACATATAAACTTCAATTTCTCTAATTAATAGATTATACAAAATCATATAACTACTTCAAGTAAATAAATCATTGCAGATCCTTTCACATTTAGAAATATAACATATTCATTCTACTTGCATATGTAACATATTCAAATAGAAAGTGAAATTAATTTATTTAACAGAATAAATAAACCCGAAATAAGGGTTTTGTAATTCAGAAGGAAATATACGTTTCCATGAGTAGTTAATTTCAAAACAATTTTAATGGATACAACTTTTATAAGAGACATGATAAAACGCAGATTTCATAATTACTTTCTCTCATTTTTGAAATATAAATACCTTCATTTAAATATTTTAACTGTACATTTAAATCACTTACACAGGGCTCGAAACATTAAGAAAGAAATTACTGTTGCCACCAATTTTTGTAAAAATAACTACCTTTATGATATTTTTCTATTGCATCTGTTAAATAAATTGACCTCGAATATTTTTGTTTAGGGATATTCATGGTGATTGGAACAATAAAGTTTTTCGTACATACTTCGATCCCTACCTAAAAAAAACTATACATATTTATATGATCTTACCGTTTCTGTGTTTAATTTAACATTTGTTTTAATTATTTTAAAATTTTAATATAGAGAAATGCAATTTCAACAAAAGAGTACATTCATATATTTATTTGAAACAGTAAATCCTAAGTACTGCGTTATCATTATGCAAAATTTTATAACAATTCTAAGTGAATAAATCATTAAAGACACATTTCCATGGCTATTTGTAGCTAATTATTCAAACTCAGTATGAAATTGATTTATGCAGAAGAATATATAATCCTGAAATATTGAATTTATGATTCAGTTGGAAATATCTTTTTCCGTGACGAAATAGTTGCAAAACAATTTTAATGCATGCATCTTTTATAAGAGACATGATAAAATGTAGACTGCAGTGTCACTTTATCTCATTTTGAATGTACAAATACCGTGAATTTAATATCAAATACTTGCATGGAAAAGTTATTAATTCATTTAAGACACATTAAAACCATACATACTTACGTGATTTTAGAACAATTCCAAGTGAATAAATCATTATAGACACGTTTCCATGGCTGTTTGTAGCTAATTATTCAAACTCAATATGAAATTGATTTATGCAGAAGAATATATAATCCTGAAATATGGAATTTATTATTCAGATGGAAATATCTGTTTCCGTAACTAAGTAATTTTAAAAACAATTTTAATGCATGCATCTTTTATAAGACACGAGATAACTGTAGACTGCAGTGTTACTTTATCTCATTTTCAAAGTATAAATACTGTGAATTTAATATCAAATACTTGCATGGAAAAGTTATCAATTCATTTAAGACGCATTACAACCATACATATTTACGTGGTTTTACCAAACATTATTTTATTAAACATGAGATTTATTCGGATAATGATTTTAATAGATTTTTATAAAGAATTTATTTACAAAACCACATTTTCAATGAAATATTTTATTTGTTTACTTGCACTTATAAAAATAATTAATGGCTTTTTTAAATATTTTTAGCAATTTTAAGAAAAAAAATAATTTTAACTTAATTCAATCAAGTTTTCTTTTTCTATTTTGGAAAATTAGAAAAAAATATCGTTAACGGGTTATTAAAATATTTCTTGCATTATTAGGAAAAAGTAATTATAACTTAATTCAATCACGTTTTCTTGTTCTGTTTTGCCAAAATTTAAAAGTTTCATAACATTATCACTTTTCAATGTGTGGCGATAAATTTTCTTATTATTTTTTATTTTTTAAATGAAATTTATGTAATTATTTAAGATTTTTTAAACACTAATTTATAAATATGTAATCCTGAGGTGTTTGTTTGTTTATATCTTTATGCAATTTAGAAATTGTAATTTGACAGGGGCCGAATAGAATGATTATAGTATTTGTTATTTACTAAATCACATTTTCAAAAGCTATAATATTTGTTTATTTATTTGCTTTTAGAAGTAAAAATATATGAAAAATCAGGTAGTGTAAAATTATTTTACCTAATTGCAAATTAATGCTTTATAAAAGCCTCTAAAGGGAGAAAATTTAGGATTTCTGTAAATTATCCTTACTAATTAGCAACTAATTTTGTAGAAAATAGCGATCAACCGCTGCTAATTACAATAGCAAAAACAAAAAAATAATAAATTATAATTGGTAATTAATAAGAAAATGAAGCATAAATATCGACTGTTTTTCATTACTTTTGTAACCCTAGCCGACCTTTTAAATCTTTGAAGGGCAGTGGTGTATTAGTTAAGCCAATTAATTTTAATTCCAAACTGCCAGGTAGCACTCAGAATTTACCAATAAAATTTTGCTTTTATAAAGTACTTGAAGAACCGAATTTAATTATTTTCATATCAATTTGTCATCAACAAATTGTGGTGACATTTAATCATTTCAACTTCATTGATATAGCGTTACTGCCCCTCTGAAAGGGTTTAATCTTCTAACATTAACGTAGATTTAATGTTTATTCATTAAATGTCAAAATAATTTTCATCTGAAAGATAATTGTAAAACTCAAGAAGCTTGTCTAATTTCTAAGTTTCAAAGATTGAATCTCGATCAATTCTTTGAATATCTGTCATTATTAAGTTATGCAAAATTACACAATAATTTCAAGTTAATAAAACTCTAAAAACACCTTTACATTCCAATTTGTAGCTAATTACCCAAACTGAATTGAAAATTAATATAGATAGACGAATACATAAATTGAAATAATGAATTTGTGGTCAAGAGGGAATTATCTGTTTGTTACTCATTACTTTCGAAACAGATTTAATGGATGCCTCTTTTATAAGACATATAATAAAGTGTAGGCAACAGAATTAACTTTTTTCATTTTCAAAGAAACTTATTTGCCGATACTATCAAATACTTGTATGTAAAGATGTTATTAATACTTATAAAGTCTCTCCGTACCTGTATGTGTGTGTGATAAGATTATTGTTTCAATGTTTAAGGACACCGAAAAGATTTGAAATGACGAAAAAATGCATTTATTATTATTTTTTATATTTTATTCTTTAAAAATGTTATTATGTAATGGTTTATTGTAAAGATGTTATTAATACTTATAAAGCCCATTAGCGCGTATATATATTTATGTGAGCTTGTTTCTGTGTTTAAGACCACCAAAAAGGTTTAAAAAGGCGAAAAAAGGCATTTATTATTTTTCTTAACTGTTTTATTCTTTAAGAATGTTGTTATGTAATGATATAAGATGTTAATAATACTTATAAAGCACCTCATTATCTATATACATTTATGTGAGCTACGAAAAATATTATTTATTATTTTCTTTAAAATTTTTAATCAATATTTTTTTTACTTTCTACTTTGCGTAAATATACCCAAGGTTTAAATTATCTTACAAAATAATTTAATATTTTTAAAAGTTATATTTTGTTGTTTGTGAATATCATAATATTCTTTAATTGTAATTTTCAAATAAATGCATTAGTTTTAGCAAGTTGGAAATTGTACGTCAAACGTGACAAATGAGGTGCGTTCGTACTATAGATAGTTACATAAATATTCAGATCTTGATGATTTTTAATTCTGTGAAATGAATTATATTGTCTGCAAATTAATTTCTGTAATAAAATAAGTATCTCGGCCGCTTGACGATTAAACCTTGGAAGCTCCTATAACAAGAAAGCACCGATTTTTTTAAAAATATTCAAATTTCTTAATAAATATTTTTATTAATATCGTCTAAAGTTCTGATTCGATTTTTATAAAATTTGAAATGTCTCGACCAAATTCTGCAAAGATAATATATTTTAAATTTCAAACCATTCGTATGGGTAGTTTTAGCTTTGTTATATGCGGACGGACGGACAGACAGACGGACGGACCAGACCACGATAATAGGTGCTACGTATTTATATAATTACGAACGCACCTAAAAAGTCATTATGATTTGTTATTTAAGGTACTTGGAAGATATGAAATGACGAAAAATGTATTTATTATTACTATTATTATTGTTGTTACTATAATGTTTGAATTTTTAAGAATGCCGTACAGTTGTTTTGATAGGGAAATTATTAAAATTACGGTCGTAAACATCAAGAAATGAAGATCGGAAATGCGTTTTAGGGAAAAAACTCAATTATATCGAAACACTGTTTTTCAGTGGTTTTGCTACGATAACTTTTGAAGAAGTTAACAGAATTCCATGTCTTTTTCTAAAAATAAAGGAAATTAATTGCACTACAAACTACATCTAAGATACCTTAAAAAAAAATTGTTTAAAGTTATGAGAACAAATTATACTGATTTTGAATTTTTTATTATATATTTTTTAAATGTTTACATTTTTTATATTATTATTGTTTCAGACATAAGCGAGAGACAGCGTAATAAACAGTATAATGAAGAAATACGACTAAAAGATATAGAATTTGGACGTCGACATCGCTACAAAACTAGTTTCGAAAAATTAATTTTGTCTTACAATAGTAAAGTTGTTGTCTTTTTTTTACAATTTAACATATTTTTTTCTATAAACATAAATAAATAAATACAAAAAGAAGTAATAATCTGAATTAATTGCAAGCTCCGTAATCCACGATCAAACTTCGGGTAACTGTTGTCATTTAAAACCTTTCTGCTGTCCTTAATATAACATCGTTTTTATTTTATAGGCAGATGTCACAAAAAGGATGAAACGCCCTTTAATGTTTACCTCTTAGAAATCAGTCGGCAATGTAAATTACAAAAGTGAACACCCTCTCATTACTATTACTACTGCCTACTTACCTCACGCTGGCATCTTCGGCGTCCCTTATCATAACCCCTAATAATTGGCTTAATAATATATTTGTCGCCCAGCGCATCGTTCAAAATTAAAACAATTGTTTAGTTTTCTAATTGACTTATCTAACGATTAGTTATTTACTTGGTACATAAAGGAATATTCCCTTTTCTAATATTATTTTCTTATATCCCTTGGTTATGGCCTCTCACCTTAAAAAGTCGTCGGTTTGGTTTTAGTATCGCCGCTAGTCGCGTTTATGGCGATCTTGTGTATGACCACAGTCCATATCATCTTTATGCATCTTTCATGTATCTTACAGTCGCCCAATGCGCGTTTCTTTATCGGCAAATTCAGTCTATGGACTCATTGCTGTACTTTTTAAAGACAGTAATAAATGTGTTCGGGGGAACATCTATGCTACAGACGTAATTTCCACGTCTGAGCAGTTCCCCTTAGTCAATCAAAGGTAGGAAATAAAATTGCACCTACTAAATAGTCTTCCCATTATTTTTGTAAGTTACACTTATTTATTTTTATACGAGTATCCTAAAAAATCTTGGTCAATTAGGATTATTTCTCTTTTTGCTTCAAGAAGGCCATTACGAAAATTTTTATTCCTGTTTCCCTAAAATTCACTGAATTAATATAAAGGAAAAAATTTACCTTTTTGTATAATTTAAAAAGCTATTTCATCAGTAGAATAAATGACCATATGCAAACCGATTATGGCGTTCTTAAATATCTTAACAAGTGTGAGAAAATATCATCACAAACGCATCTAAATAAAGCATTACGAAGGCAGAGATCATATGATGAGACATATGTAGTTATACATCATAGAAATGTATTAATTTAAACAAAAAAAAGCTTTTTCAAAAAATTTTCTATGATTTTCAATGCATTTACTAAGTTCTTCGAATAATTGTTTTATAAATAACTTGGCAGTCTGTCATTAATATTGTTGCAAGCATCGAATAACTTTTATATAGGGTCAACTGCATATGTATAATCCGTATTTATTTTGCTTGCAATATCTCATAGATATACATTTCTCAGTTGATATATGATAACTATTTACAATGATCAAATTTTAATTAAACATTACTCAAAATTACGAATATGCAAGTTTTCTAATGATGCTGTTGCATCAGAATTTTTTTTTTCTATCTTACCAGTTTTCTGTATGGGAGGTCGTTTAAAAATTTTAAAAAACACAACTTTTTCAAAATTACAGGCAAGAATGATTCATTATTATAATCTTGTTTTTTACTTTTTAACACTTTCCAACCTAGTTGAAAACTGTTTATGAGTTCGATTTGTCTGGCCGTCTGCCGCCTATCCGTGCTCTAACTCCCGTAAATATGCTCGGATTTCCCTGCAATTTTTATATGTTATTGTCGTTATCTATAGCATGTTCCCTATTTCAACGGAAGTGTGCAGCACTTATAGTTTTTTTACAGGGACACTCAAAAGAAATCCGTTACAATACGGTCTATGGGGAAAAATCATTTGCGGTTTATTTTAATGATGTTACACAATTTCAAACAAATTGTAATTGATATATATCACTAAGGTGCATTACAAGACGCTTAATATGGAATATGGTGTGCATAGCACTTATAGTTACTTTACAGGGACAGTCAAAATAATTCCGTTACATTACGCCTATGGAGAAAAATCGTTTGCGGTTTAATTAAATAATGTTTCACTATTTAAACGCATTGAAATTTATATATATATCACTAAGGTGCATTACAAGAGGCTTACTACAGATTATTGTGTGTATAGCAGTCATCGTTCATTTACAGAGACACGCAAAAGATTCTCTACTGTCTGTTAACAATAATTCCTGGAAGTGCGTTTTAAGTTGCTGAACGCGATTTTAAATGTAACTCACTTTTTGTCTATTACTTGGTGTGTATAAACTATGTAGATCATATACAGGGCAGCACAAAAGTTCCTCCAGAAAGGAACAGACACTCCTTACAGAAACTCCAGAAGGAGAATTTTAAACTGTGCTACGCGTTTCCTAACTGAACTAAAATTTAGCATCCTACGTAGTATATATACAAATCTATAGATCATATACAGGGCTGAATAAAAGCATTCGAATATTTTTCCGAATATTGTATATGTTGGAAATATATGTTGAAAATTACCGAAATTACGTTTTAAATATGTTATGCGTTTTCCAAATTGTTTACTTAGATGTTATCTTTCATCTTATTAAACGGTAATGATTTGTAAAATTATTTTGGAAGCGTTGGAAAGTGTTACATAATCTATGCTTGATGCATGGTTTTTCTTTCTTGTTTTAATACTTATGCGATCTACATTGCCTGTTAACCTGCAATAAGTAAAAATATTAGAGCGCGTTTCCATCATTTTGAGACAACCTACATATAAACTTCAGTTTATCTCATTAATAGATTATACAAAATCATATAACTGCTTCAAGTAAATAAATCATTGCAGATCCTTTCATATTTTGATATATAACATATTCATTGTATTTGCATATGTAATATATTCAAACAGAAAGTGAAATTAATTTATTTAATAGAATACATAATCCCGAAATAAGGATTTTGTAATTCAGAAGGATATATACTTTTCCGCGAATAGTTAATTTCAAAACAATTTTAATAGGTGCATCTTTTATGAGAAACATGATAAAGCACAGATTTCAGAATTACTTTCTCTCATTTTTCAAATACAAATACTTATATTTAAAGGTTATATCTATACATTTAAATCACCTAAACAGGTCTCGAAGAGTAAAGAAAAATTTTATTGTTGCCAGCACTACATAAAAAAAAGTGCCTTTATGATATTTTTCTATTGCATCTGTTAAATAAATTGACCTCGAAGATTATTGTTTAGGGATACTCATGGTGGTGGGAACAATAAAGTTTTTCGTACATACTTCGATCCCTACCTAAAAAAAACTATACATATTTATATGATCTTACCGTTTCTGTGTTTAATTTAACATTTGTTTTAATTATGTTTAAAATTTTAATATAGAGAAATGCAATTTCAACAAAAGATTACATTCATATATTTATTTGGAACAGTAAATCATAAGTACTGCCTTATCATTATGCAAAATTGTATAACAATTCTAAGTGAATAAATCATTAAAAACACATTTCCACAGCTATTTGTAGCTAATTATTCAAACTCAATATTAAATTCATTTATGCAGAAGAATATATAATACTGAAATATGGAATTTATGATTCAGATGGAAATATACGTTTCCGTGACTAAATAATTTCAAAACAATTTTAATGCCTACTTCTTTTATAAGAGACGTGATAAAGCGCAGACTACAGTGTTACTTTATCTCATCTTTCAAAGCACAAATACTGTGCGTTAATATCGAATATCTGGAGAGGAACGTTTAGATTTAAGACACCTGAAAACTATACATATTTACGTGATTTTTATAGTTTCGGTATTTTATTAAACAAGAGATTTATTCAGATAATGGTTTTAATAGATTTTTATAAAGCATTTATCAACCAAAGAACGTTGTCAATGAAAGATTTTTTTTTTGTTTACTTGTACTTGCAGTAAAAAATCATTAATGGCTTTTTTAATTATTTCTTGCATTATTCGAAAAAAAATAATTATACTTTAATTAAATCAAGTTTTCTTGTTTTTTTTGTTTTTTTTTGGCAAAATTCAACAATTTCATAACATTATCACTTTTGAATCTACGGCGACAAATTATCGTATTGTTTTATAGTTGTTGTAAGAAGGAAATTTATAAATTTTATAATTTTAAGCTTGCTTTTTTTATTTATTTATACAAATTAGAATTTGAATTATTCGTCAGGGGACTTAAAAAAACTGCATGATATCTGTTGTTTAATAATTTCCATTTTAAGTAAAGATTATATCTGTTTATTTACTTGTTTTCAAAGTAAAAATAAATGAAAAACCAATAGGGTGAACTAAAGAATTACTGAACATTAAATATGGGAATTTCGACATTGCTAACAAAACATATAACCAACAAAGTGAAAAATATCCATGCCGGGAATCAAACCCGGATACTTGGATATCTCCAATGCACTACTATTGAGCTACAAGAATGATACCCAGCCTGGCATCTCCAACTCACAAAAGTCGGTAAGGCTGCAACGACAGCACAAGATGGAAAAGTCTTCATGTGCACATGAAACAAAACAAAGACCAACATATATCCACGGATCTGGGTTGGATTTCCGGCTTGGACATTTTATATGCTTTGTTAGCAAGGTAGAAATTCATTTATAAATTCAATAATTTTGGGCATAATTTCACTGCTGAAAATTAATTGAAAAATTAATTAAAAATTATACTTACAGAATTACTTTTTTTCATTTTTAAATAACAAATTGGGTGTCCTTAATACCAAACAGTTGCATGTAAATGTATTACCGCGACGTATTTAATACACCTCGATATCTATATTTACGTGAGCTCATTGCTTCAGCATTTATTTTTAAAATGTTGTTATTTAATTTATGTAATAAAAGACATTTTCGACGAATATTTTATTCACTTAATTATCTAGAGCATAAAAAGGAAATTCTTTTTCATCATTATAAAATGCAATAATGCGCTAGTAATACTTTTCAACGCCTGAATTATTTCAGAACTGGGAACTGTGACCAATAAAAAATATGTATTTGACACTGATTAAGCTTGAGCGTTGAGTTATTACCAATCACAATTTAACTGCAGTTTAGTTCAAATAGTGTGTTTTATTCTTACTAGAATTATTAAACTATATTTGATATAAAACTGTTGGAATATTTTAAATATTGCAGTAATAACATAATTCCGTTGCCCTTTTGTCAAACTCTAAGAATTTGGTTAAATAAAATGATTAATTCTCTTATTAAAAGGATTCTCTGATCTATATGTTTAGAAAATTGAACATCAAATGTGAAAATTTCTGTCATGGATTGCATTAGAGAAATTTATATAAATATATAAAGTCAATACATAGTCTGTCCAGTGGGAAAGGTAACTGATTTTATTTTTGTGTAACTACCAGCGCCATCTGTGGGCACATAACTGGTTTCACAACCGATACATTTAGACTGTGGCCTCCATGGTCATGAAAACTCGTTATTTTTATTGAAATTTAATTTAAGTAGTTGTTATGGCAACAGAAAAAAATATTCCATGGAATTGTAAAAAAATGAACATGTTTTGGTGAATTTAAAAATAATGTGTTTGACTTTTGTATTTTTAGTATTTAAGTTATTATGTATTTTATATAGTCTATTATTATGCTGTGATGTGAAGTAGTAAAAAGAATTACGATTCTCATCCCAACAAACTGGTGACCCGGACATGATCGTTAAGACGTCCGGGTCACCAGTCTTTTGTACTATCAATTATTTGCATGCAAATGTGTTTTTAATGCTTTTAAATTACCCCAATTTCTGTACATATTTACCTGAGCTTATTGTTTCAATGTTTAATTTAACGTTTCTTTTATATTATACTGTTAAACGATAACATAACAACTAGTTAATTTAAATTTCAATAAAAATAACGAGTTTCGCATGACCATGAACGCTACAAGACTATCTTCTGCAAAAGTTTCATAGCGCTTGCATTGCTAGTTCATTTACAATCACCAAACAAATGACAGTACCTTCTGAATCTTGGTTAGTAAAGGAACAAGGGAGCAACGTACCAGCATTAACTTTTGTTTAAAACTAGATAAAAGTGCCACAGAAACTTTTAAAATGATTCAGATTTTTTATGGTAATGAAGCAATGAAAAAACGTTTTTAAATGGTATGCAAGATTTCGTGATGATGCAGAGAGTACTGATGATAATCCACGGCAAGGACCATCATTTACAGTTAGAAGTGAAAAAACCGTTGAAAATGCTGCAGTGGTTGTTTTAAATCTTTTATGACCAGAGTTGTTCGACTTTGACCCAAATATTGTGCACAAGGGACATGACCGTTGTTGCGTGACAATGCACCTGTCCACAAATGCAAGATTGTGCGCAATTTCTTGTCCAAAATAAAATTAAGATACCGATCACACACCATACTCATTTGATTTAGCTCCGTGCTATTTCAGGCTATTTTCAAAATTATAACTTGCAATGAAAGGAAAGCGTTTCGACATGATTTTAGGCATCCAGAAGGTTTCGATGGTGATTTAGAAGGCAGTGTCAATTGTTACGTGATTGTAGATGAACTAATTGTGAAGAATTTACAAAAGATAAGCTAAATGTATCGGTTGATAACCCAAATTTTCGTCCACAGATGGTTCTGTTAGTTACATGAAATAAAATCAGTCACCTTTTCCACTGGACGGACTGTGTAAATAATTAAAGACTCTTTTGCATGGAGATTTGTAGCTAATTAAATTGAATGTGAAATGTATTTTTTAGAAGAATTCATAAGCATTATAAACAATAAATTTACGATTCAATCGGAATTATCTCTTTACATAACTGGATAATTTGAAAATAATCTTAAAGGATGCATCTTTTTTACCAGACATCATAAAGTGTTAACTGCAGAATTACTTTATTTCATTTTCGCATCACAAATCCTGCGTCATTAATTACAAATACTTGCATGTAAAAGTTTCATTAATACTTATAAAGCACATTTATATAAATACACACGAGTATATACATGAGTTTAAGTTTTAAGTGATTTGTTTCCCTTAGGTTTTATTTAGTGAATGAGTTCACTATTTTTATAAAGCATCTATTTATTAAAACATATTTTCGAAAATATATACATATGTATTTACTTTTTTTGGAGGTGAAAACGCTAAGGCATTTTTAATTAATTACGTTTCAATTAAATCAAATTTGTTTTACTTTTTTATAGAGAAATAGTTAACAGGTTTCGTGACATAATCACTTTTGAATGTAACGCTGTTTAGACCCTTAATGTTTTATATTTCTAAAATAAAAAGCGTGTCACAAATTTGTAAATTGTTTTGTATCAATTTGGAAATATATTAATTTGAACAGTATGATTTGCATATAATTCAAATTTCCATAAAATTTAAGGTTTATATTATTTGTCAGATGTTTTTAATAGAATTTTATAAAATATTTTATTTCCTATAATGCATTTTGAACAAAGATTATATTTATCTGCTTATTTGTTCCTTTGAACTAAAAATAAATGAAAATGTAAGTAATATAGAATTCATGTATCTAATGCATTTTAAAAGCCTCAGCAATTATGTAAATTTCTTGAGTTAGCATTCATTTAAATTTTAATGGTGCATTTTGTAAAATGAAGCACAAAATACTGTGCCGTTAATATCAACTATTTGCATGCAAATGTGTTTTTAATGCTTTTAAATTACCTCAATATCTGTACATATTTACCTGAGCTTATCGTTTCAATGTTTAATTTAACGTTTATTTTATATTATACTCTTAAACGAGAAATTCTTGTATATTTATTAGTTTATATTTTTGTTCATTTGTTTGTTTATTTTGGGGTTCTCGAAAATGGCTTTAATGAGGAGTTTTCTGAAAACGACGGATCGGGCTTGTTAGGGTCTGAAAATCGATCTTCCACCGTGTCATATTGGAGAAAAATCGTTTTTATGCAATAAAACACTCTGCACATGGGTAAATTTAAGAAAACATGAAAAATGTACATAAACTGTCAAAAATTGAAATAACGTAAAAAAAAAAAAAAAAAAACATTATAAATGGTATATGCTATGCTAAATGAAACAATTTATTACGTTATGCCAGCTCTTCGCACAGGTAAAATGGCTAATTTTTCGTAGTCGGATCCGTAGTCAAGATTAACGTCAAACCGGCCAATAATATACAATTTTAACTGTAAGAGAGTTACAACAATGGTTACAAAAATGAAATTAATTTTTCGCCCAATCTTAGCCAATTAGCTTTGACTCCCGCTATGGAACAACTTTCTCCAAACAAAGAATTAATTAGTTTATTCTTACTGCAAAAAAATAAGCTTTCAATTTAATGAAACAAATATTTCCAAATATAATTTAATAAAATTGACAGATATAAGAAAATGTTCAAAAACATTTCTTCTCCCTTCAGCTATTTATTATTGTTGTTTTTTGTATCTGTCTGTTGTATATATATATATATATATTACTAAAACACAATTATACATTTACACTAACCACACTATATAGCCAAAAACAAATAACAATATCAACTGAGCACTAAAATATAACCAACTAAAACTATAATACGAATATAACCAAACACAAAATACTAACGAAAAATCAATACCATGAAAATTAAACCTGAAGGCAGGAGGGCATGGCTAACAACATGCACTGCAGGGTTAAAACCGGTATATATATATTTATATATATTTAGATTACATTAAAAAAAAATTATCAATAAACGTTGATAAATTATTTTTATTACATTAAGGAACATGCTCAATATTTTATTTTATATCTCTTTTTTTTTCCACCGATTATAAAGACTTTTTTAAAACTGCTTATCAAATCTACTATTCACGCTAGGAGAACTATTTTTTTTAATTCGTTTACATTCAATTAATCTTTGCATTGAGAAAAACGAAAATGATTTCAGTCATGAAAAATTAATAATTGTTTCAAGATGGCTTTTTTACTATTTTTAATTCTCTATTATCTTGCATGAACTGTCAGAACATGATAAGATTTTTTTTTTGAGACTTTTATCTGTGTACTTTAAGTGAGTTCTGTTTTTTTTGTTGTTGTTGTTTAAAATATTAATTAATAATTAAGTATTACACAAGAAATTTCTCATAGAGTTGCTGTACATTTTTTATGACTGTGAAGTATGAATAAAATAGCAAAATAACGCTTTTTTTTTTTTTTTACTTTCTTCTATCTTTACAAGAAGAAAGTATTTGATTCATGAAAAATTTTGACTTCCAGTTTTAGAAGGTCCTGAACCCGATTTGACTGTTTTTAGAAAATGCATTTTTCGCGATTTTCACAATAGCTCTCACTGCTGCTCAAGACCTATAACTCAAGACCTAATGCACTTATTTTCATAAAACTTCATATTCAGTTATATCATAACACAAATAGACGCTGATTATGTTTTGGTATAGATATCCCAACAGGTGGCGCTGCTATACCACTTTTCTCACGATTTTTACAATAGCTATATCTCAAGAACTAATGCACGGAATTTCATCAAACTTCAGATTCTGTTAGACCTTGGCAAAAATAAGTGCTGATTACGTTTTGGTGTAAACAGTTCAACAGGTGGCGCTGTTGTGCTACTTTTTTATTATTATCACGATAACTATATCTCAAGAACTAATGCACGGATTTCCATTAAACTTCAGATTCAGGTAGACGTTGACATAAGTTGTTGTTGATTATGTTTTGGTCTAAATCTCCCAACAGGTGGCGCTTCTATGTTACATTTTGCAGGATTTACACGATTTTAGAAATAGTCATATTTCAAGAACTAATGCACGGAATTTAATAAAACTTTAGATTCAGTTAGGCTTTGATATAAATAGGTGCTGATTCTTTTTAGTGTATGCGAAAGCTGTGTGAGATAGAAGAAAGTTTTGGGATTGACACATCCGACTAGTTTTTATTTTTTATTTCAATCACAACGGGAGCAAGTATGTGTCTGTAAATTATCGTGCTTTTCATGCATGTATTAATTTACCATTTTAGTTAGCTAGTACTTTTCATGCATGTATTAAATTACAATTTTAGTTAGCTAGTACTTTTCATGCATGTATTAAATTACAATTTTAGTTAGCTAGTTTTCATACATTAATTTAGAAATACAATGTTGATATTTCATATTTCAATATTTTTAAAACTTTCCAACATAGTTGAAAAGTGTTTATGAATTCAGTTTGTCTGTCTGTCTCTCCGTGCTCTAACTGTAAATATACTCGGATTGTCATGCAATTCTGATACATTATTGAATTTTACTATAAAATGTTCGGTTTAGAAAATGAAGTCTGTAGCATTAATAGTTCATTTACAGGGACTCACAAAATAATTTCATTACATTATGGTCTATGGCGAAAAATCATTTATGGCGCATTTTATTGATGTTACGATATTTTAGACATAATGAAATTAATATGCATTACTGAAGTGAACAACAGCAAGCTTTCACCTTGGTATACAATTAGTAGCATTTATAGTTCAATTACAGAGGCGTACAAAATAATTGCTTTTCATTATGATCATCGGTGAAAAATAGTTTGCGGTGCATTTTGAACCTGTTATGATACTTGAAACATAATGAAATTTAAAAAGATCACTAAGGTTCAATAATACTTATTCTCTATCGATTATGGAGTGCGTAGGATTTATCTTTCATGTACAGGGACGCACAGAAGAAATCTGTTAAAGGACTGTATATGATCGGTAATTGCTAGAGGTGCTCTTTCCGGTGTGACATACAATTGTATGTAATTGTTAGTGTATTCAGTGTTGTTTACAAATTCTGCAGATAATATATGCAGTAAATATAAAATTGCCTATGCACGAAAGACCTCGCATATGGGCAGCAATAGCTAAAAATGAATTTTTACTGAGTTATGCATTTTTTTTAACTCTCTCATTTAGATATCTCATTTCAATTAAATTTCTTAATAATATTCTATTAGTGTTGGAAAGTGTTTCATAATCTATTCCAGATGTATGTTTTTTTCTTTCTTTTTCTAAATTGAAAATAGTGTACTTTCTTTTCGTTTCAAATTGCTTATTAAATCTTCTATTCATGCCTCAAGAATTACACTTTGTAAATGTTTACACTGGAAAAAATAAATAATTATTTGCTTCACGAAAAAGTAACTATTGTCTCAAGATGGCTTTTTTAATATTTTTTAATGATCTATTATCTTGCATAAAATGTCAAAACAGGGCCAGAACAGACATTTTTTATTTGTTCTTTAAGTGGGTTTGAATTTTTTTCTTTTAAAAATAATACGTAATAAAAAATCTTATATATTAGTTATTTCCACTGTTTTCTTTTATTGAAAGAACGAAACATACAGAAATTGGCAAGATAAGGTTCTCTTATTTTCTATTTTTCTTTTTCTTTTTTTTTTCTTTTTCTTTTTCTCTTTTTCTTTTTCTATTTTTCTTTTTCTCTTTTCCTTTTTCTCTTTCCATTTTTCTCATTTTATTTTTCTCTTTTTATTTTTCTCTTTTCATTTTTCTCTTTTATTTTTCAAATACAACACAAGCATGTATCTGTCGGTAAATTTATAAAAATTCTTATTTATCATTAAAACAGTAAATAACAGTTTTACTTAACTAGCTTTCGTGCATAAATTCCCAAGTCTAATATTTAATATTTTGTTTTTGTTACTTTTTTTCATCAAAAATAACATATTTTTTAAATTCCAAATTGTTTTTCAATTCATGCTATGAAAATTATCAATTACAGTTGCTTGCATTAATTAATCTTTACATTCAAAAATGAAAAATAAAACTGATTTAACTGCGCAAAAGTAATTATTGTCTCAACACGGCTTTTGTACTACTTTAATTCGCCATTATCTTGAATAAAATGTCAACACGCGGCAAAAACAAACATTTTGTATTTGCGACATTTATTTCATTTCTTTAACGAACTTTGTTTTTTTTTCCTTTAATAAATAATTCGCATAAAATAAGAATTTTCTTATATAGTTACAGTTAATTGTTCTTTTTTTTCGGCAGACATAAACAAGTAAGACACTGGAAAAATATAGATTTTTTTTTTTTCGATTCTCTTTAATTTTTAAATTGCAAGGCAAGCATTTAGGTGTTGGTATATTTATGAATACTTTTATTTACCATGTATGTAATAAATAACAGTTTTACATAGCTAAATTTTTAGATTAAATGACACGTCTAATCATATATATTGTATATTTTGATCTTTCTGTCATTGAGCATAGTGTATTTTTTTATTTAAAATGACATAATTTTTATTTAAAATGACATAGTTAAATTAATCTTTACATTGTAAAAAGAGAAATAAAAGTAAAAGTGATATGATTCAGTAAAAAGTAATTGTTGTTTCAAAATCCTTAAAACAACAAATAGCAGTTTTACTTAACTAGCTTTCTTGCATAAATTCCCAAGTCTAATGTTTAGTATTTTGTTTTGTTTTTACTTTTTTGTCATCGAAAATAACATTTTTTTTTCAAATGATTTTTCAATTCATGCTATAAAAATTATTGTTTGCAGTTGTTTGCATCATTTAATCTTTATATTAAAAAAAAAAAGAAAGAAAACTGATTTGTTTGAGTCAAAGTAATTATTGTCTCAAGATTGCTTTTGTACTATTTTTAATTTTCCATTATCTTGAATAAAATGTCAACACACGGCAAAAACAAACAATTTGCATTTGCGACATTTATTTCATTTCTTTAAGTGACTTCAGTTTTTTTCTTGAATAAATAATTCGTATAAAATAAGAATTGTCTTATATAGTTGCAGTTAATTTCTTTTTTTTTTTTTTTTGTAGCAGACATAAACAAGTAAGACACTGGAAAAATATAGATTTTTTTTCCGATTCTCTTTAAGTTTTAAATTACAAGGCAAGCCTTTAGGTGTTGGTATATTTATGAATATACTTTTATTTACCATGTATGCAATAAATAACAGTTTTACATAGCTAGATTTCTTACATTAAATGACACATTTAATCTTTTATATTACACATTTTTATCTTTCTGTCATTGAACATAGTGTATTTTTTTTTGTTTCAAATGACATATTAAATCTACTATTTATGCTAGCTAAACTCCATTTTGTAATTGTTTACGTTAAATTAATCTTTACATTGAAAAAAGGAGAAAGAAAAAGAAAAATAATTTTATTCAATAAAAAGTAATTATTGTCTCAAGATGGCTTTGTTGATATTTTTGATTCTCTATTATTTTGCATAAAATGTCAACACACGACAAAAACAACAATTTTCAACTGTGATATTTATTTATGTTCTTTACGTGAGTTCGGTTGTTTTTTCTTTAGTAAATAATTCGTTTAAAATAAAAAAATTCTTATAGAATTATTGTTAATTGTTTCTTTTTTTCTCGACAAACACAATATGTAAGAAATTGACAAAATAAAGCTTTTTTTTTTTTTTTTTTAAATTGCAGCGTTAAATTGTAGCGCATTTAGGTTTTTCCAAATTTATAAACATTTTTATTTATCAGATATGTAGAAAATAAGAATTTCACCTATCTGAATATTTCTTACCTTACATAAAATAATCTATTTTTATATTTTTTTTTCTTTTTTTTTCTTTTTTTTCTTTTTTTTCATGCTTTCTATTATTCATGCTACATAAACTAGATTTTGTAATTTTTTGCATTAAATTAATCTTTACATTGTAAAAAGAGAAAGACAAAGAAAAGTGATTTAATTCAGTAAAAAGTAATTGTTGTTTCAAAATCATTAAAACAGTAAATAGCAGTTTTACTTAACTAGCTTTCATGCATAAATTCCCTAGTTTAATATTTCGTTTTTTCAACTTATTTGTCATCGAAAATAACATATATTTTTAATTTCAAATTTTTCTTTCAATTTATGCTATAAAAAATATCGATTACAGTTGTTTGCATCAATTAATCTTTACATACAGAAAACTGATTTGATTGAGTAAAAATAATTATTGTCTCAAGATGGCTTTTGTACTATTTTTAATTCTCCATTATTTTGAATAAAATGTCAACACACGGCAAAAACAAACATTTTGCATTTGCGACATTTATTTTATTTTTTAAGTGACTTTAGTTTTCTTTCTTTAATAAATAATTCCTATAAAATAAGAATTTTCTTATATAGTTACAGTTAGTTGTATTCTTTTCGACAGACATAAACAAGTAAGACACTGGAAAAATATAGATTTTTTTTTTCGATTCTCTTTCATTTTTAAATTGCAAGGCAAGCCTTTAGATGATGGTATATTTATAAATACTTTTATTTACCATGTATGTAATAAATAACAGTTTTACATAGCGACATTTCTTACATTAAATAACACATCTAATCTTATATATTGCATATTTTTACTTTCTCTCATTGAACATAGTATTTTTTTTTTCAAATGACATATTAAATGTACTATTCATGCTAGATAAATTCCATTTTGTAATTGTTTACGTTAAATTAATCTTTTCATTGAAAAAAAGAGAAATTAAAAAAATGATTTAATTCAATAAAAAGTAATTATTGTCTCAAGATGGCTTTTGTGATATTTTTATTCTGTATTATCTTGCATAAAATGTCAACACACGACAAAAACAACAATTTTCATCTGCGATATTTATTTGTTTTCTTTACGTGAGTTTGGTTGTTTTTTCTTTAATAAATAATTCGTATAAAATAAGAATTTTCTTATAGAATTATTTATTGTTCATTGTCTCTGTTTTTCTCGACAAACATAATATGTAGGAAATTGGCAAAATAAAGCTATTTTTCTTTTCTCTTTTATTTTTAAACTGCAGCGCAAGCATATAGGTGTCGGTAAATTTATGAAAATTTTTATTTATCACATATGTATAAAATAACAATTTCACTTTTCTGAATATTTCTTACATTAAATAAAAAATCTATTCATATATATTTTAAATTTTTATCTTTTTTTGTTATAGAACAGAATGTTTTTTTTTTTTTTTTTTTTTTTTAAATTGCATAGTAATTCTATTAATCCTGCTACGTAAACTATATTTTGTAATTTCTTGTGTTAAATTAATCTTTACATTGTAAAAAGAGAAAGAAAAATAAAAGTGATCTGATTCAGTAAAAAGTAATCATTGTTTCAAAATCATTAAAACAACAAATAGCAGTTTTACTTAACTAGCTTTCTTGCATAAATTCCCAAGTCTAATGTTTAGTATTTTGTTTTGTTTTTACTTTTTTGTCATCGAAAATAACATTTTTTTTTTTTTCAAATGGTTTTTCAATTCATGCTATAAAAATTATTGTTTGCAGTTGTTTGCATCATTTAATCTTTATATTTAAAAAAAAAAAGAAAACTGATTTGTTTGAGTCAAAGTAATTATTGTCTCAAGATTGCTTTTGTACTATTTTTAATTTTCCATTATCTTGAATAAAATGTCAACACACGGCAAAAACAAACAATTTGTATTTGCGACATTTATTTCATTTCTTTAAGTGACTTCAGTTTTTTTCTTGAATAAATAATTCGTATAAAATAAGAATTGTCTTATATAGTTGCAGTTAATTGTTTTCGTTTTTTTTTTTTTTTTTTTTTTTTTTTTTTTTAGCAGACATAAACAAGTAAGACACTGGAAAAATGTAGATTTTTTTTTCCGATTTTCTTTAAGTTTCAAATTACAAGGCAAGCCTTTAGGTGTTGGTATATTTATGAATATACTTTTATTTACCATGTATGCAATAAATAACAGTTTTACATAGCTATATTTCTTACATTAAATGACACATTTAATCTTTTATATTACACATTTTTATCTTTCTGTCATTGAACATAGTGTATTTTTTTTTTGTTTCAAATGACATATTAAATCTACTATTTATGCTAGCTAAACTCCATTTTGTAATTGTTTACGTTAAATTAATCTTTACATTGAAAAAAAAGGAGAAAAAAAATGATTTTATTCAATAAAAAGTAATTATTGTCTCAAGATGGCTTTGTGATATTTTTGATTCTCTTATCTTGCATAAAATATCAACACACGATAAAAACAACAATTTTCATCTGCGATATTTATTTATCTTCTTTACGTGAGTTCGGTTGTTTTTCTTTAATAAATAATTCGTATAAAATAAGAATTCTCTTATAGAATTATTGTTCATTGTCTCTGTTTTTCTGGATAAGCACTATATGTAAGAATTTGGAAGAATAAAGCTTTTTTATTTCTCTTTTATTTTTAAATTGCAGCGCAATTATGTAGGTTTCGGTAAAATTTATGAACATTTTTATTTATCACATGTGTAGAAAATAACAATTTCACTTATCTGAATATTTCTTACATTAAATAAAAAATCTACACTATATTTCCAATGATGATTGGTCACTTGCGATTTTAGACGTTTTGTTGAATATCTGGAAAGATACATGAGGAATTATCCTGAAACTTCCGGAGTGTAAACAACATGATTGACGTCATATATTTACGCGAAGATTTTTTCCCGAAACCCTATTAGGGGCCGTCAACAAATTCAAGAAAAACGAATATATTTTGGATAACCCTGTAAAAACTAATATTGCAAAAGCATTCAAACTGTAGATTATGATTAAGTGGATTATTGTAATAATTTGGGTTCATTTTTATGAAGATAGCATGTATACTCGAAGAGAAATTCAGGTTTTTATAAAAACAGTCCCAAATTTTATCAAGTTTTTGGCTTATAATTTGCAGAGTTTTTAATATAAAAACAAGTTATTTTCAGAAAATATGACAAACAAAATTGTACACAACACCCTGCAATCAGAATTAAAAATAATATAGACCAACTTTTATGAAAGTCTCAAAAACATAGCTTGAAAATTCTGATAGTAATCGTCGATAGAATAAGCTCGAAATTCGCTGTTCCCAAAAGGAAGCAAAAAGATGAGGGGTTGTATCAAATATAGAATGAGAGACACTTCATTCTTATTATGTCAACTTTCATAAGCTAGTATATTTGGATACAACCCCTCATCTTTTTGCTTCCTTTTGGGAACAGCGAAATTCGAGCTTATTCTATCGACGATTACTATCAGAATTTTCAAGCTATGTTTTTTAGACTTTCATAAAAGTTGGTCTATACATTTAGCTAATATATTATGTACAGTATATTTTGATTGAATTCGCGCATGCGCAGTGAAACAATATTTAGTAAACCTGCTCATTTTTCATACAATTTTTATTATTTTTTAATTCTGATTGCAAGGTGTTGTGTACAATTGTGTTTTTCATATTTTCTGAAAATAACTTGTATTTCCACAATCAAAGGATAAAAATGCAAATGTAAATATACTACATTCTTAAAATACATGATTATTTATGATATGGAATAATAAAGATACATAATAGTCGACAGGATTTTGAAAAATAAATTAAACAGTCAGAGGGTTACGGGAAGTTAACACTTCAAAAAAATATTTAGCGTGGAATACATTATAGTTAAGAATAACATGCCGATTTATGACTTTAAAGGTTTGTTACCTCCGACAGACAAACTCGGCGTAGAAATGAAAAGCGAGTTATTTTTTTTTTTATCTACTAAATTTATCTGATACACTACCCTACTTATACAATTATTTTTTTCGCTTTTTTGCATTACAACTGCAAAATGTAAACCATGAATAACCATTTTAGAAAAGAGAAGACATTTTATTATTGAAGACGTCTGATATAAAATTATATAAAATAACGTGAAAAGTATATATAAAAATTATATATAAAAAGTATACATAAAATTATATAAAAGTATCTTATATAGTTCATGGTATTGAGGCATCATATTGCAATTACCAGAATTGTTTTTAAAAATTCCATTCTGGAAATTGTTCATTTTAACCTACACTGTATTGGACCTTTAATCATGAATAACCATTTAAGAAATGAGAAGACATTTTATTATTGAAGACGTCTGATATAAAAGTATATAAAATGACGTAAAAAGTATATATGAAAAGTATATATAAAAAGTATATATAAAAAGTATACATAAAATGATATAAAAGTATCTTATATAGTTCATGGTATTGAGGCAGTAACATAATGCATTTACCAAAATTGTTTTTAAAAATTCTATTCAGGAAATTGTTCATTATAACATGCACTGTATTGGACATTTAATCATGAATAAGAACCTATAAACACTCTGATTTAAAATGATCGGTATATAACATTTCGTTAATATTACGGGAAGTTAACACTTCAATAATATATTTAATGTGGGATACTATATAGTTAAGAATGAAAAGCCGATCTATGAATGTAATCGTTTGCTTCCAGACTAGGACTAGCGACAATTTTTATATTAACTCGTATTACAATTTACAAAAAAAATTGTTTGTGATAGATTTTTCTTGAAAGTATCCTAGTGTAAGTGCATGGCAGAGATTATTTTTCAAAAGGTAGTGCGAGTAGAATAAGGAAATAATAGATGGGACGACATATGTCCCAACCCCGTAATCAAAAGGTTAAAGGTTTGTTAAAATTGACAGGCAAACTTTGTGTCAAAATGAAAAGTGAGTATGGTAATGACAAAATGTGGATTAAATTTGTCTCACACAACAGTCTATTTATACAAGTATATTTTCATTTCTTTATGTAACAATTGCAAAATGTAAACTATCAATGGCCATTTTATAAAAGAGAAATCGTCGTATTACTGAAAACGTCTTATATAAATTCGATTATTATTTCCGTTTAAACTGGTGTTTTATTTCAAAACAAATTAAATATACTGAAACACAATTTAATGTTTACTTAGAATTTTTTAATTTTATTGCAATTAACATACTTTTTAAAATCCAATTTATAATTTTACATAGATAATTTGAAATTTTTAAAAACTTAGATTTTAATAATTATTATAACTTTTATTGATTTCCAGTATATTTCAAAAGACAAAGCCGCAAAATATTTTTTATAATTCCATACTGCGTACTCGTATATCACATTGAAAAGTATTTAATAGATTGTCATGTTTTCCTGTATGTGCAATTCCATCTGTGCCAGGACGTCACAACGGAAATTTCGGTCATACTTCCGATTTTTGTTTTATTACAACAGGTAGTTTTCATTAGTGTTATAGATCTTACGCGTGTATAAGATATTAAATTTTAAAGCAGCTCTTATAAATAAAAAAAATAAAAATTGTTGATATAGTAAAAACGATTTTTTCCAATTTTCTTTTGCAAAACTAAGTTCAAAATCTGCATTTGCTGAGTCTTCAAATATTTGCGAAACTGGGTCACCTAGGGAATTAAATGTCGACACATTCTCAGTTGAAATGTTCCAATATATGCAATTCCTTTACAAAAGGATTTTTTTTACATTCTTCGTTATTTTTAGCTTTAACATTTGATAGATTCTACCTGAAATTCGGGGTTTATTAATGTTATGAGGTATTTTCTTTGCCATGGAATTACGATCGTTCTTTCTCGGTTTGCGTTTCACAAATAAAATACTATAGATAGATTCACGTAGCTTTTCACCCGTATCTTTGCAGATTTTTTTTTTTTATTTCCAAGATACTCTTTTGTTTATATTAGCTATGTATTATATAACGATATTTTATTTAAATTAAATCAAATAATATTCTTTGGCTTATAGATCCTCATGGAAATAGATTTTTTTTTTTAAACTGGGTGAAAAAGTGTTCAGAGCGGAAGTCGAACCCAAGATCTTTTACTTAAATTGCCAATGTTTTACCTATTGAGCTACCTGGACAGACAACCAAGCCGACACATTCACTCTGATAACACTGCTGGCAGTAGCATCTGATCTGCTATATAGACAGCTCAACAGAATATACCGCAGGTAGTGGAACTCCATGAAACGATCGTTCCAGACATTTAATGGAGATTCATTGCCTGCTGTATAGTCTGTTGAGCTGTCTTCATGGCAGACCAGATGCTAGGTTATCTGCGTGAATTGTGTCGGCCGAACTTGTCGGTCCAGGTAGCTCAATAAGCAGAGTGTTGACAATTTTAGCCAAAGGTCTTGGGTCCCTGCCTGGGTATTTTTTCAGACAATTGGAAAAAACTGAATCTGTATAATATTATTACCAATCAGTCAAAATAATAAAGTATACACCCTCATAAAAAGTAAGTTAAGTATTTAGAAATCACACATTTTATTATAAAGAGATCTTAAAATAATCACTTTTACAAAACATTTTACTTATTTATTTTCAAACAAGCATATTTAATTACTATTTGACTCATCGTAAAAGTTTAAAGCAAGTGTGTTTTATTTATGGAAAACAGATTATTATAATACCCATAATAATTTTTATTACAACACTGCTTCGACATATTGATAGATTGTTTTAGACAGAAGACTTACTATAGTAATTTATCTTTCTAGGCTATTACAAGGATAAAAATTATTCCCTTATGCTATTGAGCGCGATGCATCATTAATCATTTATGACTTTTTTTTCTTTTTTATACATATTCATAATTTTTATGCGTTTTTTTACTAGCGATGCAAATTTTACAACCTATTTATTTATTATCTAATTATTATTTTATACATTTGGAAAAAAAAAATGATACGTTATATAAAATAAAATTATAAATACCAGCATTTTGTAGTGGGGTACCATTTATTTTTGTAATTACACAGAATTTACTGTCATTTTTTTAAAACTAAGTTGTATAGGCTAGACGTGAGGAACATGGATTTGTTTAAAATAGTTTTTCGTTACCAAAGGTAGAGTGTATTCTCGGAAAGATAAAATGCAGCCACTCAAAAACAAGAAATAAAACTTAATTTAAAAACTCTCCAAAAACTGTCACATCTGATAATAAAGATTTTTTGGAAGAATCAATAAAACAGCGTAAGGTCTGAGGTTCGAATCTCAGACTGGCTCGCTCATTTTAAAAATTTAATTTTATTTATTTATGAACATTATTTTTTTATTTTAAATGAACCATTTTTTATTTTTTTAAATAAATATTATTTTTTGTTTAAATTTTTAAACATTATATTACTTATGAAAGAATTTTGTAATTTTAATTTTTGAAATAATTTATATGTAATTATGATCATCTTTTGTAAATAACGACTAAATAGACCGAAACTTCTGTTTTAAACAGAATCTGTCCCGCTACAAATCTGCGAGCCTGAAATGGGATTTGAAACTCTCTATATTCCATTTTATAGCTAGCAACTTAACCACTAAACAAGTGACACATTTCAATAAATACAACATTATTTAGTTCAGAGTTAAGTTTGAGGTAAGCAAATATTATACTTCAAACTATTTAGACAAAATACTTACAAACTGTGCACAAACCCGCATTTATTTTTAAAAAATCATATCTTTCGAAAACTATATTATGTAAAATGGAATAATTCGGTGTTATATTAATATTTCTCGACAAAGTTATCCTTGAGTACTTATCATCTTTTAGCGCGTATGCTTGTGATAACATATTTTATCATGCCATGCTACATTGTGATTGCAAAAACTACATAAGTCTTTTTTTCTCGAAATGTATTTTTTGTTTTAATATTTCCCCATATATATATATATATATATGGGAGAAATATTAAATTATGTTACCGTAAATTAATAGTAAATGTTACCTAACTATGTATTAACTGACATTGCGATAATTATCTCTTTTTTCCGATGTGCTTCACTTTTCTTCTTCATTGCATAGTGCATTGAATGTACACTATAAAAAATGGGAAAATATTTCTTGATCTAGCAAAACTTTTCTAAAATACAGTAGTTGCCAAAATAGAGTGCCTTCTTGCCTTCTTCTCTCCAAAAAAAATGCCTTCTGGAAAAGGTGTGTTTTTGAGGTTTGATGGCTGATAACACCACTTTCTGTTTAAGTAATACCATAAAACTATATATATATCAGTAGAAAGAATGTAATGAAAAGAATGTAATAAAAGAATGTAATCAAAAATGTAATGAAATAAATTTTGTTCAGTTATTTGTATTTAATAAAAAGTTATAAAAAATAACGAAAGAAAGAAACTCAACTTACCTAGGTTAGCATGAAGTAGCTTTCCTTTATTTTAATGCAATCCAGCAATAAAATCCAATTAATAGAAGCAATAATTCAATCTTAGTATCATATTATAACAGCTTCAGATATAAAAGACTTGGTTCATTTCATGGGAAGGCGTTAAAATATCGTAATTAATAGTAAATGTTACCTAACTATGTATTAACTGTGACATTGCGATAATTATTGTATATCTCTTTTTTTTCGATGTGCTTCACTTTTCTTCGTCATAACTGTTGTTTGAATAAATATTTTTTCTTGAAATTTGTTGCATTATATTCTTGATTAAATTAGAGTTCCATTGGTGTAGAATTTTATGGTATTATTTAATTAGAAAGTTGTGTTATGAACGATCAAACTTTAAAAATACACTTATTCAAAAGATTGACACAATTTTGGCCACTACTGTATAACATAACCTCTTCCGAGTTCTCCGCTATTTCGGAAAGTGTTCCTTTATCTTCAGAAATCAATAGATTCTCATGATTTAAAAAAAGTTTTTCTGAAGGTAAAGGAACGCTTTTTCGGAATCGTGGATAACTCGGAAGAAGTTATATTATATTTTCGTAAAGTTTCCCTTGATTTAGAAATATTTTCTAGTTTTTACAGTGTAGGCTCACATACGTAAACAAAAAAGTACTTATGTTTATTTGTCCTCTTCCTCTCAAAATTGTCATTTATTTCAAAAGCAACGTTAGTCAATGAAAATGGGAAACAAAACAGAACCAAAAGAAAATGTGATCAAGGAATATGATGAATGGCTATGTGCGTTAATGAATGGATGCCAAGGTTTACGGATTATTTATACTAATACTTCCTAATAGTAATACTTGTTTTATTTAATCGCAGAATTCTGTGATCTGATAATGGGAATATTGCCGTTTGGAAATAGTGGTATTCAAAATTTGTAATATTTTGTCCCTTTGCTCTTAATGTCAATTCTTGGAGACGTTAATGATTTATGTCTATTTTGTCAAATGCGTATTAAAAATATGTTTAATTTCTTTCTTTTTTATCATTTGTGGAGCACAAAATCCCTTTGACTTCAAAAATAACATACTATGTCCAATTTTGTTTATATATAATTTTAATTCTTATAAAATAAATATGTTAGACCCGATACACATATTTAAAGGTTTCGTTAAAATGTAAAAGACTTAATTAAATTGAAGCCAGGATTACATATATATATATACAATGTGGCCATAATTAAAATGGCAATACTCAGCGTGTCCCGTAGCACCATCTAATTGCGAGAATGGAGCACATTTTGTAGGGTGATAAAATAAAATGACAGGCGAGAGGATCAGAAAAAACAATAGCTCCACAAATATTTAGCAGATATATGGCGTGTTTTTCCGCGGAATCCTTCGTCCTTCGTTTACTTTAATTATTCAACCAAATTTGTCTCCATTCTCGAAATTAGATCACACTACGGGACACACTGAATGTTGGCATCTTAATTATGACAGTTTAAAAGTGGTTATAATTAAACTGGCAGTAATCCGTTTGTTCTGTAGCGCAGTCTAATTGCAGGAATGGAGCCAAATTTGGTATAATGATAAAAGAAAATGAGAGACGAAGGGATCAGCGAAATACAACAGTTCTAAAAGTCACCGCTAGGAATATGTGGCGTATTTTCTTCGCGGAATCCTTCGTACTCCGTTTTGTTTAATCATACTGCCAAATTTGACTATATTCTCGCAATTAGATTGCGCTACAGGACACGCTGAGCATTGTCAGCATAATTACGTCTGTTTGAAAGTGGTAATAATTAAACTGACAGTAATCAGCTTGTTCTATAGCACTATCTAATTGCGAGAATGGAGCCAAATTTGGTATAATGATAAAAGAGAATGAGAGACGAAGGAATCAGCGAAAAACAATAGTTCGAAATGTCACCGCTAGGAGATATATGGCATGTTTTTTCCGCTGAAACCTTCGTGCTCCGTTTTCTTTAATCATCCTCTAAATTTGGCTCCATTCTCGCAATTAGATCACGCTATGGGCCACGCTGAGTATTCTCAGCTTAATTATGTCAGTTTAAAAGTGGTTATAATTAAACTGACAGTAATCAGCTTGTTCTCTAGCGTGATCTAATTGCGAAAATGGAGCCAAATTTGGTATGTTGATAAACTTAAATGAAAGAAGAAGGAATCAGGGAAAAACAATAGTTTCAAAAGTCACCGATATGTGGCGTGTTTTTTCCGAGGAATCCTTCGTCCCCCGTCTTATTTAATCATTCTACCAAATTTTGCTCCAATCTTGCAATTAGATTGTGTTCGAGGACACGCTGAGTATTGTCAGTTTAATTATATCAGTTTAAAAGTGGTTATAAATAATTAAACTGACAATACTCATCTTGTTCTATAGCGTGGTCTAATAGCAAGAATGGAGCCAGATTTTGTGAAATGATCAAATGAAATGGAGGACGAAGGATTCCGTGAAAGACAATAGTTCCAAAAGTCTCCGCTAGGGATATGTAGCGCTATTTTTTGTGGAATCCCGTCCCCTGTCTTGTTTAATTATTCTACCAAATTTGGCTCCATTCTCGCAATTGAGCTACAGGACACGCTGAGTACTGTCAGTTTAATTATGCCAGTTTAAAAGTGGTTATAATTAAACTGGCAGTACTCAGCTTGTTCTGTAGCGCGATATAATTCCGAAAATAGAGCTAAATTTTGTAGAATGATTAAATAAGACAGGACACAGGATTCTGAAAAAAATTAAAAAAACAGCGCCACATATCCACTTAGCGGTGACTTTTGGAACTATTTTTTTCGTTGGATCTTCGTTCACCCGTCTTGATTATTCATACTAAAAAAAAATTGGCTCCATCCTCGCAATTAGAACACGCTACAAAACACGCTGAGTACCGTCCGTCCAATTATGGCCACCTTCTATATTAAAGCTAATTTATTTACAATACATTTTTTAAATTCAAAAGCAATATACTTACAAAAATCCGTAAAAAATGGAAATTATATTGGCTATCTGATTTCCAGTACAATTTATGTTCTTTTACGGAATTTGTTTGTTTAATAAATACGATAGTTGAACTAGACTTTGAACACTGTTATCTTCTAAAGATATTCTCAAATCACTTTTCTCTTTGCTTTCGGACACATTCGTGATATCATTTTCATCGTAAATATTTTCCAGAAAAATAAAAGAATCGATTCTGGTAATCAATTGCCAGTACAATTTCCTTATTTTGACACATCGTTTTTAGAGTGTATGCTTTACCATTCATACCTTATTAATGCATGTACAGAATGGGTCAAAATTATTGAGCACATTTCATGTTTGAAAAAAAGAACAAAATGAGGTACGTACATGTTTATTCTTTTCTTGGAAAGATAATTTAACACAGTTTTACACAGCAATATTATTATCATTAAAAACGTTTCGCATAACGTTTTCAGCTGGTTGGACAGCATTGCACGGTGAAAATTTACTGATTGCGTCAGTCTGCAAATGGCTACCCTACAGGAAAAAACAATGTGCGTTTTTTGGTCCCATGAAAGCAAATCCGTTGTAACTATTTGGAGACGTTTTCGTTTAGAACACTCAAATCGTCGTTCTCCAAGTAAGAACTCTACAAAACGTTGGTACCAACAATTTAAAGAGGCGGGAAATGTGGAACTTATTTAATGTTAAAAATGTTTTTGTGTGAAACTGCTTTAAATTATCTTTTTCAAGAAAACAATAAATATGTACATACTTCGTTTTGTTCTTTTTCTTTTTCAAACAGGAAATGCGCTCAATAATTTTGGACTACAATTAAGCTTTATCAAAAAGAATGCTTTTACACCGCTCAACAATGCGAAACTTTCTACTACATTTACAGACTTATTTTTAAACGCAAAAGCATGACACTTGCAAGCATGATTGTTGAAGTAATTTTTAATCAAACAGGTTTTTCAATTTTCATTAAATGGATCACATCATGAAGCGATTGTGGCCTCGCGACGGAATTTTTTTTTTCTTTTGCCGTGCAATCGCGAGTGGAAATTCAGTTCAAAACGACAACCTTGATCACATTTCCTGAAAATTACTCGCCCTCTACGGAAAAATGGAAAAAACTGTTCGATTACAGAGTTTCTGAATAAGAGTACCTGACAATTTTGTTTATTTGTGAAGGAAAAAGAATCCAAAAATGTGTTAGAAAGTAGCCCGTTTGAGTTTGCAAACACTTGTACAAAACAGAACAAACTTATTGCAGTATAAACAACATACAATATTCATTTTTAAATGTAGTATTTTATGATGCATTAAAATATTTTGCGTCATGCTATGAAACTTAAAAAATACAATTATTTATTTCTTTTAGATGTTTTAATTATAAAGCAAGAAAAATATTTATTTTTTTACTTCATTAAATACTACGGTTTTAACAGCACATTCCTCCATTAATTCCATACTACACAGATAATAAAGAATATTATCAAATCAACGACAAAATATAAATTATTTAAAATAAATCATAAGTTCGAAAACAAATCTTCCCGTTTGCTGTACAAAATTTAAATTATAGGATATTATTTATGTAAATATACATAATGAAGTTTTCCGTTTAACATTAATGAAAATAATATGTTTACAATAACGATAAATATTACTGAATCCTTTGAGAAAATTATTGTGTTTTCATTTATAAATAATTCAAGACATGCATTTAAATATCAGATATAATGTATGTATCATAAGTTATACATTACCATCCCTTTTTTTAAAAAAAAAAACATAACTTAAATTGAACGCCTGTAAAAATTATAATTAGTTAATAATATGTTTTACCATTTATTTTTTATCGATGTATGTCATTTAAGATATTTATTACACTTTTACAAATTGGAATAAACATATTTCAGAAATGAAAACAAAAAAAAATATATTGTGGTTGGATTTTTTTCCCTTGTGTTATTAATTTAAAAGCATAATTATATGTTTCTGTTGGCAAATGTAGCTACTATAAGAAAACAAGCATTAAACTAATGTTTTACATTATTTAATAATATGATGCTATATAAGTATTCATTTATCAATTCTATACAATACAAATGATAAAATGTTTTTCCAAAACATAATTTCTTTCAATTTAAATCATTATTTCCCCATTGTCTTTCCATTTATTATATAAAATTATAAACATTTATCTACTGTTCATCATATAGAAAAAATTAAATTCCTATTTAACATTAAAAGAAAATAAAAGGAGAAAACGAAAATTAAATGTCCTAACCATACATTATTATATATTTATTTACATTACGGTATATACTGCTGCATTGGATCTTTTTTTTTTTTTTTTGCATTGTGGTGTGTAATTTTAAAATATATAATTATATGTTTAAATCTAAAAATGTAATTTTAATTAAAAAGCATAAAAAAGTGTTTTTCATCATTAAATACTAAGGTGTTAAGAGGCATTCTTCGATTAGTTATATGATACGCAAAAGGTGATTTTTTTTTCAAATAAAGGACAGTACATAAATTATATTTTCTTGACGTATTTTCCTCTATTACACTGAAAAACAATAACGAATAATCATGCAAGAAGTGTAGATTATGAAACACTTTCCAACACATTCAGAAAAACTTCACCGTTTAATAAAGGCGAAAGATAACGTTTGAGAAAACGATTTGTAAAATGCATAACACATTCGAAAACTCCATTTCAGGAATTACCGTTAATAGTCGGTAAAAGATCCAATTATTTTTATGCAGTCCTGTAGATTTGTATATATACTGCATAGAATGCTAAAATTTTGTGTAGTTACTATTCTTTATACATACAGAGTTATGTTTATCTGATGTACATTAAGGAAAATACATGTTTATAAAAAGGAATCCTTCTTGGGACAGTTAGAGAGAAATGCAAGACTTATAATTCAATAATAAATATACATTACTCATGACTTTTAATTTATACGAGAATTGCAGTTTGTTTAAAATGTTAACATATACACAATATGCAACATTTTAAAAAAATATTTTTTTTTCCACCAACTAAAATGTCTAAAACTTTTCAGATAAAATTTATTAAATATGTAGTTTAAATGTATTAAACTAGCCCTATTTTCTAATTATTTGATACAAAAAATGTTCATGAAGATGAGTTTAGCAAGCTTAAATTTTGTAGATTTTTAATAAGGGAGATCACATTATATTATAATTTTTGTCTTATGGATTATAAAATAAACAATAAAAAATAATTAAATATGAAGAATGAAAGTACATGTATTTTGCATTATGAAATAAGAGATAATTTTCAATAATAAAATAATTTTAAAGCGCTATTCTAAACATTTTTACGAAAATTTTCATTACTATTTCACAGAAAATGTTACATAAATAATACTCTGAGAAATTTATAATACATGAAATAAAAAGTAAATTAATCACTTTCTTTGGATTTAAATCAATTGCAGACAACGTCTATATATTGGTATAACAATTTATTAATTCGTGAAATTTTAAATATTACAATAATTTTACACCGACAAATTTATCATTTATAAAATCAAAAAATAAATGAATCCCTTTCTGTATAAATTTCAGACGGGAAACTTCCATATTTATTTGTTAAATTTGGAATGTTGTATTCATTCTACAATGGAAAATTTATGATGTTTGCAATTGAAGGATAATTCAGTAATTTCAAAGATCTATATTTATTTATAACAATTTATTTCTTCCTTAAATTTAAATGTTATTTCATTTTAGTATAGGAAATTTATTATACACGAAATGGAATATTAATTTAATCGTCTTCATCAATAATTTCAGACAACTTCTATATTTATTTACAACAATATCCAAGATATTTTACGTGATTAAACAGGCAAGCAGTAACTTTTCTATGTGGGAAATGTGTTATGTTTTTCTGCGTAGATAATGTGGAATTTCAGATCTGGGGCAGTTATTTTCACATGCTTCAAATAATACAGGAGTTGAAATCCATTTATGGCTTTAAACAAAACAATGATTTATTTTTTAATAGTGATATATGCATGTATGATAAACTTATTGAGGATATAATAAATTTATGTTACATATATCATAGTTAGTAAATCAGTCTTATACCAAAGTCCCATGCATTAATGATCATTCTTTATCTTATGCTCGTGTGAATATATTTGTGTACTTTTTAAATGTTCAATAAATATTTTTCAGAAAGGTGTTTTACTAACATGGTGTCCATTTTTCTGTATAATGTTTTTTTTAAATAAATATCACTAATACTAAATAAACTTCAAACGCAAAAGAATGTAGTCCATATACATACATATGTATAAATAAATAAATATATATATATATGTATACATATAAACATATATGTGTGTGTGTGTTTGATACGTTTAAATATAATTAATTTGTAAAGAAGACTTTCTGCAATCAAAATATGTCAGGAATTCATAAACAATATGCATGTGCTGAATATTCATATCGCAATGTTAAAGAGGTTGTTGTCTTGCTTCAAAAAACGTTAAGAATATCAATTATAATAAAATAATATACAAGCAAAGGTTTGACCAACGCTTCCTGTATAAACTTATAATGTTACTTCACGGTGGATATTGGACGTATAAGATAGAGATGGCAATCTATTAAATACTGACTTTCCTGTAAATACTTACATAACATAATACCTGCATTATGCACACACGCATACGCCAAATTTAGTTTATATAGGTCGAAAATTTTTCACTTTTCACACGAAAAGTATGTCGCGTTAAACAAATCTAATTTGTCAATAACGATCTAATTTGGTGAAATCATTATTCAAATCCAATTTTGATCAGAACTGGGAAACGCGGTCCTCTTCAAATTAGTTAAAAAACATTTTATTCATCCTCTTTTGACGTAAAATTAACTTCATTTTCAGAACAAGAGATGAATTTGTTTACCAAAATAAGCATTTAGTATTTTACTGGATTTGCAATTTTGGTTACTTTTTTTACATGTTTTTTGTTTCTTACTTTATACTACGGTTTATGCAAATATGACAATTTTAAAAAACATTCTTGACGACATCATCGCACACTGTGACCAAGTGACCTTTTTTTCTTGAAGACATTGACCACGTATGATTTCCAAAAGGTCTAACTAGTATTTCAATATACCGTGTTATGTATTTTTTTCATGTAGAATTAATTGGTGCCATTGTCAATGCCAAACAAAAAATACAACTATAACGCTTTTTTCAAGTTTTGTTCAAATATTAAAATATATTTTTATGAGATTGGTGCAAATGATTTTTTTTTTTTTTTTTACGTTTACTTTCTTTCAATCAGACATCGCTAACCGCCAAAATTGCATCTCGGAACAGATAATCCTGAAGTTTCTAACTCCTGCCTACAGAAGAGGAATGTACCAAAGATATTGAGGGATATAACGGGATCTTGGCTTTACTAGACGAAAATGTTGAAAATTATAGAATTTTCAAAAACCATACACAGATGTAAAAACCCAATTAAACTTTTTAAAAAAAATGGCTCAGAATATTGCTCACAAGACGAAACAAATATTTGCAACAATATAAACAAGCTGGAAATTGTACGTCAAACGTGACAAATGAGGTGCGTTCGTACTGTAGCTAGCTATATAAATATATAGATCTTGGTGATTTTTAATTCTGTGAAATGAATGATATCGTCTGCAGATTAATTTCTGTAATAGAATAAGTATCTCGGTCGCTTGACTATTAAACTTCGGAAGCTCCTATAACAAGAAAGCACCGATTTAAAAAAAAATCAAATTTCTTAATAAATATTTTTATTAATATCTCCTAAAGTTTTGATTCGATTTTAATAAAATTTGAAATGTCTCGACAAATTTCTGCAAAGATAATATATCTTAAATTTCAAACCATTCGGTTGGGTAGTTTTTGCGTTGTTATATGCGGACGGACGGACAGACAGACGGACGGACCAAGCGACGACAATAGGCGCTACGTATTTATATAATTACGAATGCACCTAAAAATGGACTTACATAACAATTTTTTTCATCAATTACTCATTTTTCATTTTCACCTATTTTTCCTACTTTTCCAATACATTTCATACTTAAAAACGGGGCTCAACGGTATGCGAGGGAAAACAACATATATGGTTTTTCATTCTTTGAGATTTATAGAACATAGTTGACGAACTTTGGGAAAATATATATTATTTTCACCTATGTCTTGAACATTCGTCATTTCGGCACACTACGCATCGTCTATGTTCGACGTTAAAGTTACCATGAACCCTGATTGCAACAAATTAACCGCATAGTTGTATAAAAGAAATTTTTTCGGTATCTTTCAACAATGTATATAAATTCTTTAAAACAAATTTTCACTTTTATACACAGTTGTCATGATATGCATATGACACTTACCAAGATTTTTCTGTAAGTATAATGGGTAAAATTTTCTTATTACGTTTACTTTTAAGTATTTTTTATCACCCGTCATATTTAACAAGAAGAAAAACAACATATATGGTTTTTCATTTTTTGAGATTTATAGAACATAGTTGACGAACCTTGGGAAAATATATATTATTTTCATCTATGGCTTGAAAATTCGTCGTTTCGACACACTACGCATCGTCTATGTTCGACGTCAAAGTTACCATGAACATTGATTGCAAGAAATTAACCGCATAGTTGTATAAAAGAAATTTTTTCGGTATCTTTAAACCATGTATATACAGGGTGACAATTATTGAACTATATGAAATTAAACCATCATAACTTCTGAACGGTTTGCGTGATGAAGTTCAAACTTCGTGGTTTGCCACAGGTCGTGATGGGAATTTGTATGCGCATGCGCACGCAACTTGTTGTTTGCAAGTGAAAATGTCACGGTACAGCGTGCCTGAGCGTATATCCTGAGCTTGTGAAGGCCTACTATGCGAGCAATAACAGCCCGATTGCGGCTGAAAGGCAGTTTGCGATCGAGTACAAGCTGAAGACAACCGGTCCCAGTATGCTAACAATCAAGAATTTGATTCGCAAGTTTGAGCAAACTGGTAATGTTTGTGATGACAGTGTTGGCAATGTCGGTTCGACCCCATCGAACCAAGAAAGTGTTTGATGTCCTGGAGGATCACTTTGGGGACCGGATTCTGGCTCTGGGGTCGAACATGTCATAACCTAAATCCGAATATCTATAGTGACGTTTACATGCTGAATAAAATTTGTGCACTCAGTAGTTTTTAAATAATTTACGTTTTATTTCATATAGTTCAATAATTGTCACCCTGTAAATTCTTTAAAAGAAAATTTCACTTTTATACACAGTTTTCATTATATGCATATGACACTTAGCAAGATTTTTCTGTAAGTATAATGGGTAAATTTATCTTATTTCGTTTACTTTTAAGTATTTTTTATCGCACTTCATATTTGACAAGATTTTATCTAGTTTTTTATTTAAAAAAATGATAAACTGTTGGATCAGAAATATTTCTTGTTATTCATGAATCAAAATTTTGATTCGCTATCCTTTGAATTTCTCTCATTATCAGATTAAGTATAATTATGGAACTATTCCAAGTCAATAAATCATCAAGACACGTTTTCAAGGATATTTGTAGCATAATTACTATAACCGAATTTGGAATTAATTCATGCAGAAGAGTACATAAATCCAGGATTATGATTTTATGATTTAGACGGCACTATCTGTATTTATGTGATTAGTTAGCTTCAAAATTATTTTAATATTTCATAGCAGAAAATATAAAGTGTACATTGTCAAATTACTTTCTCTAATTTTCAAATCATAAATATCATATCATACATGTAAAATATGTACTTAATGCGTTATAAATAGCTTAATATTGTCTCAATATCAATACTTAATGCGAGGTCGTTGTTTTAGAGTTTTATTTAACATCAGTATTATTCAAAGAGAGATTTTAACAGATTTTTATAAAAGAAAATTTACTAAAGCATATTTTTAACAAATGGTTTTATTTATTTGCATTTTCGTCATGTAAATGCTGAAAAAAAGATAATTATACCTTAACTAATTTAAATTTCATTCTTCTCTTCCTTTGACCAGCAATTAGCTATATTATTGCTTTGAATGTAGGGAGAAAATGTAGTACATTACTGTTTTAAAATTGTAAAATAAAATACATGTAAATAATTAGTAGATATTTATGAAGCGTTTTTTTAATAAGTACATTTTCAATATAAGTTTTTATTTATTTTCATCTTTTTTTAATGGAAACATTTATGTTTTTTTAAGAAGCATTGGCCCAGCTCACTACAAAGTTCGCAGGCCGCAGAATCGATTTTTCTTAATATAAATTTTCACCTTATTTAACGCAGAATTTCTTTCATTAAATAAAGTAAATATTACTTTTCGTAATTATTGGTGTGAGTATACTTTTGAAAATGATAACGGGTACCACTGCTTTAAAGAATTTTCTTTTAAATTGAAAAAATAATTTACATTTCAATTCAATTATTTGCATTTATTATTTTGCCACACATATTCAAAGATTTATAATATTACTAGTTGAACCTTCCGGCGTTGCCCGGGCCCGTGATAATAACCTTAAATATACCTAAAATCAATGTTGGATGATATGACGTTGTTTATATATTCTTCGAATTATTTTATTTAAAATTAATATTTTCCTTTTTTAAATATTAAAAAACTATGGGCTAAATTATATTCTAAATTAATTCTTCGTTTGAGCATTAACCCTTAAATGCATAGAGTATCAAATTTGAAACACTTTTTATTTAACTTTTAATAAGTAAATCAAGTTCTTCGCAAACACTATATTTATATCAAAATATTAATCCTGTAAAAATCACATAAATATTCTACTAAATAAAGTTAAAAATACATCTTAAAATGTATTCATGGTGTCTAATCCTTAATATAAGTAAAACAAAAAAAAAACACAATTCTAAAAGAAAAATCCATGCATTGAAGGGTTAAGGATTAGACACCAGAATTTTAAGATATACTTTTAACTTTATTTAGTAGCATATTTATGTGATTTTTACAAGATTAATATTTCGATATAAATATAGTGGTTGCGAATAACTTGATTTATTTATTAAAAGTTAAATAAAAAGTGTTACAAATATGATACTGTAGGTATTTAAGGGTTAAATCCTTTATTCTAAAAATATTTTCCTTTTATCTCAATGTTAATTTTATACCCGCTAAATACGTTACTGCATTCATATCTAATCTTCCAAGCTGCTTTTGTGGTTCTTACATCTGGGAATAGTATCTCAGTGACCCTTTGTTCATAACATGACAAAATGTATATCTCACTAAATTTCCATCTGTTCTTTCTTAAACTTAACAATAAAAATGCAGTATATGCGGATTTGTAGCCACAATTCCCAGTCGCATCCATGCCTGCTTGCAGATGTTTCTAGGTTTACTGTTTCAATTAACTTATTTTCTGATTTTGCCAATTATGGTATCCCATTTTCATAAAAAAAATAAATGACTTTCTTCCTAACGGTGGTATCTAAATAGGCGCCTAGGCTCGTTTTTGGCGTAGAAACTCGGATGAAAATATAATCAGTACATCTCCAATTCTTGTGCTAAAAACATCCTAATTTTCTCCACATATGGGAGCCACCTACCTATACCAGCTACCTTTCTAAATAAATTCTAAACTCTATTCATAGATTTTATGTATTCTTATTTTTCTTGAATAGTGTAGCATTTTTCAGGAGGAGAAACTGTATTATGCACAATATCACGATGCAAATGTACAGAAAAATGCGGCCATTGGATCTACTTTATGTTATACTGCAATAACATTCTATTACTCAATCGTCATAAATGATTTTACATGTTTAAAGGAAAATATTTCCAAACGAACCTTGGATTAAGGGCGCTACTTCCTTTGGAAACGTTTACATTTTTATGTACGCAGATATAGTTTGATATTTTTTGGAATAGATAAGCCATTTCGATATGGAGTAAAAACAAGGAAAACAAAAAAAACTAGTCGTTGGGGGTCACCGTAATACTTAACCATCATGGATATACATAATAAAATATGAAAATAAAACATGTGTAAACTATTTATAAAATGCATTGCAATTCGAACAAAATCGTGGCTTGATGACGTCATAAACTTTAAATGCTCTATTACTGAATTTCGTAAAAGAAGCATCCTTATAACTCCAAAAATGACAACCATATTAACTAACAGATTACTGCGTCGGATTAAGCGTCTCATTTCCAATTAAAATATATCTTTGAATTGAAATATGAATGAAATACAGTATCATGAAAAATCGAAGAGTGTGGAAAATAGGATTACAAATATCTCGGCAACTCATTATCCGATCGACTTCATTCTTTATGCAAAATTTATGTTGTTTTATTGTCTTTTATATTCACTCCTTAAAATAAACAATTTCGAAAATTTTTATTTACCTTTTATCAGAACGAATATTTTGGGAGTCTGAAAAAATTAGTTCCGGATAATCGCGGTTACTGAAATTCAATAGGCTTCTTTTCATTATTACATACTAAGTACATACCAAATTTCAAATCTCTATCTCAATTTGTTCGGGAGATAGAACGTTTATAGACATACTCACACAGACAGACGGACGACAATTTTTTTAATGTGTTTTTCGGAATTTCCAGTGTCTAAAACGGGTAAATCCGTCAAAAAAATTTGTTTCGATTTTTAAAACGATTACAAGATTTACCTTATACTACGTTTGATGGGTAAGTAATACTGAATCAATTATTTTGTTTTAAATGCAAACGGTTTACTCTTCCGTAATAGAGTTACACACAGATTGTTAAAAAATCAGGTTTAAAAATCCTTTTTTAAACTATAAAAATTATTAAATTAAGATACAGTTTTCAAACAGATTGTATTTGAAAGTTCGTATAAAAATTGAAATTCTGCGATGTTTAGAAGTTTAAAAAATTGCAGTAAAAGCAAATTATATTGCTTAGGTCGTTGCCACCGTCAATATGACATCAATATTACTCGCGGAGATGTTTTTGTCGTATAATATAGATTTAGGGCAGCAAAGTGACATCTGTTGGTTACATTTTGAAATTAAAAAAAAATAGAGTAGTGTAAAGAACGATTTACAACATCACTGTGTCTTCGCACATTTCCCTCCTGCACGAATAAATTCAACCAGTGGATCCGTGCGAGGATTTCGCACTGCAGTAAATTTTTTTTGGCAATATCTAATATTTTTTAGATGCAGGATTAAACTTCTTAAGAAAAATTAAGTGTAAAAATATCTGCAAACAACATTAGTCAAGCCAGAATATCCTCTCATTTATTCCCTCAAAGTTACAGTAAAAACTGATTGAAAACAGCAAAAGGCACGCGCGAGAAAGAAATTAGCAATCGTATTTTAACTGCACAAGAAGATGACATCATCCGCTACTTGAAATACACGAAACAAAGGAAAATAAATTTAATGCATTTAAAATACAATTTAATCTAATGTAACAAACATACATTTTATTGGTATGTAACTTAATTGGTATGTGTGTACTTTAATCTACACGTGAATTCGATCGATCGATGATGTCTTTTTCTTCTAAACATTTCAATTTCAATTTTTATTTTTAACCATATATATAAAATAAACCCGTGCGGAGAAATCATACTTTATATTTTTTGCACTATTTATGTTTTATACTCATTTTTGAGCATCATATAATGAGGTATATTGTTTTTGTGGCTACACTCATTTGAGGAAAGCGTTTAATTTCATTTATGAAAACAATGCTGACTTAATTTTTAATTAACAGTCATTTTTAGTCAAAAACATGTTTTAACGAAATGCGAGTGTACTATGTCAAACGCCGCTTCAAAACTCTTTCGAATGGTATCTCAATTGTTGTTGTGCGTTTTGTAAATTCATAGAAAAAGGGATGTTGCGACAAGAGAAAGAAAAACATGATACTAGTGTTACTTATTGGTCATCGAATTATTAAAATCCTTCTGTTCATTTTAAGACAGCCTGTATTTTTGCATTTTATCCATTTAGATTTATTTTATTTGTAAGATAAACTTAATAAAATTTTATGAAAATATTTTCTTAACTAAAACACATTTTTATCGAATAATTTACTGCTATATTTATTTCTGTTTTAAAAGAAAAACTAAATAAAAATGATGCAATATTAAATTCGTGTATTTTATGCCATATTATTAATTTTTAACAGCCTCAATATAAATACAAATTTACGTAAATGCATCATTTTTTTGTTTAACTTAATATTAATTTAAATATTTTAGTGAATTTTATAAAAGTTTTGAAACAGTTAATTAACATTAAAATAAATTCATTCATTCATTTATTTAAAACTAAAGCATAACACTTTATATTAATGCATTATATGTGTATAACTAGAATATATATATTGTTTTTGTTTTGTCTTTTAACGGTTATACACACACACACACATATATATATAACATATATATATCATATACTTTCATACAATTAAATGTATTGTTTTCATTTTCTACACAAAGATTTAACAATTTTACGAACTAGCATGATTGTATAATTTGTGGAGAAAGTAATTGTATTTTTTTTTTCGAAATAAATATAATTAAATGTATTAAAATGTAACTATCTTTGGTATTTTTGTTATTCTTAGTATAAACATTGTGTACCATGTTTCGTAACCGAAATTACAACATTGAGAGTGAAATGTGAAAGATTTATAATTAATATTTAATTTTGATACTACAAAAATATACTTCCAATTAAAACTGGCAAATATATTTTGTTGTTCTTATGAGCAAAATAGCATAAGAGCTAAATAGAACAATTATAGTTTAAAGAAAAAATAGTGTAATTTCGTACAAAAGCGCTATTGATGTTTAAATCAAATGTTTATTGTGATACGTTTAGCACACTGTTTTCAAAATTCATTTGTTTCAAATTTTATTTACTTATTATTTTTTTAACAAATAAACACAATGCAATATTCATATCAAATTGTCGTTTCAATTACTACTTTAATTTTATTGCGTTGAATACTATCGATATTTATTATTATTATTACTTAAAGTAATATAACTACTTTGTTAAATACTTTATTTATGAATTAAAAAATTAGTTGATATACCATATTTTCTCTATAAGAATATAATATATATCTTTCACAAGAATATTGTTAAACATTACAAAATCAATGGTTATTAAATACATAAAATTATCTTCGTTAAAAATAAACAAATTTGTGAATTTTCATTAATTAATTAAAAATAACATTTTATGTTTAAATAAAAAGACTTAAAATGTGCGAATAAATCACATTTCTTTTTTTCGGTGACAGTATCAGCTCTGTAATGAAATATTATACCTTTACAAGTTGATAAAATTGTTTTATAGTATAAAAATAACGTATAATTTTTATTCTAACCTCTTTGCCCTTTAATGTTTTGATTCTAACCAACAGATACATGCCATAGAACACAAAAATAGATTTTTACACTTGCCTGATTAGCGAGTAACTGCGAGATTAAATATAATCCTTTCTGAATTTAGATAGCTGTATATGATAATAAAGATAACAAAAGTAGCTTTATATACACTGCCGGTAGTATAAAAGAACAACTATTTAAAGGTACTTTATGTTAATTCTTTTAAGTGAAGTTTAATGAAAGGGTGTATTGGTAACTGAAAGTCCACGTTATCACGTAGTGTAATGGTATTCACCAGCACTATAGAAAAACATGCAAATTCCATAAACGTTTCGCTTGTGGAAGGAAAAACATGTCTTTAAAAATTAAAGGAACAACTATTTATAGATACTTTATGTTAATTCTAATAAGTGAAGTCTAATGGAAGGCTGTAGTTAGAACTCAAAATCAACGTTATCACATAGTCTAATGGTATTCACATTCACTACAGAAATATATACAAATTCCATAAGCCTTTCGCATGTAGAAGAAAAAATTAAAGGAACTTTATCGTGTATCGTGAAAAATTAAAGGAACTTTATGTTAATTCTATTAAGGGAAGTTTAATGAAAGGTTGTAGGTGGTAAACTATAAGTCAATGTTATGACGTAGTCTAATGGTATTCACCTGAACTACACCAAAATATGCAAATTCCATAAACGTTTCACATGTGGAAGGCATAACATGTCGTGAAAATTCAAAGGAACAACTATTTAAAGGTACTTTATGTTAGTTCTATTAAGTAAAGTCTAATGAAAGGTTGTAGTTGGTAATTCATAATCCACGTTACCATGTAATCTAATGGTATTCACCTGAACTACGCAAAATATTCAAATTCCATAAAACATTTCGCGTGTGGAAGGCATAAGATGTCGTGAAAAATCAAAGGAACAACTATTTAAAGGTACTTTATGTTAATTCTATTAAGTAAAGTCTAATGAAAGGTTGTAGTTGATAATTCAAAATCCGCGTTACCACGTAGTCTAATAGTATTCACCTGAACTACGCAAAATATTCAAATTCCATAAAACATTTCGCGTGTGGAAGGCATAAGATGTCGTGAAAAATCAAAGGAACAACTATTTCAAGGTACTTTATGTTAATTCTATTAAGTAAAGTCTAATAAAAGGTTGTAGTTGGTAAAAATCCACGTTACCACGTAGTCTAATGGTACACACCTGAACTACGCACAATATTCAAATTCCATAAAACATTTCGAATGTGGAATGCATAAGATGTCGTGAAAAATTAAAGGAACAAGTATTTAAAGGTACTTTTTGTTAATTCTATTAAATGAAGGCTAATGAAAGATTGTAGTGGTAACCCAAAGTCAACGTTATCATGTAGTCCATTGTATGCACCTGCACTACAGAAAAATATGCAAATTCCATAAACGTTTCACGTATGAAAGGTGTAACATGTCATTGAGAATGCATTTGACAGATTCTAAGAAATGGCGTTTAATTGAGAGTGGAATGAGGCGAGTAAGATTGTATAGCTTTAAAGCTTGCTTTTCAGTCAGGGGGTGTCTACACACTTTGTAAAATGTTTCTACTTAGCTGTAAAAAAAAAAAAATAATAACATAAATTTTCTCAACTTTACTTTATATCACATTTCCTATATTCATAATAAATTTATTTTTTGGAGTAGAGGAATACTCTGCATTTTGAAGGTATGTCAGGCATGACTAAATAAATATCTTGTGCAAGTTTCATGTTTTTAGGTGCAAAATCACTCAAGTTAGTTGAGTGTGATATGTGTTAGTTGAGTTGAGTTGAGATGCGTGTTACTATCATTGTTCCCGGAAGTGTATTGAAGATATTTTTCAAATCTATATCACAAAAGTGTGTTAAAATTTAAATAAATAAGATGGAAATTTCGTATATTTCGTTTCGCACAAAGTATTCGAAATATACGTATATCACCTAGTATACATGCAATGCATGACAGTAAAGTGTTTCATGTACTATTAAAAAAAAAGCGTAGAAAAGAGAAGTAGAGCTCTATCACAAATTTGAAAATCAATGAATATCCTTATCATCCCTAAAAAACACAACTGTACGCACATATTTAGTGGGTAGAAAATATTAAGTTTTTTTTATTATTATTATTATTATTATTAAATTCTATAAATTTGCTGTTATTGGAATAATGGAGCTCTAAAAAATGCTCACTTTTTCAAAATGTATGGATTTAGTTTTTGAAATTTAAAATGCAATGAAAATTAATTTTACTACTCCTGTTTTACAAATGGGCTTGTCTTAATTTCCTTTTCTGATCGCAGAAATCGTTGCAGCATTTCTTCTGTGTTTCGAGATTTTCTCTATTGTTGCTCGAATAGTTTTTGTGAGTTATCATACTTTGCATTTTCTTTCAACCTGGATACGTAATATTGTTAATTACATCAAATATCTGTTTCAAAAGCAGTTCTAAAAGGTTAATAAAAATCATTCATTTTCTCATATCCAATCCAGTGAATCTTTGCGACAAAAAAAAAGACAACTGGTGATTTAAAAAAAAAATGAATGCTCACTTTTTAGGCAAAACTAGGAGGGGCAGGACATATACATTACTTACACACAGCTCGATAAAAAATAACACGCGGCATAGTTTCCATATTCAAAAGTTTCAATAAATGATAACTAAGCAGAAAAAATATGATACCTTGAAGATTAATTAAAATAAGTAAAAACACATATTCAAGAAATATGGACGAGTGAAAGCCATTTTATATATTTAATTACAATACGTAACATCACAAAAGCAAGATATACTGAGACTCATTACCGCAGAGATAAACAAAAGTAAATAGATGGTGTTATCATACAGACAGAGCTTTGCAAATTTAGTGCTTCCATCTAGACACAATTAACTGAAATAAAAACACCATAAAAAAGAAAAGAAGAAATCGTTGTCAATGAATTCATTTTTTTATGTTATTCAATAGAAATATTGAAAATCCTTTATTTTATGAAGCAAAGTGCATTATTTTACCTATTTATTAAACCTACTCGATACCTCAACAATATAGAGCGACTGCATCAGTAGTTTATTATAAATATTTTCGTTCTCAAGAGCTCCTTTTGTATGAACTGTTCACTGTAAAATCATGTTTAAATAATGATTTTCTTTTTCTTATGCTAAATAAAATTTTGTATAACCTACTCTTCTACGCCATGCAGTTATCTCGTAATTCTGTTCACGAATCTGTTCAAATGTAAAATGTCGAGTTTCACTAGTAATTGATCACCCATTGCTAATAGTTAATCAATCATGATATCAATCGAGTTCATCATACGTTTCAAGCAGTATAAATATTGTATACTGCGGATTTCATTTAAACTCATTAATCATATGGATCATGGATAAAATATTTATTGTTGCGTTCTATGGCACGTAGCTATTGGTTAGAATCAAAACATTAAAGGATTAATTTTATGTCATAAAGCAGTATTATTAACATGTTAAGATATAATATTTCTTTTTAAATGCTAAAGGTGTAAAATAACCCTGTTCTTAACAGAAATTTTATTAGCATTCTTACTAGGCAAAGAATTCTAATAAAATTTAGTGGTGACAATCCGCTTATTTTTAAAAGTTGAGAAAAATACACTTTTTCCCATTCGATAGATTGGCATGGTAGCAACGATATCTCTGAAAGCGTGATTATATTAGAATTTACAATCAAAGAGTCTCCTTTAAAAGTATCCAACATTTGAAATTATCTTAATATATATCAATATTCAAAAGCCTAACTGTACGATAATATTTCAAAGTACACATTCCCTCATACTATATATCGATTAATTTATCTAGATAATTCTGTGGTAAAATAACTATGTATTTATCCTTTAATCTATAGATTCTACATTGAATCGAGCTTTTGTTTAATAAAGTACATTTATTTCCGGTTCTCGGAAGCTAATAACAATTTGTTCCTCTTTCAAATTGAGAGGAAATCGAAGCATTCAGATGAAAAAAATTGTCAGAAAAATCAATCCATTTATTATTCTTTTTTACTCTTTTTTAATTATTCTGTATATTTCTTCATCACATCTTTCGAAATATATAGACTCAATTTTTAAAACTAAATGCTAAATCAATTAATAGAATAATTTAATGCTAATTGATTCCTAATTGATTGCTAATTGATGCTAATTGACTTTGGTTTTAATTATAACGGGCATTTTATTGGATGCAATGATTTGGTGATCAAAATTATAACATATATAAATATTCAAAATCTTATCAGAAAGAGAGCATCTCGAAATACGCATTCCTTCATTTTATACACAATTGATTAACTTATCAATATATTTCTCTTATAAAATAACTCTGCATTTCTACTCTTTATCTATACATTGAATCTAGGTTTTGTTTAATAAGGTACATTTATTTCCTATTCTCTGGAAATAATAATACTTTGTTTCTCTTTTAAACGGAGAGAAAATTGAAACATTCAGATACAATAATTTGACAGAAAACTCAATCCCTTTTTTTTTTACTTTTTTCAATTATTCTATATGCTCTTCATTACATCTTTAGAAATATGTACACTCAGTTTTTAGAATTAAATGCTAAATCAGCAGAAGATGCTTTTTTTTTAATTGGTTAAAAGATTGGTTTTGGTTCGTACGTTCGTTTTATTTGATGCATTGATTTGGTGATCAAAATTATAATATATATCAGTATTCAGAAACTTATTTTAACGAGAGCAACTCAAAATACGAATTCATTCATTCTATAAAAACTTGATTTAGTTATATAGATATTTCTCGGACAAAATAACTCTGCATTTCTTCTCTTAATTTATACATTGAAGCAAGATTTTGTTTAATAGAATTCATTATTTCCGATTCTCTGGAACTAATAACAATTTTGCACAAAGTACTAATCATTTAGTTAGTACGTTATTGGGAGCATTGATTTGGTGATAAAAATTATAATATATATGAGTATTCAACGGTTTATTTTAACGAGAGCATCTCAAAATACGCATTCGTCTATTCTACATAAACTTTATTATCTAGATATTTCTGTGATAAAATAATTCCGCACATCTCCGCACTCTTAATCTATATAGATTCTACAGTGAAGCAGGTTTTGATTTAATAAAGTACATTTGTTTCCGATTCTCGGAAATTAATAACAATCTGTTTCGCTATTGATAGAATAATACATTCGGAGTTAATAATTTGTCAGAAAACGTGATAGAATTTTTTTCAATTATGCTGTATGCTTCATATTTCGGAATATATAGACTCAGTTTTTAGTTATTCGTTAAATCAATAGATTTTTTTTTTACTGATTTAGACAGGGGTTTTGATTATAATGTGCATTATGTTTGATGCATTGGTTTGGTGATCAAAATTATAATATATATATATATATATATATATATATATATATATATATATATATATATATATATATTCGAAAGCCTATTTGAACGAGAGCATATCAAAATGCGCATTCGTTATATTCTACAAAAATTTTATTACGTTATCTAGAAATTTCTCTGCATTTTTACTCGCAATCTATAGATTCAACAGATTAGCGAGATTTTGTTTAATAAAGTTCATTTACGATTGTTATTAATTTCCGATTCTCGGAAATTAATAACAATCTGTTTCGCTATTATCAGAACACAAAACATGATTGAGTTTAAATACTCTTTTTTTTTTTCAAAATGTACACACCCAGCATTTAAAATAAAATACTAAATCAAAAATGTATATACAGTTTATTCAGTTATACGTTCAGTTATACGTTAATATCATTCATTTCATTTTCTTTATTGATTTCATTATCAAAATTTGTAATATATATTAATATTCAAAACCGGTTTTTTTTTGTGAATATTTCGGAAAATTCTGTCATTAATTCTATACAAACTTCATTAAATTTTGTAGATATTGTTCAATAAAACAGATAATTATATCTTCTAGTAATATATAGATTCTATAGTTAATCGGAATTTATTGTATGTATAAGCATTTAACTTTTTAAAATCAAAATTAAATAGATATGCAATATAAGATTTGTTTAAAAAATGATTTATAGATGTAAATTACTATATTCATTTCATTTTATTCATTGAGTTTATAATAAAAAATTTAATATATTTTAGAAACCTGTCTATACAATAATGTTTAAAAATACGCTTTCGTTCAATGTATTAAAATAATTTAGTTAAATGTAGACTGTTAAATAATATATAGCTAAATCTGGATAGAAACTTCTTTATCACGTAAGTATGTCACTAGATTTTCTTCCCTAGTCACATAAATGTTCCTGATCCATAATTTTATTTTTTAAATTATTAAAAGAATTACGCATAGTATAAAACATTTCTTGATTTTATTATTTTATTTTATTTCGGTTTGTGTCATAAAAAACAAATGTAAATTCAACAGATTTCCTTAAATGGGATTGAAATACATTTATGAAGTAACAATTTAAATAATACACATATTTTGTGAATAAGTTTTCATTTTAAAAGTGAAAGATTTTACTTTCTCTGAAAACTGGAATTAAATCAGAATTTATTCTTAAAAAAGTATTTTTTCAAAACAAGCAACGTTTCAGAAAACATTTTAACTATACCACTGTTACAAAACTTGTTTTTACGAGAATATTTGAAAACATACGCATTAGTTCCTTCTATGAAAACTTGATTAAATTATTTAGTTATTTCTTCAATGAAACAAGTATGCGCTTCTCCTCTTAATTTATAGATTCCATACTCAACCGGGATTTTGTTAGCAAAGTACATTTATTTTAGATTCTCAGAAGCGCGTAACGATCTGGGCCGCTATTGGTGGAACGAAAATAGCATTCGAATGCGATAATTTGTCAAAAAAATTTATCGATTTTAATTTTCGCTCAATTGAATTATTATATCGTCATTATATCTTTCGAAACATTTGCCCATTATACAAAATTAAATGCTAAAACTGTCAATTATTATTATTGTTATTATTATTATTATTATTATTATTTAGATTAATTCCCTATGAAATATAAAAATTCCTTTAAAGATATAAAAAGGACGTTTCCTTTGAAAATAATTCCTTTGAAATATCGAAATAAGACAAATATCTAATAAAAGAAAGACGCTTGCGTCTCTGCGTGCGCCTGATTGCTAAGAAAATCTAAAGTTCAAATGCGCTTGAGCCTCAGATTTTGGATATTTTTATTAGATATTTTGTCCAATATAGTACATTTTGTACATTTTCGATGAAGCTTATTCGGAATTCTACAGCAAGTTTTGGATTTTTCGCTAATTTTTAAAGTCTCCATTTAGCCAAAAATTAGACCATTGTTATTTATCAGCTATATAAGTTATATTTTACATACCTCCCCTCTCGAGAAAACCCCCGAGAAATGTTTTAAAAACCAAATTTAAAAAAATATTAACACGCCAAATTTATGAAAAAAAAATTAAGAGAACATGAAGTTCTCGATGATTCCAACGACAACGATCAAAATAGAGATATCAGAAACCCCGCGTTGGTTGTCTAGAATAGTACTTTTATCGCTAAAAACTGTTGCTATGACAACAAACTTCCTTGAGAGTACGCAAAAGGAAAATCAAAGTCTGTCTCTCTCCGTCAGCTAAGCCTTCCTTTTCTTTTATTTATTTGTTTTTTTCCCTGTTTTTGGCGATTGCACATTTTAATGAAATAGCTCTTTTTAAATTAAATAATTTTCTTTTACGATTATTGTATTAACGATTTATTGGGCACAATCAAAATTTTCAGGTTACTTTTTTGTGTGCATTTGTTGTTGTTGTTGTTGTTGCGTAAGGTAACTTGTCTGCACAGGCCAGGCCTGCCCGAAGTTCGAACCCAGAGCGGTCCACGTGTTTGATCCGGGCCGATTTTCTCATGTTAGACTGGGACCGGTCTTAGTCCATGATTAATTTATCTGGGCAGACTCGGGTTAGGCCGGCACCGAAAAACCCCGGAAGAGTCTGCTAGTTGAAATGTAAAGAAAATGTCCTTACGGCATGTACTAAGAGGAAAACGTAGCTTTCATAGTCCATGTTTTTAAAAATTCAACTCATTTTACTAAAACACCCGAAGCTAAAATGCTTGGAACCCGATTATAGAAGATTCAATTCCGGTTTTCGTTAATACTGAATTTGAATGCGAATTTCAGCATGAGAGTTACAGCACAACAAAAATCAGATTGTTTCCAAAATGTCAGCCACGCTAGAATTTCAAACTGTCATATCTCAGCCATTTTTTTTAAGATAAAGCCAAAACAAAAAAATTTCGAGAATCCTTATATCACGATCTAACACTTAACGGAAACACCTTTCTCAATTTATAGTTTTTTATAAATTTCGAAATTTATCGAATCTCGTGGTTTATGTTTTTCAAGTTTATTTTCAAACTAGTATATAACCCCGTCAAAAATGACGGATTGTTGATCTGCGTTTCATTTTCATAAGACTTCATACAAACAAACAGCATGGAGATTTATTATTGAAAGGTTTGTATTGTAGAAAAATACATTTTAAAAAGGACAAATGATTTCTACAAATAAAAATAATAAGGATATATATATATATATATATATATATATATTTTTTTTTTTTTTACTTAGTATTAAATTTCTGAAATAGTTCAACAATTGGACAAAATCAAATATTAACAAATAATCCATGTGCGAAAGTTTTTGTAAAAAAGTGTTATCAATGAGTTTTTAAACAGCTTGACTTACCATAACTCATTGTTTGATTACATAAGCAAAATTAAATGGAAATTACGCTGTACTATGCATTTCTTATATTTTAATTACGTTTGATAAGAAAGAATCATTTTACAGTATATGACCCATTATCCGAAAATACAAAATCCGGAAAACCCGAAGTCCGGAAAGAAAAATTCGAAAATTTTCTAAATTTGTAAATTTGTACTAAAATTTTAGATTTTCTGAAATTTTTTGAAAATTTTACCGATTCCTAATTTTTTTTCAGTCCATTGTGTTTCAATGTTTAATCACTAAGATATTGTTACTTCAGTGGCGGGTGAACACGCCCCCCCCCCCTCCCCTTCTCTTCCCGAAATTAAAAACAAATCATTTTTCTCTCAAATTTTAGTTTAAAATTAATTTATATTACGATTCGTTAGAAACAAAAAATAGTTATGTATTTATTTCATCAGGGGTGATTCTGTTCAAGTTTTCCTAAAACTTTAAGGCATTCGATTTCGAAAATTTAAGTCTTCAGTCCAAAATTTCGAACATAAATATCTCGAATTTTGAACGATAGTCGCAGAAAAAAATCAATTATGTCTATCGTTTTCAGAAAAAATAGAAAATTTCATCAAGGGATTGTGGAAACAACGTGAATTTCGTCAAAGTACCGAAAATAAAAACGCAAATTTCGTTGCAGGATTGCATAAAAAAAAAAAAAAAAAAACTCTAATTTTGTTAACAAATTGCAGAAAAACGCGATTTCCGTCAAAGGCTGACGAAGAAGACGCAAATTTCTTCCAAGGACTCCGAAAAATATGTAAAATTTCATCAAGGGATCACATTAAAAAAAAAAAAAAAAAAAAATTGGTTAAAGGATCGCAAAAAAAAAAAAAAAAACTGCGAATTTCGTCAAATAATCGCGGAAAAACATGAATTTCTTCAAAGGGTCTAGAAAAAAAAAACAAATTTCTTCAAAGCACTGCGAAAAAATGTCTAATTTCGTTAAGCGATCGCGAAAAAAGTGAAATTTCGTCAAAGGATCGAAAAAAACAACCGCTAATTTCGTCAATCTCAGAAAAAACTCGAATTTTGTCAAAGGATCGTGAATAAAAGGCAAATTTCGTTAAAGAATAGCAAAAAACGCAAATTTCCTCAAAGGATCGCAAAAAGAAAACGCAAATTTCTTCAAAGGACTACGAAAAAATGAAATTTTGTCAAAGAACAGCAGAAAAAATGCAAATTTTGTCAAAGAATCACGAAAAAAAACATGGATTTTGTCAAATAATCGTGAATTTCGGGAGGACCCGAAATCCGGAACCATGGGAGAAATTTCAAAATACACCAGTAGATGGCGACACTATACTGAATCAACCTCAAACTCAAATCTCTCCCAAGGAAATAAATCACCGAATTCTGAAAAAAAAAAAAAAGTGCTTACAGAATTTTTTTTTTTACAGAAATGTTAATATACATTTTTTTTATGAAATAGTGTTTTAAGGTTTTAAACAAAATTAAAAGATTTAAAAGCTTGAATATGCTTTTACAAATATTTAAACGACGAAAGTAGGTAATATAACTTCTTTTTCAGTAAGCCTAACATGGCGTTTAACTACGGTCGAATCGCAGAGTGGTACAACCCGGTACCGTTACAGACACTTTCTCGCCTTTGGATTTTATTATAAGTAAGATATTTTTGGGAGACAGTTTGTTTATCGTATAGATCTTAATAATATCGCCGTTTGTGCGTTCGAAACATGTCGATCAACACATTAAAAGGTTTTCTTAAGCCTTTTTGTGTTCTGTTTTTATCACATTAAACATTTACATCTGTATTTTAAAAATGCAGAATTTAAAAAGCCTTGTAACATTTCAAAATTAATCTAAACTGTAACATAACCTACATGAAAATATGAACGGAAAGTTTTCCTTGAGAGATTTAAATAATGAATAACAAAATTTCATTACGCGATTATTGAAAATTTGATTACAGTTTTCCTTTGTTGTTTAAATGTGCTTGATTGAAAATTTTAAGTCAAGCTAATGAAAATAAATATATGTATAATAATAATAAAAAATTAAACATAATGTATTTCTTATTATTTTAGTTTACTTTATTTCCTTTAAAGACTATCAAAAGAAAATAATTTAAGGAAATATATATTTATTTTACTACATTCTGAATTAGATTAAAATAAAAGATTGTTATTTAAATAATATTCGTCTTTTGGGAAATAATTTTTTTAAGAGTGAAAATTCACGATGAAAATGTATTTAAATTTAAACTTATCTTGAGGGAAAAATATTTTTTTCAAAATAAGAAAAAGCTTGAAAAAATAACATTATATATCAGTATTTAAATGTATGAGAATATTTCAAAATATTCATTTGTTCATGCTATGCAGGTTTGATTAAATTATTTAGATATTTCTCCGATCAAATAAATACATATTTCTCCTTTTAATTTATACATTCAATCGGTGAATAGGGATTTCGGTTAATAACGTAAATATATTTCCTACTCTCAGAAACTAATAACAATCCGTTTCTCTATTGATGGAACATAAATTAGCATTCGGATATAATAATTAATCAGAAAATAATTCAAAGTTGAAATAGTTTTGCTATGAATGCCTTAATCTAAATCTGTAATTGAATCAGTTTATGAAAAATATATTCGACTGTTTTAAAATTTAAATTTTGTAGGCAGAGTTGATATATTTCCGAAGGATGTGATGAAAATGACATAATTCAGAAAGTGAGAAAATTAAATAATATAGTTGAATAAAGTAGATATATTTTCAATTTGTAGAAACTAATAACAATACGTTTCTCTATTGGTGGAAAAGAAATTAACATTCGGATATCATAATTAGTCAGAAAATAGTTTTGCGATGAATGCCGTAATCTAAATCATTGATCCAAATCATTAATCTAAATCAATGAATCATTTTATGAAAAATATATTCGATTGATTTATTATTTATTTTTTTAAACTGTGTCTATCGACTCAGTTAAAAAAAATAATAAATATTGCCGAAGGATGTAATGAAGATGTAACAATTCAGAAAGGTAGAAAATTAAATTATATAGTTTAATAAAGTAGATATATTTCCGATTCACAGACAGTAATAATCACCCGTTTTCTGATGGTGGAACAGAAATTAACATTCAAATATTGTAAGTAGTCATAAAATAGTTCTAAGTAAACATAGTTTTGCCATAAATGTCATAATCTAAATCTATAACTGAAACATTTTACAAAAAATATATTCGACAGTTTTAATATTTATTTTTGTAAATAGAGTCAATCTGATGCCGAAGGATGTGATGTAGATGACAATTCCGAAAATGAGAAAATTAAACAATATAATTTAATAAAATAGATATTTCCTATTCGCAGTAATTAATAACAATACTTCTTCTGTATTGATGGAACATAACTGAGCATTTCGATATAATTCTAAGTCAGAAAATAGTTCTAAGTAAAAATAGTTTTGCTATGAATGCTTTAATCTAAATCTGTAATTGAATCAGTTTATGAAAAATATATTCGACTGTTTTAAAATTTAAACATTTTAGGCAGAGTCGATATATTTCCGAAGGATGTGATGAATATGACATAATTCAGAAAGTGAGAAAATAAATAATATCGTTGAATAAAGTAGATATATTTTCGATTTTCAGAAACTAATAATAATCCGTTTCTCTATTGCTGGAAAAGAAATTAGCATTCGGATATAATAATTAGACAGAAAATAGTTCTAAGTAAAAATAATTTTGCGATGACTGCCATAATCTAAATCTTTGATCCAAATCATTAATCTAAATCAATGGATTATTTTTTTTAAAATATATTCGATTGATTTATTATTATTTTTTTTAAACTGTGCCTAACATTTAATTTTGTAAGCAGAGTCGATATATTTCCGAAGGATGTAATGAAGATGACATAATTCAGAAAGTGAGAAAATTAAATAATATCGTTTAATAAAGTAGATATATTTTCGATTTGCAAAAACTAATAACAACCCGTTTTTCTATAAGTAGAACAGAAATTAGCATTCGGATGTAATAATTAGTCAGAAAATAGTTTTTAGAAAAAATAGTTTTGATATGAATGCCATAATCTAAATATGTAACTGAATCATTTTATGAAAAATATATTCATATATTCGACTGATTCATTATTTAATTTTTTTAACTAGGTCGATATGTTGCCGAAAAATGTGGTGATGATGACATAATTCAAAAAGGGGGAAAAATAAATAATATAATTCAATAAAGTAGATAAATTTCCATATTCACATAAACTAATGACAATTCTGTTTCTCATATTGATGGTAATGAGATTAGCATTCAGATATAATAATTAGTCAGACAATAGTTCTAAGTAAAAATATAGTTTTTCTATGAATACCATAATCTAAATCTATAACTGAGTCATTTTATGAAAAATATATTCGACTGTTTTAATATTTAATTTTATGAGCAGAGATAATTTGTCAGAAATAGTTAAAAGTAATAATAATTTTGCTATGAATGTCATAATCTAAATCTGTAACTGAATCATTTTATGAAAAATATATTCGATTGATTTAATATTTAATTTTGTAAGCAGAGTCGATATGTTACCGAAGGGAATGATGAAGACGACATAACTCAGAAAGGTAGAAAATTAAATAAGGTAGTTTAATAAAGTAGATATATCTTCAGATTCGCAGAAACTAATGCCATTTCTCAACTGATGGTACAGGAATCAGCATTCGGATGTAATAATTAGCCAGAAAATAGTTCTAAATCAAAATAGTTTTGTTATAAATGCCATAATATAAATCTATAACTGAATCATTTTATGAAAAATAGATTCGACTGTTTTAATATTTAATTTTATGAGCAGAGATAATTTGTCAGAAATAGTTAAAAGTAATAATAATTTTGCTATGAATGTCATAATCTAAATCTGTAACTGAATCATTTTATGAAAAATATATTCGATTGATTTAATATTTAATTTTGTAAGCAGAGTCGATATGTTACCGAAGGGAATGATGAAGACGACATAACTCAGAAAGGTAGAAAATTAAATAAGGTAGTTTAATAAAGTAGATATATCTTCAGATTCTATGCCATTTCTCAACTGATGGTACAGGAATCAGCATTCGGATGTAATAATTAGCCAGAAAATAGTTCTAAATCAAAATAGTTTTGTTATAAATGCCATAATATAAATCTATAACTGAATCATTTTATGAAAAATAGATTCGACTGTTTTAATATTTAATTTTGTAAGCAGAGTCAATATGTTGCCGAAAGATGTGATGAAGATAAGAGAAAGAGCGAAAATTAAACACGATTGATTTTTTTCTGACAACTTATTATATTCAAAAAGTATTTTCTCTTTTTCTTCAGCAGCCTAACAGATTGTTATTAGTTCCTTAGAACAGGAAATATATTTATAATTTATTAAACAAAATCCAAATTCATTGTAGAGCCTACGGATAAATATGACAAATGCGTTGTTATTTTAACGGAAAAATATCTAGTTAATTTAATCAAGTTTGCATGATTAAAAGAAGGCGTATTTTGAAATATTCTCATAGCATTTAAATAATCATACATATATTTTTTCTTCAAAATTTTAATATTTTTTAAAAACGTTTTTTCTTCAAAGTGAAATCAAATTTAATTACATTTCCGGAGACATCATAAACTTTCACTGTAAAAATTGTTTTTTTTTTCTTTTCAATGGTGAATGTGTTTTAAATAACTATATTTTATTTCAATTGAATTCAGAATGTCCAAAAAAATATGTATTGCTATTATTTTCATTTGATGCTCATTAATCAAATCTAAATTCAGTTAAATTAATCAAGAAATCTGCACTAATAAAAGGAAGTGTTTGAATGTGTGTGTTCGGTGGAGGGGGGGGGGGGTGGCTGTCGATGGCTAGGGAAATCTGATGCATGTAGAGGTCTGGAAATTTGGTTCCAGTTACTGTATTACTGTATTACTGGTGGGGGGGGGGAGGCTCGAAAGCCAAAGCACCGCGACCAGAGGTCTATTGTACTATCCCCCCAGGTCTCCTAATTTTGAACCAATTCCAGATGAGAGACCTACATCTGGATTGGCACCCCCAGAGGTAGCGCTTATACAGAACTTGGAGGACTTTGGAACCACGAACACATTTAACGTGCACCAGCTCCCATTAACGTACACGGTCCCACAGCAGAGGCAGACGAGAGAGGATAGACGATGCACACTCCCAAACACTGACCGTGGTCGATGCTGCTTGGCTTTCGGCGATCTTACGAGAGCCGAGCTTTACCGTCCGCGCCACTGCGGGACTTGGTTCCAGTTAGACGAACACAAGTCCTTATGTATTTGTAACACGAGTTTTTTAATTTTTTTAAATTAGATTTGTTTTATTTTATTTTCGATGTGATTTTTAGTGGGGGTTTTTTTTGTGTGTGTGTCTGTGTGCGTTATTCAGCTTCCTTTATTCGGAATTCGTACAGCAATTTTGGGATTTTAAGCAATTTTTTTGCGCACTTTTCTGCATTTTATTTTTTATGAATTGATTTCGATATCTAATCTTTGTCATCCAAAGTTAAACTTTACATCCCTGTATGAAGGAAACATTCAGCAATAGTTTAAAAAATATGTGGAAAACATTAATATGCTGATTTTTTGTGAATATTAAAAGAAACTAACCATGCGGCGAAATTTCCCAGAACTTAGAAGAAAAGAAAAGAAAAACCCAAAATGTTTTTCGTGCTGCCTGTTGGGTGAAACCGTTTGGTATGTTAACAAACACGTGTCTTTGAAAGAGGACATAATTGCTTATGCAGCATTTTATTTTCAAAAAATTTCAGCATGGGTGGAAATTTTCGGAGTTTTCCTTATCAGTTTATATATTATACTTAAATTAATTTTAGTTATATTTAACCTACTTCCTGGAAACGCCAGGCGTCTCTGCTCTTACTTCATAAATTTGTTTTATTAACATTTTCAGTCAATAAATGAATCAACTAATCAAAAATTCATAACTAAAAGCATTAAACTAACAAGAAAAATAGACTTCAAGAGTATTTTTATTAATATTGCAAACATTATTTTCAAAAAGTGCGATAAAATTTCTTTGCAAATTTGCATGTCAATTATGCTACAGTTTAGGTTATTTTAAAAATATTACAAAGCATTTCTAAACTGCTTAATTTCCATTAATCTTTATTCGAATACTATTGGCAAGATTTCTCTTTTTTAAACTTTGTTTTAAATTTTCTTGTTTTTCGCTTTTATATTTTGATGAGTTTTCTCTTTTTAAAAATACTCTTTTTTTTATCTTTTTCAAAGGGGATATTTTATTTCACTCTAATGAATTAATCTAAATAATTTTTAAGAAATCTTGAACTGCTTAGCAACTGAGTCTACTTGTTTCGAATTACGTGATGAAGACAGCATAGTACAAAAAAAGAGAGACAATTAAAAGAGAAAACATTTACTGGGAAAATATTATATCCAAAAGCTATTTTCAGTTCTATTAATATCGGAACAGATTATTATGTTTCTGAGAATCGGAAATAAATGTACTTCACGAAACAAAATCATGATTCACTGTAAAATCTATAGATTAACACGAGATATGCGTAGTTAGTTTATAAAGAACTTTGTAGATAATTTAATCAAGTTTATATAGAATACAATATGTATGAAACATGTTTTTAAGAGTAAGATTATATGCAAATGTTCAATAGATATCTAAGACTCTAAAATATGTCCATTAAAATTAACACTAAAAATATATCTCAAAAATATTTTATAATGTATACTAAAACCCTTTTAATGCTTAAAAGACGTCCAAATATCAATAAAAACATTTAAAATATTAAAATTGATATGTTTCGATTGATTCACTCCCTTACGAAAATAGTTCATAGAGCTGTAGAGAACTCTATAGAATAACATTTAAAATATTAAAATTGACATGTTTCAATTGATTCCCTCTCTTACGAAAATAGTTCATAGAGCTGTAGAGAACTCTATAGAATTCTTTACAAGTTCTATAGACTAGACTAGCCATCCTATAGAATACTATTTCTATAGAGTTTTGAAGAGTTCTATTAGAATGCTTTTTCAAAAGAAAATGTTTCTATAGAGTACTATAAACCTTATAGAATTAAGTTCTGTAGACTAATGATTCTATAGATTTTTTTTCTTTTATAAAAAAAATATTTCTTGGTCTTTTAAAATTAATGCGTGTAGTAATTTATTTATAACTATACATTAAAATTAAAAAATAATAATCAATTTTGTAATACATCAGTCTAACATATACTAGTACTCCATAGATTTAATATGATTATATATATATAATTTAATTCAATTCTAATACATTGTGATTCAATTGTCAATGTAATAATATATCAGTCGAACTACTGAATTAAATCATCATTAATTAATTTAATTCTTTATAATTCATTAATTTGTTTGTTAATTTTATAATAATTTATTAATTTGTTTTTAAATTTTTAAAACCATCCATCTAATTTAATAAACTTTATTCACTTTAATAGTATTGTAATTTTTATTCAAACAATTTAATCTGAAGTATAAATATTTAAGCAATTGTTTCAGTTTTAACATATAATAATTTATTAGACTTTTAAATATTTTTACAAGACTATATATGATTAAGAATGAAAATAGCAAAAGAAATAAAGTTTAAATAGTTTAATAAGAGTTTTGGAAGCGTAAATGGTTGTATCATACTGAAAGTATTGGTTCTTCGTCCGATCACTGAAGTCAAGCAGCATCGAGTGGGGTTACTATTTGGGAGGGTGACTACCTGAGTTCTATCTAAAATTCTATACTTATTTTTATAGAAGCTCTATATTTTTTCTTTAGATATTTTTATAGTAGCTCTATAGACATTTCTATTGAACTTCTACAGACGTTTCTATTGAACTTCTACAGATATTTCTATAATGTTATGTTAAACAAGCTTATATAAAAACGAGCCATAATTCTATAGGATTCTATAATGCATTTTCTATAAATATTTTTTATAGAATTCTATAAGAAATTTTTGTAAGGGCTCAATCATCATCAGAATATACAAAAACACAAACACAGTGTACACGCAAGTTATGTACAAGCAAGATTGTGAACATTGTGTTTGCGTTTTTGTGTATTCTGATGATGATTGAGTGAATCAATCGTGTCGTGGTTCGATTCCTACAAGTGTAAATGTGTGTAGTCAAGAAATAAGGTGTGTCACATTCACATGCACGACATCTATTTAATTTGATAATTATGTACACAAAAGGTAGTTGCGAGATGAGCAGATACTCTTTCAAAGAGTATAAAATAATCCAGAACATAAACAGATTGTATTTCTGGTGCGGGTGAGAAACAGCATAAGTCTCTGTGCGATTGTAAGCGGACTTCTACACTGACTGGTTCCGAATTCAAGTCTGAGTCTGAGAGAGAGGAATGTCCTTCTCTTCCTTTTCTTTCACTTAGGAAAAACACAAATAAAGTAAATTAATTGGAAAAACCTTGGAAAGTCCTGGCGCGTGGGAAGTACAGTTATTACTTATTGCAAGTAATCAAGTAATGAGTTGTGGGGGCGGAGTGGAATTGGATGCTTATAATTAGAAGAGATTGCACTTCCTCTATTCAATAGCTCAGTTAATGATTTAGATTGTTTCTAAATATAAACGAACACGAATGTTAACATAAACAAATCGAAACATATCAATTTTAATATTTTTAATGTTTTTATTGATATTTTGACGTCTTTTAAGCAATAAAAATGTTTTAGTATATATATTTCTTTTAATTGAGATATAGTTTACTGGTAAGTTTATATGTTATATTTTTTCAAAATGATGATTTTTTTGGACAAATGAATTTTTTCCAAGTAAATTCAAATTTAATTACATTTTTAGAGACACCGTGAAATATCAGGAAAATATATTGTTAGGAGAAACTTTCATGTACTTGATTCCTATAAGAAAAAACGAAAACAATATTCTAATCATACAAATTATTGACACGCTCTAAAATAAATAGAAAATCTCCTTTCATTACCACGTAATTCATATACATTCAAACGAAATTAATGCTATAATCTAAATCTGTAACAGAATCCAGTTTTTAAAATATCTTCGACAGCTTTAGCATTTAATTGTGAGTCTATATGATTCTAAAAATATGTTGTAGATAGTATAAATAAAAAAAGAGATAAAATTAAACTCGATCAAATTTTCTGACAAATTATTATGTCCGAAAGCTATTTTCCAGTTCCATTAGTATCGATAAAGATTGTCATTAGATTCAGAGAATCGGAAATAAACCTACGGTATTAAACGAAATCCCAATTCACTGTAAAATCTATAGATTAAGAAGAGACATACGTAGTTATTTTATCGGAAAATTAGTTAGATAATTTAATTCATTTATGCCTAGTGCCATACAATTGGGACATTGTGATTTTTTGGAAATACATTAATATTGTTTTAAATAAATACCTTTTATCCATATTTTATGATTATTGCACACAATTTGTAAACAGAATATTCAGATTAGTAAAATGTATTAATTATATTGTAGTATATATATATATATATATATATATATATATATATATATATATATATATAGTAGCAAAGTACTGAGAGGGGGTGAAATACAGGCGGCACAAATGGGTTAATCAAATCTGTACAGAATGCATAGCTGCCTTGTACGCCTTTTCCTTACTACTAAAATTTAATAGTAAATTGTGATTTATTTAATCGTCCATATCCGCACTTATATAAACTAAAAAAATCCAGTATATTTCAGTGGTATTAGGAAATGCATAAAAGTTGCTAGCTCTGATAATAATTTAAAAAAAAATATTCTCTAAAAAAATTATTTTTTAATGTTAACATACACCTTACTAAATTTCGAAATATTACTTATTTTTAAAAACATTTTTTTAAAGAAAATTAAAATTTAACAACATTTTCAGAAAACTTATAAACTTTAATTCCTAAAATGAAAACTATAAATGTAATTCATTTTGAGGAAAATATTCATCTGCTTTAGAATTTAGTTTTATAAGTCGAGTCTGTGTATTTCGAAGAACATGATGACAATAGCATAATTCAGAAAGCGAGAAAATTTAAACTCGATTCAGTTTTTCTGAGATAATTTTCTCTCTCAATGTCATTTTCAGTTCTGTCAACAGCGGAACACATTGTAATTACCTTTTGAGAATCGGAAATAAATGTTTTGTTTTAAAGAAAATCCCTATTGACTGTAGAATCAATATTAGTTATTTTAATGAAGAAATATCTAGATAGTCTAATGGGTCATTCCATGGTAACTTACGTTACATTTAGAATAATTGACTTCAGTAATTATAGTAATGTAACACTAAAAAATATTCAAAATATAATGTTTATATGAATTGTTAATTAAACCTAACAAAGCTAAATTTGGATACAAATTACTTAAGTTTAGTAATATTTCTTGAACGCTAAAAAATATATTTACTATGGTAACTTACGTTTCTGACAAAAAGAACGTAAGTTACCATAATAAATATAATGGCCAGTGTTCAAAAAATAGCACTAAAGGTAGGTAATTTTCATCCAAATTTCGCTTTGGATAGGTTTAATTAACAAATCATATCAACATTACATTTTTAATATTTTTTGGTGTTATATTATGAAAATTACTAAAGAAAATTATTCTAAATGTAACGTAAGTTACCATGGAATGACCCTAATCGAAATTTGCATAGGGTGAACAAATGCATATATTTTAAAATAGTCTTGTAAAAATAAGTTACTTAGATATTTCTTCAATAAAATAGCAAACATACATTTTAAAGTGCATCGGGATTTTGTTTATCAAAGTAGATTTATTTTCTACTCTCAAATGAGAAATTATAAATTTCATCTTTTAAAATGAATTTATAATAATATCTCTCTTTATCAAATATATTCGGCTGCTTTAGCATTTAGATTTTTAAGCCGAGTCCATGTATTTCCAAAGACGTGATAAAAATAGCTGAATTAGAACGAGAGAAAATTAAACTCGATTCAGTTTTCCTGAGATATTTTTCTCCATTATCATCTTCAGCTTCCGTCAATAGCAGAACACATTGTAATTAGCTTCTGAGAATCGGACATAAATGTATTGTATTAAAGAAAATCCCGATTCACTGTACAATCTGTGGTAGTTCTTTTATTGAAGAAATATCTAGATTGTCTAATCAAATTGGCATAGGATTAAAGAATGCGTATATTTTAAACTATTGTAAAAATAAGTTATTTAGATGCTTCTTCAATAAAATAGAAATTATACATTCTACAATAATTTGGGATTTTGTTTGCTAAAGTAGATTTATTTTCGACTTTCTAATGAGAAATTATAATTTTCAACTCTTAAAAGGAATTTAGAATTGTATCTCTATTAATACAAACTATTCGGCTGCTTTAGCATTTAGTTATATAAGCCGAGTCCCTGTATTTCCAAAGACGTGATAAAAATAGCTTAATTCAGAAAGCGAGAAAATTAAACTCTATTCAGTCTTTCTGAGATATTTTTCTCCATTGTCATTTTCAGTTCCGTCAATAGCGGAACACATTGTAATTAGCTTTTGAGAATCGGAAATAAATGTATTGTATTAAAGAAAATCCCGATTCACTGTACAATCTATAGTAGTTATTCTATTGGAGAAATATCTAGATTGGCTAATCAAATTGGCATAGGATTAAAGAATGCATATATATTAAACTATTCTTGTAAAAATAACTTATTTAGATACTTCTTCAATAAAATAGCAATCATACGTTCTACAGTGAATACGTATTTTATTTATTAAAGTAGATAGATTTATTTTCGACTCTCTAATGAGAAATTATATATTTCAACTCTTAAAATTAATTTATAGTTATAACTCTCTTTATGAAAAATATTCGTTTGCTTTAAAATTTAGTTTTATAAGCCGAGTCTGTGTATTTCCAAGGACGCGATAAAAATAACTTAATTCAAAAAGCGAGAAAATTAAACTCGATTCAGTTTTTCTGAGATATTTTTCCCTCTCAATGTCATTATTAGCTTTTGAGAATCGAAAATAAATGTATTGTATTAAATAAAATCCCGATTTACTACACAAACTATAGCAGTTACTTTATTCAAGAAATATCTATGTAATCCAATCGAAATTTGCATAGTATGCACGAATGCATATATTTTAAAGTATACTCTCCTGAAGATAACTGATCTAAATATTTTTTCATTAAAATAACTACTATACATTCTATAGTGAATCGGAATTTTGTTTTATAAAGTAAAATTATTTTTGTTTCTCTAATGACATTTTCAGACAAATTATAAATTTGTATTCTTGAATGGAAAACTATAAACATATCACGCTTTGAAAACATATTCGGTTACTTCAGCGCAGAGATTCCCAAAGTGTGCTCCGCGGAGCCCTTGGGGCTCCGCGGCGTTCCAGGAAAATAAACAAAACATGAAAGAAATTAGCATATTGCAAGGGATATTTTTTTTCGAAAGTATGTAGGAATTTGTGTGTGTGTATGTGTGTCAAAAATAAATAATCTATCACTGGGTTGAAAAATACAATAATATATATTTCTAAATCATATAAAAAAATTGCATTATACATGTATCTATTTTCTATATATTATTTTTTGTTTGAACTACTTTATTTTATATTTCTGCATTTAATGTGTTATAAATATTCGATTCAAAATAAGTACAAGAAATTGTTTTCTGAATCAAATGTACAACGTGAATCGAAAGAGCAAAGGCGCGCCACTGCTGTTATCTCTGCTTACCGAACAAAAGGAGAACAGTTTTGTTCTTTGGACCTCCGCCTATTCATATGTTTAATTCCTAGTTATTTAAATTTTCTACACTGTTTTACATAATTATACTTAATTTTTAAAGAAATTATGTTGCTGAAAACGCATTTTTTTAACATCTTGTATCACTTAACAACCCCTCTTTAAAATTTTGTTTTAATTGGTCACGGGACTGGCAAAGATTCTTATGTTATGATGCCACATTTTCCTATCAGAGGATGTAGCAATTAGAAAAATATATTGGTTCTTTAGATTTGTCATCACATTAACAATCTAAAATTTTGCTCAGCTCCACCCCTTGCTTAGACTTTTCGTCAATGAGTACCCTGATGTAAATTTAATCCCACCCATATAACTCGTTTTCTTACTAAAGTTTTTCTACTAGTTGCAGTTCTTTTAACAAATGTAGTTTTTAATCGTATATCTATTATGAGGCAAAAACTATGGTAAAAGAAAGTTTCTTTCAAAACTATAATTAATAGCTAAACACTTCAAATAAAGCATCCAAAAAAAGTGAACGATGCTGCACTTAACAATACAGGTTATAGATTTTGCCCCGCCGACTTAAACACTAAAACTATTATCTACTTCTAAATGTATATTTTTAAATGTTTCAAAAGAAGAAGTTCAGAGGCTATTCGTTTTCGTTGCATGTTTAGAAGTACTAGAAACGTAAAGAAGAACGAAAAATGAATCCATAATCGCATGATTCTATTTAGGGGGGGCGGAACAAGCGAAAACGTGTTAAATAATTACTTATGGGCGATTGGGCCTACGCATTTTCTTTCTTTTTGCTAGTAGCGTATTGGGATTATACAGAAGTCTCTCTTTGTAAACGAAAACTGTAAAACTTACGTTTTTCTTCTCTGTGTGTGTGATTTTCGCCATAAATAATAATAGTTTCATGTAAGTACCAATGCAATGTATTAACCAGACAGGTATGAAAGAAATTATCGTGTTCATTTATGCATAGAGAAGAGTTTATCGTGGGAAGGTAAGTTCAGGGGGTTGATTATTGAGAAAATGTTGTCAAAGTTGGCGAATCCTTTTTAAAAAAAAAGAACTTGAAGGATTTTCTTTACGGAGAAAAACAATTTGTTAAAACAAGAAGGTATAGTGGCACTTGGTTGTTTTAGCAAACCGCAGAATGCGTTTCCTGGGTACTGAAGTACGGAACCGGAGTGTAGTTTTTCCTTTTATTTTGTATGATGAAGCAAAGAAGACGAAAATCACATCATTAGAGTTAATAGTCTTTAAGTGGAGAAACATGTCACAATTCAGAATCTTCCACAATAGTGAGATTTTGATCAATCGAAGTTTCAGATTTTTTAAATGAATCTGATGAATATTGGTGAGGTGACATTTTAAATTTAAAGTCAGGGGTGAAGAACACAAACATAATCCAAAGAATAATCCAGAAATGCTGTTGAACGGGTCCGATCAAGTTCACGTAATCCAAAGAGTTTTAAGAACATCAAGGTGATTTTTCGTTATAAAACCAAAGGGTGGCCAAAGGGGCCAAGACATTTTTAGATGTTTATGAGATGAAGATCAGAGGGCAAGTGTTCTATCCGATATGAAAGTGGGCGCAAGGAAAAACACGCCAAGCGAGATACATTTCAAGCCAAGAGAATCGCATTTTTTGCGTGGGAATTGTAACCGTTACATATACAGCATATCAACTTCATAATTGACGTCATTGGAAGGGAAAAATCTTTTGGCGAAGATTGCACTTTGGCTAAAAAGAGAGATTACGAATCTTACCGTTAATTATTGTTTTGGGAACAGGGCTTTCGAGGAATGCAGCAAAGGCGCCATTGGAATGCTTTAAGCATCTGGATACAATATGCAAGACAAAGCTGACCATGAAAAGGAAAACATTTTATGCCTTGTATAATTTCATTTCTTTTGATATGTGGGAGACCGAATAAGTACGTTAATGATAATTTAAAAACAATATGCATGATTTTGACTAAAAGTCTTTCGTTGAAAGAGAAAGATAAAAAGGGTGCGCTTTTTAACAGCCGGGAATGTATATGAATTACGATTATGCAGAAAGGGGAAAATATATTTGATAAAATACATAAAATATAGATTGCTTTAATTTTTTGAAAGGAATATATATGGTATCTTTACCATATATATATCACCCCTTCACAAGATTTTGAAAAATTTAGAATGTCACCCTGTAAATATAATACAAAATATCAAAGCAGAAAATAATAATAAAAATAAAATAAGTATGCATACAATAATGTAAATAATAATATGTAGTACTACAATAATATCTTCATATTAGTATGATAAATGGCCATACATTTTTCAAATTGCAGCAAAATATACTTTTAAAGTCTTTGAAAAGTCTTTTATCCATATTAGAACTAATGTTAGCTGCAAACATATTTTTTTGTGTTTGTTTTCTTGCAAGTTTATTCATTTTACAATATGATGGTGCACCTATATAAATAAACTCTTAATTGTTCATTTTTTTTTTATTTTAACACAGTCTTTAAAAAGAGTTCAAGAATGAAAAATTACAGCTGCATTTTTCTTTGAAGGTTTTCTCACGTGATTTTATTTATCAACAAACATGAGCATGCTAAATGAGTCTTTAGTGCACAAAATTTTTTGTATTTGCTTAAAAAGTTCACAAGTTTGCACTATATTATTAAAAATCTTAAATGAAATGTAAATACAAAAATTTCAAAATAAAAGAAACACAATTACAATTATACAATGATAATATAGAGATTATAAAGATTATAAAGATACATATATAAAATATTAAACGTAAAAAAAGTTTTCGTGTAAAGACACAGGAGAGATAATAATGATGCAAGACATGGGCATCGAAAAAAATATCTCCCCTTAAACTTGTTGTAATAACAAGGAAGAGACCGCAGTTTAGGACATTGGTCATATTCGGGACAGGGCGTATTTAGGGAGGGGGTTTTATTTTTGGTAAACCCCCTCTTGCTCCGCACATATTTGGAAACTCCGCCTATGATTGGAGCGACTCGGGTTCATCTACGGGTTTGAAAAAATAGTAAAATTGGGTATACCAATTTTAACAAAGTTTTGCTCTCATACACAATGGAATAAAGACCCCCACATGGGTAATAATTTTGAACGGGGCTTATTCCGCAAGGGCGAATAAAAACTAAAAAAAAATGCAAAATAAATCAAAGTTTTTTTTGTTCAAAAACCTAAAAATCCTTCCATAGACACGTTCTAGAGTGAAGAGAGCATAACGTCACATTCGGGATAAATATATATTGTTTCGAAAATTAAATTCTCAAAATAATTCATTTATTTTAAGTTATTTAAAAATTCAAAGATTAAATTAAAAGGAAAATGAGTATTAAATTCAAATGAGATAATTAATTTGATTTTTTTTTTTAATGCTAAGTATACTTACAAATGCAGAGAGTGTTAATAGAATTATCAAATGTTTAAATTTATAACAATACCTATTATTCTTAATTTATATTATCTATATATTTTATTTATTTATTTATTTATCCATTTATTTATTTATTTTTATTTTTATTTTATTTTTTAACAGGATTTTAAATTATACGAACTTGCTAAACAAGAATATGGGTGGAAAAAAAATCTTTTGCCAAATAAACAAGTTCTGCAGTACTGCTACATAACACATAAACAATGGACCAGCCATATCACAATAAAAACAAATAATACAATACTACATAACATGCATGCATAAATACACCTGTTACCATGGATAAGGAGCATTTATGAATCTGGCAACAGAAAATTTTATATTCATATTAATATTTTATCACCTTTCGAGGACGTAAATTATAGGAATGAGCACTTTGTTCAATATTGTTATTATTAGGAGTATTGTTATGAACATTATGATAATTTAAGTCAAATAAATGGTTATTTCTAGGAGGTGCAAGTAAAAGTCTGTCTATATGAACTCTGAAAATTGAATTGTTAATATGAGAATTCAGTTGTTGAATTGAAAAAGAAACAGGTGAGTGTTTCTTTACAACTACATAAGGTCCTGTATACCTTGGCTTAAATTTATCTGATGATTTTAGGTATACAATGTCTTTCTCAGTAATTGGCCTGAGTTTTGCCTTTTTTTTATGATATTCGTTTCTTTTAATTTGAGATGCTTTTATGTTGTCATAAGCTTTGTTGTAAATACCATTTAAATCATGAAGGAGATTGTAAAAGTCTACATTTTGGTCTAGAAAGGGTTGATTAGCATTTAAATCATATGTATCAAATATTAGAGATAGTTCGCGTCCAAAATGTAAAAGATTCGGAGAGAAAGAAGTAGAAGAATGTTTAGAACCATTATAGAGATTTTTATGAATAGCAATGGCATTTTCAAAGGAATGTCCTTCTTTCATTAAAGTATTGATTGAGTATTTAAGAGATGTGTTTATCCTCTCGCTTATAGAATTGCTAGCTGGGTGTGAGACAGAAGAGTGATTTATTTTAATACCTAGAGTATTATTTAAAGTATTATACACATAAGAACGAAATTGGGGCCCAAGGTCTGATAATACGCAGGCAGGGCGCCCGAAAGTTGTCATATAGGCAAATAAACACTTTACAATTTTAGGTGCAGTTGTATTGTAGAGAGGGTACAGTTCAATATGTCGAGAAAAATGATCCGTAACTGTGAGAATAGTTTGACCGTTTTTAAAAGGACCAACAAGATCAATTGAAATGGTGTTTCCTGGTTGTTTAGGGGTATATGTTGGTTGAAGTGGGGCATTAGGTATACGATGATGTTTAGCCTGAAGACATAATAAACAAGAAGATACATAATTTAAAGTATCGGTGTACATACCTTTCCAACAATACCGTGAAGAGAGGAATTCATATGTTTTAGCTAAACCAAAATGAGATAGATGGGATATTGTTAAAACTTTAGGTTTTAAAGAATTGGGAACCATAATTACATACACGAAAGTATTATCCGCAACATTACTTTTTTTTAACATTAAAACTTTAGAATCAGGATGAATGAAATAAGATGGAAATTTTTTTGAAGAACCTGATTTTAAAATCTCTTCATATATTGGAGCTAATTGTGAATCTTTTAATTGTTCTTGGACAAAAGTTTCATTAGAAATTTCAAGCAAAGCATCTTTTTTATTTTTACTATTAATGACTAAGCAATTCACAATTTTGTTGTTGTTATTTTCCTCAAAATCATTTTCAACAATAGGTAATGCCTGTTTATCTTCAGAAATGAGATTAGGATTAGAATTCAAAGTTTCAATATTTTCTTCAGTAAATTCGCATCGGGATAAATAATCTGCTAGAACATTAGAAACACCTGGAATATGTTTAAAAGTAAAAGTGAATTTTGATAGCTGCATGAGCCAGCGAGTGGTGATATCTGCCGGATTAGTGGTTTTTTTGTATTTATCAAGAGGTTTACTGTCCGATAAAATTATGAAAGGACGATTATAGATATAGTAATTGAAAGCATTTACAGATTTTACAATGGCCATAAGTTCTAATTTTAAAGCTGGATATTTCTTTTCGGAGGGTTTGAGAGATTTTGAGAAGTATGAGACAGGAAGCAACTGATTATTATGCTCTTGTAATAATACACCAGAAATAGCGATACCCGAAGCGTCCGTGTTCACGTAAAATTCTTTGTCCCAATCTGGTAGACGTACCATTGGTGGTTGAAAAAAGATTTTTTGAATATTATGAAACACATTTTGATGCACCTCTGTCCATTTAAAAGTTGAGGATGGTTTTGATAAGTCTATGAGGGGCTGAATAAGTTTAGAAAATTCTGGAATTAAACTCTTATAAAAAGTAGCTAGTCCTACAAAACTTCTTACCTGCTTTTTTGTTTTTGGAACAGGAAATGACTTAATTTTTAGAATATTAGCTTGAATTGGAGAAATAGTGTGGTTATGAATATGAAAACCAAGATAATCAATATTATTCTTGTGAAAAGAACATTTAGAAGGTGACAAAGTCAAGTTGTATTTTCCTAAGATTTCAAGAATTTTTGTTAGTTTATCGTACGTTTCCTGAAATGAGTTAGAGCCAAAAATTAAATCATCTTGATAGGCATAAATTCCTTCTAACTGCATTTCATCCAATAAACTATCCATAAGGGCTTGAAAATATGCACTTGCATTTTTTAATCCAAAACAGAGTCTTTTATATTTAAATGAACCGAACATAGACGTGAAAGTGACCTTATCCTGATATTCTGAAGGAAGGTCAATTTGATGGTAGGCCTGTTGGAAATCAAGGGACGTGAAAAATTTATATTTAGATAAGTTGGAAATAATATTTTGTATTTTAGGGAGAGGGTATGAAGAAGATTGTACAACTGTGTTTAACATCCGTAAATCCAAGGCAAGACGAAATTTTTGTGTACCTGATCCATCAGGTTTTTTTCTGACTAGAAGGATTGGACAAGACCATTCCGAACATGAGCGTTCAATGATACCTGCATCAACTAATTGGTTTATTTGTGTTAATGCTTCTTTTTTAAGTGCTTGAGGAATTGGAAAAGGAAGTGTTTTAATTGGGAAATCGTTAATAAATTTAATGTTTGGTTTAAATTTATCAGTATGACCTAACGTTTTCATAGATTTTGAGAAAACAGCAGAATTATTTAGTAATAACTCTTTTAATATTTTAGCCTCTGTATTCGGTAAGTGTTGTAAATTAAAGTCATCTTGTGAGAGATCACGTTTTCGTTGATTCAAAATATCAGTAGAAGCCTGAATGAAATTTACAAATTGTTTGGTTTCTTCTTTGAAATTACTTTTAACAGCCTCTAGCTGCTGGGCATCTTCCACAATCTGGTCAATTGGCGTTAAGAAACCAATATTTGCTCTTTTATTTACATGAACATTTTTAGTTGTCATATTTTTTACATAAATTTTAAATTCATGTGGGTTTGATTTATCAGTTTGAATAATCGAATCAAAAGCAAGAATATCTTTTACAAGCATGTCATTCTGAAATAAATATGGGGTATCATGAGAAATTTGTTTTGCGCGTACAGAAATACATTTTACCTCATTTGGAGAAATAACCAGTTTGTTTACTAGACAAACATTATGAGAGATATCAGTTTGTACATTTACGTTATGACATTCCGCTGATTCTGAGTTATCATCTATGTAGATAAAGGGAATTCTCAGATTATCAAGTTGCATTATTTTGTTACCTAGATCTAATGTGATGTTAAATTTCTCAAGAAAATTTAATCCCAAAATACCATCAAATTTATACTCTTTAGGAATGTCAACAATGTAGAAGTAATGCGAAAAGTGTTTTTGTTCAATTTTAAATGAAATTCGAATACATGCTGTAAAATCTATCTTAGAATTAACTGTAGTTAAAGTCACATTAGTCCCTAAACGTTTATACTTAAGCACATGTTTAAGTTTATCAAATAACTGTACAGATAAGAGGCTAGTTGTACTTCCAGTATCCACAAGTAAAAAGGTATCTTGTTTTGCGATGGAGGCCCTTATAAGGGGAAGTGTGGGAGAGTACTTATTGACATTCAAAAGAATTTCATGAAAAGAATTATCGGTCGGTGCTGTATCAGTGACACTGTGAGAATCAATAGAATTTTGGGGAAAATCAGTTTGTACAGCTGTTGTATTTGCAATGGAAATATGCTGAGAAGTTTGAGAACCTGTTGAATTAACCAGTCTCTCAGCCGACAATTTTGGAAGAGAATTATCAATGTAAAAACATTTATCACTGTGTGCTGACTCATTTTCACATGCAGACATACACTGGTCAGCCTTAGCATACGTCTCTAGGGGTTTAAATTTTTGTTTTGTGGAAACCTGTCATTTCTATCACTGTTATATTTACTAAATTTTTGATCATAACGCGCGTTCGCTCTTTGCCATCTGAAACATTTCTGCGCTATATGCCCAAAACGAAAACATAACTGGCAACGATCATTATTTCTGGCCCAATTATTTTGTCTAGTTTGTGGCGCTCTATGAAATTTTGACTTATAACGAGCCTGAAAGTTTTGTCTGTTGACATGTTTACATTGTTTTGGAGACTCCGATTTTCTTGGTGTTTGAGCAAAATTTAAGTTATTAATTTTCTCCGTTAATTCCTTAATTTTACTTTCTAATTGATTGCATTCTACATGCGCCGAACTGCTAGCAGACAAAACATTGTTATTTATGAAAATCTCTTGTAGAGATTGTCCCCTGTCAATTGCTTTATCATATGTGTTGATGCCTTCTTCTTGCAACTTAATTTTAATGTCCGAAGGTAAACAAGATATTAATCTAACGTATTTTATTTTATTTAATGCGTCTTTGTCAAAAATTTCGGGGTATACCTTTGCTACAAGCACATTAAGTCTATGAGCAAAATTTTTTTACTGTCTCCTGTGGTAACATAGTTAAACAATTCAAATCGTTTAAAGTTGCAGCCGAAGAATTCTGTGAAAAGAATTTTTGAATGCGATCGCGAATAAATTCAAAGTCTTGTGCGTTATATAGTACAGGGTCTTCAAGATAATATTTTTTGGCGGGACCTTTCAGTTTAGTTTTAAGATAATCAACTGTTTGTTCATTAGTTATTTCCTTAATTTTCTGATAAGTTAAAATTTGGTTAAAGAAATGGTTAAGTAATTCGGGGTCGCCGTAAAAATCATCAACAACGTACTCAAAATTCTTAGAATTAGCCATGATGATATCACCTTAAAAGTTTAACTTTTTTTTTTTTTTTTTTTTTTTTTTTTTAGACACAGGTAAAATATCATAAAATAAGCAAAATAAAAAAAGCAACAATTTTAAACAAACCACACTTGATAATTTATTTAAAAATCATTAAATATTTAATCTTAGAAGTATTAAAGAAAAATTAACTATAAATCATAAATAGTGGTTTCAACTACAAAAATAAATATAATATACCAAAATATAACACGGAGAAAAATATACTTTTCCGTCATGAAAAATTTTAGCTATAAAATGCAATGTTTATAAATATCAAAATTTGAAAGTCTATGAATGTTAAAAAGCCATTCTGTCTTACCTGAACACAATTATACCTTTTAAAACCTTATTATTATATTTTTAAACATCTACAGCAAAAAAAATTTATTAAATAAATAAAATTCAATGAGTACTTTTTAATCGTCTAACATATATTGCACATATTATATATCTAGATCCTCTTAAAAATATAAAAACATTACTTGAAACTATACGGAAATAATATTTCATCAATGTAAAAGTTCTAGCAAAATTGAAAATTTCCTTTTTTTATCAACCTTTTACAAGAAAAATTCTTACCTCTGAACATATCCATGCGCTTTTCTGCAAATAATATCAATATAAAAAAAAGCACTGCAAATTCTTAACAAAAACACTGAAAATCCTTAAAAATAAAAGAATGATATCTTTTATATTAATCTTTCATTACCGCGTATTCTCAAATCACTTTTAGTATTATTCTTTGAGTCAGAAACAATAAGAAAAACTACGATGAAAAATATATTGTGGTTAAGTAGTATTTGGAACACATGGAATCATTTGATGAATGAATAAGCGTCGAAGACCAAAGTTCTTCCCAGATAATGATAATTCTAGCTAGCACAGCGTAATTGGGAATCGAATTATTCAGTATTCTTTTAGTTCACAGTTACACGGCAATTTGAAAAAGTTTTTCGATGATTGAGGAAAGAATAAATAAAAAGAACATAGTAGAAGTTCACGATAAAATAGGATATTCAATGTAGATGCGGGCGCAGATTTTATGAATGAAAACATCACTAATTGAAGAAAACCACATGTTCAAAAGCACTTGTTGAAAGGCCTAGATTGCAGATTCTCGAACTGCCGAAGAAAAAAAAAAGGCACAAAAATACACGTCTTATACGATGAATATATTTCACAATAGTACTTTGCGTACACCTTATGGAATAAATGATTCAGGAAAAAAAGGTTTCTCATCCTAAGAGCTCGGATATCTTTAGTTATATGATCCACATTTGCATATCTCACGGAAAATGGTTAAATTTGAAGATAGTAACTTTTGATGATGAGTAAAAGAACAATCACAAGCAGCCTCCAACACAAGCATTTTCAGAATGAAAAAATAGTCAGAAAAGTTGCAAATTAAAAGTTTTGTTTTTTCGTTTTGTGGCCCCAATGACACACCCTTTAGAAATTGTCGTGCGAAAACGATCACATCCAGTTCAAAAGACCGGCACCAATGCATATGAAAAAGAGTTTATCGTTGGAAGTTTATGCATATGAAAGAAATTATCGTGTTCATTTATGCATAGAGAAGAGTTTATCGTGGGAAGGTAAGTTCAGGGGGTTGATTATTGAGAAAATGTTGTCAAAGTTGGCGAATCCTTTTAAAAAAAAAGAACTTGAAGGATTTTCTTTACGGAGAAAAACAATTTGTTAAAACAAGAAGGTATAGTGGCACTTGGTTGTTTTAGCAAACCGCAGAATGCGTTTCCTGGGTACTGAAGTACGGAACCGGAGTGTAGTTTTTCCTTTTATTTTGTATGATGAAGCAAAGAAGACGAAAATCACATCATTAGAGTTAATAGTCTTTAAGTGGAGAAACATGTCACAATTCAGAATCTTCCACAATAGTGAGATTTTGATCAATCGAAGTTTCAGATTTTTTAAATGAATCTGATGAATATTGGTGAGGTGACATTTTAAATTTAAAGTCAGGGGTGAAGAACACAAACATAATCCAAAGAATAATCCAGAAATGCTGTTGAACGGGTCCGATCAAGTTCACGTAATCCAAAGAGTTTTAAGAACATCAAGGTGATTTTTCGTTATAAAACCAAAGGGTGGCCAAAGGGGCCAAGACATTTTTAGATGTTTATGAGATGAAGATCAGAGGGCAAGTGTTCTATCCGATATGAAAGTGGGCGCAAGGAAAAACACGCCAAGCGAGATACATTTCAAGCCAAGAGAATCGCATTTTTTGCGTGGGAATTGTAACCGTTACATATACAGCATATCAACTTCATAATTGACGTCATTGGAAGGGAAAAATCTTTTGGCGAAGATTGCACTTTGGCTAAAAAGAGAGATTACGAATCTTACCGTTAATTATTGTTTTGGGAACAGGGCTTTCGAGGAATGCAGCAAAGGCGCCATTGGAATGCTTTAAGCATCTGGATACAATATGCAAGACAAAGCTGACCATGAAAAGGAAAACATTTTATGCCTTGTATAATTTCATTTCTTTTGATATGTGGGAGACCGAATAAGTACGTTAATGATAATTTAAAAACAATATCCATGATTTTGACTAAAAGTCTTTCGTTGAAAGAGAAAGATAAAAAGGGTGCGCTTTTTAACAGCCGGGAATGTATATGAATTACGATTATGCAGAAAGGGGAAAATATATTTGATAAAATACATAAAATATAGATTGCTTTAATTTTTTGAAAGGAATATATATGGTATCTTTACCATAACAGGGTTACCATTTTGATCTTTAATTAAGAGTTCATACTGGAAATCCCGAAAGAACATTTTATATTTTAAAAATGGATGTCATTAAGCACTTACAGTGGTGGACATAATTATAAGACACCTACCTAATTTGACATACAGTGAAAGAAAACATTCAGAGCTTAAAAATGATTTATCAAATACGACAAAAACCTAAATTTATTCTCTTATTACACGTGATTGTTTTACAGAAATGATATTTTTATAGAGTTTAATAAAAATAAAATTAAAAATACCATGGACAGACACCCTAACATTTTAATTAAAACGCCTGCCTTTTTTCAAAATATGCAAATTTTCTGCACGCTGTTATGACGTCAGCAGTTAAATAAAGCAGACGATAACCGACTTCACGCATTTACAAACATGCCACGAGGTACAGAATTAAAAGAAAGTGAAATTAGCGAAATTTGGAGATTAAATGGAACTGGTGCTTCAGTTAATAATATTTCAAAAGTTATTAAACGCTCTAGATGTGCAATTCCAAATGTTTTGAAAAGAGGAAGTAATGGATCGGTGATTAAAAGATCTGGACGTACTCCTTGCTTGTCCTCGAGAGACAGACACCATGTACTTTCGCTCGCTACATAGAATAAGATGACCACTACAGGCATGAAAAATGCTTTGAAACTGAATTGTTCAAGCAACAATTCCCAGGGTGTTGCATAATGCTTCCTATGTGTAATTTAAAAAAATGAAGAAAAAACCACCGCTTCTAAGGCGGCACAAAATGGGTCGTTTAAACTTCGCTAAACAAACTATGGCCTGGACCTCCAAATGGCACTCTGTGTTATTTTCTGATGAAAAAAAAGTTTAACCTGGTTGGTCCTGACGGGTTTCACTATTATTGGCATGATTTACGGAAGTCTTCTGATGCACAAATGAGCCGCCAAATGGGTGGAGGCTCAATAATGGTTTGGGCTGGTTTTTCGGCTCAAGGGTAAACCGATATCGTTTTTGTGCATTCAAGAACGAATCCCGGAAAGTATAAGAATCTTCTTAAAGATCAACTAGCCATATACGGTGAACTTCTTTGTGGCGAAAACTACACTTTCCAGCACGATAACGCGTCGATTCATACATCACACGTAACAAAAAAGTGGCTTTCAGAGCAAAGTATCAATGTTCTTCCGTGGCTTTCTCGCTCCCCAGACTTAAATCCCTTCGAAAACTTGTGGGGGATCTTAGCTCGTGAGGTTTACCGAAATGAGAGGCAGTTTACGTGTGTCGAATACCTAAAGAATGCTATAAAATGTGCTGGAGCATTCTGTACCTCGTGGCATGTTTGTAAATGCGTGAAGTCGGTTATCGTCTGCTTTAGTTAACTACCGACATCATAATAGCGTGCAGAAAATTTGCATATTTAAAAAAAAAAGCAGCTGTTTTAATTAAAATATTAGGGTGTCTTATAATTTTTCCATGGTATTTTTAATTTTTTCATTAATCTCTATAAAAATAGCATTTCTGTAAAACAATTACGTATGATAAGAGAATAAATTTATGTTTTTGTCGTATTTGATAAAGCATTTTTAAGCTCTGAATCTTTTCTTTCACTGTATATGTCAAAAAAAGGTAGGTGTCTTATAATTATGTCCACCACTATAACAGTATTGCTCGAACGTTGTTCGGGTAATTAAAGTTTGTTTTATTCGTTACTAAAAGCTTTCAGAAACCACAAATTTTAAACTGGGATTATTCCTGTATTTGGCGGACATATACCGATTTTACAAAGCAGATATTTTAATACAATAATAGTGGTTTTTAGTCCTTATTTTTAATTCATTGTGTCCAATAAATGTAACATTAAATAAAACTGTCAAGAGGTTAAATAACAGAAAATTTGATTTTCAAAATTTCTAGTATGAATTCAGAATTTCTGTATCAAGAAAAGGGTCAAACTGAGAACCTTGCCCCCATGTTGGAAACTACTGGTTCGAAATCTTATCCAGCAGATTTTTTTCTGCCCCATAGGGATAAAAAACCTTAATTTGTAAACCATAGAGTACTGTGAGGTTAAGGGGCTCCGCCTTTGAAACTTTTCCAATAAAGGGCTCCGCGAGCCCAAAAGTTTGGGAACCACTGCTTTAGCGTTTGGTTTTATAAACCAAGTCTGTGTATTTCGAAGGACGTGATGAAAATAGAATAATTCGCAAAGTGAGAAAATTAAACTCGATTGAGCTTTTCTGATATATTTTTATCTAACAATGTCATTTTCAGTACCGTGAATAGTGGATCTGCCAATAATGAATCGGAATTTTGTTTTGTAAAGTAAAATTATTTCTATTCCTCTGACATTGTCAGACAAATTATAAATTTGTATTCTTGAATGGAAAACTATAAATACATCACGCTTTAAAAAAAATATTCGTCAACTTTAGCCTTCGGTTTTATAAACCGAGTTTGTGTATTTCGAAAGACGTGATGACAGTAGAATAATTCACAAAGTGAGAAAATTAAACTCGATTGAATTTTTCTGACACATTTTTATCTCCCAATGTCATTTTCAGTAACGTCAATAGTGGATCTGTCAATAGTGGATCAGATTGTTATTAATTTCTGAGAATTGTAAATAAATGAATTTATTGAAGAAAGTCCCGATTCACTGTAGAGTCAATAATAGTTACTTTATAGGAGATATATTTGGATATTTTAATCAAATTTGCATACATTCAACAAATGCGTATATTTTAAAATGTTCCCGAAAATATAAATTATCTATATAGTTCTTCAATAAAATAACTATTATACAATTCTACAGTAAATATGGATTTTGTTTAACAAAGTAAATTTACTTCCGATTCTTCAGTTACATTTTCAAAGCAATTATAAATTGTAATTCTTAGAATGGAAACTATAAATGTATCTCTCTTTCAGAAAAATATTTATCTGTTTTAACATTTAGTTTTACAAAACAATTCTGTGTATTTTGAAGGACATGATAAAAATAACCTAATTCTGAAAAGGAGAAAATTAAACTCTATTGAATTTTTCTGAGATATTTTTATTTCCACATTTTATTTCCACATATTTTTACAAAACAATTCTGTGTATTTTGAAGGACATGATAAAAATAACCTAATTCTGAAAAGGAGAAAATTAAACTATATTGAATTTTTCTGAGATATTTTTTATTTCCCGATATTATTTTCTGTTCCCCTAAATGCAGAACACTTTGTTATTGTTTTCTGAGAGTCAGAAATAAATATACTTTATTAAAGAAAATTCCTGATTCATTGTAGAAATTATACTTGTTATTTTATTGAAGAAATATCTAGATTATTTAATCAAATTTGCATAGGAGGAACGAATGCGCATTTTTTAAAGTATTCTAGCAAAAATTAGTTATCTAGATATTTCTTTAATAAAATAATAAAATAACTATTATAAATCTTACAGTGAATCGGGATTTTATTTTATAAAGTAGATTTATTTCTGGTTATCTTATAATTACCTTTTCAGAAAAATTATAAATTTTAACTCTAAGAAGGAAAACTATAAATGTATCGCTCTTTGGGAAAAATATTCGTCTTTCTGAACATTTACGTAGTTTTATAAGCCAAGTTTATTTGTTTTTCGAAGAACGTGATAAAAATAATATATTTCAGAAAGTGAGAAAATTAAACTCGATTTACATTTTTGTGAGATATTTTTATACCCAAATGTCATTTTCTGCTCCGTTAATAGCGGAACAGATTGTTACTAGTTTCTGAGAATCGGAAATAAATGTACCTTATTAAAGAAAATCTCAATTCACCTTAGAACATATAACAGTTGTTTTATTTAAGTAATTTCTAGATAATCTAATAAAATTTGCATAGGAAGCACGAATGCGTGTGTTTTAACGTAATCTCCTAAAAATAAGTTATCTAGATATTTCTTCCATAAAATAACTACTAAACATTTTACAGTGAATCGGAATTGTGTTTAATGAAGTAGATGTATTTACGATTCTCTAATTACCTTTTCAGAGAATTTATAAATTTTAACTTTAAAAACGAAAACGATAAATGTATCTCTCTTTGGGAAATATATTCGTCTTTTTTAACATTTTCGTAGTTTTATAAGCGGAGTTTATTTGTTTTTCGAAGAACGTGATAAAAATAACATAATTCAGAAAGTGAGAAAATTAAACTCGATTGAGTTTTTCTGAGATATTTTTAAATTCAGATGTCATTTTCTGCTCCATTAATAGCGGAACAAATTGTTACTAGTTTTTGAGAATCGGAAGTAAATGTACCTTATTAATGAAAATCTCGATTCACCTTAGAACCTATAAAAGTTGTTTTATTTAAGTAATTTCTAGATAATCTAATAAAATTTGCATAGGAAGCACGAATGCGTGTGTTTTAAAGTAATATCCTAAGAATAAGTTATCTAGATTTTTCTTCCATAAAATAACTACTAAACATTCTACAGTGAATCGGGATTGTGTTTAATGAAGTAGATTTATTTAAGATTCTCTAATTACCTTTTCAGAGAATTTATAAATTTTAACTCTAGAAATAAAAACAATAAGTGACTCTTTGTGAAAAATATTCGGCTGCTTTAACATATAGTTTTATGAACCGAGTCTGTGTATTTTGAGGAAGTGATGAAAATAGCATAATTCAGAGAGAAAATTAAACTCGACTGAGTTTTTATAAGATATTTTTATCTCTAAATCTTATGTTCTGTTCTGTCAATAGCGGAACACATTTTTATTGATTTCTGAGAATTGCAAATAAATGTACTTTATTAAAGACAATCTCGATTCACCGTAGAATCTATAGTAGTTATTTTATGGAAGAAATATCTAAATTATTTAATAAAATTTGCATGGAATGAACGAATGCGTATATTTTAATGTATTCTAAAAAAATAATAATAATAAGTTATCTAGATATTTCGTCAGTAAATTAATTACTGTACAGTGAATCGGGATTTTGTTTTATAAAGTAGCTTTATTTTCTATTCTCCAATTACATTTTAAGAGAAATTGGAAATTTGAATTCTTAAAATTAAAATTTTAAATGTATCTTTCTTTGTGGAAAATATTCTTCACCTTTTGCATATAGTTTTATAAGCCGAGTCTTTACATTTTGACGGACGTTATGAAAATAGCAAAATTCAGAAAGGGAAACAATTAATCTCAATTGTGTTTTTAGAGATATTTTTATCTCCCATTGTCTTGTTCTGTTAGCCAATAGCGGAACACATTGTTTAATAACAATTCTAGAGCTTCGCAGAATCGGAAGTAAATGTACTTTATTAAATACAATCCCTATTCACTGCAGAAACTATAGTAGTTATTTTATTGGGGAAATATATATTTTTTTAATAAAATTCGCATGGGATGAACGAATACGTATATTTCAAAGTATTCACTTAAAAATAATTTATCTATAAATATTTCTTAAATAAAATATCTATTATACATCATACAGTGAATTCGTATTTTATTCTAAAAAGTTTTATTTATATCCGATTCTCTAATTACATTTTCAGAGAAATTAAAAATTTTAACTCTTATAATGACAAGTATTTGGTATCTCTATTAGAGAAAATATTCAGCTGCTTTAGAATTTAAATTTTTATACCGAGTCTGTGTATTTCGAAGAACGTGGTAAAAATAACGTAACTGAAAAAAGAGAAAATTAAACTCGATTAAGTTTTTCTGAGATATTTTTATCTCTTAATATCATTTTCTGTACTGCCAATAGCGGAACAGATTGCCTGAGAATCAGAAATAAATGTAATTTATTAAAGAAAACCCCGATTCACTGTAGAATCAATAATAGTTATTTTAGGATACTGTAAATATATCTCTCTTTTGGGAAAAAACAAAAACATTCGACTGCTTTAGCATTTAGTTTCATAAACCGAGTCTGTGTTTTTCGAAGGACGCGATAAAAATAACATAATTCAGAAAGTGAAAAAATTAAACTAGATTGAGATTTCTGAGATATTTTTATCTCCCTATGTCATTTTCTCTTCCGCCAATAGCGGATCAGATAGTTAATAGTTTGTGAGAATCAGAAATATAGGTACTTTATTAAAGAAAACTCCGATTCTTTGCAGGATCAATAATAGTTATTTTACAGGAAACTATCAATTTTTCTCTCTTTTGGGAAAAACATTCGACTGCTTTAGCGTTTAGTTTTATAAACCGAGTCTGTGTTTTTCGAAGGACGCGATAAATATAACATAATTCAGAATGTGAAAAAATTCGAATCTCGAAAAAAGAAAATTCTCGATTGAGATTCTTGAGATATTTTTATCTCCCTATGTCATTTTCTCTTCCACCAATAGCGGATATGATTGTTATTAGTTTTTGAGAATCGGAAATATATGTACTTTATTAAAGAAAATCCCGATTCACTGAAGAATCAATAACAGTTATTTTACTGGACATTATCAATTTTTCACTCTTTTGGGAAAAACATTCGACTGCTTTAGCGTTTAGTTTTATAAACCGAGTCTGTGTTTTTGGAAGGACGCGATAAAAATAACATAATTCAGAAAGTGAAAAAATTAAACTAGATTGAGATTTCTGAGATATTTTTATCTCCCTATGTCATTTTCTCTTCCGCCAATAGCGGATCAGATTGTTAATAGTTTGTGAGAATCAGAAATATATGTACTTTATTAATAAAAACTCCGATTCTTTGCAGAATCAATAATAGTTATTTTACAGGAAACTATCAATTTTTCTCTTTTTTGGGAAAAACATTCAACTGCTTTAGCGTTTAGTTTTATAAACCGAGTCTGTGTTTTTCGAAGGACGCGATAAAAATAACATAATTCAGAATGTGAAAAAATTAATCTCGATTGAGATTCTTGAGATATTTTTATCTCCCTGTGTCATTTTCTCTTCCACCAATAGCGGATATGATTGTTATTAGTTTCTGAGAATCAGAAATATATATACCTTATTAAAGAAAATCCCGATTCACTGAAGAATCAATAACAGTTATTTTACTGGACATTATCAATTTTTCACTCTTTTGGGAAAAACATTCGACTGCTTTAGCGTTTAGTTTTATAAACCGAGTCTGTGTTTTTCGAAGGACGCGATCAATATGACATAATTCAGAAAGAGAGAAAATTAAACTCGATTGAGATTCTTGAGATATTTTTATCTTCCTATGTCATTTTCTCTTCCACTAATAGCAGATCAGATTGTTATTAGTTTCTGAGAATCAGAAATAAATGTACTTTATCAATGAATATCATGATTCATTGTAGAATCTGTAGTTGTTATTTTTAGTAAAGCAATATCTAGATTATTTAGTCAAATTTGCATAGGATGAATAAATGCATATATTTTAAGATATACTTGTAAAAATAACTTATCTAGATATTTCTTCAATAAAATAGTTCCTATGCATTCTACGCGTAATCAGGATTTTGTTTAAATACGTAAATTTATTCCATATTTTCGAATTACATTTTCAGAGAAATTATAAATTTTAACTCTTAGAATAAATTTGTAAACTTAATCCGGTGTATTTCAAAGTTCGTGATGAAAACAGCATAATTCAGGAAGATTAAACTTGATTGAGGTATTTTGAGATATTTTTATCTTCTAATGTCATTTTCTGTTCTACCAATAGAAAAACAAATTGTTATTATTTTCTGAAAATCGGAGATAAATTTTCTCTATTAAAGAAAATCCGGAATCAGAGAAGAATCTGTAGTTGTAATTTTGCTGATACATATCTATATATAGACATAGATCGATCGATAGATAGATAGATAGATAGATATAGATAGATATAGATATATAGATATACAGAAAGAGAGATAATTTACTCAAATTGCCATAGGATTAACAAGTGCGTATGTTATAAAGTATTCTCCTAAAAATAATTTATCTAAATATTCCTTCAATAAAATAATTTCTGTCATCCTACAGTGAGTCGGTATTTTGTTTTATAAAGTATTCCAATTATCAATTTATTTCCAATTATCTAATTACATTTTCAGAGAAACTGTAAATTTTAATTCTTAAAATAACAGCTATAAAAGTATCTTTCTTTTGTAAAAATATTCGACTGCTTTAGCATTTAGCTTTATAAAACCTTGTCTGTGTATTTCGAAGGACGTGATGAAAATTGCATAGTTCAAAGAGTGGGAAATTTAACTCCATCGAGTTTTACTGAGAAATTTTCATCTCCCTATGTCATTTTCTGTTCTGTCAAGTGCAGAACAGATTGTTATTAGTTTTTGAAGATCGGAAATAAATGTACTTTATTAAAGAAAATCTCGATTCACTGTCAAATCTATAGTTGTTTGTTTATTGAAGAAAATACTGAATAATTTAATGGAATTTGTATATGATCAACGAATAAGTACATTTTAAAGTATTCTTGTGAAAATGAGATTTTATAATAACCATATATGTTACGAGTCTTTTGTCGTTGTAGTTTTTATTTTTTATATTATTTTATTTTATTTTTAGAATGCTTATTTTGAAAAATAAAAATTCTTTTTATTTTAAGCGTAAATTCCAGTTAATTACATTTTCAGAGACATTAAAAGCTTTAAATTTTAAAAGATCTGTTTCACAAAATATTACCATAATATTAAATAACTGTTTAATGGAAACATAAATTTTTGAAATGACGAAAAATGGACTGAAGTTTGATCGTGAGTTACAAAACCTTTAAATAATTTGGACTATTGCTTCTTTTTGTATTTATTTATGTATGTTTCATAAAAATAAAAATATATATTTGTTAAATTTTAAAAGAACAGTAAAGAAAGTTTTAACATTGTACGACAAAATTAATCTATCGAAACTAGTTTGCCACGATTTTAAAGTCCAGGTTCAAAATTTTTTTAGTCGTCATTTCTTATTTATATTGCTTATTACGTTGTTTCACGATTATACTTAAAACAAAAAAATATGAAAAAAAAATTTAATCCGTATGAATTTATCATACTTTTTTCTATATAAAATGATTAAAGAATTTGTTTGTTTATTGACTATTCCTTTTTTTTTTTTTTTTTTTTTTTTTTTTTTGCATTTATTTACTTATGTTTTATAAAAACAAAAGATATATTTGTTAAGTTTTATAAAACAGTAAGGAAATTTTTAACATTGTACGACAAAATTAATCTGCAGTATCTTTGTTTTGCCATGATTTCGAAGTTCAGATTCAATATTTGTCAAACTCGTCGTTTCTTCTTTATACTGGTTATTACGTAGTCTCACGACTATACTTAAAACATACGAAAAACGTAAAAAAATCACAAAATTACAAAAAAAATAATCCGTATGAATTTATTCTATTTATTCTTATAACTGGATAAAATAATTTATTTGTTTCTTTATTTTTCAGTTCTAGTTTCTAGATAATTTGATTTCCCATCATTGAAAAACGGAAAGAAACGTGTAAATCTCTTAACTTGTTCAATTTATCGTGGCAGAACTGCTAAAAAACAGAGTTTCGAGATAATTGAATTTAAAATTTTACCCTTCCCAGGTATCGCCAGTCCACGACTCAATATGCTAACGGCTTGAGTCGCCGTAATTTTAGGAATTTTCTAAGCCGACCATATGTACGACAATCTTAAACGTTCAAACATTATAAATATAATAGTACCAGTGGACCAGTGTCAGCATTTCGCACTGCAATATAATCAATATAATATTTTTTTAGATGCAGGTTTAAACTTCTAAAGAAAAATTAAGGATTAAAAATAACTGCAAACATTATTAAACAAGCCAAAATATCATCTGATTTATTCCATCAATGTGACAGAAAAACTAATCGAAAATAGCAAAATGCACAAGCGATAAAAAAAAAAAAAGGCAAGTGTGATCAAGATCGCACAAAAGGTTTCGTTTAATATATTCCTTTCAAAACAATCCATCCTTTCTTTAATAAATCCAAATAAAGTTCATTTAAAAAAAAAAGTCATGTTTTTATAAAGTAAAAATTTACCAGTCTACTTTTCTCGTTTTTCCGAATATCTGAACCGGCCCGATAGCGGGCAAAGCCCGCTATTATCTTCTGTTATGTGTACTATATGCGATAATAATAATAAAAAAAATCAATTTCAAAATTAAACATGTTGTATAGAGTCCTTCAAAATGTTAAAATATGCCAATATTTCTATAATCGGGTTTTTATCATGATACAACCCGTTCCTCAAACTCATATGACGTTATAATCAATTGCTGACGTCATACCTACTTGCTTTGTCTATTACTCATATTGATACTCTCTTTGTATTATTCTCAAACATTTGAAAAAAATCCGTTAAACTTCCAATATGACGTCAGATTTATTTATTTTTATTTATTCTCTAATGACAACATATTAACCTGTTTTCTGTACTCATACATACTCATATGCAGTACTCATATACTCATACTCCTTGTATTATTGAGAAATGTTTGAAAATTTCCGTTTTATTATCAATATGACGTCATAAATATCTTTTTACCAATCGGTGAAGCTTTTTATTTTATTTTAATTTTTCACGTGGAAATCTTTCAATAAAAATTAATGAAAATTAATTGTTGTAGAAAGAATTTTATTGTGGATTTTTAATTGTTGGCAACTGCTATAACAAAAAATGTTTAAATTTAATAGGAAAAGGCTGTTAGATTTTTGGTTTTTTATCTCTCTATATTAAAATAATACGATTTATTTAAATTTTATGATTTTCAGCTTCATAGTAGGTATTCAGCTGTAAGTACACAAATTTTCATGTCTGTAAGTTATACAGTTTCTGAGAACTGGCTCTGTGACGGAGAGACAACTAAGCGGGACTAATAAGACTTCGTGAGATGAACGAAACCGTAAAAAGTAATAACTATTTTAACTGTATTAGAGGATGACGTCATCTGCTTGGGAAAAAATCTGGGCCAAAGAAAAATAATTTTTCTTCGAATTTTGCTTTTTAATCATAAATATAAAATAAGCATTGCAGAGACGTCCCACTTTATTTTTTGTTGTACAATTTATTTTTTTATAATCATTCTTAAGCACGATATATTGTGGTATTTTATTTTTGTAGCAACATTGATTGGAGAAAAACCTTTCATTTTATTTATGAAAACAATGCCGTTTTAATTTTAACTAACTGTAATTTTTAATTAAAAAAAAAAAACATGTTTTAACGATATGAGAGTGTACTATGCTAGAAGCCGATTCAAATACCTTTCGAATGATAACTTGTTCATTGTTGTGTGTTTTGTAAATGCATAGAAAAAAAATTTTAACAACAGAAATTGTATATATATATGACCGAAAAACATATTTTTTCATTATTTCAAAATATAATTCCGTTCATAAGTTCACTTTACCAATTCAAATTTTCAGAAAAAAAAAATGCACCTGTTTAATTTATATTCTTTCTTTACAACACAATTGAAATAAAATAAAATAAAACAAAAAATATTTTATAATGCGTGTAATTTTTTTTGTAGTCTGGAACTTAAAATTCTGGATGAGGATCATTTAGGCGAAGAGGGGAAAAATCGAGCGGCATACTGACGCGATAAAGAAATTTACACCCAGATTTAGCTATATAGATTACGTTACAGTCCGCATTTTAAAATATAGTTTTTTTCCTTCTCTCCGCTGGCGTCTTTTCTATCTTTCTTATCTCTAAAGAAGTCAAAAATTTTTAGTAGATATGGAAGTAAATATTTTAAAATGTGCATATCTTAGTAATTACGTTGTTGAAACACTGGATATGTCTGGTTAGTATGTAAAATAATATAGACTTCTTTATGATTTAACGAATTTCAAGATTTCCTAAAAAAGTGAAATTATCATTAAAGATTTTTTTATTTAATCAACCAAGATTAAAACTTATAAATGGGAATATTGTGCCTATAATGTTTTTGTTAACTGAAAAATTCAGTCTACAGTAGGTCGAAAACAAAATAAATCATCATTAATCAAATTGCAATCGAATTCGAAAAAGTAAAAAAAAAAAAATGTACTGTTAGCGATCGATCTCAGAGATCTTATGAAAAATAAAACAAAATCCTTTAAAAATATTGAAATGCAAACGGTAAATCTCTAAAGAACGCTGCCATTGGTTTAACACTAGCTTTCGAGACTCTTAAATGGCTACTCCACTCACGCGAAAACACCCGCTGGCGTAGGGAGGTTAATACTATGGGAGAATTTTTTAAAGATATGTCGTTTGCATTTCAATATTTTTAAATGATTTTTTTTCATTGGATAACTGGGGTCGATCTCTACGAAGGACGTTTTTTATTTTTTCGAATTTATTTACAGGTTTTTTTTAGTAGGATATTTTCACTTTCGGAACTGGTTTTGAAAGTGAAAGTGAAAAACGGCGTTTGTAAAGTTCGACCCCAGCTATCCAATGCAAAAATAAATAAATAATCATTTAAAAATATTGAAATGCAAACAACATATCCACATTATATATTTACACATCATTTTTCATGTTATGGTGAAGTTTTGTTACAGTGGTCTGAATGTGTTTTAAAGTGTTTTATAATTTATTCTTGGTGCATGATTTTTTTAGTCTTGTTTCTTTGTTTTTGATTTTTCAAAACGTATTCCCAGTCTTATAAGTAAAAATGTTCCTACTAATGTTCTGTTTGTAAGAAGAACACTGTAACGCACTAATCAAAAAATTCTAAGAGTTAAAAAAAATAAAATTCAGTTTAATTTCAAAAAAATTTCTACATACAAAACTTTTCCAAAATTCAATTTACTTTTATATATATTTATTTTTTAAACAAAAGATGACAAATCTCAAAAACAACTTATAAAATATAATTTATAAAAAAAAAATATTAAACAAAAATTATTTATATTTATTAAACAAAAATTATTTATTAAACTTTTAATTAAACTTTCATTTGCGAGAAAATTGTTAATATCACTCGCTTCATCATTGAATGATCAAGTATCCAAACACATTAAATCAAATTGCAATGCATTGTAGTCGCATTAATTCCAGATAAGAGTAATCGATCTAAAATTCTGCATATATTTGACTTGATTAAGTGAATGTTTGGTGAACGAAAGATAATTTTCTTTTATGACGATGGGATAATGAAAACTACAGTTGCATTAAAATAATTTCAGTGTTGGTTTATTATAAAGATCAGAAAGAGTAGTCTAATGAGAACATTTTAGTAGTATTATAATGGAAATTTTCAATAATATAGGTTTAACTGTATAATTTTATTTTGTCGAAATCGGATATTTTAGCACGAACACAGTTTTCTTTCTTTCTTTTTTCTTATTTTTCCTCTTTTTTTTTTTTTTTTTTTTTTTTTGAAAATGTTTAAGTTTATTACTTGTTTTCTAAATGATACGTCACTATTGTGTCAAATTATGTGTAATTATAAAACAAGTAATATAATATATTTTTATCTCTTTTCCCTGTCAATAAATCAAACCAGTCATAATAATAACAAGAAATGTATGAGTTGAATAATTTTCTTTACTAAAATAACCAACATTTCAAACAAGGTGTATGTGTATTAACTATGTTAACGTTATCTAGCTCTGCTGAAAAATGTAGCAGGCAACTCTGATTACAAATGTTGTTTAAAATGTTATAAATTAAGATTGTCTTAAATTTTGTGAACACGCTCAAAACAATTTCCTCAAAAAACGTACAGGGAGCAAGTTGCCAGAACAATCCTGTAACTGGAAGATATTTTTCGGTTATTTGAAGACATTTCCGTCTTTTGAATGGAGAATATCGGGAAGTTTTGAGCTTAGGTTCTCGAATTATCCGTGATTTTAGGGGGAAAGGACATACATAAGTATCCCGTTTTTAATACGAAAGCGTGCAAGCCAAGAGAGTTACTGGAACAACCCTGTAATTTGACGAAAATGCAGTTTAGTTTGGAGGATTTCGGGTAATTTTTACGTTAGATTGGTGACTTTTCTGTGTTGGGCAAATGAAAGTGGAAATTTAAGTGTTTTAACGAAATATACTGAACGGAAAAATGTGCAAAAAGTTGTGTTTTTTTTTAGTCTAGATAGAAAACTCAAAGACGGCTAGACAGATCTCTTACATTTTATACACGGGGTGTCTATCTAGTCTATCGATGCACATGCCATAGGGGCGGGATATTTAGAGTCACCGCTTAATGTCATTCTACTCCCAGGACACGTATAGATCACTAAAATACCTAAGGCGCGCTAATCCTGAAGACCAATTTGTGGAGTAGGCAACTTCCACAATGACACTGTGCACTGAAATCAAACCTCGTCTGGCTCCTTCACAGAACTCCACAAAGTACACAGGAAAGGGCGACCCTGTTAGAAAATTTAGAGATTAAATGTTGATGTAGAAAACAAACTGTCGGCTCATTAAATAACTGGTGTGCCAACTGAAGGAAGGTATTGAAGGAGGGAGTTCGCGCGGCGTGAGCACATTCTCAAAACTAAATAAGGTAAGATACAGTTTGATGAAGTAAGATAAAAAAAATTCTCTTACGTTTTATGCCCCGATTTTGCTCTAGATGTTAGTCCGAAGTTATATATCCATTTTGCGAGATATTTTATCCGTTTGATTTGGCACATTAATTTCTTCTTTTATCCGCTGAAAATAAACTAATTATTATATTAGATGATCCGATGAAGAAGTTGAGACGAGTGGATGATTTTAAGATTATATATTGAGATTCAATTCTATACATACAAAAACTACACACTACCTTTATATATTTAGATTAAATGCATTATTAACATATTACTACCATGAAGCGTTATTAGCCCGTGTTACACACATACTCGGACAGAACTGAAGAACAAGATTAGAGCTCTAATAATAAAAAGTACTAAGTTCATTAAACTTGTGACGTGATTGCCTTGAGGAAGTGAAATATTTCTCCGATAATTTGTTTGAAAATTTATCGATATTTCTTTGGCTGAGTGTAACTTTCGGATAATTCATTTGGAAGAAATTATTACTTCTAATAATTATTAGGACCAAAAAGAAAGCAGTATAACTTTGCAGATGGTGTGTTTCAAAAGATGGTTGTTCCATACATTACCTGAGTTGCGAATACTCAAATAAGTTGGTTGCAAGTTAAGTGATTAAGTGATTTGATCATCGTTAGATTGATTCCTTGTAAAGGAGAACACTTTTACGATCTTTAATTTGAGTAGGGGTTTGGTGAAATTAAAGGGTTCGGGAAAAGAGAGTCCCAAGCCACATTTTTGAACTTCTGAGATATTTCAATTTGAAAATTTGATCAAATAGCCAAATCAAAATATATAACCTATAGTTTTTTTCGCCAATGTCTCAGTAACATTTGAGATATTCTGAGTAACAATATCGCATTACTTTAATGATAATACTATTACGTTTTTTGTAAATTAGCTATCTTCATAGACGGTCATTAGGCATAAACATCTGGGGCAAAAACGAACACATATGTTGCCATATGCTGTCACATATGTTGACAACAAGTGACATTAGAAACAAATTATACGTTGGATGTTATAATTTACAATATTGAGCAACAGATTACAATGTTAGATTTATTTCACCAAAAATGTGGCTTGGTCCTTTCTTTCCCCGACCCCCTCAATTCTTCTTACCCTATTCCCAGGTAGCACAAAGATATTGGCCAATATCAAAATGCAATATCGGCCAATATCGAAATGTGACATCGGCCAATATTAAATTACCCCCCCCCCCTAAAATAATATTCAGGAATATCACTTTTTGATGTCTGGCAATGTTGGCCAATATTTTCTGACATCTGTGAATATAATTTTTTGACATTGAGCAATATCATTTTAATAACATTGAGGGTTATTTGTTTCTGATATTCCTGAATATGATTTTCAGTTATTGAGTGATATATTTTCCTGAGATTTCTGAATACCATTTTACAATATTCATAAACACTGTCGATACTAACATTACCGAATAATAACAATTACAATGAACATTTTTTTTTTCTACATTATAACTTCATGGTTAATATTGTGTACTATTCGTTGGCATATTAAAGGCAATAGCAAAAATATTTATATTTAAGTTTACTTGAATAACTATATAATATAATAGATACATTTTATAGTTATACTATATATAAATACTTTTGCAATTGCCTTTAGTATGGTAACTCAACTAATATATAACATTAACCATGCAGTTACAATTTAGAAAAATTAATGTGCATTGTAATTGTTATTACCGAGTATTGTTAATATCAACTGTATAATATGTGTATAGAGTATATATTTATATAATAGTACAATCATTTAAACAAGTGAAAATAAAACTACCATCGTAAATATCTTATTGATACAAGCCATCAATCTGATTTTATGAATTTAATAAATGTATACTAAATTACAGTTTTGCACTGTGTTAGTTTGCATTTACAATATTTACCATTTTTATTATGTAGGGTAGATGTGCCAGTAATGGACCGCCTTCAATGTTTTTGGTTTATAAAAAAATAATCAATAAAAATTCATCTTTTTTATTTCATTAATATGCTTTCTTTAAATTCTAGTTTTAAATACAATAATAATATCAATTATCTATTACTTTTTGTGGGGTGTCCATTACTGGAATTTAGGGTGTTTTGATTTATTTCTGTTATTTACAATTACATTTCGATTCACACTGGGAAATGTGACTATGAGCATGGTTAAATATTGTTGGTAGATTAATATAATATTAAAAAATGTGGAATATAACAATTATAACTATTAATTAAAAAATAATTTTTAAAGAAATTCCTTAAGGGTGTCCATTACTGGCACATCTACCCTATATTTAATAAGATTATATGCCGTTTAGAAAATAATTGGTGACCTGGTATGGATATATGAAAAAAAAAAGGTCACCCGTAACAGTAAGAAGCATTTACCATCAAAATTTGATGATTTTCAGTTTTTTCTAAATATAATTTTTATACAGACTGGTGACATCAAGACTAATTTGAATGTCAAAATCCTCAATTTTGAATTATCTTATTATTAAAGAAAAGGTTTTATGGAACAACCTCAAGGGGAAAAAAAAAACAGCCAAAAGAAAATATTTTAGATACAAACTTATTATTTACTAGTTTACCCGCCCGGCGTTGTCCGTGCCAACACAACCTTAAATGTATCTGAAATCAGTGTTGAACATTTTTTTATTATTAAACAAATCTAATGTTGGGGGCCCCACTACCTTAGACAGCAAACACTGGGTGTGCCATATACACTCCCATATATTACTGTAAGTCGAGTCCAAAGAGCCATACCCCTTCATGATCCAGCCCATAGAACCAGAGATAGAAAAGCACCCCTGGTGGTGAAAATCGAAAAGCTCTGTCTATGTAGAGTCGAATGAGCCATACCCCATCGTGATCCAGCCTATAGAACCAGATATAGGAAAGCACCCCTTGTGGTGAAAATCCGAACTAAAATCAGTCAGCTCTATCGATGTCAAGTGGAAAGAGCCATACCCCATTGTGATCCAGCCCATAGAAACAGAGATAGGAAAGCACCCCTTGGTGGTGAAATTCAGAACTAAAATAGGTAAGCTCTATTGATGTTGTGTCGAATGAGCCAAACCGTGTCGTGATGTGACCCATAGAACCCGAGTTAGCTGCAAAATCCTTTAGTTACACCTTCCACCGCCAGGGAGCACAATATGTTCTATACGAACATAACTGAATTCATTAAGGTTATCGATGTCGAGTCGAATGAGGCATACCCCGTCATGATCCAGCCCATAGAACCAAAGATACGAAAGCGCCCCCCTGTGGTGAAAATCCAAAATAAAATCAGTAAGCTCTATTGATGTCAGGTGGAAAGAGCCATACCCCGTTGTGATCCAGCCCATAGAAACAGAGATAGCAAAGCACCCCCTGGTGGTGAGAGGAAGTTGATGTAGAATAAATGTGATATTTAATAAAAAGTCGTTCCCACCCCACCCCCTTTATCTCGCCATTTTCGCTAATTATTACAAATATACAAATTTTTCTTAATTACATCTAATGTCCCAATCTGATAATGGGGTTTCCCTATCTACCTATCCTAATCCGCTTTTCCCTATCATAATAGAAAAAAGCATATTTTATCAAAGAATCGCTGGCAAACGCAAATTTCGTCAAAGGTTCGCAAGAAAAACACGAATTTTATCAAATAATCGCTGAAAAAACATGAATTTCGTAAAAGGATCGCTAAAAAAACATGAATCTCGTCAAAAGGCAGCAGAGAAAACACGAATATTGTCAAACGATCATTAAAAAAGCAAATTTCATCAAAGGATCACAGAAAATGCGAATTTCATCAAAGGATTGCGGAGAAAACGCAAAATTTGCCAAAGGATCACAGGAGAAATGTGAATTTCGTCAAAGGATCGCTGAAAAAAAAAAAAAAAAAAAAAAAAAACACGAATTACGTCGTAGGATCACTGAAAAAACATGAATCTCGACATAAGTATGTGGAAAAACACGAATTTCGTTAAAGGATCACAAAAAAAGCAAATTTCGTCAAATGATTGCAGGAAAAACTTGAATTTCATCGAAGGATCGCAGAAAAAATACGAAATTCGTCAAAGGATTGTGGAAAAAATGCAGATTTTGTGAAAGGTTCACAGAAAAAACTTTCGTGAAAGGGTCGCGGGAAAAATGCAACTGTCTTTATTAAAAACAGCACACACACAAACCTCTACACAAACAAACCTATTCTGTCTTCCACAATTTAATTTGTAAATATGAAGTTAAAAAAAAAAAAAAATCCCTGTTTTCTCACATATTATGAGTTTTATCAGCAAGTTAAAACATTAAGTAAATATGAATGATTTGCGGAGCTGTTTCTATCAAAAATTCAATCACATCGCCCAAAAACAAAAATAATTATAAAGAGTGCGATGACAACATAAATTTGCATGTCCGTTCTTGGGCGATTCTTATAAAACACAAAATTTGTCACAAATGGTGATTTTTTTACAACATGCTTACAAATTAAAATGGTTTATAATTATTTAAAAAAAAAAACTCGGCCAGAAATAACATTGATTTTACATTTTTAAAGACTTATTCTTTATAATTATTTTGAAACAGCTCCGCAAATCATTCATATTTATTTATTGTTTTACTTTCTGATGAAACTCATAATGTGAGAAAACGGAAAATCACAAAATTGATCAATCAATAGTTGAAAAAAATCTCAAAAATCATCAAATGGTCTCGGGGGGGGGGGATGCAAATATTGGCAAATAGCTTTAAAAAAATCACAATTTGTCAAATGATTTGGGGGGGGGGGGGTAATTGTGAAATGTACCAAATGGTTTTGAAAATAATCAAACGACAGCAGGGGTAAAAAATCTTTTTTCAATCAATCATCACAATTGGCGAGTGTGACTATTAAGATGGCCAGTGGTGGCAAAACAGTCAATCGACAAATTTTTAGTATTACTTGCAGATTGGTGAGTGCTAATTTTGTCCTATATGTGAGTGATTCTTATGAAACTCATGTCACAAAATGCACATCATAAATACTTCACGGACTGGGAATTTATAATCAGTTCATCAAAACAATTTAATAATTACCGTCAAATCTCGTTAATCCGCCCCCCTAAATGCGACGGAAAATCGTAAAATAATCAGGGGGGGGGGTGCTTGCACGGTATTAGAATTGTATTATATGATATTTATGGATGGTGGTGGTGGTTGGATGCTACCGGCCGATCGTCGCAAAGTATGCATTCTATAAAGTGACAAAAGAAACAAATTTGGAAAAAAAAAATCCGTTCTCAGGTGATTAAGATTTAATAATTATTTACTGAATGTTTTCATTTTATTCAAAGTAAAGTTCAAGAAAAACATTAGATTCTTGGACGACTAAAAAAGTTCTTAAATCATAAACATCACTCAAAAACGCCCCAACAAAAAAATCATGAATATATAGAAACAGCTCAGAAAATCTGTTTCATTAAGAATATTTTTCTTGGACTTTCGACTAAAAAAGTTCATAAATGAAACTTCTTAAATGGAGTTAAAAATGGTTCTTAAATGGAGTTCAATAACAAATCTTAATGAAAACATACATCTTAACAATTTATCGCATGTTATGAATTCATCAATCTCGGGAACTAAAAATGTAGTCCAAAACAATTACAGGGAAAAAATTGTAAACAATAAATTACTCAAAAATTTAATGTAAATTGTTTGTTTCCATCAAAAATATTTAATTTGTAAGTATGAGGTAAAAAAAAAAAAATCACAATGGATTCCTAACCGCCCAAGAACTCAAATTATTTACTGAATATTTTCATACTAAAAATGCTAAAAAAATGAAACAAACTAACTAAAAATACAGTCAAAAACAGTTTTTTAAAATATTATAAGCGTTGCACAAATTATTTACTGAATATTTTCATACTAAAAATGTTAAAAAATGAAACAAACTAACTAAAAATACAGTCAAGAATAGTTTTTTTAAATATTATAAGCGTTGCAGATACATGAAGATATACTTTCTCTTTCTGTTCAGTGAAGTGTAAGATGAAATAGGCCTAAACCCCAGTGACAAAACTAACTATCGGGAACTTAATATGATATATATTGCATATTTCAAACTATTTTTGAAATATTATTAGCGTTGCAGACACACGAAGATAGTTCTGTCACTGGGTTTAGGCCAATTTCATCTTACACTTCACTGAACAGAAAGTAAATAAATCGTCGCTGGTAGCTAGATCCATAAAGTAATGGAATATCTTTAATCTGTGGCTAGATCCTGGATGCTGCACCTGCTCTCATTGGCTGGCTGCTTCGTTGCCACGGATGGTGTTGCCGAGGCTATTTCATGGGAGGAGCTTGAAATAGCCTCGAACCCAAAATTCCATATACACGTTTTAATTTTTTTTTAAAAATCTAAATTAAAATTTAAAAATCCGACCATGAGGTATACTGTCCGGTGATAACATCTACACATGACAAAAAATTCTGAGTCCTAGGTGGTATAATTACGGAGAAATCCGCGGGCAGCAGACAGACACTTACTATTTTATAGAGATAGAGATAATTAAATAAATGCACAAAAAAAACTACAATATATATAAAAAATGTTGACATACCTGAACAATCCAAGGTCCAAAATGTTTACTAAATATGTCACTCAATGGCACAGTAACCTTAAAAATTATCCAAAATCAGCTTTCATTTAATGGTCACACTCTTCTCACACCAACAAAAGCCGCTGCACACTTTTAACGTAATAATCCCATGACAATTAAAAACCAATCAATGTAAAAGCATTGACTCGATGACGATTATACAAGTTTTTCTTCTCAATATATATATTCCATAATACACGACTCTACAAGCAATCACGTGCCAGCCACTTTATCCGCTACTCTTTGCTGTTTTAGTCCTGTACCAGAAGGTTTATGTATCAGAACGAATCTAACTGTACCAGAAAGCTTGTATTCTGATGGCCCTGTTAAAAGGGAATTTTTAGCTGGAGCAATGTTACCGAGGAATAGGATGTTAAAATCACTCGCAATCCACTCGGCAACACTTTTGCAGCCCATATATCTCGATCTTGAGTTTTGTAGAGTTCCATTCCATCTCAGGGAAAATCTCAAGATTCTGAAAGGAAAATATATTTTAAATACTTAAAGGTCAACAGAAATTTATCAACATGTATATGAAATAAAAGATTAGTATTAGTATTTTAAAGCAGGAATGGATTATCCCAAGGGGTAACAGGGCCACTGCCCAGAGCCTCCAAAGCCAAAAATTACGGGTATTTTTCTTAAACTGACTATAAATGATGGTTAAAACCAGGGTATGTGATTTTTTTGTTTGTTTAAAAGTGATTTTTTTTTTCAATTCAAAATATAATTTTAAAACTACACATTTTAAAGTAAAGCAACCTTCACAAAATCATTAAATTTAATAATTAGAAAAGCTTATTTAAATTTATTCGAAATAACAAAAATAATAATAAACTCATTCACTTGGATAATTTAAAATAGTTTAATCATATAAAAAATTACATAGGATATACTAGTTTAAAAAAAAAAAAAATAGAGCAATATAAACAGATTTAATTTGAAAATGTGAATTCTCATTTACTTTGAAAACATGAAATAAATAAAGTAAATTCTCTTGTGTTATATGAACACTCACTTACACAACTGTAATTTAACGAATTGAGCATGAGTACACACACATAGAAATGGTCAAGATTATAAATACTCAATCTTAATAACAATTTAGTTACATTAAGTTTTAAACTGAAATAAAAGTATTTATTTGATGCAAGTACTTATGTTATTTTAACTGAAATGAAAGTATAAAATAACATAAATAGTCTACTAGTGCAGCCAAATAATAAAATCAGCCAATTATTAACGAGAAATTAAAAATTCAGTGTATGATATTGCCCTGCAAAATATTTCTTACGGGGAAATATTAAAACTATGTAAAAACGTATATACTGCATGATAAACAAGTAAACAAGCATTGTATTAATAAATATATAACATCGATTTTGAATAGAACACACGTCAAACACTAATTTAACACGTGATTCAAATTCAAAGAATAACAATTATATTTTAATCAAGAAAAAATATCACAAACCTTTTACAAGACTCGTTAAACGAGCTTCAGATCTTTAAAAAAAAAAAAAAAAAAAAAAAAAAAAAACGTGAAAGTAGGAAACAGAAGCGAACTCAAGTTTATCTTTATCCTCCTGAAGGCTGTCTGTTCACTTCATTTCACATTTACAAACTTCGTCAGATACGGATGTCCACAGATATCTGTCGATGTCCGATTGTTCTTACGAATGTCGCTGAATGTCGTATTCGTAATATCATTTTTACGACATTGGCCAATATAAACAGAATGTTAAAAATAAAGCATTAAAAATTCAAGTTTTTTTTTAAAACGGAAAACTTATTAAATCTTATTGTTTAGAATACTATTTCTGTATTATAATGTCATAAACAATGCAAAAAATTCTTTTGAATGCTTTTTTTAAAAACCATTTTTAAGTTATGTCTGTGAATATCAGCAGATGTTGTAAAATTGACGTTCGACATTCAGCGACATTCGAAATATTGGCCAATATCACTGTGCTACCTGGGTTCTAATTCTATACATTTTTATTCACAGTCAAATGTCGAGATCGCGCAAAGATACCATATGCAAACATATTATATTTCTAAAACAATAAATGAGTATTGTATTTTGAATCGTGAACGTTATTAACGACAGAATATTGTTATTTATAAAGTATCATTGTGAAGTATCATTGTATTGTTATTTATGAGATATTTAGAAGCTTCAACGAGATCAAATGTTAATTTTATTATAATCCAAATGATGATCCTAATAGGAAAATTAATTAATCAGTTTTAATTGAGTCATATGTTCAGTATGAGATAGTAAAATTTAAGATTTTTTTTTTCTTTTAAGACATTTTTTTTTTCATTTTTAAGTTTGAGCAGTTCAAAAATGAAAATGAATAAATTGTTAAAGGTCGAAACTTAAAAAACAACTATATATATATATATATTTTTTTTTTATTTATTTATTTATTTACAATCAATAAAACATGTTAAAACGGAATCTGTATATAATGACATTCAGCCTTTGGCAAAAAGATACGATATATAAACATACTATATTTCTAAGATATTCAGCAAATACTAGATTTTGAAATGTGAGAAGTTATTATTGAGATCTGCTAAAAATAGAATACCAACATTTGAAAAATGTTTGAAAATATCTAACGGCAGAATTTTGTTATTTATGAAGAAATGTATTTGGAAGCTTCAACGAGATCAAATGTTAATTTTATTATGATTCGAATGATATTCCTACTAGGAAAATTTGTTGATCAAGTGCTAATTGAGTGTTCAATATTATGTAGTAAAATTTAAGATTAAAAAAAAATCTTCTATTTTTTAGTTTTAAGTTTCAACAGTTCAAAAATTAAATTAATAAATAATTAAAGGTCAAAACTCAAATAGCAACTGCATTTTTAACAATACAATAAAACATGTTAAAACGGAATCTGTATTAAGACACTGAAATTAAGGGCTGAAATTAAAACACGGAACTGAAATTAAGACAAAAACTTCGACAAAAGCACTTCATGTTCTTAGCGTACAGCATGCAATACGATTGTAAGAGACAAAATTCCTACTAAAACAGAAACCTCTTTAAAATGGAACTGCTGTACGATAAGTTTACGAATCTACTTTGCCAGGTTTTACTATAGTTGATACCGTAACTAGCATTTTTCAATTCAAATGTAACATTATGCTATAAAAACGCGCGTTATGAAATATTTTGCAGTATTATAATAAACCTTTTCTTATCAAATAAGATATATTCAATTCTTTATTTGATTCATTTATATGCAATTAGTCGGCTTTAACTAGCATTAACATGTGTTATTTATTTTTTACTTGCAGCGGGAAGTCAAAGCCAGTGAAGAAGTACCAGAAATACCCGCCGTGAGTGAATCGGAGTCATTGGTGGATCTTCATCAATCCGATGCAGATTCCAAAGATGAAGATGACATCGATAATGTGATACAAAAAACAGAACCCGTTGTTTCTATCGGAAAGCAAATTGTTATTAGCAATGACACGGTTGACGAAGTTAAGAAGCCAAAGAAAAAACCTAAAATTCGTACGGAGGTAAGACTTTTCTTAATTTAATATTTCAAACTGGCTGTTTGAAGGGATCTTTCGTTCTATTCTTATTTTTTCCTCATTTGTATGAGTTGAAAATACTTCAATTCGCTTTGTTATATTAGTGCTTACAGGCCCTGACTGTGACTCGAATGGATCCTGGCAAACCAGACAATTGGACACACACAGTTTGACTCAAAAATGCTTTCTTAGTCTGTGTCTAAATCAGAGTTTCTATGCCTCAGGGAATTTGAATACGAGATTTTTCGTAAAGTAATATTTGCCTTATTGAAAGAAGAAATTCTGCTTTTAAAACTTTACGAAAAATCTGGTATTTAAATCCCTTGAATCTCCTATGGAGTACGAACCCTGCATATACTGTTTTTGAAGATACAAATACACAGTACCAGTGTCTAGATATTGAGTGATATACAGCAAAACTGATAAGTTATGAATAGATGTACAAACATCTATATTTTTTTAAATATATAAATTAAAAAATGTGAGAGGCACTATAAAAATTCTAGCAACGATGCATGCGAATCTATTATGTATCTTAAAATTATTTGTGTACTATTATTTTTTATTATTAAAAGCTCGAGAAGGCGAGTAGACATTACAGAAATTGAACTACTGACCATTTTACTATTCATATTTGTGATTGTTATTGGATTAAAATAAAGATTTAAATAAAACTGGCATATTATATATATAAAAAAACAAAAGAAAATTGCCCAGTTAAACTGTTAGGATTAAGCTCACAGGCTATTCACACTAATTGTATATTATACTCTTATTCCAAAAAATAATGCCCCTCGAAAAATAAAGAAATCGACAATAAATTAAGAGGGTTTAGCCCCCTGTTTCCCCCTTTATGATTAACCAATGAACCTCCAAAACTAATCCGGCAAGCACCATATTACAATGAACCTATATATAAAATTTGAAGCAAATCGGGTAATTCTGCATGAAAAACCAATTTATCTAAATTAAAGGGATTATTCCCCGACCCCCCTTTATACTTAACCAATCAACCCCCAAAACTAATCAAGGAACCGCTTTATCACAAAGAACATATGAACAAAATTTGTAGCAAATCTGATAGTTCTGCATGAAAAACCCATTTATCTAAATTAAGAGGGGATTAACCCCCTGTTCTCCCCTTTATACTAAACCAATGAACTCCCAAAACTAAACAGGGATCCGCCTTATCACAATGAACCTATATACAAAATTTAAAGCAAATCGGATAATTCTGTATGAAAAATACATTTACCTAAATTAAGGGGGGGGATTAGCCTGCCGTTCCCTCCTTTATACTATACCGATGAACCCCCAAAACTAATCTGGAAAGTGTCTTATCACAATGAACATACAAACATAATTTGAAGGAAATCTGATAATTCTTCATGAAAAACCCATTTATCTAAATTAAGATGATAAGTATAAGGGGCGATTAGCCCTTCGTTATACTTAACCAATGAACTCCCAAAACTAATTATGGAAGCGCCTTATCACAATGAACCTATATACAAAATTTGGAGCAAATCGGATAATTCTGCATGAAAAACCCATTTATCTAAATTAAGGGGGTATTAGCCCCCATTTCTCCCTTTATACTTAACCAATGAACCCCCAAAACTAATCAGAAAAGCGCCTTATCATAATGAACCTATAAACAAAATTTGAAGCAAAACGGATATTTCTATCAAGACTTATTACTTTACGTGCATACATACGTTTACATATATACATACATACATACATGTATACAGAACCGGCGAGAACATTAGCTCGCAGGCTTTGATAGACTGTGAGCTAAAAAGAGAGAAAAATAATAAGTACTAGAACATTTTTGTGATTTACTATTCTTATTTGAGTGATTGTTATTGAAAAAAAAAAAAAAAATTCTGATATAAAACTGGCATATAATATTTAAAAAAAAGAGAGAAAAAAAATAATAAGTTGTTCTACATATTACTTCTAAAAATAGCCAATCACCCTCCAAATTTTAGTCATTAATCAGACCAAAAACATTATTTTTTTTTCATAAACCATAAATATTTCGTAACACAAATTAGGCTTTACATTATCACATTATTTAAAAAGAAAAGAAAAGAAATACACTTCATATTTTATGTAATTTTAATTTATTTTCATTACCTGTATTTAAATTTGTCTAAATTATTAAGTAATAGAAAACAAAAAACAGTTCAATATTTAAAATATTTAAAAGGAATAATGGTTTTCAGATTCTGTTTTAGTGCTGCCATCTACTGTCAAATATTAGAGATGATTCCACTTATTAATCCTATTTTCTTTAAAAATTTTGTGGTGTCGCCATCTGTTGCCTATAAACTGAAAATATACAATTATAGTTTCAAAATACTTCTAAAGTTAGAAATATTTAAACCTTCGATTAAAGAATTATTTCAAAGTAAGGAATAATACTTATTTTTAATGCTATTTCATTAACTTTATTTGAACTTTTCTGCATACTTATTGAATACATTACATTTACACTTAATCTAAGTAAATATTATATGCGCAATACAATTATACTAATATTTACATATATATTTTATATAAACATAGTATAACATTTGTCAACATTTAAAATTTATAACTATTACAATTTTTATTCTGCTAGCTTCATATCGCTTGTAAAAAATAAAATGAAATATTACTTTTAAATGCTAAAGGTGTAAAATTAACAACTATAATATAAATTAAAATAACTTTTATTAGTTGTTTTACATGTTTCGACTCTTCTGAGTCATTTTCAAAAACAAAATGAGAATATTCTAAAGCTGCACGGGCTTTGAAGTTATTATTTACATGTACTTTTTAAAAAATTACGCACGTTATCTATTATTTTTTACTTGATTGTTTATTTTCATATCTTTGAGCATGGAGTAATTCTAGCCACAGTTTCGGTAAATTAAAAGATGTCGCATCGTTACATATTGTATTTTTGCGCGTGAGTATCTCTATGGTTTCTCTTATTATGGATGGATAGTGTAGACTGGAGGGAAATATTATTTTACTTTCATTGAAATTTATTTGGATGGTTTCTTCTTGATATAATCTTGCTAGGGCTGTAGTTTTTCTATTGTATTTAATATCAGCTATATGCTCTTTTTTTCTGCAATTAAATTTCCTGCTGGTCATGCCTATGTAGTAATTCTTGGATCCGTCTTCTTTAATAAAAGGTATTTCATATACTCCTGAATAATTCTCAAAATTAATTGGGTCAATTTTACTGCAAATGATATTCTTTAATTTCTTAGGTGGTTTGGCTATTAAGCAGATATTGAAACGTTTAAGGCTGTGTTTTAATTTTTCGAAAAAGCTTGGATAACATCTGCTTAATAGCCAAACCACCTAAGAAATTAAAGAATATCATTTGCAGTAAAATTGACCCAATTAATTTTGAGAATTATTCAGGAGTATAGGAAATACCTTTTATTAAAGAAGACGGATCCAAGAATTACTACATAGGCATGACCAGCAGGAAATTTAATTGCAGAAAAAAAGAGCATATAGCTGATATTAAATACAATAGAAAAACTACAGCCCTAGCAAGATTATATCAAGAAGAAACCATCCAAATAAATTTCAATGAAAGTAAAATAAATTTCCCTCCAGTCTACACTATCCATCCATAATAAGAGAAACCATAGAGATACTCACGCGCAAAAATACAATATGTAACGATGCGACATCTTTTAATTTACCGAAACTGTGGCTAGAATTACTCCATGCTCAAAGATATGAAAATAAACAATCAAGTAAAAAATAATAGATAACGTGCGTAATTTTTTAAAAAGTACATGTAAATAATAACTTCAAAGCCCGTGTAGCTTTAGAATATTCTCATTTTGTTTTTGAAAATGACTCAGAAGAGTCGAAACATGTAAAACAACTAATAAAAGTTATTTTAATTTATATTATAGTTGTTAATTTTACACCTTTAGCATTTAAAAGTAATATACTATTACATGGTGTTATATTTTATTATATTGTTATAAAATGAAATTTCCAAATATATGAAATTTAAATCATAAAAATTCATATAGATTTTCATATTCTTGTAAAAATAAAATAAAAGTTCCAAATATATAAAATTCAAATCATAAAGATTTATATAGATTTTCATATTCTTGTAAAAATAATGTACATAGGTATCAAAATTATCCTGGAAAATGTTCAGTCCATTATTTAAATGCTGTAATATCACGAATTATTTCTAATTTTAGATTTAATTTAAAAAAGAAATCTTATTTAGGAATACATAAATCAGTAATTCGTTCGTTTCCATCATTTCCTTTATTTTAAATCCACAATTTTGATGTGTGGTATAATGTATTTCTTTTACATGCTAAAAGTTGTAAACTAAAAACATGATATACAGTAAAATAACTTTTATTAGATTGTTGACATGTTTCGGCTCATTCCGAGCCATTATCAAAAACAAATGAGAATATTCTATAATTGCACCGTTTTTGAAGTTATAATTTGAAATGCTATCATTCAATTAATGGTATAATGTTCATAAAGAAATGTAAATCGTTATTTTCGGATTAAACGCGTAAGCTGAAATATGTAGAAGGTGAAATACTAGTTTGATTATACAATCGTAATAATGATAAGTTAGTTTTATTTTTATTTTTTTAAATTAAAAATCTTAAGGAATTTGCCGTGAGAAAACACTCAGTTCAAGAAATATCTGTTTATCTTGTTTTTCTGCTGAACAAAATTTCCTAAAACCACAAAATGCTCTTTATTTTTATAAAGGCGCAAAAGAAAAGAGCGCAAAGCTGAAACTACTTGGCAAAGAACAACCTCTTTGTTTACATTTACTATCTGTTTATTTTGAACACAGTACAAGTCATTTTCTTATTTATTTATTTACTTGGAAATGGTTGCAACCAATGATAAATTCAGGGGGTGGTCGGGATATATTTGCTCCACCCGGAACATGAAAATGCCCGTCCGTTCTTTCGGAAAATTTGAGATTTTGTGTTAGGCAATGTTTAAAAGTGTAAAATTTATCTTTCCCTGCCCCGGAACTTTATAGTTCCGCCCCCCCCCCCCAAAAAAAAAAAAAAAAAAAAAAAAAAATAATAATAATAATAATAATAATAATAATAAAATAAAATAAAAATCTATCTGAATTGAAAAGATAATTTTCAACACTGACTGAGAGTACCGGAAACTCCCCTAAAAAAATAATCAGTTATTTTCAGTAAAAGAGCTGTGAAAAGCCGCGGTAAACCAAAAATTTCCTAAGGTTTGTGCATCAATGTTTTATATATATGTATTTTTTTTTTTTGTCTATTTGTTAATGAAAAATGTGTTTTAGCATGCGTAAACCAAAACTAATACGCAAAACAGTTTAAGAAAATTTCTTTCCAGGAAATCATAATAGATGTTTTAATTATAAAGGTTGCTGAAAAATCTTTTAAGCTAAGAAGTTAGTGTGACCCAATCTAGGTAATTGCTTCAGCAATACCATATTTATTTGTGTATTTTTCGCACTTTTTTTGCCATTTCTTCAGTCTAAAAAAATATATATATTGCGAAAACTACGCGAACTTTTATGTACTGTAATTTTACGAAAGAAACGCCGCGCCATGGCGTTTACGTTATTTTATTATTATTATCATTATTATTATTTGTGTGCTCTGGATACCAACTGATAAATACAAACTGTTGTCGCTTCAATAGATAAATTCGATACAAAATTTTACAAACACCTTAAGAACTTGATTAAAATTCAATAAACATCTATTGCAACATCATTTTATAGCGTTCGAGTGTAGTACTTAGAATCTTTATTGTTTATTAAGCATATTTTGACAAGTGCGGCGATTATGTCGGGTGCGGCGTTTAAGAAATTTATTTTCTCACTCCGTGGAATATTGTGGGTGTGGCGTTTACACAGGTGCAGCGCTTTTTCCGTAAATTACGGAAATACGAAATAACGTAATACGAAAGTCGTTATTTGTAAAATGAAAGCAACATATTAAATATTGTAAATACATTATTAAAAAGGAGCTCAGATGAAATAAAATGTATACCGGTTTTAACATTTCACAGATGTGTTTCAATATAGAAAAAAAGTAATCAATTTTAGTTTATAAGAGTATTGTAAAAAATGAAATAAATATTTCAAAGTTAGAGAACGAGTGCAAAATTTTAAAATGCCCGTATTGAAACATTAGTGTAATTAAATCTTTATTTCTTTTAAGAATGTAAATTATTTAATGCATTTTATTAAGATGTATTTCCTACGATCGAGACCACAAAATAGTCACACATTTTCAATTGCATTGTATAGTGAATATTTTTGTCTACTATTGTATTGAATAGAATTCTATATATATTCTATACATTAGCAAACGGGTACAAAATTTGAGAAACCTGTATACAAGCATCAATGTAACTAAATCTTTAGTTCTTTTAATCGTGAAAACACTTCGCACCTTTTATTGCATATATTTATTAGGATCGAGACCACAAAATAGTCACACATTCTTATTTTTATTTTGCTTAGTGAATATTTTTGTCTGCTATAGTATAGAATAGAACTCTATAGCAATTTTATATAGTAGAATATTAGTATATAGAATAACAAACGAGTGAAATTTTTTAAAAACTGGTATACAAAACATTAATATAACTAAATATTTAGGTCTTTTAAGCTTGGAAACATTTAACATCTTTTATTTAGATATATTTCCTAAGATCGAGACCATGAAATAGTCACACATTTTTAATTGCTATGTTTAGTGAATATTCTTGACTGCTATTACGTAGAATAAGCATGTTATTCACTGTGAATACTATCCACGCTACGTTATTACTATTTTTTTTCAACTAAGAGTGTACGATGAATAAGAAATCTGTAATAAAATTGTTAAGTTCCCTCACGTATTATGAATTTAAACAAATGCACATTAACCGATTACGGAACTCGTGATATGGCATTATTAATGCCCCACTGTTGCGCACACAGCACTAGAGCAAGTGAAATGGGAAAAGAAAGAAAAATAATGGGAGGTTTTCTAAGAGACAAACAGAAATATTTTAAATTATCATGGGACATGTAATTAGATTAATGGGAATTTTAATTTAATAATTCTAAACAAATTAGCATATTTCTTATCCGTAAATTTCACACATAACTTTTCTTAAAAGTTTTTCAGCAATAGGAATGCAAAAAATACTCTAAGGAGAAATTTACGTGAGTAACATTACATTATAAAAAAATAAAAATAAAAAGTAACAGTATAAAGTAAAAATATATAAAATAACAGACGTTGCGAAAAATAAAATTAAAAAATCCGTTGCGTGCCAGTACAATTTCTGCATTTTTATGGAAATTATTTTCTTGGATGAAATGATTTTGCGTGAATGTGCGGAAAAGTTGCGAATATGGATTTAAAAATATGCTTGACAGATAAGTTAATTTGTCATTTTTGATAAGGTTTTGCAATTCTGAATATTTTTACAACCTAAAAATTAAAAACGTATTTTGCTACTACAATTTCCGTATTTTTTTTTCTTTTGTGGTGTAATAATAAAAAATAAATCCTACAGATTTAGTGAAAAGGAAAATTTAGAATTATCTGTGAAGAATATTCTCAAATCCATGTTTTGGAAAAAGAAAACCGCAAAATTACGGAAATTGTACTGGAAATTTATTTTTGCAGAGTATCATCGAGTACGCGCAATATGTGCCACTATTTCGAGCACATGTCAACTTTCTTTGAAATTATCAATGTTGAATGCAATAGTTGCTTGTTAGTTTGACGCATTTATGGTCCATGAACACTGTTAACAGATGACTCTTTATATCACAATATCACTGTTTAGCGTTTGAATACAGTAAAGATTGTTTTTCTTGAATCGAAAGCTAGCAGTTTCCGTTTTTCTTTGCAACAAAGTATTGAACGTAGTTATTTATTTTTATTATTATTTATTTATTTGTAGAATTTTAGATTGATGATAAATTATTAATCTTTTATTGTTCAATAATGAGGATTATATTTTCTACTTTTTCTTCTTAATATGGAGCTTAATTTTTATGTTAGACCCCCCCCCCCCTCCTCCTCCTTTCCATCCTACACAATCGTTAGGAATGTCTTTGTCTTTTTTTAAATCGTACTAGGTTTCTTTTGGGAGGTGGAGGAAGGGGGCAAGGTACGCGTGCTTGTTTGGATTAGGGCTGGATTATTTATGAATATATCTGTCAAATATTGGTATTTTTCAATTATCGCAATACCGATATCTAGGCTCTGATTCTGACGATATATTTCAACAACGATAGCTAAACTCTGAATCTAACCAATTTCCCAATAACATTTTTTTTTTCCGCAGCGCGACTTCAAAATTCTAGAAAAAGCGCTGAAAATTTCGTACTAATATCTGAATAATCCTTTCTCCCCACGCATTTTTCTCTTTCCGCTTCATTCAAAGCCGGATATCTCTTCTAACGATTATCTATTTTTCGCTGTTATCTCAATATATCCCGATACAGCCTCTGCTTTACTTTTATTTCCACCAATAGCATTTCCACTGTCCGTTCCTTACTGAAGAATACTGTTATCGGCTGTGTTTTAATACCGTCACTGCTATTGGTCTAGACCTATTGCAATAGTTCACACATATTGATAAGTCCTAATATCGGGGCCAATAAAGGAGCGCTCAAATGTGTAAGAGTTATTTATTGTAGAGTCTATAATATTACCAGAGCTTAGCATCTGGGAAGCTCTGTTCGCGAGCAACCAATTGGAGTGCTCTAAAGTTTTGCATTTCGCCATGTTGATGAAGAGAAGCTTTGCTACTGTTTCACTGTGAATGGTTACCTTTGAGCGGAGCTTCCTAGCTATTAACGTCTAGCACTGCGTACACTGAATATCGGCAAAGCTCTTTCTTGTTTTTCTGTGTTGTTTTATCGGTAGAGAGGGCATGAATCCGAGTGAATTTAATATATACTGTCTTGATATTTCAGCTTAAAATGAAGTTAAAAAATAATTACTATAAAACTATTTCAAAATGTGATTTGAATATTTATATTTTTTAAAAAATTCAATGTCGTATTTATGTATAGTAAATAGATAATAAGGTTAAATTTTTTTTTTATTAAGAATGCATTGATACCTTTTTAGAGAAAGATTGAAAAACATTTCTGCTGCATCTGTCATCCACTCAAAGCTTGTTATTCACAAGTATATTAGCATTACACGTGGCATTAAACCAATTTCAGTTTTTGCTGTTTCTATTTAGCTCATAGGCTATCAAAGCCTGATATCTAATGTGCCTGCCGCTTCTGTATGTACGTATGTATGTATGTACGTATGATAAAATAGGAATAATAGGGAACATACTATTTTAAAAGAAAAACACTATCCTAGCAATGGTATAAGCCCAAATAGATATCGAACAATGTGTCCTTTACCTAAAATATTTCTGTTTTGTATAAATAGAAAACTATAATATTTAAAGGATTCTGTGTGAGCGAATAGGTATAGAGAATTAATTCGTTGCTTTCTACACCTGTTTGTACTTAAATTGCTGCTACCATATCATTTATCTTTGGATATTAACAATTATTCTATTCTATACACTTTAAGGTAGTTATCGCGATATATCACCAATATCAATATTAATTCGTTGATATATTGCAATATTAAATTTCTGATATCGTCCAGCCTTAGTTTGGATATTAACAAAATTAGACAAAATTAAATAATAATTTAAAAAAATAATACGTTTACTTTCTAGTTATTTAATGCTAAAGTGTGATTAAGTTACAACTAAACAATATTTTTTTTTTTTTTTTTTTTTTTTTTTTTTTTTTTTTTTTTTAAGCGTGAAAATTTAATGATAGCATTCAAAATTAGCGAAGTTTTATGATTTCCGTTTGGATAAAAGTAAATTTTCTTTGAAAAAAAAATGACCCTTTTAATTTACAACTATGGAAAGCTAAAATTTTATTAGATTAAAATTAAAGACTATTAACATCATTCTTAAAATCATAAAAAACATCATCATTCAAAAGTAGCATAGCAAGCTACCTTTTGCACAATCTTTATCAAAGAACATTATATTTATTATTTACAGTTATGAGGGGGGTTTTTTCTACGTTTTCAATTAAAAGTAAGGTATTTTATCTCTTTAAATTAATTTTTATTTTGTCAAGCAGAATCAATTTCAGTTTCGCATTTTAATCCAAAATAATTTTATTGTTTTGAAGAAGAAAAACGTTGCTTGTTTATTTTTAATTTTACTTCTATTTAGTTTTATTTTATGGCATTTATTGATAGAATATTTACTGTTATTAACCACTGAAAAATTTGCGTTCTTTACTTATAATAAAAGGATCTCTAAAAGTTTTAGTTGAAAGAGGATTTTTTGAATAAAAAGTAATTAGCGAGCTATGAATTAATATTTGGAATAATTTTACCACAATATTATCATTGTTAGAGATTAATTGACCAGTATAAACAGCACTTGAAATTAAATCTATCTAACATAATAAGGTTGTAGTATGTTACAAACCGTATTCTAAATTAGTCACGTTTAAAGCTTTTGTTTGAAAAAAGATTTGTTCTAAGTTTATTACATTTAATTTTCTTTCTTTCTTTCTTTCTTTTTTTTTTTAATACTGCTTTGTGTTTTTTTAGTTTCTATTTTAGAATCACTTCGGATTTAAAACCATCATTTTAGAAATTTAATTTTTATTATATTCATAGACTATGTAATCATATAACGATGTCCATGTTTCCCTCTTATACAATAAACAATCAAACATGCCAACGTAAACATGCAGATTAACATCCGTCATTCTATTGTTCAGAAAAAAACCGGATTTACACATGTATCAGTCATTAAAAAAACAAAAACAAAATTAATAAGAGAGTCACCGTTTCAATTCTTTATTGTACTATAATATCTCTGGCAGCAAATTGCCACCTCCCTCCCTCAAACAAATTATTCTATTCACTGGTTCCAGGGAAATAATGCCACATCGATGTCAATTTAACGCACAAAATATGTTACTATTATTAGTCACCAAAACAATTTGCGAGCTATATTTATAATAAAAAATCTCGAAAAGTTTCAGTTGAATAAGGAATTTTTAAAAAACAAACTAATTAGCGAACAGTGAATTAATATTTGCAATAATTTTACCACATTATCTTCATTGTTAGGGAGATTAATTGACCGGTGCAAACACCATTTGAACTTAAATCCATTCTAACATAATAAAATAGTAGTCCGTTACAAGTCCGATTTTAAATGCCACGGTTAAAGCTGTTATTTAATAAAGGGGTTGATTTAAGTTTATTCTCTGTTGTTATTTTTAATATGTTTCTGATTTCTTTTTTTCTTTTTTCTTTTTTTATCATTTCAGATTTAAAACCTTCATTTAAGAAATTTAATTATTATTATATTCATAGACTATGTAATCCTATAATGATGTCCATGTTTCCCTCTTATATAATAAACAATCAAACATACCAACGTAAACATACAGATTAACATCCGTCATTCCATTGTTTAGAAAGAAACCGGATTTACGCATATATCAGTCCTTTAAAAAAAAATTAATAGGAGAGTCAACGTTTCAATTCTTTATTGTACTCTAATATATCTGCGAGACAAATTGCCACCTCCCTCCCTCAAACAAATTATTCTATTCACTGTTTCCTGGGAAATAATGCCACATCGATGTCAATTTAACACACAAAATAGGGGCACATTTACTAATGATTGACTGCAGAAGCAGATGGGAAACTGCCATTCAATGAGGAAGGAAGCGAGGGGGGTTATACAACAACAGAAATCATTTAGTGGGAAATCACAGCCCAATTTTGTTTTACAGATTAATGGTCTTTTGTAATGTTATTGCCTTTTGTATTCGGCTTTTTATTTCAATCATTCTACGCAAATTTATTTTTGCGTACTTAAAAACAGTGGATAATTGAAACTAAGGCATTGTTTATGTTGGCGAGAACAATTCGTTAGCTTAGTTGTTCTTTATTTTGGTAGATGAAAAAATAAATAAACGTTATGTGATTAAATGGGGTTTATTGCTGTTATTATTATTTTAATCTCGTGATTTGAAAGTTTAATTATTTATTTAATGTCTACATAAAATAGTTTTTGTGCTCTTCAATATCATTAAAGGGCTTCAAGACAAAACTGCATTTATAGTTTATGTATACAGTTTTACTTCAAGCGAAAATATTTCTCAGCTTTTTATTTTTTTTTTTTAGTTTTGCTAGACTAGCGGAGTGTAACAAATTTGAGAGTTAAGTTAAAAATTATTTTTCACTAAGCTTTAAACATTTCCACTGTTATGATATCTTTACCATTCTGTATGATTATGTTAAAATAATAAAAAGTTGGAAATTATACGTTAAATGTGGCATAGGACGGGCGTTCGTTTTATAACTAGTTTCACAATGTAAACAAAAGAAAAAAAACATCCTTATTATTTCAGTGAAATTATTTATATCGTCTGCTATGAGCAAAATGGGCTTGCCTTTTTTTTTCTTATTACGTATGCACACGTTTACAAATACGATTTTTTTTCTACACCAGACAGCACTGCAAAATTCACCATGAAGATCTCGCTTTGTGAATGATTACGGCCATGGTTTAATATTTTTATGACCCATAATGAACAAATATTTTGTGTTTATTTACTCTAATGGATCGAGATTTCGGCTGTTAACCTAATTTCCACTGAAGTTATCGCAGAATCTATACATTTCTTAATGTAACTCATTTCTCAAACAAACAATTTTTTTCAACAACCTTTCTAAGAATATAACTTTTATGCCATTTTATTTGAAAAAATAATTTTGAATAAAAATGGCCGCCTAACATATGAAAAAAGGTTTGCCCGTATTTGTTTTCCTCGGTCACATGACTTGCGCTTTTATTATATAGATTACGTACGATAGAATCAAGAAAACTTTTATTAATATCTTTTTAAGTTTTGATTCGATTTTCATAAAATTTGAAATCACTCGACAAAATTCTACAACGATAATGTATATTAAATTTCAAACCATTCGGTTGGGTAGTTTTTGCGCTGTTGTATGCGGACGGACGGACGGACCAGACGAAGACTATAGGTGCTACGTATTTATATAATTACGAACGCATCTAAAAAGTGTATCTAAGTTTCCATCATTTAATGGAGTTTCATTACCTGTGGCTTAATCTGTCCAGTTGTCTACATGACAGACCGCATGCTATTGGCAAAAGGTTGTCTGAGTAAATTGTGTCGGCCGGTTGTCGTTCTAAGTAGCTCAATTGAACGAGCATTAGCAATTTAGCCAAAATGTTCTGGGTTCTATTCTTGGCCTAGATCCTCTTTCACTCAGTTGGAAATTTTTTAAATAGTATCTTATCTCTTCCAATCAGTATGATTGTATTAAAACAATAAAAAGTAAAAACAAGCTTTAAATTGTACATTAAACGTGACAAATGAGGTGCGTTCGTTTCGTGCTATAACTAGTTATACAAAGTAAAAAAAAATCATCGTTATTATTTCAGTGAAATAAATTATATTGTCTGCTAGGATTGAATTGAGGATATCTTTTTCTTTCTTATACCGTATGCCATGTTTACAGATGCGATTTTTTTTTTCAACACCAGACAGCGCTGTAAAATTCACCATGGAGATCTTGCTTTGCGAATAATTACCTCCATGGTTTAATATTCCTATGACTCACGATGAATGAATATTTTGTTTATTTACTATAATGGATTGATATATTCAGCAGTTAACCTAATTTTCACTAAAGTTATTTCAGAATCTATGCATTTTTTAATGTAACTCATCTTTCAAACATTACGATCTTTTTAAAAATGTAACTTTTATGCTATTTTATTCGAAAAAATAATTTTTAATAAAAAATGGCCGCTTGGCATATTGAAAAAAAATATGGTTAGCCCGTATTTGTTTTCCTCAGGCACATGACTTGCGCTTGATGGAATTTAATAGAATATAGAAAACTTTTATTAATATATTTTTAAGTTTTGATTCGATTTTCATAAAATTTGAAATGACTCGACAAAATTTTGCAACGATTATATATATATATTAAATTTCAAACCATTCGGTTGGGTAGTTTTTGCGCTGTTATATGCGGACGAACGGACCAGACGACGACTATAGGTGCTACGTATTTACGAACGCACCTAATTAATACCTGCTTTATCCTAGGTACGGCAATGGACTTCTATTTCTAAGAATGTCTATCCAATTCTCAATTCCTGCAAAAGTAACGCTATGTACGCTCTTGGTACCGGAAGTGCATGTAAAATCTATTGTGGGTATATAATTCTCTGAAATATTTTGGAGTTCCATAGGAAAAATTCCTTATCCAGTGTAGAAATCTTTTTGGGGAGGGGATCTTCCTCCCGGTCTATCCCTTGAATTTAACTCCGGATTAAGCTGAATCAGTTATCTGTAAAATCAGTCGAATTCAGTTGTTGACGTCAATTGAAGGTTCAACTCTTTAGCAAAACTCTATGACATTATAGACATTAAATAACTCTACTGTATAGAATCCAAATATAGCTGCATCTGTTTAGATAAGCCAGGAATCCTTGGATTCGTATTAACTTTTAAGAACATGAACGGTTTCAAGTACTATACGATCACGCCAACGCCTTTTAAATACTTTTAAATACTCTTTCAGCAAACGCCTTTTAAATCCTAAATATAAACTTCTGTCGGCATTTTTGTGTAATGCGATGTCTAAAAATAATATGAAAGTAATAAACATGAGATTGAAAAAATACAAATTTAATTAGAATTAATGTAACCAAATACTATAAAAATGTGGTTGAGAATCAATTTTGCATCAATACAAATTTGAAAGAAAAAGAAAAAAAAATTCAATCATTTAGACAAGTCATATGACAAGTCTGTTGAACAATTGCTTGTATGGTCCATGTTTGCTATAATATTCATTTTTTTTCGGAATTTCGAAGTTTAAGCTACAATTCATTTTCGTTAATCATGAAAGAAATTTGTTTAAATTTGTATTTTCAGCGAGGATACGAAACGCATTTTTGGGACCTCCTGCTACTGGAGACAGCGTATCCTTGTGATAATCAGGCCCTGGAAACAGCATATCCTGAAATCCTTGGTCTTTTCGCTTTTTCAGCTAAGTGTATAATTTTGTCATGATCGTCAAAATCAACTTCATTTTCACTGTCCGAAATTTGATTTATACTCAGTATAGTATATCTTCATATGACCCTCTAATTCTCCCTCAATATCAATTTCTGTGTCGCTAAACGAATCATTTGGTAGTTCTTTTCAATATTCATCAGCTAAAATTTGTTGTCATATACCTTCGGCTTTTTTTACCTGTGCTCAGTGACGCCAACTTATGAGTCCGTGGTACCCGAGTCCAACCAATAATTTCCAAACCCAGCGAGACCATATTCCATTGCTTTATTTCGTTATTTATTATTTCATTATTAATTTTTCTGCCGGAAACAAAATTTATTTTACAATTTACCAGTGAGTATAAATCCATGAGCATCATCTGCTTTAATACCCGACTGACACCCATAAATTACTTAAAGCTTTTATTCAATGGTTAGCTTTCTGCCCATCATATTCAGTAGTCATATTCAGCTTTTTGCCCTTTCCATTTGTAGTCATATTCAGATTTTTGCGCTTTCCGTTTGTCATAGTCTTATTTGTTTAGTCATATTCATGGTATGATTATATTATAGTAAATATTAGTGTCTTTATAAGCAACAACTCGTTAGAATATAATTTAATGAAATTACAATTTTATTAAAACATGATAACTTGACTTAGAGTTATCATCTCTTTGTCGACTATTCAAAGGTAAAAAAAACTGGTAGCGCCATTTTACCAAAATATTTTTGAGCCCACCCAATATTTTTCAAAAGTTGGCGCCACTGCCTGTGATCACGCTACTCTCATTTTTATGGTGTTATTTATTAAAACCTCTTAATATGTAATTTAATATAATATGATTGTTTAAAAAAATAATAATTCCAAAATTTATATTAAAAGAAATTGACGATCATTTATATCCAGAGATTAGATAAAACCCAACGTCTCGAATAATGCAAATTTTAACCGATTTTGGCTTTTTAGGTTATAAACTTTCTTTACACAACTCCTTCTTCAAATGGAATTTAAATAAATGATCTTCTCAAAAACGTCAAAAAGGTATGGTTTTGAAAAGTGCAAAGGATTTTTATTTTATTTTATTTTATTTTATTTTATTTTATTTTTTTAGATAGTTAAAGAAAATAAGCGTGAACATAGTAATGTGTTTATAAGTATTAAATATTTACTATACTGTTTTCAAATATTATTGCATTTTCCTTCGCTCTCTGTGAAACAAATAGTCATGACTAAGACGAAAAATATTTTAAAATTAGTATTCATCGAAGTTAACAACAGATGGCGCAGAATGGCTGATAAAGTGCAACGTGTTCATTTAAAACATTGCTACAACTTACTTTCAAAAAGAAAAAGTAGAAAAAAATATCAATAAAATAAAGAAGAAAAGGAAAAATTAAATAAAAAGAGACTTAGTGAAAGTAAATTAAATATATATATATATTTTTTTTTTTAGCATGAATTACAATTCCACAAATAAGCATTAAAATTTTATTCATGTATTTTATATTAAAATATAGCATTATTACAATGCATTAAAATGCAATACTCTTTTTTGTTATTTTATATAGTTAAATTTTGTTTGTCTAAAATAATATTCAATTGTTATTCTCATATATAGGCAAATGTTCTTATAATTTTAATCTACGTTTTGTCATTCCACAAAAATGCTTTCTTTCATCTTAGCTTCATTTAGTTTTTTCCAAAATAGGCTTTAGATATAAAAATATGTTCTCAGGTTTATCATGTGCTTTCTCAGTATTTTTCCACCTGAGCGGCCTGCACGTGAAAATACCCACTCGCTTATGTTAATCTTATAAGACAGTTATTTTACAATATCTCGTTTCCCTTTCAATATTTTTAAACGTTTTTTACTTACCCATCATATGTAGTATAGGGTAAGTCTTGTAATCGTTTTGAAATTCGAAAAAAAAAAAAATGACGGATTTACACATTTCAGGCACTGGAGATTCCGAAAAACAAAATTTTAGAAAAAAAATTTCCGTCCGTCTGTCTGTGTGTCTGTAAACACTCTATCTCCCGAACAAATTGAGATAGAGACTTGAAATTTGGTATGTACTTAGTATGTAATAATGGGAAGAAGCTTATTGAATTTCAGTAACTTCCATTATCCGGAACTATTTTTTCCGGACTCTCGAAATGTTCGTTCTAAAGGTATATAAATTTTTTCGAAATTGTTTATTTTAAGGAGTGAATATAAAATACGATAAAAAACATAAATTTTGCATAAAGAATGAAGTTGATCGGATAAGGAGTTGCGAAATATTTGTAATCCTATTTTCCACACTCTTCGATTTTTCATGACACTGTATTTCATTCAATGTTTTCAATTCAAAGATATATTTTAATTGGAAATAAGACGCTTAATCCGACGCAGTAAACTGTGTATGGTCGGAACGCAAGCGGTGAGAAGTTAAAAGGTAGTTTTTCACTGTCGCAGTTAAAGACTTAACACAAGAATGAGAGGAGGTACTTCAGAAAAAAAAACAATGTAATTAATGCACATGCTCAAAGAAATTGCTCAAAAGATCTTGTCAAGAAGCCAACTGCAATGTATGCTTCACACCTGCGGGATAGGGACAGAGACCGACGCACATTTGCGAAGACACCAGGCATTTCCCGAATATCCCCGGCAACAACGGCAATCCTGGTGACTAGATCCAGATCGGTTTCAATGGGACACTCGTAGATTAGGCTTTTCATATGGCCCCCCACAGTAAAAACTCCAAACATGAAAGATCCGGCGGTCTTGGTGGTCAACCTATGGGACCACCTCGATCAATCCATTGCCATGGGAACGTTGCATCCAAGGCACATCCAAGGCAAAGTGTGCAGGCGCACCGTCGTGTTGAAACCACATTCTCGATCTGATGAGGGTTGGGATCGGACGCAGCAGCTCCGGCAACACCTCTCGTAGGACTGTGTACAACGCCACCTAGCGGCTCGTGCAGCCATACATTCTATGGCGAAATATGCTTGTATAGCTGCATTCTATAACCCCGTAACGTTTTGCCCACTTCTTCAGATACGCCCTGTATAATATAACCTCGAACAAATATACAACAACCTCTTCCGAGTTATAGTAACGATTCCGAAAAAAGTTCTTTAATTTTAGAAACCGCTGAAACCATCATATTTTCGAAATTTAACGAAGCATTAATAAAACTCTGACATTGATTTTAGGAAACGTTACCGAGTAGTTTTTTTAGTGTATTAATCAGTTTACTCAAGCCAGAATATAGTTTTTTTGTATGCTATCCATTCTCAAGTAAACATTTTCATGTTCAACAAACATGTTTTACAGATAAACATGATAAATTAAGAGCATTAACATTAAAATTAACGTTAACATTAACATTAACATTTGCTACCCTTGCATGTATAAATTCAATTGCAAAGCTGAAAATGTTTAATTGAGAATAGATAGCATTTTAAAAACCTGATATTCCAGTTTGAAAAAAACTAATTAAAAACTACTCGGAAATGTTTTCGAAAAATAGTGGCAGCAAAAAAAAACCTTTTTTGTATATCAATGATTTCTTAAATCTCGAAAATATATTGGTTTATATGGGTAACTAATGATAAAGAACGGTTTTCGAAATCATAGATAACTCAGGACAGATTATTGTATATTTCCGTTCGTGGTACTTTTTTTAAAGTATAGGAGTGTTATCTATGTGACGCATAATCACGATACCATTTTGTCTCTTCCGTTTTTAGGTGCGATCGCAATTATATAAATGCGTTGCACCTATAGTCGTTGTGTGATCCGTCCGTCTGTCCACATATAACACCGCAAAAATTACATAACCAAATGGTTTGAAATTTAATATATATATAATCACTTCAGAATTTTGTCGAGTCATATCAAACTTTATGAAAATCTAATCAAAACATAAAAGGTATTAATAAAAGATTTCTTCATTCTATTAAATCCTGTCATACGTAATTAATTCATTGATATCCCATGATAGGTAGTTATTCTAGGTTGTCATGGTGATTACGTCCTATTTAAGATGGAGGCATATTATTTCTGTATTACTGAATTTAAACACCGAATTTATATACTAAAATTGTTTAATTATAGCAATCTTATAAACTAAAGACAGTTCTTTGGATAGCTGTTTCCAGAGAAATAAATATTAAATGGAAAAAAGAATCTTCCAAAGAAATATGGATTTCGAATTCTGAAATCTTCAAAGCTAGGCTTAAGTTTCCCATTGAAAATTTCAGTACATGTCAACAACAGATAAAATGTTGCTAACTTAAAATGTACTCATTTTATTTCGGAAATTAATCATGTTATAATAACAGACGATATAATACATTTTTTCAGTGAAAGATGATTTTTTTACATTGTCTTGTATCGTATATTTGCGCATAGTATAATTTTAATGTAACAGAATTGTAATTAATTGATTATAAAAGTGTATTGAAACTTAATTTCATAAAATAAAATTAATATCTATAACATGAAAATCTGCACATAAAAAAATTGTAGTCATGCATTTTTTGCATAAGAGTGCAACAGCTATGGCACCAAGTTCTGAATATTTATAAAACTAGTTATAGTTCTAACGCACCTCATTTGTCACATTTGACGTACAATTTCCAACTTGTTGATTTTGTTTCTTCTCATAACACATCTCAAATTTCCGCATTGAGTCTTTTCTGACTCACTAATGTGGTATCAGTAATGTGTGTAAAAAAAGAAGAAAAAAGTATTAAAAGGAAGTTAGTTAAAACATTCTCGAATAAACAGGATGTTTTATATTTATACAAGCAGCAATAAAGTATATTTACTCTTTTCTGTGAGATTTGATCGCTATTATAAAAACTAATAAAAGATCAACAGACACACTGAAGAAAACACGATTACTCAAAAAATGCTGTTTAATCAGCTTTTTCTCTTTGCTTTACTTTCGGTACGTGTATTTCTCTTAAAACATCTCTCCTTTATGTTTTTCAGTTTTACACATGTAATCTCAGATGCTCTACTTTCTTATCTAATTCACAGGAATTAATTATAATTCATTTCACGAAAGTCCTTCGATCTTAATTTTTCTGATAAAACAACATAATATATTTAAATATACTTGAAAATAGTTTATGGCTGAATATGCTTGAATGGCTGTAAAAGAAGATGGATCGATACTGTTGCATACTGTATTGATGCAACAGTAATACAGAATGCAACAGTAAAAAGTCATTCTGATTGAGCATACTGTAAGAAAAGACCAACCATATTATTAATAGGAGCAAATATGTGTGTGTGTGTGTGTATGCAAATTTTATCTAAAAAAACCGCTCTAAAGATTTTGACTAAATTTTGTATTCTACCGTTTTGGGATACGAGAAGACCGTTAGGCTTGATCACATGTTTGAGAAAATTCGATTAGTGGGTCATTTTGGGGTCACTACGGCACAATGCATTTCAATGGGGATGAAAGTTGAAACTGTAATTAAGTTGTTCAACAGTTGGCAGTAAACACAGACGCAAAATTGGCAACATTTCAGCAAATTTGGCGATATTTGGCAAAATGTGGGCGTCATTGGCGTGATTTGGCGGGAAAATCGACTTTCAAGATCACCAATGGCAAAACACATGCTTGGTGCCGAATGAAAAAATGTCGCCAACTTTGCGACTTTTTGCCAAATTTTTGCGACATTTGGTGAAAAAAATGGCTTTCATAATCCGAAGGAATTTTCTAAAAATTCTCAGTAGGCGCCGAGATACATGATTCAACCAATCAGAGTCCATAGAACGCTCCCGAAAATAGAATTCAACCAGTCAGAGTACGTAGAACTTTAGATCATAGAACATAGAACATAGAATCCCACACCTATATAAGGAAGTGCTTCGGTCGAATCCTAAAGTCTGTGGAGTGCGACACTGAATCTTGCGATCTGCAAAAGACAGTAAATAGCAATAACACAGCGTTATAGCAAATGCAGCGAGAATTTATTGTTATATCGAGTAACAGAAAGCTAATTTTAACCGAATGTAGCTCATTCTTCCCTGCTGGTGTTTCTTAATCTCGGAAAATATAATTTAACAACAAAAATATATACATATATACAATAACCTCTTCCGAGTTACCCAGGATTCCAAAATGATCTCTTTATCTTTAGAAACCTCGGAAACTAACATTTTCGAGATTTAAAGATTTATTTATAAAAACAAAGTTTATTTTACAGCCACTAATTTTAGGATACGTTTCCGAGTAGTTTTTATAGTGTATGAATTAGTTTATCAACCTGAAATATACCTGTTTTGGAAAGTAAAATTAATTCTCAGGTAAACATTTTCAGGTTCAACAAACATATATTTTACAGACAAACATGATACATTATCAACATTGACATTAAAAGTAATATTATTTTGTTATTCTTTAAGTATAAATTCAGTTATGCAGCAGAAAACGTTTCATTGGATTTGATAGCATCCTACAAATCGATATTCCGGTTCGAGAAAAACTGATTAATATACTATATAAACTACTCGGAAACGTCTCCGAAAATCAGTGGCTGCAAAAGAAACTTTTTTTTAATATAAATGCTTCTTTAAATCTTGAAAGAATACTAGTAATATAATAAATTATAACACCTTGTAATGATACATTACTTTTAAATGCTAAAAGTGTAAAATTAACAACGTAATATAAATTAAAATAACTTTTATTAGTTGTTTTACATGTTTCGACTCTTTCCGAGTCATTTTCAAAAACAAAATGAGAATATTCTAAAGCTGCACGGGCTTTGAAGTTATTACTTTCATGTACTTTTTAAAAAATTACGCACGTTATCTATTATTTTTTACTTGATTGTTTATTTTCATATCTTTGACCATGGAGTAATTCTAGCCACAGTTTCGGTAAATTAAAAGATGCCGCATCGTTACATATTGTATTTTTGCGCGTGAGTATCTCTATGGTTTCAATGAAAGTAAAATAATATTTCCCTCCAGTCTATACTATCCGTCCATAATAAGAGAAACCATAGAGATACTCACGCGCAAAAATACAATATGTAACGATGCGGCATCTTTTAATTTACCGAAACTGTGGCTAGAATTACTCCATGGTCAAAGATATGAAAATAAACAATCAAGTAAAAAATAATAGATAACGCGCGTAATTTTTTAAAAAGTACATGAAAGTAATAACTTCAAAGCCCGTGCAGCTTTAGAATATTCTCATTTTGTTTTTGAAAATGACTCGGAAAGAGTCGAAACATGTAAAACAACTAATAAAAGTTATTTTAATTTATATTACGTTGTTAATTTTACACCTTTAGCATTTAAAAGTAATATAGAATACTAGTATCTGAGGTTTCTAAAGATAAAGAATGCTTTTCGAAATCAGGGGCAACTCGGAAGAGGGTATTGTATATTTTCGTATGTTGCTATATTATATTTTCGTAGATGAAGAAACATTTTTCTTTTTTACAGCGCATGGATTTTCACCCACCCCCCTCCCCTTTCGCATCGGGTCAGTAAAAATTTTCGTGTCTTTAAGATGTTTTGATTGTTTAAATATAATTCAATATCTACTTTTAATTCCTCTCTGACTGAGTTTATTATTGATTTACCGTTCAGCAAATTTTACGATAAACGTGATATTTCTTAAATTGTTCTCAAATACGGCACCGAATCCATTTCAAGGTTTATGCTATTCCTTAATTCATCAGCTCCCTTTGAAATAATACCGGTTTATCCAATTTCCAATGCATTCCAATGCGTCCTTTAAATTATTTCAATCGCCCGCCTCTGTAGATATATTAATTATTTATTTTCACATTTCAAAGATTTATTTCTGTAATTATGTAATTCATATCACTTATATTATTCCAAAACTTTGTGCTATCTTTAATAACTTAAACTTGTTATTTTATTTGAAAGAAATGAATTGTTTTTAAGACTTTTAGATTTGGTCTCAAAATATCACATTACTCATGAATTTGAAATCAACAGTAACAGATGATGCATTTTAAAATTATCAAGAAGTTCCAATGCAGTATATGAAAGAAATCTTATCTGCATTGTAATATGGAAAACTTAATTTATATTAAAAAGCAGAAACATGTTCTTGAATAATGCTGACATCATATTGAAGCAGGCAACAACCCCAGCTATCAATTTTACTTTTTTTGAAAATTTATTAACTTCTAAACATAGCATAATTTTAATTTTTACACAGTCAAGTAAGGAAAAAGAAATTCAGAGGAAATTTGTTTGAAAACTGTATCTTAATATACTGATTTTTATTGTTTTTAAATTAATTTTCAAGCATGATTTTTCTTTAAAAATCCATATCTCGTGCAGCCCTGTTACGAAAAATTAACCCGTTTATCAGAGAAGAAGTATAAATAGTTTAGAATTTATTTCCAGCTAAATTTCCATAACGAAAATAAAACTTCATCAATAAATAAACAAGTAATAAAAATACAAATGTAACGGATAAGTAATCGTACTAAACACTGATACAATCCGAATCAAAAAGGCACTGAAAATAACGAAATCTTTGATGATTTCTTTGATTATTAACCCCTAGTTTTCGGCTAATACGAAAGCACTGTTTTTATAAAATTTCAAAACTTTATTTGAATGCACAATAAAAGATTTTCACATAAAAATGCTTTTGGGGTTCTTAGTGGGAAATATAAACAATATATTAAATATAAAAAATCTATTAGAATTTTCATTCAAAAATGGTTTTTAACCTATGTTTTGAACACGTGTAAGTATTTTTTGTAACTCGGAAAACCCGGGTGGGATACCCTAGTTTTATTTTTAAAAAGATTATTACTTACCCATCATACGTAGTATAGGGTAAATAGGGGTTTGTATATAGGGTCGTGTCTGTGTCTTTGTAAAAGCTCTATCTCCCGAACAAATTGAGATAGAGACTTGAAATTTGGTATGTACTTAGTATGTAATAATGGAAAGAAACTTATTGAATTTCAGTAACCTCGATTATCCGCAACTATTTTTTTTGGACTCTCAAAATATTCGTTCTGATAAATGGTATATAAAAATTTTCGAAATTTTTTATTTTAAGTAATGAATACAAAAGACAATAAAAAACATAATTTTTGCATAATGAATGAAGTCGATCGGATAATGAGTTGCCGAGATATTTGTAATCCTATTTTCCACACTGTTCCATTTTTCATGACCCTGTATTTTATTCAAATTTCAATTCAAAGATATATTTTAATTGGAAATGAGACGCGCTTAATCCGACACAGTAAACCGTTAGTTAATATGATTATCAATTTTGGAGTAATAAGGATGTTTCTTTTACGCAATTCAGTAACAGAGCATTTAAAGTTTAGGACGTCATCAAGCCACGATTTTATTCGAATTGTAATGCATTTTATAAATAGTTTACACATGCTTTATTTTCATATTTTTGATATTATGAATATCCATGATGGGTAAGTATTACGGTGGACCCCAACGACTAGTTTTTTAAATGAACACATACAAATTATAGATTCTGTTACTGTAAATTGTTAATTCAGTAGCCTTGATGTGTTGAATTCTCCTAAAATAAAGCCATTAAGAAAAATAAAATAAAATTACGGCTCACACAAGCTTTATTTTAAAAATAAAACAGCCTCGATGAATCCACCGAGGAAATAAAGGGCGTGCCGTTTACGGGGCATTTTAGCTTCTGCTATTAACTACTAAATTATGCAAATTTTATTGTGCTCTGAATTGTTGTTAACATCGTATAATGAGAAAAAGAGGAGATATTATCACGCAAGCTGAATAAAATAGCCGGGATATTCTGACATCATAAAAAAGTTAATTTATTAAAGTACAGTTTATGCTAAAAACAATTACATGTCATTCATAAATACCATTATATATAAATATGAAAAGACATTTTACTCGGTTATAAGAAAATCAATATAAAACTGCAAGTGCATTTTTATCCGAAATTTCACTCTTTTTTAAAATGAAAAAAATATTTCGTATCTTTATGATATTTGTAATCAGTCTTATTGTTCTATAAAGTATATAGTATTATTATTAGGTGCGTTCGTAATTATATAAATACGTAGCACCTATTGTCGTCGTCTGGTCCGTCCGTCTGTCTGTGCGTCCGTCAACATTTAACAACGCAAAAACTATCCAACTGAATGGTTTGAAATTTAAGATATGTTATCTTTGCAGAATTTTGTCGAGGCATTTCAAATTTTATGGAAATCGAATCAAAACTTTAGGAGATATTAATAAAAATATTTATTAAGAAATTTGAATTTTTTGTAAAAAAATCGGTGCTTTATTGTTATAGGAGCTTCCGAGGTTTAATCGTCAAGCGACCGAGATACTTATTTTATGACAGAAATTAATCTGCAGACGATATAATTCATTTCACAGAATTAAAAATCATTAAGATATGAATATTTATATAACTAGCTATAGTTCGAACGCACCTCATTTGTCACGTTTGACGTACAATTTCCAACTTTGTTTATTATTTATCATGTATGAGATGGCTACGAAATAATTACCTTTGCAGAAATCTGCAGCTAAATATACATAGATTCCTCTCCATTTTGATTTCATTCGACAAAATGAAACCAAGTTTTTAATTGGCGATTTAGAAGATATAGAGATTTAAATTACTCAAAAAACTATATACATATATCATCGAAGGTCACCTATAGGGATATTTTTGGTTATTCAGAGTTAACAACCGTTAGATATTAATTAAGAGATTAGCTGTTTTTTTAGGCCAGTTAATATTTACGATTAATTTATCGACGTATCAACGATTAATGTTTGATTATGCAGATTATTGTTAAATTCCGAATAATTAAGAGATTAGCTTTTTTTAGGGCCAGATAATATTTACGATTAATTAATCGACGTATCGACGATTAATGTTTGGTTATGCAGAATATTGTTAAATTCCGGATAATTAAGAGATTAGCTTTTTTAGGGCCTGATAATATTTACGATTAATTAATCAGCGTATTAATTAATAGACGTTATTACTATTAGATTAGTACAAGTCACATTTTTATACAATGATTTGCGACAAAATTAGTAGCGATGCCTTTATTTATTTATTTATTTATTTTTAACAACTGTACATAAAGAAAGTATATATAAAAAAATCGTCCCGTATTTCAAGACCGGAAAATTTCCAAAATCAAACCATATTTGCCAATTAATAAATAAATAGTTGTAATATAACTGTATTGTTGTTTCGAAAGAGTTTTCGGAACGTGTTTGATTATGCAGAATATTGTTAAATTCCGAATAATTAAGAGATTAGCTGTTTTTTTAGGTCAGTTGAAAAAAAAATAATAAAATGGCTTTAAGGAATAACAGAAATTTCCTTTCGTGACTGCAGTCATCAGCAATAAAAGTTGCAATTACGTTAAAAGGATGACACTCTTACCTTCATCCCGGAAAATAATTGGTAATGATACGGAACAAGAGATAATTACCACTCATATACGCCTTACATTTTCTGGCCATTATTATATTATCAAAAAAGGGAAATGGTATTTTAATCATGTTCTTCATTATTTCTGGTTATATCTTAGAGCAGACGTGCTCAGTGTAATAATATGACACAGAAACTGCTTAAGGTAGTGCTTTATATATCAATGCATGTATGTAAGCCATCATCAATTTTTTCAGCCATAACAGTTTAGATAATCAACGAAAATCTTTTGTGAGATTTTTTATAAATCATTAAAGATAAAGAAAAACTGATAGTGGTGGTTGCAAGCCACCTGGTGACTAAATGAAAAAAACTGGCCATTAATATATATATATATATATATATATTGCTTCTAGTTTGAAATAAAGAAAATTTTAGTGAATTTTTAAATTAAATAAAACAGCATAAAAATTTAATATTAAAAAGTATTTCAGAATATAAATGAAAAAACAAAATACATAAAGGAAAAACGGATATTTCCCTTTTTAGTGCCAGATTACACTCAAAATTCATTAAATTAAAAGTATTATGTAACTCAGTAAGCTTTAATCATAAAAGACTGGAAATGTTTTAATGTCCTTATTAGACGCAATGTAAATTTTTTCTAACTGTGACTTACGCAAATGAGGCCGTGTAAAAAAATAATTTCATATTTTAATATGCTTACAGCCCTATCTAAAAAAATTTCCAAATCTAATTGCTTAAAATTCAGTTATATTTTAGGTATTGACGTCTTGGCTGACAGTTTTCTTCTGGAAAATCAACATATATTTTTTGCAGTGTAATTATAAGGATGCTTCTTATAAATTCAAATAGATATAACTTTAATAAAAAATGTATATACCTTTATTGGTTGTATAAACTTTTATTGAGGGTTAATGTATACAACTTGTTCGATATGCTTGCAACACGTTTTGATAATTATGATGTGGGTAAAAGAGAGTGTAAAAAGTGACCGCAAAATCTTCAGTGGATTGTTTGGCATTTACATAAAGAAAAAAGTTCACCATTCCACTCTAGTCATTTTTTTACAATAATCATATCGTCCGATCGAGGTGACCAATGAAATAAAATGATATTGTCATCACCGAACTACTTTTTCGTAGCATGTGCACGATGCATTACCTTGTTGGAATTTTTTTTTCTACACTATATGCAGACCATATACCAAAATTTTGTGCTTCTAAACGACGAGTGTACACTTTTAAATTCATTTTTTAGACACAATACCTTGATTATTCTTATCTTGAGCTGACATAGCACCCCAAAACACGACAGAACCTCCTTTATTTTGACGGCACAGTGCGGACGTTTCTATTCCTCCACAAATCATACAAAAATTGACGTATAACTTCAGACGGGTGAATGATGGTTCAATATTGATGGTTCTAAAGTTATACGCTTATACTAGCAGGATTTGAGGAAAGGTAGTAATGTTGCATGGACCCGTAAAAATAAAAGCGGATCAGCCATGCTTCGGTTGTTGTGTCAGCTCAAGGTAAAACTAGTTTAGTTATTGTTTCTAAAAAGGTAAACTGAAAAATGTACACCCGTATTTTAGAAACTAAAATTTTGGCACAAGGTGGCCTAAGAGAGTGAAAAATATTCATTTTCCAACAAGATAATGCATCGTTCCCTAGATCAAAAACTACGAAAAAATGCTTCAATGATATCAATATCCCATTGTATAATTTACCTGCTCGATCGCACGATATGATTATTGTAAAATAAGAATAGAGTGCCATGGGGAACAGTTTTTATGCAAATAGCAAACGATATTCATGCATTAAAAACTTTGAGGATGTTATTTACAAAAACTGTTGTAGTTATAAGGAAGTTATGTGCACATCATAATTATTAAAATTTGTTACAAGCATGTTGAATCATATGACTGAGTGTCTCCAAAATAAAGGTAGTTACATATCTTATTAAAATTTTATCTATTCGAATTTATAAGCAATGTCCTTATTCAAATACGATTGCACAACAAAAAACTAAACTTATCAGAGCAAATAGATAATAGACCGGGAGGCGGCAGCACAGATAATCACCTCATCGAGTTCACGGATGAAATTCTAGGATTAGTTAAATCCTGATTCGCATATTAAAACGCAATCGGTCTGCCAAGTCATATCTTGGTGGAAAACACCTGAAAACCCGATTTTAGCGGCTGACTCGTAGGTTTACCATTGTGTTTTCATGCACCGAATGGTATGAAAACATGGAGGACTGGGAGCAGGAAAACACAATGGTAAACCTACGAGTCAACCGGTAAAATCGGGTTTTCAGGTGTTTTCCACCAAGATATGACTTGGCAGACCGATTGCGTTTTAATATGCGAATCAAGATTTAACTAGTCCTAGAATTTCATCCATGAACTCGATGAGGTGATTATCTGTGCTGCCGCCTCCCGGTCTATAAAGCTTCTGGCTTCAATCTGTAATTTGTCGAATACCTATGAATAAAATATTTTTTGAGAAAACAGGGAAAAACTTGCAGAACTCATCAATCAAACAATCTTCCAATACTCAAAAACTCGAGAACAAATTGATCCATTTTAAGCAATCTTAATGTGATTAAAAGGTCCTATTAAAATTCATCAATTTTAAATGATAATTCTGGCTACAATCTGCAGTTTGTCTCATTCGGATATCTAAAATAGTTTTTGAGAAAGCAGGGAGATTCAGTAAATTAAAAAATCTTTCAGTGCGCAAAAATTCGAGAACTAATTGATCTATTTTAAGGAATTTTATGATGATTGAAATCTCTAATTAAGATTCATAAACGATAATAATTACACTTTTAGCTTATGACGTTTATATTTTATTTTAAAAACTGGATTGTTAAATGGTTTCACCAACAAATTTGAAAGATCTCATAAAATGCAAATCCAACCCCACGGGTTACAACGGGTTATATTTTTTGGCAAACTATTCATTGTTTCATATGCATAAGCAATTTTTTCAATATTTATACAATTTATTTAACATAAAGAAGCCATTAATCATTTTTTATATACAAACAGAAGAAAATTGTCTATAATAACATATATTTTAACATACCTTTTAACATCTATATATATATATAAATTCAATTTCAAAATTTCAGTTTTTTTTTATTTGTTAATTTATGGATATTACATTTCAAAACACATTTGAGTTTCATCTTTCAAGTTCTTAATTTTCTTTTCATTTTTCCCTCCAATCTGTATTACATTCCCTTTGTTTAAAATTCTATTTATTTATTTCTTCTATACATATTTCTGGATTATTCAAACAGGTACATGTTCATTTTTCATATTTAATATATTTTTCCCCAAATTGTCGTATGATGTTTCTGTAATTTTATTTGATGGTTATATTATATATATGTATATATATATATAAATTCACATGCAAACAAGCATAAAAGTTCATTAGCTATGTTTTTATAGCCGTTTGTATCTTATAGCAACGAATCTCACTTTCTGAAACTCGTCTTGCGCCAAGCTTTGAAAAAACCGCCAAGGCCCGTATAGTGGAAAAGTACCAAAAATTCAGTATAGTTGTTCTTGTGGGAATATGGTATTATGGCGGATTTAAAAGGATTTTATCTCCATGTTTTTATAGTCAATTAAGATGTTTCTATTTAAACTGATTTTTTGGTAAATTTGACAAGTTTTTACATATATATCTTCTACAAACAGAGTTAAAGAATGTAAATCTTAATTTGTTACGAAAAATGATCTCCATGAAACATAATATATATCTTTACTTTTCTTTCTCATTTGATTTTCTTGAAAGATTAAATAAAGTTTAATTTCCATTATTCATAAATTAAGAACCTGGTAAAAGAAAAAGGCAAAGTTTTAAATAGATTTTAAGTGCATATTTTTTTTCTTCTTTTTCAAAATGAAAAGAAATTAAATTCAAGCAGAAAACTTTCTTCTTTTCCCAGACATAAAATAAAAAGGGCGAAGACATAAATCTTCTTTGATGAATTACTCATGTTTAAAGTTTTGACGTGAAAGCTGAATTTATGTTGTATTAGATACGAAGTCTCTATTTCATGCTGTTATGTTCCACGGAGTATATAATTAAGCATTTTTGTAAAGTGTTTTTAATGGATACACTGCCGGGTATAAAGATTCATGATTTCTCTTTTCAAGAGTTGCTTGAAAATAAACTGAATAACAGTTCAGAGCTTGTTACAGAAATTTTATGTTTTAAATATGTTTAAAACTAAGATGATGCATTACTTATACATTTTTACGTGCTTGTATTTTTCATATTTGCATTATATATACATTTTTTTTTCTTTATAGAGAAACAGCATAAAATATTCGTTTAGAATTACGTGGAAATTTTGTATAAATATTTTAGGAACCTAAATCATATGATGTCGAAATGCTAATACATTCCTGTCATGCCATCAATATTTCATAAAGTGCTTTATCATCTAATATGTGTTTTTCCTTTTCTTATATTTTTTTCGTTGTTGTTTTAATTAGTTAATTTTACTTGCCAGTTAATTTATAGTTCTACAAAAGTTATATAGTAAGAAATAACAAACAGCAAACAATGCCAATTATTGAATGACAACACATGACTTTACACATTGCTAACAGACTGTACAACCGACAGAGTGAAAAATGTTCAAGCCGGGAATCGAACCCGGAAACCTTGGAACAACGCTCCAATGCTCTACTCATTTGTAGAGCATTAGCTAATAACGCTCCAATCTCTCCTACCGCTCTAACACCCATTGGCCAATAACTCTCCAATGCCTCCTTTCCCATTGGCTCTACCCAGGGTAGAGCATTGGAGCGTTATTCCTAGGGTCCGGGTTCGATTCCCGATTTGGACATTTTTCACTCTGTCGCTTGCTCGCTTTGTTAGCAGCGTGTAAATTCACGAATTGAAAATTCGTTAATAAAGTATTTTACAAAAGTCTGAAAGCCCATAAAAACAGTTAAAAAGTCTCTTAGTTGGAAAATATTTATAAGAACTTCAGGTTATTTTTAAAAGGTTATTTCAGGTTATTTTTAAAGGATTATTTCAGGTTATTCTTTCATGTCTCTTAGTTGGAGAAAATATTTATAAGAATTTCAGGTTGTTTTTAAAGGGAAAAAACTATACTTTTTTAATGATTTTGTTTAAAACAATACTTAAGATCTTTGTTATTTGACAGACTTCCTCATAAAACTCTATAAATGGCAGAAATGCAGTACCGTATGCGTTATGAATTACGTCGTAAATCAATTATTATAAAGTTTTTAAAAATATGGATTTAAAAAAAAATACTATATTGCAGATACATCAAAACCTCTGAATAGCGGACACCTCGAAAAGGCGGAAATTGTCTGCTATTTGGAGGTGCTCACTTTTCAGAGATAAAAATATTCAAATATATAAATATTTTTACGTATTTAATTTTTTATGCTGTGGATTGAAAAAGGTGTATTCTAAATAGAGGTTTCCTATATTTGAAAGTGTTCGTTATGGAAGTTTTACTGTATTAAATAAAATTTCATTTGAATTCTACAAAAGCTGACTATTATTTTAATTCTCTAAATTTCTTTTGAAACTTTACTCCGAAATTGCTTTTAACTTTTCATCTGGACTTAAACGGTAAATCATTGATGATTTTGGTTGTTTGAAAAAATTATCAGTATTCATATCCTTATAAACATTGATTGGAATTGTATTAGTAGAAAATGAAGAACATTGTAAAAAAATCAATAAATGAAAGAAAGAAAGAAATCAAGGTTATATTAACTTGGGAAACGGGAATTTTTTATGACTCTATCCTTAAATCGAGAAAAAAAATCTGAAAGAGGATCAGAAAATATTATTACTAAATTATTAAACAATACATTCGTAGTATCCTTTATATATACTATGTACCACGACCGTAAAAAAACGAAAGATGTAAAACTCCGAACAACGCAATCTAGGATTTGTCATAAAGCGCAGAGCTATAAAAAGCCTTACATATTGTAAAATATTCGGAATAAAGTTATGTTTTTATGTAGTGTAAGTTATAATAAAACTTGCAAATGCTTCTCCAAAAATCGAGATTCACTATATTAGCAAAGATCAGGAAAATAGAATCAGTGTCAATAATAATAAACAAAAATTACTCGCAATAAAAATTACTTGCATAAAATTACTCGCAAAAATTTATGAAATATTTTGTGCTTTTAAACTCGATGTTATAACTTTACAAATATCAGGCAAGTAAGTGAGTTTTTATGGAAATATTTATGGCTGTCCCCTCAGTTATCCGAGGGCAAGATTTATTATTCCCACAGCTTGAATAAAACAAAAAAAAAAGTTTTTTTTTTTCGAGGGAAAGAATTTTACAGCTTATAAAAATCTTTGTTGGTACACAAAAATGTTGGATAAAAAGCTTTAAATATTTTCTCTGCATGTGAAATATTCTTTAAATTATGTTTGTTTAAAAATGTTTCCACATAATAAGTTTTGATTAAAAAGTGTTTTGAGTTTCTACTAAATCAGCGCAAAGAGAATATTTATGAAATGTGTGTATAATATGAAGTTGTATAATTATGTTGGATTCGAAATAGAAATTTATAACTAATCTACTTTTTCAAAATATTAATGAACTTTTTATTTAAATTGGTAATTTCGGTTAAAATTAAATAAAACAATGACGAAGATATCATTAAGTGGGAGATTTTAATTATGAAACTAGTTAACTGTGATCCGTTAAATATACAAATTATATGTTCATTAATTTTAAGACTTCAAGAAATTTTACGCGCCAAATAGATTATGACAATATTTATGTTACTTTCTAATGCATGTTCTTTCTGACTTTTTTTTCAAAATGCTTTATGACTTTATAACCCTTTAAGACCGTAAATATTTTTATCTTCAAATTCAGTACCTTTTCAGTTTTTAGGTAGCCACTGTTTCTACAGGCATTGGAAAAAATCATTAAACTCAGCTTCCTCCTCCCCCAACCGCGGGGCAACACCCGTACAGTCGTACTGGTTATACCCGGTTCAGATTGGATATTTAAGATATCTCAGACAGCCGAAGTCACTGAGAGAATTCCACAAACTATCACACCCGTACAGTCGTTCTGGTTATACCGCGTTCAGATCGGATATCTAAGATATCTTAGACATCCGAACTCACTGAGAGAGTTCCACAAACTCTCTCCGTGAGTTCGAACTTTCTATGGCTATATACACTATACAGCCCACTACCACTCACTTTGAATGGCTGTGGAGGTTCGCTTTAACTGATTGGCTGTTGAGGCTGGATTTAACTTATACGCATGCGCACACAGCATTTGTTCAGATTTCAGACACAGTGACGTTCAATGAGTTATCATAGATGACTTTTGCGATATGAACAGGTGCTCTAATTCTGGGATGTATCACCTCCAAAATGGCGGTCAGGGTTAACTTAAATATTCAATCTGAACGGGGTATTAGGTTTTTTTGTGCAACCACTCTCCTATACGATCGGATGGGTTAGGCTTTTTATATGTAAACGTCACCTACAATTTTCTTTGAGTGGGATTTTCCCTCATTCAGAGTTTATCGCAGAAGAAACTTTATTTAACCATCGTAATTACCAATTTATAATTTACAAAAAAAATAAATATACAGGTAAGGAAATAAAAATTTTAATGTTATATAAATTTACAATGAGCATATTTAAAGCAATTCTTAGTTTTTTAGAGCGATAAGCACCCATTACATTTTTACAACTTGTTTTTGAATGGCTTTTACAGTTTTCATAAAGTCTCTTACCCCGATGTCTTAAAATGTCCGCAGTGTGGAAAGTGATTGTACCCATCATATCTTTCATCAGCACATTTTTTTTTGCTGGGTGGGTTATAATATTTTGACATCTTAATTGTATTACAAATGTGCACAGTTTAGCAGGAAGCGCTCCTTTTATTTATACCTTGAAATTCACAAACATAAATATAGGTAAGAAAATTTCGCTTACATGTTTTCATCATTGGAAACACCATCGACAATATTTCACATTTAATCCAGCGATTTGATGTTGCTTTCGACCATCGACACACGCGGCACTATTTAGCTATTTTAAATAAGAAAAATAAATATTAATTAAATGTTAATCCTTTTGAGTATTGTGTGAAAGCATTCCTTTTTTAGAGAGGGACTCCAGTTAAGTATAACTTGGACTACATATTTCATTCTCTAGATTACATATGATTGTGGATATAAGATTCAAACATTTTAAGCGGGCTAAAGAACAACCCGCCTATTAAGAAATACAACTACATAACTAAATAATAGAAGGGACAAAGAGATTTGTACATAAAATCATATATAAAGAAGAAAATTCCTTACGCGGCAAAAACATATGTGAATGTCTGGAAAGAAAAGTCAAAGGTTTTTTATCTAAATGACCTAGAAAAGTTTTTATGAAGAGTTCGTATCAGGGTTTATTCTGCATAACAAATTGTAGAAGCTTGATCTGCGTCACTTTCATCAATCTATTCTGTTTTCTTCTAACTCTCATATAATACAAACAGATCTCCGAAATTAGTGGTCACGAATATTTTGCAAAGATATGCTAATTAATTACAGTGACTGTGTAGTATATACAGTGAAATTTTAGCTAGTAACTTCGTATTTGGGATAGATCTCTCCTAAGTGTTTCCTCTTCGACAAGTTATTCCAACTACTTACTTCCCAACCAGAAGAGATTGTTCTTGAAATTCAGTTTTCGACTTTAGTTTTCGATACAGCCACAGACATAGAGGCTCATCTATTTGGTTAGATGAATATTTCCATACTTCAAATAAAGAAGCATAGGGATCCACGAGATTTCATTAGATTATATTGTGATATTCTAAGCGAATATTTAGGTTCTAAAATAAATAGCTTCGAGAAAGCTGTGAGCTGAGTTAAATACTTCAAAAATCAGCCTTTTTGGGAAAGGATTTTCGACTCTTAGTTTTCCTTAGTTGAATTTAGCTTCGAACCATCTGAATTCAGTCTATCCATTCCATTGTTGATTTTTCCTCCTTATGGCTAAAATAAATTTGTTGCATTTGTCAAATTTGGTGGAATGTCCACTTTACAAATTAACAACACCCAAAGAGTTGTTACATGCTTTTGAAAAGAAAAATTGAAGATTGATTATAAAGGTGGAAGAACGATAAAAATCGACGATCGTTAAAGAAAGGACGATGAATAACTATCATCATAATATCTGTTACTATCATCGTTTTGCCCTCTGACGCACACACACATGCATAAACATGTATGTGGGTAACGTGTAAAACACACCACAACAGACGTGTCACCACAACAGAGATTCTTCAAATACAAATGTAAACAATAAGGTTTAATAAAAAACAAAATATACAACTGAAGATTCATTCAACATATGACTAGATTATTATAAATGAGCAATAACAACTTTCAGTATTTCAATAAATACATCATTCGCAAGCTTCTCTAAGCCTTGCGTCAAAAACCAACCAACTGCTTTGGCTAAAATCTATAGAACTTTCGTTCCTTCTTGCGCGTTTTCCTTTTTCTATAGCTTGAACTCATATTCGTGCTCACATTTATATCAGCTCGTGCACTACAAAATGTTTTCTATAGATTATGGCGTACGCAGCATTTATCGTTCATTTGCAGAGACGTACAAAAGAATTCGGTTAACGGAACTGACTATGGATCGATAATTGCTGGAAGAGGATTTTCTTCTGTGGTATGCATCTTTTAACTTATGTAATTTTTAGTGTATTACGTGGTATGGATAAATTCTATAGATTATATATGCAGGGCTTCACGAAAGTATTCGCACACATTACCGGATATGGACAGAAATTGCTGAAAATTGATTTTTACTGCGTTATGTGTGTTTTAAATTACTTGTTTAGATATCTCATTTCATTGTATGAGAAAATAAAATTTCTTAATAATATTCTACTAGTGTTGAAATGTGGGGAAGAGTTTCGTATCCTGCGCCGTTTGGCGTGGTTGGCGAAAAAATCAAAAAAGCGCCGAAAGGTCGTTTTAGCATCTTGCCCAATTTGTATTTTATTTATACTGTATTTTAATTATATTTTAATTATATTACTTAAATATTATCATATATAGATTATTATATTATTATTATATTATAATATGATATATAATAATATATAATAATATATTGCATATTATAATAGTATATTATATATAAATATTATATATTATTTATTTTTATTTTTATTTATTCATATTATATTATATTATATTATATTATATTATATTATATTTATAAATTTAACAAATTATTTTGCCAAATGCTAAAAGAGACGCAGCAGCCACATCGAAATATTTATCGCTAAAAGAAACTCGCCAAATTTTTTCGTCTTACGGGACTATTCCCTAAAAGTTTTTCATAATATATTCTTGATGAATGAGTTTTTGTTCTTGTATCTGATTATAATGGATTAACAATATTCTTTAAAATGGCTTTGTTCTGAGCGAATATTCGTAATGAACGTTTACATATATTTTACGTTCAGTTTTTATCAAAAAATAATTTTACTTTCATCTTTGTTTTCGTAGATACATGATTCATACAAATACATTTATTTTCATATCATCTTCTAATTAATGTAAAAAATTTAAATCCTTTGTTAGTGATTTTTTATTATAAATTATAATGATTCATGATTCTTAGTTAATAAATAGTTTTCCTTAGCTTAATTTTTTTCATCTTTTTAATAAGAATTTATATGTAATTCACTTTCAGATGATGACAAGAAACATTTTTATTTTCATTATTTGTGTTTTCATAAATAAATGACGCGTTGAAATGCGTATGTTTTTACATCCTCTTCTAATTAATGTGAAAATATTTAAATACTAAATTTTATTTGTGATCCTTTTAACGTAAATTATAATGACTCACGTTTCTTAATTCATAAATATTTCTCTTTTTCATAAATGTAAATTTTTAATCAGCATTTATAAGTACATATTTCATTTTTAGATGCTTCCTATTCCGGCCACGTCTCCTTTACTATTTTAAACAATAAGAAAATCCCTCTAACATTTGTCAGTACCTCATAATCTGAAATATTAAAGACTGATGTTTTTGATTTTGTGTGTTTGCTTGAAGAAACCAACTGAGTGTAAAAGTACAGGATTTATGCAGGAAAATACAAAAATAGCTGAAATTATGCGCTCTGAAGATACTTTTACGATTTTTTGCTATTTCTTTGGTTAAAAAATAAAATAAAACTTACAAAATCAGATAAAACCTTTAAATGTATCTATTTTATTCGTTGACAGTTTATCTATATGTAATGCAATTTAGGAAACAAATATATTTCAAATTTAGCATTCAAACTTTCGGAAAGCAAACAATCGGTTAAGTTGAGTAGAGTACAGTTGTTGATTGATTTACGGACAGGAGAAATAAACCCAATACTAAAAGCACCTTTATAAATGGGTAGCGACATACATACAGTAAAAGAGTGACATCTTTATGGCTCCATTAATAGGGTGTCCCAAAAGTCCTTAGCACATTTTAAAATTCAATAAAAGATCAAGCAATTGGCGTACGAGAGTAAGGTTTGGACGAAAATGCGTCTTGTGATCTAGAATTTTGTTTAAGCAAATAAAATAATTGGTTCCAAGAATTTCTCATAGATGGTGCTATTTTACAGTCACATTTCTCGAAAAATTGATAAAAGAAACTGGAATCGAGTGTATACCATTTAATCATATTCCAACCAAGTCACCAGATGTGACTTGGTTGGAATGTGGTCTGGAAATGAGTGGTGGAGGAATGAAACAATATCCCATTTCCAGTTTTACAAAAAGTCCTACTATCTTGCTGAAATCCCGCTGCAATACGGTAGTCCACAACAAGGGCTGCCAGGTAGAACATTTTAAAAAATAATTGTTTTAATTTATGTATTTTATTTTTGTTGTCAAAATCGTTCCCAATATGTGTAAACACCCTCTGTAATAATAAAGGTAAAACTTTATGTATGTGTTTTTATGGAAAATAGCTCCGCATATGCCCGGTTTATAAAATAAAGGCTACACAAATAAAGCTGTACCAAAGTGTAGTGTAAGAATTCCAAATTATTAAGTCTTGCGTCTCAATATATATTTATAATGTGAACTGAAATCGAAGAAAAATTATTATGGATAATGACAAAATGATCACACGTGTGTATTTTTCTGATATTTTGATTGAATAAAAGTAATATCTATTGTTGTAAGAACTGTTTAAAATTATACAATTATTTCTCTTCAGCATTCTCTTTAGTATATTTTTTTAAATGAAGTAATCAATTATTTTTTACCGAGATTTATTGTTCTAAGATTCAGCCGAGTTAAATTTACTTTTAATTATTTTTTGAAAAAAAAAATAGCATCAAAATTACATAATTTTAAAGTGAGGGCTACAGACACTTTATAAATCCAAATGCATTTATATATTCTGTATTAATTTTTACTTACATTTTGAGTTTCTTTTGCGCTAAGGTCCTTAAATGTCAAAATAACGATATAATGATTCGAAGACAGCTATTTAACATCATACAAAGTAAAAATTACCAAACATAAATTAAAATTACATTTTTTTTAATTAAATTTTATAATGATATTGGGTTGTTCGGAAAGTTCTTTCCGTTTGGAAAAGTTGGTTCGTACCGGAAAATTCTACACTGTTAAAAATTTGCAGCGAACTGTCCAGTCATTTGACCGTTTTTAGAGAAAACGGTTAAGTAACCGTAATTTAACTCTATTCTGACCATAATATAGGCGATAATATGGTCAGAATATAGTTAAATTACGATTATGTAACCGTGTTCTGCAAAAACGGTCAAATGACTGGACAATTTGCTGCAAATTTTTAACAGAGTATCATTTAATTATTAGACATTAATTTCGATGTCTAATGTTTGATAATCGACGAGCAGAATTTTCCGGTACGAATTTGTTTTCTCAAACGGAAGGAACTCTCCGAACAACCCAATATTTTTATGAGCATGAAATAAAAAGTTGCAAAGTATTTCTTTTACTTAAATCTGAAATTAGAGCATAAAATTTGAAAAACCGAACAAAACAAACATATTCATGAAGAGGAAGAATGATTGGAATGAAAGGACATTTGAGAATCCAAGGACGGTAAATCGGCCGTAAAAGCTTTCATTGATTTAGCTGATAGATATAAGAAAAGAAAAGCTGGGAGCCTAAGAAATTCAACAAATATTGAAGTATGCAACCGTGCTTACAGCTTAAGTTAAAAAATCTCCCTAAAGAAATGTGCCGGCCATAAACTTCAAATATAACATACCGGGTGAACCAAAAGTTCGTTAAAACTTTAAAAATGTTAAAAAAAAACCTCAAACTCAAAAAATAACTTTTTCATCAAATTGATCAATACATATACAGGGATACGATCAATACAATACAATACATATACCCTGTATATGATCAAAAAGGATAAAAAACAAGAAAGAAAAATCATGCGTCAAGCATAGATTATGTAACACTTTCCAACACTTCCAAAATAATTTTACTTTGGAAAATGCATAACATATTTTAAAAATACAATTTCAGGGATTACCAACAATATTCGGAAAAAGATCCGATTTTTTTTGTGCAGCTCTGTATATGATCTATAGATTTGTATATATACTACATAGAATGCTAAATTTTAATTCAATTAAGAAACGTGTAGCACAGTTTAAATTTCCCTTTCTGTAATTTTCGTCAATAAACGGAAATGTGCTCGAGAGCTTTTGTGCTGCCCCGTATCTCATCTATAGAATTTATATACACCAAGTAATAGACAAAAAATGAATTAAATTTAAAAACGCGTTCAGCATCTGAAAAAGCACTTCCAGCAATTATTGTTAGCAGACAGTGCAAAATTATTTTGTGTGTCCCTGTAAATGAATGATGAATGCTAATAAACACAAAATTCTATAGTAAGCCTCTTGAAATGCACTTTAGTGATATCTGATATATATCAATTTCAACATGTTTAAAATAGTGAAACATTATTAAAATAAACCGCAAACGATTCTTCTCCATAGACCGTAATGTAACGGGATTCTTTTGAGTGTCCCTGTAAATGAACTATAAGTGCTATCCACACACTATTCTATAGTAAGCCTCTTGTAGTGCACCGGAGTGATATATATCGATTTCAATGTGTTTGAAATTGTGTAATATCATTAAAATAATTCGCAAACGTTTTTTCTCCCTAGACCGTAATGTAATGGAATTATTTTGAGTGTCTCTGTAAAAAAACTATAAGAGCTACACACTTCATTTTTAATACCGAACATGCCATAGTAAACCTCAATAACATATATCAATTGCATGACAATCCGAATATATTTACGCGAGTTAGAGCACGTACCGACAGACAGACGGCAGACAGACACACAAACCGAATTTATAAACATGTTTCAACTATGTTGGAAAGTGTTAAAAAGGGGGCATTTACAATAACTCAGCAGATAGATAAGAAGAATCAAAGTTAATCGTTGCCAACATTATTACTATTTACTGAAACTAACTTGTCCGAAACTAATATGGAAATACTCAAAAGATTGTCCTTTCTTAAATATTGTACAATAGACAAAATGGGCCCCTATCCAGACAAAGAGTCTTACAGAAACTTGTGCGGAAAACAATATTCAAGATTTTTTTTAATCTTACAGTAACACGGTTAATAACTTTTTGCAGCCCTGACAATTTAAAAGTCATATGTTGAATGCTCCACCAGTGGAGTCACTAGAGTACAAAGGGTTAATTTATTTAGATGAAGTTTTAGAAAACTCAAGTGAAGAAGAAAGGTGTGCTTATCTTCTTGGATTAAGTTTGTCTTTAATAGATCTCAACAAGCATTAACTTCATTTTTATACTGCTATAAATGTAAAGGTAAAACTGTAAAAAAAAAAAAAAATCTATTTTTATTAAAAAACAATATTTATTGCTAAAGAAGTCTTTTATTGATTAACTAATTGATTTAAATTAGTTTAAAACAAAAAAGATAATTTGGCAGCCTAGATTCGCAAATGTTTTATTGTGCGTCGGTGGCTCAGCTAGTAAAGAAAAATATATATTAGCATCACAGATATATTTAATTAAATAAATTATATTTAAAAATAGAATCTATATGCATTTGCCTATTTTACCATTCCAAATCTTTAATACATCCCCATCGTGCATAAACTTTTCCGATATGCGTATGAAATCGAAAAATGAAAAGGGGGTTAAGAAATATTGATCACGATTGTTTGCAAATACATTACTTTTGTTTTATTCATGTATTTTGTACGCATATTTTTATAAGCCACCATTCAAGTCGAGTTTGAATATATTATTGATCTGAAACCGAAAAATCTTTTCGGAAGCATTTCTTTCTTTGCAAATATAAAACGAAGAATTCAATACTTGTATGTATTTATTTTATTTGTTTGGAACTATCATTTTTTACAATTCTGCTTAAAGACATTTTCTGTCATTCTGATTTTATTGGTTTTATTGAATTAATTTAAAAAGAAGAAATGCTTATAAAATTCATTTATTGACGTGTAACAGAACTTTTGTGCATTGCATTACTTATGAACGTACTTATGAATAAGTGTGAAATTTTTAATTGTTTATGTGTAGAATTTTAAGTAATATTAATATTAATGTCAATGTCTTGAAAAGGGGCAGATTGAAAAAGTAAAATTTTAAACAAGTGGAATACGGTAAAAATTAAATTAAATTATATTTTTAAATATAAATTTAGCATTATTATAAAATGATAAAAGATCAGATGTATGATGCACATCACTCTGAGGTTAATTTTCATTTTTTATATAGAAAATCAAATAAATAATTCGTGAATATTATAATAAATTATAATAAATTATAATAAATTAATGATAAACATTTTAGAAAATATCGTAATAATACTGGAGAAAAGTCACTTATTGAACAATAAATATGATACATTTTTCGACACGTTACATGAAATAAATGCTATGTTGCCCTTAGGTGGTTTGAAATTTGTTTAGTAAGAATTAAAAACAATAAAATATTATTAAAAAGGAAGAGATATTGGGCAAGATATGCTCCAAAAATAATGTACGCTGGTAATGTGTACATATTAATTTAATTTAATTTTTAAATTTAGAATCTGCTAGTGTAATAGCTCTAAGAAAAACTATTTTTGGAACACTATTCCTTATATTGTCCGTATATTGGTCAATCTTGGCATGATATATTGAACCAACATTGAGCTCTTTACATTTTCCCAATATTTCTTCAATAGTATCATGAAATATTTCAACTTTTCACTGTCAATATTTCTGAAATAATGGCGTTTCATTACAAATATTTCCAATGTTAAACCTATATTTAACCATTTTTTCTATTTTCTTGGAATATTGTTCCTTATATTGGCAGTATATTGGCCAATATTGTCATGACATATTGAACCAACATTGGACTTTTTACATTTTTCCAATATTTCTTTAATATTGTCATGAAATATTTCGCCGTTTCACTGCAAATATTTCTGAAATAATGGCAATTCATTGCAAATATTTCTAATGTTAAACCTACATTTAACAAATACTTCTATTTTCTAGCAAATAGATCCTATAAATGCAATATTTGCGTAATAATGGGGCCTCAATATAACTAATGTAACTAAATAGTGAATTGCCACTTGGGATATTCTACCGATCAACTGAAATTTATATTTTTTGACCTGAATTTTAATTTTGTTTAATTTTATCTTTTACAGACCTGTTTACTTTTTAAATGAATAAATGAAATAAAAAATAAAAGAAAATCAGAAACTTTTGTGACATAAACTAAAAGCATATCGCTTTTTTATGACTTTTGCAGCGTGAACAACTTTTAATTATTATTATTATTATTGTTGTTGTTGTTGTTGTTGTTTTATGTGTGTGTGTTATTTTACTGATTAAAATAAATTAAGATTTTTGAGTGATCTGCCTTTGGTAGGAAAATTTTTAAGTTATAAAAGACATTATGCATACCTTTTACTTTATTTATTCGGTACTTCTCCATTATCCCGTCGACCACTTTTCATAAAAAATATTATCTCCAAACTATAGTATTTTTGCGCCAAAAATGCACTCCCATTCACTTGACATCAGAAGCATTAAACTTTGTTTGTTATGTCATGAAGCGGTTTTAATTCGACATTTACCTGTATTTTTCATTATGTTTTACCGATTTATTAGCAATTTAGTTAATTAAATAACAATTGCGTCTTTAAATGGCTGTGCCATGATATTAAAAGAGAAAATGAATCTCGTTTAATTATTTATTAAAAGAGAAAATGCATTGAAAAAATGTTCGTTGCATAGTTACGTGCAAGAGATCAATTTCAACTGACGTCACAAACATTTATTCACCAGCCGAGAAGGATAATTAAGAAAAATAATGTAAATAAATAAATATCCAAGATTTTTTTTTTCATTAATATATTGTAAATTTTTTGTGTCTAAACTTACTGATAGTTGACACTTTGGTGAGTGGGGCTTTTCCGAATTTATTTTATTTTATTTATTTACTTATTTATTTTGATATTCCAATGGCAATATTCTTCCATTTGTTTATTTCGTGTTATTGTTTGGCGATAATTTTTTATTATGAAAAGTGGTCGACGGGATAATGGAGAGGTACCATTTAATCTTCCAAAATTTAAAAGGGTGAATATTTTCTTTAATAAAGATAATACGAATTATGAAGTAAAATTTAATTTCCCATTTCTTCTACTTAAAAAAAAGAAGAAGATACGGCAACTTGTAATGATTTTAGCTGAACTATTTAATATTTTAATTCCGTTTAATTTAAACATATCCTTAATATCAAGATTAATATAAAAATATTTTAAATTTAAAGGACTTAAATACTACATTTTAAAATAGTATTATTCATAATTGGAAATAAAAAAGATTTGCCGTAGGTAAATGATTTTATTCTTTTAATAAAATTTATATTTCACTTAAGAAATTTTACTAATTTTTAATTTGGATGGAATTGTAATTACAGATAAAAGGTGCATAGTAGGAATTCAATTACATAAATTTACATTCTATTAATAAATTGAATATTTTATTTTTTTTAAATGTTAGTCGAGTTGTATTCACAAAATCCATTTTCTTGTCTAAAAAAGTTTAATTTTCGAATGAGCGGTTTTCGTGTATGCAGGTGAAGTAAGCAAGACTTCTACTGTAGACAAAATTTTGAAGTATCAGAAGCGATTTATATGGGGAAAGTAATTTCTGTGAATACGAAAATCAGATAAACAATCTTAGTCGTGCCATTTATCATAACAGTATCAGATAACTATACATCAGAAAAATTATGATAATCAGTTATCTGAATCTGATACTTTTATTTATTATTTTTTTATCTAATTTCTAAGTCATAATGTAAGTAACTGACAATTTTTTTAATCATTTAAAGAATAAACGTAATTAATTTATTTTGAAAAAATATACAGTCAATATATCTCTTTTCTGTAACAAAAATAATATGGAATAATTAGTAGTAAATATCTATCGTATTAAATGTTTCAGAAATGAAATTTGAATAGAATTATTAAAATCTGGAATCAGAATTCCAATTAATTTGAAAAATATTCAAAGTAAACTGACACAGAAAGAAATACATGGGATTTTTCTTTTAAATCAAAGATTTTAAAGATCGTAATTGCACTGCATCAGATAATAGCATACAAAATTATGTTAATGGCCAGTATTTTAAAGAAGTCTTATAAGAGGGCAAAGAAAACGTTATTATTAAGTAATAAAAATTATTCATTAATACATGGAAGGAATTCCAATTAAATTTTATGATTAGGAAAACAAATTCCATAAAATTATTCTATTAAGAGTATTATAAAGTAATACTTAGTTAACGATACTTTAATGTTTAAACAGAACATTATTCCTAATTCATAATTTGTCTTATTCCTTACTTTAAAAGTTAAAGAGATGAAATATTTTTGCAAAGCAAAATACAAAATCAGTACCAGCCTGTAAAAAATTAAATAATAATAAAATATACGGAAACTTAAAAAATAGCGATAAATTCTAAATTACTTATGAAGAAATTAAGTAATTAGATTTCTGTTCTTTTTTATATAGTTAAGGTTGTTAACGGTAATAACGGAAACGTTTAATGCATTAAAGTCATCGAAACAAATCACGATTTTATTTTACTTTACTTTGCACAATATTACTCTGTATAAATAAAAGTAAACAATAAATAAGGATCAAGATTATGTAATATTCATGTTTCTATTTTAAATATTTAAAAATATGTGTTCAGTTAATAAGAAAAAAAAATGGTTTTCTCAGGAACGTTTTTTCAAAATGTTATATTCACTAAATAAGTACAAAGAACTAGGTTTTAAGACAGAAAGAAATTTAAATACAGATATTTCATATCCTAAAAGGGATTTCTCAGAGGAGAAACCACGTTTGTGGAGAATAGATGTCCTACCCGGCCCCTTTATTATGGTCTTGAAAAAATACATTGTTAAGCTGGAGCTGAACCGCCTCTAAGCGCGACAAGGGGGCCTGATGAAAATTAAATGAGTTAACAAAATATAATGAAAACAAACTATGGTCAATGACCAGATCACCTATAGGCTGGCCCTGCCAGAGAAAAACCCTCCATCAAGGCTTCACTAGATACCGGGCTTGCTCATTCATTGTCATGACGTCACAAAAGGTGGCTGGCCGCGACCAGCGATTGGTGCAAAGCGACGAGCCCGTCGTTTTGTGCCAATCGCTGGTAGCGGCCAGCCACCTTTTGTGACGTCATGATAATTAATGAGCAAGCCCGGTATCTAGTGTAGCCTAGAGCTCCTATAATACAGGTTGAATCATACAGCCATTTAATGACCCAGCGGACCAAAAACCAAGCTAAAACCGGTTAGCTTACCGTACTAGTGGACGGCGAGTGACAGTAACGGGGACGTTGAACACCTGCTCAGGCAGTTTCCTCAGCTAGGTCACAAGGTCACAGGGTTTCAGCTAGGTCACAATATGGCGGTTATTTTGGGCAACAGAATGAATATGCGTCAGCTCCCCTTATAGGAGCCTTAGTGTAGCCCTGCCTCCATGCGACAGACAACAGGACTCGTGTATTCGAAATGACAGCTGACGACTACAGTGGTGGAAAAAATTATAAAGCCACTTGAAACTATGATATAATTAAAAAACAAAATATAGAACATTTATGAAATTTCATACATATATATTATATGCTACAAGGAAGTAAAGGAAAAAATAAATACATTAATAACTACATTAAAAAAAAGATTAATAGACTTAAGAAAATTTTCTGTACAAAGAAAGTTGGAAACAATTATAAAGTCGATACATTTATTTCATCAATAATCGATGTGAGATCCAATTTTTCCGATGACTTTGACTAGTCTTTTGTACATTGAATCTATCAGACCACACAAAGTACTTGCATCAATATTGTTCCAGCAGTTTTTAAAAGCATTCATCAAATCTAACTTTAAATTGAATTTTCGTCCATTTTTGTAAACATTTCAAGCTAAAATTCCCCAATGAATTTCTATTACATTCAGATCGGGTCTATGAGCTGGCCATTGAAGGCATTTCACCTGATTAGCTTCCAGCCAAGATTTAGTTGACTTCGAAACATGAACGGAAGCGTTGTCCTGCTGAAATGTCCAGTCATCTGAAGTTATAAGAGGAGCAAATGGGTAATAAATTATCTCCTAACATTTCTAGATACATAACCGAATTCATTTTGTTATGCATGAAAACAATTGGAGTGGTTCCACAGGCAGTAAATGCAGCCCAAACCATTACCGAGCCACCTCCAAATTGACGCTTTGAAAAAATATCAGGCTCATGTCGTAAATCATGCCAAAAATATTTATAGCCGTCGGGTCCATCGAAACTAAATTTCTTTTCATCGGGAAAGACAGCATCTCTCCAATTTGTGCCTTCGGTTACATGTTTTCGTGCAAAGTCTAAGCGAGCATTTTTGTGGTACTTAAAAAGAGGTGGTTTTCCTTTAATTTTTTTTAATTGAACAATGGAATTGTTACTTAAAACATTTCTTACCGCTCGGCTTGTACATGGTAATTGTAACTGTTCTTGAATTTGAGCAGACGACATTTTTCGTCCGCAAACTAGCTTCCGGATTTGTCTTGATTGCCTTACAGTTAAGGATTTCGGTCTCCCTGTATGCTTCTTACTGCCATAATCTTCGGGATTTCTGAGAAAACTGTTTACTGCAGCCTTGGACCTTCCTATTTTTCTTGCAATATTAGAACCAGACATTCCAGCTTCATTTAAAGTTAATATTTTAATTTGTTCACCATCGGATAACTTTTTTCCTCTTGGCATGGTATTAAACAAACCAAATACAAAATTGATGCACGTAACGCGTTTACATTTGTCTAAACTTTCATGGCGACCTATTTTCTCAAGTCTGGCATTATGCCAAATGAGGCTAGAACCATCGGCTTTATACTTTTTTCCAAGTTGTTTTCCATTGGTTGTAAGAAATTAGCATAATTTATGTTCCCCCTTCCGTTTTTCTAAATAAAGTTTATGTGTATTATTGCAATGTTGATCATGCAAATGAAAATAGAATTTACGTTATCAACAATTCCATTACTTTTTGAATTTTGTAAATTTTTCTATCGGCTTTATTGTCTGAGTGCAACGAAGACTCATACACAGCGCAGTATTACTTTGCCCCATATATAGCTACGATGGATATTAAAACCTTTCGTCAAGCATAACTCAAAAAATATTTAACAGATTTCGTTCAAATTTTCACAGCAGGTACATATAAAGGTGACAACGACGTCTATTTATTACCAAGAATAAGTGTCAAACCGTTTGGAAGTTATATTAAAAAAATAGATAAAAAAGCACAATTAAAGTACATACGTCACTAAATTTTGTGCGTACGTCATTTTCACCGGTGGGAATTTTCGTAGACAATCGGAATTGAAAAGTTCATGGAGTACATGGAGCAAAAAAATATGCAAGCACTAATATTCAGCATAATAAAATATATTTCAATTTAATAAAAATGGAAAGTTAATCTGGAATTTTTTCTGTTTGAAAAGTATTAGAGATTAGTAAGAGTAGTATTAGTATTAGAGATTTGGCGTAAATCACACCATTAGCAGCTTTTTTATTTCGCGTGTGTATGTTAGGAACAATTCTTTGATGTTTAAATAAAAAGTTTCGATTTGTGGCATTATTTCATATTTTCTTTTCCTTTTTAGTATTTTAAATGGAATTAGTGAAAGACGTGTATTTTAAATTAAATGAGTGAAAGACGTGTATTTTTAATGTATGTATTTCAAATGAAATCAGTGAAAGATTTATATTTAAATGAAATGAATGCAATATGAAGATGTTATTAGAAAAATATTTGGCGATTTATCAACTGCGCCAAGTTAACATAAAAGTACCAATACATATGTGGGTACTTCTCTATTATCCCGTCGACCACTTTTCATAACAAAAAACTATCGCCAAATAAACGGGAGAACGTTGTCATTGAAATATCAAAATAAATAAAATATAAGAATTTAAGGACACAATTGTTATTTTAATGAATGAAATAACTAATAAATCAGTAAAACATAATGAAAAATACACGCAAATGTCGCGTTAAAAACCACTTGATGGCATAACAAACACGTATAATGCTTCTGATATCAAGTAAATGGGACTGCATTTTTGGCGTTTAATCTAACAGTTTGGCGATAGTTTTTTGTTATGAAAAGTGGTCGACGGGATAATAGAGCAGTACCTCTATGTGAAATGAAACAAGGCACAGATGTCATATACACACCACTTAGGCGCGATTTTTCCCTCCACCAGCTTGGGGAAAACTTTGTTTTTGAATATTAGTTACAAATAGTGTGACAAATAGTACACGTGATTTTTTATTTCAATATAAATATAAAATAACGTAATAAATGAAACAGCTTCTATTATTTTAAAAAAGGAAATAAAATTAAATAAATAATAGTTTGATATAAATAAAGGCGCATATGTCATATACGCACCACATTGGCGCGATTGCAACAAAATGGCAATTTTATGCCTCACATGGTAACCCGGTTATTTTGTTTCAATTGTTGTTTATTAACTTTTATTTTTTATTTTAATTCTATAAATTGTTTTTATTATATATATCAATATTTATTTATATCAAACTATCATTTATTTATTTTTATTTCCCATATTTGAATAATAGGAGCTATTTCATTTATTACGTTATTTTATTTTTATACTGAAATAAAAAATTACGTGCTATTATTGTAACTAATATTCAAAAACAAAGTTTTCGCCAAATTGGCGGGGGGAAAATCGCGCCAATCTGGTGCGTATATGACATCTGTGCTTAAATTAATATTGATATACATATAAAAATAAACTATTGAATTAAAATAAAAAATAAAAGTAAACAAACACAACAAACAGTTTTCGCCAAAGGGGCGGGGAAAAAATCGCGCCAACGTGGTGAGTATATGGCATCTGTGCCGGGATTTTTACCCTTTTATCTGTGCTTTCGGAAATATAAAAAAATTAAAAAATTCTTATATCAGGTGTATAATGTTTTGCATTTTTATACGGACCACTTCTCCATTATAAGATTTTAAATGCTATTTATATCAGATATTTCTTTCCTGAGATTCCCACAAATTATTTCCGGTAATTTTTTTAGTTCGCTTATTAATTGTTTACAATTTGCCCCCCTGGCAATAACAATTATTTATCACAAAAATGGATACTTCTCTATTATCCCGTCGACCACTTTTCATAACAAAAAACTATCGCCAAACTGTAACGCTGCCATTGAAATATCAAAATAAATAAAATATAAGAATTTAAGGACACAATTGTTATTTTAATGAATGAAATAACTAATAAATCAGTAAAACACAATGAAAAATACACGCAAATGTCGAATTAAAAACCACTTGATGGCATAACAAATACGTATAATGCTTCTGGCATCAAGTGAATGGGACTGTATTTTTGGCGTTTAATCTTACAGTTTGGCGATAGTTTTTTGTTATGAAAAGTGATCGACGGGATAATAGAGAAGTACCCAAAAATGGCTTAGTTTTGTTAAATTTGTTTGTTATGTATTTTCATTTCTTATTAAAATATCGAAAATGGCAATAAAATTTTATTTTAGCACCGTACTTAATTTTTTAAAATGGCTCAAAAACATTGTTTAATAAACGTATATTTGTAAATATTTTAAAAAACATGTTTTTCCGCTCTCTAGAAAAATTTGGTAAGATTCTAAAACTGCCTTTGGCACCAACCAGTACATGATACGGAATTTTTCCCCATTCCGATACACAGAAGAGGTTGGTCACAAACAAGAGTAATAATGCTAGCTACAATATTGTTTTAACTCTATAAGAGTTAGAAACAATAATGATATTAAATTCCCCGATTAGCTTAGGGCCCGATTACGGAACTTTCTCCTAGAAAAAAAGACTGTAGATGTCTTTTACATTTGTTTCGAATGAAGCTCGATCAACAAAGTATTAATTGATAATACAAACAACACTAATATTAACATGGGGGCAAAAGTTTGAATTTAAGTGTATATATTTGGAACCCCCCCCCCCCAACCACCCACCAAAAAAAGAAAAAGAAAGTTACAGATATGAATTTAAAATGGCGTGAAGCCACGCTTTCTGACATAAGAAATTGGCTGCGAACCCGATTACGAAACTTTCACTTAACTTAATAACATGTATCTAATAGCCCTGAGGACAATTCCCCTTCCCAGTTATACGGACCTTGGGGCTTTTTTAAAAAGCTTGACGCAGTTCGGGTTGAAGAAGTTGAGATTTACTGTCAAATGACATAAACTACTATGAAAATAAAACTGGTGAATTATTAATCTGGTTTATGTATGTATTTAAAAAAATTGCATCTGATTACACTTTTTAGATAAATTACTCCTGTTTGCATTTAATAACAGATAAACGGCTTCCGTTTACTAAATTGTTTAAATATTGGGAAGAGTTGGCGAGAGATAGATAAACGGGTAAACAAACGGGTAGACAGACGGGTAGAGAGACGGATAGCGACAGAGATAAGCTAACGGGTAGCGAAACGAATAGACAGACGGGTAGCGAGGCAGGTGAAAAAAAGGGTTGACAGAGGGGTAGTGAGATGGGTAGGGAGACGGGTAGCGTGGTGGATAGAGAGACGAGTACAGAGACGACTTGACAGACGGATAGAGAGAGGGATATATAGACAGACAGACGTGTTGATAGACGGGTAGTGTAACGGGAAGCGAGACAGGTAGAGACAAGATTAAAAAGTCGGATAGAAAGACAGACGGATACTGAGACGGGTATACAGAAGAGTAGAGAGACAGTAGACAGATGAGTTCGGAGAGAGACACAGCTAAGACATACGAGTAGTTAGACTGGTAGACACGTTTGTAGCAAAGCATGTTATCAATGTGGTTTGAAGTATACGAGTTTCTATAAATAGTTATACAAGTAAACAAAGGAAATTTTTTTAATTCAAATATTAAATATTTGATTTAATATTTCAATATTTAATATTTTATTTTTTAATATTTTATTTAGATATTTGTCACAAAGAAAATGTTGCAAAAATTAAATTAAATTTGCGTTAAACTACGCTTGCTAAAATACGGTATTGGCTGCAAATCTGATTATGTGACTTTAAAAATATCGTTTTAAAAGATCCGGCGGTTTTTTTTTAAAAAGTTTTGGGCAATTCCCGCTTAAGAAAATGAGATGATTTGCCAAATGTTATAAAAAAATGCATATGAAAACATAACAGTATATGAATTTATATATGATATTTTGTAATTATATCATTTAATTTGCTATTTTTCATATGTTGTATCTTTATCTATCTCTTGTCTATCATATGCTGTATATTCATTTAGATGCTTGTTGATATCTTCTTTATATCGTAATTGTTAACTTTATGTTCTCAGCAATATCACTCAGACTAATCCCTTTGAGGGAAGTCCTAGTAATTTTTTCCAGCACTGTACTAAGTAACGTTTAAGTGATCTGTGAGAAAAATATAGATTTTAAGTAGTTTTCTGTTAAGAGTATGCCAATTTAGAATACTGGGAAGGATGACAAGCTTCATAATATACCACTGTGCTGTTAGTGATCAGGTGAAGTAGTAATGGAGGTCCGACGCCACTGCGCCACACTCACAAAGGCATGTGTCTGCATATTTAAATTTGTGGAGGTACACTGGAAAAGAACCTTGCATCGTGAGGAATGCTGTTGTGTGTGAGAAGAGGCTGTAGTGTGTCATTGAGACTTTCGGTATTAGGTTATATGTGTGTCGCTCTTGGTTGGTGTTGTCCTAGATTGATTGCATTCCGTGAGTATTTTAGCTTTTTGTAAACTTTTATGTATGCTGGTGGAAGTGGAAGATAGATATTTATATGTGATTTTGCTATTGCTTCTTTTCTTCGAGTGCGCCCGCGGTTTCATTACCTTGAACGCCTATGGGCACTGAGACGTGGCTAAGATCTACTCTGTTTAAGAGGGTCTTTAATTTAAGTTTCATCTCTAGGATTAGCGGATGCTTATTCTGTGGGCATAGATAACCTTCAAACCCGAAATACTGCTACTATAAATGTGGACGAAGGGGTGTGTGGGGTTTTACTGGATTCTGTTTGGTAGACAGAGTTGGGGTTATCTAGTCTGCAGGCCCACTTATGGATGACGGCACCCCTTTCCATGGCGCAAAATGCCGCTGTAAATTTCATTACATCATCTTAAAAAATTCAGTATCTAAAATAAAATAGTCTACAGCAAGTGCCGTCAACAATGTGTCCGCGAGCGCACGTGCACACATAAGCCGTTGTATATTTAAATAGTTAACTAAATATTTGCATTTGTTGGCAATATTTTTCAAATTTTATAAATATTTTGCACTCGTGGTAAATGTTGGTTTTGATTGAAAGAAAAAAAAATGTCTGCCTGAACATTCGCATATATGTGCTGAGGACAAACCGTTAAAAAACTCATTTATCACTGAAAAATACATTGGGACATTATTCCATATTTTGGGGACATTGTTCCATTCTTTGTATCATTGGCAATTGAAAAAATATCTTGTTACATCATGCATAAAAATGTTATTATTATTCAAAAATGCATCTATATTTACCCTATGTAGGATTATGCATGTTTAATGTAGTGTGCATACAACACACGAACAAAAAAATAACTAAATGAGTTAGGCATTACTCCCACGAAAATGCTAAAAAATTCCAAAATCGCCCATTATAGTTAGAAATTGAACGCCTTATCTTACAGCATTGTCAAAATTTTTACTATTATTTTTTATCATCTGCATAGTTAACTGATGCATTTTTATTCCAGTTCATTATTTAAATAATGTTCACAGCGAAACCCAGGTAAGCGGAATAGCTAGAGACAAGAAAATAGCCCGTTTCATACAGATTTACGTCTTATAAAGTAAAACTGCACAGAATTGCTTTGACAGGGATCGTGAAATTTTTCAGTTAAAGATAGAAATCCGTTATACACAGGTTCGGCTTTCACAGGTTTTACTATTATAGCAAAATCTTAAAACACGAAAGCAAACTTGTCAATGTAAAACATGTTTGTCCCTAGCTTGATGCATTTAAGAAATATGGCCTATTTTACCAGTGTTGTTTATCTTATACCCAGTTTTGTGAAATAGTATTTTATTTTTAAGGAAAACAAAATATTATAGTCGCTTGGAAATACGCTTTATATGAATCCCATTGACGTAAAATGAGTTGTTTTCTAAGATACAAATTTCTGAGAGAAATAGAAATAACCAACATAAATAATATATTTAAAATAGAATAGAAGTACGAGACGGATTTGCAGTATCAATGTAATGCGCCCTTTTTGAGAAGACTCCGAGAATAATAAAATATGTTAAAATCCAAGGGTCATAAGATTAAGGAAAATTTAAGAACTCGGCATTCTTTAATATATACTCCATGAAATAAATTTATATACGTGTGTATATTATTTTATATAGTTTTTTATTGTTTTATTATGCATCATGTTAACAAATATTTAGACACCCTTTGTAATTTGTGAAATACTCATGTTTTACAGAAATCAGAAAATATCTTCCCGTACAACAACAATCTTTCTACAGTGATCCCAAAGATCCTGTATTTGTCATATCCTATAAGAACCATCTACTATATATCCATAGAATAAGGGAATCGAATTATACAATGACGTTTTCTATTTAGAAAAAGTCCGAGAATTCGCTTAGCGGACACACATGCACATTAGACTTCTTCCTTAATTCATCTTATCTTCCTTCAAACTATAATTGTCTAAAGTAAATCTCATAAAAATGTCATCCGCAAGACGTTTTTTCGATATCCAGAAGATATCCTAAAACTGTCTACGGGGCAATTTCAACTATCCAGCTGCTTTCGGTTATCCTGCATTTCCTCTGGATGAATTTAGGATGTCAGTGTGTTGTCTTATTTGCCAATCTTAACTGCTTTTTTATTTTAACATCCAAAAGGTTTATTTTTTTAAATCATTTTACAAGAGATTTATGCTAACTGACAGCTTAAGAAAATGTGTTTGATAAACTACACGAATTTTGTAGTGGACTTCAACTGTCTTATAAAAGGATTCTAGTGTTTTGATTGTGGACGTGATTTCACAAGCTAACATTTGTGTGCGCACCAGAGACATCTATAATTTATTTTACTCTAATTTTCGATGAATGCATGTAGCCTTCGTAATTTGTGAGTTTTCTGTGTTTCGTAGCGTATTTATGAAATTTTGACTTCTCTGGTCAGTCAGGAATCGTATATTTGTATTTAACAAAGTTTGCTAGTGATTCTATATTTCAGCGAAGGGCATCCAGTGTATATTCAGGGGTCGATGCAGTTTTTTTTTTCTTGAGGCCCGTTTTGTGGAAATTAAAGGTTATTTTTGTGGAATTTATTATATTTTTGTGAAAAATAACATTTTGCAACAAAAGTTGAAATCCAGTTACTCAAATTCGAACCACGCATTTATTAATAAAAACTTTTAAAAATCCTTTTGATGAAGTTTTCCTTTCTGATAAACTTGTTTGTTTACAAATTAAACATTTCAAAACGTCACAAAATAATAAATAAATTAATAAATAGTAAGTTTTCATAGAATAGAATTTTTTGAAAGGGCCTCTCTTATTAAAAGGAATTTTGTGAAGGGGTTGGTTTTATAAGGAATTTTGTGAATGGGCCCATTTTTTCAAATTAATTTTTGTGAAGAGGCCCATTTTATTAAATTGATTTTTGTGAAGGGGGTCATTTTATTAAATTGATTTTTGTGAAGGGGTAATAAATAGGCCCCAAATTTTCTCTGGATCGACCCTTTGTATTAAATTCAATATTGGAGTATCCCGTCAGTATTCTCTGCGTAAGTGAATCTTTGATTAATGAAACTCTTCTCAAATAATTTTGATAGTTATTCAAAGTGAATTGCATTTTTTATAGTTGATTTCTTTGGGAAAGAGTGTTCAGTTTAGGTGTAATCGATAGAGACTCTGAAACTAACCCAGTCCGCTTATTTTAAATAAACATAGCTAAACCTTACATCTGTGTATTAACTGAGCTACACCGTTACGGCATGAACCCACATGCTACAATTTTATTTTAAAAGAAAATATATTAAAAAATATAAGTAGTCAATAGGACAATCTACTTAAACAGAGTGCAACTTTTTCATTCTAATGAAGCACCTAAAAATGCTGATACATGATCAAATTTAAGAATTTTGAAATTATGAAAATTATTCATAAGTATTGAATGTTTGTAATTTATGTATTCTTGCATATTAAAAATATACAAATTCTTCCCACCTGTTCTGCTTAAATTAATCAAAAAACATAATTATGTTAAGTTAATTATGATAAAATAAGACCATAGTAATCACTACGAAACAACACCTGGTAGATTTTTACCCTTATTGTATTTTATTCGCAAATTCTTGCGCTCAGCATATATATTGTAGATTTTTTTTTTTTTTTTTTTTTTTTTTTTAAAGCCACGAGAATATGTACACAATTTGCATTTCCTAATGACTATAACTCTTCAAATTTGTATTCAAAATGACGCAATTTGTTACTGAGATTGCAGTGTTTACAGGCGAGAATATATCTTATCCATGTAAGTAATTCAAATACGTATAATTTTTTACTTAATAACACTACGCAGTGAATCAATGCATATGTGAATCAATTAAAATTTAACCTTAACTAAATTTTTCCCTTCCAGGCTACCACTATTAATAAACAGAGAAATTCATTTTTGGAATAACAAAATTGTACAATTAAATAATATGAAGAATTACTATCAAAATTTAGTGGTCCTTCTGTCAACCTGTCCATACTCTAAGTCACGTAAATATACTCAAATTACCATGTAATTGATATATGTTATTGGATTTAATATGGCATGTCCGGTATTGAAAATGAAGGATGTACCATTTATTAATAGTTTACAAGGACACTCATATGTATTTCGTTAAATTATGATCAATGGTTAAAATTGTTTTAAGAGCATTTTAATGATGTCAAACTGTTTCAAACATAATGAAATTTATATGCATCACTGAAGTGGATGATAACATACTTTCTATGGAGTATAGAGTAAGTAGCAATTATAGTTCGCTTACAGGAACGCACAAAATAATGCCATTCCATTATGATATATGGTAAAAATCATTTCATGTGTATTTTAATGACGTTACACAATTTAAATGAAATTGATACACATTACTAAGGGGCACTACATCATGTTTTCAGTAGATAATTGATTACGTAGAATTTATCGTTTATTTACTGAGACACTCAAAAGGATTCGCTTACACAAGACTGACAATGAGCCATAACTGCTGAATGTCCGTCTTCAGCTGTGATATGCGTTTTAAAACTTAACTAATTTTTAACGTATTTCTAGGTGTGTAGATCTTATAGAGGACTTCACGAAAGAATTTGCATACATTACCGTCTATGGACAGCAATTGCTGAAAATAAATGTTTACTGTGTTGTGTGTGTGTGTGTATATTTTATTCCTTAATGTTTATTTAGATGTTTATTTAGATAGATTATATGAAAAAAAAGAAATTTCTTAACAATATTCCGATAGTGTTGGAAAGTGTTACGTAATCTATGCCAAGATACACGATTTTTCATTCTTGTTTTTTTAATTCCATCTAAAAATAGCTTTAGTTTATCATTTTAATCAAACATAATTTAAATAAAATTTCTCGAATTTGAATATCTATATATATTTTTTTTCAACGTTTCATTCAATATTTTTATACGATAACATTAATGTTCTATAAAATATACGCCGCGAAAAAAAAAAGAAAAAGAAAAAAAGAGTTTCATTTTTTTTATTTCATTCACGTTAATAAATCTTACCCTCCGGATAGATACAGGAGAAGACCATAAATATTTCCATAAAAACTCACTTATTTTCCAGACGACTGTGAATTATTATATCAAGTTTAAATGCACAAAATGTATTGAACATTTTGTGGGTTATAATATTATTTATTGTTTCTTATTTCATCATTACTGATGCCCGCTCCATTTTTTTTTTATCTCTTCTGATATAGCATTATGATGAATTACATTTTTTGTACACTGAAAAAAATAAGACAAATGTTATTTTTAATAAAGGAAAATAAAATATAATCACGAACAAAAAGATACAATAACCTTTTCCGAGTTATCCACGATTTCAAAAAGCGTTATTTATTTTTAGAAATTTCAAAAATCAATGTATTTTCGAGATTAAAAAAAGCATTTATAAAAACAAAGTTTATTTTGCTCCCACTGATTTTCGGAAACGCTTCCGAGTAGTTTTTATAGTCTATTAATCAGTTTTCTTAAAACGGAATATCGATTTTTAGGAATTATAAATTATCAAGTAGACATTTCCATGTTCAACAGACATGTTTCAGACAAACATCATAAATTAACAACATTAACATTAAAATGAAAAGTAACATTATTTTGTTACTCTTGCTTGTTTGAATTCAATTACGCAGCTGAAAATGTATCATTAAGAATTGATAACATCCTAAAAGCCGACATTTCGATTTCATAAAACTTATTAATATACCATTAAAAGTACTCGGAAATGTTTCCTAAAATCATTGGCAGCAAAGGACACTTTGTTTTTATAAATACCTCTTTAAATCTTAAAAATATATTAGTTTTTGAGGTTTCTAAATATAAAGACCGCTTTTCGGAATCGTGGGTAACTTGGAAGAGGTTATTGTGTATTTTTGTTCGTGGTTACATTACATTTTCGTTGCTTAAGAAACATTTGTATAATTAATAAGGACTTTACGTTGCAAATATAAATACAAACATCAAACACTTGCTTTCAACGTATATTTCGTTTAATTTAAATATGAGCTATTTTAAAAAACTACATAAATAAACAACCCTCGACGTTTCGGCTATTATTCATAGCCATCTTCAGGAGAAAATTCTCAGAAAAACAAACAGCGAAAAAAAATAAATACGTGTTCCATAATTGAGAAAAATGTTCAACTGAAAAGACAACAAAATTAACGGAAATTTACAACAAGAACAAAAAATCATGCGTCAAGCATAGATTATGTAACACTTTCCAACTCTTCCAAAATAATTTAACAAATCATTACCGTTTAATAAGCTGAAAGATAACATCTAAATAAACAATTTGGAAAACGCATAACATATTTAAAAACGTAATTTCAGGAATTTCCAACATATATTCCCAACATATACAATATTCGGAAAAATATCCGAATATTTTTATTCAGCCCTGTATATGATCTATAGATTTATATATATGCTACATAGGATGCTAAATTTTAGTTTAGTTAGGAAACGCGTAGCACAGTTTAAAATTCTCCTTCAGGAGTTTCTTTCAATAAACGGAAATGTGTTCGCGAACTTTTGTGCTGCCCTGTATATGAAATACAGAATTTATACACATCAAGTAATAGACAAAAAGTGAGTTAAATTAAAAATCGCTTTTAGCAACTTAAAACGCATTTCCAGGAACTATTGTTAACAGACAGTAGAGAATTCTTTTGTGTGTCCCTGTAAATGAACGATGACTGCTATAAACACACTATTCTGTAGTAAGCCTCTTGTAATGCACCTTAGTGATATATATAAATTTCAATGCGTTTAAAATAGTGAAACATTATTTAATTAAACCGCAAACGATTTTTCTCCCTGTAAAATTTTAGTTTAGTTAGGAAACGCGTAGCACAGTTTAAAATTCTCCTTCAGGAGTTTCTTTCAATAAACGGAAATGTGTTCGTGAACTTTTGTGCTGCCCTGTATATGAAATACAGAATTTATACACATCAAGTAATAGACAAAAAGTGAGTTAAATTAAAAATCGCTTTTAGCAACTTAAAACGCATTTCCAGCAACTATTGTTAACAGACAGTAGAGAATTCTTTTGTGTGTCCCTGTAAATGAACGATGACTGCTATAAACACACTATTCTGTAGTAAGCCTCTTGTAATGCACCTTAGTGATATATATAAATTTCAATGCGTTTTAAATAGAGAAACATTATTTAATTAAACCGCAAACGATTTTTCTCCATAGACGTAACGTAACGGAATACTTTTGACTGTCCCTGTAAAGTAACTATAAGTACTATGTACACCCTATTCCATATTAAGCTTCTTGTAATGCACCTTAGTGATATATATCAATTACAATGTATTTGAAATTTTGTAACATCATTAAAATAAACCGCAAATGATTTTTCCCCATAGACCGTAATATAACGGAATTCTTTTGAGTGTCCCTGTAAAAAAACTATAAGTGCTACACACTTCAGTTGAAATAGGGAACATGCTATCGATAACGACAATAACATATAAAAATTGCAGGGCAATCCGAGCATATTTACGGGAGTTAGAGCACGGACAGACGGCAGACGGCCAGAAGGCCAGATGGCCATACGGTAGACAAACCGAAGTCATAAACACTTTTCAACTAGGTTGGAAAGTGTTAAAAACATATTCACAAATAGACCTGGTGGCGCCATCTATGAGCTTGCTACCTTACTGGAAACCATGTTTAAACAAATTAAAGTCCATTCAAAATACATTTCCAGATAGCAGAGGAATAGAAAATATTTAGCTCATATTTAAATTAAACGAAATATACGAAGAAAGCAAGTGTTTGATTTTTGTATAAACATCTGTATTTTTTTAGAGTGTAGAACTGCTTACAATTTTTTCTATAACTATCATTTGTACAACTGTGACTGCATGTAATCATCATTATCTCTATTCGAGCATTTTCCCCACATGCAGATAACTTTATATCAAATGCAACATAGCATTATTTAGAGTTTTACATCTTGCATTTTTGAAGCAGTATAAATTTGTATTTCAGGAATGTGATAGATTTTTGGGGTGGGAGAGAGTAAATAACCACTTAAATGTATTTGTATTACTATTACAATGTCATACAGTAGGCGTTTTTTAATTGTTTACTTTAAGAATCTCATAAAAAGATGAACTTTTCAGTTGTTTAAATTATTCTTGATATACAAAAAAGTTATTTTTTTCTACCTATTAAGCAAAATAATGTAGCTAAATGTGAAAATGAACTTTACGTGTATAAATTAATTCATAAATTTTAATACGTAATTTAAAAGTTCATTTTTTTGCCAATAGCTGGTACGGGACTGACTCAATTTGAAAGAAATCTCATGGCCGATCTTCATAAAGATCCTTTATAAAGATCTTAAAAACCTTAACTAACGTGTACAATTAGACAATGACTTTTATTTATTTTTTATTCCAATTCCAATCTGTTTAGTTTAGCACTAGAAGAGCAATAAAAAAGTTTCAATTTGGAGATTTGAATTTAATTTTGAGCATTCATACATGTTGAAACAATGAACAGCAATGACTGAGGAAAAACAATATAGCGTCATCTAATAATTAAAATTTGAAGTGATTGGCAATTACTGCATGCATTTTTTTAATCTACTTTAAAAACGCTTTACCTATTTAATCTTTAAGTTTTTTGCCCTTTATGAGTTACTAAATTATTTTAAAAAATCGTCTGTTTTTTCTTTACACCCTGTATATTTAATGGAATGATATCAGAGAGAAAGAAAATATGTGATTTTAAAGGGAAAAAAATTACTTTTATTCTGTTTTTGTCATCAACATCCTGTTTTATTATTATGTAAACAAATTAGAAAACATAGCTTGAATTTTGAATATTATATCTGTTTATAAATTAAATTCGTTTAAATATTTTTAAGAAAAGCATCAAATTTGGTAAGAAAGCAAATTATAATTTGTGTTTTTATTGACAGAAAAGTAATACATTATAATACTTAAATTGCGTGTTCTATTAGAATATAAAATTTAAAATTTTGCGCTTGGAACTTTAATTATGTTAACTATTTCACATCCATGTATTTACCTAAAGAATATTATTCAGTATTTTCTTCTTATTTTTTTTTTTTTTAATGAATCAGAGTACAAACGTTTTGCTTATAAATTTAATGAATAAATATTAAATAACGAATGAAAATTCATTCAGAAAAATATGATTATCTTAAAGTTTTTATCTTGAAGTTTCATAATATGAATAAGGTGTAGGAAATAGAAAAAAAAAGAAAAGAAAAAAATATGTATGCATGGACAGAGAAGAAAAAAGAGAGAAGAATAAATCGTTGCATCATTAAAACAGAAGGACATTTTAAAACATTTTCTAAAATGATACGTTTTTAACATTTTTTACCTTTTTTAAATTTTTCTAAATATCACATATTAAGGAAATTTTGTCTTTTCTCTTAAAAAAAATAGATAATTGGCGGAAAATAAGTTGAGTTTTTTTATTACATGTGCTTTTTCTCTTGTTTTTGATTCGATAAAAAAAAATTAAATTAGATTCTTGAAATCCATTGTTTAAAAAATTGAAATAACAAATCAAAACGAAAAAAAAAATATTTTTTTTTTTTACAAAATATAAAAAGAAACGTTATTTAGATTTTAAAAGCAAAAGTATAATAAAGGGAAAAAACTTTCTTCTAAAGCAAGGCTGCTTTTGATTAAAAAAAAAAAATTTTTTTTTTCATTTTTTTTAAAAATTTTAGTTTTATGTTTGTTAATCAGGAAAAAGAAAACGTGTTTTTGTAAATAAGAGAACTATTAACAAATTATAAGAACAACTTTAATATTCCCCAAAAAATAATTATCTGCCATTTATGAAATTTGTAAAAGAAATTATGTTTGTCCTTTTTGTTTATACATAATTGTTTTCTGATAAAGAAGGAGCTTGCTTTTCATCAGCTTTTCATCAGCTTACTTTTTTTTTTTTTTTTTTTTTTGGTGTGTGTGTGTGTGTGGATTTTTTTCTCAATATTTAATGATTTTTGTAGTTCCGTTTTTCATTTTTTCTGTAATCTACTAATACCGTATTTTTTTTTTAAGTCCTTCCGGCCTGTACCGGGAGGAAAAGGCAGCTTTCATAGTCCATGTTTTTAAAAATTCAACTCAATTTACTCAAACACCCGAAGCTAAGTTGCTTGGGACCCGATTATAAGAAGATTCAATCCCGGTTTTCGTTAATACTGAATTTGAATGCGCATTTCAGCATGAGAGTTACAGCATAACAAAAATAAGATTGTTTCAAAATGTCAGCCAACCTAGAAATTCAAACTGCCATATCTCTGCCATTTTTTAATATAAAGCCAAATCAAAAAATGTTCCGGAATCCTTGTATCACGATCCAACATTTAACGAAAACAACTTTTTTAATTTATAATTTTATATATATATATTTTTTTTTTTATTAAAAAAAAAATAATAATAATAATTAACTTGCCGCCATTTTGAAACAAGATGACGCATGAAGCTGAGCAACGAACTCAGTCGAGACTTTGGTATGTTCTATACGCATGATCAGTCACATTCATATCTGATCATAAATACAAGAGTTACGGCATAACAAATATCAGATTGCTTCAAAATCTCACCCACTGTAGAATTTCAAACTGTCATATCTCAGCCATTTTTTAGGATATAGCAAAAATAAAAAAAATTTCCAGAATCCTTGTATTAAGTTCTAACACTGATCAGAAACAATTTTTTCAATTTATAATTTTTTTGTACACTTTTTTGAATTTTTAAAAATTAAATTTTTTTTAACTAGTCGCCATTTTGAAACAAGATTCCTGAAAAAGAAAAAGAATAAAAATCGTGTTGTGAAAGAGTAGTGATGGCGATATATAAACATAAACACTTCAACAATTATTATTGCTATTTGAACAATCTCATTATTTATTTTATAAAACAAGGTTATAAAACAGCTTGCGTTTTGTATATTGTGACTTTTTTCCTAGGAAGCTGGCCAACGAACTCGGTCGAGACCTTGGTGTGTCCTATACACATACTCAGTTAAATCCAAATCGGTTTATAAATAAGAGAGTTACTGCATGACATATGTCAGATATATATATATATATATATATATATATATATATATATATATATATCAACATTTGAACGGAAGGTAGTTTAGGGGTCTGGGGGTCATGATTGGTGAAAATATACCAAAACGTTTGGGAATTGCTTTCCTCCGAACGGCTGCAATGGGTAGCTTTTTGTATTGAAAGCTACCTAAAAATGATCAGATTGATATATATTATTTCCGTATAAGACACAAATTTTAATGCTTTACAAATGTAGATTAAACTCTTCTTCACAGTTTTTAGTGCAAAACAATTGTCGTTTTTCAGGTTATATATAAAAGTTAATATAGATATAAAAGTTTTTTTTTTATATTTAAAAAATGCACCTAGACTACGTCATTAATACTTCTCCTGCATCTTAAAAATCTTAAAATATCTGTTCAATTACTTATTTATTTTTTGCTTTTAATTTTACTAATAAGGATGATATTAAACAAATCTTAATTAATTTAAAATAAAGATCTAAAAGAAAAAGAATAAAAATCGTGTTGTGAAAGAATAGTGATGGTGATATATAAACATAAACACTTCAACAATTATCATTGCTATTTGAACAATCTCATTATTTATTTTATAAAACAAGGTTATAAAACAGCTTGCGTTTTGTATATTGTGACTTTTTTCCTATAATTTCATAAATTTAAGTATAAACAATTATTAAATTCAGTAAAGAAATAAATTATTTTTCGTTTGATGTTAATATGTAAAAAAGCCTCTTTATGTTTAATTTACATTTCCTTTCGCAGTGTTGCAATTTATTCGCTTAAAAAACTTCATTATGCGGAATATTTTATTTTCAATTCTTACATATATCTGAAAAATGTTATTCATTATTTAAAATTCTTTTTTTTTAATTTAATCTTTTACATTAGAAATATTTTGCCTCTACGTTTAATGCATAAATATTCAATAACCAATGAAAATGTATTTAGAGAAAATGTGATTATCTTAAACAAGCTGAATACGAATCATATATAAAATATCGAATGAAAGAAGAAAATATGTATTTGCTTATTTTGTGTATGCATGCAAAAAGAGAATTAGAATAATATAATAAGAAATTTAACATTTTTATCATTATAACAATACAAAAAAAGTGAAAAAAGATGTTTCTAAAATGCGATTGTTAAATTTTGTATCTAATTAAATATTGTATCGTATTAAATATTTGTAAATATCGCGTATTAACGAAATTAAGTCTTTCTACATGGAAAAAAAATTGGATGAATATAATAGGATGAGAAGTTATTTATTTATTTTTTGTAATGTGCAATAAATATATTTTTGCTCAGGTTTTTATGTATCCATCATTTAAAAAAATGTTCTTGAAATCCCATTCTTAAAAAAAAAAATTATCGAAAATGTTTTTCTTATAAGTTATTTGTAAAAATGTTTTTATTTTTCTTTGAAAAGAAAACTGCGATGAGAGAAAAAAAAAACCTTAATCAATAGCAAAGATTGCTTTTTAAATATTTCATTACGTATTTATTTCCCTTTTTATATTTATTTTATTTGTTCCATTAAAGACAGAAAAAAACATTTTTTTTTCAAAAGAATAGAAATATTAACAAATTATAAAAATCATCATTTTATCCACAAGAAACAAACGCGGCATTTGCGAAATTTGTAATAAAAAAAATATGTTTATTTCTTTGATTTTTAGGATTTGTAATGTAAGTTTTTCTAATAAACAACAAATTATAAATATAAGTTTGCGTTTTTATGCTTTTCTTCTAATATTTGTGATTTTGTAATTTATTTTTTCTTTATTTATAACCTAAGATAGTTTTTTTCAAAAAATATTAGTTAATTTTATAACAATGAATTATTTTTCAACTTCAAGGGAGAAACTGTTTCACAATTTTATGTGATTTTTTATTACCCTTTTTTAGTGCGAATGTGTTAAATTTTTTTTTCAGATGCTTCAGACTTTTTTTATATCAGATTTTTTGTTTTGAATTTAATTGTGGTCATTCTTATAGTTTGCGGTAGTGAATCGCCATCTATTGATTAATGTTGAATATCACTGAAAGCGAAAATTATAAATATATCACTTATTTCATATTTATATTCTGTAAAGTTTACGAATTATTAAATTAATGTTTGGATGTCAGTTTTAAGACAACTTGTAACATGATCTAGAACAGCGGTTCTCAAACTTTATTGCTATGCGACTCACCTTAAAAGGACTCGGTACATTTTGAATTTATTTATTTATTTTTTATTTATCTATCTTTTTTTACCTTCTTTACGTATCATAAAATGAAATTGTTAAGCAAAATGATTTTCACAACAAAAAATTGGAAAAAAAGTATTTATTTTTTAATTTAAAGAAATTAAAAAATGTTTAAACTTTTCCAATTTGTAATATTTTTACACCTTTCTTTTTCTTATATTCATAAGAGTATCCTTCATAACTTTAGGAATTGATTTTTCTATAAACTCATTAGTTTATGAGTGAAAAATAATTATATATGATAAAAAAAACTTTTATATGCTAAAATTGGGTGAAAGACATGAATTGTTTCATATGTACTAAAAAAAATGTATTAATTCTATTGCAAAATAGATCCCTAAATCTATTGAATATACCTTTTCAAATATGTTATGTATATATATTACATATATAATTATAATATCTATGAATTTCAAAAAACATATCAAGTCCTTGTATCATTCTACTTAAATCTCCAAAGAGATAATTAATGATAATGTGTAGACAGAATACCACATAGCTAATAGATTAACACGTGCAATCATAATATTACCATAGCTTGTGCTTCAACGGTAATTGGCCAAAAATACTGAAAACATGAAGAAAATTTAAAAAGAGAGAGAAAAAAAAATAATAATTTGGAGTTGCTATCAAGTGAATACAAATGGATTAAGAAATGAAATATGAACCATATACAATGGAAAATTGGACAACAAGAGAATTAAATCAGAATTGGATATGAAAAAACACATGTAGATATAATCATCAGCCTGGATGTACCCACATGTGTTTTAAAAAATAATTCAGTATTTCATAATTCTACTGGCTTATATGCTAAGATCAGTAGAATCACCCAGGTATACTGAATTATTACCAGAAAACAATTGGAAATATTAAAATTTGAAATAATAAAATTGGAAATAAAAAACCCGTAAAGAATAGATAAAATATTTTACTCTCAATAATTATCCAGAATCCTTAAACATCACAAGTTCTCCATGATACCACACGTCCACATGGCACACATAATGAAATATCTCATACTTGTTGACATAGTCGAGTTGAGAGAAATTATTTGAAAGACAAGTTGAGAGCACATCTTTTGAAATATTAGCCTAACTATGACACCCCAACACAAATTGATTCAATAACACACAAATTTATTCTTGTGATAATACACTAATAACAAAATTATATCCGTGAATATACAAATACTCCATTCAATTTTAATCCCTAAAAGTAAAATAAATATACAAGCGATAGCGCCCTCTATAGGTAAATTAAATATAATATTAACAACATTATCAACATCTACCTGACAAGTAAGGTGCCTCCAACTATTGGTATGATAATTATTCAAAATTAAGATTGAGTTACATATCCACTATATTAGATTTAATTATATATATAAACATTAAAAAACAATACTCCTTGTAGTTTTACATTAAAATCGTACAAAATCCCACTATATGAATAAATTTACCCAGAATTAAATCCATCCTACACAGCATTTCAAATATTCTTAACAAGAGTATGTATTATGTAAAAGAGATATTTTTAATACAAAGTGCTGGTGCTGCCATCTGTGTTAATCCACTTTGCTTATATATATATATATATATATATATATATATAGCCATTAAATAAACATTACCGACCACCAACAAAAACTGTTAAATACTGAATAAAATTAAAATAATTTTTTGACAACAAGACAGTTCCCCTCAACACACTTCACATAGATTTCTAAGAACATAGTAAAAATAGTTAAAATAGTAAAAATAGTTATATATATATATATATATATATATATATATATATATATTATAGAATTTATATAAAATAATTAATGTTTTATTTTACTTCTACTTAAATATATTATAGAATTTAGAGATTGATTTAAATATAAAATTAAATATATCATAAACAATTTAAAATATCTCAAAATTTATTTAAAAAAAATTAAATTAATAGTATTACTACTGTGTTTCAATCTTTATAATGCAATGCAGTATTTAAAAGACTTATTAAAATTAAACTTTCAAAAAAAAAAACTATATATATATTGCATATAGATATGTTTGTGATTTATAATCATCAATGTTATCCATGTATAATTTTATGTGTTTTTTTTTGTATAAGTTAATTTATATATGTTTTAAAACTGAACATCAGTAACACTTAAAACAGAGGTGATCGGCTAAACGCACTATCACAGACTATATAAAGTGTATATAATGTTCAAACAATTAATAAATGTCCTTATATGTTTTAATTGTATTTATGTATGTTATAATTGTAATTTGCTTTATCTTTTGTTATATGTTATCGCACACTAAAACAATAACTTTTTGTTATATGTTATCGGCCACTAAAACAATAAATGTTATTTAAAAGAGTTGATGATTGAATTTATCATAAAAATTGGATAACCATATATTTTTGCTTATATATATATATATATATATAATTATAATATCTATGAATTTCAAAAAACATATCAAGTTCTATTCTACTTAAATCTCCAAAGAGATAATCAATGATACTGTGTATACAGAATACCACATAGCTAATAATTAACATGTGCAAACATAATATTACCATAGCTGATGCTTCAATGGTAATTGGCCAAATTTTACTCATACCAAAAGAATATTGAAAAAAGAAATAGAGAGAAAGGGGAAAAAAAAATTATAAATTGGAGTTGCAATTAAGTAAACACAAATGGATTAACAAATTAAATATGAACCATACACAATGGAAAATTGGACCACATGAGAATTAAATATGAATTGGACATGGAAAAACACATGCACATGTACTCATCAGCCTGGATGCACCCACATGTGTTTTAAATAATAATTCAGTGTTTCATAATTCTACTGGCATAATGCTAAGATCAGTAGAATCATCCAGGTACACTGAATTATTACCAGACAACAATTGGAAATATTAAAATTTGGAAATATTTAAATAGGAAATAAAAAACCATTAAGAAAATACAATATATTTCACTCACATCGATTATCCAAAAAACTGTAATTAACACCTCACTAAATTACCACGAGATAACAGTTTTGAAATAATAAAATTGGAAATATGAACGCGTAAAGTGTAGATAAAATATATTACTCACAATAATTATACAGAATCCTTAAAATGTCACAACGTCTACATAATATTCACATCCACATGGCAATGCATCATACATGTTAACTAAGTCGAGTTGAGAGAAATGATTTGTAAGACAAGTTGAGAGCACACTTTTATTAAAACACAACCCCATAAATGACACCCAATCACAAAATGATTCAAAAACACTCAAAATAATTCTGGTTTTAATACACTTATAACAAATTTATATCCGTGAATATATATTACTCCATCCAATTTTAATTCCTGAAAGTAAAATTAATATACAATCAATAGCTCCCTCTATAGTTAAATTAAATATAATATTAACAATATTATCTACAACTACCTGAAAGGTAAAGTGTCGCCATCTATTGGTATTATAATAGTTCATAATTAATATTTAGTTAAATATCCACTTTATTAGTTACATACTCACTTCATTAGATTTATTTATATAAATAAACTTTAAAAAACAATACTAACTTGTAGTTTTACTTAAAATTCAAATAAAATATAATACTACTATATGAATAAATCTACACAGAATTAATTCAACTTGCACAGCATTTCAGATATTCTTAACAAGAATATATTATGTAAAAGAGATATTATTTTAATTCAAATTATTTTTGCTGCCAGCTGTGTTAATCCACTGATATTATAGACATTTATTAAATAATTAATGTTTTATTTTTACTACTACTTAAATATATATTAGACTTGTTTTTAAATAATTAATGTTTAATATATATATAGCCATTAAATAAACATTACCGACCACCAACAAAAACTGTTAAATACTGAATAAAATTAAAATAATTTTTTGACAACAAGACAGTTCCCCTCAACACACTTCACATAGATTTCTAAGAACATAGTAAAAATAGTTAAAATTGAATAGCAGAAATTGAATAATAAAAATTTGTAGAACAGAATCGTCAGGTTCCAAATGCCCTATCCCTATTTTATCCTATGAATAAAAAGCGAATTTTCGAGCTAAACATACACAAAAAAATAGTAGATATTTCCAATGTGAATGATCATCAAAATAATAATGCGATCGGATCACAAAACATAATCTACTTTTACTACGCATGCAAAAATACGTAGTAGTAATGTAAGTAGTGTAAAACAAAAAACAGTTTAATAGTCAATGCTATTTATAACATCGTTTTGTTGTAAACCGAGAGTATTGGTTGAAACTCATTGTTTTTAGTTTATTTCTACATGAAGTTTAATAGAACATTATTTTTTTCTTAAAGTTGCTTATCCGTATTTCTTCAAAAAATTTCCCATTAAAATTAATAATAGTATTCGTTATGTTTTTACAGTAATAAATTTTTTTTCAACGTTTCACAATATATTATTTTTGTAGAACTGATCCATCATTTCTCGACCGACCAAAATATCACCACGACCCAAAACCACTGATCTAGAATATTTAAGAAAAATATTGCTATAATAATTTCACTCTGGAAATGTTGTTTTTAAAACAATGGTTTCATTTCTTATTTTGTAAAGCAGAATTGTGAAAGATATTTATATCTATTATTTTTATTTTTCGTTTTGAATGACATTTATTTAAATATAATAAAATCATCAAATTTAGCATGAAAATGAATTGTAATTGATCAAATTGTGTATCAGATTGTTTATTGAAAAAAAAAAATTATAACTAATTTGCATATTCTTTTTCAATATTTAAATTAAATTTTTGAGCTTCAAAACATTAATTATGTTGAATGTTTTTATCTGTTCATGCGTATATCTGAAATACATTATTCACTATTCGGATATTTTTTCTTTTTAAATGAATCTTTTATATTACAAATATTTTGTCTATGAAATTAATGAAAAAAATTAAATATTCAATGAAACTTTACTTAAAAAAAATATATATATTTATCTTAATATTATAGAATATGAACAAGTCAAATTAATATCGAAAAAAAAAAAAAAACAGAAAAATATTTATTTGCTTACATTTTGTATATATGCAGAAAGAAAATAATTAGATAAATAACCATTAACACAAAAATGTGAGTAAATTTTCTAAAATGGTACGCTTCTTAAAGTTTGTAGTTTATTAAATCTTTGTAAATATCGCAAATTAACGAAAATGAGCTTTTACTTGAAAAAAAATATATATATAATTTTTTGAAACGAAGTTGAAGAAATATGTGTTCTTATTTTTAAAGCAGAAATGAATATGTGTATCATTTTGTAATTTAATTTCTTCAAATACATTGTTTAAAAAATTTTGAGCCAGCAAATTTAAATGTACTTTTATTTTAAATTGCGATTTTTTTTTCTACCAAAAGTGTAATGTAGAAAAAAACTTTTTGAAAAGCGAAGATTGTTTTTGAAACAAATATTTCCTTATTTATTTTCACTGTTGTTTTTTTTTTCTGAATTTTGTATGCTTTATTCATAAGGGGGTAAAAGAAGCAGCGACTTTTTTTTACTCTAAAAAAAAAAATAAAAGTCTATTAACAAGTGATAAAAAGAACATTAATTTATTTTACAAAAAAAACTTAATATGACTTTTGGGAAATTTGAAATAAAAATACATTTGCTTATTTTAGTTGTATATATTTTTTTCAAATGAACGATGAGTTATTAATATCAGTTTTCTTTAGATTTTTTTAAATATTTAATGTTTGTGATTTCTTTATTTTAACATTAGATTTTTTTTTTCTTTTTTAAGAATTAGTAATGAGATTTTGAAGAATGAAATTTTTTCAAGTTTAAGCGAAAATAAATCGATTAAGGGCGAATTTAACTCGCGCTCAAAGGGTTCCATACATTAAATTAATTAATTACTATTTATTAATTAACAAACTCCTACTATCCCTAATTTTTTCATAATTTTAGTTTCAGTAGATTCCGAAATAGGAGAGGAAGGATATATTTTTGCAATACATTTTCGACGATATTTCTGAAAATATAATACCAAAATTAAAAAAAAATATGTTTTTGAATTTGGTGTTACGAAATTTTTCGAACGATAACATACACGATATATAAAAATAATTTTTTTCAAGTAACTTAATTAATATATCGGCTAATTACCGACATTTAAAATAAATCATTATCAATTATCGTTGGATGATTCTGAGTCGATAGATACCTCGAGTGCCCGCCAACTCCCCCGCTGAATGCCCGCAAAGTAAAGTTTGTGTGTAACGGAAAAAATGCGTTTTTCTCAAAAACTATTAGACGTAGGGAAAATCGCTATAGTTTTTCTGCAAGGTTTAAATACGCTTCTACTACCCCTAATTTTTTTCGTAATTTTAGTTTCAGTAGATTCGGAAATAGAGGAGAGGGGGAACATATTTTTGCAGTGCATTTTCGATGATATATCTGAAAATATAATACCTAAAATTAAAACAGATATATTTTTTAGTTCGGTATTACGAGATATTTAACACGATACACCACACGATATACAAAAAGAAAAAAAATCAAGTAACTTAATTAGCCTTTCTATTTTTTTAAACATATTTATGAATGGCTAATAATCTTTAAATATGAGGGTCAATGAGCTCTATAACTTTCCCATGCTTGAACTTTCCACGTCCCATAGTTTACGAGATAAAGGGTTCTTACAGACGGGCATACACAGGAGTGATCGTATAATGGTTCCGTTTTTACTTTTTACTTTCTTCTATCTTTACAAGAAGAAAGTATTGAATTCATGAAAATTTTCGACTTTCTGTTTTCGACAGATTTATACGTTTTACAAGGTCTTGAACACGATTTCATCTGTCACGATTTGATCGTGATATATACCTTTGATCAGAGGTATATATCTAATCAAGAATTTTCCAAATCTTCGATTGTTTCTCATTGTTGGACTCCAAGTCACTGTTTCAATTTATCCATGGCCAGTATAATTTCTCCACCTGTATCTTCCACTAACTTGGATTTTCACGAAGCATTTCTTATTTTAAAAATTCCGATAATCTTGTCAATGATCTCTGATCATCTTCTTTTCTGTCTTCAGCTTGGAAATTACTGTTCTAATTTTCTTTGTCTTTTTAATTTAATTTATTTTATTTTAATTAATTAGTTTATTTATTATATATATATATTTTTTTTTTTAATGTACTTCTTTGATGTTTTTATTCATTCTGTCTCTCTCTCTTTCTCTCTCTTTTTTTAATCAGTTTCATTTTGGCTACATTTTTCTCTTCCGTTTGCACTCCTCTTTGATTGGTGTTTTCCTTTCAGCTAGCGCCACATGTTGCATTCTTTGTAAGCTCCCTCTTTGCCCTTCTGTTCATTTGTGACCTTGTCCCCTTACGGACACGTGTTTGCTTTGGCTGATGACGGGTTGTTAAAAATTTCCAGCTCGAAACGCGTCCTGTATGTTGTTTTGTCTTTATGGTGATTGATACAAAGTTTCATTATTTAATTGCGATTTATCGCCAGTTTGTCGGTGCAGTTTCATCTATACATACGGTTTGCTGAAATAATTCTATGTGCATTGTAAAAGATTTCCCGTAAGATGTAAAGTAATTTCTGTAGTAAACTGTCCAGACATTCAACCGTACTTAAAAATAACGGTTATTTAATCATACTACAAAGCGTTGCCATTGGCCAGATTAGCGATAAAATTGTGGGTACTTTATCATATTTATCAAAAAGTTCTGAACGATAATATTTTTATCATTGGTTGAAGGAAATATTTATACACAAATGCTGTTTCTACCGTATTCTAGACTAGATGACTGGTAGAAACACTGCTAATTTACAAAGATTTTGTTCATTCAAAGAATATTGTTCAGCAATTTCTTATGAACTCGGTGATGCATGGTGAAACAACCGTAATTTTATCTCTATCAAAAACCAAGTAGAACGTTTTGTAATATGGTTAAGTAACCGTTATGTATAAATACTGTTGAATAATTGACCACTTTATTTCAGGAAATTACAGTCAAAATGACCGTTACAGAACATTTTTTATTTTTATTATTTTGTGTAAATAAGTGTGTTTGTAAAGGTGCTGAAAGTCAAGCTGGCTGTTTTTATGTACGCCACCCTGTATTTAACAAGAATTGTCTTCTTCTTCTCTTTTTTTTAATATTTAGTTTTAAGCCCCAAACTTTCCTGCGCTGATAAAAAATGTTAACTTTATGTGCTTCATATTTCAGTTTTTTTTTTTTAAATCGCCAACTTTCGTTGACAAAATCTATAAATAATGACGATATTTTCCTTTGCATTTTACATTTTTTTTTTTAATTTCTTTTATGCTCAATTTCTATGCCTGAAATTCTTAAACATTGATATCCCTGTCAGTAAAAGATCTCGTATTCACATATATATGAATATTCACGAATATACCTGTATGAATTGTAGGCAGAATGTTAATATTCGTCCCCTGAAATTAAACTATTGTTTTTTGTATCAGATATTACTGATTATTGTACTTCTATCTTGATTTTAATTAATCAGTACACTCCAAACAAAAATTTCGTTGATTACCAGGACAAATTCCGTATTTTGACGGATTTTTTTTTTTTTTTTCATAAAAAAATGACCTCGTGAATGACCTCGTGTGCTAATTTGGATTTAAGAATATCCTTGGTAGATAATATTGCTAAAAGTCTATTTAATTTGTCTATTTCGATAACGCTTGGAAATTTTTACAATTTTACTCTGTAAAACGAATTTTCGTATTTTTGGAATACAATTTCAGTATTTTTGCGGATTTTTTTTTTTTTTTTTTTTTTTTTTTTTTTTGCAATTTAATAATTACAATAAATAAATCTTACAGCTTTATAAAAAATAAAAATTTAGCATTATCTGCCAAGGATACTCTCAAATCCATAATCGTAATGGTTTTTGAATCATTCCCAAAATCACTTTCGTCACGGGAAAACACACCGTAAAAGTACGGAACTTGTACTGGCAATCAAAGTTTCTTTTTTTTTTTTTTTTTTTTTTTTTTTACATTTTGTGCTTTTACTTTCATTGTTCTAATGTCTTCTAAATTGTAGTTCATTAACTGTTTCTAATTTAGAAAAATAAAAGTAATGAAGTTTGATTTTCAACCCCATTTCGTGATTTAAAGGATCACAGTCTTTTGTTTTCAGCTATCAAATTAAATTTTAATTAATTTTTTTAGATAATGCTATTTTGATAATGAATGTTTTCATTTAAACGCAAGCGACATATATAACATAAAAAAGTAATTTAATATTAAATAGGTTTTTCTTTCTTCGCATATAATTCGTAAACGCTGAAACATAAATTAAATTACTAATTTAGATTATTTTATAAATGCTATGAAAAAATCTTGCATAAAATATGAGAATAAGAATTATTAAGTTATAAATTTATCTTAAGGTACTTATGCAAAAAAAAAACTTTTTTATAAAAATTGAATTTTTTGAAATATTTTATTAAAAAAAATCTCTACTGAATTCAATTTGAAAAACATCTTCATTGAAAATATTAAATATTCATAAAGATGATTTACGTATGAATACTTATAAAAAGCGAAAAAATATTTAAAAAATAAAACACTTATCTTATTGAAGAAATTATTAAATTTTCCTTTTTTATCCTGTGTATTTTATTTCCAGGATGTTACATTGAAATATTTAGTTGTGTTTCAGTTTTTTCTTTCTTTATCCGAGATATCTTGTTTTTAGAACATTTTTTGAAAAAGAAAAAAAAAGATGAAATTTAATTAAAATTTTCTGCTGTTTGTATTTCAAGTAACGAAGCATGTCTATGTATTCTGTTGCAAGAAAGATAATTTAAACAGAAAAAAAATAGCGTAGAAGCATGAAAAAAAATCAAATATTTTCTCGTAGTATTATATTTAATCTATTATGTAAGCAACGTAATATCTCGAAAGAAACTGATTTTTTTTTCTCTTTCAATTATAATATAAGTTGATATTTTATAAGAAACTGACTAATAATTTATATATTTTGAATTTCATTTTCATTAAATTTAATAAATATTTTAAAATTAGTATTTTCTTTTGCTACAAAACTTTACAGACTATTATAGAATTTACAGAAATTTATTTAATAATTAATTCATAAACTCTACAAATATTCTATTTTTATTTATTTAAGACGACCATTGTTTTAATTTTTTATTAGTCTTAGAGAGTGTATATACATCTTTGAAACAAATATATATATATATATATATATATATATATATATATATATATATATATCGGGTGATTATAGAAAAAGTATCTCTGTTTGGAGCTGTCTGTAGCTTGAAGGAATAACCGGAGTGAAACACAAATCGGTGCACTTACTATTCCAGAAGGGGAAAGCAGAATGGAACAATAAAAAAATTAATTCTAATAATCGCTGACAGATATGCGCTTTTGAGTGTGAAATGTAACGTGTAATTTTGTGTACCGTGGAGGTGTTGCAAACTTCAATGACTTTACCGCTTATCACAACATGTGCGAAACATCACTCCTGATGCGTTACATTCTGCAGTTGAGCACGTCGTGCACCGCCTGGATTGTGTCCTCCAGCACAATGGCCATGTGGAACCTGAACATGATCGGCACCGCCATGCGAAAGCGTAACCTTATTCACTGTGTCATTTTCCAATAAATTGGGTATGCCATCTGGTTTGACGCCTTAATTCTTTGTTCTTGTAATACACATTACATTTCACACTCAGTAGCGCCATCTGTTGGTGATTATTACATTTATTATTATTATTATTCCTATCTTCTTCCCCTTCTCGAATAGTAAGTGTACCGATTTCGGTTTCATTCGGGTTATTTCTTCGAGCTACAGACAGCTCCAAATAGAGATACTTATATTATAACCACTCTCTCTATATATATACAGAGAGAGAGAGAGAGAGAGAGCAATTCTTTTTTTTTTTCTCACGCTTGTTAAGCAGGATAAATTTGTATTTCAGAAATGTGATTCATTTTGTATTCGGAGAGAGTAAATAGTCACTTAAATGTGCTTCCTTTACTATTGAAATGTAATACAATAGATGTTTTTAAATTTTTTACTTCAAAAATATCATAAAAAAGTAAATTTTTCATTTATTTATTTTTTATATATAAACGGTCAATATAGTTAATTTTTTCTACTTTTTAAGTAAAATAATGTAGCTAAATATGAAAATGCAATAAGGGATACGCTTATAAATTATTTCATACATTTTAATAGGTTATTTAAAAAATAGTTCAATTTTTTATCAATAGGTGGTGCAATACTGACTTAACTTGGAAGAATGCTTAACTAATATATACAATTAAATTGAAGAAGCTTTTTTATTTCTAACATTACGATCGGTTTAACAGTCGAAAGGCAATAAAATCTTTTCACCTTAGAGTTTTTAATTTAATTTTGAGCATTCATAAGCGTTGAAATAATACAGAGCAATGATTGAGTAAAGACAGTGCAACGTGTTAAATAAAATTTGAAAATTTTTGTCAATTACTGTGTTGATATTTCATTATCCACTTTATAAACGAGTCACCCATTTCATCGTTATATTTTTTGTAGTTTATGAGTTAGTAAATAATAAAGTTTTCTCATTTCATGAAATATTAGATTCGTTATTTCTTCTCTATGGTCATTCGATGTCGTTTGAATTATACTTTCTATTTCTGGAATAACATTCTGTAAAATCGGAATATCTGGGAACATATACAGGGTGGTTCAGAACTATATGTCAAAAATGTAAAGGCAGGTACAGGGGACCTAAATAAGCAGATTCCGTATTTAAATAAGTGCGGAAATGCAGCGTTGAGACCGTAGAGGACGCTATTGAGTTTGGCGGATGAAAGCACTTCGCTAGCTTGAGTCGTCATTCCCCGCACGGATTTCGAGTAACACACATCGTTACACCAATGCGGAGCTTGCCGACATGCATTTTATGTATGGTGCTGCACAAGGAAATGGAACGGCTGCTCAAAGCATGCGCACGTCCAACAGCTCTCGAGCTTGTCAAAGGACTATCCTCGACTGTGCGTAATACTTCTTCTACTGCATGAATCCTACGATATATTCTAGTGCCCGTATCATGCTTGGAAACATAAAAGATCCACTCGCTCACAACTCCTGATGAAGACGCTCAAAGGTTCAGCGATCCAGCAGATTCCTACCCGGGAATCGTTCCATGTACATCCTTTGAGCAGCCGCTCCATTTCCTTGCGCAGTCCCATACATGAAATGCATGTCGGTAAGCTCCGCATTGGTGTAACGATGCGTGTTGCTCAAAATCCGTGCGGGGAATGACGACTCAAGCCATCGAAGTGCTTTCATCTGCCGAACTCAACAGCGCCCTTTACTGCCTCAACACTGCATTTTCGCACCTACATTCCTATACGAAATCTGCTTATTTAGGTCCACTCCACCTGCCTTTACATATTTGACATATTGTTCTGAACCACCCTGTACCTAGGTCCTAGTTCTAAAACATGAGATTCTACTTGTCTTAGTTCACGATTTGATAAATTCAGAAACTCTTGGGGTAGTCAAAATGTTTTAAACTTCTTTCTGAGGTAGCACTTAATTGTTTATTTAGGTTGCGTTGTTGTATCATCTCTTTTTCATTGTTTTGAATTAGCTTGCGTTGTTGTATCATCTCCGTTTCATTTTTTTTTCTTTTGTGGATTTAGTAGAAAAAAAAGAACTTTACCTCTACATTGGAAAGTTGTTTTGCAAATTTTGTGAAAATCAGACGGTAACCTTTTCTAAATTTTGACCAAAACCTGACCCGTTTTGAATCAAATGATTCAGACATTTGAGAGGTGGCATTAAATTTACTCCCGCTTCGGGGTCCATCTCTCTATTTAATTTCCGAAAGACAAAGAATTACCAGAGGAATGGTTTCGTGCAGCGATTTTTAGAGTCATTTCGCGTTTCGTATTATTTTTTGACGAGACCGGGCAACGCCAGCGTTTGAGTTATACTTTCCATTTCTGGAATAACATTCTTTAAGATTGGAGTATCTAGGAACATACATTTAGGTCCTAGTTCTAAAATATCAGATTCTTCTTGGCTTAGTTCACGATTTGATAAATTCAAAAACTCTAGGGGTTGCAGAAAGTTTTTAAACTTCTTTCTGAGGTGGCACTTAATAGTTTATTTATTTAGGTTGCGTTGTTGTATCATCTCTTTTTCTTTGTTTTGAATTAGCTTGCGTTGTTGTATCATCTCTTTTTCATTGTTTTGAATTAGCTTGCGTTGTTGTATCATCTCTTTTTCATTGTTTTGAAATAGTTGGCGTTGTTGTATCATCTCTTTTTCACTGTTTTGAATTAGCTTGCGTTGTTGTATCATCTCTTTTTCTTTGTTTTGAATTAGCTTGCGTTGTTGTATCATCTCTTTTTCTTTGTTTTGAATTAGCTTGCGTTGTTGTATCATCTCTTTTTCATTGTTTTGAATTATCTTGCGTTGTTGTATCATATCTTTTTCATTGTTTTGAAATAGTTGGCGTTGTTGTATCATCTCTTTTTCATTGTTTTGAATTAGCTTGCGTTGTTGTATTATCTCTTTTTCATTTTTTTTTCTTGTGGATTTATTAGAAAAAAGAACTTTACATCTACATTGGAAAGTTGTTCACTCCATTTCACCGTTAATATAAGTTAATTTGCGAAGAAAATTAGAAATTTATAGAGACATTCAAAACAATGAAAAAGCGAAATAATGCAAGCTAAATAAACTATTAAATGACACCTCAGAAAGAGGTTTTAAACCTATTTGGCAACCCGTAGAGTATCTGAATTTATCAAATCGTGAACTAAGCCAAGAAGAATCTGATATTTTAGAACCAGAACCTAAATGTATGTTTCCAGTTATTCCGAATTTTAATAATGTTATTCCAGAAATAGAAAGTATAATTCAAACGACAACGAATGACCATAGAAAAGAAATAGTAAATTATATATAAAAAATCGTCTGTAAAATTTTTTATACACCCTGTATATTCCCTGGAATAATGTCAAAAAGTAAATAATTTATGTGATTATGACGAAAACAAAAATTACTTTCGCTCTATTATTGTTATATTTACATTCATACGTTCTTTTATTATTTTGTAAAGCGAATTGGAAAAGATAACTTGCATTTTGAATATTATATTTGTTTATAAATGAAATTAGTTTAAATGTAAAAGAAAGCACATGAAATTTGGTAATAAAACGAATTGTAATTCATGTCAATTTTATTGAAATAAAAATCATATATTTTTATATATAAATTGCATATTCTATTAGAATATCAAATTAAAAATTTTGTGCTTGAATCTTTAATTATGTTGACTATTTCTCATCCATGTTTGTAGCTATAGAATATTATTCATTATTTGATTTTGTTTTTAATGAATTAGTTATACTACAAAAGTTTTATTTATAAATTTAATGAATAAATATTAAATAACGAATGAAAATTCATTCAGAGAAAATCTGATTATCTGGAAGTTTTAGAATATGAATAATCTCTAGAAGATAGAAAGAGATGAGAAAAAAAACATGTATTCCATTTAAAATCTGTATGCATGGATATAGAAAATTAAAGAGAAGTATAAATCGGTTCATCATTAAAATATAAACATTTAACAAGATTTCTAAAATGATACGCTTTTAACATCTTTTAAATTATTAAATTTTTCTAAATATCGCATATTAAAAAATTTTAGTCTTTTCTCTTAAAAAAAAGTTTTTTATTACATTCGTTCTTTCTCTTGTTTTTGAGTACAGAACAAATAAATACAGTTTTTATAGTTAAGTTATGAAAAACATTGCTTAAAAACTTGAATTAACGAACCAAAACGAAAACGTTTTTATTAAAAATTATTATTTTAAAAAAGCTCTTTTATATTTTAAAAGCAAAAACATAATGAAAGAAAAAACTTTTTCTAAATCAAAGCTTGTTTTTGATTTTTTTTTCTTTTATTTTTTATCTCAAGTTTATATGTTTATTAATAAGAATAAAAGAAAACGGTTTTATCTAAATAAAAGAACTATTAACAAATATTAAGAACAACTTAATCCCCCTCCCCCCCCCCTAAAAAAAGAATAATCTGCCGTTTATTAAATATGTAAAAGAAATTATGTTTGTTATTTTTGTTGGTACGAAATGTTTTTCTCATCAACAACAAGTTTGTAATATCAGCTTGCCTTTTTTTTCAGTATTTAAAATTTTTGTTTTTCCGTTTTTTTTTCTCTTTAATCTACAAAAAGCGTATTTAAAAAAATAATTATCTTTCAAGATTGATATATTTGTTTTAAGTATGAGAAAAAATAATGCTTTGCAAATTTAGGTAAAACATTTCTTCACAGTTCTTAGTGCAAAAGTACTATCTTTTTTCAGGTCGTTCTTATATATAAAAGTTAATATAGATATAAAAGTGCTTTTATTGTTAAAAATTCACATAGACTATATGAATTTGGTATACATAATACTGTTAGTGCAGATTGAAAATCTTAAATTATCGTTTAAATTACTTATTTGTTTTTTGCTTATAATCTTAGTAATAAGATCGATAACAACTTATCTTAATCAATTTAAAACAAAGATATAAAATAAAATGAAGGAAAACCATGTTGTCAAAAAATAATGGTTGAGATATAAACAAAAATTATTTCACTCCATAATTGTTATTTTTATATCGCTGTTTCCATTTATTATTTTATGAAACATATAGTTATAAAAAATAGCTTACGTTTTATTTTTATAACTTTTTTTTCTATACTGAAATAAATTTATACCAAAAATCATCATATTTAGTCAGAAAATAAATTGTAATTAATTTGATGCTTATTGGAAAGAAAATGCCTCATTATATTTAATATGTATTTTTTTATGAAATATTAAAATTTATGCGCATGAAAAACTTAATCATGTGGAATATTTTATCCTCATTTCTTACATATACCTAAATAATATTATTCATTATTTAAAACGATTTTTGTTTAATTCAATGTTTTAAATTAGAAATATTTTGCCCATTCATTTATTGCGCAAATATGCAATAACCAATGAAAATGCATTTAGAAAAAATATGATTAACTTAAACATGCTGAATAAGAATCTGATAGAAAATATCGAATGAAAAAAGAAAAATATGTTTTTGCTTAAATTGTATATATATGCAAAGAATATAATAATATAATACGAAATTTAATCTTTTTATCTTTATAACAACATAGAAAAAAGTGAAAAAAGATTTTTCTAAAATACGATTATTAAATTTTGTAGCTAATTAAATTTTGCATCATATTAAATATTTGTAAATACCGCGTAGTAACGAAATTAAGTCTTTTTACCGAAAAAAATAATAATATAACAAGATGATAAGTTTTTTTTTTCCCGCATGAAATATATTTTTGTTCTTGTTTTTATGTGTGTATCATTTAAAAAATATATAAATCCATACCTTTAAAAAAAGAGAGAGAGAGATTCTTATTAAAAATTACTCAACATATGTATATATATATATATTTATTTATTTATATCGAATATATTTTTTTCAATTTGAAAGTAAATTGTGATGCCAAAAGAATAACTCTATCAATAGCGCAGGTTGCTTTTTTAAATACACTGCTCAAAACAATTAAAAGATATTGCAGTTTTAGGTGGATTTTGTATCTGGGAAACTTTTTAGCTGATTGATACATGGTCGACAGACATAGTAGGTTATATGAGAATAAATTACACATGTTTGGCAGAAAAAAAATGCATTTTATTGCGCATTTGTGTACAAAAGGAAAAAAACACAATTTGTGCATATGAGAAAAAAAGAATAAGAAAAGGTGTTTTCTTCAAAGAAAATCATTTTCAATAGGGGGTATGGTTTCCATGGGCGGCCAGCAACGTTGAACACCTTTGAGGCATGGACTCAATGAGGCTATTAATGACGAGTTGGGGTATTCTGCCCCACTCTTCCAGAAGAGCTCTTTCCAGTTCTTGGAGAGTTTGTGGGGGTTGTTGGCGGCCAGAAACTCGTCTTCCTAGAGCGTCCCAAACGTGCTCGATTGGATTCATGTATGGAGAACACGCTGACCATTCCATTCGAACGATTCCTTCCTCGAAAAGGAAATCCTCCACCAGGTTTACACGATGTGGCCTGCAGTTATCGTCCATTAAAATGAAGTTATCTCCGATTGCTGCAGCGTAAGGGACTACAATAGGTCTGAGGATCTCATCCCTATATCGGCGACCAGTCAGAGCTCCATCTCGAATGATGTAGAGGTCAGTGCGCCCGTCAATGGAGATGCCACCATACACCAACACTCCTCCACCGCCAAATCTGACACTTTCGTGCACGAACGCAGGATTATTCCTACTGCCACGGTCCCTCCAGATGAAAATACGCCTATTATCCGGATGCACAGAAAAACGGGACTCGTCAGAAAACAGAATATTGCTCCATTCATTTCTCCTCCAGTTGACATGCTCGGTTGCCCACTCCCTGCGGTCGCGACGATGCCTTGATGTTAATCTAACACATACCATCGGTCGGCGAGCATACAGACCTACAGCATGGAGCCGGTTTCGGACAGTCTGAGTTGAAATCGTGGTGCCTGTAGCCGAGCGAAGGTGTTGTTGGAGAAGAGTAGCGTTCATGTTTTGGTGTCTCCGAGCTGTTAACGCTAAATACCGATCTTCATTGGGCGTTGTTGCCCGTCTACGACCTTGCCCTGGTCTTCGGCCTGCACATCCACTCTCCAAAAAACGGTTCCAGATCCTGGAAATGACACTTTGTGACACTCCAATGGCTTGCGCTACTTCGGCTTGAGTTTGGCCCCTTTCTAACCTACCAACAATTCTCCAAGCTTCTGAATCTGTCAAATGACTTCGCTGAGACATCGTACTCATCGAAACAAAGCAATCACTGAATGCCGATCATCCTTGTCTTCATTCTCTTTTATCCAGTTGAAAGTCAAATTTCATTCGCTGCCGCTGAAGCGACGTTTTTGACGTCGAACTCAAAATTTGCATACTCCACAGTTTGAAAACCAGAAAAATTTGCATTTGTGATTCTCTTCTTCTATTTTCGGCAAAAAAAATTTCGTTTATATCTTTATTTTATATAAAACTTCAAATATCCTTTAATTGTTTTGAGCAGTGTATTTTATTAAGTATTTATTTATATCTAACGTTTATGTGAAATTTATTTGTTTTATTAATATATATATATATATATATATTTACTTGTTATATTATTATTTTTTCGGTAAAAAGACTTAAATTCGCTACTACGCGGTATTTACGCTACAAAATTTAATAATATACAAAAAAATTTTTTTTTTTTTTTTTGTTCAGTAAGTTTTTTCTAATAAACAAGCCTCAGATAGTTTTCACAAAAAATATTAGTTAATTTTACAACTGATTTTTTTTTTCAACTTTGAAAGGGGAAAAAATAAATATATCACAAATTTAATTGATTTTTTATTAACTTTTTTTTTTCAGACAGTTCAGGTTTTTCTTATGTCCGATTTTATTGCTTTGAAGTTAGTTGTGAGCATTCTTAAAGTTTCCGGTGGTGCATCGCCATCTATTAATTATAATTGGAACTATTTTTGATAATACTGTAATTGAAATGTAAGAATTACTTTATAAATATATTACATATTTCATGATTATTTTCATCATAGTTTGTGAATTGTTGAATTTTAAAGTTTGGATGTCAGTTTCGACACAATGTGTATACGATATAGAACAGCGGTTCCCAATCGTTATTCCTATGTGACCCAACTTAAAGAAATTCGGTACACATATTAATTTTTTTTTAACTTATCCCTTTTTTGTGCCTCTTTTATTATAAAATAAAATTGTTAAACCAAATGATTTTCACGACAAAAAATGGCTAGACTAAAAAATATATTTACATAAATTTTTTTTAACGTTCAAAGTTTTTAAATTTTTAATATTTTCACACATTTTTTTTCTTATATTCACAGTAGTACCCTTTGTAACTTTAGAAATTAATTTTTCTATAAATCTATAAACTTATGAGAAAAAAATATATAACGTCCTTATTTAAGCTAAAATTAAGTAAAAAAGGGAATTTTTTTTAAATAAATGATGTATAATTCTATCCAAAATCTGTCCATAAATCTATTGAATATACCTTTTGGTATATGTTTACATATCTGTTGAAGTTTAAGTATTTTAAATGTAGCAAAAGGTTTTTAAAAAATCTACTGAGAAAAATGAATGAGATTTAAGCTCTGAAACATTTAGAATGAAATGGACGTACTAAAAAGCTTTTTACAATATTCAAAATCATCGGATCTTTGGGTAACTCCACCTGGATATACTACAGATGTCTACTTACATTACAAGCAAAAAATTGGAAAATTGATATTTTCGTCATTTTTTCAAAAAGTGAAGGGTAACTGAGTCCCATTAGTGTTTGATTTTTTTTTCTTGTGATACACCTAATATGTGGGTTAGATTAGTTATAGATCGTAGTATCTATTCTCCGAGAAAAGCGAATTTTAGTACTAATCATATACACGAAAACAGTAGGTAATTGAAATAAAATTACACACATGTTCAAAATTATAGAAGTTTTGGGTAACTTCCCCTGGAAGTTACCCAAAACCCTTCTGTAAGTATACTACAGATACTACATCCCTTCTGTAAGTATACTACAGATGTCTACTTACATTATAAGCAAAAAATTGGAAAATTGATATTTTCGTCATTTTTCAAAAAGCGAAGAGTACTGAGTCCCATTAGTATTTGATTTTTTTTTCTTGTGATACACCTAATATGTGGGTTAGATTAGTTATTGATCGTAGTATCTATTCTCCGAGAAAAGCTAATTTTAGTACTAATCATATACACAAAACAGTAGGTAATTCAAATAAAATTACACACATGTTCAAAATTATAGAAGTTTTGGGTAACTTCCCCTGGAAGTTACCCAAAACCCTTCTGCAAGTATACTACAGATACTACATCACTTCTGTAAGTATATTACAGATGTCTACTTACATTATAAGCAAAAAATTGGAAAATTGATATTTTCGTCATTTTTCAAAAAGTGAAGGGTACTGAGTCCCATTAGTGTTTGATTATTATTATTATTTTTTTATGATATAACTAATATGTGGGTTAGACTAGGTATAGATCGTAGCATCTATTCTCCGAGAAAAGCGGATTTTCGTACTAAGCATATACACGAAAACTGGCCGTAAATAGTTTTTAATCAATCCATTTTAAAAGCAGAAAATGACATTTAAGCAGAACAGTTTGTTGCTGGAATATAGTTGTAAATCTTGAGTGCAGTGTACGAAGTTGGATACACATCATTAATTTAATTTGAAACCAACATCCTGCAGAAAAATAGAAGAAAAGACAATTTGTCATCCCTTTCTTCCTTCCATAGATAAGAAATACCTTTTAAAATGGATGCAATCTTCAGTAAAGATGCATTCTATGTGAGAATCGTAAATGGCCAGAAGTTTCTTTGCAGCATTTGAGTTGTTTCTAGTTCGGTGATATTTGAAAGAAATGGAAATATTAAATTATACTTTTTACAGATATAAACGTCCTTCTGTAAATCATTCTGAAGAGTTTGTATTACTTTACAATATAGTATGTTTTCATTCTTCTCCAGATCTCTTCGTTATTTTTAGAGCAGTCCGAATGTGTTTCTTTTTTTTTTGCAATTTCTGATTCTACAACTAACTCAGATGATTCATTTAAAAATCGCTATCTTTAATTTGAAAATTTTGTCTTGGAATGTCATCTTCTGAAGAAAATGGAACCGATCCCTGATTCCTAAACTCAGTATTTTTTTTCAGCTAAATCTTTGTAAATAGGGAAAAACATACACCTGTATTTCACTAATAAACATAATAATGTCGTCATTTCAACAACAGTCTAAATATCCACATCCTCGCCTTACAGTTTTGTCATTGCTTTGCCAAACTGTTTCAAAAGAGAACCCCGCATTGATATCAGGAATCCTTATCTCAATATTCTGTAACTTTTTAAGATCCTCAGCTACATATCAAACTTTACCCTTTTCATTTTCTGAAATTGTTCTTAATGCAATTAACATTGTTTTTCGATTTGCATTCCAAGCTCTTATAAAGGCCCTTGCGTCCATACCATCGAGTTGTTGATGATAATTTCAATATCATACTTGCAGAGTCAAAAAATTCTTCTGAGATATTTTATCTCTCAATAGAATATTGGAAATAGTTGTTTAACCTTTGTATTAACTTTAAAAACCGTATTTGCTCCTTTGCAACATCGTACTGCTTTTTCTCGCTAAAACTTAGCATAGTACTCACTAAAACGGATATTATTTAAAAGGAAAGTCGCAGATATTGCACTGTTCTAATTCTGAAAATCTCTATGTATAATAACACTGAATTGCGGCAAGTATTTACGAGGGTAGTTTGATATGTTCTCGGCCTGAAAAAGAAATGGAAAAAGTATGACCCAATGAGAATAATGTTTGTAAAGTATGATTTTTTAGACGGCATGCTGCCGAGTTTCAGACCCGTGAGTTTATTGGTTATTACTGGGCGATAAAGTAAGGTAAACAAGTTTTGAGATTTTCTAAAAATGGAAAAAAATGAAGTTCGAGCTGTCATAAAATACTTTGTTCACAGAGGTTTAACCCCCACGAACGTACAAAAAGAGTTACACTCCACCTTAAAGGATTGTTGTCCTTCATATTTGACGATAGAAAAGTGGGCTGCTGAATTTAAACATGGTACTAAATCCATTCACAATGATGAACACTCAGGACATCCAAAAACCGCTACTACTGACGAAACCTTCTAGAAAATTCACAATGCCTTTTTGAATAATCACCGATTGAAGATACGGGAACTTGCTGACATTACAAACATCTCGATGGGCCGTGTCCACTACATTTTACACGATGCTTTGTGTATGAAAAAAACTTTCCGCTCGATGCGTGCCGCGTTTGTTGAACGTCGATCAGAAACGCCAAAGAATGAACATTTCTCAAGAGTGTTCTGAAATGTATGGTGTTGCAAATTGAACAAAATAAAATGAAATATTGTCAAAAATCTTATTTTTTCTTTATCAGGCCAAGAACTTTTCGAACCACCCTCGTACAGGGATGAACTAAAGAATTCGCACACAAGAGTGTATCTTAAATGTATTGAGTTGCAAGGGGATTATATTGAAAAATAATATGAAATTATGTCAAAAATTTTGTGCTTTCACTGTCAGGCCGAGAACTTATCAAACAACCCTCGTATGCATCGTACATTTTATACAATGTTGACAATATTTTGATTCATTCTCTATTAATCTTTATTAACAATCTGTCATCAAAATTTTTGTTAAAAAACTTATGGACGTATGGTGTTTTATGCTAAAATTCTTCCCTTTTCCCTTACAGTCTAGCCAAGCCATACTCAACCTGCGGCCCGAGACACATAACCAATAATTCAAATTAATTGAGATGTGCATAAATTGTATTTAAGACCTTCACTGTTGTACATATTTTCATAGGGAGACAAAATCTGTCCTGTTATTTATAATTAATTTATAATTATCTTAAAATATCTCCAATTCCTGTTTTCTTTGTCAAAAGTTCTTTTTATTTGTAGTCCTTTTTGTTTTACAATGCTGTATACATTTCATAATATTCAACACCAATCATACCAAATTAATTAGATTTTTATTATATATTTCTACAATTAAAAAAATAATAAGGCGTTCTTGCTGTGAGCAAAAAGTTCATTTATTCGAGAAAATCACCAGTTTTTTTTTTTTTTTTTTTTTTTTTTTTTTTTTTTTTTTTTTGGAAATTTTGCATTGGTATATTATTCCGTTTTATACTTATTAGATAGCTAATACTACTTTTTAGGGTTGAACGTTTGTCGGGGAAGAAATGTTTCAAAAACTTTTTACACCTCTATTTCGAAACAATGAAACTTCGCAGCCTATTTCTACAACATTTACAATAGAAATCTTCCAAGAAGATTATTGTTTGGAAATAGTGGTGTTACATTTTTTTGACACATTTATTCCGCTACAAACGTTTAAACCTACTGATAATATTAAATGTGTTATACTGCTTTGTTATACTATTTTTGTTATCTTTCTATTTTAATTGCTCTTTGTTTCACCCTTTTGTAAGTGTGTTGCGGCCCGGCTCATATCGCCCGCGAGAAACAAAGGTTGAGTATGGCTGGTCTAGCCTAATACAAAATAACGAATATGCGGGAAAATTGAAAAAAATTGTCTTTTATGAAAATCGGAATTTTTTATATTCTACGCAGTGGTTTTTCGATTCCTGACAATCCCAAAACTTGAACAACAAACTCTCCAATACTCCATTCTTCTGTTGTATGAACTCTCAACTCGACCGTATACTACGTTCAAACTAGACTATTTAATCCAGCTTAGCTGTGATTTTCGAGGCAGAGCCAGATTAAGGCACGGGCAAAGTCTCCTGACACGGAGTACCAATACCTTCGAAAGGTCTTATTTAACGCAGATTTTTTGTCATAATTAAGGCAAAAATTACTATTTGACTATAGCGATGAATGTGTGGCCCAATTACCAAAAGTATTTCGTCGTACACTGAAAGAAAACTTATACCGCCTTCATCTAGAACGAATAAGAAGTCATTTTCTAATTACCTAAACTAGAAACATAGATTTTCGAGTTATGCAAATAAGGTAAATAAATAAACTGAATACGTGAAACGATCGAGTTTTTCCAGTCTATAGTTTTCCAGGTGATAAACGATATATTACATTATGAATCGTTTGAATTGCGATAAATTATCACTTGATTTCTGGAATGAATTCATAAACTAGAATTATAGTTGCTGTTACTAGAACTAACCTCTTGTCTTCACATTTATTTTCAGAGATTTTTAAATGAGCTTGACCAGGATGATATAGGAAAACGGTCTTGAATTTGAATAAGGGAGACTACAACTCTCTAACAAAGGGAACTAGAATTTATGAGGATGGAATAGAACTTTTTTTTTTTTTTTTTTTTTTTTTTTTTTTAAATCACAAATTATTTTCTAGATGCCAGTGGCAGAATTTTTTTTCAGTGTACTCCGTGTTTATACTCCGTTTTTTCAGTGTTTATAGTATGAATATTAGGGAGTTTTATAATTTAAAGATAAAGACGCGATTTATTGAACTAATTAGCAGCCATTGAAATATTGAATTTAGATATGAGGTTTTTTCGGAATACATAGAGTTAAAATATTTTAATAAACGGAGGAAATAAATATTATAGAGTAAGTTAGACTAGAATGGAATAAAAATACTTTGGTTTATCGCGATAAATTTTAAATTTTGTTATATTATCCCCCCCCCCCTTAAAAACTCTTGACTGAACAAGCTGTTTTATAAACGGCGGTTTCAGACGAGAAAAAAAAATTAAATTTTAAAGTTGTTTAGAGTGAGCCTGCACTGGCATTGGCGAAAGAGAAGAACTTAAAAAGAACGAAGTATAATAATTTTGGAAGTTAACAATTTTGAAGAAGGACGTGAAAGAAGATCTCCCTGAAATACAAAAATGTTACAATCTCACTTACCATTTGTAAGTGCACAAGAAAAATACAATAAGAATAAATAAATATTAATAAACAAGAAAAACAGGATAATAATAGTAACAAAATTTTGCTTTTACCAAGTTCACAAGCTTTAGAATAAGTAGTCACTAGCAAATTGTTAAAACAAAGTTAAAAGAAAAAAATTCGACTTCATTCAAATTTGAGTTCATTAGATCCAACTGTTTTATTTCAGTCTCTTTCTTGGATCGTGATAAGTCCTCATTTTGTTTTTAAAAAAAAATGGTTACTGCAGTCCCTTTCTTAAAAATACAGTTTTTATGTAAAGGCTGAAAATAAAGACATTACTCCATCAAAATTTTAAAACTGTAGTCATTCTTACCAATACTTTATAATGACTGTATAATGCTAGCACTTGTCACAACATCTTCTCTTAAGCATCACATTAATTTTTCTACATAATAAGCATGTCTTTTGGTAATATGAAACTACCTTTAAAGGTTTGTTTATCAAATTATTTTCTTGGTCATTTATTTCATACCTGGAATATGTTATCTTTGTTATATTCCTGTGGGATTTGTTATATTTCTGTTGGGATTTGTTATATTTCTGTTGGGGTCCCAACATCTTTAACTAATTTTTGTCAAACATTTTTTCACTAATAAGTAATATAACTCTTCAATAATATAAATAAATGCTATAATAAAATTCAATTCATAAACATAACAATAATAACAACTTTCAATATAACTAATACTTCTCAACATATGTAGTAATTCATAATATAATTCAATAGTAGAAATAATAATATTATAATAACATTTGTATAATTTAAGAAAATATCACAGTTTGTTTATTTATTGTTAGGGAAAATATTGGTTGAGGAATAAAATAATTACATAGCAAATAAATAAATTTCTTATTTTTTAATCATATAAGAAAGTATTTTTGCCAGTCGAAAGTATACGAAAAAATATATATAATAATAATTTCAAAATCCAAATAAATTTAAATCTAAATATTTAGAAATTGAACTCTCAACCAGTAGTTCCTTACAATAATTTTTTCCTCTGATACCCTTTTACAAAATTATACTGTTAAGTTATAAGTATTCATATCCTAAATGCAGAGAGTTGTTTTTTTGGCAAACTTAGAATAAATAAAGACAATACTTAACAATTAAAGATGTTAATTTTGGCTGAGAACTGGAATACAAAGGCAATTTTGTTTAAATACTTAATTTTCTATTGTCACACAAAACAATCACTGTAAAATCACATCATCACTATCCAATCATTTATATAATTATAGAAATACTTATAAACGGTTACTATTTGATTATCTATTGAAGTAAATAACATAATATTAAATTTTTGAAACAATTGGTTTAAGAAAAAGTAAATAAAGTAAAAATAGTTTATTTTGATATAGAATTAAAACATTTAATTTCATTTTTCAACATCAATTTGACAATTCCTAAAATCAAAATACACATCTTATGCCTGCATAAGGTATCTACTCAACCTCAAAAACTCTCAAAAACAAGTAATATTCTCGTTGCGCACCAAGAACATACCTGATAATGTTGAAAACTATTGTAATAAGAGATATTTAAATAAATAGAATTTACTCTATTGTTTTTACTTTAGTTTGATTTTGTGATGGTGATTGTGATGTCTGTGGTGGTTTTGATTGTTGTTTGGGTTGCTCATGAAATAGTCTGAAATTATTTGGTGAAAAATATGGTGCGAATTGTTCCATGTCTCCAAATTACGACCATATATACCCTTCTGACAGAAACATAACTGAATTCAAACTTTTCCTATTGAATTTTTTAAGAATTATAAGAATTTGTGAATCCAAATTAAGCATTAACCAGAACATTTATTCAATAAAATACATAAAAATCTCCTAAATTTTATTTATTACTTTTGCTAAATTTAATATGTTGCATTAACTACCTTAGAATAATTTTTTTATCATAGTAACAATAATAATAACAATTGTATCATCAGCAAAAAGAACAAGAAGAGCAACATCATCAACAAAATTTTATTTACATACCTCATGAATTTTTTGAATGCAACTTACCTACATTTTCCAATTTCTCTTCTAAATATTTTTATTATTTGTCATCAAGGAAAACATGACTTTATCTTCATATTGATCGTCATCACGTATTAATTCTATCATCATATCATAATTATTCTGAGTATTCAATTCTAGTAAATTTATTACTGCTGAGGACTTGGTAAATAATGAACTTATTTTGACCTAAGCTATGGACAAATGAGGTGTAAAAAAAATTCCCCATTGGTGAGCTTAAGATTATTTAAAATTCAAAATTACCTAATAGAGCAATTCAGCTAGGTTAACATAGTGCTAAATGTCTACATGTTCCAGTAAATTAATTTCTACCTGACCTAGCATCTTATTTAGACATTTTATTAATATTATAACACCATCAAAAATTAATTTTATATATTCACAGTTTAAATAAACAATAAAATACTAACACTCTATTTACATATTTACATCATAAATAATCTTTCAGTGGCTCATTAATTTACTACAATTCAAACCTCCACTCACTTATTATTCAACATACAGATTTTTTTTTTCCATAATAGCTGTTTTGTAACTTAGGTTTGGCATGGTGCCAGGAATGTTCCCTTAGGACAAAAGTTGTCTCTTTATAAAATACAGATCAGATCCCAGTAACATAGAATTTTTTTTTTTTTTTAAGAATATCTGTTCTTAAAACATGAAAATATAAAATTTATACCGCTGTCTTTAACATTACGATGACATATCATACTAAATCATCAAATTAATTAATTAATTAACCTTAACAACACTTAAATATTTGTATACAACTATATTTGCAACAGAAATAATTGTTAAAACAGTAATCTAATCAACACATAATAGCATTTAAACCCTGTAATTTTCAGCGTAGATTAAAACTTAGTTTGCTATTAAATAAACAATGAAGAACAAGAAAAATAAAATATTTTAAAAATAACAAGTAGTAAATATCAACATATAAAAATATCAATAAATAAAAATACCAACTTACAGTCATTCTGGACATATTTCACAAGAAGATTTCCTGACAATACCAAGTCGTACACTTTTCTAATCCCTTAGGATCAACTTTACGAAATCTTTTTATCACCGAAACTTTCGTGCATTGGCTTACTGTAAAAAGACGTCTCCGGTCAGTACAAAAGTATGAAAATGTTCCATCACTCGATAATTCCTTCAAAAATTAAACTCGAAATCCATTGAAACACAGATAAAAAAAATCCTGTCCGACTAAAATAATTCTGTGGTGATTTTTAAGGCCGAGTTGCTTGAGTAGTAACATTTTTTAATAAATGTTTTTTTGAAAATAAGATAGGCTCTTTTCACATAATCAACCGAAGAGGAAGTTCCAGCACTCCATATTAGATGGCGTGTGTACGTAATCATAATTGTCTGAGTGCAACGAAGACTCATACACAGCGCAGTATTACTTTGCCCCATATATAGCTACGATGGATATTAAAACCTTTCGTTAAGCATAACTCAAAAAATATTTAACGGATTTCGTTCAAATTTTTACAGCAGGTACCTATAAAGGTGACAACGTCGTCTATTTATTATCAAGAATAAGTGTCAAACCGTTTGGAAGTTATATTAAAAAAATAGATAAAAAAGCACAATTAAAGTACATACGTCACTAAATTTTGTGCGTACGTCATTTTCACCGGCGGGAGATTTTCGTAGACAATCGGAATTGAAAAGTTCATGGAATACATGGAGCAAAAAAATATGCAAGCACTAATATTCAGCACAATAAAATATATTTCAATTTAATAAAAATGGAAAGTTAATCTGGAATTTTTTCTGTTTGAAAAGTATTAGAGATTAGTAAGAGTAGTATTAGTATTAGAGATTTGGCGTAAATCACACCAGTAGCAGCTTTTTTTATTTCGCGTGTGTATGTTAGGAACAATTCTTTGATGTTTAAATAAAAGGTTTCAATTTGTGGCATTATTTCTTATTTTCTTTTCCTTTTTAGTATTTTAAATGGAATTAGGGAAAGGCGTGTATTTTAAATTAAATGAGTGAAAGACGTGTATTTTTAATGTATGTATTTCAAATGAAATCAGTGAAAGATTTATATTTAAATGAAATGAATGCAATATGAAGATGTTATGAGAAAAATATTTGGCGATTTATCAACTGCGCCAAGTTAACATAAAAGTACCAATACATATGTGGGTACTTCTCTATTATCCCGTCGACCACTTTTCATAACAAAAAACTATCGCCAAATAAACGGGAGAACGTTGTCATTGAAATATCAAAATACATAAATAAATAAAGTATAAGAATTTAAGGACACAATTGTTATTTTAATGAATGAAATAACTAATAAATCAGTAAAACATAATGAAAAATACACGCAAATGTCGCGTTAAAAACCACTTGATGACGTAACAAACACGTATAATGCTTCTGATATCAAGTAAATGGGACTGCATTTTTGGCGTTTAATCTAACAGTTTGGCGATAGTTTTTTGTTAGGAAAAGTGGTCGACGGGATAATAGAGCAGTACCTCTATGTGAAATGAAACAAGGCACAGATGTCATATACGCACCACGTTGGCGCGATTTTTCCCTCCACCAGCTTGGGGAAAACTTTGTTTTTGAATATTAGTTACAAATAGTGTGACAAATAGTACACGTGATTTTTTATTTCAATATAAAAATAAAATAACGTAATAAATGAAACAGCTTCTATTATTTTAAAAAAGGAAATAAAAATAAATAAATAATAGTTTGATATAAATAAAGGCTCGGATGTCTTATACGCACCACATTGGCGCGATTGCAACAAAATGGCAATTTTATGCCTCACATGGTAACCCGGTTATTTTGTTTCAATTGTTGTTTATTAACTTTTATTTTTTATTTTAATTCTATAAATTGTTTTTATTATATATATATCAATATTTATTTATATCAAACTATCATTTATTTATTTTTATTTCCCATTTTTGAATAATAGGAGCTATTTCATTTATTACGTTATTTTATTTTTATATTGAAATAAAAAATTACATGCTATTATTGTATGGTATTTGTAACTAATATTCAAAAACAAAGTTTTCGCCAAATTGGCGGGGGAAAAATCGCGCCAATCTGGTGCGTATATGACATCTGTGCCTAAATTAATATTGATATACATATAAAAATAATCTATAGAATTAAAATAAGAAATAAAAGTAAACAAACACAACAAACAGTTTTCGCCAAAAGGGCGGGGGAAAAATCGCGTCAACGTGGTGAGTATATGGCATCTGTGCCGGGATTTTTACACTTTTATCTGTGCTTTCGGAAATATAAAAAAATTAAAAAATTCTTATATCAGGTGTATAATGTTTTGCATTTTTATACGGACCACTTCTCCATTTTAAGATTTTAAATGCTATTTATATCAGATATTTCTTTCTTGAGATTCCCACAAGTTTTTTCCGGTAATGTTTTTAGTTCGCTTATTAATTGTTTACAATTTGCCCCCCTGGCAATAACAATTATTTATCACAAAAAATGGGTACTTCTCTATTATCCCGTCGACCACTTTTCATAACAAAAAACTATCGCCAAACTGTAACGCTAAATAAACGGGAGAACGTTGCCATTGAAATATCAAAATAAATAAAATATAAGAATTTAAGGACACAATTGTTACTTTAATGAATGAAATAACTAATAAATCAGTAAAACATAATGAAAAATACACGCAAATGTCGAATTAAAAACCACTTGATGGCATAACAAATACGTATAATGCTTCTGGCATCAAGTAAATGGGACTGTATTTTTGGCGTTTAATCTTAGTTTGGCGATAGTTTTTTGTTATGAAAAGTGGTCGACGGGATAATAGAGAAGTACCCAAAAATGGCTTAGTTTTGTTAAATTTGTTTGTTATGTATTTTCATTTCTTATTAAAATATCGAAAATGGCAATAAAATTTTATTTTAGCACCGTACTTAATTTTTTAAAATGGCTCAAAAACATGGTTTAATAAACGTATATTTGTAAATATTTTAAAAAACATGTTTTTCCGCTCTCTAGAAAAATTTGTAAGATTCTACAACTGCCTTTGGCACCAACCAGTACATGATACGGAACTTTTCCCTATTCAGATACACAGAAGAGGTTGGTCACAAACAAGAGTAATGCTAGCAACAATATTGTTTTAACTCTATAAGAGTTAGAAACAATAATGATATTAAATTCCCCGATTAGCTTAGGGCCCGATTACGGAACTTTCTCCTAGAAAAAAAAACTGTAGAAGTCTTTTACATTTGTTTCGAATGAAGCTCGATCAACAAAGTATTAATTGATAATACAAACAACACTAATATTAACATGGGGGCAAAAGTTTGAATTTAAGTGTATATATTTGGAACCCTCCCCCCCCCCCCAACCACACACCAATAAAGAAAAAGAAAGTTACAGAAATGAATTTAAAATGGCGTGAAGCCACCCTTTCTGACATAAGAAATTGACTGCGAACCCGATTACGAAACTTTCACTTGACTTAATAACATGTATCTAATAGCCCTGAGGACAATTCCCCTTCCCAGTTATACGGACCTTGGGGCTTTTTTATAAAGCTTGACGCAGTTCGGGTTGAAGAAGTTGAGATTTACTGTCAAATGACATAAACTACTATGAAAATAAAACTGGTGAATTATTATGCTGGTTTATGTATGTATTTAAAAAAATTGCATCTGATTACACTCTTTAGATATATTACTCCTGTTTGCATTTAATAACAGATAAACGGCTTCGTTTCCTAAATTGTTTAAATATTGGGAAGAGTTGGCGAGAGATAGATAGACGTGTAAACAAACGGGTAGAGAGACGGATAGCGACAGAGATAAGCTAACGGGTAGCGAAACGAATAGACAGACGGGTAGCGAGGCAGGTGCAAAAAAGGGTTGACAGAGGGGTAGTGAGATGGGTAGGGAGACGGGTAGCGTGGTGGATAGAGAGACGAGTACAGAGACGACTTGACAGACGGGTAGAGAGAGGGGTATATAGACAGACAGACGTGTTGATAGACGAGTAGTGTAACGGGAAGCGAGACAGGTAGAGACACGATTAAAGAGTCGGGTAGAAAGACAGACGGATACTGAGACGGGTATACAGAAGAGTAGAGAGACAGTAGACAGATGAGTTCGGAGAGAGACACAGCTAAGACATACGAGTAGTTAGACTGGTAGACACGTTTGTAGCAAAGCATGTTATCAATGTGGTTTGAAGTATACGAGTTTCTATAAATAGTTATACAAATAAACAAAGGAAATTTTTTTAATTCAAATATTAAATATTTGATTTAATATTTCAATATTTAATAGTTTATTTTTTAATATTTTATTTTTTAATATTTTATTTTTTAATATTTTATTTAGATATTTGTCACAAAGAAAATGTTGCAAAAATTAAATTAAATTTGCGTTAAACTACGCTTGCTAAAATACGCTATTGGCTGCAAATCTGATTATGTGACTTTAAAAATATCGTTTTAAAAGATCCGGCGGTTTTTTTTTAAGTTTTGAGCAGTTCCCGCTTAAGAAAATGAGATTATTTGCCAAATGTTATAAAAAAATGCATATGAAAACATAACAATATATGAATTTATATATGATATTTTGTAATTATATCATTTAATTTGCTATTTTTCATATGTTGTATCTTTATCTATCTCTTGTCTATCATATGCTGTATATTCACTTAGATTCTTGTTGATATCTTCTTTATATCGTAATTGTTAACTTTATGTTCTCAGCAATATCACTCAGACTAATCCCTTTGAGGGAAGTCCTAGTTAAGCATCTCATTCAAGAACACAGAAGTTTTTATTCTGAAGCTTAAATTGATATCAGGGAAGAATCTGCTTTCACTCGAGTCCTCTTTTCGTTTCAATCACGGCTCCCACTACAGCAGAGCACGATGGCCATTTATTTAAAATAAACATTCCGCAGGCATATAAGAAAAAACATACTGGACTCCACGCCAATACCAGGCAGAGATTCCATCATTAACCTAACAAATCAAACTTCGAACTAGCGTCTCTCTATTCGAATGTTCTTATACGAATACGTCTAGCTTTCATCAGTGCATCACATCTTCCGATCTCCGAATAGAATGCTCTCCGAAACGGAAAAGGCGACGATATATTCTTTCAGTAAGAGTAGGAATACATGGTCACGTGCGCCAATCGTGAGCTGGGATTCTTTGCGCTGGCTCCAGAATATGGTAATAAAATGGTTTCCGCTAATTTTTGGCGCGAAAGAAAATTCTCGAAAGTTCCATGATGTTCGATGATTTAGCTATGACCCAGAGTGTTTTAGATTAATTGATTATCGTTAGTTAATTGGTTCGAGAATATGGAATGATTTTGACTTTTAGGGAAAGAAAAAAAAAAGAAAAAGAGAAATGGTTTATCGAATTTGGAACATAGCCAGAATGGAATTAGAATAATTGCTTTTACATTTTAATATAAGAAAAAGATTTTATGATCTGGCGAATTATTTTTAATATCGGAACTGATTAAAATAAATACAGTCTTTTTAGGAATTTAGAAAATTAAAAGTGAATTATGCGGGTTTTTTATAGTATGAATATTAGGGAGTTTTATAATTTAAAGATAAAGACGCGATTTATTGAACTAATTAGCAGCCATTGAAATATTGAATTTAGATATGAGGTTTTTTCGGAATACATAGAGTTAAAATATTTTAATAAACGGAGGAAATAAATATTATAGAGTAAGTTAGACTAGGATGGAATAAAAATACTTTGGTTTATCGCGATAAATTTTAAATTTTGTTATATATATATATCGTTATAATTAATTTATACATTTCTTTACAATATTTAAATTGAATTTTTGTGATTCAAAAATGTAGTTAAGTGGAATGCTTTCATCTGTTCATTCATATATCTGAAATACATTATTCAATATTCCGATGCTTTTTCTTTTTAAATGAATCCTTTATATTAAAAATATTTGGTCTATAAAATTAATGAAAAAACATTAAATATTTAATTAAAATTTGTTTACAGAAAATATGATTATCTTGATATTATACAATATGAAGGATTCAAACGATTTTTTAAAAAAAAGAGAGAGGGAGAGAAAATATGTATTTGCTTAAATTCTATAATTCATGGAATGAGAAAATAATCAGAAAAATAACTCATTTCATCATTAACGTAAAAATGTAAGAAGATTTTCTAAAATGATACGCTTTTTAAATTTTCTTGCTTATTAAATTTTTGTAAATATCGCAAATTACCAAAAATAAGATTTTACTTGAGAAAAAAAAGAAAAAAAGCTAATTGGTTGAAACGTTGTTGAATTTTTTAATAAGCAAGAAATATGTGTTCTTCTTGCTTTTAAAGCAGAAATAAATATGTGTATCTTTTTGACATTTAATTTCTTCAAATACCTTTCTTAAAAAAATTTTGAGCTAGCAAACTTAAATATTTTTATTTAAAATTACTCAATTATGTTTTGTTTTCATTTTCATAACAAACTGTAACATAGAAAATAATTTTTTGAAAAGAGAAGATTGTTTTTGAAACAAATATTTCCTTATTTATTTTTGCTTTTGTTTTTATCTGAATTTTATATGCTTTATTGATAAGAAGAAAAAAAGAAACACTGCCATTTTTCTGAAAAAAAGAGAAGTTTATTTACAAATGATAAAAAACAACATAACTTTTTTTTTAAACAAAAAAAAACTTAATATGACATTCAGAAAATTTGAAATAAAAATACATTTTTTTTATTTTAATTGTATGTAATTTTTTCGAATGAACGATGAGTTATTTACATCAGATTTCTGTAGACTTATTTAATATTTAATGTTTTGTTAATTCTTTGTTTTAACATTAGGTTTTTTTTTAAATTAGAACCGAGATTTTGAAGAATGATTTTTTTCAGATTTAAGTGAAAAAATTTAATCTTTTACAAATTTAGCTGAAATATTTTTTTTCGATGTTTTTTATGAAAAAGTGTTACTTTATCTCACTTGTTGAAGTTTTTAAAATACATTTTAATTACTTACTTTTTCCTATTAATCTTAGCAATGGACATTACTAATTAATATAAATTAATGATGTACAGTAAAATAGAGAAAAATCATACATCGTAAGGTAAATAGGCTCAATTTACAGTGATTACAAACGATTCCGTAACTTAACAATTCATCAAATCATTAAGTATAATAAATCTAAGGAATATAAAGATGAAATAAGCGAAATGCTTATCAGGAAGCTGAATTTTGTTTTTCGATACAGTAATTAAAAAAAAGAAAAAAACGAAAAAAAAACAGTTCAAATTATCGCTAATTCATTCGTTCGTTCAAGTTATCATCTTATTCTCTCTAGTTCATATAATTACTGAACGATATTTTCAAAAACGGCATAAATAATATAACTTTAACAAAAATTTAACAGATGTGTCATTAAATGTGGATGTATTACATTATTATTACTTTATTTTTTCAATAACGTAAGACATTTTGCTAAGGTTAATGATAGATTTTTTATTTTAACTTTTAAGTTATTTATAATATTTTTATTATTTGAAAAATCTTATGTATGTATGTTGCTAGGGCGTTTGGTTTCCGATTTCGCTAATATTTGTTCAATAAATCCTTTAATAAAACCCTTTAGATTTCTTTAAATATCATAATACCGCTAACAAAATTAATAATTAACCTTTCTGTGAAAGTATGTTCTTTAGGTAGACCTAATATGACGTATTTATCGTTATACATTTCCAGACGCCAAATTCAATAGCAATATTAATAAATTTACTTTACACTTAACATTTTAAATACATATAAGTAAATTGTATGATTAAAACTAAAGTATTTATTCAATAGCGCATTTAATCCAAATCTTTATGCTGCAAAAAAAATATTTTTTCTGGTAAAAAAGAAGTGACGAAAAGACTGTTGATTGAGCATAAGGTTTAAAATTATTTCACGGAGCATAAAGTTTAAAAACTACATTAGTGTGCAAAAATTAAGGACGAGAGGGTTTTCCGAATGTAACGTCGCGCAGAAGATTTCCACATCGACCAAAATTATACCATAAGATCTTCAAGATATGAAAATATGGGACAAGTGATAAAAACCATCGAAACAAAGAATCAAAAGGATGTGAAAGCATTTTATTGAAAATGTCACTTGGAGCACAAATGCAGAGAAGACAGAAACGTTCATCTTACCAGCCCCTGGCAAGAAAAATTCAGCCTCTAATAGGGGAAATGGTCACCCCTAACTGCGATGCAGGATTTGCAACGTTTGTACATGCGGAGGACAAGGTTGTCTAGTAGCTCTTGAAGAATAGAATCCCATTCTTCTTGTAACGCCAATTCCAACTCCAGAATCGTTGCTGATGCCTGATCACGTGATGCCAAGCATCACCCGAAAAGGTCCCACACGTGTTCTATTGGATTAAGGTCCGGGGACTTTGCAGGCCAATCCGTGCGTTGAATATCTTCCCTCTCCAGTAGCTCTTCGACAGCCACTGTACGATGAAGAGGAGCGTTGTCGTCCATGAAGAGGAAGTCCGGACCCACAGCACCTCTAACAAGACGCACGTGAGGTAAGAGAATCTCGGTGCAGTAGCGGGCAACAGAGACTGAACCTCCTTGGAAGACTTGGAGGTCCGTACGGCTATCCAGCATGATACCACCCCAAACAAGAACTCTGGCACCTCTAAAACGGTCCCTTTAGATGATGTTGGAGGGGTGATTACGTGCTCCTTGCTCTCTCCAGATGTGTATACGTCCAGAATCGCTCGTCATACTAAATCGGCTCTCATCCGTAAAGAGTATTCGACCCCACTCCTGTTGTGTCCAATTCTTATGTTCCTGACACCACAGAAACCTGCGTCTCCGATGAGCAGGCGTTAGTGGTACACACCGTACTGATCGTCGTGCATACAGGCCACATTTGTGCAGCCTCCTAGCCTCGGTAAAACGTGATATCCGACGACCAGTAGTCTGCTCCATCTGCCTTGCGATATCTCCAGTTGTCTAACGCCTGTTTCTTTTCGTCTGTAGGACAATAACGGTCCTCCGCTGTTGTTGTTGCGCGTGGGCGACCACTGCTGAATGCTCCGACATCTGTTCCCTTCGTTTAAAATGCACTCTAGACTCGTGAAACAATGCTATGAGTGATACCGAACTCTTGTGCTACACTTGTCACACTTCAACCTTCTTCCAACTTCCCAATGATTCGACCTCGTGTAAGGTCATCCAGATGACATCTTCTGGATTGCTTCTTGGCCATATCACACAATAATAGTGCAATAGATTTCACCAAATTTCTGAATGGTCACCGCCTCTGTGCTTTTATCCGCTTAGCACCTCCTCCTTTTACGCCATATGCCATATATGGGTATTTCTGCTGCATTTGTTTCAGGTCTATTCCCTGATTGAGCTTTCATTTAGTTCTTTTGCCTTTTTTGGCTTTTATGCTAATTTATTAGCTCCGTCCTCAATTTTTGCACACCAGTGTATATCAACTCGAAACGTTTTCCGTATTCAATAATGTCTATTATATAAATGTTCTGCACAAAATTGACAAATACTGCAGAATTTCTTTGTTAATCTTATTTCAAAGGTTGCGTTTTCGTGTTTATACAAGGTGGTGCACTGTAAAAACCAGCTCATTTGCCCGCCTCAAGTGCGAAAACAAAGACAGATACATATCTATAAGGTAGGTGAGCCAAAGGTGACCAGTGTTTCTAAGATAGCCCACCTCCCAAAAGTAGAATGAATTTCAATTTTAATTCACACAATCTACTGCATTGTAAATCATGTATCTGCAGTGCACGTGGCTGAATTTGGAGAGATTGGATTGATCATCCGTCATTGTATGCAATGATTTAACTTTTGAGGAGTAGTTGTTCTAATTTCCAGGTAAGAAGATATTTTAATTTACATGTGTTTAAATTCTTAGAACTTTGAGTAATGATACGTTTTCTGAAAGCTTTTTTCCTTCTCTTTAACCAGATCTACTTCAATTCTAATAAATTTATCAGATTAATAGTTTTACGTCGTGCAAATGGCGACCATAGGCATGTTCCCAAGGTGGCCCACGTGGGTCATATTAGGAAACAAATATGGAAATCAATGTAATAAGAATAATTTTCAAAACAGAATGTTAAAGACATCTCCAATAATTTCCACACTATTAAGAACACCAGAGATCCCCCAAAAGAAGTCAGTAACTCAAAGAAGAAACGTTCTGAACTACCTTGCACTAAAAGTGGTTCAAAGTTTTTTCATGTCAGAACATGAGAAGAAAAACTCGAAAGATGTCAAAAAAGAGAAAGAATCATCAAAGCATAATAATAAACAGCATAATAGGAAAATCCAAAAACAATACGGTACGCTGACAAAAGAGACTCTCAAACAAACTAACACTGCCATGCCTGGCACAAGTGCAAATGTCAGCCAAAAGTAAGCTGGTTTTGCCTTTCATGCAATAAAGACAAAATAACAGACATGCGACTGTGCAATCAATGTTTGCCATATGTGCATAATGAGTGTCAAGGACTTACTAAACTAGACAAAATCGAAAATTTCATCTGCCCTTTGTGCATGGAATCCGATTACAAAGGTATATTTTGAAAATTGTTTATTGTAATTTTTTCCGTGTAGTTTCTTTGTAATTAAACATTTATTTGTAATTGAACATTGTAATATTCTTCTAGAAGTAAAAATTGGTTGCCGAGTACTTTTTCACATTTTAAAAGTGATTTCAATATATGGGCCACCTTTGGAACACTACGCGCCAAAGGAACCACAAGCTACAATTTTGAAATTGTATTATAAAAAAATTAAATTTATTTTACAAAGAAAAGTGTACTTGATATGTATTAGAGATAAGTGTAAAATTTTACAAAAAAAACTCAGCCACATACACCTAACCAGAAAATTACGAAACATCCTCAAAGCTTAACTATGGCCACCTTTGGCTCACCTACCTTATAAAAATTGCTAATACATTTTCGAATTTATTAAAAAAAATAAGCAAATACAAAGATTTATACATATTATTTAAAGGAATAATTTCTATCTGCACTGTAAAAGGTTTTCCGTTAAGTGACCAACGTAAATTTTAACTGTAATTTCTGCAGTAAACTGTCCAACCATTCAGCTGTATTTAAAAATAATAGTTACTTAATGATATTATCAAGCGTTTTCATTGGCCGGATTAGAGATAAAATTGACGGTACTTTACCAGATATAAAAAATTCTGAACGATATTACTCTTATAACCAGTCGAGTGAAATCTTTATAAACAAATTGTGTTTCTGCCATGTTCTAGATTAGATGAATAGTAGAAACTCTATTAATTTACCAAGATTTTGTTCATCCAAAGATTATTGTTAAGCAATTCTTCATGAACTGGATGAAACGCGGTTGAATCAACCATAATTTTATCTTTATAAAAGACCAATAAAAATGCTTCGTAATATGTTTAAGTAACCGTTATCTAAAAATATAATTGATAACTGATCAATTGAATGCAGAAAATTTATGTCAAAATTACCATTTTTTTCCCTTTTTTTAAATTTTTTACTGTGTGTAAATAAGTATCCGTGAGAAGGTGCTAAAACTCATGCTAGCATGGTTGTATGTGTGCCATCCCGTAATTTACAAATAATAGATTATTGCTGTTGTTGATACTTATTTTAGATTTAGTTTTAAGCCTGAAACTTTCGTGCGCTGATAAAAAAAATGTCAACTTTCTTTACTTCGTATTTCAGTTTTCTTTAATAAATCGCCAACTTTTGTGAACAAACCCATAGATAATGAAATTTTTTTATTTTCTATTTCAGCTGTTTTATCTCTTTTATGCTCAATTTCTATGCTTGAAATTCATAAACAATGATATTCCAGACAAAAAAAATCTCGAATTTACATCGGTGAACAAGAATTTATGAGTTTCCTGTAAAAGGTTAATAATCGTTTATTGACATATTAAACTGATACTTTCTGCATCAGATATTACTAATTATTTCACAACTACGTTGGTTTTCATTAAAAACTATAATTTTACCATCACTGTTCGACTTTCTTGTAAATTATACATTCATTATCTGTTTCTAATTTAGAAAAATAAAAATAATAACGTTCAATTTCCAACCTCCTTTCGTGATGTAAAAGATGACAGTTTTCCACTTTCTGTTATCAAATTAAATTTTAATTAATTTTTTTAGATAATTCTATTTTGATAATGAATGTTTTCGTTTAAACGAAAGCGAAATATATAACATAAAAAAGTAATATAATATTAAGTTGTTTTTTTTCCTTCGCATAAAATTCGTAAACTTTAAAATACAAATAAAATTACTAATTTGGATTATTTTATAAAAAGCTATGAAAAAATTTTGCATAAAATATGAGAATAAAAATTATTAAGTTATAATTTTATCTCAAGTTACTTAAGTAAAAAAAAAAAAATATCATAAGAATTCAATTTTAGGAAATATTCTTTTAAAAAATCTCTACTGACTTCAATTTGAAAAAACATCTTCTTTGAAAATATTAAATATTCATAAAGATGATTTACGTATGAATACTTATAAAATGCGAAAAAACAAAACAGTTATCTTATTGAAGAAATTATTAAATTTTCTTTTTTTTGTTCCATGTATTTTATTTCCAAGATGTTACATTAAAATATTTAGTTATGTTTGCAGTTTTTTCTTTCTTTATCCGAGATATCTTGTTTTTAGAACATTTTTTGAAAAAGAAAAAGAAAAGATGAAATTTAATTAAAATTTTCTGCTGTTTGTATTTCACGTAACGAAGCATGTCTATGCATTCTGTTACAAGAAAGATAATTTAAACAGAAAAAAATATCCTAGAAGCATGAAGAAAAAATCAAATATTTTCTCGTAGTTTTATATTTAATCTTTTATGTAAGCAACGTAATATCTCGAAAGAAACTGATTTTTTTCTTTTTCTTTTATAAATATAAGTTTAAGTTTTATAAGAAACTCTAACTCATAATGAATATATTTTCCAATTTCATTTTCATTAAATTTAATAAATGTTGCTAAGTTAGTATTTGTTTTACTATAGAACTTAACAGACTACTGTAGAATTCTACAGACATTTATTTAATATTTTAATTCATAAACGCTACAAATGTTTAATTTTGAATATTTTTATTTGTTTAAGACGAAACGCATTTTTCTAATTTTTGATTCCATTCAATGCAATTTTTTCTAACGTCTTAGATAGTGTATAGATATATACAGCTTTTAAAACAAAATTATATATATATATATATATATATATATTATATATATGAAATACTTTCCATTTCATAGTAAAGTATGTTGACAAACTATTGACATATTACTTCGGGCAAGCAATTTATCGGTAGCGTCACTTATTTTGCAATCGAAGTGATCAAGATGGAAGGCGATGATTATGAAATCATTGGAAATTTTCCCATGAAAACGGCAAAAAACCCTGTCAGTGACAAATAAAAACGAAAAGTGAAATCAGCCCCTTAAAAAGGTGATAAACACTACAGCGACAATCCACCATGAGCGTGACAAGTCAACAGAGACGACAAATATGAAAATCTATGTACGCTAAAGGCGCCTGGTGCATGTAAAATCCGTCGTGGGTGCAAAGCCCTCCAATTTACCTGTGAATTATACCTCTGGGGGTGCCTAGTCAGGTGAGTGTCTCGTCATCTGACCAAAGTTCTAAATTACGAGACCTTTTAAATATGTCAATTCAACAAAGTTAAACAGAAACCTTGAACCGGCAAACAAAGATAACTGTTGCAAACTACAAGAGAGCAAGCACTGCAGCGATGTCAACAAATCTATAGTCAGGTGGATCACAGCCATGCTGCGATCAGGCGATTTCCGCCCCGTTCCCAGGTACTAACCCGTCAAGCTAGGCATTCATGCCGGGCAGGTAGGGGCCTGGTTAGCGGTATTAAAAAAAAAGGAAGCTGCATTATCATCGATGAATTTATTGACTTCCCAAAAACAGAGAATATTCCATTAATTGTTCATTTTAAAACTTATATCTGGTCTGTGTTATGTCATAGAAAAATAACGAAGATCTTAAATATTAAAGGTACACCAATTTGGATAACATCTCCGCCAAGTGACGGGATTTATTTAGCAAGTCAAAGAAACGTATATATAAAATATGCTCTCCAAGGCTGTGTAGGCATGTTATATACTAGCAATTTGCTCAAGAATATGTTGACGTGCAGTGGAAGCGCCAACGGGATGTTAGTTAGGAGGGAGGTAAGGGGGAGAGAGAGGTGTGACTTGTTTATTCATTGGTTGAAAAATATTAGCGAGGTAGTCAAATTCTGACGTAAAGTCGGAACTCTTTATTAAAAGCGTAAAAATAAAAAGGTGAAAAACTAGACGCGGGAGTTACTTGCAAAGAGTGCTGTGATATGGAATGATAATTTTAATAAAAATAAAAATGGTATTAAGAAATATTCCAAAGAAATAAAAATTCAGTGTCTTAGATATGAAGGAATAAATCAAGAGGGTTTACAAAGAAGTGTCGCTTTTAACAGATTAAAGTTTTTAGAACAGTAATTAAAAGAATATGTTGATTAAAGGCATGTAATCAAAATAAAAATTATATTTAAGATATTGTTAAAAGACAGGGAAAAGGGTAGATATTGTAAGAATTTGGAATCAATTAATTAAGGTAAAATGGAGAATTTATTTTTATTTTTATAATACCTTTGAAATCAAAAGACAACGAACAAGTTCTTTCACAAAATCTAACCAAATATTTTTTAATATGGCATAAGATATAGTATACCAAACTTGAAATAAAAGTTAGCAGATTGGAACAGTAATTGACCAAAACTCCGATTTAGAGACGTCATATAGTAATAGTCGAGGCTAACGCAACTGAAAGGCTACCGCGGTGCTTTACGCGTATCTTTTTTTACAGACCGCCGGAGTCACGTGATGCTCGAATGCACCAATGCAGGTGTACGAAAAGAGCATCACGTCACTCTAGCGGTCTGTAGAAAAAGGTAAGTGGAATGCACCGCGGTAGCCTGTCTTTTTCGTTAGCCTCGGTAATAGTTCACACATTTGTAATAGCAAAATTACAAAATATAATGAATAAAACCCATTATGAAATTCGTGTATAATAGAAAGCAAAAACATATTTAAAAACATATGAACCTAGATAAAACTGAAATAAATATTATTTAAGTATAAACTGGAATAACAAATGGAATATGGATATCAAACAATGATAGAAATTTAAAATTCCAAAGCAACATGAGGATGTCTAATCGGCAGCCGGCAGAACACCACATGTCGCAAAGATTGCATTATTTCGTACAATAGACTGACAAAGGATCAGGGTCCATAAGCTGTTTTTTTTGCCCCATGAAATTAACCTAACTCTAATTTGTTATACTGACATAATTATTTCACTTTTTATATTAGAATGTTTATCCTGTACGATTTCAACAATATTTTTTTGCATTTTGTTCGGATTTATACGACTTACACAAGTTCAAAGTTCGTATTATTCGTAGTTTTTGATGAAAAATACGCAATTTCTCCTAATTTTACCTCAATTATTTATATGAGCGCAATCGTGCAACACTTTCTTCTTTACATATATTATGAAATACATCAAAATGTACAATATATGTAAAAATAAAAGTGTTGCAAAGTTGCGCTCACATTAAAATATTAAAAAAAATATTAAAAATTGAGGTAAAATTAGGCGAAATTGAGCATTTATCATCCAAAACTACGAATAATACTAAATTTGAGCTTGTGTAAGTTACATAAATCCGAACAAAATGCAAAAAATATTGTTGAAATCGTACAGGATAAACCTTCTAATATTAAAAAGTGAAATAATTAAGCCAGTATAACATAATCGAATTTTAGTCTTATTTCATGGGCCAAAAACACGGCTTATAGAGCCTGATCCTTTGCCAAGAATAGTCTATCACAGCCGATATAATGCGTTGAAAGAATAAAACCAGCACAACGAAACCAGAGAAAATCGAAAATTTTACTCATATTTATACCATATATGGATATATAATATATGCATACTTATGGACTTAACCCTTTGACCAACACAAATTACGACGAAGTGTTTTTAGTAGACATTTACAAAGCGTTTTTCAGTGTTTTTCATGTCAGTTCACAATTCTCAATCGCGGCAATGTTTGTTACTTTAATACAAGTTGTTCATTTTATACATTTTTAATTCAAAAATATCAAATTTCAGTTACTTTTACACGTTGAACTCTAAATTGAAATCACTAAACATGCCTGAGGTGGTCACGGGAATCTATATATTTAAAACTAAAAGAGCATTTTGTCAAATTTCAATTCCACATGAAATTTATCTCAGTGCGCCTGCTGCAACTTTTTTTCAAAGTAGGAATAGAATACCAGGGAGGATTCTCCCTTTGTTTGAGTGTGGACTGGGTCTGAACAAAATGGAAAGGGAGGGGTTCAAACCGACACAATGAGAAACCCATTAATCCTTCTCCCCACTTCCAATGGGGAGAAAAAGTTTCTCTTTCTTTGAAATTGCAGCTGGGTTGATTTTCGTTCTTCACATTTCCGACAAAAAATAAATCAACAATCACAGTTTTTAAAAATACGTTGATGTAGTTTCTGCAGAATTCTAATTTTCTTTTTTTGTTTTTTATTTAAATCTGAGTTGACTAGATCCAAAGACAATGGGTTGTCCAATCCTAAGTTCGTTTAATTTGAGAACTGCGTGGAATAAACCGACCAGCGTATCGGGCAAAGCTCCGCTAGTCTTTTTTTTAAATGCATGGTAATAATATACTTCTTTTAATTCATAAAAGACGTAAAATGAAAAGTTTTCAACAGTCTATAAACAGTAAAATAAGTTTTATTAGACTGTTGAAATGTTTCGGCTCCATCGAAGCCATTATCAAAACAAATAAGAATATTCTACAATTGCTCCGATGGAGCCGAAACATATCAGCAGTCTAATAAAACTTATTTTACTGTTTATAAAGTTTTTTTTTTCATTTTACTCCTTTTATCAATTAAAAGAAGTATGTTATACATGTATACATTTACAAGGTATAAAAGTATATTACACATTTACAAGGTGTTATATTCTGTTATATTTTTTGTACGGTAATAAAATATCAACAGACCCTTTTCTTAGCAATATTTTGTTTTTCAATGAAAATATTGATGGCACTCGTATTCGTGTAGTATGGTGCCCTGGGAAATATTTCTGGCACTGCAATATTTCAGCGATATTTCATAGCTTTTTGTGCTATGGTAGTCAATGTGTTAAATATAAAAACACTTGAAAAAACTATAAACACAGACTGAAATATTTTTCTTCGTGCGTGAATTTTTCAAACTGAACTTATTTCACTTTCATTTATGGTATAAGTTGATGTTTCAGAAGAAACTTACTCACAATGAATATAAATTGGCATTGATTTTAATTAAATTTAATAACAGTTGCTAATTTAATATATATATTTTTTTACTTTACAGTTTAACAGACTTTTTGTTTTTTTAAACATATTTGAATGACAATATAATAAATTATACCACCTTGTAATAATATATTTAGTTTAAATGCTAAAATATGTAAATTAACAAAATAATAAATACACAATAAAATAACTTTTATTAGGTTGTTTGACGTGAAAATTTCAATGATAGTAAAATAATTTTTCCCTCCAGTCTATACTATCCATCCATAATAAGTGAAACCATAGAGATACTAACATGCAAAAATACAATATGTAACAATGCGACATCTTTTAACTGACCGAAATTGTGGCTCGAGTTACTCCATGGTTACAGATATAAAAATAAATAACCAAGTAAAAATAAATATTAACGGGCGTAATTTTATATACATGAAAATCAAATGATAGTATTTTAAATAATAACTTCAAAGACCGTGCAATTCTGGAATATTCTCATTTGTTTTTGAAAATGGCTCGGATTGACCCGAAACATGTCAAACAACCTTATACAAGTTACTTTATTGTGTATTTATTATGTTGTTTGTTTACACCTTTTAGCATTTAAAAGAAATACATATTCGAATGTTCAGTTTTTCTAAATGAACCATTTAATTTTTTTTTAAATATAAACGTTACAAATATTAATTTTTAATATATTTATTCATTTAAAATGAATAGCCCTTTTTCTATTTTTTGAGGCCATTCACTATACTTTTTGCCTAATGTTAATTAGACCATTTACTTAAAAAATTAAAAATTAAAAATATACACAGTATTAAAAATATTGCTTTGACTGTAAATTTTTTTAAACTGATTATTTTTACTGTTTTAATTATAAGATAAATTACATATTTTGTAAAAACTACCTGTTAATGAATTTTCTTTTTCATATTCATTCATTTTAATAACTGATACTAATTCAACACTTTTTTATTTTAGAATTTAACAGACTTATATTCTTTTAAACATTTTAGAATGTTTAAATTGTTTTCTAATTAATGCATAAATTTTTTTTAATTATAAACAAATGTTTTATTTTGCATATTTTTATTTATTTAAAACGAAAGCCATTTTCCTTTTTTATTACATCTGACTCACAGCAAAGTTTAGGCTGTTTAACCTTAGGTTATTTACCCGTTTAAAAAAATAAAATAAAATAAAGTAAAACGGCGCATAAAAGTAAATATTTTGCTTTGTGTGTAAATATTTTGAAACTAAACTGTTTTTTCTTCAAATCATAATATGATTATAATCATTATTATTTATATTTAACGAAAAATATTATATTGAACTAAAATTTGTATTATTTTGAAGAAATAAACTAAGTTAATCATTTTGTTAGAAATATGCAACCTTTAATTTTTACTTTCTTCTATCTTTATAAGAAGAAAGTATTGGATTCATGAAAATTTTCGACTTCGGTTTTCGACGGATTTATACGTTTTAGAAGGTCCTGAACACGATTTGACTGTTTTTAGAAAATGTCTGTTTGTGAGTCTGTGACTCTGTCTGTCTGTCACTATGTATGTATGTATGTGACAAAACTTTTGTGAGCGCTCTATTTCAAGAACTAATGCACGAAATTTAATAAAATTTTACATTCAGTTAGTCCCTGATGTAATTTGTTGCTGATTAGTTTTTGGTGAAAATCACCCGACAGGTGGCGCTGCTTTGCTGCATTTTTCGAGATTTCCGCAATAGCTGTTTCTCAAGAACTAATGCACTGTTTTTCATCAAACTTCAGGTTCAGTTAGACCTTGACATAAATTGACGCTGATTACGTTTTGGTGTAGATATCCCAACAGGTGGCGCTGTCATACCACTGCATGTTTTATATACCACTGATGTTTTATAAAAAAACTAATTCACAATAGACATATTTTAATCATTAAATTTAATATTCGTTATTAATTTAGCATTATTATTTTTTACTGTAGAATTTAAAAGATATAAGACATTTATAAATGTTTCTTTTTCTAAATGAAACTTTTGAAAAATATTCCAAATATAAATGTTACAATTATAAATGTAATGTTCCATTTATAAATGTAAGAAATTGCTATCGCAAATTGGTAAGAATTTGTCATGAAACATTGTCATATATTCTTATTAACATAAAATATTATATTATTTAATGCTTATTGTGATATTTATTTTTATAGCTCTATTATACGTGGCGCACTACGTTTGTACTTCGCGATCTTGGCTACAACATTAGTGAAATTGGCTGCAACCTTGGCATACTTGTAATTGTGGAGTTCCTCCTATAACACAGATATACCGTGCTTTGTAATAATGATTTTAAGAATAATTGTTTTATTTACTCATTTATTTATTTATTTTGCTTTTCAAACAATCTCTGAAATCATAATACGCCTCCCTCTTCACTGTGGCATATAACGCAGAAAAACATGAACATTTTCTGAATTTTTTATGTTTTATTAATAATACCATAAAATTAATATTTTACGAATCCTTATGTTTGATAAATTTTAGATGCCTAGTTTCGAAAATTTAAATTATAACAGGCATTGATAATATTATGTCTATAGTGTTTTTGTTTCTTTATCTATTTGTAGAACAGGTTATTTATAATTGTCTCCCATTTCGAAACCGCATTTTTGCTGTCCATTAAAAATTAAATATTCATACTGAGTGAAAAAGCAATAAAAACTTGTATTCAGTTTTCAACAAACTACTTTTGCGAAATATCATTTTCATCTGCCACAGAAATTAAAATTCAGCATTCGTCTCGGCTTCAAATAAAAATGCTCTCTGTTTGTAAAGTTATAGTAAAAATTCTATGATTTTTTTTTCTTACAAGCAAGAACAAATGTATCGCGCTAAAATTATGTTATATTTAACTAAAAATTTTATTATTTTGAACAAATAAACTAAGTTAATAATTTTGTTAGAAATATGCAACCTTTAATTTTTTCTTTATGTGACGGGCATTAAGATTTTCTAATAATTAAATTAGCGTGTAGTTTTTAACTGGATATAAAATTAGTGCTCCTTAGAGTTCCAAAAGGGTGGCAACTATTCGAATAAAGAGAAAATGAAAAAAAAAATCATTTAGTCAGTATAAAATATCTACTTGCTGTTGGTGAAACCCGAAATTTGATAATTATATTAGGTACTGAATAATACCGTGTTTAAATGATTCCAATAGGTAAACATAGTATTTCGTGTACGACGAGTACCTGTAAAACATTTCTATAAAATAAAGTACACGTAAATAGTACATTGTAAAGTGATTCAGTAACGCTTCGGACTGCATGTAGGTGTGTAGATTTTTTTTGTCATATTACGGCGCGGCTGTAATGAAGTTAATGCTTCTCGTATGTTTATATGCATTATTTGCTATTTGCTCGAACGGCTGAACCATTTTAATAAAACAGTGGATTTTTAATACTGTTGATGAAACAGAAGTCTTCGTGAAATATTCAGAAAGTTCAAAAAGAAGTATTGAAATGTCAAATGAAAATATTTTTAATTATTTTCTTTTATCTCACGAATGTTTATTTATTTAAAATAATTTTGAAAGTGAAAGTAATTAAGCTGTATGTCTTAAATTACAGTACAAAATTTGATAGAAAGAAAACAGACATGATAATCTGCATGGTAATCTGAGCATAATTACGAGAGTTATAGCACGAACAGACTGACAGACAGAGAAAATGAATTCCTAAACACTTTTCAACAACGTTACAAAGTGTTAAAGCGCATTTTTCTAAGTATCACTAAATACTATTGGGTTGTGTTGTTCGGAAAGTTCTTTCCGTTTGGAAAAACCAATTCGTACCGGAAAATTCTGCCCGTCAATTATTAGACATTAGATATCGGAATTGATGTCTAATAATTAAATGATAGAATTTTCCAGTACGGACCAACTTTCCCTTAACGGAAAAAACTCTCCAAACAACCCAATAAATATATGAAATTAAAGTTCTTCTAGTTTTTGTTTGTTTGTTTGCTATCGTTTTATACTTGTTGCTTTTAAGTATTGCTCATGTCGACATTCAGCTATTACACTTAAAATAAATAAATAAATTCTGGTGCAAAAAAATAAATAAATAAATAAAAATAAAATAAAATAAATAAATAAAAATCACATACTTTTCCTTCGATTTCTCTATTTTTTTAATTGGCTTGACAAAAATAATTATATATAAACAACATTCTTTTCAGTGATATTGTCATTAAATTTGTATATCTCTCTATATGTCTAACAGTCAGTTAACTAAACAAATATACTCTATGCTAGAAAAAATACTTCTCATTTTTAACACAAAAACCGCTCTCAATTTCATTGTAAAAAAAATGATATAATGTTGTTTCTAGCCAAAATGAAGATAAAATAACGTTCGAAACAAATTAAATTTATTTGAAAAATGATTCTCCAAATTTCTCTCAAAGGAGTTTCAGAAATAGATGTTAACGGAAAACAAAGATAAATTTTATTCCCATTCATAAATCATGACTTACACATAAAACGCTAGTACAAAAGTGAAAGAAAAATCCAATTATTTTATCTATTCGTTTGATATATGATACGTTTAAAATCTAAGTATTAGAATATTTATTATTCCGTGTGATATTATATTGCATTTCAGGTTAGTTACGATGAGCATATAAGGTATAATCATAGATATAAAATGTAAGGAGATGTTGTAAAAAAGAATGGAAATATGCAGAAATAAAATATTTTAAAACATAAACTGGCAGGTAATTGTGTTACAAATTCAGAGTTTTGTAATAAAAAAAATGTCTTTTAAAAAGTATAATAAAAATAATTGTAATTTTATTTAAAAGAA